>CM048753.1:17895324-19095324 GCA_026315105.1 Locusta migratoria | reverse complement strand
AATCGGTCCACTACTTTAGGAGGAGGTGCAGGAAGATGGCTCACATGGTTTTGCAGTAATTCAAGAATATCGTAGTTTACGACTTCGTGTCTTTTGTGGCGTGAGTGGTAGGTGTTTAATTAATGACAGCGGTTGTTCGCCTTATAGTAAGCAGTATGTGTACCGAGTTTGGTTGCAGTCGGTCCACTACTTTAGGAGGAGGTGCAGGAAGATGGTTTTTCAGTAATTCAAGAATATCGTAGTTTATGACTTCGTGTCTCCTGTAGCGTGAGTGGTAGGTGTTTAATTCATGACAGCGGTTGTTCGCCTGATAGTGAGCAGTATGTGTACCGAGTTTGGTTGCAGTCGGTCCATTACTTTAGGAGGAGGTGCAGGAAGATGGCTCGCATGGTTTTGCAGTAATTCAAGATTACCGTAGTTTACGACTTCCTGTCTCCTGTAGCGTGAGTGGTAGGTGTTTAATTCATGACAGCGGTTGTTCGCCTGGTAGTACGCAGTATGTGTACCGAGTTTGGTTGCAGTCGGTCCACTACTTTAGGGGGAGGTGCAGGAAGATGGCTCGCATGGTTTTGCAGTAATTCAAGAATATCGTAGTTTACGACTTCGTGTCTCCTGTAGCGTGAGTGGTCGGTGTTTAATTCATGACAGCGGTTGTTCGCCTGATAGTAAGCAGTATGTGTACCGAGTTTGTTTGCAGTCGGTGCACTACTTTAGGAGAAGGTGCAGGAAGATTGCTCGAATGATTTTGCAGTAATTCAAGAAAATCGTAGTTTACGACTTCGTGCCTCCTGTAGCGTGAGTGGTAGGTGTTTAATTCATGACAGCGGTTGTTTGCCTGATAGTAAGCAGTATGTGTACGGAGTTTGGTTGCAGTCGGTCCACTACTTTAGGGGGAGGTGCAGGAAGATGGCTCACATGGTTTTGCAGTAATTGAAGAATATCGTAGTTTACGACTTCGTGTCTCCTGTAGCGTGAGTGGTAGGTGTTTCATTCATGACAGCGGATGTTCGCCTGATAGTACGCGGTATGTGTACCGAGTTTGGTTGCAGTTGGTTCACTACTTTTGGAGGAGGTGCAGGAAGATGGCTTGCAGGATTTTGTAGTAATTCAAGAATATCGTAGTTTACGACTTCGTGTCTCCTGTGGCGTGTGTGGTAGGTGTTTAATTCATGACAGCGGTTGTTCGTCTGATAGTAAGCAGTATGTGTACCGAGTTTGGTTGCAGTCGGTCCACTACTTTAGGAGGAGGTGCAGGAAGATGGCTCGCATGGTTTTGCAGTAATTGAAGAATATCGTAGTTTACGACTTCGTGTCTCCTGTAGCGTGAGTGGTTGGTGTTTAATTCATGACAGCGGTTGTTCGCCTGATAGTAAGCAGTATGTGTACCGAGTTTGGTTGCAGTCGGTCCACTACTTTAGGAGGAGGTGCAGGAAGATGGCTCGCATGGTTTTGCAGTAATTGAAGAATATCGTAGTTTACGACTTCGTGTTTCCTGTGGCGTGTGTGGTAGGTGTTTAATTCATGACAGCGGATATTCGCCTGATAGTAAGCAGTATGTGTACCGAGTTTTGTTTGCAGTCGGTCCACTACTTTAGGTGGAGGTGCAGGAAGATGGCTCGCATGGTTTTGCAGTAATTCAAGAATATCGTAGTTTACGACTTCGTGTCTCCTGTAGCGTGAGTGGTAGGTGTTTAATTCATGACAGCGGTTGTTCGCCTGATAGTAAGCAGTATGAGTACCGAGTTTGGTTGCAGTCGGTCCACTACTTTAGGAGGAGGTGCATGAAGATGGTTTTGCAGTAATTCAAGAATATCGTAGTTTACGACTTCGTGTCTCCTGTAGCGTGAGTGGTAGGTGTTTAATTCATGACAGCGGTTGTTCGCCTGATAGCGAGCAGTATGTGTACCGAGTTTGGTTGCAGTCGGTCCACTACTTTAGGAGGAGGTGCAGGAAGATGGTTTTGCAGTAATTCAAATATATCGTAGTTTACGACTTCGTGTCTCATGTAGCGTGAGTGGTAGGTGTTTAATTCATGGCAGCGGTTGTTCGCCTGATAGTAAGCAGTATGTGTACTGAGTTTGGTTGCAGTCGGTCCACTACTTTAGGAGGAGTTGCAGGAAGATGGCTTGCATGGTTTTGCAGTAATTCAAGAATATCGTAGTTTACGACTTCGAGTCTCCTGTAGCGTGAGTAGTAGGTGTTTAATTCATGACAGCGTTTGTTCGCCTGATAGTAAGCAGTATGTGTACCGAGTTTGGTTGCAATCGGTCCACTACTTTAGGAGGAGGTGCAGGAAGATGGCTCGCATGGTTTTGCAGTAATTCAAGAATATCGTAGTTTAGAATTTCGAGTCTCCTGTAGCGTGAGTGGTAGGTGTTTAATTCATGACAGCGGTTGTTCGCCTGATAGTAAGCAGTATGTGTACCGAGTTTGGTTGCAGTCGGTCCATTACTTTAGGAGGAGGTGCAGGAAGATGGCTCGCATGGTTTTGCAGTAATTCAAGAATATCGTAGTTTACGACTTCGTGTCTCCTGTAGCGTGAGTGGTAGGTGTTTAATTCATGACAGCGTATGTTCGCCTGATAGTACGCGGTATGTGTACCGAGTTTGGTTGCAGTCGGTACACTACTTTTGGAGGAGGTGCAGGAAGATGGCTTGCAGGATTTTGTAGTAATTCAAGAATATCGTAGTTTACGACTTCGTGTCTCCTGTGGCGTGTGTGGTAGGTGTTTAATTCAAGACAGCGGTTGTTCGTCTGATAGTAAGCAGTATGTGTACCGAGTTTGGTTGCAGTCGGTCAACTACTTTAGGAGGAGGTGCAGGAAGATGGCTCGCATGGTTTTGCAGTAATTCAAGAATATCGTAGTTTACGACTTCGTGTCTCCTGTAGCGTGAGTGGTTGGTGTTTAATTCATGACAGCGGTTATTCGCCTGATAGTAAGCAGTATGTGTACCGAGTTTGGTTGCAGTCGGTCCACTACTTTAGGAGGAGGTGCAGGAAGATGGCTCGAAGGATTTTGCAGTAATTCAAGAAAATCGTAGTTTACGACTTCGTGTCTCCTGTAGCGTAAGTCGTGGGTGTTTAATTCATGACAGCGGTTGTTCGCCTGATATTGAGCAGTATGTGTACCGAGTTTGGTTGCAGTCGGTCCACTACTTTAGGGGGAGGTGCAGGAAGATGGCTCACATGGGTTTGCAGTAATTGAAGAATATCGTAGTTTACGACTTCGTGTCTCCTGTAGCGTGAGTGGTAGGTGTTTAATTCATGACAGCGGTTGTTCGCCTGATATTGAGCAGTATGTGTACCGAGTTTGGTTGCAGTCGGTCCACTACTTTAGGAGGAGGTGCAGGAAGATGGCTCGCATGGTTTTGCAGTAATTCAAGAATATCGTAGTTTACGACTTCGAGTCTCCTGTAGCGTGAGTGGTAGGTGTTTAATTCATGACAGCGGTTGTTCGCCTGATTGTAAGCAGTATGTGTACCGAGTTTGGTTGCAGTCGGTCCATTACTTTAGGAGGAGGTGCAGGAAGATGGCTCGCATGGTTTTGCAGTAATTCAAGAATATCGTAGTTTACGACTTCGTGTCTCCTGTAGCGTGAGTGGTAGGTGTTTAATTCATGACAGCGGTTGTTCGCCTGATAGTAAGCAGTATGTGTACCGAGTTTGATTGCAGTCGGTCCATACTTTAGGAGGAGGTCCAGAAAGATGGCTCGCATGGTTTTGCAGTAATTCAAGAATATCGTAGTTTACGACTTCGTGTATCCTGTAGCGTGAGTGGTAGGTGTTTAATCCATGACAGCGGTTGTTCGCCTGATAGTAAGCAGTATGTGTACCGAGTTTGTTTGCAATCGGTCCACTACTTTAGGAGGAGGTGCGGGAAGATGGCTCGCATGGTTTTGCAGTAATTCAAGAATATCGTAGTTTACGACTTCGTGTCTCCTGTGGCGTGTAAGGTAGGTGTTTAATTCATGACAGCGGATATTCGCCTGATAGTAAGCAGTATGTGTACCGAGTTTTGTTTGCAGTCGGTCCACTACTTTAGGAGGAGGTGCAGGAAGATGGCTCGCATGGTTTTGCAGTAATTCAAGAATATCGTAGTTTACGACTTCGTGTCTCCTGTAGCGTGAGTGGTAGGTGTTTAATTCATGACAGCGGTTGTTCGCCTGATAGTAAGCAGTATGTGTACCGAGTTTGGTTGCAGTCGGTCCACTACTTTAGGGGGAGGTGCAGGAAGATGGCTCGCATGGTTTTGCAGTAATTCAAGAATATCGTAGTTTACGACTTCGTGTCTCCTGTAGCGTGAGTGGTCGGTGTTTAATTCAAGACAGCGGTTGTTCGCCTGATAGTAAGCAGTATGTGTACCGAGTTTGTTTGCAGTCGGTGCACTACTTTAGGAGAAGGTGCAGGAAGATTGCTCGAATGATTTTGCAGTAATTCAAGAAAATCGTTGTTTACGACTTCGTGCCTCCTGTAGCGTGAGTGGTAGGTGTTTAATTCATGACAGCGGTTGTTCGCCTGATAGTAAGCAGTATGTGTACGGAGTTTGGTTGCAGTCGGTCCACTACTTTAGGGGGAGGTGCAGGAAGATGGCTCACATGGTTTTGCAGTAATTGAAGAATATCGTAGTTTACGACTTCGTGTCTCCTGTAGCGTGAGTGGTAGGTGTTTAATTCATGACAGCGGATGTTCGCCTGATAGTACGCGGTATGTGTACCGAGTTTGGTTGCAGTCGGTGCACTACTTTTGGAGGAGGTGCAGGAAGATGGCTTGCAGGATTTTGTAGTAATTCAAGAATATCGTAGTTTACGACTTCGTGTCTCCTGTGGCGTGTGTGGTAGGTGTTTAATTCATGACAGCGGTTGTTCGTCTGATAGTAAGCAGTATGTGTACCGAGTTTGGTTGCAGTCGGTCCACTACTTTAGGAGGAGGTGCAGGAAGATGGCTCGCATGGTTTTGCAGTAATTGAAGAATATCGTGGTTTACGACTTCGTGTCTCCTGTAGCGTGAGTGGTTGGTGTTTAATTCATGACAGCGGTTGTTCGCCTGATAGTAAGCAGTATGTGTACCGAGTTTGGTTGCAGTCGGCCCACTACTTTAGGAGGAGGTGCAGGAAGATGGCTCGCATGGTTTTGAAGTAATTCAAGAATACCGTAGTTTACGACTTCGTGTCTCCTGTAGCGTGAGTGGTCGGTGTTTAATTCATGACAGCGGTTGTTCGCCTGATAGTAAGCAGTATGTGTACCGAGTTTGTTTGCAGTCGGTGCACTACTTTAGGAGGAGGTGCAGGAAGATGTCTCGAATGACTTTGCAGTAATTCAAGAAAATCGTAGTTTACGACTTCGTGTCTCCTGTAGCATGAGTGGTAGGTGTTTAATTCAAGACAGCGGTTGTTCGCCTGATAGTAAGCAGTATGTGTACGGAGTTTGGTTGCAGTCGGTCCATTACTTTAGGGGGAGGTGCAGGAAGATGGCTCACATGGTTTTGCAGTAATTGAAGAATATCGTAGTTTACGTCTTCGTGACTCCTGTAGCGAGAGTGGTAGGTGTTTAATTCATGACAGCGGTTGTTCGCCTGATATTGAGCAGTATGTGTACCCAGTTTGGTTGCAGTCGGTCCACTACTTTAGGAGGAAGTGCAGGAAGATTGCTCGCTTGATTTTGCAGTAATTCAAGAATATCGTAGTTTACGACTTCGTGTCTCCTGTAGCGTGAGTGGTAGGTGTTTAATTCATGACAGCGGTTGTTCGCCTGATAGTAAGCAGTATGTGTACCGAGTTTGATTGCAGTCGGTCCATACTTTAGGAGGAGGTCCAGGAAGATGGCTCGCATGGTTTTGCAGTAATTCAAGAATATCGTAGTTTACGACTTCGTGTATCCTGTAGCGTGAGTGATAGGTGTTTAATTCATGACAGCGGTTGTTCGCCTGATAGTAAGCAGTATGTGTACCGAGTTTGGTTGCAGTCGGTCCACTACTTTAGGAGGAGGTGCAGGAAGATGGCTCACATGGTTTTGCAGTAATTGAAGAATATCGTTGTTTACGAATTCGTGTCTCCTGTGGCGTGTGTGGTAGGTGTTTAATTCATGACAGCGGTTGTTCGCCTGATAGTAAGCAGTATGTGTACCGAGTTTGGTTGCAATCGGTTAACTACTTTAGGAGGAGGTGCAGGAAGATGGCTCGCATGGGTTTGCAGTAATTCAAGAATATCGTAGTTTACGACTTCGTGTCTCCTGTGGCGTGTGTGGTAGGTGTTTAATTTATGACAGCGGATATTCGCCTGATAGTAAGCAGTATGTGTACCGAGTTTTGTTTGCAGTCGGTCCACTACTTTAGGAGGAGGTGCAGGAAGATGGCTCGCATGGTTTTGCAGTAATTCAAGAATATCGTAGTTTACGACTTCGTGTCTCCTGTAGCGTGAGTGGTAGGTGTTTAATTCATGACAGCGGTTGTTCGCCTGATAGTAAGCAGTATGTGTAACGAGTTTGGTTGCAGTCGGTCCACTACTTCAGGAGGAGGTGCAGGAAGATGGTTTTGCAGTAATTCAAGAATATCGTAGTTTACGACTTCGTGTCTCCTGTAGCGTGAGTGGTAGGTGTTTAATTCGTGACAGCGGTTGTTCGCCTGATAGTGAGCAGTATGTGTACCGAGTTTGGTTGCAGTCGGTCCACTACTTTAGATGGAGGTGCAGGAAGATGGTTTTGCAGTAATTCAAGAATATCGTAGTTTACGACTTCGTGTCTCCTGTAGCGTGAGCGGTCGGTGTTTAATTCATGACAGCGGTTGTTCGCCTGATAGTAAGCAGTATGTGTACCGAGTTTGTTTGCAGTCGGTCCACTACTTTAGGAGGAGGTGCAGGAAGATGTCTCGAATGATTTTGCAGTAATTCAAGAATATCGTAGTTTACGACTTAGAGTCTCCTGTAGAGTGAGTGGTAGGTGTTTAATTCATGACAGCGGTTGTTCGCCTGATAGTACGCGGTATGTGTACCGAGTTTGATTGCAGTCGGTCCACTACTTTAGGAGGAGGTGCAGGAAGATGGCTTGCAGGATTTTGCAGTAATTCAAGAATATCGTGGTTTACGACTTCGTGTCTCCTGTAGCGTGAGTGGTAGGTGTTTAATTCACGACAGCGGTTTTTCGCCTGATAGTAAGCGGTAATTGTACCGAGTTTGGTTGCAGTCGGTAACTACTTTAGGAGGAGGTGCAGGAAGATGCCTCGCATGGTTTTGCAGTAATTTAAGAATATCGTAGTTTACGACTTCGTGTGTCCTGTAGCGTGAGTGGTAGGTGTTTAATTCATGACAGCGGTTGTTCGCCTGATAGTGAGCAGTATGTGTACCGAGTTTGGTTGCAGTCGGTCCATTACTTTAGGAGGAGGTGCAGGAAGATGGCTCGCATGGTTTTGCAGTAATTCAAGATTACCGTAGTTAACGACTTCCTGTCTCCTGTAGCGTGAGTGGTAGGTGTTTAATTCATGACAGCGGTTGTTCGTCTGATAGTAAGCAGTATGTGTACCGAGTTTGGTTGCAGTCGGTCCACTACTTTAGGGGGAGGTGCAGGAAGATGGCTCGCATGGTTTTGCAGTAATTCAAGAATATCGTAGTTTACGACTTCGTGTCTCCTGTAGCGTGAGTGGTCGGTGTTTAATTCATGACAGCGGTTGTTCGCCTGATAGTAAGCAGTATCTGTACCGAGTTTGTTTGCAGTCGGTGCAATAATTTAGGAGGAGGTGCATGAAGATTGCTCGAATGATTTTAAAGTAATTCAAGAAAATCGTAGTTTACGACTTCGTGCCTCCTGTAGCGTGAGTGGTAGGTGTTTAATTCATGACAGCGGTTGTTCGCCTGATAGTAAGCAGTATGTGTACGGAGTTTGGTTGCATTCGGTCCACTACTTTAGGGGGAGGTGCAGGAAGATGGCTCACATGGTTTTGCAGTAATTGAAGAATATCGTAGTTTACGACTTCGTGTCTCCTGTAGCGTGAGTGGTAGGTGTTTAATTCATGACAGCGGATGTTCGCCTGATAGTACGCGGTATGTGTACCGAGTTTGGTTGCAGTCGGTCCACTACTTTTGGAGGAGGTGCAGGAAGATGGCTTGCAGGATTTTGTAGTAATTCAAGAATATCGTAGTTTACGAGTTCGTGTCTCCTGTGGCGTGTGTGGTAGGTGTTTAATTCATGACAGCGGTTGTTCGTCTGATAGTAAGCAGTATGTGTCCCGAGTTTGGTTGCAGTCGGTCCACTACTTTAGGAGGATGTGCAGGAAGATGGCTCGCATGGTTTTGCAGTAATTGAAGAATATCGTAGTTTACGACTTCGTGTCTCCTGTAGCGTGAGTGGTTGGTGTTTAATTCATGACAGCGGTTGTTCGCCTGAGAGTAAGCAGTATGTGTACCGAGTTTGGTTGCAGTCGGTCCACTACTTTAGGAGGAGGTGCAGGAAGATGGCTCGCATGGTTTTGAAGTAATTCAAGAATACCGTAGTTTACGACTTCGTGTCTCCTGTAGCGTGAGTGGTCGGTGTTTAATTCATGACAGCGGTTGTTCGACTGATAGTAAGCAGTATGTGTACCGAGTTTGTTTGCAGTCGGTGCACTACTTTAGGAGGAGGTGCAGGAAGATGGCTCGAATGATTTTGCAGTAGTTCAAGAAAATCGTAGTTTACGACTTCGTGTCTCCTGTAGCGTGAGTGGTAGGTGTTTAATTCATGACAGCGGTTGTTCGCCTGATTGTAAGCAGTATGTGTACCGAGTTTGGTTGCAGTCGGTCCATTACTTTAGGAGGAGGTGCAGGAAGATGGCTCGCATGGTTTTGCAGTAATTCAAGAATATCGTAGTTTACGACTTCGTGTCTCCTGTAGCGTGAGTGGTAGGTGTTTAATTCATGACAGCGGTTGTTCGCCTGATAGTAAGCAGTATGTGTACCGAGTTTGATTGCAGTCGGTCCATACTTTAGGAGGAGGTCCAGAAAGATGGCTCGCATGGTTTTGCAGTAATTCAAGAATATCGTAGTTTACGACTTCGTGTATCCTGTAGCGTGAGTGGTAGGTGTTTAATCCATGACAGCGGTTGTTCGCCTGATAGTAAGCAGTATGTGTACCGAGTTTGTTTGCAATCGGTCCACTACTTTAGGAGGAGGTGCGGGAAGATGGCTCGCATGGTTTTGCAGTAATTCAAGAATATCGTAGTTTACGACTTCGTGTCTCCTGTGGCGTGTAAGGTAGGTGTTTAATTCATGACAGCGGATATTCGCCTGATAGTAAGCAGTATGTGTACCGAGTTTTGTTTGCAGTCGGTCCACTACTTTAGGAGGAGGTGCAGGAAGATGGCTCGCATGGTTTTGCAGTAATTCAAGAATATCGTAGTTTACGACTTCGTGTCTCCTGTAGCGTGAGTGGTAGGTGTTTAATTCATGACAGCGGTTGTTCGCCTGATAGTAAGCAGTATGTGTACCGAGTTTGGTTGCAGTCGGTCCACTACTTTAGGGGGAGGTGCAGGAAGATGGCTCGCATGGTTTTGCAGTAATTCAAGAATATCGTAGTTTACGACTTCGTGTCTCCTGTAGCGTGAGTGGTCGGTGTTTAATTCAAGACAGCGGTTGTTCGCCTGATAGTAAGCAGTATGTGTACCGAGTTTGTTTGCAGTCGGTGCACTACTTTAGGAGAAGGTGCAGGAAGATTGCTCGAATGATTTTGCAGTAATTCAAGAAAATCGTTGTTTACGACTTCGTGCCTCCTGTAGCGTGAGTGGTAGGTGTTTAATTCATGACAGCGGTTGTTCGCCTGATAGTAAGCAGTATGTGTACGGAGTTTGGTTGCAGTCGGTCCACTACTTTAGGGGGAGGTGCAGGAAGATGGCTCACATGGTTTTGCAGTAATTGAAGAATATCGTAGTTTACGACTTCGTGTCTCCTGTAGCGTGAGTGGTAGGTGTTTAATTCATGACAGCGGATGTTCGCCTGATAGTACGCGGTATGTGTACCGAGTTTGGTTGCAGTCGGTGCACTACTTTTGGAGGAGGTGCAGGAAGATGGCTTGCAGGATTTTGTAGTAATTCAAGAATATCGTAGTTTACGACTTCGTGTCTCCTGTGGCGTGTGTGGTAGGTGTTTAATTCATGACAGCGGTTGTTCGTCTGATAGTAAGCAGTATGTGTACCGAGTTTGGTTGCAGTCGGTCCACTACTTTAGGAGGAGGTGCAGGAAGATGGCTCGCATGGTTTTGCAGTAATTGAAGAATATCGTGGTTTACGACTTCGTGTCTCCTGTAGCGTGAGTGGTTGGTGTTTAATTCATGACAGCGGTTGTTCGCCTGATAGTAAGCAGTATGTGTACCGAGTTTGGTTGCAGTCGGCCCACTACTTTAGGAGGAGGTGCAGGAAGATGGCTCGCATGGTTTTGAAGTAATTCAAGAATACCGTAGTTTACGACTTCGTGTCTCCTGTAGCGTGAGTGGTCGGTGTTTAATTCATGACAGCGGTTGTTCGCCTGATAGTAAGCAGTATGTGTACCGAGTTTGTTTGCAGTCGGTGCACTACTTTAGGAGGAGGTGCAGGAAGATGTCTCGAATGACTTTGCAGTAATTCAAGAAAATCGTAGTTTACGACTTCGTGTCTCCTGTAGCATGAGTGGTAGGTGTTTAATTCAAGACAGCGGTTGTTCGCCTGATAGTAAGCAGTATGTGTACGGAGTTTGGTTGCAGTCGGTCCATTACTTTAGGGGGAGGTGCAGGAAGATGGCTCACATGGTTTTGCAGTAATTGAAGAATATCGTAGTTTACGACTTCGTGACTCCTGTAGCGAGAGTGGTAGGTGTTTAATTCATGACAGCGGTTGTTCGCCTGATATTGAGCAGTATGTGTACCCAGTTTGGTTGCAGTCGGTCCACTACTTTAGGAGGAAGTGCAGGAAGATTGCTCGCTTGATTTTGCAGTAATTCAAGAATATCGTAGTTTACGACTTCGTGTCTCCTGTAGCGTGAGTGGTAGGTGTTTAATTCATGACAGCGGTTGTTCGCCTGATAGTAAGCAGTATGTGTACCGAGTTTGATTGCAGTCGGTCCATACTTTAGGAGGAGGTCCAGGAAGATGGCTCGCATGGTTTTGCAGTAATTCAAGAATATCGTAGTTTACGACTTCGTGTCTCCTGTAGCGTGAGTGGTAGGTGTTTAATTCATGACAGCGGTTGTTCGCCTGATAGTAAGCAGTATGTGTAACGAGTTTGGTTGCAGTCGGTCCACTACTTCAGGAGGAGGTGCAGGAAGATGGTTTTGCAGTAATTCAAGAATATCGTAGTTTACGACTTCGTGTCTCCTGTAGCGTGAGTGGTAGGTGTTTAATTCGTGACAGCGGTTGTTCGCCTGATAGTGAGCAGTATGTGTACCGAGTTTGGTTGCAGTCGGTCCACTACTTTAGATGGAGGTGCAGGAAGATGGTTTTGCAGTAATTCAAGAATATCGTAGTTTACGACTTCGTGTCTCCTGTAGCGTGAGCGGTCGGTGTTTAATTCATGACAGCGGTTGTTCGCCTGATAGTAAGCAGTATGTGTACCGAGTTTGTTTGCAGTCGGTCCACTACTTTAGGAGGAGGTGCAGGAAGATGTCTCGAATGATTTTGCAGTAATTCAAGAATATCGTAGTTTACGACTTAGAGTCTCCTGTAGAGTGAGTGGTAGGTGTTTAATTCATGACAGCGGTTGTTCGCCTGATAGTACGCGGTATGTGTACCGAGTTTGATTGCAGTCGGTCCACTACTTTAGGAGGAGGTGCAGGAAGATGGCTTGCAGGATTTTGCAGTAATTCAAGAATATCGTGGTTTACGACTTCGTGTCTCCTGTAGCGTGAGTGGTAGGTGTTTAATTCACGACAGCGGTTTTTCGCCTGATAGTAAGCGGTAATTGTACCGAGTTTGGTTGCAGTCGGTAACTACTTTAGGAGGAGGTGCAGGAAGATGCCTCGCATGGTTTTGCAGTAATTTAAGAATATCGTAGTTTACGACTTCGTGTGTCCTGTAGCGTGAGTGGTAGGTGTTTAATTCATGACAGCGGTTGTTCGCCTGATAGTGAGCAGTATGTGTACCGAGTTTGGTTGCAGTCGGTCCATTACTTTAGGAGGAGGTGCAGGAAGATGGCTCGCATGGTTTTGCAGTAATTCAAGATTACCGTAGTTAACGACTTCCTGTCTCCTGTAGCGTGAGTGGTAGGTGTTTAATTCATGACAGCGGTTGTTCGTCTGATAGTAAGCAGTATGTGTACCGAGTTTGGTTGCAGTCGGTCCACTACTTTAGGGGGAGGTGCAGGAAGATGGCTCGCATGGTTTTGCAGTAATTCAAGAATATCGTAGTTTACGACTTCGTGTCTCCTGTAGCGTGAGTGGTCGGTGTTTAATTCATGACAGCGGTTGTTCGCCTGATAGTAAGCAGTATCTGTACCGAGTTTGTTTGCAGTCGGTGCAATAATTTAGGAGGAGGTGCATGAAGATTGCTCGAATGATTTTAAAGTAATTCAAGAAAATCGTAGTTTACGACTTCGTGCCTCCTGTAGCGTGAGTGGTAGGTGTTTAATTCATGACAGCGGTTGTTCGCCTGATAGCAAGCAGTATGTGTACGGAGTTTGGTTGCATTCGGTCCACTACTTTAGGGGGAGGTGCAGGAAGATGGCTCACATGGTTTTGCAGTAATTGAAGAATATCGTAGTTTACGACTTCGTGTCTCCTGTAGCGTGAGTGGTAGGTGTTTAATTCATGACAGCGGATGTTCGCCTGATAGTACGCGGTATGTGTACCGAGTTTGGTTGCAGTCGGTCCACTACTTTTGGAGGAGGTGCAGGAAGATGGCTTGCAGGATTTTGTAGTAATTCAAGAATATCGTAGTTTACGAGTTCGTGTCTCCTGTGGCGTGTGTGGTAGGTGTTTAATTCATGACAGCGGTTGTTCGTCTGATAGTAAGCAGTATGTGTACCGAGTTTGGTTGCAGTCGGTCCACTACTTTAGGAGGATGTGCAGGAAGATGGCTCGCATGGTTTTGCAGTAATTGAAGAATATCGTAGTTTACGACTTCGTGTCTCCTGTAGCGTGAGTGGTTGGTGTTTAATTCATGACAGCGGTTGTTCGCCTGAGAGTAAGCAGTATGTGTACCGAGTTTGGTTGCAGTCGGTCCACTACTTTAGGAGGAGGTGCAGGAAGATGGCTCGCATGGTTTTGAAGTAATTCAAGAATACCGTAGTTTACGACTTCGTGTCTCCTGTAGCGTGAGTGGTCGGTGTTTAATTCATGACAGCGGTTGTTCGACTGATAGTAAGCAGTATGTGTACCGAGTTTGTTTGCAGTCGGTGCACTACTTTAGGAGGAGGTGCAGGAAGATGGCTCGAATGATTTTGCAGTAGTTCAAGAAAATCGTAGTTTACGACTTCGTGTCTCCTGTAGCGTGAGTGGTAGGTGTTTAATTCATGACAGCGGTTGTTCGCCTGATAGTAAGCAGTATGTGTACGGAGTTTGGTTGCAGTCGGTCCATTACTTTATGGGGAGGTGCAGGAAGATGGCTCACATGGTTTTGCAGTAATTGAAGAATATCGTAGTTTACGACTTCGTGTTTCCTGTAGCGAGAGTGGTAGGTGTTTAATTCCTGACAGCGGTTGTTCGCCTGATAGTAAGCAGTATGTGTACCGAGTTTGATTGCAGTCGGTTCATACTTTAGGAGGATGTCCAGGAAGATGGCTCGCATGGTTTTGCAGTAATTCAAGAATATCGTAGTTTACGACTTCGTGTATCCTGTAGCGTGAGTGGTAGGTGTTTAATTCATGACAGCGGTTGTTCGCCTGATAGTAAGCAGTATGTGTACCGAGTTTGGTTGCAGTCGGTCCACTACTTTAGGAGGAGGTGCAGGAAGATGGCTCACATGGTTTTGCAGTAATTGAAGAATATCGTTGTTTACGAATTCGTGTCTCCTGTGGCGTGTGTGGTAGGTGCTTAATTCATGACAGCGGTTGTTCGTCTGATAGTAAGCAGTATGTGTACCGAGTTTGGTTGCAATCGGTTAACTACTTTAGGAGGAGGTGCAGGAAGATGGCTCGCATGGTTTTGCAGTAATTCAAGAATATCGTAGTTTACGACTTCGTGTATCCTGTAGCGTGAGTGGTAGGTGTTTAATTCATGACAGCGGTTGTTCGCCTGATAGTAAGCAGTATGTGTACCGAGTTTGATTGCAGTCGGTTCATACTTTAGGAGGATGTCCAGGAAGATGGCTCGCATGGTTTTGCAGTAATTCAAGAATATCGTAGTTTACGACTTCGTGTATCCTGTAGCGTGAGTGGTAGGTGTTTAATTCATGACAGCGGTTGTTCGCCTGATAGTAAGCAGTATGTGTACCGAGTTTGGTTGCAGTCGGTCCACTACTTTAGGAGGAGGTGCAGGAAGATGGCTCACATGGTTTTGCAGTAATTGAAGAATATCGTTGTTTACGAATTCGTGTCTCCTGTGGCGTGTGTGGTAGGTGCTTAATTCATGACAGCGGTTGTTCGTCTGATAGTAAGCAGTATGTGTACCGAGTTTGGTTGCAATCGGTTAACTACTTTAGGAGGAGGTGCAGGAAGATGGCTCGCATGGGTTTGCAGTAATTCAAGGATATCGTAGTTTACGACTTCGTGTCTCCTGTGGCGTGTGTGGTAGGTGTTTAATTCATGACAGCGGATATTCGCCTGATAGTAAGCAGTATGTGTACCGAGTTTTGTTTGCATTCGGTCCACTACTTTAGGAGGAGGTGCAGGAAGATGGCTCGCATGGTTTTGCAGTAATTCAAGAATATCGTAGTTTACGACTTCGTGTCTCCTGTAGCGTGAGTGGTAGGTGTTTAATTGATGACAGCGGTTGTTCGCCTGATAGTAAGCAGTATGTGTACCGAGTTTGGTTGCAGTCGGTCCACTACTTTAGGAGGAGGTGCAGGAAGATGGTTTTGCAGTAATTCAAGAATATCGTAGTTTACGACTTCGTGTCTCCTGTAGCGTGAGTGGTAGGTGTTTAATTCGTGACAGCGGTTGTTCGCCTGATAGTGAGCAGTATGTGTACCGAGTTTGGTTGCAGTCGGTCCACTACTTTAGATGGAGGTGCAGGAAGATGGTTTTGCAGTAATTCAAGAATATCGTAGTTTACGACTTCGTGTCTCCTGTAGCGTGAGTGGTCGGTGTTTAATTCATGACAGCGGTTGTTCGCCTGATAGTAAGCAGTATGTGTACCGAGTTTGTTTGCAGTCGGTCCACTACTTTAGGAGGAGGTGCAGGAAGATGGCTCGCATGGTTTTGCAGTAATTGTAGAATATCGTAGTTTACGACTTCGTGTCTCCTGTGGCGTGTGTGGTAGGTGTTTAATTCATGACAGCGGTTGTTCGCCTGATAGTAAGCAGTATGTGTACCGAGTTTATTTGTAGTCGGTCCACTACTTTAGGAGGAGGTGCAGGAAGATGGCTCGCATGGTTTTGCAGTAATTCAAGAATATCGTAGTTTACGACTTCGTGTCTCCTGTGGCGTGTGTGGTAGGTGTTTAATTCATGACAGCGGTTGTTCGTCTGATAGTAAGCAGTATGTGTACCGAGTTTGGTTGCAGTCGGTCCACTACTTTAGGAGGAGGTGCAGGAAGATGGCTCGCATGGTTTTGCAGTAATTGAAGAATATCGTAGTTTACGACTTCGTGTCTCCTGTAGCGTGAGTGGTTGGTGTTTAATTCATGACAGCGGTTGTTCGCCTGATAGTAAGCAGTATGTGTACCGAGTTTGGTTGCAGTCGGTCCACTACTTTAGGGGGAGGTGCAGGAAGATGGCTCGCATGGTTTTGCAGTAATTCAAGAATATCGTAGTTTACGACTTCGTGTCTCCTGTAGCGTGAGTGGTCGGTGTTTAATTCATGACAGCGGTTGTTCGCCTGATAGTAAGCAGTATCTGTACCGAGTTTGTTTGCAGTCGGTGCACTACTTTAGGAGGAGGTGCAGGAAGATTGCTCGAATGATTTTGCAGTAATTCAAGAAAATCGTAGTTTACGACTTCGTGCCTCCTGTAGCGTGAGTGGTAGGTGTTTAATTCATGACAGCGGATGTTCGCCTGATAGTACGCGGTAAGTGTACCGAGTTTGGTTGCAGTCGGTCCACTACTTTTGGAGGAGGTGCAGGAAGATGGCTTGCAGGATTTTGTAGTAATTCAAGAATATCGTAGTTTACGACTTCGTGTCTCCTGTGGCGTGTGTGGTAGGTGTTTAATTCATGACAGCGGTTGTTCGTCTGATAGTAAGCAGTATGTGTACCGAGTTTGGTTGCAGTCGGTCCACTACTTTAGGAGGAGGTGCAGGAAGATGGCTCGCATGGTTTTGCAGTAATTGAAGAATATCGTAGTTTACGACTTCGTGTCTCCTGTAGCGTGAGTGGTTGGTGTTTAATTCATGACAGCGGTTGTTCGCCTGATAGTAAGCAGTATGTGTACCGAGTTTGGTTGCAGTCGGTCCACTACTTTAGGAGGAGGTGCAGGAAGATGGCTCGCATGGTTTTGAAGTAATTCAAGAATACCGTAGTTTACGACTTCGTGTCTCCTGTAGCGTGAGTGGTCGGTGTTTAATTCATGACAGCGGTTGTTCGCCTGATAGTAAGCAGTATGTGTACCGAGTTTGATTGCAGTCGGTCCATACTTTAGGAGGATGTCCAGGAAGATGGCTCGCATGGTTTTGCAGTAATTCAAGAATATCGTAGTTTACGACTTCGTGTATCCTGTAGCGTGAGTGGTAGGTGTTTAATTCATGACAGCGGTTGTTCGCCTGATAGTAAGCAGTATGTGTACCGAGTTTGGTTGCAGTCGGTCCACTACTTTAGGAGGAGGTGCAGGAAGATGGCTCACATGGTTTTGCAGTAATTGAAGAATATCGTTGTTTACGAATTCGTGTCTCCTGTGGCGTGTGTGGTAGGTGTTTAATTCATGACAGCGGTTGTTCGTCTGATAGTAAGCAGTATGTGTACCGAGTTTGGTTGCAATCGGTTAACTACTTTAGGAGGAGGTGCAGGAAGATGGCTCGCATGGTTTTGCAGTAATTCAAGAATATCGTAGTTTACGACTTGGTGTCTCCTGTAGCATGAGTGGTAGGTGTTTAATTCATGACAGCGGTTGTTCGCCTGATAGTAAGCAGTATGTGTACCGAGTTTGGTTGCAGTCGGTCCAATACTTTAGGAGGAGGTGTAGGAAGATGGCTCGCATGGTTTTGCAGTAATTCAAGAATATCGTAGTTTACGACTTCGTGTCTCCTGTAGCGTGAGTGGTAGGTGTTTAATTCATGACAGCGGTTGTTCGCCTGATAGTAAGCAGTATGTGTACCGAGTTTGGTTGCAGTCGGTCCACTACTTTAGGAGGAGGTGCAGGAAGATGGTTTAGCAGTAATTCAAGATTATCGTAGTTTCCGACTTCGTGTCTCCTGTAGCGTGAGTGGTAGGTGTTTAATTCGTGACAGCGGTTGTTCGCCTGATAGTGAGCAGTATGTGTACCGAGTTTGGTTGCAGTCGGTCCACTACTTTGGATGGAGGTGCAGGAAGATGGTTTTGCAGTAATTCAAGATTATCGTAGTTTACGACTTCGTGTCTCCTGTAGCGTTAGTGGTAGGTGTTTAATTCATGACAGCGGTTGTTCGCCTGATAGTAAGCAGTATGTGTACCGAGTTTGGTTGCAGTCTGTCCACTACTTTAGGGGGAGGTGCAGGAAGATGGCTCGCAAGGTTTTGCAGTAATTCAAGAATATCGTAGTTTACGACTTCGTGTCTCCTGTAGCGTGAGCGGTCGGTGTTTAATTCATGACAGCGGTTGTTCGCCTGATAGTAAGCAGTATGTGTACCGAGTTTGTTTGCAGTCGGTCCACTACTTTAGGAGGAGGTGCAGGAAGATTTCTCGAATGATTTTGCAGTAATTCAAGAATATCGTTGTTTACGACTTAGTGTCTCCTGTAGCGTGAGTGGTAGGTGTTTAATTCATGACAGCGGTTGTTCGCCTGATAGTACGCGGTATGTGTACCGAGTTTGATTGCAGTCGGTCCACTACTTTAGGAGGAGGTGCAGGAAGATGGCTTGCAGGATTTTGCAGTAATTCAAGCATATCGTAGTTTACGACTTCGTGTCTCCTGTAGCGTGAGTGGTAAGTGTTTAATTCATGACAGCGGTTGTTCGCTGATAGTAAGCAGTATGTGTACCGAGTTTGGTTGCAGTCGGTCCATTACTTAAGAGGAGGTGCAGGAAGACGATTCGCATGGTTTTGCAGTAATTCAAGAATATCGTAGTTTACGACTTCGAGTCTCCTGTAGCGTGAGTGGTCGGTGTTTAATTCATGACAGCGGTTGTTCGCCTGATAGTAAGCAGTATGTGTACCGAGTTTGGTTGCAGTCTGTCCACTACTTTAGGGGGAGGTGCAGGAAGATGGCTGGCAAGGTTTTGCAGTAATTCAAGAATATCGTAGTTTACGACTTCGTGTCTCCTGTAGCGTGAGCGGTCGGTGTTTAATTCATGACAGCGGTTGTTCGCCTGATAGTAAGCAGTATGTGTACCGAGTTTGTTTGCAGTCGGTCCACTACTTTAGGAGGAGGTGCAGGAAGATTTCTCGAATGATTTTGCAGTAATTCAAGAATATCGTAGTTTACGACTTAGTGTCTCCTGTAGCGTGAGTGGTAGGTGTTTAATTCATGACAGCGGTTGTTCGCCTGATAGTACGCGGTATGTGTACCGAGTTTGATTGCAGTCGGTCCACTACTTTAGGAGGAGGTGCAGGAAGATGGCTTGCAGGATTTTGCAGTAATTCAAGAATATCGTAGTTTACGACTTCGGGTCTCCTGTAGCGTGAGTGGTAGGTGTTTAATTCATGACAGCGGTTGTTTGCCTGATAGTAAGTGGTAATTGTACCGAGTTTGGTTGCAGTCCGTAACTACTTTAGGAGGAGGTGATGGAAGATGGCTCGCATGGTTTTGCAGTAATTCAAGAATATCGTAGTTTACGACTTCGAGTCTCCTGTAGCGTGAGTGGTAGGTGTTTAAAACATGACAGAGGTTGTTCGCCTGATAGTAAGCAGTATGTGTACCGAGTTTGGTTGCAGTCGGTCCATTACTTAAGAGGAGGTGCAGGAAGACGATTCGCATGGTTTTGCAGTAATTCAAGAATATCGTAGTTTACGACTTCGTGTCTCCTGTAGCGTGAGTGGTCGGTGTTTAATTCATGACAGCGGTTGTTCGCCTGATAGTAAGCAGTATGTGTACCGAGTTTGTTTGCAGTCGGTCCACTACTTTAGGAGGAGGTGCAGGAAGATGGCTCGCATGGTTTTGCAGTAATTGAAGAATATGGTAGTTTACGACTTCGTGTCTCCTGTGGCGTGTGTGGTAGGTGTTTAATTCATGACAGCGGTTGTTCGCCTGATAGTAAGCAGTATGTGTACCGAGTTTGTTTGTAGTCGGTCCACTACTTTAGGAGGAGGTGCAGGAAGATGGCTCGCATGGTTTTGCAGTAATTCAAGAATATCGTAGTTTACGACTTCGTGTCTCCTGTGGCGTGTGTGGTAGGTGTTTAATTCATGACAGCGGTTGTTCGCTGATAGTAAACAGTATGTGTACCGAGTTTGGTTGCAGTCGGTCCACTAGTTTAGGAGAAGGTGCAGGAAGATGGCTCGCATGGTTTTGCAGTAATTCAAGAATATCGTAGTTTACGACTTCGTGTCTCCTGTAGCGTGAGTGGTAGGTGTTTAATTCATGACAGCGGTTGTTCGCCTGATAGTAAGCAGTATGTGTACCTAGTTTGGTTGCAGTCGGTCCACTACTTTAGGAGGAGGTGCAGGAAGATGGCTCGCATGGTTTTACTGTAATTCAAGAATATCGTAGTTTACGACTTCGTGTCTCCTGTAGCGTGAGTGGTTAGTGTTTAATTCATGACAGCGGTTGTTCGCCTGATAGTAAGCAGTATGTGTACCGAGTTTGGTTGCAGTCGGTCCACTACTTTAGGAGGAGGTGCAGGAAGATGGCTCGTATGGTTTTGAAGTAATTCAAGAATACCGTAGTTTACGACTTCGTGTCTCCTGTAGCGTGAGTGGTCGGTGTTTAATTCATGACAGCGGTTGTTCGCCTGATAGTAAGCAGTATGTCTACCGAGTTTGTTTGCAGTCGGTGCACTACTTTAGGAGGAGGTGCAGGAAGATGGCTCGAATGATTTTGCAGTAGTTCAAGAAAATCGTAGTTTACGACTTCGTGTCTCCTGTAGCGTGAGTGGTAGGTGTTTAATTCATGACAGCGGTTGTTCGCCTGATAGTAAGCAGTATGTGTACGGAGTTTGGTTGCAGTCGGTCCATTACTTTAGGGGGAGGTGCAGGAAGATGGCTCACATGGTTTTGCAGTAATTGAAGAATATCGTAGTTTACGACTTCGTGTCTCCTGTAGCGAGAGTGGTAGGTGTTTAATTCATGACAGCGGTTGTTCGCCTGATATTGAGCAGTATGTGTACCCAGTTTGGTTGCAGTCGGTCCACTACTTTAGGAGGAAGTGCAGGAAGATTGCTCGCATGATTTTGCAGTAATTCAAGAATATCGTAGTTTACGACTTCGTGTCTCCTGTAGCGTGAGTGGTAGGTGTTTAATTCATGACAGCGGTTGTTCGACTGATAGTAAGCAGTATGTGTACCGAGTTTGATTGCAGTCGGTCCATACTTTAGGAGGATGTCCAGGAAGATGGCTCGCATGGTTTTGCAGTAATTCAAGAATATCGTAGTTTACGACTTCGTGTATCCTGTAGCGTGAGTGGTAGGTGTTTAATTCATGACAGCGGTTGTTCGCCTGATAGTAAGCAGTATGTGTACCGAGTTTGGTTGCAGTCGGTCCACTACTTTAGGAGGAGGTGCAGGAAGATGGCTCACATGGTTTTGCAGTAACTAAAGAATATCGTTGTTTACGAAATCGTGTCTCCTGTGGCGTGTGTGGTAGGTGTTTAATTCATGACAGCGGTTGTTCGTCTGATAGTAAGCAGTATGTGTACCGAGTTTGGTTGCAATCGGTTAACTACTTTAGGAGGAGGTGCAGGAAGATGGCTCGCATGGGTTTGCAGTAATTCAAGGATATCGTAGTTTACGACATCGTGTCTCCTGTGGCGTGTGTGGTAGGTGTTTAATTCATGACAGCGGATATTCGCCTGATAGTAAGCAGTATGTGTACCGAGTTTTGTTTGCATTCGGTCCACTACTTTAGGAGGAGGTGCAGGAAGATGGCTCGCATGGTTTTGCAGTAATTCAAGAATATCGTAGTTTACGACTTCGTGTCTCCTGTAGCGTGAGTGGTAGGTGTTTAATTCATGACAGCGGTTGTTCGCCTGATAGTGAGCAGTATGTGTACCGAGTTTGGTTGCAGTCGGTCCATTACTTTAGGAGGAGGTGCAGGAAGATGGCTCGCATGGTTTTGCAGTAATTCAAGATTATCGTAGTTTACGACTTCGTGTCTCCTGTAGCGTTAGTGGTAGGTGTTTAATTCATGGCAGCGGTTGTTCGCCTGATAGTAAGCAGTATGTGTACCGAGTTTGGTTGCAGTCTGCCCACTACTTTAGGGGGAGGTGCAGGAAGATGGCTCGCAAGGTTTTGCAGTAATTCAAGAATATCGTAGTTTACGACTTCGTGTCTCCTGTAGCGTGAGCGGTCGGTGTTTAATTCATGACAGCGGTTGTTCGCCTGATAGTAAGCAGTATGTGTACCGTGTTTGTTTGCAGTCGGTCCACTACTTTAGGAGGAGGTGCAGGAAGATGTCTCGAATGATTTTGCAGTAATTCAAGAATATCGTAGTTTACGACTTATTGTCTCCTGTAGCGTGAGTGGTAGGTGTTTAATTCATGACAGCGGTTGTTCGCCTGATAGTACGCGGTATGTGTACCGAGTTTGATTGCAGTCGGTCCACTACTTTAGGAGGAGGTGCAGGAAGATGGCTTGCAGGATTTTGCAGTAATTCAAGAATATCGTAGTTTACGACTTCGTGTCTCCTGTAGCGTGAGTGGTAGGTGTTTAATTCATGACAGCGGTTGTTCGCCTGATAGTAAGCGGTAATTGTACCGAGTTTGGTTGCAGTCGGTAACTACTTTAGGAGGAGGTGCAGGAAGATGGCTCGCATGGTTTTGCAGTAATTCAAGAATATCGTAGTTTACGACTTCGAATCTCCTGTAGCGTGAGTGGTAGGTGTTTAAAACATGACAGACGTTGTTCGCCTGATAGTAAGCAGTATGTGTACCGAGTTTGGTTGCAGTCGGTCCATTACTTAAGAGGAGGTGCAGGAAGACGATTCGCATGGTTTTGCATTAATTCAAGAATATCGTAGTTTACGACTTCGTGTCTCCTGTAGGGTGAGTGGTCGGTGTTTAATTCATGACAGCGGTTGTTCGCCTGATAGTAAGCAGTATGTGTACCGAGTTTGTTTGCAGTCGGTCCACTACTTTAGGAGGAGGTGCAGGAAGATGGCTCGCATTGTTTTGCAGTAATTGAAGAAAATCGTAGTTTACGACTTCGTGTCTCCTGTGGCGTGTGTGGTAGGTGTTTAATTCATGACAGCGGTTGTTCGCCTGATAGTAAGCAGTATGTGTACCGAGTTTGTTTGTAGTCGGTCCACTACTTTAGGAGGAGGTGCAGGAAGATGGCTCGCATGGTTTTGCAGTAATTCAAGAATATCGTAGTTTACGACTTCGTGTCTCCTGTGGCGTGTGTGGTAGGTGTTTAATTCATGACAGCGGTTGTTCGCTGATAGTAAGCAGTATGTGTACCGAGTTTGGTTGCAGTCGGTCCACTAGTTTAGGAGAAGGTGCAGGAAGATGGCTCGCATGGTTTTGCAGTAATTCAAGAATATCGTAGTTTACGACTTCGTGTCTCCTGTAGCGTGAGTGGTAGGTGTTTAATTCATGACAGCGGTTGTTCGCCTGATAGTAAGCAGTATGTGTACCTAGTTTGGTTGCAGTCGGTCCACTACTTTAGGAGGAGGTGCAGGAAGATGGCTCGCATGGTTTTACTGTAATTCAAGAATATCGTAGTTTACGACTTCGTGTCTCCTGTAGCGTGAGTAGTAGGTGTTTAATTCATGACAGCGGTGTTTCGCCTGATAGTAAGCAGTATGTGTTCCGAGTTTGGTTGCCATCGGTCCACGACCTTAGGAGGAGGTGCAGGAAGATGGCTCGCATGGTTTTGCAGTAATTCAAGAATATCATAGTTTACGACTTCGAGTCTCCTGTAGCGTGAGTGGTAGGTGTTTAAATCATAACAGCGGTTGTTCGCCTGATAGTAAGCAGTATGTGTACCGAGTTTGGTTGCAGTCGGTCCACTACTTTAGGAGGAGGTGCAGGAAGATGGCTCGCATGGTTTCGCAGTAATTCAAGAATATCATAGTTTACGACATCGTGTCTCCTGTGGCGTGTGTGGTAGGTGTTTAATTCATGTCAGCGGTTGTTTGCTGATAGTAAGCAGTATGTGTACCGAGTTTGGTTGCAGTCAGTCCACTACTTTAGCAGGAGGTGCAGGAAGATGGCTCGCATGGTTTTGCAGTAATTCAAGAATATCGTAGTTTACGATTTCGTGTCTCCTGTAGCGTGAGTGGTAGGTGTTTAATTCATGACAGCGGTTGTTCGCCTGATAGTAATAAGTATGTGTACCTAGTTTGGTTGCAGTCGGTCCACTACTTTAGGAGGAGGTGCAGGAAGATGGCTCGCATGGTTTTACAGTAATTCAAGAATATCGTAGTTTACGAATTCGTGTCTGCTGTAGCGTGAGTAGTAGGTGTTTAATTCATGACAGCGGTGTTTCGCCTGATAGTAAGCAGTATGTGTTCCGAGTTTGGTTGCAATCGGTCCACGACTTTAGGAGGAGGTGCAGGAAGATGGCTCGCATGGTTTTGCAGTAATTCAAGAATATCATAGTTTACGACTTCGAGTCTCCTGTAGCGTGAGTGGTAGGTGTTTAATTCATAACAGCGGTTGTTCGCCTGAAAGTAAGCAGTATGTGTACCGAGTTTGGTTGCAGTCGGTCCACTACTTTAGGAGGAGGTGCAGGAAGATGGCCCGCATGGTTTTGCAGTAATTCAATAATATCGTAGTTTACGACTTCGTGTCTCCTGTAGCGTGAATGGTAGGTGTTGACAGCGGTTGTTCGCCTGATAGTATCGTAGTTTACGACTTCGTGTCACCTGTAGCGTGAGTGGTAGGTGTTTAATTCATGACAGCGGTTGTTCGCCTGATAGTAAGCAGTATGTGTACCGAGTTTGGTTGCAGTCGGTCCACTACTTTAGGAGGAGGTGCAGGAAGATGGCTCGTATGGTTTTGCAGTAATTCAAGAATATCGTAGTTTACGACTTCGTGTCTCCTGTAGCGTGAGTAGTAGGTTTTTAATTCATGACAGCGGTGTTTCGCCTGGTAGTAAGCAGTATGTGTACCGAGTTTGGTTGCAATCGGTCCACGACTTTAGGAGGAGGTGCAGGAAGATGGCTCGCATGGTTTTGCAGTAATTCAAGAATATCATAGTTTACGACTTCGAGTCTCCTGTAGCGTGAGTGGTAGGTGTTTAATTCATATCAGCGGTTGTTCGCCTGATAGTAAGCAGTATGTGTACCGAGTTTGGTTACAGTCGGTCCACTACTTTAGGAGGAGGTGCAGGAAGATGGCCCGCATGGTTTTGCAGTAATTCAATAATATCGTAGTTTAAGATTTCGTGTCTCCTGTAGCGTGAATGGTAGGTGTTTAGTTCATGAAAGCGGTTGTTCGCCTGATAGTAAGCAGTATGTGTACCGAGTTCGGTTGCAGTCGGTCCACTACTTTAGGAGGAGGTGCAGGAAGATGGTTTTTCAATAATTCAAGTATATCGTAGTTTACGACTTCGTGTCTCCTGTAGCGTGAGTGGTAGGTGTTTAATTCATGACAGCGGTTGTTCGCCTGATAGTAAGCAGTATGTGTACCGAGTTTGGTTGCAGTCGGTCCACTACTTTAGGAGGAGGTGCAGGAAGATGGCTCGCATGGTTTTGCAGTAATTCAAGAATATCGTTGTTTACGACTTCGTGTCTCCTGTAGTGTGAGTTGTAGGTGTTTAATTCATGACAGCGGTGTTTCGCCTGATAGTAAGCAGTATGTATACCGAGTTTGGGTGCAATCTGTCCACGACCTTAGGAGGAGGTGCAGGAAGATGGCTCGCATGTTTTTGCAGTAATTCAAGAATATCATAGTTTACGACTTCGTGTCTCCTGTAGCGTCAGTGGTAGGTGTTTAATTCATAACAGCGGTTGTTCGCCTGATAGTAAGCAGTATGTGTACCGAGTTTGGTTGCAGTCGGTCCACTACTTTAGGAGGAGGTGCAGGAAGATGGCCGGCATGGTTTTGAAGTAATTCAAGAATATCGTAGTTTACGACTTCGTGTCTCCTGTAGCGTGAATGGTAGGTGTTTAATTCATGACAGCGGTTGTTCGCCTGATAGTAAGCAGTATGTGTACCGAGTTTGGTTGCAGTCGGTCCACAACTTTAGGAGGAGGTGCAGGAAGATGGTTTTTCAGTAATACAAGAATATCGTAGTTTACGACTTCGTGTCTCCTGTAGCGTCGATGGTAGGTGTTTATTTCATGACAGCGGTTGTTCGCCTGATAGTGAGCAGTATGTTTACCGAGTTTGGTTGCAGTCGGTCCACTACTTTAGCAGGAAGTGCAGGAAGATGTCTCGCATGGTTTTGCAGTAATTCAAGAATATCGTAGTTTACGACTTCGTGTCTCCTGTAGTGTGAGTGGTGGGTGTTTAATTCATGAAAGAGGTTGTTCACCTGATAGTACGCAGTATGTGTACCGAGTTTGGTCTCAGTCGGTCCACTACTTTAGGAGAAGATGCAGGAAGATGGTCGCATGGTTTTACAGTAATTCAAGATTATCGTAGTTTACGACTTCGTGTCTCCTGTAGCGTGAGTGGTAGGTGTTTAATTCATGACAGCGGTTGTTCGCCTGATTGTAAGCAGTATGTGTACCGAGTTTGGTTGCAGTCGGTCCACTACATTAGGAGGAGGTGCAGGAAGATGGCTCGCATGGTTTTGCAGTAATTCAAGAATATCGTAGTTTACGACTTCGTGTCTCCTGTAGCGTGAATTGTAGGTGTTTAATTCATGACAGCGGTTGTTCGCCTGATAGTATGCAGTATGTGTACCGAGTTTGGTTGCAGTCGGTCCACTACATTAGGAGGAGGTGCAGGAAGATGGCTCGCATGATTTTGCAGTAATTGAAGAATATCGTAGTTTATGACTTCGTGTCTCCTGTGGCGTGTGTGGTAGGTGTTTAATTCATGACAGCGGTTGTTCGCCTGATAGTAAGCAGTATGTGTACCGAGTTTGGTTGCAGTCGGTCCACTACTTTAGGAGGAGGTGCAGGAAGATGGCTCGCATGGTTTTGCAGTAATTCAAGAATATCGTAGTTTACGACTTCGTGTCTCCTGTAGCGTGAGTAGTAGGTGTTTAATTCATGACAGCGGTTTCTCGCCTGATAGTAAGCAGTATGTGTACCGAGTTTGGTTGCAATCGGTCCACTACTTTAGGAGGAGGTGCAGGAAGATGGCTCGCATGGTTTTGCAGTAATTCAAGAATATCGTAGTTTACGACTTCGAGTCTCCTGTAGCGTGAGTAGTAGGTGTTTAATTCATGACAGCGGTTGTTCGCCTGATAGTAAGCAGTATGTGTACCGAGTTTGGTTGCAATCGGAGCACTACTTTAGGAGGAGGTGGAGGAAGATGGCTCGCAAGGTTTTGCAGTAATTCAAGAATATCGTAGTTTACGACTTCGTGTCTTTTGTAGCGTGAGTGGTAGGTGTTTAATTCATGACAGCGGTTGTTCGCCTGATAGTAAGCAGTATGTGTACCGAGTTTGGTTGCAGTCGGTCCACTACTTTAGGAGGAGGTGCAGGAAGATGGTTTTGCAGTAATTCAAGAATATCGTAGTTTATGACTTCGTGTCTCCTGTAGCGTGAGTGGTAGGTGTTTAATTCATGGCAGCGGTTGTTCGCCTGATAGTAAGCAGTATGTGTTCCGAGTTTGGTTGCAGTCGGGCCACTACTTTAGGAGGAGGTGCAGGATGATGGCTCGCATGGTTTTGCAGTAATTCAAGAATATCGTAGTTTACGACTTCGTGTCTCCTGTAGCGTGAATGGTAGGTGTTTAATTCATGACAGCGGTTGTTCGCCTGATAGTAGGCAGTATGTGTACCGAGTTTGGTTGCAGTCGGTCCACTACTTTAGGAGGAGGCGCAGGAAGATGGTTTTTCGGTAATTCAAGAATATCGTAATTTACGACTTCGTGTCTCCTGTAGTGTGAGTGGTAGGTGTTTATTTCATGACAGCGGTTGTTCGCCTGATAGTAAGCAGTATGTGTACCGAGTTTGTTTGCAGTCGGTCCACTACTTTAGGAGGAGGTGCAGGAAGATTTCTCGAATGATTTTGCAGTAATTCAAGAATATCGTAGTTTACGACTTAGTGTCTCCTGTAGCGTGAGTGGTAGGTGTTTAATTCATGACAGCGGTTGTTCGCCTGATAGTACGCGGTATGTGTACCGAGTTTGATTGCAGTCGGTCCACTACTTTAGGAGGAGGTGCAGGAAGATGGCTCGCATGGTTTTGCAGTAATTCAAGAATATCGTTGTTTACGACTTCGTGTCTCCTGTAGTGTGAGTTGTAGGTGTTTAATTCATGACAGCGGTGTTTCGCCTGATAGTAAGCAGTATGTATACCGAGTTTGGTTGCAATCTGTCCACGACCTTAGGAGGAGGTGAAGGAAGATGGCTCGCATGTTTTTGCAGTAATTCAAGAATATCATAGTTTACGACTTCGTGTCTCCTGTAGCGTCAGTGGTAGGTGTTTAATTCATGAAAGAGGTTGTTCACCTGATAGTACGCAGTATGTGTACCGAGTTTGGTTGCAGTCGGTCCACTACTTTAGGAGGAGATGCAGGAAGATGGTCGCATGGTTTTACAGTAATTCAAGATTATCGTAGGTTACGACTTCGTGTCTCCTGTAGCGTGAGTGGTAGGTGTTTAATTCATGACAGCGGTTGTTCGCCTGATTGTAAGCAGCATGTGTACCGAGTTTGGTTGCAGTCGGTCCACTACATTAGGAGGAGGTGCAGGAAGATGGCTCGCATGGTTTTGCAGTAATTCAATAATATCGTAGTTTACGACTTCGTGTCTCCTGTAGCGTGAATTGTAGGTGTTTAATTCATGACAGCGGTTGTTCGCCTGATAGTATGCAGTATGTGTACCGAGTTTGGTTGCCGTCGGTCCACTACATTAGGAGGAGGTGCAGGAAGATGGCTCGCATGATTTTGCAGTAATTGAAGAATATCGTAGTTTATGACTTCGTGTCTCCTGTGGCGTGTGTGGTAGGTGTTTAATTCATGACAGCGGTTGTTCGCCTGATAGTAAGCAGTATGTGTACCGAGTTTGGTTGCAGTCGGTCCACTACTTTAGGAGGAGGTGCAGGAAGATGGCTCGCATGGTTTTGCAGTAATTCAAGAATATCGTAGTTTACGACTTCGTGTCTCCTGTAGCGTGAGTGTTAGGTGTTTAATTCATGACAGCGGTTGTTCGCCTGATAGTAAGCAGTATGTGTACCGAGTTTGGTTGCAGTCGGTCCACTACTTTAGGAGGAGGTGCAGGAAGATGGTTTTGCAGTAATTCAAGAATATCGTAGTTTATGACTTCGTGTCTCCTGTAGCGTGAGTGGTAGGTGTTTAATTCATGGCAGCGGTTGTTCGCCTGATAGTAAGCAGTATGTGTACCGAGTTTGGTTGCAGTCGGTCCATTACTTTAGGAGGAGGTGCAGGATGATGGCTCGCATGGTTTTGCAGTAATTCAAGAATATCGTAGTTTACGACTTCGTGTCTCCTGTAGCGTGAATGGTAGGTGTTTAATTCATGACAGCGGTTGTTCGCCTGATAGTAGGCAGTATGTGTACCGAGTTTGGTTGCAGTCGGTCCACTACTTTAGGAGGAGGCGCAGGAAGATGGTTTTTCGGTAATTCAAGAATATCGTAATTTACGACTTCGAGTCTCCTGTAGTGTGAGTGGTAGGTGTTTATTTCATGACAGCGGTTGTTCGCCTGATAGTGAGCAGTATGTGTACCGACTTTGGTTGCAGTCGGTCCACTACTTTAGGAGGAAGTGCAGGAAGATTTCTCGAATGATTTTGCAGTAATTCAAGAGTATCGTAGTTTACGACTTAGTGTCTCCTGTAGCGTGAGTGGTAGGTGTTTAATTCATGACAGCGGTTGTTCGCCTGATAGTACGCGGTATGTGTACCGAGTTTGATTGCAGTCGGTCCACTACTTTAGGAGGAGGTGCAGGAAGATGGCTCGCATGGTTTTGCAGTAATTCAAGAATATCGTTGTTTACGACTTCGTGTCTCCTGTAGTGTGAGTTGTAGGTGTTTAATTCATGACAGCGGTGTTTCGCCTGATAGTAAGCAGTATGTATACCGAGTTTGGTTGCAATCTGTCCACGACCTTAGGAGGAGGTGAAGGAAGATGGCTCGCATGTTTTTGCAGTAATTCAAGAATATCATAGTTTACGACTTCGTGTCTCCTGTAGCGTCAGTGGTAGGTGTTTAATTCATGAAAGAGGTTGTTCACCTGATAGTACGCAGTATGTGTACCGAGTTTGGTTGCAGTCGGTCCACTACTTTAGGAGGAGATGCAGGAAGATGGTCGCATGGTTTTACAGTAATTCAAGATTATCGTAGGTTACGACTTCGTGTCTCCTGTAGCGTGAGTGGTAGGTGTTTAATTCATGACAGCGGTTGTTCGCCTGATTGTAAGCAGCATGTGTACCGAGTTTGGTTGCAGTCGGTCCACTACATTAGGAGGAGGTGCAGGAAGATGGCTCGCATGGTTTTGCAGTAATTCAATAATATCGTAGTTTACGACTTCGTGTCTCCTGTAGCGTGAATTGTAGGTGTTTAATTCATGACAGCGGTTGTTCGCCTGATAGTATGCAGTATGTGTACCGAGTTTGGTTGCCGTCGGTCCACTACATTAGGAGGAGGTGCAGGAAGATGGCTCGCATGATTTTGCAGTAATTGAAGAATATCGTAGTTTATGACTTCGTGTCTCCTGTGGCGTGTGTGGTAGGTGTTTAATTCATGACAGCGGTTGTTCGCCTGATAGTAAGCAGTATGTGTACCGAGTTTGGTTGCAGTCGGTCCACTACTTTAGGAGGAGGTGCAGGAAGATGGCTCGCATGGTTTTGCAGTAATTCAAGAATATCGTAGTTTACGACTTCGTGTCTCCTGTAGCGTGAGTGTTAGGTGTTTAATTCATGACAGCGGTTGTTCGCCTGATAGTAAGCAGTATGTGTACCGAGTTTGGTTGCAGTCGGTCCACTACTTTAGGAGGAGGTGCAGGAAGATGGTTTTGCAGTAATTCAAGAATATCGTAGTTTATGACTTCGTGTCTCCTGTAGCGTGAGTGGTAGGTGTTTAATTCATGGCAGCGGTTGTTCGCCTGATAGTAAGCAGTATGTGTACCGAGTTTGGTTGCAGTCGGTCCATTACTTTAGGAGGAGGTGCAGGATGATGGCTCGCATGGTTTTGCAGTAATTCAAGAATATCGTAGTTTACGACTTCGTGTCTCCTGTAGCGTGAATGGTAGGTGTTTAATTCATGACAGCGGTTGTTCGCCTGATAGTAGGCAGTATGTGTACCGAGTTTGGTTGCAGTCGGTCCACTACTTTAGGAGGAGGCGCAGGAAGATGGTTTTTCGGTAATTCAAGAATATCGTAATTTACGACTTCGAGTCTCCTGTAGTGTGAGTGGTAGGTGTTTATTTCATGACAGCGGTTGTTCGCCTGATAGTGAGCAGTATGTGTACCGACTTTGGTTGCAGTCGGTCCACTACTTTAGGAGGAAGTGCAGGAAGATGGCTCGCATGGTTTTGAGTAATTCAAGAATATCGTAGTTTACGACATAGTGTCTCCTGTAGCGTGAGTAGTAGGTGTTTAATTCATGACAGCGGTTGTTCGCCTGGTAGTAAGCGGTATGTGTACCGAGTTTGGTTGCAGTCGGTCCAATACTTTAGGAGGAGGTGCAGGAAGATGGCTCGCATGGTTTTGCAGTAATTCAAGAATATCGTAGTTTATGCCTTCGTATCTCCTGTAGCGTGAGTGGTAGGTGTTTAATTCATGACAGCGGTTGTTCGCCTGATAGTAAGAGGTATGTGTACCGAGTTTGGTTGCAGTCGGTCCATACTTTAGGAGGAGGTACAGGAAGATGGCTCGCATGGTTTTGAGTAATTCAAGAATATCGTAGTTTACGACATAGTGTCTCCTGTAGCGTGAGTAGTAGGTGTTTAATTCATGACAGCGGTTGTTCGCCTGGTAGTAAGCGGTATGTGTACCGAGTTTGGTTGCAGTCGGTCCAATACTTTAGGAGGAGGTGCAGGAAGATGGCTCGCATGGTTTTGCAGTAATTCAAGAATATCGTAGTTTACGACATCGTGTGTCATGTAGCGTGAGTGGTAGGTGTTTAATTCATGACAGCGGTTGTTCGCCTGATAGTAAGCGGTATGTGTACCGAGTTTGGTTGCAGTCGGTCACTACTTTAGGAGGAGGTGCAGGAAGATGGCTCGCATGGTTTTGCAGTAATTCAAGAATATCGTAGTTTACGACTTCGTGTCTCTTGTAGCGTGAGTGGTAGGTGTTTAATTCATGACAGCGGTTGTTCGCCTGGTAGTAAGCGGTATGTGTACCGAGTTCGGTTGCAGTCGGTCCACTACTTTAGGAGGAGGTGCAGGAAGATATCTCGCATGGTTTTGCAGTAATTCAAGAATATCGTAGTTTACGACATCGTGTCTCATGTAGCGTGAGTGGTAGGTGTTTAATTCATTACAGCGGTTGTTCGCCTGATAGTTAGCGGTATGTGTACCGAGTTTGGTTGCAGTCGGTCACTACTTTAGGAGGAGGTGCAGGAAGATGGCTCGCATGGTTTTGCAGTAATTCAAGAATATCGTAGTTTACGACTTCGTGTCTCTTGTAGCGTGAGTGGTAGGTGTTTAATTCATGACAGCCGTTGTTCGCCCGGTAGTAAGCGGTATGTGTACCGAGTTCGGTTGCTGTCGGTCCACTACTTTAGGAGGAGGTGCAGGAAGATTGCTCGCATGGTTTTGCAGTAATTCAAGAATATCGTAGTTTACGACTTCGTGTCTCCTGTAGCGTGAGTGGTAGGTGTTTAATTTATGACAGCGGTTGTTCGCCTGATAGTAAGCGGTATGTGTACCGAGTTCGGTTGCAGTCGGTCACTACTTTAGGAGGAGGTGCAGGAAGATGTCTCGCATGGTTTTGCAGTAATTCAAGAATATCGTAGTTTACGACTTCGTGTCTCCTGTAGCGTGAGTGGTAGGTGTTTAATTCATGACAGCGGTTGTTCGCCTGATAGTAAGCAGTATGTGTACCGAGTTTGGTTGCAGTCGGTCCACTACTTTAGGAGGAGGTGCAGGAAGATGGCTTGCATGGTTTTGCAGTAATTGAAGAAGATCGTAGTTTACGACTTCGTGTCTCCTGTAGCGTGAGTGGTAGGTGTTTAATTCATAACAGCGGTTGTTCGCCTGATAATAAGCAGTATGTGTACCGAGTTTGGTTGCAGTCGGTCCACTACTTTAGGAGGAGGTGCAGGAAGATTGCTGGCATGGTTTTGCAGTAATTCAAGAATATCGTAGTTTACGACTTCGTGTCTCCTTTAGTGTGAGTGGTAGGTGTTTAATTCATGATTGCGGTTGTTCGCCTGATAGTAAGCAGTATGTGTACCGAGTTTGGTTGCAGTCGGTCCACTACTTTAGGAGGAGGTGCAGGAAGATGGCTCGCATGGTTTTGCAGTAATTCAAGAATATCGTAGTTTACGACTTCGTGTCTCCTGTAGCGTGAGTGGTAGGTGTTTAATTCATGACAGCGGTTGTTCGCCTGATAGTAAGCAGTATGTGTACCGAGTTTGGTTGCAGTCGGTCCACTACTTTAGGAGGAGGTGCAGGAAGATGGCTCGCATGGTTTTGCAGTAATTCAAGAATATCGTAGTTTACGACTTCGTGTCTCCTGTAGCGTGAGTGGTAGGTGTTTAATTCATGACAGCTGTTGTTCGCCTGAAAGTAAGCGGTATGTGTACCGAGTTTGGTTGCGGTCGGTCCACTACTTTAGGAGGAGGTGCAGGAAGATGGCTCGCATGGTTTTGCAGTAATTCAAGATTATCGTAGTTTACGCCTTCGTGTCTCCTGTAGCGTGAGTGGTAGGTGTATAATTCATGACAGCGGTTGTTCGCCTGATAGTAAGCGGTATGTGTACCGAGTGTGGTTGCAGTCGGTCCAATACTTTAGGAGGAGGTGCAGGAAGATGGCTCGCATGGTTTTGCAGTAATTCAAGAATATCGTAGTTTACGACTTCGTGTCTCTTTTAGCGTGAGTGGTAGGTGTTTAATTCATGACAGCGGTTATTCGCCTGATAGTAAGCGGTATGTGTACCGAGTTTGGTTGCAGTCGGTCACTACTTTAGGAGGAGGTGCAGGAAGATGGCTCGCATGGTTTTGCAGTAATTCAAGAATATCGTAGTTTACGACTTCGTGTCTCTTTTAGCGTGAGTGGTAGGTGTTTAATTCATGACAGCGGTTGTTCGCCTCGTAGTAAGCGGTATGTGTACCGAGTTCGGTTGCAGTCGGTCCACTACTTTAGGAGGCGGTGCAGGAAGATTGATCGCATGGTTTTGCAGTAATTCAAGAATATCGTAGTTTACGACTTCGTGTCTCCTGTAGCGTGAGTGGTAGGTGTTTAATTCATGACAGCGGTTATTCGCCTGATAGTAAGCGGTATGTGTACCGAGTTTGGTTGCAGTCGGTCAGTACTTTAGGAGGAGGTGCAGGAAGATGGCTCGCATGGTTTTGCAGTAATTCAAGAATATCGTAGTTTACGACTTCGTGTCTCTTTTAGCGTGAGTGGTAGGTGTTTAATTCATGACAGCGGTTGTTCGCCTCGTAGTAAGCGGTATGTGTACCGAGTTCGGTTGCAGTCGGTCCACTACTTTAGGAGGTGGTGCAGGAAGATTGCTCGCATGGTTTTGCAGTAATTCAAGAATATCGTAGTTTACGACTTCGTGTCTCCTGTAGCGTGAGTGGTAGGTGTTTAATTCATGACAGCGGTTATTCGCCTGATAGTAAGCGGTATGTGTACCGAGTTTGGTTGCAGTCGGTCACTACTTTAGGAGGAGGTGCAGGAAGATGGCTCGCATGGTTTTGCAGTAATTCAAGAATATCGTAGTTTACGACTTCGTGTCTCTTTTAGCGTGAGTGGTAGGTGTTTAATTCATGACAGCGGTTGTTCGCCTCGTAGTAAGCGGTATGTGTACCGAGTTCGGTTGCAGTCGGTCCACTACTTTAGGAGGCGGTGCAGGAAGATTGCTCGCATGGTTTTGCAGTAATTCAAGAATATCGTAGTTTACGACTTCGTGTCTCCTGTAGCGTGAGTGGTAGGTGTTTAATTCATGACAGCCGTTGTTCGCCCGGTAGTAAGCGGTATGTGTACCGAGTTCGGTTGCTGTCGGTCCACTACTTTAGGAGGAGGTGCAGGAAGATTGCTCGCATGGTTTTGCAGTAATTCAAGAATATCGTAGTTTACGACTTCGTGTCTCCTGTAGCGTGAGTGGTAGGTGTTTAATTTATGACAGCGGTTGTTCGCCTGATAGTAAGCGGTATGTGTACCGAGTTCGGTTGCAGTCGGTCACTACTTTAGGAGGAGGTGCAGGAAGATGTCTCGCATGGTTTTGCAGTAATTCAAGAATATCGTAGTTTACGACTTCGTGTCTCCTGTAGCGTGAGTGGTAGGTGTTTAATTCATGACAGCGGTTGTTCGCCTGATAGTAAGCAGTATGTGTACCGAGTTTGGTTGCAGTCGGTCCACTACTTTAGGAGGAGGTGCAGGAAGATGGCTTGCATGGTTTTGCAGTAATTGAAGAAGATCGTAGTTTACGACTTCGTGTCTCCTGTAGCGTGAGTGGTAGGTGTTTAATTCATAACAGCGGTTGTTCGCCTGATAATAAGCAGTATGTGTACCGAGTTTGGTTGCAGTCGGTCCACTACTTTAGGAGGAGGTGCAGGAAGATTGCTGGCATGGTTTTGCAGTAATTCAAGAATATCGTAGTTTACGACTTCGTGTCTCCTTTAGTGTGAGTGGTAGGTGTTTAATTCATGATTGCGGTTGTTCGCCTGATAGTAAGCAGTATGTGTACCGAGTTTGGTTGCAGTCGGTCCACTACTTTAGGAGGAGGTGCAGGAAGATGGCTCGCATGGTTTTGCAGTAATTCAAGAATATCGTAGTTTACGACTTCGTGTCTCCTGTAGCGTGAGTGGTAGGTGTTTAATTCATGACAGCGGTTGTTCGCCTGATAGTAAGCAGTATGTGTACCGAGTTTGGTTGCAGTCGGTCCACTACTTTAGGAGGAGGTGCAGGAAGATGGCTCGCATGGTTTTGCAGTAATTCAAGAATATCGTAGTTTACGACTTCGTGTCTCCTGTAGCGTGAGTGGTAGGTGTTTAATTCATGACAGCTGTTGTTCGCCTGAAAGTAAGCGGTATGTGTACCGAGTTTGGTTGCGGTCGGTCCACTACTTTAGGAGGAGGTGCAGGAAGATGGCTCGCATGGTTTTGCAGTAATTCAAGATTATCGTAGTTTACGCCTTCGTGTCTCCTGTAGCGTGAGTGGTAGGTGTATAATTCATGACAGCGGTTGTTCGCCTGATAGTAAGCGGTATGTGTACCGAGTGTGGTTGCAGTCGGTCCAATACTTTAGGAGGAGGTGCAGGAAGATGGCTCGCATGGTTTTGCAGTAATTCAAGAATATCGTAGTTTACGACTTCGTGTCTCTTTTAGCGTGAGTGGTAGGTGTTTAATTCATGACAGCGGTTATTCGCCTGATAGTAAGCGGTATGTGTACCGAGTTTGGTTGCAGTCGGTCACTACTTTAGGAGGAAGTGCAGGAAGATGGCTCGCATGGTTTTGCAGTAATTCAAGAATATCGTAGTTTACGACTTCGTGTCTCTTTTAGCGTGAGTGGTAGGTGTTTAATTCATGACAGCGGTTGTTCGCCTCGTAGTAAGCGGTATGTGTACCGAGTTCGGTTGCAGTCGGTCCACTACTTTAGGAGGCGGTGCAGGAAGATTGATCGCATGGTTTTGCAGTAATTCAAGAATATCGTAGTTTACGACTTCGTGTCTCCTGTAGCGTGAGTGGTAGGTGTTTAATTCATGACAGCGGTTATTCGCCTGATAGTAAGCGGTATGTGTACCGAGTTTGGTTGCAGTCGGTCAGTACTTTAGGAGGAGGTGCAGGAAGATGGCTCGCATGGTTTTGCAGTAATTCAAGAATATCGTAGTTTACGACTTCGTGTCTCTTTTAGCGTGAGTGGTAGGTGTTTAATTCATGACAGCGGTTGTTCGCCTCGTAGTAAGCGGTATGTGTACCGAGTTCGGTTGCAGTCGGTCCACTACTTTAGGAGGCGGTGCAGGAAGATTGCTCGCATGGTTTTGCAGTAATTCAAGAATATCGTAGTTTACGACTTCGTGTCTCCTGTAGCGTGAGTGGTAGGTGTTTAATTCATGACAGCGGTTATTCGCCTGATAGTAAGCGGTATGTGTACCGAGTTTGGTTGCAGTCGGTCACTACTTTAGGAGGAGGTGCAGGAAGATGGCTCGCATGGTTTTGCAGTAATTCAAGAATATCGTAGTTTACGACTTCGTGTCTCTTTTAGCGTGAGTGGTAGGTGTTTAATTCATGACAGCGGTTGTTCGCCTCGTAGTAAGCGGTATGTGTACCGAGTTCGGTTGCAGTCGGTCCACTACTTTAGGAGGCGGTGCAGGAAGATTGCTCGCATGGTTTTGCAGTAATTCAAGAATATCGTAGTTTACGACTTCGTGTCTCCTGTAGCGTGAGTGGTAGGTGTTTAATTCATGACAGCGGTTATTCGCCTGATAGTAAGCGGTATGTGTACCTAGTTTGGTTGCAGTCGGTCACTACTTTAGGAGGAGGTGCAGGAAGATGGCTCGCATGGTTTTGCAGTAATTCAAGAATATCGTAGTTTACGACTTCGTGTCTCTTTTAGCGTGAGTGGTAGGTGTTTAATTCATGACAGCGGTTGTTCGCCTCGTAGTAAGCGGTATGTGTACCGAGTTCGGTTGCAGTCGGTCCACTACTTTAGGAGGCGGTGCAGGAAGATTGCTCGCATGGTTTTGCAGTAATTCAAGAATATCGTAGTTTACGACTTCGTGTCTCCTGTAGCGTGAGTGGTAGGTGTTTAATTTATGACAGCGGTTGTTCGCCTGATAGTAAGCGGTATGTGTACCGAGTTTGGTTGCAGTCGGTCACTACTTTAGGAGGAGGTGCAGGAAGATGTCTCGCATGGTTTTGCAGTAATTCAAGAATATCGTAGTTTACGACTTCGTGTCTCCTGTAGCGTGATTGGTAGGTGTTTAATTCATGACAGCGGTTGTTCGCCTGACAGTAAGCAGTATGTGTACCGAGTTTGGTTGCAGTCGGTCCACTACTTTAGGAGGAGGTGCTGGAAGATGGCTTGCATGGTTTTGCAGTAATTCAAGAAATTATTAGTTTACGACTTCGTGTCTCCTGTAGCGTGAGTAGTAGGTGTTTAATTCATGACAGCGGTTGTTCGCCTGATAGTAAGCAGTATGTGTACCGAGTTTGGTTGCAATTGGTCCACTACTTTAGGAGGAGGTGCAGGAAGATGGCTTGCATGGTTTTGCAGTAATTCAAGAATATCGTAGTTTACGACTTCGTGTCTCCTGTAGCGTGAGTGGTAGGTGTTTAATTCATAACAGCGGTTGTTCGCCTGATAGTAAGCAGTATGTGTACCGAGTTTGGTTGCAGTCGGTCCACTACTTTAGGAGGAGGTGCAGGAAGATTGCTCGCATGGTTTTGCAGTAATTCAAGAATATCGTAGTTTACGACTTCGTGTCTCCTTTAGTGTGAGTGGTAGGTGTTTAATTCATGACAGCGGTTGTTCGCCTGATAGTAAGCAGTATGTGTACCGAGTTTGGTTGCAGTCGGTCCACTACTTTAGGAGGAGGTGCAGGAAGATGGCTCGCATGGTTTTGCAGTAATTCAAGAATATCGTAGTTTACGACTTCGTGTCTCCTGTAGCGTGAGTGGTAGGTGTTTAATTCATGACAGCGGTTGTTCGCCTGATAGTGAGCAGTATGTGTACCGAGTTTGGTTGCAGTCGCTCCACTACTTTAGGAGGAGGTGAAGGAAGATGGGTCGCATGGTTTTGCGGTAATTCAAGAATATCGTAGTTTACGACTTCGTGTCTCCTGTAGCGTGAGTGGTAGGTGTTTAATTCATGACAGCTGTTGTTCGCCTGAAAGTAAGCGGTATGTGTACCGAGTTTGGTTGCAGTCGGTCCACTACTTTAGGAGGAGGTGCTGGAAGATGGCTCGCATGGTTTTGCAGTAATTCAAGATTATCGTAGTTTACGACTTCGTGTCTCCTGTAGCGTGAGTGGGAGGTGTTTAATTCATGAAAGCGGTTGTTCGCCTGATAGCAAGCGGTATGTGTACCGAGTTTGGTTGCAGTCGGTCACTACTTTAGGAGGAGGTGCAGGAAGATGCCTCGCATGGTTTTGCAGTAATTCAAGAATATCGTAGTATACGACTTCGAGTCTCCTGTAGCGTGAGTGGTAGGTGTTTAATTCATGACAGCGGTTAATCGCATGATAGTAAGCAGTATGTGTACCGATGTTGGTTGCAGTCGGTCCATACGTTAGGAGGAGGTGCAGGAAGATGTCTCACATGGTTTTGCAGTAATTCAAGAAATTAGTAGTTTACGACTTCGTGTCTCCTGTAGCGTGAGTAGTAGGTGTTTAATTCATGACAGCGGTTGTTCGCCTGATAGTAAGCAGTATGTGTACCGAGTTTGGTTGCAATTGGTCCACTACTTTTGGAGGAGGTGCAGGAAGATTGCTCGCATGGTTTTGCAGTAATTCAAGAATATCGTAGTTTACGACTTCGTGTCTCCTTTAGTGTGAGTGGTAGGTGTTTAATTCATGACAGCGGTTGTTCGCCTGATAGTAAGCAGTATGTGTACCGAGTTTGGTTGCAGTCGGTCCACTACTTTAGGAGGAGGTGCAGGAAGATGGCTCGCATGGTTTTGCAGTAATTCAAGAATATCGTAGTTTACGACTTCGTGTCTCCTGTAGCGTGAGTGGTAGGTGTTTAATTCATGACAGCGGTTGTTCGCCTGATAGTGAGCAGTATGTGTACCGAGTTTGGTTGCAGTCGCTCCACTACATTAGGAGGAGGTGCAGGAAGATGGCTCGCATGGTTTTGCAGTAATTCAAGAATATCGTAGTTTACGACTTCGTGTCTCCTTTAGTGTGAGTGGTAGGTGTTTAATTCATGACAGCGGTTGTTCGCCTGATAGTAAGCAGTATGTGTACCGAGTTTGGTTGCAGTCGGTCCACTACTTTAGGAGGAGGTGCAGGAAGATGGCTCGCATGGTTTTGCAGTAATTCAAGAATATCGTAGTTTACGACTTCGTGTCTCCTGTAGCGTGAGTGGTAGGTGTTTAATTCATGACAGCGGTTGTTCGCCTGATAGTAAGCAGTATGTGTACCGAGTTTGGTTGCAATTGGTCTACTACTTTAGGAGGAGGTGCAGGAAGATTGCTCGCATGGATTTGCAGTAATTCAAGAATATCGTAGTTTACGACTTCGTGTCTCCTTTAGTGTGAGTGGTAGGTGTTTAATTCATGACAGCGGTTGTTCGCCTGATAGTAAGCAGTATGTGTACCGAGTTTGGTTGCAGTCGGTCCACTACTTTAGGAGGAGGTGCAGGAAGATGGCTCGCATGGTTTTGCAGTAATTCAAGAATATCGTAGTTTACGACTTCGTGTCTCCTGTAGCGTGAGTGGTAGGTGTTTAATTCATGACAGCGGTTGTTCGCCTGATAGTGAGCAGTATGTGTACCGAGTTTGGTTGCAGTCGCTCCACTACTTTAGGAGGAGGTGCAGGAAGATGGCTCGCATGGTTTTGCAGTAATTCAAGAATATCGCAGTTTACGACTTCGTGTCTCCTGTAGCGTGAGTGGTAGGTGTTTAATTCATGACAGCTGTTGTTCGCCGAAAGTAAGCGGTATGTGTACCGAGTTTGGTTGCGGTCGGTCCACTACTTTAGGAGGAGGTGCTGGAAGATGGCTCGCATGGTTTTGCAGTAATTCAAGATTATCGTAGTTTACGACTTCGAGTCTCCTGTAGCGTGAGTGGTAGGTGTTTAATTCATGACAGCGGTTGTTCGCCTGATAGTAAGCAGTATGTGTACCGAGTTTGGTTGCAGTCGGTCCATACTTTAGGAGGAGGCGCAGGAAGATGTCTCGCATGGTTTTGCAGTAATTCAAGAAATTAGTAGTTTACGACTTCGTGTCTCCTGTAGTGTGAGTAGTAGGTGTTTAATTCATGACAGCGGTTGTTCGCCTGATAGTAAGCAGTATGTGTACCGAGTTTGGTTGCAATTGGTCCACTACTTTAGGAGGAGGTGCAGGAAGATGGCTTGCATGGTTTTGCAGTAATTCAAGAATATCGTAGTTTACGACTTCGTGTCTCCTGTAGCGTGAGTGGTAGGTGTTTAATTCATAACAGCGGTTGTTCGCCTGATAGTAAGCAGTATGTGTACCGAGTTTGGTTGGAGTCGGTCCACTACTTTAGGAGGAGGTGCAGGAAGATTGCTCGCATGGTTTTGAAGTAATTCAAGAATATCGTAGTTTACGACTTCGTGTCTCCTTTAGTGTGAGTGGTAGGTGTTTAATTCATGACAGCGGTTGTTCGCCTGATAGTAAGCAGTATGTGTACCGAGTTTGGTTGCAGTCGGTCCACTACTTTAGGAGGAGGTGCAGGAAGATGGCTCGCATGGTTTTGCAGTAATTCAAGAATATCGTAGTTTACGACTTCGTGTCTCCTGTAGCGTGAGTGGTAGGTGTTTAATTCATGACAGCTGTTGTTCGCCTGAAAGTAAGCGGTATGTGTACCGAGTTTGGTTGCGGTCGGTCCACTACTTTAGGAGGAGGTGCAGGAAGATGGCTCGCATGGTTTTGCAGTAATTCAAGATTATCGTAGTTTACGCCTTCGTGTCTCCTGTAGCGTGAGAGGTAGGTGTATAATTCATGACAGCGGTTGTTCGCCTGATAGTAAGCGGTATGTGTACCGAGTTTGGTTGCAGTCGGTCCAATACTTTAGGAGGAGGTGCAGGAAGATGGCTCGCATGGTTTTGCAGTAATTCTAGAATATCGTAGTTTACGACATCGTGTCTCATGTAGCGTGAGTGGTAGGTGTTTAATTCATGACAGCGGTTGTTCGCCTGATAGTAAGCAGTATGTGTACCGAGTTTGGTTGCAGTCGGTCACTACTTTAGGAGGAGGTGCAGGAAGATGGCTCGCATGGTTCTGCAGTAATTCAAGAATATCGTAGTTTACGACTTCGTGTCTCTTGTAGCGTGAGTGGTAGGTGTTTAATTCATGACAGCGGTTGTTCGCCTGGTAGTAAGCGGTATGTGTACCGAGTTCGGTTGCAGTCGGTCCACTACTTTAGGAGGAGGTGCAGGAAGATTGCTCGCATGGTTTTGCAGTAATTCAAGAATATCGTAGTTTACGACTTCGTGTCTCCTGTAGCGTGAGTGGTAGGTGTTTAATTTATCACAGCGGTTGTTCGCCTGATAGTAAGCGGTATGTGGACCGAGATTGGTTGCAGTCGGTCACTACTTTAGGAGGAGGTGCAGGAAGATGTCTCGCATGGTTTTGCAGTAATTCATGAATATCGTAGTTTACGACTTCGTGTCTCCTGTAGCGTGAGTGGTAGGTGTTTAATTCATGACAGCGGTTGTTCGCCTGACAGTAAGCAGTATGTGTACCGAGTTTGTTTGCAGTCGGTCCACTACTTTAGGAGGAGGTGCAGGAAGATGGCTCGCATGGTTTTGCAGTAATTCAAGAAGATCCTGGTTTTCGACTTCGTGTCTCCTGTAGCGTGAGTAGTAGGTGTTTAATTCATGACAGCGGTTGTTCGACTGATAGTAAGCAGTATGTGTACCGAGTTTGGTTGCAGTCGGTCCACTACTTTAGGAGGAGGTGCAGGAAGATGGCTCGCATGGTTTTGCAGTAATTCAAGAATATCGTAGTTTACGACTTCGTGTCTCCTGTAGCGTGAGTGGTAGGTGTTTAATTCATGACAGCGGTTGCTCGCCTGATAGTGAGCAGTATGTGTACCGAGTTTGGTTGCAGTCGGTCCACTACTATAGGAAGAGGTGCAGGAAGATGGCTCGCATGGTTTTGCAGTAATTCAAGAATATCGTAGTTTACGACTTCGTGTCTCCTGTAGCGTGAGTGGTAGGTATTTAATTCATGACAGCTGTTGTTCGCCTGAAAGTAAGCGGTATGTGTACCGAGTTTGGTTGCGGTCGGTCCACTACTTTAGGAGGAGGTGCTGGAAGATGGCTCGCATGGTTTTGCAGTAATTTAAGATTATCGTAGTTTACGACTTCGTGTCTCCTGTAGCGTGAGTGGGAGGTGTTTAATTCATGAAAGCGGTTGTTCGCCTGATAGCAAGCGGTATGTGTACCGAGTTTGGTTGCAGTCGGTCATTACTTTAGGAGGAGGTGCAGGAAGATGGCTCGCATGGTTTTGCAGTAATTCAAGAATATCGTAGTTTACGACTTCGTGTCTCCTGTAGCGTGAGTGGTAGGTGTTTAATTCATGACAGCGGTTGCTCGCCTGATAGTGAGCAGTATGTGTACCGAGTTTGGTTGCAGTCGGTCCACTACTATAGGAAGAGGTGCAGGAAGATGGCTCGCAAGGTTTTGCAGTAATTCAAGAATATCGTAGTTTACGACTTCGTGTCTCCTGTAGCGTGAGTGGTAGGTGTTTAATTCATGACAGCTGTTGTTCGCCTGAAAGAAAGCGGTATGTGTACCGAGTTTGGTTGCGGTCGGTCCACTACTTTAGGAGGAGGTGCTGGAAGATGGCTCGCATGGTTTTGCAGTAATTCAAGATTATAGTAGTTTACGACTTCGTGTCTCCTGTAGCGTGAGTGGGAGGTGTTTAATTCATGAAAGCGGTTGTTCGCCTGATAGCAAGCGGTATGTGTACCGAGTTTGGTTGCAGTCGGTCACTACTTTAGGAGGAGGTGCTGGAAGATGGCTCGCATGGTATTGCAGTAATTCAAGATTATCGTAGTTTACGACTTCGTGGCTCCTGTAGCGTGAGTGGGAGGTGTTTAATTCATGAAAGCGGTTGTTCGCCTGATAGCAAGCGGTATGTGTACCGAGTTTGGTTGCAGTCGGTCACTACTTTAGGTGGAGGTGCAGGAAGATGGCTCGCATGGTTTTGCAGTAATTCAAGAAATTATTAGTTTACGACTTCCTGTCTCCTGTAGCGTGAGTAGTAGGTGTTTAATTCATGACAGCGGTTGTTCGCCTGATAGTAAGCAGTATGTGTACCGAGTTTGGTTGCAATTGATCCACTACTTTAGGAGGAGGTGCAGGAAGATGGCTTGCATGGTTTTGCAGTAATTCAAGAAATTATTAGTTTACGACTTCGTGTCTCCTGTAGCGTGAGTAGTAGGTGTTTAATTCATGACAGCGGTTGTTCGCCTGATAGTAAGCAGTATGTGTACCGAGTTTGGTAGCAATTGGTCCACTACTTTAGGAGGAGGTGCAGGAAGATGGCTTGCATGGTTTTGCAGTAATTCAAGAATATCGTAGTTTACGACTTCGTGTCTCCTGTAGCGTGAGTGGTAGGTGTTTAATTCATAACAGCGGTTGTTCGCCTGATAGTAAGCAGTATGTGTACCGAGTTTGGTTGGAGTCGGTCCACTACTTTAGGAGGAGGTGCAGGAAGATTGCTCGCATGGTTTTGCAGTAATTCAAGAATATCGTAGTTTACGACTTCGTGTCTCCTTTAGTGTGAGTGGTAGGTGTTTAATTCATGACAGCGGTTGTTCGCCTGATAGTAAGCAGTATGTGTACCGAGTTTGGTTGCAGTCGGTCCACTACTTTAGGAGGAGGTGCAGGAAGATGGCTCGCATGGTTTTGCAGTAATTCAAGATTATCGTAGTTTACGACTTCGTGTCTCCTGTAGCGTGAGTGGTAGGTGTTTAATTCATGACAGCTGTTGTTCGCCTGAAAGTAAGCGCTATGTGTACCGAGTTTGGTTGCGGTCGGTCCACTACTTTAGGAGGAGGTGCAGGAAGATGGCTCGCATGGTTTTGCAGTAATTCAAGATTATCGTAGTTTACGCCTTCGTGTCTCCTGTAGCGTGAGAGGTAGGTGTATAATTCATGACAGCGGTTGTTCGCCTGATAGTAAGCGGTATGTGTACCGAGTTTGGTTGCAGTCGGTCCAATACTTTAGGAGGAGGTGCAGGAAGATGGCTCGCATGGTTTTGCAGTAATTCTAGAATATCGTAGTTTACGACATCGTGTCTCATGTAGCGTGAGTGGTAGGTGTTTAATTCATGACAGCGGTTGTTCGCCTGATAGTAAGCAGTATGTGTACCGAGTTTGGTTGCAGTCGGTCACTACTTTAGGAGGAGGTGCAGGAAGATGGCTCGCATGGTTCTGCAGTAATTCAAGAATATCGTAGTTTACGACTTCGTGTCTCTTGTAGCGTGAGTGGTAGGTGTTTAATTCATGACAGCGGTTGTTCGCCTGGTAGTAAGCGGTATGTGTACCGAGATCGGTTGCAGTCGGTCCACTACTTTAGGAGGAGGTGCAGGAAGATTGCTCGCATGGTTTTGCAGTAATTCAAGAATATCGTAGTTTACGACTTCGTGTCTCCTGTAGCGTGAGTGGTAGGTGTTTAATTTATCACAGCGGTTGTTCGCCTGATAGTAAGCGGTATGTGGACCGAGTTTGGTTGCAGTCGGTCACTACTTTAGGAGGAGGTGCAGGAAGATGTCTCGCATGGTTTTGCAGTAATTCATGAATATCGTAGTTTACGACTTCGTGTCTCCTGTAGCGTGAGTGGTAGGTGTTTAATTCATGACAGCGGTTGTTCGCCTGACAGTAAGCAGTATGTGTACCGAGTTTGTTTGCAGTCGGTCCACTACTTTAGGAGGAGGTGCAGGAAGATGGCTCGCATGGTTTTGCAGTAATTCAAGAAGATCCTGGTTTTCGACTTCGTGTCTCCTGTAGCGTGAGTAGTAGGTGTTTAATTCATGACAGCGGTTGTTCGACTGATAGTAAGCAGTATGTGTACCGAGTTTGGTTGCAGTCGGTCCACTACTTTAGGAGGAGGTGCAGGAAGATGGCTCGCATGGTTTTGCAGTAATTCAAGAATATCGTAGTTTACGACTTCGTGTCTCCTGTAGCGTGAGTGGTAGGTGTTTAATTCATGACAGCGGTTGCTCGCCTGATAGTGAGCAGTATGTGTACCGAGTTTGGTTGCAGTCGGTCCACTACTATAGGAAGAGGTGCAGGAAGATGGCTCGCATGGTTTTGCAGTAATTCAAGAATATCGTAGTTTACGACTTCGTGTCTCCTGTAGCGTGAGTGGTAGGTATTTAATTCATGACAGCTGTTGTTCGCCTGAAAGTAAGCGGTATGTGTACCGAGTTTGGTTGCGGTCGGTCCACTACTTTAGGAGGAGGTGCTGGAAGATGGCTCGCATGGTTTTGCAGTAATTTAAGATTATCGTAGTTTACGACTTCGTGTCTCCTGTAGCGTGAGTGGGAGGTGTTTAATTCATGAAAGCGGTTGTTCGCCTGATAGCAAGCGGTATGTGTACCGAGTTTGGTTGCAGTCGGTCATTACTTTAGGAGGAGGTGCAGGAAGATGGCTCGCATGGTTTTGCAGTAATTCAAGAATATCGTAGTTTACGACTTCGTGTCTCCTGTAGCGTGAGTGGTAGGTGTTTAATTCATGACAGCGGTTGCTCGCCTGATAGTGAGCAGTATGTGTACCGAGTTTGGTTGCAGTCGGTCCACTACTATAGGAAGAGGTGCAGGAAGATGGCTCGCATGGTTTTGCAGTAATTCAAGAATATCGTAGTTTACGACTTCGTGTCTCCTGTAGCGTGAGTGGTAGGTGTTTAATTCATGACAGCTGTTGTTCGCCTGAAAGAAAGCGGTATGTGTACCGAGTTTGGTTGCGGTCGGTCCACTACTTTAGGAGGAGGTGCTGGAAGATGGCTCGCATGGTTTTGCAGTAATTCAAGATTATAGTAGTTTACGACTTCGTGTCTCCTGTAGCGTTAGTGGGAGGTGTTTAATTCATGAAAGCGGTTGTTCGCCTGATAGCAAGCGGTATGTGTACCGAGTTTGGTTGCAGTCGGTCACTACTTTAGGAGGAGGTGCTGGAAGATGGCTCGCATGGTATTGCAGTAATTCAAGATTATCGTAGTTTACGACTTCGTGGCTCCTGTAGCGTGAGTGGGAGGTGTTTAATTCATGAAAGCGGTTGTTCGCCTGATAGCAAGCGGTATGTGTACCGAGTTTGGTTGCAGTCGGTCACTACTTTAGGTGGAGGTGCAGGAAGATGGCTCGCATGGTTATGCAGTAATTCAAGAAATTATTAGTTTACGACTTCGTGTCTCCTGTAGCGTGAGTAGTAGGTGTTTAATTCATGACAGCGGTTGTTCGCCTGATAGTAAGCAGTATGTGTACCGAGTTTGGTTGCAATTGGTCCACTACTTTAGGAGGAGGTGCAGGAAGATGGCTTGCATGGTTTTGCAGTAATTCAAGAAATTATTAGTTTACGACTTCGTGTCTCCTGTAGCGTGAGTAGTAGGTGTTTAATTCATGACAGCGGTTGTTCGCCTGATAGTAAGCAGTATGTGTACCGAGTTTGGTAGCAATTGGTCCACTACTTTAGGAGGAGGTGCAGGAAGATGGCTTGCATGGTTTTGCAGTAATTCAAGAATATCGTAGTTTACGACTTCGTGTCTCCTGTAGCGTGAGTGGTAGGTGTTTAATTCATAACAGCGGTTGTTCGCCTGATAGTAAGCAGTATGTGTACCGAGTTTGGTTGGAGTCGGTCCACTACTTTAGGAGGAGGTGCAGGAAGATTGCTCGCATGGTTTTGCAGTAATTCAAGAATATCGTAGTTTACGACTTCGTGTCTCCTTTAGTGTGAGTGGTAGGTGTTTAATTCATGACAGCGGTTGTTCGCCTGATAGTAAGCAGTATGTGTACCGAGTTTGGTTGCAGTCGGTCCACTACTTTAGGAGGAGGTGCAGGAAGATTGCTCGCATGGTTTTGCAGTAATTCAAGATTATCGTAGTTTACGACTTCGTGTCTCCTGTAGCGTGAGTGGTAGGTGTTTAATTCATGACAGCTGTTGTTCGCCTGAAAGTAAGCGCTATGTGTACCGAGTTTGGTTGCGGTCGGTCCACTACTTTAGGAGGAGGTGCTGGAAGATGGCTCGCATGGTTTTGCAGTAATTCAAGATTATCGTAGTTTACGACTTCGTGTCTCCTGTAGCGTGAGTGGGAGGTGTTTAATTCATGAAAGCGGTTGTTCGCCTGATAGCAAGCGGTATGTGTACCGAGTTTGGTTGCAGTCGGTCACTACTTTAGGAGGAGGTGCAGGAAGATGGCTCGCATGGTTTTGCAGTAATTCAAGAATATCGTAGTTTACGACTTCGTGTCTCCTGTAGCGTGAGTGGTAGGTGTTTAATTAATGACAGCGGTTGTTCGCCTGATAGTAAGCAGTATGTGTACCGAGTTTGGTTGCAGTCACTCCACTACTTTAGGAGGAGGTGCAGGAAGATGGCTCGCATGGTTTTGCAGTAATTCAAGAATATCGTAGTTTACGACTTCGTGTCTCCTGTGGCGTGAGTGGTAGGTGTTTAATTCATGACAGCTGTTGTTCGCCTGAAAGTAAGCGCTATGTGTACCGAGTTTGGTTGCGGTCGGTCCACTACTTTGGGAGGAGGTGCTGGAAGATGGCTCGCATGGTTTTGCAGTAATTCAAGATTATCGTAGTTTATGACTTCGTGTCTCCTGTAGCGTGAGTGGGAGGTGTTTAATTCATGAAAGCGGTTGTTCGCCTGATAGCAAGCGGTATGTGTACCGAGTTTGGTTGCAGTCGGTCACTACTTTAGGAGGAGGTGCAGGAAGATGGCTCGCATGGTTTTGCAGTAATTCAAGAATATCGTAGTTTACGACTTCGAGTCTCCTGTAGCGTGAGTGGTAGGTGTTTAATACATGACAGCGGTTGTTCGCCTGATAGTAAGCAGTATGTGTACCGAGTTTGGTTGCAGTCGGTCCATACTTTAGGAGGAGGTGCAGGAAGATGTCTCGCATGGTTTTGCAGTAATTCAAGAAATTAGTAGTTTACGACTTCGTGTCTCCTGTAGCGTGAGTAGTAGGTGTTTAATTCATGACAGCGGTTGTTCGCCTGATAGTAAGCAGTATGTGTACCGAGTTTGGTTGCAATTGGTCCACTACTTTAGGAGGAGGTGCAGGAAGATGGCTTGCATGGTTTTGCAGTAATTCAAGAATATCGTAGTTTACGACTTCGTGTCTCCTGTAGCGTGAGTGGTAGGTGTTTAATTCATAACAGCGGTTCTTCGCCTGATAGTAAGCAGTATGTCTACCGAGTTTGGTTGGAGTCGGTCCACTACTTTAGGAGGAGGTGCAGGAAGATTGCTCGCATGGTTTTGCAGTAATTCAAGAATATCGTAGTTTACGACTTCGTGTCTCCTTTAGTGTGAGTGGTAGGTGTTTAATTCATGACAGCGGTTGTTCGCCTGATAGTAAGCAGTATGTGTACCGAGTTTGGTTGCAGTCGGTCCACTACTTTAGGAGGAGGTGCAGGAAGATGGCTCGCATGGTTTTGCAGTAATTCAAGAATATCGTAGTTTACGACTACGTGTCTCCTGTAGCGTGAGTGGTAGGTGTTTAATTCATGACAGCGGTTGTTCGCCTGATAGTAAGCAGTATGTGTACCGAGTTTGGTTGCAGTCGGTCCACTACTTTAGGAGGAGGTGCAGGAAGATGGCTCGCATGGTTTTGCAGTAATTCAAGAATATCGTAGTTTACGACTTCGTGTCTCCTGTAGCGTGAGTGGTAGGTGTTTAATTCATGACAGCTGTTGTTCGCCTGAAAGTAAGCGGTATGTGTACCGAGTTTGGTTGCGGTCGGTCCACTACTTTAGGAGGAGGTGCAGGAAGATGGCTCGCATGGTTTTGCGGTAATTCAAGATTATCGTAGTTTACGCCTTCGTGTCTCCTGTAGCGTGAGTGGTAGGTGTATAATTCATGACAGCGGTTGTTCGCCTGATAGTAAGCGGTATGTGTACCGAGTTTGGTTGCAGTCGGTCCAATACTTTAGGAGGAGGTGCAGGAAGATGGCTCGCGTGGTTTTGCAGTAATTCAAGAATATCGTAGTTTACGACATCGTGTCTCATGTAGCGTGAGTGGTAGGTGTTTAATTCATGACAGCGGTTGTTCGCCTGATAGTAAGCGGTATGTGTACCGAGTTTGGTTGCAGTCGGTCACTACTTTAGGAGGAGGTGCAGGAAGATGGCTCGCATGGTTCTGCAGTAATTCAAGAATATCGTAGTTTACGACTTCGTGTCTCTTGTAGCGTGAGTGGTAGGTGTTTAATTCATGACAGCGGTTGTTCGCCTGGTAGTAAGCGGTATGTGTACCGAGTTCGGTTGCAGTCGGTCCACTACTTTAGGAGGAGGTGCAGGAAGATTGCTCGCATGGTTTTGCAGTAATTCAAGAATATCGTAGTTTACGACTTCGTGTCTCCTGTAGCGTGAGTGGTAGGTGTTTAATTTATGACAGCGGTTGTTCGCCTGATAGTAAGCGGTATGTGTACCGAGTTTGGTTGCAGTCGGTCACTACTTTAGGAGGAGGTGCAGGAAGATGTCTCGCATGGTTTTGCAGTAATTCAAGAATATCGTAGTTTACGACTTCGTGTCTCCTGTAGCGTGAGTGGTAGGTGTTTAATTCATGACAGCGGTTGTTCGCCTGACAGTAAGCAGTATGTGTACCGAGTTTGGATGCAGTCGGTCCACTACTTTAGGAGGAGGTGCAGGAAGATGGGTCGCATGGTTTTGCAGTAATTCAAGAAGATCCTGGTTTACGACTTCGTGTCTCCTGTAGCGTGAGTAGTAGGTGTTTAATTCATGACAGCGGTTGTTCGCCTGATAGTAAGCAGTATGTGTACCGAGTTTGGTTGCAATTGGTCCACTACTTTAGGAGGAGTTGCAGGAAGATGGCTTGCATGGTTTTGCAGTAATTCAAGAATATCGTAGTTTACGACTTCGTGTCTCCTGTAGCGTGAGTGGTAGGTGTTTAATTCATAACAGCGGTTGTTCGCCTGATAGTAAGCAGTATGTGTACCGCGTTTGGTTGCAGTCGGTCCACTACTTTAGGAGGAGGTGCAGGAAGATTGCTCGCATGGTTTTGCAGTAATTCAAGAATATCGTAGTTTACGACTTCGTGTCTCCTTTAGTGTGAGTGGTAGGTGTTTAATTCATGACAGCGGTTGTTCGCCTGATAGTAAGCAGTATGTGTACCGAGTTTGGTTGCAGTCGGTCCACTACTTTAAGAGGAGGTGCAGGAAGATGGCTCGCATGGTTTTGCAGTAATTCAAGAATATCGTAGTTTACGACTTCGTGTCTCCTGTAGCGTGAGTGGGAGGTGTTTAATTCATGAAAGCGGTTGTTCGCCTGATAGCAAGCGGTATGTGTACCGAGTTTGGTTGCAGTCGGTCACTACTTTAGAGGAGGTGCAGGAAGATGTCTCTCATGGTTTTGCAGTAATTCAAGAATATCGTAGTTTACGACTTCGAGTCTCCTGTAGCGTGAGTGGTAGGTTTTTAATTCATGACAGCGGTTGTTCGCCTGATAGTAAGCAGTATGTGTACCGAGTTTGGTTGCAGTCCGTCCATACTTTAGGAGGAGGTGCAGGAAGATGGTCGCATGGTTTTGCAGTAATTCAAGAATATCGTAATTTACGACTTCGTGTCTCCTGTAGCGTGAGTGGTAGGTTTTTAATTCATGACAGCGGTTGTTCGCCTGGTAGTAAGCGGTATGTGTACCGAGTTTGGTTGCAGTCGGTCCACTACTTTAGGAGGAGAAGCAGGAGGATTGCTCGCATGGTTTTGCAGTAATTCAAGAATATCGTAGTTTACGACTTCGTGTCTCCTGTAGCGTGAGTGGTAGGTTTTTAATTCATGACAGCGGTTGTTCGCCTGATTGTAAGCGATATGTGTACCGAGTTTGGTTGCAGTTGGTCACTACTTTAGGAGGAGGTGCAGGAAGATGGCTCGCATGGTTTTGCAGTAATTCAAAAATATCGTAGTTTACGACTTCGAGTCTCCTGTAGCGTGAGTGGTAGGTGTTTAATTCTTGACAGAGGTTGTTCGCCTGATAGTATGCAGTATGTGTACCGAGTTTAGTTGCAGTCAGTCCATACTTTAGGAGGAGGTGCAGGAAGATGTCTCGGAAGGGGTTTGCAGTAATTCAAGAATATCGTAGTTTAAGACCTCGTGTCTTCTGTAGCGTGAGTGGTAGGTGTTTAATTCATGACAGCGGTTGTTCGCCTGATAGTAAGCAGTACGTGTACCGAGTTTGGTTGCAGTCGGTCCACTACTTTAGGAGGCGGTGCAGGAAGACGGCTCGCATGGTTTTGCAGTAATTCAAGAATGTCGTAGATTACGACTTCGTGTCTCCTGTAGCGAGAGTGGTAGGTTTCTTAATTCATGACAGCGGTTGTTCGCCTGATAGGAAGCAGTATGTGTACAGAGATTGGTTGCAGTCGGTCCAGTACTTTAGGAGGAGGTGCAGGAAGATGGTTTTGCTGTAATTCAAGAATATCGTAGTTTATGACTTCGTGTCTCCTGTAGCGTGAGTGGTAGGTGTTTAATTCATGACAGCGGTTGTTCGCCTGATAGTAAGCAGTATGTGTACCGAGTTTGGTTGCAGTCGGTCCACTACTTTAGGAGGAGGTGCAGGAAGATGGCTCGCATGGTTTTGCAGTAATTCAAGAATGTCGTAGTTTACGACTTCGTGTCTCCTGTAGCGTGAATGGTAGGTGTTTAATTCATGACAGCGGTTGTTCGCCTGATAGTAAGCAGTATGTGTACCGAGTTTGGTTGCAGTCGGTCCACTACTTTTGGAGGAGGTGCAGGAAGATGGTTTTTCAGTAATTCAAGAATATCGTAGTTTCCGACTTCGTGTCTCCTGTAGCGTGAGTGGTAGGTGTTTATTTGATGACAGCGGTTGTTCGCCTGATAATGAGCAGTATGTGTACCGACGTTGGTTGCAGTCGGTCCACTACTTTAGGAGGAAGTGCAGGAAGATGGCTCGCATGGTTTTGCAGTAATTCAAGAATATCGTAGTTTACGATTGCGTGTCTCCTGTAGCGTGAGAGGTAGGTGTTTAATTCATGACAGCGGTTGTTCGTCTGATAGTAAGCAGTATGTGTAACGCGTTTGGTTGCAGTCGGTCCACTACTTTAGGAGGAGGTGCAGAAAGATGGCTCGCATGGTTTTGCAGTAATTCAAGAATATCGTAGTTTACGCCTTCGTGTCTCCTGTAGCGTGAGTGGTAGGTGTTTAATTCATGACAGCGGTTGTTCGGCTGATAGTAAGCAGTATGTGTACCGAGTTCGGTTGCAGTCGGTCCACTACTTTAGGAGGAGGTGCAGAAAGATGGCTCGCATTGTTTTGCAGTAATTCAAGAATATCGTAGTTTACGACTACGTGACCCCTGTAGCGTGAGTGGGAGGTTTTTAATTCATGAAAGCGGTTGTTCGCCTAATAGTAAGCGGTATGTGTACCGAGTTTGGTTGCAGTCGGTCCATACTTTAGGAGGAGGTACAGGAAGATGACTCGCATGGTTTTGAGTAATTCAAGAATATCGTAGTTTACGACATAGTGTCTCCTGTAGCGTGAGTGGTAGGTTGTTTAAATCATGACAGCGGTTGTTCGCCTGGTAGTAAGCGGTATGTGTACCGAGTTTGGTTGCAGTTGGTCCAATACTTTAGGAGCAGGTGCAGGAAGATGGCTCGCATAGTTTTGCAGTAATTCAAGAATATCGTAGTTTACGACATCGTGTCTCATGTAGCGTGAGTGGTAGGTGTTAAATTCATGACAGCGGTTGTTCGCCTGATAGTAAGTGGTATGTGTACCGAGTTTGGTTGCAGTCGGTCACTACTTTAGGAGGAGGTGCAGGAAGATGGCTCGCATGGTTTTGCAGTAATTCAAGAATATCGTAGTTTACGACTTCGTGTCTCTTGTAGCGTGAGTGGTAGGTGTTTAATTCATGACAGCGGTTGTTCGCCTGGTAGTAAGCGGTATGTGTACAGAGTTCGGTTGCAGTCGGTCCACTACTTTAGGAGGAGGTGCAGGAAGATGGCTCGCATGGTTTTGCAGTAATTCAAGAATATCGTAGTTTACGACTTCGTGTCTCCAGTAGCGTGAGTGGTAGGTGTTTAATTCATGACAGCGGTTGTTCGCCTGATAGTAAGCAGTATGTGTACCGAGTTTGGTTGCAGTCGGTCACTACTTTAGGAGGAGGTGCAGGAAGATGGCTCGCATGGTTTTGCAGTAATTCAAGATTATCGTAGTTTACGCCTTCGTGTCTCCTGTAGCGTGAGTGGTAGGTGTATAATTCATGACAGCGGTTGTTCGCCTGATAGTAAGCAGTATGTGTACCGAGTTTGGTTGCAGTCGGTCCACTACTTTAGGGGAAGGTGCAGGAAGATGGCTCGCATGGTTTTGCAGTAATTCAAGAATATCGTAGTTTACGACTTCGAGTCTCCTGTAGCGTGAGTGGTAGGTGTTTAATTCATGACAGCGGTTGTTCGCCTGATAGTAAACAGTATGTGTACCGAGTTTGATTGCAGTCGGTCCATACTTTAGGAGGAGGTGCAGGAAGATGTCTCGCATGGTTTTGCAGTAATTTAAGAAATTCGTAGTTTACGACTTCGTGTCTCCTGTAGCGTGAGTGGTAGATGTTTAATTCATGACAGCGGTTGTTTGCCTGGTAGTAAGCGGTATGTGTACTGAGTTTGGTTGCGGTCGGTCCACTACTTTAGGAGGAGGTGCAGGAAGATGGCTCGCATGGTTTTGCAGTAATTCAAGAATATCGTAGTTTACGACTTCGTGTCTCCTGTAGCGTGAGTGGGAGGTGTTTAATTCATGAAATCGGTTGTTCGCCTGATAGTAAGCGGTATGTGTACCGAGTTTGGTTGCAGTCGGTCACTACTTTAGGAGGAGGTGCAGGAAGATGGCTCGCATGGTTTTGCAGTAATTCAAGAATATCGTAGTTTACGACTTCGAGTCTCCTGTAGCGTGAGTGGTAGGTGTTTAATTCATGACAGCGGTTGTTCGCCTGATAGCAAGCAGTATGTGCACCGAGTTTGGTTGCAGTCGGTCCATACTTTAGGAGGAGGTGCAGGAAGATGTCTCGCATGGATTTGCAGTAATTCAAGAAATTCGTAGTTTACGACTTCGTGTCTCCTGTAGCGTGAGTGGTAGATGTTTAATTCATGACAGCGGTTGTTTGCCTGGTAGTAAGCGGTATGTGTACCGAGTTTGGTTGCAGTCGGTCCACTAATTTAGGAGGAGGTGCAGGAATATGGCTCGCATGGTTTTGCAGTAATTCAAGAATATCGTAGTTTACGACTTCGTGTCTCCTGTAGCGTGAGTGGTAGGTGTTTAATTCATGACAGCGGTTGTTCGCCTGATAGTAAGCGGTATGTGTACCGAGTTTGGTTGCAGTCGGTCACTACTTTAGAAGGAGGTGCAGGAAGATGGCTAGCATGGTTTTGCAGTAATTCAAGAATATCGTAGTTTACGACTTCGAGTCTCCTGTAGCGTGTGTGGTAGGAGTTTAATTAATGAGAGCGGTTGCTCGCCTGATAGTAAGCAGTATGTGTACCGAGTTTGGTTGCAGTCGGTCCATACTTTAGGAGGAGGTGCAGGAAGATGTTCGCATGGTTTTGCAGTAATTCAAGAATATCGTAGTATACGACTTCGTGTCTCCTGTAGCGTGAGTGGTAGGTTTTTAATCCATGACAGCGGTTGTTCGCCTGGTAGTAAGCGGTATGTGTACCGAGTTTGGTTGCAGTCGGTCCACTACTTTAGGAGGAGAAGCAGGAAGATTGCTCGCATGGTTTTGCAGTAATTCAAGAATATCGTAGTTTACGACTTCGTGTCTCCTGTAGCGTGAGTGGTAGGTGTTTAATTCATGACAGCGGTTGTTCGCCTGATTGTAAGCGATATGTGTACCGAGTTTGGTTGCAGTCGGTCACTACTTTAGGAGGAGGTGCAGGAAGATGTCTCGCATGGTTTTGCAGTAATTCAAGAATATCGTAGTTTACGACTTCGAGTCTCCTGTAGCGTGAGTGGTAGGTGTTTAATTCATGACAGCGGTTGTTCGCCTGATAGTAAACAGTATGTGTACCGAGTTTGGTTGCAGTCGGTCCATACTTTAGGAGGAGGTGCAGGAAGATGTCTCGCATGGTTTTGCAGCAATTCAAGAATATCGTAGTTTACGACCTCGTGTCTCCTGTAGCGTGAGTGGTAGGTGTTTAATTCATGACAGCGGTGGTTCGCCTGATAGTAAGCAGTACGTGTACCGAGTTTGGTTGCAGTCGGTCCACTACTTTAGGAGGCGGTGCAGGAAGATGGCTCGCATGGTTTTGCAGTAATTCAAGAATGTCGTAGATTACGACTTCGTGTCCCCTGTAGCGAGAGTGGTAGGTTCTTAATTCATGACAGCGGTTGTTCGCCTGAAAGGAAGCAGTATGTGTACAGAGTTTGGTTGCAGTCGGTCCACTACTTTAGGGGAGGTGCAGGAAGATGGCTCACATGGTTTTGCAGTAATTCAAGAATATCGTAGTTTACGACTTCGTGTCTCCTGTAGCGTGAGTGGTAGGTGTTTAATTCATAACAGCGGTTGTTCGCCTGGTAGTAAGCGGTATGTGTACCGAGTTTGGTTGCAGTTGGTCCAATACTTTAGGAGGAGGTGCAGGAAGATGGCTCGCATAGTTTTGCAGTAATTCAAGAATATCGTAGTTTACGACATCGTGTCTCATGTAGCGTGAGTGGTAGGTGTTAAATTCATGACAGCGGTTGTTCGCCTGATAGTAAGTGGTATGTGTACAGAGTTTGGTTGCAGTCGGTCACTACTTTAGGAGGAGGTGCAGGAAGATGGCTCGCATGGTTTTGCAGTAATTCAAGAATATCGTAGTTTACGACTTCGTGTCTCTTGTAGCGTGAGTGGTAGGTGTTTAATTCATGACAGCGGTTGTTCGCCTGGTAGTAAGCGGTATGTGTACCGAGTTCGGTTGCAGTCGGTCCACTACTTTAGGAGGAGGTGCAGGAAGATGGCTCGCATGGATTTGCAGTAATTCAAGAATATCGTAGTTTACGACTTCGTGTCTCCAGTAGCGTGAGTGGTAGGTGTTTAATTCATGACAGCGGTTGTTCGCCTGGTAGTAAGCGGTATGTGTACCGAGTTCGGTTGCAGTCGGTCCACTACTTTAGGAGGAGGTGCAGGAAGATGGCTCGCATGGTTTTGCAGTAATTCAAGAATATCGTAGTTTACGACTTCGTGTCTCCAGTAGCGTGAGTGGTAGGTGTTTAATTCATGACAGCGGTTGTTCGCCTGATAGTGAGCAGTATGTGTACCGAGTTTGGTTGCAGTCGCTCCACTACTTTAGGAGGAGGTGCAGGAAGATTGCTCGCATGGTTTTGCAGTAATTCAAGATTATCGTAGTTTACGCCTTCGTGTCTCCTGTAGCGTGAGTGGTAGGTGTATAATTCATGACAGCGGTTGTTCGCCTGATAGTAAGCAGTATGTGTACCGAGTTTGGTTGCAGTCGGTCCACTACTTTAGGGGAAGGTGCAGGAAGATGGCTCGCATGGTTTTGCAGTAATTCAAGAATATCGTAGTTTACGACTTCGAGTCTCCTGTAGCGTGAGTGGTAGGTGTTTAATTCATGACAGCGGTTGTTCGCCTGATAGTAAACAGTATGTGTACCGAGTTTGATTGCAGTCGGTCCATACTTTAGGAGGAGGTGCAGGAAGATGTCTCGCATGGTTTTGCAGTAATTCAAGAAATTCGTAGTTTACGACTTCGTGTCTCCTGTAGCGTGAGTGGTAGATGTTTAATTAATGACAGCGGTTGTTTGCCTGGTAGTAAGCGGTATGTGTACTGAGTTTGGTTGCGGTCGGTCCACTACTTTAGGAGGAGGTGCAGGAAGATGGCTCGCATGGTTTAGCAGTAATTCAAGATTATCGTAGTTTACGCCTTCGTGTCTCCTGTAGCGTGAGTGGTAGGTGTATAATTCATGACAGCGGTTGTTCGCCTGATAGTAAGCAGTATGTGTACCGAGTTTGGTTGCAGTCGGTCCACTACTTTAGGGGAAGGTGCAGGAAGATGGCTCGCATGGTTTTGCAGTAATTCAAGAATATCGTGGTTTACGACTTCGTGTCTCCTGTAGCGTGAGTGGTAGGTGTTTAATTCATGACAGCGGTTGTTCGCCTGATTGTAAGCGATATGTGTACCGAGTTTGGTTGCAGTCGGTCACTACTTTAGGAGGAGGTGCAGGAAGATGTCTCGCATGGTTTTGCAGTAATTCAAGAATATCGTAGTTTACGACTTCGAGTCTCCTGTAGCGTGAGTGGTAGGTGTTTAATTCATGACAGCGGTTGTTCGCCTGATAGTAAACAGTATGTGTACCGAGTTTGGTTGCAGTCGGTCCATACTTTAGGAGGAGGTGCAGGAAGATGTCTCGCATGGTTTTGCAGCAATTCAAGAATATCGTAGTTTACGACCTCGTGTCTCCTGTAGCGTGAGTGGTAGGTGTTTAATTCATGACAGCGGTGGTTCGCCTGATAGTAAGCAGTACGTGTACCGAGTTTGGATGCAGTCGGTCCACTACTTTAGGAGGCGGTGCAGGAAGATGGCTCGCATGGTTTTGTAGTAATTCAAGAATGTCGTAGATTACGACTTCGTGTCCCCTGTAGCGAGAGTGGTAGGTTCTTAATTCATGACAGCGGTTGTTCGCCTGAAAGGAAGCAGTATGTGTACAGAGTTTGGTTGCAGTCGGTCCACTACTTTAGGGGAGGTGCAGGAAGATGGCTCACATGGTTTTGCAGTAATTCAAGAATATCGTAGTTTACGACTTCGTGTCTCCTGTAGCGTGAGTGGTAGGTGTTTAATTCATAACAGCGGTTGTTCGCCTGGTAGTAAGCGGTATGTGTACCGAGTTTGGTTGCAGTTGGTCCAATACTTTAGGAGGAGGTGCAGGAAGATGGCTCGCATAGTTTTGCAGTAATTCAAGAATATCGTAGTTTACGACATCGTGTCTCATGTAGCGTGAGTGGTAGGTGTTAAATTCATGACAGCGGTTGTTCGCCTGATAGTAAGTGGTATGTGTACCGAGTTTGGTTGCAGTCGGTCACTACTTTAGGAGGAGGTGCAGGAAGATGGCTCGCATGGTTTTGCAGTAATTCAAGAATATCGTAGTTTACGACTTCGTGTCTCTTGTAGCGTGAGTGGTAGGTGTTTAATTCATGACAGCGGTTGTTCGCCTGGTAGTAAGCGGTATGTGTACCGAGTTCGGTTGCAGTCGGTCCACTACTTTAGGAGGAGGTGCAGGAAGATGGCTCGCATGGTTTTGCAGTAATTCAAGAATATCGTAGTTTACGACTTCGTGTCTCCAGTAGCGTGAGTGGTAGGTGTTTAATTCATGACAGCGGTTGTTCGCCTGATTGAAAGCAGTATGTGTACCGAGTTTGGTTGCAGTCGCTCCACTACTTTAGGAGGAGGTGCAGGAAGATGGCTCGCATGGTTTTGCAGTAATTCAAGATTATCGTAGTTTACGCCTTCGTGTCTCCTGTAGCGTGAGTGGTAGGTGTATAATTCATGACAGCGGTTGTTCGCCTGATAGTAAGCAGTATGTGTACCGAGTTTGGTTGCAGTCGGTCCACTACTTTAGGGGAAGGTGCAGGAAGATGGCTCGCATGGTTTTGCAGTAATTCAAGAATATCGTAGTTTACGACTTCGAGTCTCCTGTAGCGTGAGTGGTAGGTGTTTAATTCATGACAGCGGTTGTTCGCCTGATAGTAAACAGTATGTGTACCGAGTTTGATAGCAGTCGGTCCATACTTTAGGAGGAGGTGCAGGAAGATGTCTCGCATGGTTTTGCAGTAATTCAAGAAATTCGTAGTTTACGACTTCGTGTCTCCTGTAGCGTGAGTGGTAGATGTTTAATTAATGACAGCGGTTGTTTGCCTGGTAGTAAGCGGTATGTGTACTGAGTTTGGTTGCGGTCGGTCCACTACTTTAGGAGGAGGTGCAGGAAGATGGCTCGCATGGTTTTGCAGTAATTCAAGATTATCGTAGTTTACGCCTTCGTGTCTCCTGTAGCGTGAGTGGTAGGTGTATAATTCATGACAGCGGTTGTTCGCCTGATAGTAAGCAGTATGTGTACCGAGTTTGGTTGCAGTCGGTCCACTACTTTAGGGGAAGGTGCAGGAAGATGGCTCGCATGGTTTTGCAGTAATTCAAGAATATCGTAGTTTACGACTTCGTGTCTCCTGTAGCGTGAGTGGGAGGTGTTTAATTCATGAAATCGGTTGTTCGCCTGATAGTAAGCGGTATGTGTACCGAGTTTGGTTGCAGTCGGTCACTACTTTAGGAGGAGGTGCAGGAAGATGGCTCGCATGCTTTTGCAGTAATTCAAGAATATCGTAGTTTACGACTTCGAGTCTCCTGTAGCGTGAGTGGTAGGTGTTTAATTCATGACAGCGGTTGTTCGCCTGATAGCAAGCAGTATGTGCACCGAGTTTGGTTGCAGTCGGTCCATACTTTAGGAGGAGGTGCAGGAAGATGTCTCGCATGGATTTGCAGTAATTCAAGAAATTCGTAGTTTACGACTTCGTGTCTCCTGTAGCGTGAGTGGTAGATGTTTAATTCATGACAGCGGTTGTTTGCCTGGTAGTAAGCGGTATGTGTACCGAGTTTGGTTGCAGTCGGTCCACTAATTTAGGAGGAGGTGCAGGAAGATGGCTCGCATGGTTTTGCAGTAATTCAAGAATATCGTAGTTTACGACTTCGTGTCTCCTGTAGCGTGAGTGGTAGGTGTTTAATTCATGACAGCGGTTGTTCGCCTGATAGTAAGCGGTATGTGTACCGGGTTTGGTTGCAGTCGGTCACTACTTTAGAAGGAGGTGCAGGAAGATGGCTAGCATGGTTTTGCAGTAATTCAAGAATATCGTAGTTTACGACTTCGAGTCTCCTGTAGCGTGTGTGGTAGGTGTTTAATTCATGACAGCGGTTGCTCGCCTGATAGTAAGCAGTATGTGTACCGAGTTTGGATGCAGTCGGTCCATACTTTAGGAGGAGGTGCAGGAAGATGGTCGCATGGATTTGCAGTAATTCAAGAATATCGTAGTTTACGACTTCGTGTCTCCTGTAGCGTGAGTGGTAGGTTTTTAATTCATGACAGCGGTTGTTCGCCTGGTAGTAAGCGGTATGTGTACCGAGTTTGGTTGCAGTCGGTCCACTACTTTAGGAGGAGAAGCAGGAGGATTGCTCGCATGGTTTTGCAGTAATTCAAGAATATCGTAGTTTACGACTTCGTGTCTCCTGTAGCGTGAGTGGTAGGTTTTTAATTCATGACAGCGGTTGTTCGCCTGATTGTAAGCGATATGTGTACCGAGTTTGGTTGCAGTTGGTCACTACTTTAGGAGGAGGTGCAGGAAGATGGCTCGCATGGTTTTGCAGTAATTCAAGAATATCGTAGTTTACGACTTCGAGTCTCCTGTAGCGTGAGTGGTAGGTGTTTAATTCTTGACAGAGGTTGTTCGCCTGATAGTATGCAGTATGTGTACCGAGTTTAGTTGCAGTCTGTCCATACTTTAGGAGGAGGTGCAGGAAGATGTCTCGCATGGTTTTGCAGTAATTCAAGAATATCGTAGTTTAAGACCTCGTGTCTTCTGTAGCGTGAGTGGTAGGTGTTTAATTCATGACAGCGGTTGTTCGCCTGATAGTAAGCAGTACGTGTACCGAGTTTGGTTGCAGTCGGTCCACTACTTTAGGAGGCGGTGCAGGAAGACGGCTCGCATGGTTTTGCAGTAATTCAAGAATGTCGTAGATTACGACTTCGTGTCTCCTGTAGCGAGAGTGGTAGGTTTCTTAATTCATGACAGCGGTTGTTCGCCTGATAGGAAGCAGTATGTGTACAGAGATTGGTTGCAGTCGGTCCACTACTTTAGGGGAGGTGCAGGAAGATGGCTCACATACTTTTGCAGTAATTCAAGAATATCGTAGTTTACGACTTCGTGTCTCCTGTAGCGTGAGTGGTAGGTGTTTAATTCATGACAGCGGTTGTTCGCCTGATAGTAAGCAGTATGTGTACCGAGTTTGGTTGCAGTCGGTCCAGTACTTTAGGAGGAGGTGCAGGAAGATGGTTTTGCTGTAATTCAAGATTATCGTAGTTTATGACTTCGTGTCTCCTGTATCGTGAGTGGTAGGTGTTTAATTCATGACAGCGGTTGTTCGCCTGATAGTAAGCAGTATGTGTACCGAGTTTGGTTGCAGTCGGTCCACTACTTTAGGAGGAGGTGCAGGAAGATGGCTCGCATGGTTTTGCAGTAATTCAAGAATGTCGTAGTTTACGACTTCGTGTCTCCTGTAGCGTGAATGGTAGGTGTTTAATTCATGACAGCGGTTGTTCGCCTGATGGTAAGCAGTATGTGTACCGAGTTTGGTTGCAGTCGGTCCACTACTTTTGGAGGAGGTGCAGGAAGATGGTTTTTCAGTAATTCAAGAATATCGTAGTTTCCGACTTCGTGTCTCCTGTAGCGTGAGTGGTAGGTGTTTATTTGATGACAGCGGTTGTTCGCCTGATAATGAGCAGTATGTGTACCGACGTTGGTTGCAGTCGGTCCACTACTTCAGGAGGAAGTGCAGGAAGATGGCTCGCATGGTTTTGCAGTAATTCAAGAATATCGTAGTTTACGATTGCGTGTCTCCTGTAGCGTGAGAGGTAGGTGTTTAATTCATGACAGCGGTTGTTCGTCTGATAGTAAGCAGTATGTGTAACGAGTTTGGTTGCAGTCGGTCCACTACTTTAGGAGGAGGTGCAGAAAGATTGCTCGCATGGTTTTGCAGTAATTCAAGAATATCGTAGTTTACGCCTTCGTGTCTCCTGTAGCGTGAGTGGTAGGTGTTTAATTCATGACAGCGGTTGTTCGGCTGATAGTAAGCAGTATGTGTACCGAGTTTGGTTGCAGTCGGTCCACTACTTTAGGAGGAGGTGCAGAAAGATGGCTCGCATTGTTTTGCAGTAATTCAAGAATATCGTAGTTTACGACTACGTGTCCCGTGTAGCGTGAGTGGGAGGTTTTTAATTCATGAAAGCGGTTGTTCGCCTAATAGTAAGCGGTATGTGTACCGAGTTTGGTTGCAGTCGGTCCATACTTTAGGAGGAGGTACAGGAAGATGACTCGCATGGTTTTGAGTAATTCAAGAATGTCGTAGTTTACGACATAGTGTCTCCTGTAGCGTGAGTGGTAGGTGTTTAAATCATGACAGCGGTTGTTCGCCTGGTAGTAAGCGGTATGTGTACCGAGTTTGGTTGCAGTTGGTCCAATACTTTAGGAGGAGGTGCAGGAAGATGGCTCGCATAGTTTTGCAGTAATTCAAGAATATCGTAGTTTACGACATCGTGTCTCATGTAGCGTGAGTGGTAGGTGTTAAATTCATGACAGCGGTTGTTCGCCTGATAGTAAGTGGTATGTGTACCGAGTTTGGTTGCAGTCGGTCACTACTTTAGGAGGAGGTGCAGGAAGATGGCTCGCATGGTTTTGCAGTAATTCAAGAATATCGTAGTTTACGACTTCGTGTCTCTTGTCGCGTGAGTGGTAGGTGTTTAATTCATGACAGCGGTTGTTCGCCTGGTAGTAAGCGGTATGTGTACCGAGTTCGGTTGCAGTCGGTCCACTACTTTAGGAGGAGGTGCAGGAAGATGGCTCGCATGGTTTTGCAGTAATTCAAGAATATCGTAGTTTACGACTTCGTGTCTCTTGTCGCGTGAGTGGTAGGTGTTTAATTCATGACAGCGGTTGTTCGCCTGGTAGTAAGCGGTATGTGTACCGAGTTCGGTTGCAGTCGGTCCACTACTTTAGGAGGAGGTGCAGGAAGATGGCTCGCATGGTTTTGCAGTAATTCAAGAATATCGTAGTTTACGACTTCGAGTCTCCTGTAGCGTGAGTGGTAGGTGTTTAATTCATGACAGCGGTTGTTCGCCTGATAGTAAACAGTATGTGTACCGAGTTTGATTGCAGTCGGTCCATACTTTAGGAGGAGGTGCAGGAAGATGTCTCGCATGGTTTTGCAGTAATTCAAGAAATTCGTAGTTTACGACTTCGTGTCTCCTGCAGCGTGAGTGGTAGATGTTTAATTCATGACAGCGGTTGTTTGCCTGGTAGTAAGCGGTATGTGTACTGAGTTTGGTTGCGGTCGGTCCACTACTTTAGGAGGAGGTGCAGGAAGATGGCTCGCATGGTTTTGCAGTAATTCAAGATTATCGTAGTTTACGCCTTCGTGTCTCCTGTAGCGTGAGTGGTAGGTGTATAATTCATGACAGCGGTTGTTCGCCTGATAGTAGGCAGTATGTGTACCGAGTTTGGTTGCAGTCGGTCCACTACTTTAGGGGAAGGTGCAGGAAGATGGCTCGCATGGTTTTGCAGTAATTCAAGAATATCGTAGTTTACGACTTCGTGTCTCCTGTAGCGTGAGTGGGAGGTGTTTAATTCATGACAGCGGTTGTTCGCCTGATAGCAAGCAGTATGTGCACCGAGTTTGGTTGCAGTCGGTCCATACTTTAGGAGGAGGTGCAGGAAGATGTCTCGCATGGATTTGCAGTAATTCAAGAAATTCGTAGTTTACGACTTCGTGTCTCCTGTAGCGTGAGTGGTAGATGTTTAATTCATGACAGCGGTTGTTTGCCTGGTTGTAAGCGGTATGTGTACCGAGTTTGGTTGCAGTCGGTCCACTAATTTAGGAGGAGGTGCAGGAAGATGGCTCGCATGGTTTTGCAGTAATTCAAGAATATCGTAGTTTACGACTTCGTGTCTCCTGTAGCGTGAGTGGTAGGTGTTTAATTGATGACAGCGGTTGTTCGCCTGATAGTAAGCGGTATGTGTACCGAGTTTGGTTGCAGTCGGTCACTACTTTAGAAGGAGGTGCAGGAAGATGGCTAGCATGGTTTTGCAGTAATTCAAGAATATCGTAGTTTACGACTTCGAGTCTCCTGTAGCGTGTGTGGTAGGAGTTTAATTAATGACAGCGGTTGCTCGCCTGATAGAAAGCAGTATGTGTACCGAGTTTGGTTGCAGTCGGTCCATACTTTAGGAGGAGGTGCAGGAAGATGTTCGCATGGTTTTGCAGTAATTCAAGAATATCGTAGTATACGACTTCGTGTCTCCTGTAGCGTGAGTGGTAGGTTTTTAATTCATGACAGCGGTTGTTCGCCTGGTAGTAAGCGGTATGTGTACCGAGTTTGGTTGCAGTCGGTCCACTACTTTAGGAGGAGAAGCAGGAAGATTGCTCGCATGGTTTTGCAGTAATTCAAGAATATCGTAGTTTACGACTTCGTGTCTCCTGTAGCGTGAGTGGTAGGTGTTTAATTCATGACAGCGGTTGTTCGCCTGATTGTAAGCGATATGTGTACCGAGTTTGGTTGCAGTCGGTCACTACTTTAGGAGGATGTGCAGGAAGATGTCTCGCATGGTTTTGCAGTAATTCAAGAATATCGTAGTTTACGACTTCGAGTCTCCTGTAGCGTGAGTGGTAGGTGTTTAATTCATGACAGCGGTTGTTCGCCTGATAGTAAACAGTATGTGTACCGAGTTTCGTTGCAGTCGGTCCATACTTTAGGAGGAGGTGCAGGAAGATGTCTCGCATGGTTTTGCAGCAATTCAAGAATATCGTAGTTTACGACCTCGTGTCTCCTGTAGCGTGAGTGGTAGGTGTTTAATTCATGACAGCGGTGGTTCGCCTGATAGTAAGCAGTACGCGTACCGAGTTTGGTTGTAGTCGGTCCACTACTTTAGGAGGCGGTGCAGGAAGATGGCTCGTATGGTTTTGCAGTAATTCAAGAATGTCGTAGATTACGACTTCGGGTCCCCTGTAGCGAGAGTGGTAGGTTCTTAATTCATGACAGCGGTTGTTCGCCTGATAGGAAGCAGTATGTGTACAGAGTTTGGTTGCAGTCGGTCCACTACTTTAGGGGAGGTGCAGGAAGATGTCTCACATGGTTTTGCAGTAATTCAAGAATATCGTAGTTTACGACTTCGTGTCTCCTGTAGCGTGAGTGGTAGGTGTTTAATTCATAACAGCGGTTGTTCGCCTGATAGTAAGCGGTATGTGTACCGAGTTTGGTTGCAGTCGGCCACTACTTTAGGAGTAGGTGCAGGAAGATGGCTCGCATAGTTTTGCAGTAATTCAAGAATATCGTAGTTTACAACTTCGAGTCTCCTGTAGCGTGAGTGGTAGGTGTTTAATTCATGACAGCGGTTGTTCGCCTGATAGTAAGCAGTATGTGTACCGAGTTTGGTTGCAGTCGGTCCATACTTTAGGAGGAGGTGCAGGAAGATGGCTCGCATGGTTTTGCAGTAATTCAAGAATATCGTAGTTTACGACTACGTGTCTCCTGTAGCGTGAGTGGTAGGTGTTTAATTCATGACAGCGGTTGTTCGCCTGATTGTAAGCGGTATGTGTACCGAGTTTGGTTGCAGTCGGTCCACTACTTTAGGAGGAGGTGCAGGAGGATGTCTCGCATGGTTTTGCAGTAATTCAAGAATAACGTAGTTTACGACTTCGAGTCTCCTGTAGCGTGAGTGGTAGGTGTTTAATTCATGACAGCGGTTGTTCGCCTGGTAGTAAGCGGTACGTGTACCGAGTTTGGTTGCAGTCGGTCCACTACTTTAGGAGGAGGTGCAGGAAGATGGCTCGCATGGTTTTGCAGTAAATCAAGAATATCGTAGTTTACGACTTCGTGTCTCCTGTAGCGTGAGTGGTAGGTGTTTAATTCATAACAGCGGTTGTTCGCCTGATAGTAAGCAGTATGTGTACCGAGTTTGGTTGCAGTCGGTCCACTACTTTAGGAGGAGGTGCAGGAAGATTGCTCGCATGATTTTGCAGTAATTCAAGAATATCGTAATTTACGACTTCGTGTCTCCTGTAGCGTGAGTGGTAGATGTTTAATTCATGACAGCGGTTATTTGCCTGGTAGTAAGCGGTATGTGTACCGAGTTTGGTTGCAGTCGGTCCACTAATTTTGGAGGAGGTGCAGGAAGATGGCTCGCATGGTTTTGCAGTAATTCAAGAATATCGTAGTTTATGACTTCGTGTCTCCTGTAGCGTGAGTGGTAGGTGTTTAATTCATGACAGCGGTTGTTCGCCTGATAGTAAGCGGTATGTGTACCGAGTTTGGTTGCGATCGGTCCACTACTTTAGGAGGAGGAGCAGGAAGATGGCTCGCATGGTTTTGCAGTAATTCAAGATTATCGTAGTTTACGCCTTCGTGTCTCCTGTAGCGTGAGTGGTAGGTGTATAATTCATGACAGCGGTTGTTCGCCTGATAGTAAGCAGTATGTGTACCGAGTTTGGTTGCAGTCGGTCCACTACTTTAGGAGGAGGTGCAGGAAGATGGCTCGCATGGTTTTGCAGTAACTCAAGAATGTCGTAGATTACGATTTCGTGTCCCCTGTAGCGAGAGTGGTAGGTTCTTAATTCATGACAGCGGTTGTTCGCCTGATAGGAAGCAGTATGTGTCCAGAATTTGGTTGCAGTCGGTCCACTACTTTAGGGGAGGTGCAGGAAGATGGCTCACATGGTTTTGCAGTAATTCAAGAATATCGTAGTATACGACTTCGTGTCTCCTGTAGCGTGAGTGGTAGGTGTTTAATTCATAACAGCGGTTGTTCGCCTGATAGTAAGCGGTATGTGTACCGAGTTTGGTTGCAGTCGGCCACTACTTTAGGAGTAGGTGCAGGAAGATGGCTCGCATAGTTTTGCAGTAATTCAAGAATATCGTAGTTTACGATTTCGAGTCTCCTGTAGCGTGAGTGGTAGGTATTTAATTCATGACAGCGGTTGTTCGCCTGATAGTAAGCAGTATGTGTACCGAGTTTGGTTGCAGTCGGTCCATACTTTAGGAGGAGGTGCAGGAAGATGTCTCGCATGGTTTTGCAGTAATTCAAGAATATCGTAGTTTACGACTACGTGTCTCCTGTAGCGTGAGTGGTAGGTGTTTAATTCATGACAGCGGTTGTTCGCCTGGTAGTAAGCGGTATGTGTACCGAGTTTGGTTGCATTCGGTCCACTACTTTAGGAGGAGGTGCAGGAAGATGGCTCGCATTGTTTTGCAGTAATTGAAGAATATCGTAGTTTACGACTTCGTGTCTCCTGTAGCGTGAGTGGTAGGTGTTTAATTCATGACAGCGGTTGTTCGCCTGATTGTAAGCGGTATGTGTACCGAGTTTGGTTGCAGTCGGTCACTACTTTAGGAGGAGGTGCAGGACGATGTCTCGCATGGTTTTGCAGTAATTCAAGAATAACGTAGTTTACGACTTCGAGTCTCCTGGAGCGTGAGTGGTAGGTGTTTAATTCATGACAGCGGTTGTTCGCCTGGTAGTAAGCGGTACGTGTACCGAGTTTGGTTGCAGTCGGTCCACTACTTTAGGAGGAGGTGCAGGAAGATGGCTCGCATGGTTTTGCAGTAAATCAAGAATATCGTAGTTTACGATTTCGTGTCTCCTGTAGCGTGAGTGGTAGGTGTTTAATTCATAACAGCGGTTGTTCGCCTGATAGTAAGCAGTATGTGTACCGAGTTTGGTTGCAGTCGGTCCACTACTTTAGGAGGAGGTGCAGGAAGATTCCTCGCATGATTTTGCAGTAATTCAAGAATATCGTAATTTACGACTTCGTGTCTCCTGTAGCGTGAGTGGTAGATGTTTAATTCATGACAGCGGTTATTTGCCTGGTAGTAAGCGGTATGTGTACCGAGTTTGGTTGCAGTCGGTCCACTAATTTAGGAGGAGGTGCAGGAAGATGGCTCGCATGGTTTTGCAGTAATTCAAGAATTTCGTAGTTTATGACTTCGTGTCTCCTGTAGCGTGAGCGGTAGGTGTTTAATTCATGACAGCGGTTGTTCGCCTGATAGTAAGCGGTATGTGTACCGAGTTTGGTTGCGGTCGGTCCACTACTTTAGGAGGAGGTGCAGGAAGATGGCTCGCATGGTTTTGCAGTAATTCAAGATTATCGTAGTTTACGCCTTCGTGTCTCCTGTAGCGTGAGTGGTAGGTGTATAATTCATGACAGCGGTTGTTCGCCTGATAGTAAGCAGTATGTGTACCGAGTTTGGTTGCAGTCGGTCCACTACTTTAGGGGGAGGTGCAGGAAGATGGCTCGCATGGTTTTGCAGTAATTCAAGAATATCGTAGTTTACGACTTCGTGTCTCCTGTAGCGTGAGTGGGAGGTGTTTAATTCATGAAAGCGGTGGTTCGCCTGATAGTAAGCGGTATGTGTACCGAGTTTGGTTGCAGTCGGTCACTACTTTAGGAGGAGGTGCAGGAAGATGGCTCGCATGGTTTTGCAGTAATTCAAGAATATCGTAGTTTACGACCTCGTGTCTCCTGTAGCGTTGGTGGTAGGTGTTTAATTCATGACAGCGGTGGTTCGCCTGATAGTAAGCAGTACGTGTACCGAGTTTGGTTGCAGTCGTTCCACTACTTTAGGAGGCGGTGCAGGAAGATGGCTCGCATGGTTTTGCAGTAATTCAAGAATATCGTAGTTTACGACTTCGTGGCTCCTGTAGCGTGAGTGGTAGGTGTTTAATTCATGACAGCGGTTGTTCGCCTGATTGTAAGCGGTATGTGTACCGAGTTTGGTTGCAGTCGGTCACTACTTTAGGAGGAGGTGCAGGAGGATGTCTCGCATGGTTTTGCAGTAATTCAAGAATAACGTAGTTTACGACTTCGAGTCTCCTGTAGCGTGAGTGGTAGGTGTTTAATTCATGACAGCGGTTGTTCGCCTGGTAGTAAGCGGTACGTGTACCGAGTTTGGTTGCAGTCGGTCCACTACTTTAGGAGGAGGTGCAGGAAGATGGCTCGCATGGTTTTGCAGTAAATCAAGAATATCGTAGTTTACGACTTCGTGTCTCCTGTAGCGTGAGTGGTAGGTGTTTAATTCATAACAGCGGTTGTTCGCCTGATAGGAGGCAGTATGTGTCCAGAATTTGGTTGCAGTCGGTCCACTACTTTAGGGGAGGTGCAGGAAGATGGCTCACATGGTTTTGCAGTAATTCAAGAATATCGTAGTATACGACTTCGTGTCTCCTGTAGCGTGAGTGGTAGGTGTTTAATTCATAACAGCGGTTGTTCGCCTGATAGTAAGCGGTATGTGTACCGAGTTTGGTTGCAGTCGGCCACTACTTTAGGAGTAGGTGCAGGAAGATGGCTCGCATAGTTTTGCAGTAATTCAAGAATATCGTAGTTTACGATTTCGAGTCTCCTGTAGCGTGAGTGGTAGGTATTTAATTCATGACAGCGGTTGTTCGCCTGATAGTAAGCAGTATGTGTACCGAGTTTGGTTGCAGTCGGTCCATACTTTAGGAGGAGGTGCAGGAAGATGTCTCGCATGGTTTTGCAGTAATTCAAGAATATCGTAGTTTACGACTACGTGTCTCCTGTAGCGTGAGTGGTAGGTGTTTAATTCATGACAGCGGTTGTTCGCCTGGTAGTAAGCGGTATGTGTACCGAGTTTGGTTGCATTCGGTCCACTACTTTAGGAGGAGGTGCAGGAAGATGGCTCGCATTGTTTTGCAGTAATTGAAGAATATCGTAGTTTACGACTTCGTGTCTCCTGTAGCGTGAGTGGTAGGTGTTTAATTCATGACAGCGGTTGTTCGCCTGATTGTAAGCGGTATGTGTACCGAGTTTGGTTGCAGTCGGTCACTACTTTAGGAGGAGGTGCAGGACGATGTCTCGCATGGTTTTGCAGTAATTCAAGAATAACGTAGTTTACGACTTCGAGTCTCCTGGAGCGTGAGTGGTAGGTGTTTAATTCATGACAGCGGTTGTTCGCCTGGTAGTAAGCGGTACGTGTACCGAGTTTGGTTGCAGTCGGTCCACTACTTTAGGAGGAGGTGCAGGAAGATGGCTCGCATGGTTTTGCAGTAAATCAAGAATATCGTAGTTTACGATTTCGTGTCTCCTGTAGCGTGAGTGGTAGGTGTTTAATTCATAACAGCGGTTGTTCGCCTGATAGTAAGCAGTATGTGTACCGAGTTTGGTTGCAGTCGGTCCACTACTTTAGGAGGAGGTGCAGGAAGATTCCTCGCATGATTTTGCAGTAATTCAAGAATATCGTAATTTACGACTTCGTGTCTCCTGTAGCGTGAGTGGTAGATGTTTAATTCATGACAGCGGTTATTTGCCTGGTAGTAAGCGGTATGTGTACCGAGTTTGGTTGCAGTCGGTCCACTAATTTAGGAGGAGGTGCAGGAAGATGGCTCGCATGGTTTTGCAGTAATTCAAGAATTTCGTAGTTTATGACTTCGTGTCTCCTGTAGCGTGAGCGGTAGGTGTTTAATTCATGACAGCGGTTGTTCGCCTGATAGTAAGCGGTATGTGTACCGAGTTTGGTTGCGGTCGGTCCACTACTTTAGGAGGAGGTGCAGGAAGATGGCTCGCATGGTTTTGCAGTAATTCAAGATTATCGTAGTTTACGCCTTCGTGTCTCCTGTAGCGTGAGTGGTAGGTGTATAATTCATGACAGCGGTTGTTCGCCTGATAGTAAGCAGTATGTGTACCGAGTTTGGTTGCAGTCGGTCCACTACTTTAGGGGGAGGTGCAGGAAGATGGCTCGCATGGTTTTGCAGTAATTCAAGAATATCGTAGTTTACGACTTCGTGTCTCCTGTAGCGTGAGTGGGAGGTGTTTAATTCATGAAAGCGGTGGTTCGCCTGATAGTAAGCGGTATGTGTACCGAGTTTGGTTGCAGTCGGTCACTACTTTAGGAGGAGGTGCAGGAAGATGGCTCGCATGGTTTTGCAGTAATTCAAGAATATCGTAGTTTACGACCTCGTGTCTCCTGTAGCGTTGGTGGTAGGTGTTTAATTCATGACAGCGGTGGTTCGCCTGATAGTAAGCAGTACGTGTACCGAGTTTGGTTGCAGTCGTTCCACTACTTTAGGAGGCGGTGCAGGAAGATGGCTCGCATGGTTTTGCAGTAATTCAAGAATATCGTAGTTTACGACTTCGTGGCTCCTGTAGCGTGAGTGGTAGGTGTTTAATTCATGACAGCGGTTGTTCGCCTGATTGTAAGCGGTATGTGTACCGAGTTTGGTTGCAGTCGGTCACTACTTTAGGAGGAGGTGCAGGAGGATGTCTCGCATGGTTTTGCAGTAATTCAAGAATAACGTAGTTTACGACTTCGAGTCTCCTGTAGCGTGAGTGGTAGGTGTTTAATTCATGACAGCGGTTGTTCGCCTGGTAGTAAGCGGTACGTGTACCGAGTTTGGTTGCAGTCGGTCCACCACTTTAGGAGGAGGTGCAGGAAGATGGCTCGCATGGTTTTGCAGTAAATCAAGAATATCGTAGTTTACGACTTCGTGTCTCCTGTAGCGTGAGTGGTAGGTGTTTAATTCATAACAGCGGTTGTTCGCCTGATAGTAAGCAGTATGTGTACCGAGTTTGGTTGCAGTCGGTCCACTACTTTAGGAGGAGGTGCAGGAAGATTGCTCGCATGATTTTGCAGTAATTCAAGAATATCGTAATTTACGACTTCGTGTCTCCTGTAGCGTGAGTGGTAGATGTTTAATTCATGACAGCGGTTATTTGCCTGGTAGTAAGCGGTATGTGTACCGAGTTTGGTTGCAGTCGGTCCACTAATTTTGGAGGAGGTGCAGGAAGATGGCTCGCATGGTTTTGCAGTAATTCAAGAATATCGTAGTTTATGACTTCGTGTCTCCTGTAGCGTGAGTGGTAGGTGTTTAATTCATGACAGCGGTTGTTCGCCTGATAGTAAGCGGTATGTGTACCGAGTTTGGTTGCGGTCGGTCCACTACTTTAGGAGGAGGAGCAGGAAGATGGCTCGCATGGTTTTGCAGTAATTCAAGATTATCGTAGTTTACGCCTTCGTGTCTCCTGTAGCGTGAGTGGTAGGTGTATAATTCATGACAGCGGTTGTTCGCCTGATAGTAAGCAGTATGTGTACCGAGTTTGGTTGCAGTCGGTCCACTACTTTAGGAGGAGGTGCAGGAAGATGGCTCGCATGGTTTTGCAGTAACTCAAGAATGTCGTAGATTACGATTTCGTGTCCCCTGTAGCGAGAGTGGTAGGTTCTTAATTCATGACAGCGGTTGTTCGCCTGATAGGAAGCAGTATGTGTCCAGAATTTGGTTGCAGTCGGTCCACTACTTTAGGGGAGGTGCAGGAAGATGGCTCACATGGTTCTGCAGTAATTCAAGAATATCGTAGTATACGACTTCGTGTCTCCTGTAGCGTGAGTGGTAGGTGTTTAATTCATAACAGCGGTTGTTCGCCTGATAGTAAGCGGTATGTGTACCGAGTTTGGTTGCAGTCGGCCACTACTTTAGGAGTAGGTGCAGGAAGATGGCTGGCATAGTTTTGCAGTAATTCAAGAATATCGTAGTTTACGATTTCGAGTCTCCTGTAGCGTGAGTGGTAGGTATTTAATTCATGACAGCGGTTGTTCGCCTGATAGTAAGCAGTATGTGTACCGAGTTTGGTTGCAGTCGGTCCATACTTTAGGAGGAGGTGCAGGAAGATGTCTCGCATGGTTTTGCAGTAATTCAAGAATATCGTAGTTTACGACTACGTGTCTCCTGTAGCGTGAGTGGTAGGTGTTTAATTCATGACAGCGGTTGTTCGCCTGGTAGTAAGCGGTATGTGTACCGAGTTTGGTTGCATTCGGTCCACTACTTTAGGAGGAGGTGCAGGAAGATGGCTCGCATTGTTTTGCAGTAATTGAAGAATATCGTAGTTTACGACTTCGTGTCTCCTGTAGCGTGAGTGGTAGGTGTTTAATTCATGACAGCGGTTGTTCGCCTGATTGTAAGCGGTATGTGTACCGAGTTTGGTTGCAGTCGGTCACTACTTTAGGAGGAGGTGCAGGACGATGTCTCGCATGGTTTTGCAGTAATTCAAGAATAACGTAGTTTACGACTTCGAGTCTCCTGGAGCGTGAGTGGTAGGTGTTTAATTCATGACAGCGGTTGTTCGCCTGGTAGTAAGCGGTACGTGTACCGAGTTTGGTTGCAGGCGGTCCACTACTTTAGGAGGAGGTGCAGGAAGATGGCTCGCATGGTTTTGCAGTAAATCAAGAATATCGTAGTTTACGATTTCGTGTCTCCTGTAGCGTGAGTGGTAGGTGTTTAATTCATAACAGCGGTTGTTCGCCTGATAGTAAGCAGTATGTGTACCGAGTTTGGTTGCAGTCGGTCCACTACTTTAGGAGGAGGTGCAGGAAGATTCCTCGCATGATTTTGCAGTAATTCAAGAATATCGTAATTTACGACTTCGTGTCTCCTGTAGCGTGAGTGGTAGATGTTTAATTCATGACAGCGGTTATTTGCCTGGTAGTAAGCGGTATGTGTACCGAGTTTGGTTGCAGTCGGTCCGCTAATTTAGGAGGAGGTGCAGGAAGATGGCTCGCATGGTTTTGCAGTAATTCAAGAATTTCGTAGTTTATGACTTCGTGTCTCCTGTAGCGTGAGCGGTAGGTGTTTAATTCATGACAGCGGTTGTTCGCCTGATAGTAAGCGGTATGTGTACCGAGTTTGGTTGCGGTCGGTCCACTACTTTAGGAGGAGGTGCAGGAAGATGGCTCGCATGGTTTTGCAGTAATTCAAGATTATCGTAGTTTACGCCTTCGTGTCTCCTGTAGCGTGAGTGGTAGGTGTATAATTCATGACAGCGGTTGTTCGACTGATAGTAAGCAGTATGTGTTCCGAGTTTGGTTGCAGTCGGTCCACTACTTTAGGGGGAGGTGCAGGAAGATGGCTCGCATGGTTTTGCAGTAATTCAAGAATATCGTAGTTTACGACTTCGTGTCTCCTGTAGCGTGAGTGGGAGGTGTTTAATTCATGAAAGCGGTTGTTCGCCTGATAGTAAGCGGTATGTGTACCGAGTTTGGTTGCAGTCGGTCACTACTTTAGGAGGAGGTGCAGGAAGATGGCTCGCATGGTTTTGCAGTAATTCAAGAATATCGTAGTTTACGACCTCGTGTCTCCTGTAGCGTGGGTGGTAGGTGTTTAATTCATGACAGCGGTGGTTCGCCTGATAGTAAGCAGTACGTGTACCGAGTTTGGTTGCAGTCGTTCCACTACTTTAGGAGGCGGTGCAGGAAGATGGCTCGCATGGTTTTGCAGTAATTCAAGAATATCGTAGTTTACGACTTCGTGGCTCCTGTAGCGTGAGTGGTAGGTGTTTAATTCATGACAGCGGTTGTTCGCCTGATAGTAAGCAGTATGTGTACCGAGTTTGATATCAGTCGGTCCATACTTTAGGAGGAGGTGCAGGAAGATGTCTCGCATGGTTTTGCAGTAATTCAAGAATTTCGTAGTTTACGACTTCGTGTCTCCTGTAGCGTGAGTGGTAGATGTTTAATTCATGACAGCGGTTGTTTGCCTGGTAGTAAGCGGTATGTGTACCGAGTTTGGTTGCGGTCGGTCCACTACTTTAGGAGGAGGTGCAGGAAGATGGCTCGCATGGTTTTGCAGTAATTCAAGATTATCGTAGTTTACGCCTTCGTGTCTCCTGTAGCGTGAGTGGTAGGTGTATAATTCATGACAGCGGTTGTTCGCCTGATAGTAAGCAGTATGTGTACCGAGTTTGGTTGCAGTCGGTCCACTACTTTAGGGAAAGGTGCAGGAAGATAGCTCGCATGGTTTTGCAGTAATTCAAGAATATCGTAGTTTACGAATTCGTGTCTCCTGTAGCGTGAGAGGGAGGTGTTTAATTCATGAAAGCGGTTGTTCGCCTGATAGTAAGCGGTATGTGTACCGAGTTTGGTTGCAGTCGGTCACTACTTTAGGAGGAGGTGCAGGAAGATGGCTCGCATGGTTTTGCAGTAATTCAAGAATATCGTAGTTTACGACTTCGAGTCTCCTGTAGCGTGAGTGGTTGGTGTTTAATTCATGACAGCGGTTGTTCGCCTGATAGCAAGCAGTATGTGCACCGAGTTTGGTTGCAGTCGGTCCACTACTTTAGGGGAAGGTGCAGGAAGATGGCTCGCATGGTTTTGCAGTAATTCAAGAATATCGTAGTTTACGAATTCGTGTCTCCTGTAGCGTGAGAGGGAGGTGTTTAATTCATGAAAGCGGTTGTTCGCCTGATAGTAAGCGGTATGTGTACCGAGTTTGGTTGCAGTCGGTCCATACTTTAGGAGGAGGTGCAGGAAGATGTCTCGCATGGATTTGCAGTAATTCAAGAAATTCGTAGTTTACGACTTCGTGTCTCCTGTAGCGTGAGTGGTAGGTGTTTAATTCATGACAGCGGTTGTTCGCCTGGTAGTAAGCAGTACGTGTACCGAGTTTGGTTGCAGTGGGTCCACTACTTTAGGAGGAGGTGCAGGAAGATGGCACGCATGGTTTTGCAGTAAATCAAGAATATCGTAGTTTACGACTTCGTGTCTCCTGTAGCGTGAGTGGTAGGTGTTTAATTCATAACAGCGGTTGTTCGCCTGATAGTAAGCAGTATGTGTACCGAGTTTGGTTGCAGTCGGTCCACTACTTTAGGAGGAGGTGCAGGAAGATTGCTCGCATGATTTTGCAGTAATTCAAGAATATCGTAATTTACGACTTCGTGTCTCCTGTAGCGTGAGTGGTAGATGTTTAATTCATGACAGCGGTTATTTGCCTGGTAGTAAGCGGTATGTGTACCGAGTTTGGTTGCAGTCGGTCCACTACTTTAGGAGGAGGTGCAGGAAGATGGCTCGCATCGTTTTGCAGTAATTCAAGATTATCGTAGTTTACGCCTTCGTGTCTCCTGTAGCGTGAGTGGTAGGTGTATAATTCATGACAGCGGTTGTTCGCCTGATAGTAAGCAGTATGTGTACCGAGTTTGGTTGCAGTCGGTCCACTACTTTAGGGGGAGGTGCAGGAAGATGGCTCGCATGGTTTTGCAGTAATTCAAGAATATCGTAGTTTACGACTTCGTGTCTCCTGTAGCGTGAGTGGGAGGTGTTTAATTCATGAAAGCGGTTGTTCGCCTGATAGTAAGCGGTATGTGTACCGAGTTTGGTTGCAGTCGGTCACTACTTTAGGAGGAGGTGCAGGAAGATGGCTCGCAAGGTTTTGCAGTAATTCAAGAATATCGTAGTTTACGACTTCGAGTCTCCTGTAGCGTGAGTGGTAGGTGTTTAATTCATGACAGCGGTTGTTCGCCTGATAGTAAGCAGTATGTGCACCGAGTTTGGTTGCAGTCGGTCCATACTTTAGGAGGAGGTGCAGGAAGATGTCTCGCATGGTTTTGCAGTAATTCAAGAAATTCGTAGTTTACGACTTCGTGTCTCCTGTAGCGTGAGTGGTAGATGTTTAATTCATGACAGCGGTTGTTTGCCTGGTAGTAAGCGGTATGTGTACCGAGTTTGGTTGCAGTCGGTCCACTAATTTAGTAGGAGGTGCAGGAAGATGGCTCGCATGGTTTTGCAGTAATTCAAGAATATCGTAGTTTACGACTTCGTGTCTCCTGTAGCGTGAGTAGTAGGTGTTTAATTCATGACAGCGGTTGTTCGCCTGATAGTAAGCGGTATGTGTACCGAGTTTGTTTGCAGTCGGTCACTACTTTAGAAGGAGGTGCAGGATGATGGCTAGCATGGTTTTGCATTAATTCAAGAATATCGTAGTTTACGACTTCGAGTCTCCTGTAGCGTGTGTGGTAGGAATTTAATTCATGACAGCGGTTGCTCGCCTGATAGTAAGCAGTATGTGTACCGAGTTTGGTTGCAGTCGGTCCACTACTTTAGGAGGAGAAGCAGGAAGATTGCTCGCATGGTTTTGCAGTAATTCAAGAATATCGTAGTTTACGACCTCGTGTCTCCTGTAGCGTGAGTGGTAGGTGTTTAATTCATGACAGCGGTGGTTCGCCTGATAGTAAGCAGTACGTGTACCGAGTTTGATTGCAGTCGGTCCACTACTTTAGGAGGCGGTGCAGGAAGATGGCTCGCATGGTTTTGCAGTAATTCTAGAATGTCGTAGATTACGATTTCGTGTCCCCTGTAGCGAGAGTGGTAGGTTCTTAATACATGACAGCGGTTGTTCGCCTGATAGGAAGCAGTATGTGTACAGAGTTTGGTTGCAGTCGGTCCACTACTTTAGGGGAGGTGCAGGAAGATGGCTCACATGGTTTTGCAGTAATTCAAGAATATCGTAGTTTACGACTTCGTGTCTCCTGTAGCGTGAGTGGGAGATGTTTAATTCATGACAGCGGTTGTTTGCCTGGTAGTAAGCGGTATGTGTACCGAGTTTGGTTGCGGTCGGTCCACTACTTTAGGAGGAGGTGCAGGAAGATGGCTCGCATGGTTTTGCAGTAATTCAAGATTATCGTAGTTTACGCCTTCGTGTCTCCTGTAGCGTGAGTGGTAGGTGTATAATTCATGACAGCGGTTGTTCGCCTGATAGTAAGCAGTATGTGTACCGAGTTTGGTTGCAGTCGGTCCACTACTTTAGGGAAAGGTGCAGGAAGATGGCTCGCATGGTTTTGCAGTAATTCAAGAATATCGTAGTTTACGAATTCGTGTCTCCTGTAGCGTGAGAGGGAGGTGTTTAATTCATGAAAGCGGTTGTTCGCCTGATAGTAAGCGGTATGTGTACCGAGTTTGGTTGCAGTCGGTCACTACTTTAGGAGGAGGTGCAGGAAGATGGCTCGCATGGTTTTGCAGTAATTCAAGAATATCGTAGTTTACGACTTCGAGTCTCCTGTAGCGTGAGTGGTAGGTGTTTAATTCATGACAGCGGTTGTTCGCCTGATAGCAAGCAGTATGTGCACCGAGTTTGGTTGCAGTCGGTCCACTACTTTAGGGGAAGGTGCAGGAAGATGGCTCGCATGGTTTTGCAGTAATTCAAGAATATCGTAGTTTACGAATTCGTGTCTCCTGTAGCGTGAGAGGGAGGTGTTTAATTCATGAAAGCGGTTGTTCGCCTGATAGTAAGCGGTATGTGTACCGAGTTTGGTTGCAGTCGGTCCATACTTTAGGAGGAGGTGCAGGAAGATGTCTCGCATGGATTTGCAGTAATTCAAGAAATTCGTAGTTTACGACTTCGTGTCTCCTGTAGCGTGAGTGGTAGATGTTTAATTCATGACAGCGGTTGTTCGCCTGATTGTAAGCGGTATGTGTACCGAGTTTGGTTGCAGTCGGTCACTACTTTAGGAGGAGGTGCAGGAGGATGTCTCGCATGGTTTTGCAGTAATTCAAGAATAACGTAGTTTACGACTTCGAGTCTCCTGTAGCGTGAGTGGTAGGTGTTTAATTCATGACAGCGGTTGTTCGCCTGGTAGTAAGCAGTACGTGTACCGAGTTTGGTTGCAGTCGGTCCACTACTTTAGGAGGAGGTGCAGGAAGATGGCACGCATGGTTTTGCAGTAAATCAAGAATATCGTAGTTTACGATTTCGTGTCTCCTGTAGCGTGAGTGGTAGGTGTTTAATTCATAACAGCGGTTGTTCGCCTGATAGTAAGCAGTATGTGTACCGAGTTTGGTTGCAGTCGGTCCACTACTTTAGGAGGAGGTGCAGGAAGATTGCTCGCATGATTTTGCAGTAATTCAAGAATATCGTAATTTACGACTTCGTGTCTCCTGTAGCGTGAGTGGTAGATGTTTAATTCATGACAGCGGTTATTTGCCTGGTAGTAAGCGGTATGTGTACCGAGTTTGGTTGCAGTCGGTCCACTAATTTAGGAGGAGGTGCAGGAAGATGGCTCGCATGGTTTTGCAGTAATTCAAGAATATCGTAGTTTATGACTTCGTGTCTCCTGTAGCGTGAGTGGTAGGTGTTTAATTCATGACAGCGGTTGTTCGCCTGATAGTAAGCGGTATGTGTACCGAGTTTGGTTGCGGTCGGTCCAATACTTTAGGAGGAGGTGCAGGAAGATGGCTCGCATGGTTTTGCAGTAATTCAAGATTATCGTAGTTTACGCCTTCGTGTCTCCTGTAGCGTGAGTGGTAGGTGTATAATTCATGACAGCGGTTGTTCGCCTGATAGTAAGCAGTATGTGTACCGAGTTTGGTTGCAGTCGGTCCACTACTTTAGGGGGAGGTGCAGGAAGATGGCTCGCATGGTTTTGCAGTAATTCAAGAATATCGTAGTTTACGACTTCGTGTCTCCTGTAGCGTGAGTGGGAGGTGTTTAAATCATGAAAGCGGTTGTTCGCCTGATAGTAAGCGGTATGTGTACCGAGTTTGGTTGCAGTCGGTCACTACTTTAGGAGGAGGTGCAGGAAGATGGCTCGCAAGGTTTTGCAGTAATTCAAGAATATCGTAGTTTACGTCTTCGAGTCTCCTGTAGCGTGAGTGGTAGGTGTTTAATTCATGACAGCGGTTGTTCGCCTGATAGTAAGCAGTATGTGCACCGAGTTTGGTTGCAGTCGGTCCATACTTTAGGAGGAGGTGCAGGAAGATGTCTCGCATGGTTTTGCAGTAATTCAAGAAATTCGTAGTTTACGACTTCGTGTCTCCTGTAGCGTGAGTGGTAGATGTTTAATTCATGACAGCGGTTGTTTGCCTGGTAGTAAGCGGTATGTGTACCGAGTTTGGTTGCAGTCGGTCCACTAATTTAGTAGGAGGTGCAGGAAGATGGCTCGCATGGTTTTGCAGTAATTCAAGAATATCGTAGTTTACGACTTCGTGTCTCCTGTAGCGTGAGTAGTAGGTGTTTAATTCATGACAGCGGTTGTTCGCCTGATAGTAAGCGGTATGTGTACCGAGTTTGTTTGCAGTCGGTCACTACTTTAGAAGGAGGTGCAGGATGATGGCTAGCATGGTTTTGCAGTAATTCAAGAATATAGTAGTTTACGACTTCGAGTCTCCTGTAGCGTGTGTGGTAGGAGTTTAATTCATGACAGCGGTTGCTCGCCTGATAGTAAGCAGTATGTGTACCGAGTTTGGTTGCAGTCGGTCCACTACTTTAGGAGGAGAAGCAGGAAGATTGCTCGCATGGTTTTGCAGTAATTCAAGAATATCGTAGTTTACGACCTCGTGTCTCCTGTAGCGTGAGTGGTAGGTGTTTAATTCATGACAGCGGTGGTTCGCCTGATAGTAAGCAGTACGTGTACCGAGTTTGATTGCAGTCGGTCCACTACTTTAGGAGGCGGTGCAGGAAGATGGCTCGCATGGTTTTGCAGTAATTCAAGAATGTCGTAGATTACGATTTCGTGTCCCCTGTAGCGAGAGTGGTAGGTGTTTAATTCATAACAGCGGTTGTTCGCCTGATAGTAAGCGGTATGTGTACCGAGTTTGGTTGCAGTCGGCCACTACTTTAGGAGTAGGTGCAGGAAGATGGCTCGCATAGTTTTGCAGTAATTCAAGAATATCGTAGTTTACGACTTCGAGTCTCCTGTAGCGTGAGTGGTAGGTATTTAATTCATGACAGCGGTTGTTCGCCTGATAGTAAGCAGTATGTGTACCGAGTTTGGTTGCAGTCGGTCCATACTTTAGGAGGAGGTGCAGGAAGATGTCTCGCATGGTTTTGCAGTAATTCAAGAATATCGTAGTTTACGACTACGTGTCTCCTGTAGCGTGAGTGGTAGGTGTTTAATTCATGACAGCGGTTGTTCGCCTGGTAGTAAGCGGTATGTGTACCGAGTTTGGTTGCATTCGGTCCACTACTTTAGGAGGAGGTGCAGGAAGATGGCTCGCATTGTTTTGCAGTAATTAAAGAATATCGTAGTTTACGACTTCGTGTCTCCTGTAGCGTGAGTGGTAGGTGTTTAATTCATGACAGCGGTTGTTCGCCTGATTGTAAGCGGTATGTGTACCGAGTTTGGTTGCAGTCGGTCACTTCTTTAGGAGGAGGTGCAGGAGGATGTCTCGCATGTTTTTGCAGTAATTCAAGAATAACGTAGTTTACGCCTTCGAGTCTCCTGTAGCGTGAGTGGTAGGTGTTTAATTCATGACAGCGGTTGTTCGCCTGGTAGTAAGCGGTACGTGTACCGAGTTTGGTTGCAGTCGGTCCACTACTTTAGGAGGAGGTGCAGGAAGATGGCTCGCATGGTTTTGTAGTAAATCAAGAATATCGTAGTTTACGACTTCGTGTCTCCTGTAGCGTGAGTGGTAGGTGTTTAATTCATAACAGCGGTTGTTCGCCTGATAGTAAGCAGTATGTGTACCGAGTTTGGTTGCAGTCGGTCCACTACTTTAGGAGGAGGTGCAGGAAGATTGCTCGCATGATTTTGCAGTAATTCAAGAATATCGTAATTTACGACTTCGTGTCTCCTGTAGCGTGAGTGGTAGATGTTTAATTCATGACAGCAGTTATTTGCCTGGTAGTAAGCGGTATGTGTACCGAGTTTGGTTGCAGTCGGTCCACTAATTTAGGAGGAGGTGCAGGAAGATGGCTCGCATGGTTTTGCAGTAATTCAAGAATTTCGTAGTTTATGACTTCGTGTCTCCTGTAGCGTGAGTGGTAGGTGTTTAATTCATGACAGCGGTTGTTCGCCTGATAGTAAGCGGTATGTGTACCGAGTTTGGTTGCGGTCGGTCCACTACTTTAGGAGGAGGTGCAGGAAGATGGCTCGCATTGTTTTGCAGTAATTCAAGATTATCGTAGTTTACGCCTTCGTGTCTCCTGTAGCGTGAGTGGTAGGTGTATAATTCATGACAGCGGTTGTTCGCCTGATAGTAAGCAGTATGTGTACCGAGTTTGGTTGCAGTCGGTCCACTACTTTAGGGGGAGGTGCAGGAAGATGGCTCGCATGGTTTTGCAGTAATTCAAGAATATCGTAGTTTACGACTTCGAGTCTCCTGTAGCGTGAGTGGTAGGTATTTAATTCATGACAGCGGTTGTTCGCCTGATAGTAAGCAGTATGTGTACCGAATTTGGTTGCAGTCGGTCCATACTTTAGGAGGAGGTGCAGGAAGATGGCTCGCATGGTTTTGCAGTAATTCAAGAATATCGTAGTTTACGACTACATGTCTCCTGTAGCGTGAGTGGTAGGTGTTTAATTCATGACAGCGGTTGTTCGCCTGGTAGTAAGCGGTAGGTGTACCGAGTTTGGTTACAGTCGGTCCACTACTTTAGGAGGAGGTGCAGGAAGATGGCTCGCATGGTTTTGCAGTAAATCAAGAATATCGTAGTTTACGACTTCGTGTCTCCTGTAGCGTGAGTGGTTGGTGTTTAATTCATAACAGCGGTTGTTCGCCTGATAGTAAGCAGTATGTGTACCGAGTTTGGTTGCAGTCGGTCCACTACTTTAGGAGGAGGTGCAGGAAGATTGCTCGCATGGTTTTGCAGTAATTCAAGAATATCGTAATTTACGACTTCGTGTCTCCTGTAGCGTGAGTGGTAGGTGTTTAATTCATGACAGCGGTTGTTCGCCTGATAGTAAGCGGTATGTGTACCGAGTTTGGTTGCAGTCGGTCACTACTTTAGAAGGAGGTGCAGGATGATGGCTAGCATGGTTTTGCAGTAATTCATGAATATCGTAGTTTACGACTTCGAGTCTCCTGTAGCGTGTGTGGTAGGAGTTTAATTCATGACAGCGGTTGCTCGCCTGATAGTAAGCAGTATGTGTACCGAGTTTGGTTGCAGTCGGTCCATACTTTAGGAGGAGGTGCAGGAAGATGGTCGCATGGTGTTGCAGTAATTCAAGAATATCGTAGTATACTACTTCGTGTCTCCTGTAGCGTGAGTGGTAGGTTTTTAATTCATGACAGCGGTTGTTCGCCTGGTAGTAAGCGGTATGTGTACCGAGTTTGGTTGCAGTCGGTCCACTACTTTAGGAGGAGAAGCAGGAAGATGTCTCGCATGGTTTTGCAGTAATTCAAGAATGTCGTAGATTACGACTTCGTGTCTCCTGTAGCGAGAGTGGTAGGTTTCTTAATTCATGACAGCGGTTGTTCGCCTGATAGTAGGCGGTATGTGTACCGAGTTTGGTTGCAGTCGGTCACTACTTTAGGATTGGTGCAGGAAGATGGCTCGCATGGTTTTGCAGTAATTCAAGAATATCGTAATTTACGACTTCGTGTCTCCTGTAGCGTGAGTGGTAGATGTTTAATTCATGACAGCGGTTATTTGCCTGGTAGTAAGCGGTATGTGTACCGAGTTTGGTTGCAGTCGGTCCACTAATTTAGGAGGAGGTGCAGGAAGATGGCTCGCATGGTTTTGCAGTAATTCAAGAATATCGTAGTTTATGACTTCGTGTCTCCTGTAGCGTGAGTGGTAGGTGTTTAATTCATGACAGCGGTTGTTCGCCTGATTGTAAGCGGTATGTGTACCGAGTTTGGTTGCAGTCGGTCACTACTTTAGAAGGAGGTGCAGGAAGATGGCTAGCATGGTTTTGCAGTAATTCAAGAATATCGTAGTTTACGACTTCGAGTCTCCTGTAGCGTGAGTGGTAGGTGTTTAATTCATGACAGCGGTTGCTCGCCTGATAGTAAGCAGTATGTGTACCGAGTTTGGTTGCAGTCGGTCCATACTTTAGGAGGAGGTGCAGGAAGATGGTCGCATGGTTTTGCAGTAATTCAAGAATATCGTAGTTTACGACTTCGTGTCTCCTGTAGCGTGAGTGGTAGGTGTTTAATTCATGTCAGCGGTTGTTCGCCTGGTAGTAAGCGGTATGTGTACCGAGTTTGGTTGCAGTCGGTCACTACTTTAGGAGGAGGTGCAGGAAGATGGCTCGCATGGTTTTGCAGTAATTCAAGAATATCGTAGTTTACGACTTCGAGTCTCCTGTAGCGTGAGTGGTGGGTGTTTAATTCACGACAGCGGTTGTGAGCCTGATAGTAAGCAGTATGTGTACCGAGTTTGGTTGCAGTCGGTCCACTACTTTAGGAGGCGGTGCAGGAAGATTGCTCGCATGATTTTGCAGTAATTCAAGAATGTCGTAGATTACGACTTCGTGTCTCCTGTAGCGAGAGTGGTAGGTTTCTTAATTCATGACAGCGGTTGTTCGCCTGATAGGAAGCAGTATGTGTACAGAGTTTGGTTGCAGTCGGTCCACTACTTTAGGGGAGGTGCAAGAAGATGGCTCACATGGTTTTGCAGTAATTCAAGAATATCGTAGTTTACGACTTCGTGTCTCCTGTAGCGTGAGTGGTAGGTGTTTAATTCATGACAGCGGTTGTTCGCCTGATAGTAGGCGGTATGTGTACCGAGTTTGGTTGCAGTCGGTCACTACTTTAGGAGTAGGAGCAGGAAGATGGCTCGCATGGTTTTGCAGTAATTCAAGAATATCGTAGTTTACGACTTCGAGTCTCCTGTAGCGTGAGTGGTAGGTGTTTAATTCATGACAGCGGTTGTTCGCCTGATAGTAAGCAGTATGTGTACCGAGTTTGGTTGCAGTCGGTCCAAACTTTAGGAGGAGGTGCAGGAAGATGGCTCGCATGGTTTTGCAGTAAGTCAAGAATATCGTAGTTTACGACTTCGGGTCTCCTGTAGCGTGAGTGGTAGGTGTTTAATTCATGACAGCGGTTGTTCGCCTGATAGTAAGCAGTATGTGAACCGAGTTTGGTTGCAGTCGGTCCACTACTTTAGGGGAGGTCCAGGAAGATGGCTCACATGGTTTTGCAGTAATTCAAGAATATCGTAGTTTACGACTTCGTGTCTCCTGTAGCGTGAGTGGTAGGTGTTTCATTCATGACAGCGGTTGTTCGCCTGATAGTAAGCAGTATGTGTACCGAGTTTGGTTGCAGTCGGTCCACTACTTTAGGAGGAGGTGCAGGAAGATGGCTCGCATGGTTTTGCAGTAATTCAAGAATATCGTCGTTTACGACTTCGTGTCTCCTGTAGCGTGAGTGGTAGGTGTTTAATTCATGACAGCGGTTGTTCGCCTGATAGTAAGCAGTATGTGTACCGAGTTTGGTTGCAGTCGGTCCACTACTTTAGGAGGAGGTGCAGGAAGATGGCTCGCATGGTTTTGCAGTAATTCAAGAATATCGTAGTTTACGATTTCGGGTCTCCTGTAGCGTGAGAGGTAGGTGTTTAATTCATGGCAGCGGATGTTCGCCTGATAGTAGGCAGTATGTGTAACGAGTTTGGTACCAGTCGGTCCACTACTTTAGGAGGAGGTGCAGGAAGATTGCTCGAATGGTTTTGTCGTAATTCAAGAATAAAGTAGTTTACGAGTTCGTGTCTCCTGTAGCGTGAGTGGTAGGTGTTTAATTCATGACAGCGGTTGTTCGCCTGATAGTAAGCAGTATGTGTACCGAGATTGGTTGCAGTCGGTATACTACTTTAGGAGGAGGTGCAGGAAGATGGCTCGCATGGTTGTGCAGTAATTCAGGATTATCGTAGTTTACGACTTCGTGTCTCCTGTAGGGTGAGTGGTAGGTGTTTAATTCATGACAGTGGTTGTTCGCCTAGTAAGCAATATGTGTCCCGAGTTTGGTTGCAGTCGGTCCACTACTTTAGGAGGAGGTGCAGGAAGATGGCTCGCATGATTTTGCAGTAATTCAAGAATATCGTAGTTTACGACTTCGTGTCTCCTGTAGCGAGATAGGTAGGTGTTTAATTCATGACAGCGGTTGTTCGCCTGATAGGAAGCAGTATGTGTACAGAGTTTGGTTGCAGTCGGTCCACTACTTTAGGGGAGGTACAGGAAGATGACTCACATGGTTTTGCAGTAATTCAAGAATATCGTAGTTTACGACTTCGTGTCTTCTGTAGCGTGAGTGGGAGGTGTTTAATTCATGAAAGCGGTTGTTCGCCTGATAGTAAGCAGTATGTGTATCGAGTTTGGTTGCAGTCGGTCCACTACATTAGGAAGAGGTGCAGGAAGATGGTTCGCATGGTTTTGCAGTAATTCAAGAATATCGTAGTTTACGACTTCGTGTACCCTGTAGGGTGAGTGGTAGGTGTTTAATTCATAACAGCGGTTGTTCGCCTGATAGTAAGCGGTATGTGTACCGAGTTTGGTTGCAGTCGGTCCACTACTTTAGGGGGAGGTGCAGGAAGATGGTGTTGCAGTAATTCAAGAATATCGTATGATTCTTCAGTTTCTCCCGGCGCATTTGATGATCAAAATATCCACGGGTGTACTGCAGGTCTATAGTGTCCAACGGGCACAATATTTCGGCGATCATACATGTCGCCATCATCAGGTGAACTGACGGACTGAGCTCCTGGAAACGCGCCGGCACGGAGGTCCGCACGCTACGGCTGCTCGAAGGGAACTGGGTTCTTGCCCGGCAGCGGGCCATTTAAATACCCGCGGCCCGCGGAGCGACCCCTCCGCGGTCCGCGCTCCGCGCCGCGGTCGCGCAGTGGAACCGATTGCGCCGGCGTCTGAGAAGACGTCGGTGTGAGGGCTCTGTCCGCCGTGGTCATCACTTCGTTACGTTTTCTAGATTTACTCTTAATTAACCCAATCGCTGGTTCCCAAGCTCTTTCTAAGATTATAGCCAGAGTCACGGTTTATGAGGTCGTCACTTGTGCGAGTTTCAATGGCCTCTCTAACGACGCAGTCCCAGTATCTCGACGTCTGTACCAAAATCCTAGTGTGTTCATACTCCATGGCGTGATTCTCCGACAAACAATGTTCAGCGACCGCCGACTTGCTCGGATACATCAATAGTGTGTGCCTCTGGTGTTCAACGCATCGATCCTCGACGGTACGCATCGTCTGTCCAATATATGACTTTCCACACTGACACGGAATCTGGTACACGCCCGCCTTCCTCAAACCGAGATCATCTTTAGCGCTCCCCACCAGTGCACGAATTTTATTCGGCGGACAAAAAACAGTTCCAACCTGGTGTTTTCTCAAAATGCGGGCGATCTTCCCTGAGAGTGCGCCGGTATATGGAACGAACGCAGTGCCTACATCCTCCCTTGCGTTTTCATCCGTTTCCACAGGTTGTGTTGTAGTGGTTGGGCGGAGAGCCCGCTGAATCTGCCACTCTGAGTACCCATTTTTTCGAAATACAGTTCTCAGGTGTTCCAATTCCTGGGGTAGACTCTCTGCGTCGGAGATAGTGTGCGCACTATGTACTAGAGTTTTAAGTACCCTATTCCTCTGTGAAGGGTGATGACAGCTGTCTGCGTGTAAATACAGATCAGTGTGCGTTGTCTTCCGATATACACTATGACCCAGCGTGCCGTCAGCTCTTCTCTTGACCAAGACGTCAAGGAACGGTTGTCTTACCGGCTGACAAAGGCAATGCTACGGTTGTTGTCTCCCATAAGGACTACACTGAAAAGATGCAGAGCCGGCTAAATGACGATTCCTACCGGAAGATCAGCGTTGAACCCACAAAGAAGGTGGAAAACAAGACGAGGGCGCTTCTCAAGGATGCGGATTTACCGGAGGGTGTCGCCAAGAAACTTTTACCTCAAGCTCCGATACCGCCAAGACTTTATGGACTCTCTAAGGTTCACAAAGATGGGGTGCCGTTACGTCCCATTGTCAGTAACATCAGGGCACCTACATATTTGTTGGCCAAATACTTGACGGGAATATTAAGTCCTTATGTGGGTAAATGCCCTCATCACATACGTAATTCCGTGGATTTTGTGAAACGCCTTAACAACTTCAGGCTGGATGAGTCGGATATCATGGTAAGTTTTGACGTCGTTTCGTTGTTTACGAGGGTGCCCCTTCGAGAGTCACTTGATTTGATTGGTCAGAAATTTGACGAGAAGACCACCGAACTTTTTAGGCATGTCCTGACCTCCACGTATTTTCTTTTCAATGGCGAATACTACGAACAAACGGAGGGAGTCGCCATGGGTAGCCCACTCTCCCCTGTGGTCGCAAATTTATACATGGAGAATTTCGAGGAGGAAGCCCTTGCATCATCTTTCTGGAAACCTACTTGCTTTTTCCGTTATGTGGACGACACTTTCGTCATCTGGCCACATGGTATGGATAAACTCCTTGACTTCCTTACACATCTGAACTCCATACACCCCAACATCAAATTCACTATGAAGACTGAAACGGAGGGTAAATTGCCGTTCCTTGACGTCCTGGTCAAGAGAAGAGCTGACGGCACCCTGGGTCATAGTGTATATCGGAAGACAACGCACACTGATCTGTATTTACACGCAGACAGCTGTCATCACCCTTCACAGAGGAATGGGGTACTTAAAACTCTAGTACATAGGGCGCGCACTATCTCCGACGCAGAGAGTCTACCCCAGGAATTGGAACACCTGAGAACTGTATTTCGAAAAAATGGGTACTCAGAGTGGCAGATTCAGCGGGCTCTCCGCCCAACCACTACAACACAACCTGTGGAAACGGATGAAAACGCAAGGGAGGATGTAGGCACTGCGTTCGTTCCATATACCGGCGCACTCTCAGGGAAGATCGCCCGCATTTTGAGAAAACACCAGGTTGGAACTGTTTTTTGTCCGCCGAATAAAATTCGTGCACTGGTGGGGAGCGCTAAAGATGATCTCGGTTTGAGGAAGGCGGGCGTGTACCAGATTCCGTGTCAGTGTGGAAAGTCATATATTGGACAACGATGCGTACCGTCGAGGATCGATGCGTTGAACACCAGAGGCACACACGATTGATGTATCCGAGCAAGTCGGCGGTCGCTGAACATTGTTTGTCGGAGAATCACGCCATGGAGTATGAACACACTAGGATTTTGGTAAAGACGTCGAGATACTGGGACTGCGTCGTTAGAGAGGCCATTGAAATTCGCACAAGTGACGACCTCATAAACAGTGACTCTGGCTATAATCTTAGCAAAGCTTGGGAACCAGCAATTGGGTTAATTAAGAATAAATCTAGCAAACGTAACGAAGTGACGACCACGGCGGACAGAGCCCTCACACCGACGTCTTCTCAGACGCCGGCGCAATCGGTTCCACTGCGCGGCCGCGGCGCGGGGCGCTGACCGCGGAGGGGTCGCTCCGCGGGCCGCGGGTATTTAAATGGCCCGCTACCGGGCTAGAACCCAGTTCCCTTCGAGCAGCCGTAGCGTGCGGACCTCCGTGCCGGCGCGTTTCCAGGAGCTCAGTCCGTCAGTTCACCTGATGATGGCGACATGTATGATCGCCGAAATATTGTGCCAGTTGGACACTATAGACCGGCAGTACACCCGTGGATATTTTGATCAAGAATATCGTAGTTTACGACTTCGTGCCTCCTGTAGCGTGAGTGGTAGGTGTTTAATTCATGACAGCGGTTGTTCGCCCGATAGTGAGCAGTATGTGTACCGAGTTTGGTTGCAGTCGGTCTACTACTTTAGGAGGAAGTGCAGGAAGATGGCTCGCATGGTTTTGCAGTAATTCAAGAATATCGTAGTTTACGACATCGTGTCTCCTGTAGCGTGAGTGGTAGGTGTTTAATTCATGACAGCGGTTGTTCGCCTGATAGTAAGCAGTATGTGTAACGAGTTTGGTTGCAGTCGGTCCACTACTTTAGGAGGAGGTGCAGGAAGATGTCTCGCATGGTTTTGCAGTAATTCAAGAATATCGTAGTTTACGACTTCGGGTCTCCTGTAGCGTGAGTGGTAAGTGTTTAATTCATGACAGTGGTTGTTCGCCTGATAGTAAGCAGTATGTGTACACAGATTGGTTGCAGTCGGTCCACTACTTTAGGAGGAGGCGCAGGAAGATGACTCGCATGATTTTGCAGTAATTCAAGAATATCGTAGTTTACGACTTCGTGTCTCCTGTAGCGTGAGTGGTAGGTGTTTAATTCATGACAGCGGTTGTTCGCCTGATAGTAAGCAGTAAGTGTACCGAGTTTGGTTCCAGTCGGTCCAATACTTTAGGAGGAGGTGCAGGAAGATGGCTCGCATGGTTTTGCAGTAATTCAAGAATATCGTAGTTTACGACTTCGTGTCTCCTGTAGCATGAGTGGTAGGTGTTTAATTCATGACAGCGGTTGTTCGCCTTATAGTGAGCAGTATGTGTACTTAGTTTGGTTGCAGTCGGTCCACTACTTTAGGAGGAAGTGCAGGAAGATTGCTCGCATGGTTTTGCAGTAATTCAAGAATATCGTAGTTTACGACTTCGTGTCTCCTGTAGCGTGAGTGGTAGGTGTTTAATTCATGACAGCGGTTGTTCGCCTGATAGTAAGCTGATAGTAAGCAGTATGTGTACCGAGTTTGGTTGCAGTCGGGCAACTACTTTAGTAGGAGGTGCAGGAAGATGGCTCGCATGGTTTTGCAGTAATTCAAGATTATCGTAGTTTACGACTTCGTGTCTCCTGTAGCGTGAGTGGTAGGTGTTTAATTCATGACAGCGGTTGTTCGCCTGATAGTAAGCAGTATGTGTAACGAGTTTGGTTGCAGTCGGTCCACTACTTTAGGAGGAGGTGCAGGAAGATAGCTCGCATGGTTTTGTAGTAATTCAAGATTATCGTAGTTTACGACATCGTGTCTCCTGTAGCGTGAGTGGTAGGTGTTTAATTCATGACAGCGGTTGTTCGCCTGATAGTAAGCAGTATGTGTACCGAGTTCGGTTGCAGTCGGTCCAATGCTTTAGGAGGAGGTGCAGGAAAATGGCTCGCATGGTTTTGCAGTAATTCAAGAGTATCGTAGTTTACGACTTCGTGTCTCCTGTAGCGTGAGTGGTAGGTGTTTAATTCATGACAGCGGTTGTTCGCCTGATAGTAAGTAGTATGTGTACCGAGTTTGGTTGCAGTCGGTCCACTACTTTAGGAGGAGGTGCCAGAAGATGGCTCGCATGGTTTTGCAGTAATTCAAGAATATCGTAGTTTACGACTTCGTGTCTCCTGTAGCGTGAGTGGTAGGTGTTTAATTCATGACAGCGGTTGTTCGCCTGATAGTAAGCAGTATGTGTACCCAGTTTGGTTGCAGTCGGTCCACTACTTTAGGGGAGGTGCAGGAAGATGTCTCGCATGGTTTTGCAGTAATTCAAGAATATCGTAGTTTACGACTTCGTGTCTCCTGTAGCGTGAGTGGTAGGTGTTTAATTCATGACAGCGGTTATTCGCCTGATAGTAAGCAGTATGTGTACCGAGTTTGGTTGCAGTCGGTCTACTACTTTAGGAGAGATGCAGGAAGATGGCTCGCATGATTTTGCAGTAATTCAAGAATATCGTAGTTTACGACTTCGTGTCTCCTGTAGCGTTAGTGGTAGGTGTTTAATTCATGACAGCGGTTGTGCGCCTGATAGTAAGCAGTATGTGTACCGAGTTCGGTTGCAGTCGGTCTACTGCCTTAGGAGGAGGTGCATGAAGATGGCTCGCATGGTTTTGCAGTAAATCAAGAATATCGTAGTTTACGACTTCGAGTCTCCTGTAGCGTGAGTGGTAGGTGTTTAATTCATGACAGCGGTTGTTCGCCTGATAGTAAGCAGTATGTGTACCGAGTCTGGTTGCAGTCGGTCCACTACATTAGGAGGAGGTGCAGGAAGATGACTCGCATTGTTTTGCAGTAATTCAAGAATATCGTAGTTTACGATTTCGTGTCTCCTGTAGGGTGAGTGGTAGGTGTTTAATTCATGACAGCGGTTGTTCGCCTGATAGTAAGCAGTATCTGTACCGAGTTTGGTTGCAGTCGGTCCACTACTTTAGGAGGAGGTGCAGGAAGATGGCTCGCATGGTTTTGCAGTAATTGAAGAATATCGTAGTTTACGACTTCGTGTCTCCTGTGGCGTGTGTGGTAGGTGTTTAATTCATGACAGCGGTTGTTCGCCTGATAGTAAGCAGTATGTGTACCGAGTTTGGTTGCAGTCGGTCCACTACTTTAGGAGGAGGTGCAGGAAGATGTCTCGCATGATTTTGCAGTAATTCAAGAATATCGTAGTTTACGACTTCGTGTCTCCTGTAGCGTGAGTGGTAGGTGTTTAATTCATGACAGCGGTTGTTCGCCTGATAGTAAGCAGTATGTGTACCGAGATTGGTTGAAGTCGGTCCACTACTTTAGGAGAAAGTGCAGGAGGATGGTTTTGCAGTAATTCATGAATATCGTAGTTTACGACTTCGTGTCTCCTGTAGCGTGAGTGGTAGGTGTTTAATTCATGACAGCGGTTGTTCGCCTGATAGTAAGCAGTTTGTGTAACGAGTTTGCTTGCAGTCGGTCCACTACTTTAGGAGGAGGTGCAAGAAGATGGCTCGCATGGTTTTGCAGTAATTCAAGAATATCGTAGTTTACGACTTCGTGTCTCCTGTAGCGTGAGTGGTAGGTGTTTAATTCATGACAGCGGTTGTTCGCCTGATAGTAAGCAGTATGTGTACCGAGTTTGGTTGCAGTCGGTCCACTACTTTAGGAGGAGGTGCAGGAAGATGGCTCGCATGGTTTTGCAGTAATTCAAGAATATCGTAGTTTACGACTTCGTGTCTCCTGTAGCGTGAGTGGTAGGTGTTTAAATCATGACAGCGGTTGTTCGCCTGATAGTAAGCAGTATGTGTACCGAGGTTGGTTGCAGTCGGTCCATTACTTTAGGAGGAGGTGCAGGAAGATGGCTCGCATGATTTTGCAGTAATTCAAGGATATCGTAGTTTACGACTTCGTGTCCCCTGTAGCGTGAGTGGTAGGTGTTTAATTCATGACAGCGGTTGTTCGCCTGATAGTAAGCAGTATGTGTACCGAGTTTGGTTGCAGTCGGTCGACTACTTTAGGAGGAGGTGCAGGAAGATGGCTCGCATGGTTTTGCAGTAATTCAAGAATATCGTAGTTTACGACTTCGTGTCTCCTGTAGCGTGAGTAGTAGGTGTTTAATTCATGACAGCGGTTGTTCGTCTGATAGTAAGCAGTGTGTGTACCGAGTTTGGTTGCAGTCGGTCCACTACTTTAGGAGGCGCTGCAGGAAGATTGCTCGCATGGTTTTGCAGTAATTCAAGATTATCGTAGTTTACGACTTCATGTCTCCTGTAGCGAGAGTGGTTGGTGTTTAATTCATGACTGCGGTTGTTCGCCTGATAGGAAGCAGTATGTGTACCGAGTTTGGTTGCAGTCGGTCCACTACTTTAGGGCAGGTGCAGGAAGATGTCTATCATGGTTTTGCAGTAATTCAAGATTATCGTAGTTTACGACTTCGTGTATCCTGTAGCGTGAGTGGTAGGTATTTAATTCATGACAGCGGTTGTTCGCCTGATAGTAAGCAGTATGTGTACCGAGTTTGGTCGCAGTCGGTCTACTTTAGGAGGAGGTGCAGGAAGATGGCTCGCATGGTTTTGCAGTAATTGAAGAATATCGTCGTTTACGACTTCGTGTCTCCTATGGCGTGTGTATTAGGTGTTTAATTCATGACAGCGGTTGTTCGCCTGATAGTAAGCAGTATGTGTACCGAGTTTGGTTGCAGTCGGTCCACTACTTTGGGAGGAGGTGCAGGAAGATGGCTCGAATGGATTTGCAGTAATTCAAGAATATCGTAGTTTACGACTTCGTGTCTCCTGTAGCGTGAGTAGTAGGTGTTTAATTCATGACAGCGGTTGTTCGCCTGATAGTAAGCAGTATGTGTACCGAGTTTGGTTGCAATCGGTCCACTACTTTAGGAGGAGGTGCAGGAAGATGGCTCGCATGGTTTTGCAGTAATTCAAGAATATCGTAGTTTACGACTTCCTGTCTCCAGTAGTGTGAGTGGTAGGTGTTTAATTCATGACAGCGGTTGTTCGCCTGATAGTAAGCAGTATGTGTACCGAGTTTGGTTGCAGTCGGTCTACTACTTTAGGAGGAAGTGCAGGAAGATGGCTCGCATGTTTTTGCAGTAATTCAAGAATATCGTAGTTTACGATTTCGTGTCTCCTGTAGCGTGAGTGGTAGGTGTTTAATTCATGACAGCGGTTGTTCGCCTAATAGTAAGCTGTATGTGTAACGAGTTTGGTTGCAGTCGATCCACTACTTTAGGGGGAGGTGCAGGAAGATTGCTCACATGGTTTTGCAGTAATTCAAGAATATCGTAGTTTACGACTTCGTGTCTCCTGGTAGCGTGAGTTGTAGGTGTTTAATTCAAGAAAGCGGTTGTTCGCCTGATAGTACGCAGTATGTGTACCGAGTTTGGTTGCAGTCGGTCCACTACTTTAGGAGGAGGTGCAGGAAGAAGGTTCGCATGGTTTTGCAGTAATCCAAGAATATCGTAGTTTACGACTTCGTGTCTCCTGTAGCGTGAGTGGTAGGTGTTTAATTCAATACAGCGGTTGTTCGCCTGATAGTGAGCAGTATGTGTACCGAGTTTGGTTGCAGTCGGTCCACTACTTTAGGAAGAAGTGCAGGAAGATTGCTCGCATGGTTTTGCAGTAATTCAAGAATATCGTAGATTACGACTTCGTGTCTCCTGTAGTGTGAGTGGTAGGTGTTTAATTGATGACAGCGGTTGTTCGCCTGATAGTAAGCTGATAGTAAGCAGTATGTGTACCGAGTTTGGTTGCAGTCGGTCCACTACTTTAGGAGAAGGTGCAGGAAGATGGCTCGCATGGATTTGCAGTAATTCAAGATTATCGTAGTTTACGACTTCCTGTCTCCTGTAGCGTGAGTGGTAGGTGTTTAATTCATGACAGCGTTTGTTCGCCTGATAGTAAGCAGTATGTGTACCGAGTTTGGTTGCAGTCGGTCCACTACTTTAGGAGGAGGTGCAGGAAGATTGCTCGCATGGTTTTGCAGAAATTCAAGAATATCGTAGTTTACGACTTCGAGTCTCCTGTAGCGTGAGCGGTAGGTGGTTAATTAATGACAGCGGTTGTTCGCCTGGTAGTAAGCGGTATGTGTCCCGAGTTTGGTTGCAGTCGGTCCACTACTTTAGGAGGAGGTGCAGGAAGATAGCTCGCATGGTTTTGCAGTAATTCAAGAATATCGTAGTTTACGACTACGTGTCTCCTGTAGCGTGAGTGGTAGGTGTTTAATTCATGACAGCGGTTGTTCGTCTGATAGTAAGCAGTATGTGTACCGAGTTTGGTTGCAGTCGGTCCATACTTTAGGAGGAGGAGCAGGAAGATGTCTCGCATGGTTTTGCAGTAATTCAAGAATATCGTAGTTTACGACTTCGTGTCTCCTGTAGCGTGAGTAGTAGGTGTTTAATTCATGACAGCGGTTGTTCGCCTGATAGTAAGCAGTATGTGTACCGAGTTTGGTTGCAGTCGGTCCACTACCCTAGGAGGCGGTGCAGGAAGATGGCTCGCATGGTTTTGCAGTAATTGAAGAATATCGTAGTTTACGACTTCGTGTCTCCTGTAGCGTGAGTGGTAGGTGTTTAAATCATGACAGCGGTTGTTCGCCTGATAGTAAGCAGTATGTGTACCGAGGTTGGTTGCAGTCGGTCCATTACTTTAGGAGGAGGTGCAGGAAGATGGCTCGCATGATTTTGCAGTAATTCAAGGATATCGTAGTTTACGACTTCGTGTCCCCTGTAGCGTGAGTGGTAGGTGTTTAATTCATGACAGCGGTTGTTCGCCTGATTGTAAGCAGTATGTGTACCGAGTTTGGTTGCAGTCGGTCCACTACTTTAGGAGGAGGTGCAGGAAGATGGCTCGCATGGTTTTGCAGTAATTCAAGAATATCGTAGTTTACGACTTCGTGTCTCCTGTAGCGTGAGTAGTAGGTGTTTAATTCATGACAGCGGTTGTTCGTCTGATAGTAAGCAGTGTGTGTACCGAGTTTGGTTGCAGTCGGTCCACTACTTTAGGAGGCGCTGCAGGAAGATGGCTCGCATGGTTTTGCAGTAATTCAAGAATATCGTAGTTTACGACTTCGTGTCTCCTGTAGCGTGAGTGGTAGGTGTTTAATTCATGACTGCGGTTGTTCGCCTGATAGGAAGCAGTATGTGTACAGAGTTTGGTTGCAGTCGGTCCACTACTTTAGGGCAGGTGAAGGAAGATGTCTATCATGGTTTTGCAGTAATTCAAGATTATCATAGTTTACGACTTCGTGTATCCTGTAGCGTGAGTGGTAGGTGTTTAATTCATGACAGCGGTTGTTCGCCTGATAGTAAGCAGTATGTGTACCGAGTTTGGTCGCAGTCGGTCTACTTTAGGAGGAGGTGCAGGAAGATGGCTCGCATGGTTTTGCAGTAATTGAAGAATATCGTCGTTTACGACTTCGTGTCTCCTATGGCGTGTGTATTAGGTGTTTAATTCATGACAGCGGTTGTTCGCCTGATAGTAAGCAGTATGTGTACCGAGTTTGGTTGCAGTCGGTCCACTACTTTGGGAGGAGGTGCAGGAAGATGGCTCGAATGGATTTGCAGTAATTCAAGAATATCGTAGTTTACGACTTCGTGTCTCCTGTAGCGTGAGTAGTAGGTGTTTAATTCATGACAGCGGTTGTTCGCCTGATAGTAAGCAGTATATGTACCGAGTTTGGTTGCAATCGGTCCACTACTTTAGGAGGAGGTGCAGGAAGATGGCTCGCATGGTTTTGCAGTAAATCAAGAATATCGTAGTTTACGACTTCCTGTCTCCAGTAGCGTGAGTGGTAGGTGTTTAATTCATGACAGCGGTTGTTCGCCTGATAGTAAGCAGTATGTGTACCGAGTTTGGTTGCAGTCGGTCTACTACTTTAGGAGGAAGTGCAGGAAGATGGCTCGCATGTTTTTGCAGTAATTCAAGAATATCGTAGTTTACGATTTCGTGTCTCCTGTAGCGTGAGTGGTAGGTGTTTAATTCATGACAGCGGTTGTTCGCCTGATAGTAAGCAGTATGTGTAACGAGTTTGGTTGCAGTCGGTCCACTACTTTAGGGGGAGGTGCAGGAAGATGGCTCACATGGTTTTGCAGTAATCCAAGAATATCGTAGTTTACGACTTCGTGTCTCCTGTAGCGTGAGTGGTAGGTGTTTAATTCAATACAGCGGTTGTTCGCCTGATAGTGAGCAGTATGTGTACCGAGTTTGGTTGCAGTCGGTCCACTACTTTAGGAAGAAGTGCAGGAAGATTGCTCGCATGGTTTTGCAGTAATTCAAGAATATCGTAGATTACGACTTCGTGTCTCCTGTAGTGTGAGTGGTCGGTGTTTAATTCATGACAGCGGTTGTTCGCCTGATAGTAAGCTGATAGTAAGCAGTATGTGTACCGAGTTTGGTTGCAGTCGGTCTACTACTTTAGGAGGAGGTGCAGGAAGATGGCTCGCATGGTTTTGCAGTAATTCAAGATTATCGTAGTTTACGACTTCCTGTCTCCTGTAGCGTGAGTGGTAGGTGTTTAATTCATGACAGCGGTTGTTCGCCTGATAGTAAGCAGTATGTGTACCGAGTTTGGTTGCAGTCGGTCCACTACTTTAGGAGGAGGTGCAGGAAGATTGCTCGCATGGTTTTGCAGAAATTCAAGAATATCGTAGTTTACGACTTCGAGTCTCCTGTAGCGTGAGCGGTAGGTGTTTAATTAATGAAAGCGGTTGTTCGCCTGGTAGTAAGCGGTATGTGTCCCGAGTTTGGTTGCAGTCGGTCCACTACTTTAGGAGGAGGTGCAGGAAGATAGCTCGCATGGTTTTGCAGTAATTCAAGAATATCGTAGTTTACGACTACGTGTCTCCTGTAGCGTGAGTGGTAGGTGTTTAATTCATGACAGCGGTTGTTCGTCTGATAGTAAGCAGTATGTGTACCGAGTTTGGTTGCAGTCGGTCCATACTTTAGGAGGAGGAGCAGGAAGATGGCTCGCATGGTTTTGCAGTAATTCAAGAATATCGTAGTTTACGACTTCGTGTCTCCTGTAGCGTGAGTAGTAGGTGTTTAATTCATGACAGCGGTTGTTCGCCTGATAGTAAGCAGTATGTGTACCGAGTTTGGTTGCAGTCGGTCCACTACTCTAGGAGGCGGTGCAGGAAGATGGCTCGCATGGTTTTGCAGTAATTCAAGATTATCGTAGTTTACGACTTCGTGTCTCCTGTAGCGAGAGTGGTAGGTGTTTAATTCATGACAGCGGTTGTTCGCCTGATAGGAAGCAGTGTGTGTACAGAGTTTGGTTGCAGTCGGTCCACTACTTTAGGGGAGGTGTAGGAAGATGGCTCACATGGTTTTGCAGTAATTCAAGAATACCGTAGTTTACGACTTCGTGTCTCCTTTAGCGTGAGTGGTAGGTGTTTAATTCATGAAAGCGGTTGTTCGCCTGATAGTAAGCAGTAAGTGTACCGAGTTTGGATGCAGTCGGTCTACTACTTTAGGAGGAGATGCAGGAAGATGGCTCGCATGATTTTGCAGTAATTCAAGAATATCGTAGTTTACGACTTCGTGTCTCCTGTAGCGTTAGTGGTAGGTGTTTAATTCATGACAGCGGTTGTGCGCCGGATAGTAAGCAGTATGTGTACCGAGTTCGGTTGCAGTCGGTCCACTGCCTTAGGAGGCGGTGCATGAAGATGGCTCGCATGGTTTTGCAGTAAATCAAGAATATCGTAGTTTACGACTTCGAGTCTCCTGTAGCGTGAGTGGTAGGTGTTTAATTCATGACAGCGGTTGTTCGCCTGATAGTAAGCAGTATGTGTACCGAGTCTGGTTGCAGTCGGTCCACTACATTAGGAGGAGGTGCAGGAAGATGGCTCGCATTGTTTTGCAGTAATTCAAGAATATCGTAGTTTACGATTTCGTGTCTCCTGTAGGGTGAGTGGTAGGTGTTTAATTCATGACAGCGGTTGTTCGCCTGATAGTAAGCAGTATCTGTACCGAGTTTGGTTGCAGTCGGTCCACTACTTTAGGAGGAGGTGCAGGAAGATGGCTCGCATGGTTTTGCAGTAATTGAAGAATATCGTAGTTTACGACTTCGTGTCTCCTGTGGCGTGTGTGGTAGGTGTTTAATTCATGACAGCGGTTGTTCGCCTGATAGTAAGCAGTATGTGTACCGAGTTTGGTTGCAGTCGGTCCACTACTTTAGGAGGAGGTGCAGGAAGTTGTCTCGCATGATTTTGCAGTAATTCAAGAATATCGTAGTTTACGACTTCGTGTCTCCTGTAGCGTGAGTGGTAGGTGTTTAATTCATGACAGCGGTTGTTCGCCTGATAGTAAGCAGTATGTGTACCGAGATTGGTTGAAGTCGGTCCACTACTTTAGGAGAAAGTGCAGGAAGATGGTTTTGCAGTAATTCATGAATATCGTAGTTTACGACTTCGTGTCTCCTGTAGCGTGAGTGGTAGGTGTTTAAATCATGACAGCGGTTGTTCGCCTGATAGTAAGCAGTATGTGTACCGAGGTTGGTTGCAGTCGGTCCATTACTTTAGGAGGAGGTGCAGGAAGATGGCTCGCATGATTTTGCAGTAATTCAAGGATATCGTAGTTTACGACTTCGTGTCCCCTGTAGCGTGAGTGGTAGGTGTTTAATTCATGACAGCGGTTGTTCGCCTGATAGTAAGCAGTATGTGTACCGAGTTTGGTTGCAGTCGGTCCACTACTTTAGGAGGAGGTGCAGGAAGATGGCTCGCATGGTTTTGCAGTAATTCAAGAATATCGTAGTTTACGACTTCGTGTCTCCTGTAGCGTGAGTAGTAGGTGTTTAATTCATGACAGCGGTTGTTCGTCTGATAGTAAGCAGTGTGTGTACCGAGTTTGGTTGCAGTCGGTCCACTACTTTAGGAGTCGCTGCAGGAAGATGGCTTGCATGGTTTTGCAGTAATTCAAGATTATCGTAGTTTACGACTTCGTGTCTCCTGTAGCGAGAGTGGTTGGTGTTTAATTCATGACTGCCGTTGTTCGCCTGATAGGAAGCAGTATGTGTACAGAGTTTGGTTGCAGTCGGTCCACTACTTTAGGAGGAGGTGCAGGAAGATGGCTCGCATGGTTTTGCAGTAATTCAAGAATATCGTAGTTTACGACTTCGTGTCCCCTGTAGCGTGAGTGGTAGGTGTTTAATTCATGACAGCGGTTGTTCGCCTGATAGTAAGCAGTATGTGTTCCCAGTTTGGTCGCAGTCGGTCTACTTTAGGAGGAGGTGCAGGAAGATGGCTCGCATGGTTTTGCAGTAATTGAAGAATATCGTCGTTTACGACTTCGTGTCTCCTATGGCGTGTGTATTAAGTGTTTAATTCATGACAGCGGTTGTTCGCCTGATAGTAAGTAGTATGTGTACCGAGTTTGGTTGCAGTCGGTCCACTACTTTTGGAGGAGGTGCAGGAAGATGGCTCGAATGGATTTGCAGTAATTCAAGAATATCGTAGTTTACGACTTCCTGTCTTCAGTAGCGTGAGTGGTAGGTGTTTAATTCATGACAGCGGTTGTTCGCCTGATAGTAAGCAGTATGTGTACCGAGTTTGGTTGCAGTCGGTCTACTACTTTAGGAGGAAGTGCAGGAAGATGGCTCGCATGTTTTTGCAGTAATTCAAGAATATCGTAGTTTACGATTTCGTGTCTCCTGTAGCGTGAGTGGTAGGTGTTTAATTCATGACAGCAGTTGTTCGCCTGATAGTAAGCAGTATGTGTAACGAGTTTGGTTGCAGTCGGTCCACTACTTTAGGGGGAGGTGCAGGAAGATGGCTCACATGGTTTTGCAGTAATTCAAGAATATCGTAGTTTACGACTTCGTGTCTCCTGTAGCGTGAGTTGTAGGTGTTTAATTCATGAAAGCGGTTGTTCGCCTGATAGTACGCTGTATGTGTACCGAGTTTGGTTGCAGTCGGTCCACTACTTTAGGAGGAGGTGCAGGAAGAAGGCTCGCATGGTTTTGCAGTAATCCAAGAATATCGTAGTTTACGACTTCGTGTCTCCTGTAGCGTGAGTGGTAGGTGTTTAATTCAATACAGCGGTTGTTCGCCTGATAGTGAGCAGTATGTGTACCGAGTTTGGTTGCAGTCGGTCCACTACTTTAGGAAGAAGTGCAGGAAGATTGCTCGCATGGTTTTGCAGTAATTCAAGAATATCGTAGATTACGAATTCGTGTCTCCTGTAGTGTGAGTGGTAGGTGTTTAATTCATGACAGCGGTTGTTCGCCTGATAGTAAGCTGATAGGAAGCAGTATGTGTACCGAGTTTGGTTGCAGTCGGTCCACTACTTTAGGAGGAGGTGCAGGAAGATGGCTCGCATGGTTTTGCAGTAATTCAAGATTATCGTAGTTTACGACTTCCTGTCTCCTGTAGCGTGAGTGGTAGGTGTTTAATTCATGACAGCGGTTGTTCGCCTGATAGTAAGCAGTATGTGTACCGAGTTTGGTTGCAGTCGGTCCACTACTTTAGGAGGAGGTGCAGGAAGATTGCTCGCATGGTTTTGCAGAAATTCAAGAATATCGTAGTTTACGACTTCGAGTCTCCTGTAGCGAGAGCGGTAGGTGTTTAATTAATGACAGCGGTTGTTCGCCTGGTAGTAAGCGGTATGTGTCCCGAGTTTGGTTGCAGTCGGTCCACTACTTTAGGAGGAGGTGCAGGAAGATAGCTCGCATGGTTTTGCAGTAATTCAAGAATATCGTAGTTTACGACTACGTGTCTCCTGTAGCGTGAGTGGTAGGTGTTTAATTCATGACAGCGGTTGTTCGTCTGATAGTAAGCAGTATGTGTACCGAGTTTGGTTGCAGTCGGTCCATACTTTAGGAGGAGGAGCAGGAAGATGGCTCGCATGGTTTTGCAGTAATTCAAGAATATCGTAGTTTACGACTACGTGTCTCCTGTAGCGTGAGTGGTAGGTGTTTAATTCATGACAGCGGTTGTTCGTCTGATAGTAAGCAGTATGTGTACCGAGTTTGGTTGCAGTCGGTCCATACTTTAGGAGGAGGTGCAGGAAGATGGCTCGCATGGTTTTGCAGTAATTCAAGAATATCGTAGTTTACGACTTCGTGTCTCCTGTAGCGTGAGTGGTAGGTGTTTAATTCATGACAGCGGTTGTTCGCCTGATAGTGAGCAGTATGTGTATGGAGTTTGGTTGCAGTCTGTCCACTACTTTAGGAGGAAGTGCAGGAAGATGGCTCGCCTGGTTTTGCAGTAATTCAAGAATATCGTAGTTTACGATTTCGTGTCTCCTGTAGCGTGAGTGGTAGGTGTTTAATTCATGACAGCGGTTGTTCGCCTGATAGTAAGCAGTATGTGTACCGAGTTTGGTTGCAGTCGGTCCACTACTTTAGGAGGAGGTGCAGGAAGATGGCTCGCATGATTTTGCTGTAATTCAAGAATGTCGTAGTTTACGACTTCGTGTCTCCTGTAGCGTGAGTGGTAGGTGTTTAATTCATGACAGCGGTTGTTCGCCTGATAGTGAGCAGTATGTGTACCGAGTTTGGTTGCAGTCGGTCCACTACTTTAGGAGGAAGTGCAGGAAGATTGCTCGCATGGTTAGCAGTAATTCAAGAATATCGTAGTTTACGACTTCGTGTCTCCTGTAGCGTGAGTGGTAGGTGTTTAATTCATGACAGCGGTTGTTCGCCTGATAGTAAGCAGTTTGTGTACCGAGTTTGGTTGCAGTCGGTCCACTACTTTAGGGGGAGGTGCAGGAAGATGGCTCGCATGGTTTAGCATTAATTCAAGAATATCGTAGTTTACGACTTCGTGTCTCCTGTAGGTGTTTAATTCATGACAGCGGTTGTTCGCCTGATAGTACGCGGTATGTGTACCGAGTTTGGTTGCAGTCGGTCCACTACTTTAGGAGGAGGTGCAGGAAGATGGCTTGCAGGATTTTGCAGTAATTCATGAATATCGTAGTTTACGACTTCGTGTCTCCTGTAGCGTGAGTGGTAGGTGTTTAATTCATGACAGCGGTTGTTCGCCTGATAGTAAGCGGTATGTGTACCGAGTTTGGTTGCAGTCGGTCCACTACATTAGGTGGAGGTGCAGGAAGATCGCTCGCATGGTTTTGCAGTAATTGAAGAATATCGTAGTTTACGACTTCGAGTCTCCTGTAGCGTGAGTGGTAGGTGTTTAATTCATGAAAGCGGTTGTTCGCCTGATAGTAAGCAGTATGTGTACCGAGTTTGGTTGCAGTCGGTCCACTACTTTAGGAGGAGGTGCAGGAAGATGGCTCGCATGGTTTTGCAGTAATTCAAGAATATCGTAGTTTACGACTTCGTGTCTCCTGTAGCGTGAGTGGTAGGTGTTTAATTCATGACAGCGGTTGTTCGCCTGATAGTAAGCAGTTTGTGTACCGAGTTTGGTTGCAGTCGGTCCACTAATTTAGGGGGAGGTGCAGGAAGATGGCTCGCATGGTTTTGCATTAATTCAAGAATATCGTAGTTTACGACTTCGTGTCTCCTGTAGCTTGAGTGGTAGGTGTTTAATTCATGACAGCGGTTGTTCGCCTGATAGTAAGCAGTATGTGTACCAAATTTGGTTGCAGTCGGGCCACTACTTTAGGGGGAGGTGCAGGAAGATGGCACGCATGGTTTTGTAATAATTGAAGATTATCGTAGTTTACGACTTCGTGTCTCCTGTAGCGTGAGTGGTAGGTGTTTAATTCATGACAGCGGTTGTTCGCCTGATAGTAAGCAGTATGTGTACCGAGTTTGGTTGCAATCGGTCCACTACTTTAGGAGGAGGTGCAGGAAGATGGCTCGCATGGTTTTGCAGTAATTCAAGAATATCGTAGTTTACGACTTCCTGTCTCCAGTAGCGTGAGTGGTAGGTGTTTAATTCATGACAGCGGTTGTTCGCCTGATAGTAAGCAGTATGTGTACCGAGTTTGGTTGCAGTCGGTCTACTACTTTAGGAGGAAGTGCAGGAAGATGGCTCGCATGTTTTTGCAGTAATTCAAGAATAACGTAGTTTACGATTTCGTGTCTCCTGTAGCGTGAGTGGTAGGTGTTTAATTCATGACAGCGGTTGTTCGCCTGATAGTAAGCAGTATGTGTAACGAGTTTGGTTGCAGTCGGTCCACTACTTTAGGGGGAGGTGCAGGAAGATGGCTCACATGGTTTTGCAGTAATCCAAGAATATCGTAGTTTACGACTTCGTGTCTCCTGTAGCGTGAGTGGTAGGTGTTTAATTCAATACAGCGGTTGTTCGCCTGATAGTGAGCAGTATGTGTACCGAGTTTGGTTGCAGTCGGTCCACTACTTTAGGAAGAAGTGCAGGAAGATTGCTCGCATGCTTTTGCAGTAATTCAAGAATATCGTAGATTACGAATTCGTGTCTCCTGTAGTGTGAGTGGTAGGTGTTTAATTCATGACAGCGGTTGTTCGCCTGATAGTAAGCTGATAGGAAGCAGTATGTGTACCGAGTTTGGTTGCAGTCGGTCCACTACTTTAGGAGGAGGTGCAGGAAGATGGCTCGCATGGTTTTGCAGTAATTCAAGATTATCGTAGTTTACGACTTCCTGTCTCCTGTAGCGTGAGTGGTAGGTGTTTAATTCATGACAGCGGTTGTTCGCCTGATAGTAAGCAGTATGTGTACCGAGTTTGGTTGCAGTCGGTCCACTACTTTAGGAGGAGGTGCAGGAAGATTGCTCGCATGGTTTTGCAGAAATTCAAGAATATCGTAGTTTACGACTTCGAGTCTCCTATAGCGTGAGCGGTAGGTGTTTAATTAATGAAAGCGGTTGTTCGCCTGGTAGTAAGCGGTATGTGTCCCGAGTTTGGTTGCAGTCGGTCCACTACTTTAGGAGGAGGTGCAGGAAGATAGCTCGCATGGTTTTGCAGTAATTCAAGAATATCGTAGTTTACGACTACGTGTCTCCTGTAGCGTGAGTGGTAGGTGTTTAATTCATGACAGCGTTTGTTCGTCTGATAGTAAGCAGTATGTGTACCGAGTTTGGTTGCAGTCGGTCCATACTTTAGGAGGAGGAGCAGGAAGATGGCTCGCATGGTTTTGCAGTAATTCAAGAATATCGTAGTTTACGACTTCGTGTCTCCTGTAGCGTGAGTAGTAGGTGTTTAATTCATGACAGCGGTTGTTCGCCTGATAGTAAGCAGTATGTGTACCGAGTTTGGTTGCAGTCGGTCCACTACTCTAGGAGGCGGTGCAGGAAGATGGCTCGCATGGTTTTGCAGTAATTCAAGATTATCGTAGTTTACGACTTCGTGTCTCCTGTAGCGAGAGTGGTAGGTGTTTAATTCATGACAGCGGTTGTTCGCCTGATAGGAAGCAGTGTGTGTACAGAGTTTGGTTGCAGTCGGTCCACTACTTTAGGGGAGGTGTAGGAAGATGGCTCACATGGTTTTGCAGTAATTCAAGAATACCGTAGTTTACGACTTCGTGTCTCCTGTAGCGTGAGTGGTAGGTGTTTAATTCATGAAAGCGGTTGTTCGCCTGATAGTAAGCAGTATGTGTACCGAGTTTGGTTGCAGTCGGTCTACTACTTTAGGAGGAGATGCAGGAAGATGGCTCGCATGATTTTGCAGTAATTCAAGAATATCGTAGTTTACGACTTCGTGTCTCCTGTAGCGTTAGTGGTAGGTGTTTAATTCATGACAGCGGTTGTGCGCCTGATAGTAAGCAGTATGTGTACCGAGTTCGGTTGCAGTCGGTCCACTGCCTTAGGAGGCGGTGCATGAAGATGGCTCGCATGGTTTTGCAGTAAATCAAGAATATCGTAGTTTACGACTTCGAGTCTCCTGTAGCGTGAGTGGTAGGTGTTTAATTCATGACAGCGGTTGTTCGCCTGATAGTAAGCAGTATGTGTACCGAGTCTGGTTGCAGTCGGTCCACTACATTAGGAGGAGGTGCAGGAAGATGGCTCGCATTGTTTTGCAGTAATTTTAGAATATCGTAGTTTACGATTTCGTGTCTCCTGTAGGGTGAGTGGTAGGTGTTTAATTCATGACAGCGGTTGTTCGCCTGATAGTAAGCAGTATCTGTACCGAGTTTGGTTGCAGTCGGTCCACTACTTTAGAAGTAGGTGCAGGAAGATGGCTCGCATGGTTTTGCAGTAATTGAAGAATATCGTAGTTTACGACTTCGTGTCTCCTGTGGCGTGTGTGGTAGGTGTTTAATTCATGACAGCGGTTGTTCGCCTGATAGTAAGCAGTATGTGTACCGAGTTTGGTTGCAGTCGGTCCACTACTTTAGGAGGAGGTGCAGGAAGATGTCTCGCATGATTTTGCAGTAATTCAAGAATATCGTAGTTTACGACTTCGTGTCTCCTGTAGCGTGAGTGGTAGGTGTTTAATTCATGACAGCGGTTGTTCGCCTGATAGTAAGCAGTATGTGTACCGAGATTGGTTGAAGTCGGTCCACTACTTTAGGAGAAAGTGCAGGAAGATGGTTTTGCAGTAATTCATGAATATCGTAGTTTACGACTTCGTGTCTCCTGTAGCGTGAGTGGTAGGTGTTTAATTCATGACAGCGGTTGTTCGCCTGATAGTGAGCAGTATGTGTACCGAGTTTGGTTGCAGTCGGTCCACTACTTTAGGAGGAAGTGCAGGAAGATGGCTCGCATGGTTTTGCAGTAATTCAAGAATATTGTAGTTTACGATTTCGTGTCTCCTGTAGCGTGAGTGGTAGGTGTTTAATTCATGACAGCGGTTGTTCGCCTGATAGTAAGCAGTTTGTGTAACGAGTTTGGTTGCAGTCGGTCCACTACTTTAGGAGGAGGTGCAAGAAGATGGCTCGCATGGTTTTGCAGTAATTCAAGAATATCGTAGTTTACGACTTCGTGTCTCCTGTAGCGTGAGTGGTAGGTGTTTAAATCATGACAGCGGTTGTTCGCCTGATAGTAAGCAGTATGTGTACCGAGGTTGGTTGCAGTCGGTCCATTACTTTAGGAGGAGGTGCAGGAAGATGGCTCGCATGATTTTGCAGTAATTCAAGGATATCGTAGTTTACGACTTCGTGTCCCCTGTAGCGTGAGTGGTAGGTGTTTAATTCATGACAGCGGTTGTTCGCCTGATAGTAAGCAGTATGTGTACCGAGTTTGGTTGCAGTCGGTCCACTACTTTAGGAGGAGGTGCAGGAAGATGGCTCGCATGGTTTTGCAGTAATTCAAGAATATCGTAGTTTACGACTTCGTGTCTCCTGTAGCGTGAGTAGTAGGTGTTTAATTCATGACACCGGTTGTTCGTCTGATAGTAAGCAGTGTGTGTACCGAGTTTGGTTGCAGTCGGTCCACTACTTTAGGAGGCGCTGCAGGAAGATGGCCCTCATGGTTTTGCAGTAATTCAAGATTATCGTAGTTTACGACTTCGTGTCTCCTGTAGCGAGAGTGGTTGGTGTTTAATTCATGACTGCGGTTGTTCGCCTGATAGGAAGCAGTATGTGTACAGAGTTTGGTTGCAGTCGGTCCACTACTTTAGGGCAGGTGCAGGAAGATGTCTATCATGGTTTTGCAGTAATTCAAGATTATCGTAGTTTTCGACTTCGTGTATCCTGTAGCGTGAGTGGTAGGTGTTTAATTCATGACAGCGGTTGTTCGCCTGATAGTAAGCAGTATGTGTACCGAGTTTGGTCGCAGTCGGTCTACTTTAGGAGGAGGTGCAGGAAGATGGCTCGCATGGTTTTGCAGTAATTGAAGAATATCGTCGTTTACGACTTCGTGTCTCCTATGGCGTGTGTATTAGGTGTTTAATTCATGACAGCGGTTGTTCGCCTGATAGTAAGCAGTATGTGTACCGAGTTTGGTTGCAGTCGGTCCACTACTTTGGGAGGAGGTGCAGGAAGATGGCTCGAATGGATTTGCAGTAATTCAAGAATATCGTAGTTTACGACTTCCTGTCTCCAGTAGCGTGAGTGGTAGGTGTTTAATTCATGACAGCGGTTGTTCGCCTGATAGTAAGCAGTATGTGTACCGAGTTTGGTTGCAGTCGGTCTACTACTTTAGGAGGAAGTGCAGGAAGATAGCTCGCATGTTTTTGCAGTAATTCAAGAATATCGTAGTTTACGATTTCGTGTCTCCTGTAGCGTGAGTGGTAGGTGTTTAATTCATGACAGCGGTTGTTCGCCTGATAGTAAGCAGTATGTGTAACGAGTTTGGTTGCAGTCGGTCCACTACTTTAGGGGGAGGTGCAGGAAGATGGCTCACATGGTTTTGCAGTAATTCAAGAATATCGTAGTTCACGACTTCGTGTCTCCTGTAGCGTGAGTTGTAGGTGTTTAATTCATGAAAGCGGTTGTTCGCCTGATAGTACGCAGTATGTGTAACGAGTTTGGTTGCAGTCGGTCCGCTACTTTAGGAGGAGGTGCAGGAAGAAGGCTCGCATGGTTTTGCAGTAATCCAAGAGTATCGTAGTTTACGACTTCGTGTCTCCTGTAGCGTGAGTGGTAGGTGTTTAATTCAATACAGCGGTTGTTCGCCTGATAGTGAGCAGTATGTGTACCGAGTTTGGTTGCAGTCGGTCCACTACTTTAGGAAGAAGTGCAGGAAGATTGCTCGCATGGTTTTGCAGTAATTCAAGAATATCGTAGATTACGAATTCGTGTCTCCTGTAGTGTGAGTGGTAGGTGTTTAATTCATGACAGCGGTTGTTCGCCTGATAGTAAGCTGATAGGAAGCAGTATGTGTACCGAGTTTGGTTGCAGTCGGTCCACTACTTTAGGAGGAGGTGCAGGAAGATGGCTCGCATGGTTTTGCAGTAATTCAAGATTATCGTAGTTTACGACTTCCTGTCTCCTGTAGCGTGAGTGGTAGGTGTTTAATTCATGACAGCGGTTGTTCGCCTGATAGTAAGCAGTATGTGTACCGAGTTTGGTTGCAGTCGGTCCACTACTTTAGGAGGAGGTGCAGGAAGATTGCTCGCATGGTTTTGCAGAAATTCAAGAATATCGTAGTTTACGACTTCGAGTCTCCTGTAGCGAGAGCGGTAGGTGTTTAATTAATGACAGCGGTTGTTCGCCTGGTAGTAAGCGGTATGTGTCCCGAGTTTGGTTGCAGTCGGTCCACTACTTTAGGAGGAGGTGCAGGAAGATAGCTCGCATGGTTTTGCAGTAATTCAAGAATATCGTAGTTTACGACTACGTGTCTCCTGTAGCGTGAGTGGTAGGTGTTTAATTCATGACAGCGGTTGTTCGTCTGATAGTAAGCATTATGTGTACCGAGTTTGGTTGCAGTCGGTCCATACTTTAGGAGGAGGAGCTGGAAGATGGCTCGCATGGTTTTGCAGTAATTCAAGAATATCGTAGTTTACGACTACATGTCTCCTGTAGCGTGAGTGGTAGGTGTTTAATTCATGACAGCGGTTGTTCGTCTGATAGTAAGCAGTATGTGTACCGAGTTTGGTTGCAGTCGGTCCATACTTTAGGAGGAGGTGCAGGAAGATGGCTCGCCTGGTTTTGCAGTAATTCAAGAATATCGTAGTTTACGATTTCGTGTCTCCTGTAGCGTGAGTGGTAGGTGTTTAATTCATGACAGCGGTTGTTCGCCTGATAGTAAGCAGTATGTGTAACGAGTTTGGTTGCAGTCGGTCCACTACTTTAGGAGGAGGTGCAGGAAGATGGCTCGCATGGTTTTGCAGTAATTCAAGAATATTGTAGTTTACGACTTCGTGTCTCCTGTAGCGTGAGTGGTAGGTGTTTAATTTATGACAGCGGTTGTTCGCCTGATAGTAAGCAGTATGTGTACCGAGTTTGGTTGCAGTCGGTCCACTACTTTAGGAGGAGGTGCAGGAAGATGGCTCGCATGATTTTGCTGTAATTCAAGAGTGTCGTAGTTTACGACTTCGTGTCTCCTGTAGCGTGAGTGGTAGGTGTTTAATTCATGACAGCGGTTGTTCGCCTGATAGTGAGCAGTATGTGTACCGAGTTTGGTTGCAGTCGGTCCACTACTTTAGGAGGAAGTGCAGGAAGATTGCTCGCATGGTTAGCTGTAATTCAAGAATATCGTAGTTTACGACTTCGTGTCTCCTGTAGCGTGAGTGGTAGGTGTTTAATTCATGACAGCGGTTGTTCGCCTGATAGTAAGCAGTTTGTGTACCGAGTTTGGTTGCAGTCGGTCCACTACTTTAGGGGGAGGTGCAGGAAGATGCCTCGCATGGTTTAGCATTAATTCAAGAATATCGTAGTTTACGACTTCGTGTCTCCTGTAGGTGTTTAATTCATGACAGCGGTTGTTCGCCTGATAGTACGCGGTATGTGTACCGAGTTTGGTTGCAGTCGGTCCACTACTTTAGGAGGAGGTGCAGGAAGATGGCTTGCATGATTTTGCAGTAATTCATGAATATCGTAGTTTACGACTTCGTGTCTCCTGTAGCGTGAGTGGTAGGTGTTTAATTCATGACAGCGGTTGTTCGCCTGATAGTAAGCGGTATGTGTACCGAGTTTGGTTGCAGTCGGTCCACTACATTAGGTGGAGGTGCAGGAAGATCGCTCGCATGGTTTTGCAGTAATTGAAGAATATCGTAGTTTACGACTTCGAGTCTCCTGTAGCGTGAGTGGTAGGTGTTTAATTCATGAAAGCGGTTGTTCGCCTGATAGTAAGCAGTATGTGTACCGAGTTTGGTTGCAGTCGGTCCACTACTTTAGGAGGAGGTGCAGGAAGATTGCTCGCATGGTTTTGCAGTAATTCAAGAATATCGTAGTTTACGACTTCGTGTCTCCTGTAGCTTGAGTGGTAAGTGTTTAAATCATGACAGCGGTTGTTCGCCTGATAGTAAGCAGTATGTGTACCAAATTTGGTTGCAGTCGGGCCGCTACTTTAGGGGGAGGTGCAGGAAGATGGCTCGCATGGTTTTGTAATAATTGAAGATTATCGTAGTTTACGACTTCGTGTCTCCTGTAGCGTGAGTGGTAGGTGTTTAATTAATGACAGCGGTTGTTCGCCTGATAGTAAGCAGTTTGTGTACCGAGTTTGGTTGCAGTCGGTCCATTACTTTAGGGGGAGGTGCAGGAAGATGGCTCGCATGGTTTTGCATTAATTCAAGAATATCGTAGTTTACGACTTCGTGTCTCCTGTAGGGTGAGTGGTAGGTGTTTAATTCATGACAGCGGTTGTTCGCCTGATAGTAAGCAGTTTGTGTACCGAGTTTGGTTGCAGTCGGTCCACTACTTTAGGAGGAGGTGCAGGAAGATGGCCCGCATGGTTTAGCAGTAATTCAAGAATATCGTAGTTTACGACTTCGTGTCTCCTGTAGCGTGAGTGGTAGGTGTTTAATTCAACACAGATGTTGTTCGCCTGATAGTAAGCAGTATGTGTACCGAGTTTGGTTGCAGTCGGTCCACTACTTTAGGAGGAGGTGCAGGAAGATTGCTCGCATGGTTTTGCAGAAATTCAAGAATATCGTAGTTTACGACTTCGAGTCTCCTGTAGCGAGAGCGGTAGGTGTTTAATTAATGACAGCGGTTGTTCGCCTGGTAGTAAGCGGTATGTGTCCCGAGTTTGGTTGCAGTCGGTCCACTACTTTAGGAGGAGGTGCAGGAAGATAGCTCGCATGGTTTTGCAGTAATTCAAGAATATCGTAGTTTACGACTACGTGTCTCCTGTAGCGTGAGTGGTAGGTGTTTAATTCATGACAGCGGTTGTTCGTCTGATAGTAAGCAGTATGTGTACCGAGTTTGGTTGCAGTCGGTCCATACTTTAGGAGGAGGAGCAGGAAGATGGCTCGCATGGTTTTGCAGTAATTCAAGAATATCGTAGTTTACGACTACATGTCTCCTGTAGCGTGAGTGGTAGGTGTTTAATTCATGACAGCGGTTGTTCGTCTGATAGTAAGCAGTATGTGTACCGAGTTTGGTTGCAGTCGGTCCATACTTTAGGAGGAGGTGCAGGAAGATGGCTCGCCTGGTTTTGCAGTAATTCAAGAATATCGTAGTTTACGATTTCGTGTCTCCTGTAGCGTGAGTGGTAGGTGTTTAATTCATGACAGCGGTTGTTCGCCTGATAGTAAGCAGTATGTGTAACGAGTTTGGTTGCAGTCGGTCCACTACTTTAGGAGGAGGTGCAGGAAGATGGCTCGCATGGTTTTGCAGTAATTCAAGAATATTGTAGTTTACGACTTCGTGTCTCCTGTAGCGTGAGTGGTAGGTGTTTAATTTATGACAGCGGTTGTTCGCCTGATAGTAAGCAGTATGTGTACCGAGTTTGGTTGCAGTCGGTCCACTACTTTAGGAGGAGGTGCAGGAAGATGGCTCGCATGATTTTGCTGTAATTCAAGAATGTCGTAGTTTACGACTTCGTGTCTCCTGTAGCGTGAGTGGTAGGTGTTTAATTCATGACAGCGGTTGTTCGCCTGATAGTGAGCAGTATGTGTACCGAGTTTGGTTGCAGTCGGTCCACTACTTTAGGAGGAAGTGCAGGAAGATTGCTCGCATGGTTAGCTGTAATTCAAGAATATCGTAGTTTACGACTTCGTGTCTCCTGTAGCGTGAGTGGTAGGTGTTTAATTCATGACAGCGGTTGTTCGCCTGATAGTAAGCAGTTTGTGTACCGAGTTTGGTTGCAGTCGGTCCACTACTTTAGGGGGAGGTGCAGGAAGATGGCTCGCATGGTTTAGCATTAATTCAAGAATATCGTAGTTTACGACTTCGTGTCTCCTGTAGGTGTTTAATTCATGACAGCGGTTGTTCGCCTGATAGTACGCGGTATGTGTACCGAGTTTGGTTGCAGTCGGTCCACTACTTTAGGAGGAGGTGCAGGAAGATGGCTTGCAGGATTTTGCAGTAATTCATGAATATCGTAGTTTACGACTTCGTGTCTCCTGTAGCGTGAGTGGTAGGTGTTTAATTCATGACAGCGGTTGTTCGCCTGATAGTAAGCGGTATGTGTACCGAGTTTGGTTGCAGTCGGTCCACTACATTAGGTGGAGGTGCAGGAAGATCGCTCGCATGGTTTTGCAGTAATTGAAGAATATCGTAGTTTACGACTTCGAGTCTCCTGTAGCGTGAGTGGTAGGTGTTTAATTCATGAAAGCGGTTGTTCGCCTGATAGTAAGCAGTATGTGTACCGAGTTTGGTTGCAGTCGGTCCACTACTTTAGGAGGAGGTGCAGGAAGATTGCTCGCATGGTTTTGCAGTAATTCAAGAATATCGTAGTTTACGACTTCGTGTCTCCTGTAGCTTGAGTGGTAGGTGTTTAATTCATGACAGCGGTTGTTCGCCTGATAGTAAGCAGTATGTGTACCAAATTTGGTTGCAGTCGGGCCGCTACTTTAGGGGGAGGTGCAGGAAGATGGCTCGCATGGTTTTGTAATAATTGAAGATTATCGTAGTTTACGACTTCGTGTCTCCTGTAGCGTGAGTGGTAGGTGTTTAATTAATGACAGCGGTTGTTCGCCTGATAGTAAGCAGTTTGTGTACCGAGTTTGGTTGCAGTCGGTCCATTACTTTAGGGGGAGGTGCAGGAAGATGGCTCGCATGGTTTTGCATTAATTCAAGAATATCGTAGTTTACGACTTCGTGTCTCCTGTAGGGTGAGTGGTAGGTGTTTAATTCATGACAGCGGTTGTTCGCCTGATAGTAAGCAGTTTGTGTACCGAGTTTGGTTGCAGCCGGTCCACTACTTTAGGGGGAGGTGCAGGAAGATGGGTCGCATGGTTTTGCATTAATTCAAGAATATCGTAGTTTACGACTTCGTGTCTCCTGTAGGGTGAGTGGTAGGTGTTTAATTCATGACAGCGGTTGTTCGCCTGATAGTACGCGGTATGTGTACCGAGTTTGGTTGCAGTCGGTCCACTACTTTAGGAGGAGGTGCAGGAAGATGGCTCGCATGGTTTTGCAATAATTCAAGATTATCGTTGTTTACGACTTCGTGTCTCTTGTAGCGTGAGTGGTAGGTCTTTAATTCATGACAGCGGTTGTTCGTCTGATAGTAAGCAGTTTGTGTACCGAGTTTGGTTGCTGTCGGTCCACTACTTTAGGGGGAGGTGCAGGACGATAGCTCGCATGGTTTTGCATTATTCCAAGAATATCGTAGTTTACGACTTCGTGTCTCCTGTAGGGTGAGTGGTAGGTGTTTAATGCATGACAGCGGTTGTTCGCCTGATAGTACGCGGTATGTGTACCGAGTTTGGTTGCAGTCGGTCCACTACTTTAGGAGGAGGTGCAAAAAGATGGCTTGCAGCATTTTGCAGTAATTCAAGAATATCGTAGTTTACGACTTCGTGTCTCCTGTAGCGTGAGTGGTAGGTGTTTAAATCATGACAGCGGTTGTTCGCCTGATAGTAAGCGGTATGTGTACCGAGTTTGGTTGCAGTCGGTCCACTACATTAGGTGGAGGTGCAGGAAGATCGCTCGCATGGTTTTGCAATAATTCAAGATTATCGTAGTTTACGACTTCGTGTCTCCTGTAGCGTGAGTGGTAGGTGTTTAATTCATGACAGCGGTTGTTCGCCTGATAGTAAGCAGTTTGTGTACCGAGTTTGGTTGCAGTCGGTCCACTACTTTAGGGGGAGGTGCAGGAAGATAGCTCGCATGATTTTGCATTAGTAAAAGAATATCGTAGTTTACGACTTCGTGTGTCCTGTAGGGTGAGTGGTAGGTGTTTAATTCATGACAGCGGTTGTTCGCCTGATAGTCCGCGGTATGTGTACCGAGTTTGGATGCAGTCGGTCCACTACTTTAGGAGGAGGTGCAGGAAGATGGCTTGCAGGATTTTGCAGTAATTCAAGAATATCATAGTTTACGACTTCGTGTCTCCTGTAGCGTGAGTGGTAGGTGTTTAATTCATGACAGCGGTTGTTCGCCTGATAGTAAGCGGTATGTGTACCGAGTTTGGTTGCAGTCGGTCCACTACATTAGGTGGAGGTGCAGGAAGATCGCTCGCATGGTTTTGCAATGATTCAAGATTATCGTAGTTTACGACTTCGTGTCTCCTGTAGCGTGAGTGGTAGGTGTTTAATTCATGACAGCGGTTGTTCGCCTGATAGTAAGCAGTTTGTGTACCGAGTTTGGTTGCAGTCGGTCCACTACTTTAGGAGGAGGTGCAGGAAGATGGCTCGCATGGTTTTGCATTAATTCAAGAATATCGTAGTTTACGACTTCGTGTCTCCTGTAGCGTGAGTAGTAGGTGTTTAATTCATGACAGCGATTGTTCGCCTGATAGTAAGCAGTAAGTGTACCGAGTTTGGTTGCAATCGGTCCACTACTTTAGGAGGAGGTGCAGGAAGATGGCTCGCATGGTTTAGCAGTAATTCAAGAATATCGTAGTTTACGACTTCGTGTCTCCTGTAGCGAGAGTGGAAGGTGTTTAATTCATAACAGCGGTTGTTTGCCTGATAGTAAGCAGTATGTGTACCGAGTTTGGTTGCAGTCGGTCCACTACTTTAGGAGGAGGTGCAGGAAGATGGCTCGCATGGTTTTGCAGTAATTCAAGAATATCGTAGTTTACGACTACGTGTCTCCTGTAGCGTGAGTGGTAGGTGTTTAATTCATGACAGCGGTTGTTCGCCTGATAGTGAGCAGTATGTGTACCGAGTTTGGTTGCAGTCGGTCCACTACTTTAGGAGGAGGTGCAGGAAGATGGCTCGCATGGTTTTGCAATAATTCAAGATTATCGTAGTTTACGACTTCGTGTCTCCTGTAGCGTGAGTGGTAGGTGTTTAATTCATAACAGCGGTTGTTCGCCTGATAGTAAGCAGTTTGTGTACCGAGTTTGGTTGCAGTCGGTCCATTACTTTAGGGGGAGGTGCAGGAAGATGGCTCGCATGGTTTTGCATTATATCAAGAATATCGTAGTTTACGACTTCGTGTCTCCTGTAGGGTGAGTGGTAGGTGTTTAATTCATGACAGCGGTTGTTCGCCTGATAGTAAGCAGTTTGTGTACCGAGTTTGGTTGCAGACGGTATATTACTTTAGGAGGAGGTGCAGTAAGATTTCTCGCATTGCTTTGCAGTAATTCAAGAATATCGTAGTTTACGACTGCGTGTATTCTGTGGCGTAGGTGGTAGGTGTTTAATGCATGACAGCGGTTGTTCGCCTGATAGTAAGCAGTATGTGTACCGAGTTTGGTTGCAGTCGGTCCACTACTTTAGGAGGAGGTGCAGGAAGATGGCTCGCATGGTTTTGCAGTAATTGAAGAATATCGTAGTTTACGACTTCGTGTCTCCTGTGGCGTGTGTGGTAGGTGTTTAATTCATGACAGCGGTTGTTCGCCTGATAGTAAGCGGCATGTGTACCGAGTTTGGTTGCAGTCGGTCCACTACTTTCGGACGAGGTGCAGGAAGATGGCTCGCATGGTTTTGCAGTAATTCAAGAATATCGTAGTTTACGACTTCGTGTCTCCTGTAGCGTGAGTAGTAGGTGTTTAATTCATGACAGCGATTGTTCGCCTGATAGTAAGCAGTAAGTGTACCGAGTTTGGTTGCAATCGGTCTACTACTTTAGGAGGAGGTGCAGGAAGATTGCTCGCATGGTGTAGCAGTAATTCAAGAATATCGTAGTTTACGACTTCGTGTCTCCTGTAGCGTGAGTGGAAGGTGTTTAATTCATAACAGCGGTTGTTTGCCTGATAGTAAGCAGTATGTGTACCGAGTATGGTTGCAGTCGGTCCACTACTTTAGGAGGAGGTGCAGGAAGATGGCTCGCATGGTTTTGCAGTAATTCAAGAATATCGTAGTTTACGACTACGTGTCTCCTGTAGCGTGAGTGGTAGGTGTTTAATTCATGACAGCGGTTGTTCGTCTGATAGTGAGCAGTATGTGTACCGAGTTTGGTTGCAGTCGGTCCACTACTTTAGGAGGAAGTGCAGGAAGATTGCTCGCATGGTTAGCAGTAATTCAAGAATATCGTAGTTTACGACTTCGTGTCTCCTGTAGCGTGAGTGGTAGGTGTTTAATTCATGACAGCGGTTGTTCGCCTGATAGTAAGCGGTATGTGTACCGAGTTTGGTTGCAGTCGGTCCACTACATTAGGTGGAGGTGCAGGAAGATCGCTCGCATGGTTTTGCAATGATTCAAGATTATCGTAGTTTACGACTTCGTGTCTCCTGTAGCGTGAGTGGTAGGTGTTTAATTCATGACAGCGGTTGTTCGCCTGATAGTAAGCAGTTTGTGTACCGAGTTTGGTTGCAGACGGTATATTACTTTAGGAGGAGGTGCAGTAAGATTTCTCGCATTGCTTTGCAGTAATTCAAGAATATCGTAGTTTACGACTGCGTGTATTCTGTGGCGTAGGTGGTAGGTGTTTAATGCATGACAGCGGTTGTTCGCCTGATAGTAAGCAGTATGTGTACCGAGTTTGGTTGCAGTCGGTCCACTACTTTAGGAGGAGGTGCAGGAAGATGGCTCGCATGGTTTTGCAGTAATTGAAGAATATCGTAGTTTACGACTTCGTGTCTCCTGTGGCGTGTGTGGTAGGTGTTTAATTCATGACAGCGGTTGTTCGCCTGATAGTAAGCGGCATGTGTACCGAGTTTGGTTGCAGTCGGTCCACTACTTTCGGACGAGGTGCAGGAAGATGGCTCGCATGGTTTTGCAGTAATTCAAGAATATCGTAGTTTACGACTTCGTGTCTCCTGTAGCGTGAGTAGTAGGTGTTTAATTCATGACAGCGATTGTTCGCCTGATAGTAAGCAGTAAGTGTACCGAGTTTGGTTGCAATCGGTCCACTACTTTAGGAGGAGGTGCAGGAAGATTGCTCGCATGGTGTAGCAGTAATTCAAGAATATCGTAGTTTACGACTTCGTGTCTCCTGTAGCGTGAGTGGAAGGTGTTTAATTCATAACAGCGGTTGTTTGCCTGATAGTAAGCAGTATGTGTACCGAGTATGGTTGCAGTCGGTCCACTACTTTAGGAGGAGGTGCAGGAAGATGGCTCGCATGGTTTTGCAGTAATTCAAGAATATCGTAGTTTACGACTACGTGTCTCCTGTAGCGTGAGTGGTAGGTGTTTAATTCATGACAGCGGTTGTTCGTCTGATAGTGAGCAGTATGTGTACCGAGTTTGGTTGCAGTCGGTCCACTACTTTAGGAGGAAGTGCAGGAAGATTGCTCGCATGGTTAGCAGTAATTCAAGAATATCGTAGTTTACGACTTCGTGTCTCCTGTAGCGTGAGTGGTAGGTGTTTAATTCATGACAGCGGTTGTTCGCCTGATAGTAAGCGGTATGTGTACCGAGTTTGGTTGCAGTCGGTCCACTACATTAGGTGGAGGTGCAGGAAGATCGCTCGCATGGTTTTGCAATGATTCAAGATTATCGTAGTTTACGACTTCGTGTCTCCTGTAGCGTGAGTGGTAGGTGTTTAATTCATGACAGCGGTTGTTCGCCTGATAGTAAGCAGTTTGTGTACCGAGTTTGGTTGCAGTCCGTCCACTACTTTAGGAGGAGGTGCAGGAAAATGGCTCGCATGGTTTTGCATTAATTCAAGAATATCGTAGTTTACGACTTCGTGTCTCCTGTAGGGTGAGTGGTAGGTGTTTAATTCATGACAGCGGTTGTTCGCCTGATAGTAAGCAGTTTGTGTACCGAGTTTGGTTGCAGACGGTATATTACTTTAGGAGGAGGTGCAGTAAGATTTCTCGCATTGCTTTGCAGTAATTCAAGAATATCGTAGTTTACGACTGCGTGTATTCTGTGGCGTAGGTGGTAGGTGTTTAATGCATGACAGCGGTTGTTCGCCTGATAGTAAGCAGTATGTGTACCGAGTTTGGTTGCAGTCGGTCCACTACTTTAGGAGGAGGTGCAGGAAGATGGCTCGCATGGTTTTGCAGTAATTGAAGAATATCGTAGTTTACGACTTCGTGTCTCCTGTGGCGTGTGTGGTAGATGTTTAATTCATGACAGCGGTTGTTCGCCTGATAGTAAGCGGCATGTGTACCGAGTTTGGTTGCAGTCGGTCCACTACTTTCGGACGAGGTGCAGGAAGATGGCTCGCATGGTTTTGCAGTAATTCAAGAATATCGTAGTTTACGACTTCGTGTCTCCTGTAGCGTGAGTAGTAGGTGTTTAATTCATGACAGCGATTGTTCGCCTGATAGTAAGCAGTAAGTGTACCGAGTTTGGTTGCAATCGGTCCACTACTTTAGGAGGAGGTGCAGGAAGATGGCTCGCATGGTTTTGCAGTAATTCAAGAATATCGTAGTTTACGACTACGTGTCTCCTGTAGCGTGAGTGGTAGGTGTTTAATTCATGACAGCGGTTGTTCGTCTGATAGTGAGCAGTATGTGTACCGAGTTTGGTTGCAGTCGGTCCACTACTTTAGGAGGAGGTGCAGGAAGATGGCTCGCATGGTTTTGCAGTAATTCAAGAATATCGTAGTTTACGACTTCGTGTCTCCTGTAGCGTGAGTGGTAGGTGTTTAATTCATGACAGCGGTTGTTCGCCTGATAGTAAGCAGTTTGTGTACCGAGTTTGGTTGCAGTCGGTCCACTAATTTAGGGGGAGGTGCAGGAAGATTGCTCGCATTGTTTTGCATTAATTCAAGAATATCGTAGTTTACGACTTCGTGTCTCCTGTAGCTTGAGTGGTAGGTGTTTAATTCATGACAGCGGTTGTTCGCCTGATAGTAAGCAGTATGTGTACCAAATTTGGTTGCAGTCGGGCCACTACTTTAGGGGGAGGTGCAGGAAGATGGCTCGCATGGTTTTGCAATAATTGAAGATTATCGTAGTTTACGACTTCGTGTCTCCTGTAGCGTGAGTGGTAGGTGTTTAATTAATGACAGCGGTTGTTCGCCTGATAGTAAGCAGTTTGTGTACCGAGTTTGGTTGCAGTCGGTCCATTACTTTAGGGGGAGGTGCAGGAAGATGGCTCGCATGGTTTTGCATTAATTCAAGAATATCGTAGTTTACGACTTCGTGTCTCCTGTAGCGTGAGTGGTAGGTGTTTAATTCATGACAGCGGTTGTTCGCCTGATAGTGAGCAGTATATGTACGGAGTTTGGTTGCAGTCTATCCACTACTTTAGGAGGAAGTGCAGGAAGATGGCTCGCCTGGTTTTGCAGTAATTCAAGAATATCGTAGTTTACGATTTCGTGTCTCCTGTAGCGTGAGTGGTAGGTGTTTAATTCATGACAGCGGTTGTTCGCCTGATAGTAAGCAGTATGTGTAACGAGTTTGGTTGCAGTCGGTCCACTACTTTAGGAGGAGGTGCAGGAAGATGGCTCGCATGGTTTTGCAGTAATTCAAGAATATTGTAGTTTACGACTTCGTGTCTCCTGTAGCGTGAGTGGTAGGTGTTTAATTTATGACAGCGGTTGTTCGCCTGATAGTAAGCAGTATGTGTACCGAGTTTGGTTGCAGTCGGTCCACTACTTTAGGAGGAGGTGCAGGAAGATGGCTCGCATGATTTTGCTGTAATTCAAGAATGTCGTAGTTTACGACTTCGTGTCTCCTGTAGCGTGAGTGGTAGGTGTTTAATTCATGACAGCGGTTGTTCGCCTGATAGTGAGCAGTATGTGTACCGAGTTTGGTTGCAGTCGGTCCACTACTTTAGGAGGAAGTGCAGGAATATTGCTCGCATGGTTAGCAGTAATTCAAGAATATCGTAGTTTACGACTTCGTGTCTCCTGTAGCGTGAGTGGTAGGTGTTTAATTCATGACAGCGGTTGTTCGCCTGATAGTAAGCAGTTTGTGTACCGAGTTTGGTTGCAGTCGGTCCACTACTTTAGGGTGAGGTGGAGGAAGATGGCTCGCATGGTTTAGCATTAATTCAAGAATATCGTAGTTTACGACTTCGTGTCTCCTGTAGGTGTTTAATTCATGACAGCGGTTGTTCGCCTGATAGTACGCGGTATGTGTACCGAGTTTGGTTGCAGTCGGTCCACTACTTTAGGAGGAGGTGCAGGAAGATGGCTTGCAGGATTTTGCAGTAATTCAAGAATATCGTAGTTTACGACTTCGTGTCTCCTGTAGCGTGAGTGGTAGGTGTTTAATTCATGACAGCGGTTGTTCGCCTGATAGTAAGCGGTATGTGTACCGAGTTTGGTTGCAGTCGGTCCACTACATTAGGTGGAGGTGCAGGAAGATCGCTCGCATGGTTTTGCAGTAATTCAAGAATATCGTAGTTTACGACTTCGAGTCTCCTGTAGCGTGAGTGGTAGGTGTTTAATTCATGAAAGCGGTTGTTCGCCTGATAGTAAGCAGTATGTGTACCGAGTTTGGTTGCAGTCGGTCCACTACTTTAGGAGGAGGTGCAGGAAGATGGCTCGCATGGTTTTGCAGTAATTCAAGAATATCGTAGTTTACGACTTCGTGTCTCCTGTAGCGTGAGTGGTAGGTGTTTAATTCATGACAGCGGTTGTTCGCCTGATAGTAAGCAGTTTGTGTACCGAGTTTGGTTGCAGTCGGTCCACTAATTTAGGGGGAGGTGCAGGAAGATGGCTCGCATTGTTTTGCATTAATTCAAGAATATCGTAGTTTACGACTTCGTGTCTCCTGTAGCTTGAGTGGTAGGTGTTTAATTCATGACAGCGGTTGTTCGCCTGATAGTAAGCAGTATGTGTACCAAATTTGGTTGCAGTCGGGCCACTACTTTAGGGGGAGGTGCAGGAAGATGGGTCGCATGGTTTTGCATTAATTAAAGAATATCGTAGTTTACGACTTCGTGTCTCCTGTAGGGTGAGTGGTAGGTGTTTAATTCATGACAGCGGTTGTTCGCCTGATAGTAAGCAGTTTGTGTACCGAGTTTGGTTGCAGTCGGTCCACTACTTTAGGGGGAGGTGCAGGAAGATAGCTCGCATGATTTTGCATTAGTAAAAGAATATCGTAGTTTACGACTTCGTGTCTCCTGTAGGGTGAGTGGTAGGTGTTTAATTCATGACAGCGGTTGTTCGCCTGATAGTCCGCGGTATGTGTACCGAGTTTGGTTGCAGTCGGTCCACTACTTTAGGAGGAGGTGCAGGAAGATGGCTTGCAGGATTTTGCAGTAATTCAAGAATATCGTAGTTTACGACTTCGTGTCTCCTGTAGCGTGAGTGGTAGGTGTTTAATTCATGACAGCGGTTGTTCGCCTGATAGTAAGCGGTATGTGTACCGAGTTTGGTTGCAGTCGGTCCACTACATTAGGTGGAGGTGCAGGAAGATCGCTCGCATGGTTTTGCAATGATTCAAGATTATCGTAGTTTACGACTTCGTGTCTCCTGTAGCGTGAGTGGTAGGTGTTTAATTCATGACAGCGGTTGTTCGCCTGATAGTAAGCAGTTTGTGTACCGAGTTTGGTTGCAGTCGGTCCACTACTTTAGGAGGAGGTGCAGGAAGATGGCTCGCATGGTTTTGCATTAATTCAAGAATATCGTAGTTTACGACTTCGTGTCTCCTGTAGCGTGAGTAGTAGGTGTTTAATTCATGACAGCGATTGTTCGCCTGATAGTAAGCAGTAAGTGTACCGAGTTTGGTTGCAATCGGTCCACTACTTTAGGAGGAGGTGCAGGAAGATGGCTCGCATGGTTTAGCAGTAATTCAAGAATATCGTAGTTTACGACTTTGTGTCTCCTGTAGCGTGAGTGGAAGGTGTTTAATTCATAACAGCGGTTGTTTGCCTGATTGTAAGCAGTATGTGTACCGAGTTTGGTTGCAGTCGGTCCACTACTTTAGGAGGAGGTGCAGGAAGATGGCTCGCATGGTTTTGCAGTAATTCAAGAATATCGTAGTTTACGACTACGTGTCTCCTGTAGCGTGAGTGGTAGGTGTTTAATTCATGACAGCGGTTGTTCGCCTGATAGTGAGCAGTATGTGTACCGAGTTTGGTTGCAGTCGGTCCACTACTTTAGGAGGAGGTGCAGGAAGATGGCTCGCATGGTTTTGCAATAAATTAAGATTATCGTAGTTTACGACTTCGTGTCTCCTGTAGCGTGAGTGGTAGGTGTTTAATTCATGACAGCGGTTGTTCGCCTGATAGTAAGCAGTTTGTGTACCGAGTTTGGTTGCAGTCGGTCCATTACTTTAGGGGGAGGTGCAGGAAGATTGCTCGCATGGTTTTGCATTAAATCAAGAATATCGTAGTTTACGACTTCGTGTCTCCTGTAGGGTGAGTGGTAGGTGTTTAATTCATGACAGCGGTTGTTCGCCTGATAGTAAGCAGTTTGTGTACCGAGTTTGGTTGCAGCCGGTCCACTACTTTAGGGGGAGGTGCAGGAAGATGGCTCGCATGGTTTTGCATTAATTCAAGAATATCGTAGTTTACGACTTCGTGTCTCCTGTAGGGTGAGTGGTAGGTGTTTAATTCATGACAGCGGTTGTTGGCCTGATAGTACGCGGTATGTGTACCGAGTTTGGTTGCAGTCGGTCCACTACTTTAGTAGGAGGTGCAGGAAGATGGCTCGCATGGTTTTGCATTATATCAAGAATATCGTAGTTTACGACTTCGTGTCTCCTGTAGGGTGAGTGGTAGGTGTTTAATTCATGACAGCGGTTGTTCGCCTGATAGTAAGCAGTTTGTGTACCGAGTTTGGTTGCAGACGGTATATTACTTTAGGAGGAGGTGCAGTAAGATTTCTCGCATTGCTTTGCAGTAATTCAAGAATATCGTAGTTTACGACTTCGTGTATTCTGTGGCGTGAGTGGTAGGTGTTTAATGCATGACAGCGGTTGTTCGCCTGATAGTAAGCAGTATGTGTACCGAGTTTGGTTGCAGTCGGTCCACTACTTTAGGAGGAGGTGCAGGAAGATGGCTCGCATGGTTTTGCAGTAATTGAAGGATATCGTAGTTTACGACTTCGTGTCTCCTGTGGCGTGTGTGGTAGGTGTTTAATTCATGACAGCGGTAGTTCGCCTGATAGTAAGCGGCATGTGTACCGAGTTTGGTTGCAGTCGGTCCACTACTTTAGGAGGAGGTGCAGGAAGATGGCTCGCATGGTTTAGCAGTAATTCAAGAATATCGTAGTTTACGACTTCGTGTCTCCTGTAGCGTGAGTGGAAGGTGTTTAATTCATAACAGCGGTTGTTCGCCTGATAGTAAGCAGTATGTGTACCGAGTATGGTTGCAGTCGGTCCACTACTTTAGGAGGAGGTGCAGGAAGATGTCTCGCATGGTTCTGCAGTAAGTCAAGAATATCGTAGTTTACGACTTCGTGTCTCCTGTAGCGTGAGTGGTAGGTGTTTAATTCATGACAGCGGTTGTTCGTCTGATAGTAAGCAGTATGTGTACCGAGTTTGGTTGCAGTCGGTCCATACTTTAGGAGGAGGTGCAGGAAGATGGCTCGCATGGTTTTGCAGTAATTCAAGAATATCGTAGTTTACGACTTCGGGTCTCCTGTAGCGTGAGTGGTAGGTGTTTAATTCATGACAGCGGTTGTTCGCCTGATAGTGAGCAGTATATGTACGGAGTTTGGTTGCAGTCTGTCCACTACTTTAGGAGGAAGTGCAGGAAGATGGCTCGCCTGGTTTTGCAGTAATTCAAGAATATCGTAGTTTACGATTTCGTGTCTCCTGTAGCGTGAGTGGTAGGTGTTTAAATCATGACAGCGGTTGTTCGCCTGATAGTAAGCAGTATGTGTAACGAGTTTGGTTGCAGTCGGTCCACTACTTTAGGAGGAGGTGCAGGAAGATGGCTCGCATGGTTTTGCAGTAATTCAAGAATATTGTAGTTTACGACTTCGTGTCTCCTGTAGCGTGAGTGGTAGGTGTTTAATTTATGACAGCGGTTGTTCGCCTGATAGTAAGCAGTATGTGTACCGAGTTTGGTTGCAGTCGGTCCACTACTTTAGGAGGAGGTGCAGGAAGATGGCTCGCATGATTTTGCTGTAATTCAAGAATGTCGTAGTTTACGACTTCGTGTCTCCTGTAGCGTGAGTGGTAGGTGTTTAATTCATGACAGCGGTTGTTCGCCTGATAGTGAGCAGTATGTGTACCGAGTTTGGTTGCTGTCGGTCCACTACTTTAGGAGGAAGTGCAGGAATATTGCTCGCATGGTTAGCAGTAATTCAAGAATATCGTAGTTTACGACTTCGTGTCTCCTGTAGCGTGAGTGGTAGGTGTTTAATTCATGACAGCGGTTGTTCGCCTGATAGTAAGCAGTTTGTGTACCGAGTTTGGTTGCAGTCGGTCCACTACTTTAGGGGGAGGTGCAGGAAGATGGCTCGCATGGTTTAGCATTAATTCAAGAATATCGTAGTTTACGACTTCGTGTCTCCTGTAGGTGTTTAATTCATGACAGCGGTTGTTCGCCTGATAGTACGCGGTATGTGTACCGAGTTTGGTTGCAGTCGGTCCACTACTTTAGGAGGAGGTGCAGGAAGATGGCTTGCAGGATTTTGCAGTAATTCAAGAATATCGTAGTTTACGACTTCGTGTCTCCTGTAGCGTGAGTGGTAGGTGTTTAATTCATGACAGCGGTTGTTCGCCTGATAGTAAGCGGTATGTGTACCGAGTTTGGTTGCAGTCGGTCCACTACATTAGGTGGAGGTGCAGGAAGATCGCTCGCATGGTTTTGCAGTAATTCAAGAATATCGTAGTTTACGACTTCGAGTCTCCTGTAGCGTGAGTGGTAGGTGTTTAATTCATGAAAGCGGTTGTTCGCCTGATAGTAAGCAGTATGTGTACCGAGTTTGGTTGCAGTCGGTCCACTACTTTAGGAGGAGGTGCAGGAAGATGGCTCGCATGGTTTTGCAGTAATTCAAGAATATCGTAGTTTACGACTTCGTGTCTCCTGTAGCGTGAGTGGTAGGTGTTTAATTCATGACAGCGGTTGTTCGCCTGATAGTAAGCAGTTTGTGTACCGAGTTTGGTTGCAGTCGGTCCACTAATTTAGGGGGAGGTGCAGGAAGATGGCTCGCATTGTTTTGCATTAATTCAAGAATATCGTAGTTTACGACTTCGTGTCTCCTGTAGCTTGAGTGGTAGGTGTTTAATTCATGACAGCGGTTGTTCGCCTGATAGTGAGCAGTATGTGTACCGAGTTTGGTTGCAGTCGGTCCACTACTTTAGGAGGAGGTGCAGGAAGATGGCTCGCATGGTTTTGCAATAAATTAAGATTATCGTAGTTTACGACTTCGTGTCTCCTGTAGCGTGAGTGGTAGGTGTTTAATTCATGACAGCGGTTGTTCGCCTGATAGTAAGCAGTTTGTGTACCGAGTTTGGTTGCAGTCGGTCCATTACTTTAGGGGGAGGTGCAGGAAGATTGCTCGCATGGTTTTGCATTAAATCAAGAATATCGTAGTTTACGACTTCGTGTCTCCTGTAGGGTGAGTGGTAGGTGTTTAATTCATGACAGCGGTTGTTCGCCTGATAGTAAGCAGTTTGTGTACCGAGTTTGGTTGCAGCCGGTCCACTACTTTAGGGGGAGGTGCAGGAAGATGGCTCGCATGGTTTTGCATTAATTCAAGAATATCGTAGTTTACGACTTCGTGTCTCCTGTAGGGTGAGTGGTAGGTGTTTAATTCATGACAGCGGTTGTTGGCCTGATAGTACGCGGTATGTGTACCGAGTTTGGTTGCAGTCGGTCCACTACTTTAGTAGGAGGTGCAGGAAGATGGCTCGCATGGTTTTGCATTATATCAAGAATATCGTAGTTTACGACTTCGTGTCTCCTGTAGGGTGAGTGGTAGGTGTTTAATTCATGACAGCGGTTGTTCGCCTGATAGTAAGCAGTTTGTGTACCGAGTTTGGTTGCAGACGGTATATTACTTTAGGAGGAGGTGCAGTAAGATTTCTCGCATTGCTTTGCAGTAATTCAAGAATATCGTAGTTTACGACTTCGTGTATTCTGTGGCGTGAGTGGTAGGTGTTTAATGCATGACAGCGGTTGTTCGCCTGATAGTAAGCAGTATGTGTACCGAGTTTGGTTGCAGTCGGTCCACTACTTTAGGAGGAGGTGCAGGAAGATGGCTCGCATGGTTTTGCAGTAATTGAAGGATATCGTAGTTTACGACTTCGTGTCTCCTGTGGCGTGTGTGGTAGGTGTTTAATTCATGACAGCGGTAGTTCGCCTGATAGTAAGCGGCATGTGTACCGAGTTTGGTTGCAGTCGGTCCACTACTTTAGGAGGAGGTGCAGGAAGATGGCTCGCATGGTTTAGCAGTAATTCAAGAATATCGTAGTTTACGACTTCGTGTCTCCTGTAGCGTGAGTGGAAGGTGTTTAATTCATAACAGCGGTTGTTCGCCTGATAGTAAGCAGTATGTGTACCGAGTATGGTTGCAGTCGGTCCACTACTTTAGGAGGAGGTGCAGGAAGATGTCTCGCATGGTTCTGCAGTAAGTCAAGAATATCGTAGTTTACGACTTCGTGTCTCCTGTAGCGTGAGTGGTAGGTGTTTAATTCATGACAGCGGTTGTTCGTCTGATAGTAAGCAGTATGTGTACCGAGTTTGGTTGCAGTCGGTCCATACTTTAGGAGGAGGTGCAGGAAGATGGCTCGCATGGTTTTGCAGTAATTCAAGAATATCGTAGTTTACGACTTCGGGTCTCCTGTAGCGTGAGTGGTAGGTGTTTAATTCATGACAGCGGTTGTTCGCCTGATAGTGAGCAGTATATGTACGGAGTTTGGTTGCAGTCTGTCCACTACTTTAGGAGGAAGTGCAGGAAGATGGCTCGCCTGGTTTTGCAGTAATTCAAGAATATCGTAGTTTACGATTTCGTGTCTCCTGTAGCGTGAGTGGTAGGTGTTTAAATCATGACAGCGGTTGTTCGCCTGATAGTAAGCAGTATGTGTAACGAGTTTGGTTGCAGTCGGTCCACTACTTTAGGAGGAGGTGCAGGAAGATGGCTCGCATGGTTTTGCAGTAATTCAAGAATATTGTAGTTTACGACTTCGTGTCTCCTGTAGCGTGAGTGGTAGGTGTTTAATTTATGACAGCGGTTGTTCGCCTGATAGTAAGCAGTATGTGTACCGAGTTTGGTTGCAGTCGGTCCACTACTTTAGGAGGAGGTGCAGGAAGATGGCTCGCATGATTTTGCTGTAATTCAAGAATGTCGTAGTTTACGACTTCGTGTCTCCTGTAGCGTGAGTGGTAGGTGTTTAATTCATGACAGCGGTTGTTCGCCTGATAGTGAGCAGTATGTGTACCGAGTTTGGTTGCTGTCGGTCCACTACTTTAGGAGGAAGTGCAGGAATATTGCTCGCATGGTTAGCAGTAATTCAAGAATATCGTAGTTTACGACTTCGTGTCTCCTGTAGCGTGAGTGGTAGGTGTTTAATTCATGACAGCGGTTGTTCGCCTGATAGTAAGCAGTTTGTGTACCGAGTTTGGTTGCAGTCGGTCCACTACTTTAGGGGGAGGTGCAGGAAGATGGCTCGCATGGTTTAGCATTAATTCAAGAATATCGTAGTTTACGACTTCGTGTCTCCTGTAGGTGTTTAATTCATGACAGCGGTTGTTCGCCTGATAGTACGCGGTATGTGTACCGAGTTTGGTTGCAGTCGGTCCACTACTTTAGGAGGAGGTGCAGGAAGATGGCTTGCAGGATTTTGCAGTAATTCAAGAATATCGTAGTTTACGACTTCGTGTCTCCTGTAGCGTGAGTGGTAGGTGTTTAATTCATGACAGCGGTTGTTCGCCTGATAGTAAGCGGTATGTGTACCGAGTTTGGTTGCAGTCGGTCCACTACATTAGGTGGAGGTGCAGGAAGATCGCTCGCATGGTTTTGCAGTAATTCAAGAATATCGTAGTTTACGACTTCGAGTCTCCTGTAGCGTGAGTGGTAGGTGTTTAATTCATGAAAGCGGTTGTTCGCCTGATAGTAAGCAGTATGTGTACCGAGTTTGGTTGCAGTCGGTCCACTACTTTAGGAGGAGGTGCAGGAAGATGGCTCGCATGGTTTTGCAGTAATTCAAGAATATCGTAGTTTACGACTTCGTGTCTCCTGTAGCGTGAGTGGTAGGTGTTTAATTCATGACAGCGGTTGTTCGCCTGATAGTAAGCAGTTTGTGTACCGAGTTTGGTTGCAGTCGGTCCACTAATTTAGGGGGAGGTGCAGGAAGATGGCTCGCATTGTTTTGCATTAATTCAAGAATATCGTAGTTTACGACTTCGTGTCTCCTGTAGCTTGAGTGGTAGGTGTTTAATTCATGACAGCGGTTGTTCGCCTGATAGTAAGCAGTATGTGTACCAAATTTGGTTGCAGTCGGGCCACTACTTTAGGGGGAGGTGCAGGAAGATGGCTCGCATGGTTTTGCAATAATTGAAGATTATCGTAGTTTACGACTTCGTGTCTCCTGTAGCGTGAGTGGTAGGTGTTTAATTAATGACAGCGGTTGTTCGCCTGATAGTAAGCAGTTTGTGTACCGAGTTTGGTTGCAGTCGGTCTATTACTTTAGGGGGAGGTGCAGGAAGATGTCTCGCATGGTTTTGCATTAATTCAAGAATATCGTAGTTTACGACTTCGTGTCTCCTGTAGGGTGAGTGGTAGGTGTTTAATTCATGACAGCGGTTGTTCGCCTGATAGTAAGCAGTTTGTGTACCGAGTTTGGTTGCAGTCGGTCCATTACTTTAGGGGGAGGTGCAGGAAGATGGGTCGCATGGTTTTGCATTAATTAAAGAATATCGTAGTTTACGACTTCGTGTCTCCTGTAGGGTGAGTGGTAGGTGTTTAATTCATGACAGCGGTTGTTCGCCTGATAGTACGCGGTATGTGTACCGAGTTTGGTTGCAGTCGGTCCACTACTTTAGGAGGAGGTGCAGGAAGATGGCTCGCATGGTTTTGCAATAATTCAAGATTATCGTTGTTTACGACTTCGTGTCTCTTGTAGCGTGAGTGGTAGGTCTTTAATTCATGACAGCGGTTGTTCGCCTGATAGTAAGCAGTTTGTGTACCGAGTTTGGTTGCAGTCGGTCCACTACTTTAGGGGGAGGTGCAGGAAGATAGCTCGCATGGTTTTGCATTATTCCAAGAATATCGTAGTTTACGACTTCGTGTCTCCTGTAGGGTGAGTGGTAGGTGTTTAATGCATGACAGCGGTTGTTCGCCTGATAGTACGCGGTATGTGTACCGAGTTTGGTTGCAGTCGGTCCACTACTTTAGGAGGAGGTGCAGGAAGATGGCTTGCAGCATTTTGCAGTAATTCAAGAATATCGTAGTTTACGACTTCGTGTCTCCTGTAGCGTGAGTGGTAGGTGTTTAATTCATGACAGCGGTTGTTCGCCTGATAGTTAGCGGTATGTGTACCGAGTTTGGTTGCAGTCGGTCCACTACATTAGGTGGAGGTGCAGGAAGATCGCTCGCATGGTTTTGCAATAATTCAAGATTATCGTAGTTTACGACTTCGTGTCTCCTGTAGCGTGAGTGGTAGGTGTTTAATTCATGACAGCGGTTGTTCGCCTGATAGTAAGCAGTTTGTGTACCGAGTTTGGTTGCAGTCGGTCCACTACTTTAGGGGGAGGTGCAGGAAGATAGCTCGCATGATTTTGCATTAGTAAAAGAATATCGTAGTTTACGACTTCGTGTCTCCTGTAGGGTGAGTGGTAGGTGTTTAATTCATGACAGCGGTTGTTCGCCTGATAGTCCGCGGTATGTGTACCGAGTTTGGTTGCAGTCGGTCCACTACTTTAGGAGGAGGTGCAGGAAGATGGCTTGCAGGATTTTGCAGTAATTCAAGATTATCGTAGTTTACGACTTCGTGTCTCCTGTAGCGTAAGTGGTAGGTGTTTAATTCATGACAGCGGTTGTTCGCCTGATAGTAAGCGGTATGTGTACCGAGTTTGGTTGCAGTCGGTCCACTACATTAGGTGGAGGTGCAGGAAGATCGCTCGCATGGTTTTGCAATGATTCAAGATTATCGTAGTTTACGACTTCGTGTCTCCTGTAGCGTGCGTGGTAGGTGTTTAATTCATGACAGCGGTTGTTCGCCTGATAGTAAGAAGTTTGTGTACCGAGTTTGGTTGCAGTCGGTCCACTACTTTAGGAGGAGGTGCAGGAAGATGGCTCGCATGGTTTTGCATTAATTCAAGAATATCGTAGTTTACGACTTCGTGTCTCCTGTAGCGTGAGTAGTAGGTGTTTAATTCATGACAGCGATTGTTCGCCTGATAGTAAGCAGTAAGTGTACCGAGTTTGGTTGCAATCGGTCCACTACTTTAGGAGGAGGTGCAGGAAGATGGCTCGCATGGTTTAGCAGTAATTCAAGAATATCGTAGTTTACGACTTTGTGTCTCCTGTAGCGTGAGTGGAAGGTGTTTAATTCATAACAGCGGTTGTTTGCCTGATTGTAAGCAGTATGTGTACCGAGTTTGGTTGCAGTCGGTCCACTACTTTAGGAGGAGGTGCAGGAAGATGGCTCGCATGGTTTTGCAGTAATTCAAGAATATCGTAGTTTACGACTACGTGTCTCCTGTAGCGTGAGTGGTAGGTGTTTAATTCATGACAGCGGTTGTTCGCCTGATAGTGAGCAGTATGTGTACAGAGTTTGGTTGCAGTCGGTCCACTACTTTAGGAGGAGGTGCAGGAAGATTTCTTGCATGGTTTTGCAGTAATTCAAGAATATCGTAGTTTACGACTTCGTGTCTCCTGTAGCGTGAGTGGTAGGTGTTTAATTCATGACAGCGGTTGTTCGCCTGATAGTAAGCAGTTTGTGTACCGAGTTTGGTTGCAGTCGGTCCACTACTTTAGGGGGAGGTGCAGGAAGATGGCTCGCATGGTTTTGCATTAAATCAAGAATATCGTAGTTTACGACTTCGTGTCTCCTGTAGGGTGAGTGGTAGGTGTTTAATTCATGACAGCGGTTGTTCGCCTGATAGTAAGCAGTTTGTGTACCGAGTTTGGTTGCAGCCGGTCCACTACTTTAGGGGGAGGTGCAGGAAGATGGCTCGCATGGTTTTGCATTAATTCAAGAATATCGTAGTTTACGACTTCGTGTCTCCTGTAGGGTGAGTGGTAGGTGTTTAATTCATGACAGCGGTTGTTGGCCTGATAGTACGCGGTATGTGTACCGAGTTTGGTTGCAGTCGGTCCACTACTTTAGTAGGAGGTGCAGGAAGATGGCTCGCATCGTTTTGCAATAATTCAAGATTATCGTTGTTTACGACTTCGTGTGTCCTGTAGCTTGAGTGGTAGGTGTTTAATTCATGACAGCGGTTGTTCGCCCGATAGTAAGCAGTTTGTGTACCGAGTTTGGTTGCAGTCGGTCCACTACTTTAGGGGGAGGTGCAGGAAGATAGCTCGCATGGTTTTGCATTAGTAAAAGAATATCGTAGTTTACGTCTTCGTGTCTCCTGTAGGGTGAGTGGTAGGTGTTTAATTCATGACAGCGGTTGTTCGCCTGATAGTACGCGGTATGTGTACCGAGTTTGGTTGCAGTCGGTCCACTACTTTAGGAGGAGGTGCAGGAAGATGGCTTGCAGGATTTTGCAGTAATTCTAGAATATGGTAGTTTACGACTTCGTGTCTCCTGTAGCGTGAGTGGTAGGTGTTTAATTCATGACAGCGGTTGTTCGCCTGATAGTAAGCATTTTGTGTACCGAGTTTGGTTGCAGTCGGTCCACTACTTTAGGGGGAGGTGCAGGAAGATCGCTCGCATGGTTTTGCAGAAATTCAAGAATATCGTAGTTTACGACTTCGAGTCTCCTGTAGCGTGAGTGGTAGGTGTTTAATTCAAGAAAGCGGTTGTTCGCCTGATAGTAAGCAGTATGTGTACCGAGTTTGGTTGCAGTCAGTCCACTACATTAGGTGGAGGTGCAGGAAGATGGCTCGCATGGTTTTGCATTAATTCAAGAATATCGTAGTTTACGACTTCGTGTCTCCTGTAGGGTGAGTGGTAGGTGTTTAATTCATGACAGCGGTTGTTCGCCTGATAGTACGCGGTATGTGTACCGAGTTTGGTTGCAGTCGGTCCACTACCTTAGGAGGAGGTGCAGGAAGATGGCTTGCAGGATTTTGCAGTAATTCTAGAATATGGTAGTTTACGACTTCGTGTCTCCTGTAGCGTGAGTGGTAGGTCTTTAATTCATGACAGCGGTTGTTCGCCTGATAGTAAGCATTTTGTGTACCGAGTTTGGTTGCAGTCAGTCCACTACTTTAGGGGGAGGTGCAGGAAGATCGCTCGCATGGTTTTGCAGTAATTCAAGAATATCGTAGTTTACGACTTCGAGTCTCCTGTAGCGTGAGTGGTAGGTGTTTAATTCAAGAAAGCGGTTGTTCGCCTGATAGTAAGCAGTATGTGTACCGAGTTTGGTTGCAGTCGGTCCACTACTTTAGAAGGAGGTGCAGGAAGATGGTTCGCATGGTTTTGCAGTAATTCAAGAACATCGTAGTTTACGACTTCGTGTCTCCTGTAGCGTGAGTGGTAGGTGTTTAATTCATGACAGCGGTTGTTCGCCTGATAGTAAGCATTTTGTGTTCCGAGTTTGGTTGCAGTCGGTCCACTACTTTAGGGGGAGGTGCAGGAAGATGGCTCGCATGGTTTTGCATTAATTCAAGAATATCGTAGTTTACGACTTCGTGTCTCCTGTAGCTTGAGTGGTAGGTGTTTAATTCATGACAGCGGTTGTTCGCCTAATAGTAAGCAGTATGTGTAACGAGTTTGGTTGCAGTCGGTCCACTACTTTAGGGGGAGGTGCAGGAAGATGGCTCGCATGGTTTTGCAATAATTCAAGATTATCGTAGTTTACGACTTCGTGTCTCCTGTAGCGTGAGTGGTAGGTGTTTAATTCATGACAGCGGTTGTTCGCCTGATAGTAAGCAGTTTGTGTACCGAGTTTGGTTGCAGTCGGTCCACTACTTTAGGGGGAGGTGCAGGAAGATAGCTCGCATGGTTTTGCATTAGTAAAAGAATATCGTAGTTTACGACTTCGTGTCTCCTGTAGCGTGAGTGGTAGGTGTTTAATTCATGACAGCGGTTGTTCGCCTGATAGTAAGCGGTATGTGTACCGAGTTTGGTTGCAGTCAGTCCACTACATTAGGTGGAGGTGCAGGAAGATCGCTCGCATGGTTTTGCAATGATTCAAGATTATCGTAGTTTACGACTTCGTGTCTCCTGTAGCGTGAGTGGTAGGTGTTTAATTCATGACAGCGGTTGTTCGCCTGATAGTAAGCAGTTTGTGTACCGAGTTTGGTTGCAGTCGGTCCATTACTTTAGGAGGAGGTGCAGGAAGATGGCTCGCATGGTTTTGCATTAATTCAAGAATATCGTAGTTTACGACTTCGTGTCTCCTGTAGGGTGAGTGGTAGGTGTTTAATTCATGACAGCGGTTGTTCGCCTGATAGTACGCGGTATGTGTACCGAGTTTGGTTGCAGTCGGTCCACTACATTAGGTGGAGGTGCAGGAAGATCGCTCGCATGGTTTTGCAGTAATTCAAGAATATCGTAGTTTACGACTTCGTGTCTCCTGTAGCTTGAGTGGTAGGTGTTTAATTCATGACAGCGGTTGTTCGCCTGATAGTAAGCAGTATGTGTACCAAATTTGGTTGCAGTCGGGCCACTACTTTAGGGGGAGGTGCAGGAAGATGGCTCGCATGGTTTTGCAATAATTGAAGATTATCGTAGTTTACGACTTCGTGTCTCCTGTAGCGTGAGTGGTAGGTGTTTAATTAATGACAGCGGTTGTTCGCCTGATAGTAAGCAGTTTGTGTACCGAGTTTGGTTGCAGTCGGTCTATTACTTTAGGGGGAGGTGCAGGAAGATGTCTCGCATGGTTTTGCATTAATTCAAGAATATCGTAGTTTACGACTTCGTGTCTCCTGTAGGGTGAGTGGTAGGTGTTTAATTCATGACAGCGGTTGTTCGCCTGATAGTAAGCAGTTTGTGTACCGAGTTTGGTTGCAGTCGGTCCATTACTTTAGGGGGAGGTGCAGGAAGATGGGTCGCATGGTTTTGCATTAATTAAAGAATATCGTAGTTTACGACTTCGTGTCTCCTGTAGGGTGAGTGGTAGGTGTTTAATTCATGACAGCGGTTGTTCGCCTGATAGTACGCGGTATGTGTACCGAGTTTGGTTGCAGTCGGTCCACTACTTTAGGAGGAGGTGCAGGAAGATGGCTCGCATGGTTTTGCAATAATTCAAGATTATCGTTGTTTACGACTTCGTGTCTCTTGTAGCGTGAGTGGTAGGTCTTTAATTCATGACAGCGGTTGTTCGCCTGATAGTAAGCAGTTTGTGTACCGAGTTTGGTTGCAGTCGGTCCACTACTTTAGGGGGAGGTGCAGGAAGATAGCTCGCATGGTTTTGCATTATTCCAAGAATATCGTAGTTTACGACTTCGTGTCTCCTGTAGGGTGAGTGGTAGGTGTTTAATGCATGACAGCGGTTGTTCGCCTGATAGTACGCGGTATGTGTACCGAGTTTGGTTGCAGTCGGTCCACTACTTTAGGAGGAGGTGCAGGAAGATGGCTTGCAGCATTTTGCAGTAATTCAAGAATATCGTAGTTTACGACTTCGTGTCTCCTGTAGCGTGAGTGGTAGGTGTTTAATTCATGACAGCGGTTGTTCGCCTGATAGTTAGCGGTATGTGTACCGAGTTTGGTTGCAGTCGGTCCACTACATTAGGTGGAGGTGCAGGAAGATCGCTCGCATGGTTTTGCAATAATTCAAGATTATCGTAGTTTACGACTTCGTGTCTCCTGTAGCGTGAGTGGTAGGTGTTTAATTCATGACAGCGGTTGTTCGCCTGATAGTAAGCAGTTTGTGTACCGAGTTTGGTTGCAGTCGGTCCACTACTTTAGGGGGAGGTGCAGGAAGATAGCTCGCATGATTTTGCATTAGTAAAAGAATATCGTAGTTTACGACTTCGTGTCTCCTGTAGGGTGAGTGGTAGGTGTTTAATTCATGACAGCGGTTGTTCGCCTGATAGTCCGCGGTATGTGTACCGAGTTTGGTTGCAGTCGGTCCACTACTTTAGGAGGAGGTGCAGGAAGATGGCTTGCAGGATTTTGCAGTAATTCAAGATTATCGTAGTTTACGACTTCGTGTCTCCTGTAGCGTGAGTGGTAGGTGTTTAATTCATGACAGCGGTTGTTCGCCTGATAGTAAGCGGTATGTGTACCGAGTTTGGTTGCAGTCGGTCCACTACATTAGGTGGAGGTGCAGGAAGATCGCTCGCATGGTTTTGCAATGATTCAAGATTATCGTAGTTTACGACTTCGTGTCTCCTGTAGCGTGAGTGGTAGGTGTTTAATTCATGACAGCGGTTGTTCGCCTGATAGTAAGAAGTTTGTGTACCGAGTTTGGTTGCAGTCGGTCCACTACTTTAGGAGGAGGTGCAGGAAGATGGCTCGCATGGTTTTGCATTAATTCAAGAATATCGTAGTTTACGACTTCGTGTCTCCTGTAGCGTGAGTAGTAGGTGTTTAATTCATGACAGCGATTGTTCGCCTGATAGTAAGCAGTAAGTGTACCGAGTTTGGTTGCAATCGGTCCACTACTTTAGGAGGAGGTGCAGGAAGATGGCTCGCATGGTTTAGCAGTAATTCAAGAATATCGTAGTTTACGACTTTGTGTCTCCTGTAGCGTGAGTGGAAGGTGTTTAATTCATAACAGCGGTTGTTTGCCTGATTGTAAGCAGTATGTGTACCGAGTTTGGTTGCAGTCGGTCCACTACTTTAGGAGGAGGTGCAGGAAGATGGCTCGCATGGTTTTGCAGTAATTCAAGAATATCGTAGTTTACGACTACGTGTCTCCTGTAGCGTGAGTGGTAGGTGTTTAATTCATGACAGCGGTTGTTCGCCTGATAGTGAGCAGTATGTGTACAGAGTTTGGTTGCAGTCGGTCCACTACTTTAGGAGGAGGTGCAGGAAGATTTCTTGCATGGTTTTGCAGTAATTCAAGAATATCGTAGTTTACGACTTCGTGTCTCCTGTAGCGTGAGTGGTAGGTGTTTAATTCATGACAGCGGTTGTTCGCCTGATAGTAAGCAGTTTGTGTACCGAGTTTGGTTGCAGTCGGTCCACTACTTTAGGGGGAGGTGCAGGAAGATGGCTCGCATGGTTTTGCATTAAATCAAGAATATCGTAGTTTACGACTTCGTGTCTCCTGTAGGGTGAGTGGTAGGTGTTTAATTCATGACAGCGGTTGTTCGCCTGATAGTAAGCAGTTTGTGTACCGAGTTTGGTTGCAGCCGGTCCACTACTTTAGGGGGAGGTGCAGGAAGATGGCTCGCATGGTTTTGCATTAATTCAAGAATATCGTAGTTTACGACTTCGTGTCTCCTGTAGGGTGAGTGGTAGGTGTTTAATTCATGACAGCGGTTGTTGGCCTGATAGTACGCGGTATGTGTACCGAGTTTGGTTGCAGTCGGTCCACTACTTTAGTAGGAGGTGCAGGAAGATGGCTCGCATCGTTTTGCAATAATTCAAGATTATCGTTGTTTACGACTTCGTGTGTCCTGTAGCTTGAGTGGTAGGTGTTTAATTCATGACAGCGGTTGTTCGCCCGATAGTAAGCAGTTTGTGTACCGAGTTTGGTTGCAGTCGGTCCACTACTTTAGGGGGAGGTGCAGGAAGATAGCTCGCATGGTTTTGCATTAGTAAAAGAATATCGTAGTTTACGTCTTCGTGTCTCCTGTAGGGTGAGTGGTAGGTGTTTAATTCATGACAGCGGTTGTTCGCCTGATAGTACGCGGTATGTGTACCGAGTTTGGTTGCAGTCGGTCCACTACTTTAGGAGGAGGTGCAGGAAGATGGCTTGCAGGATTTTGCAGTAATTCTAGAATATGGTAGTTTACGACTTCGTGTCTCCTGTAGCGTGAGTGGTAGGTGTTTAATTCATGACAGCGGTTGTTCGCCTGATAGTAAGCATTTTGTGTACCGAGTTTGGTTGCAGTCGGTCCACTACTTTAGGGGGAGGTGCAGGAAGATCGCTCGCATGGTTTTGCAGAAATTCAAGAATATCGTAGTTTACGACTTCGAGTCTCCTGTAGCGTGAGTGGTAGGTGTTTAATTCAAGAAAGCGGTTGTTCGCCTGATAGTAAGCAGTATGTGTACCGAGTTTGGTTGCAGTCAGTCCACTACATTAGGTGGAGGTGCAGGAAGATGGCTCGCATGGTTTTGCATTAATTCAAGAATATCGTAGTTTACGACTTCGTGTCTCCTGTAGGGTGAGTGGTAGGTGTTTAATTCATGACAGCGGTTGTTCGCCTGATAGTACGCGGTATGTGTACCGAGTTTGGTTGCAGTCGGTCCACTACCTTAGGAGGAGGTGCAGGAAGATGGCTTGCAGGATTTTGCAGTAATTCTAGAATATGGTAGTTTACGACTTCGTGTCTCCTGTAGCGTGAGTGGTAGGTCTTTAATTCATGACAGCGGTTGTTCGCCTGATAGTAAGCATTTTGTGTACCGAGTTTGGTTGCAGTCAGTCCACTACTTTAGGGGGAGGTGCAGGAAGATCGCTCGCATGGTTTTGCAGTAATTCAAGAATATCGTAGTTTACGACTTCGAGTCTCCTGTAGCGTGAGTGGTAGGTGTTTAATTCAAGAAAGCGGTTGTTCGCCTGATAGTAAGCAGTATGTGTACCGAGTTTGGTTGCAGTCGGTCCACTACTTTAGAAGGAGGTGCAGGAAGATGGTTCGCATGGTTTTGCAGTAATTCAAGAACATCGTAGTTTACGACTTCGTGTCTCCTGTAGCGTGAGTGGTAGGTGTTTAATTCATGACAGCGGTTGTTCGCCTGATAGTAAGCATTTTGTGTTCCGAGTTTGGTTGCAGTCGGTCCACTACTTTAGGGGGAGGTGCAGGAAGATGGCTCGCATGGTTTTGCATTAATTCAAGAATATCGTAGTTTACGACTTCGTGTCTCCTGTAGCTTGAGTGGTAGGTGTTTAATTCATGACAGCGGTTGTTCGCCTGATAGTAAGCAGTATGTGTAACGAGTTTGGTTGCAGTCGGTCCACTACTTTAGGGGGAGGTGCAGGAAGATGGCTCGCATGGTTTTGCAATAATTCAAGATTATCGTAGTTTACGACTTCGTGTCTCCTGTAGCGTGAGTGGTAGGTGTTTAATTCATGACAGCGGTTGTTCGCCTGATAGTAAGCAGTTTGTGTACCGAGTTTGGTTGCAGTCGGTCCACTACTTTAGGGGGAGGTGCAGGAAGATAGCTCGCATGGTTTTGCATTAGTAAAAGAATATCGTAGTTTACGACTTCGTGTCTCCTGTAGCGTGAGTGGTAGGTGTTTAATTCATGACAGCGGTTGTTCGCCTGATAGTAAGCGGTATGTGTACCGAGTTTGGTTGCAGTCAGTCCACTACATTAGGTGGAGGTGCAGGAAGATCGCTCGCATGGTTTTGCAATGATTCAAGATTATCGTAGTTTACGACTTCGTGTCTCCTGTAGCGTGAGTGGTAGGTGTTTAATTCATGACAGCGGTTGTTCGCCTGATAGTAAGCAGTTTGTGTACCGAGTTTGGTTGCAGTCGGTCCATTACTTTAGGAGGAGGTGCAGGAAGATGGCTCGCATGGTTTTGCATTAATTCAAGAATATCGTAGTTTACGACTTCGTGTCTCCTGTAGGGTGAGTGGTAGGTGTTTAATTCATGACAGCGGTTGTTCGCCTGATAGTACGCGGTATGTGTACCGAGTTTGGTTGCAGTCGGTCCACTACATTAGGTGGAGGTGCAGGAAGATCGCTCGCATGGTTTTGCAGTAATTCAAGAATATCGTAGTTTACGACTTCGAGTCTCCTGTAGCGTGAGTGGTAGGTGTTTAATTCATGAAAGCGGTTGTTCGCCTGATAGTGAGCAGTATGTGTACCGAGTTTGGTTGCTGTCGGTCCACTACTTTAGGAGGAGGTGCAGGAAGATGGCTCGCATGGTTTTGCAGTAATTCAAGAATATCGTAGTTTACGACTTCGTGTCTCCTGTAGCGTGAGTGGTAGGTGTTTAATTCATGACAGCGGTTGTTCGCCTGATAGTAAGCAGTTTGTGTACCGAGTTTGGTTGCAGTCGGTCCACTACTTTAGGGGGAGGTGCAGGAAGATGGCTCGCATGGTTTTGCATTAATTCAAGAATATCGTAGTTTACGACTTCGCGTCTCCTGTAGCTTGAGTGGTAGGTGTTTAATTCATGACAGCGGTTGTTCGCCTGATAGTAAGCAGTATGTGTACCGAGTTTGGTTGCAGTCGGTCCAGTACTTTAGGGGGAGGTGCAGGAAGATGGCTCGCATGGTTTTGCAATAATTCAAGATTATCGTAGTTTACGACTTCGTGTCTCCTGTAGCGTGAGTGGTAGGTGTTTAATTCATGACAGCGGTTGTTCGCCTGATAGTAAGCAGTTTGTGTACCGAGTTTGGTTGCAGTCGGTCCACTACTTTAGGGGGAGGTGCAGGAAGATGGCTCGCATGGTTTTGCATTAATTCAAGAATATCGTAGTTTACGACTTCGTGTCTCCTGTAGCTTGAGTGGTTGGTGTTTAATTCATGACAGCGGTTGTTCGCCTGATAGTAAGCAGTTTGTGTACCGAGTTTGGTTGCAGTCGGTCCACTACTTTAGGGGGAGGTGCAGGAAGATGGCTCGCATGGTTTTGCAATAATTCAAGATTATCGTAGTTTACAACTTCGTGTCTCCTGTAGCGTGAGTGGTAGGTGTTTAATTCATGACAGCGGTTTTTCGCCTGATAGTAAGCAGTTTGTGTACCGAGTTTGGTTGCAGTCGGTCCATTACTTTAGGGGGAGGTGCAGGAAGATGGCTCGCATGGTTTTGCATTAATTCAAGAATATCGTAGTTTACGACTTCGTGTCTCCTGTAGGGTGAGTGGTAGGTGTTTAATTCATGACAGCGGTTGTTCGCCTGATAGTAAGCAGTTTGTGTACCGAGTTTGGTTGCAGCCGGTCCACTACTTTAGCGGGAGGTGCAGGAAGATGGCTAATATGGTTTTGCATTAATTCAAGAATATCGTAGTTTACGACTTCGTGTCTCCTGTAGGGTGAGTGGTAGGTGTTTAATTCATGACAGCGGTAGTTCGCCTGATAGTACGCGGTATGTGTACCGAGTTTGGTTGCAGTCGGTCCACTACTTTAGGAGGAGGTGCAGGAAGATGGCTCGCATGGTTTTGCAATAATTCAAGATTATCGTTGTTTACGACTTCGTGTCTCCTGTAGCGTGAGTGGTAGGTGTTTAATTCATGACAGCGGTTGTTCGCCTGATAGTAAGCAGTTTGTGTACCGAGTTTGGTTGCAGTCGGTCCACTACTTTAGGGGCTGGTGCAGGAAGATAGCTCGCATGAATTTGCATTAGTCCAAGAATATCATAGTTTACGACTTCGTGTCTCCTGTAGGGTGAGTGGTAGGTGTTTAATGCATGACAGCGGTTGTTCGCCTGATAGTACGCGGTATGTGTACCGAGTTTGGTTGCAGTCGGTCCACTACTTTAGGAGGAGGTGCAGGAAGATGACTTGCAGGATTTTGCAGTAATTCAAGAATATCGTAGTTTACGACTTCGTGTCTCCTGTAGCGTGAGTGGTAGGTGTTTAATTCATGACAGCGGTTGTTCGCCTGATAGTAAGCGGTATGTGTACCGAGTTTGGTTGCAGTCGGTCCACTACATTAGGTGGAGGTGCAGGAAGATCGCTCGCATGGTTTTGCAATAATTCAAGATTATCGTAGTTTACGACTTCGTGTCTCCTGTAGCGTGAGTGGTAGGTGTTTAATTCATGACAGCGGTTGTTCGCCTGATAGTAAGCAGTTTGTGTACCGAGTTTGGTTGCAGTCGGTCCACTACTTTAGGAGGAGGTGCAGGAAGATTGCTCGCATAGTTTTCCATTAATTCAAGAATATCGTAGTTTACGACTTCGTGTCTCCTGAAGGGTGAGTGGTAGGTGTTTAATTCATGACAGCGGTTGTTCGCCTGATAGTACGCGGTATGTGTACCGAGTTTGGTTGCAGTCGGTCCATTACTTTAGGAGGAGGTGCAGGAAGATCGCTTGCAGGATTTTGCAGCAATTCAAGAATATCGTAGTTTACGACTTCGAGTCTCCTGTAGCGTGAGTGGTAGGTGTTTAATTCATGAAAGCGGTTGTTCGCCTGATAGTAAACAGAATGTGTACAGAGTTTGGTTGCAGTCGGTCCACTACTTTAGGAGGAGGTGCAGGAAGATGGCTTGCATGGCTTTGCAGTAATTCAAGAATATCGTAGTTTACGACTTCGTGTCTCCTGTAGCGTGAGTGGTAGGTGTTTAATTCATGACAGCGGTTGTTCGCCTGATAGTAAGCAGTTTGTGTACCGAGTTTGGTTGCAGTCGGTCCACTACTTTAGGGGGAGGTGCAGGAAGATCGCTCGCATGGTTTTGCAATAATTCAAGATTATCGTAGTTTACGACTTCGTGTCTCCTGTAGCGTGAGTGGTAGGTGTTTAATTCATGACAGCGGTTGTTCGCCTGATAGTAAGCAGTATGTGTACCGAGTTCGGTTGCAGTCGTTCCACTGCCTTAGGAGGAGGTGCATGAAGATGGATCGTATGTTTTTGCAGTAATTCAAGAATATCGTAGTTTACGACTTCGAGTCTCCTGTAGCGTGAGTGGTAGGTGTTTAATTCATGACAGCGGTTGTTCGCCTGATAGTAAGCAGTTTGTGCACCGAGTTTGGTTGCAGACGGTATATTACTTTAGGAGGAGGTGCAGTAAGATTGCTCGCATTGTTTTGCAGTAATTCAAGAATATCGTAGTTTACGACTTCGTGTATTCTGTGGCGTGAGTGGTAGGTGTTTAATGCATGACAGCGGTTGTTCGCCTGATAGTAAGCAGTATGTGTACCGAGTTTGTTTGCAGTCGGTCCACTACTTTAGGAGGAGGTGCAGGAAGAAGGCTCGCATGGTTTTGCAGTAATTCAAGAATATCGTAGTTTACGACTTCGTGTCTCCTGTAGCGTGAGTAGTAGGTGTTTAATTCATGACAGCGATTGTTCGCCTGATAGTAAGCAGTAAGTGTACCGAGTTTGGTTGCAATCGGTCCACTACTTTAGGAGGAGGTGCAGGAAGATGGCTCGCATGGTTTAGCAGTAATTCAAGAATATCGTAGTTTACGACTTCGTGTCTCCTGTAGCGTGAGTGGAAGGTGTTTAATTCATAACAGCGGTTGTTCGCCTGATAGTAAGCAGTATGTGTACCGTGTTTGGTTGCAGTCGGTCCACTACTTTAGGAGGAGGTGCAGGAAGATGGCTCGCGTGGTTTTGGAGTAATTCAAGATTATCGTTGTTTACGACTTCGTGTCTCCTGTAGCGTGAGTGGTAGGTGTTTAATTCATGACAGCGGTTGTTCGCCTGATAGTAAGCGGTATGTGTACCGAGTTTGGTTGCAGTCGGTCCATTACATTAGGTGGAGGTGCAGGAAGATCGCTCGCATGGTTTTGCAATAATTCAAGATTATCATAGTTTACGACTTCGTGTCTCCTGTAGCGTGAGTGGTAGGTGTTTAATTCATGACAGCGGTTGTTCGCCTGATAGTAAGCAGTTTGTGTACCGAGTTTGGTTGCAGTCGGTCCACTACTTTAGGAGGAGGTGCAGGAAGATGGCTCGCATAGTTTTGCATTAATTCAAGAATATCGTAGTTTACGTCTTCGTGTCTCCTGTAGGGTGAGTGGTAGGTGTTTAATTCATGACAGCGGTTGTTCGCCTGATAGTACGCGGTATGTGTACCGAGTTTGGTTGCAGTCGGTCCACTACTTTAGGAGGAGGTGCAGGAAGATCGCTTGCAGGATTTTGCAGTAATTCAAGAATATCGTAGTTTACGACTTCGAGTCTCCTGTAGCGTGAGTGGTAGGTGTTTAATTCATGAAAGCGGTTGTTCGCCTGATAGTAAACAGTATGTGTACAGAGTTTGGTTGCAGTCGGTCCACTACTTTAGGGGGAGGTGCAGGAAGATGGCTTGCATGGTTTTGCAGTAATTCAAGAATATCGTAGTTTACGACTTCGTGTCTCCTGTAGCGTGAGTGGTAGGTGTTTAATTCATGACAGCGGTTGTTCGCCTGATAGTAAGCAGTTTGTGTACCGAGTTTGGTTGCAGTCGGTCCACTACTTTAGGGGGAGGTGCAGGAAGATGGCTCGCATGGTTTTGCAATAATTCAAGATTATCGTAGTTTACAACTTCGTGTCTCCTGTAGCGTGAGTGGTAGGTGTTTAATTCATGACAGCGGTTGTTCGCCTGATAGTAAGCAGTTTGTGTACCGAGTTTGGTTGCAGTCGGTCCATTACTTTAGGGGGAGGTGCAGGAAGATGGCTCGCATGGTTTTGCATTAATTCAAGAATATCGTAGTTTACGACTTCGTGTCTCCTGTAGGGTGAGTGGTAGGTGTTTAATTCATGACAGCGGTTGTTCGCCTGATAGTAAGCAGTTTGTGTACCGAGTTTGGTTGCAGCCGGTCCACTACTTTAGGGGGAGGTGCAGGAAGATGGCTCGCATGGTTTTGCATTAATTCAAGAATATCGTAGTTTTTCGACTTCGTGTCTTCTGTAGGGTGAGTGGTAGGTGTTTAATTCATGACAGCGGTTGCTCGCCCTATAGTACGCGGTATGTGTACCTAGTTTGGTTGCAGTCGGTCCACTACTTTAGGAGGAGGTGCAGGAAGATGGCTCGCATGGTTTTGCAATAATTCAAGATTATCGTTGTTTACGACTTCGTGTCTCCTGTAGCGTGAGTGGTAGGTGTTTAATTCATGACAGCGATTGTTCGCCTGATAGTAAGCAGTATGTGTACCGAGTTTGGTTGCAATCGGTCCACTAATTTAGGAGGAGGTGCAGGAAGATGGCTCGCATGTTTTAGCAGTAATTCAAGAATATCGTAGTTTACGACTTCGTGTCTCCTGTAGCGTGAGTGGAAGGTGTTTAATTCATAACAGCGGTTGTTCGCCTGATAGTAAGCAGTATGTGTTCCGAGTTTGGTTGCAGTCAGTCCACTACTTTAGGAGGAGGTGCAGGAAGGTGGCTCGCGTGGTTTTGGAGTAATTCAAGAATATCGCAGTTTACGACTTCGAGTCTCCTGTAGCGTGAGTGGTAGGTGTTTAATTCATGAAAGCGGTTGTTCGCCTGATAGTAAACAGTATGTGTACAGAGTTTGGTTGCAGTCGGTCCTCTACTTTAGGAGGAGGTGCAGGAAGATGGCTCGCATGGTTTAGCAGTAATTCAAGAATATCGTAGTTTACGACTTCGTGTCCCCTGTAGCGTGAGTGGTAGGTGCTTAATTCATGACAGCGGTTGTTCGCCTGATAGTAAGCAGTATGTGTACTGAGTTTGGTTGCAGTCGGTCAGCTACTTTACGAGGAGGTGCAGGAAGATGGTTTTGCAGTAATTCAAGAATATCGTAGTTTACGACTTCGTGTCTACTGTAGCGTGAGTGGTAGGTGTTTAATTCATGACAGCGGTTGTTCGCCTGATAGTGAGCAGTATGTGTACCGAGTTTGGTTGCAGTCGGTCCACTACTTTAGGAGGAAGTGCAGGAAGATGGCCCGCATGGTTTTGCAATAATTCAAGATTATCGTTGTTTACGACTTCGTGTCTCCTGTAGCGTGAGTGGTAGGTGTTTAATTCATGACAGCGGTTGTTCGCCTGATAGTAAGCAGTTTGTGTACCGAGTTTGGTTGCAGTCGGTCCACTACTTTAGGGGGAGGTGCAGGAAGATAGCTCGCATGGTTTTGCATTAGTCCAAGAATATCGTAGTTTACGACTTCGTGTCTCCTGTAGGGTGAGTGGTAGGTGTTTAATGCATGACAGCGGTTGTTCGCCTGATAGTACGCGGTATGTGTACCGAGTTTGGTTGCAGTCGGTCCACTACTTTAGGAGGAGGTGCAGGAAGATGGCTTGCAGGATTTTGCAGTAATTCAAGAATATCGTAGTTTACGACTTCGTGTCTCCTGTAGCGTGAGTGGTAGGTGTTTAATTCATGACAGCGGTTGTTCGCCTGATAGTAAGCGGTATGTGTACCGAGTTTGGTTGCAGTCGGTCCACTACATTAGGTGGAGGTGCAGGAAGATCTCTCGCATGGTTTTGCAATAATTCAAGATTGTCGTAGTTTACGACTTCGTGTCTCCTGTAGCGTGAGTGGTAGGTGTTTAATTCATGACAGCGGTTGTTCGCCTGATAGTAAGCAGTTTGTGTACCGAGTTTGGTTGCAGTCGGTCCACTACTTTAGGAGGAGGTGCAGGAAGATGGCTCGCATAGTTTTGCATTAATTCAAGAATATCGTAGTTTACGACTTCGTGTCTCCTGTAGGGTGAGTGGTAGGTGTTTAATTCATGACAGCGGTTGTTCGCCTGATAGTACGCGGTATGTGTACCGAGTTTGGTTGCAGTCGGTCCACTACTTTAGGAGGAGGTGCAGGAAGATCGCTTGCAGGATTTTGCAACAATTCAAGAATATCGTAGTTTACGACTTCGAGTCTCCTGTAGCGTGAGTGGTAGGTGATTAATTCATGAAAGCGGTTGTTCGCCTGATAGTAAACAGTATGTGTACAGAGTTTGGTTGCAGTCGGTCCACTACTTTAGGAGGAGGTGCAGGAAGATTTCTTGCATGGTTTTGCAGTAATTCAAGAATATCGTAGTTTACGACTTCGTGTCTCCTGTAGCGTGAGTGGTAGGTGTTTAATTCATGACAGCGGTTGTTCGCCTGATAGTAAGCAGTTTGTGTACCGAGTTTGGTTGCAGTCGGTCCACTACTTTAGGGGGAGGTGCAGGAAGATGGCTCGCATGGTTTTGCAATAATTCAAGATTATCGTAGTTTACAACTTCGTGTCTCCTGTAGCGTGAGTGGTAGGTGTTTAATTCATGACAGCGGTTGTTCGCCCTGATAGTAAGCAGTTTGTGTACCGAGTTTGGTTGCAGTCGGTCCATTACTTTAGGGGGAGGTGCAGGAAGATGGCTCGCATGGTTTTGCATTAATTCAAGAATATCGTAGTTTACGACTTCGTGTCTCCTGTAGGGTGAGTGGTAGGTGTTTAATTCATGAAAGCGGTTGTTCGCCTGATAGTAAGCAGTTTGTGTACCGAGTTTGGTTGCAGCCGGTCCACTACTTTAGGGGGAGGTGCAGGAAGATGGCTCGCATGGTTTTGCATTAATTCAAGAATATCGTAGTTTACGACTTCGTGTCTTCTGTAGGGTGAGTGGTAGGTGTTTAATTCATGACAGCGGTTGCTCGCCCTATAGTACGCGGTATGTGTACCGAGTTTGGTTGCAGTCGGTCCACTACTTTAGGAGGAGGGGCAGGAAGATGGCTCGCATGGTTTTGCAATAATTCAAGATTATCGTTGTTTACGACTTCGTGTCTCCTGTAGCGTGAGTGGTAGGTGTTTAATTCATGACAGCGGTTGTTCGCCTGATAGTAAGCAGTTTGTGTACCGAGTTTGGTTGCAGTCGGTCCACTACTTTAGGGGGAGGTGCAGGAAGATAGCTCGCATGGTTTTGCATTAGTCCAAGAATATCGTAGTTTACGACTTCGTGTCTCCTGTAGGGTGAGTGGTAGGTGTTTAATGCATGACAGCGGTTGTTCGCCTGATAGTACGCGGTATGTGTACCGAGTTTGGTTGTAGTCGGTCCACTACTTTAGGAGGAGGTGCAGGAAGATCGCTTGCAGGATTTTGCAGTAATTCAAGAATATCGTAGTTTACGACTTCGAGTCTCCTGTAGCGTGAGTGGTAGGTGTTTAATTCATGAAAGCGGTTGTTCGCCTGATAGTAAACAGTATGTGTACAGAGTTTGGTTGCAGTCGGTCCACTACTTTAGGAGGAGGTGCAGGAAGATGGATTGCATGGTTTTGCAGTAATTCAAGAATATCGTAGTTTACGACTTCGTGTCTCCTGTAGCGTGAGTGGTAGGTGTTTAATTCATGACAGCGGTTGTTCGCCTGATAGTAAGCAGTTTGTGTACCGAGTTTGGTTGCAGTCGGTCCACTACTTTAGGGGGATGTGCAGGAAGATCGCTCGCATGGTTTTGCAATAATTCAAGATTATCGTAGTTTACGACTTCGTGTCTCCTGTAGCGTGAGTGGTAGATGTTTAATTCATGACAGCGGTTGTTCGCCTGATTGTAAGCAGTATGTGTACCGAGTTCGGTTGCAGTCGTTCCACTGCCTTAGGAGGAGGTGCATGAAGATGGATCGTATGTTTTTGCAGTAATTCAAAAATATCGTAGTTTACGACTTCGAGTCTCCTGTAGCGTGAGTGGTAGGTGTTTAATTCATGACAGCGGTTGTTCGCCTGATAGTAAGCAGTTTGTGTACCGAGTTTGGTTGCAGACGGTAGATTACTTTAGGAGGAGGTGCAGTAAGATTGCTCGCATTGTTTTGCAGTAATTCAAGAATATCGTAGTTTACGACTTCGTGTATTCTGTGGCGTGAGTGGTAGGTGTTTAATGCATGACAGCGGTTGTTCGCCTGATAGTAAGCAGTATGTGTACCCAGTTTGGTTGCAGTCGGTCCACTACTTTAGGAGGAGGTGCAGGAAGAAGGCTCGCATGGTTTTGCAGTAATTCAAGAATATCGTAGTTTACGACTTCGTGTCTCCTGTAGCGTGAGTAGTAGGTGTTTAATTCATGACAGCGATTGTTCGCCTGATAGTAAGCAGTAAGTGTACCGAGTTTGGTTGCAATCGGTCCACTACTTTAGGAGGAGGTGCAGGAAGATGGCTCGCATGGTTTAGCAGTAATTCAAGAATATCGTAGTTTACGACTTCGTGTCTCCTGTAGCGTGAGTGGAAGGTGTTTAATTCATAACAGCGGTTGTTCGCCTGATAGTAAGCAGTATGTGTACCGAGTTTGGTTGCAGTCGGTCCACTACTTTAGGAGGAGGTGCAAGAAGATGGCTCGCGTGGTTTTGGAGTCATTCAAGAATATCGCAGTTTACGACTTCGTGTCTCCTGTAGCGTGAGTGGTAGGTGCTTAATTCATGACAGCGGTTGTTCGCCTGATAGTAAGCAGTATGTGTACTGAGTTTGGTTGCAGTCGGTCCACTACTTTACGAGGAGGTGCAGGAAGATGGTTTTGCAGTAATTCAAGAATATCGTAGTTTACGACTTCGTGTCTCCTGTAGGGTGAGTGGTAGGAGTTTAATGCATGACAGCGGTTGTTCGCCTGATAGTACGCGGTATGTGTACCGAGTTTGGTTGCAGTCGGTCCACTACTTTAGGAGGAGGTGCAGGAAGATGGCTTGCAGGATTTCTCAGTAAATCAAGAATATCGTAGTTTACGATTTCGTGTCTCCTGTAGCGTGAGTGGTAGGTGTTTAATTCATGACAGCGGTTGTTCGCCTGATAGTAAGCGGTATGTGTACCGTGTTTGGTTGCAGTCGGTCCACTACATTAGGTGGAGGTGCAGGAAGATCGCTCGCATGGTTTTGCAATAATTCAATATTATCGTAGTTTACAACTTCGTGTCTCCTGTAGCGTGAGTGGTAGGTGTTTAATTCATGACAGCGGTTGTTCGCCTGATAGTAAGCAGTTTGTGTTCCGAGTTTGGTTGCAGTCGGTCCACTACTTTAGGAGGAGGTGCAGGAAGATGGCTCGCATAGTTTTGCATTAATTCAAGAATATCGTAGTTTACGACTTCGTGTCTCCTGTAGGGTGAGTGGTAGGTGTTTAATGCATGTCAGCGGTTGTTCGCCTGATAGTACGCGGTATGTGTACCGAGTTTGGTTGCAGTCGGTCCACTACTTTAGGAGGAGGTGCAGGAAGATCGCTTGCAGGATTTTGCAGTAATTCAAGAATATCGTAGTTTACGACTTCGAGTCTCCTGTAGCGTGAGTGGTAGGTGTTTAATTCATGACAGCGGTTGTTCGCCTGATAGTAAGCAGTTTGTGTACCGAGTTTGGTTGCAGACGGTAGATTACTTTAGGAGGAGGTGCAGTAAGATTGCTCGCATTGTTTTGCAGTAATTCAAGAATATCGCAGTTTACGACTTCGTGTCTCCTGTAGCGTGAGTGGTAGGGGCTTAATTCATGACAGCGGTTGTTCGCCTGATAGTAAGCAGTATGTGTACTGAGTTTGGTTGCAGTCGGTCCACTACTTTACGAGGAGAAGCAGGAAGATTGTTTTGCAGTAATTCAAGAATATCGTAGTTTACGACTTCGTGTCTCCTGTAGGGTGAGTGGTGGGAGTTTAATGCATGACAGCGGTTGTTCGCCTGATAGTACGCGGTATGTGTACCGAGTTTGGTTGCAATCGGTCCACTACTTTAGGAGGAGGTGCAGGAAGATGGCTCGCATGGTTTAGCAGTAATTCAAGAATATCGTAGTTTACGACTTCGTGTCTCCTGTAGCGTGAGTGGTAGGTGCTTAATTCATGACAGCGGTTGTTCGCCTGATAGTAAGCAGTATGTGTACTGAGTTTGGTTGCAGTCGGTCCACTACTTTAGGAGGAGGTGCAGGAAAATGGCTCGCGTGGTTTTGGAGTAATTCAAGAATATCGCAGTTTACGACTTCGTGTCTCCTGTAGCGTGAGTGGTAGGTGTTTAATTCATGACAGCGGTTGTTCGCCTGATAGTAAGCAGTATGTGTACTGAGTTTGGTTGCAGTCGGTCCACTACTTTACGAGGAGAAGCAGGAAGATGGTTTTGCAGTAATTCAAGAATATCGTAGTTTACGACTTCGTGTCTCCTGTAGGGTGAGTGGTAGGAGTTTAATGCATGACAGCGGTTGTTCGCCTGATAGTACGCGGTATGTGTACCGAGTTTGGTTGCAGTCGGTCCACTACTTTAGGAGGAGGTGCAGGAAGATGGCTTGCAGGATTTCTCAGTAATTCAAGAATATCGTAGTTTACGACTTCGTGTCTCCTGTAGCGTGAGTGGTAGGTGTTTAATTCATGACAGCGGTTGTTCGCCTGATAGTAAGCGGTATGTGTACCGAGGGTGGTTGCAGTCGGTCCACTACATTAGGTGGAGGTGCAGGAAGATTGCTCGCATGGTTTTGCAATAATTCAAGATTATCGTAGTTTACGACTTCGTGTCTCCTGTAGCGTGAGTGGTAGGTGTTTAATTCATGACAGCGGTTGTTCGCCTGATAGTAAGCAGTTTGTGTACCGAGTTTGGTTGCAGTCGGTCCACTACTTTAGAAGGAGGTGCAGGAAGATGGCTCGCATAGTTTTCCATTAATTCAAGAATATCGTAGTTTACGACTTCGTGTCTCCTGAAGGGTGAGTGGTAGGTGTTTAATTCATGACAGCGGTTGTTCGCCTGATAGTACGCGGTATGTGTACCGAGTTTGGTTGCAGTCGGTCCACTACTTTAGGAGGAGGTGCAGGAAGATCGCTTGCAGGATTTTGCAGCAATTCAAGAATATCGTAGTTTACGACTTCGAGTCTCCTGTAGCGTGAGTGGTAGGTGTTTAATTCATGACAGCGGTTGTTCGCCTGATAGTAAGCAGTTTGTGTACCGAGTTTGGTTGCAGTCGGTCCACTACTTTAGGGGGAGGTGCAGGAAGATCGCTCGCATGGTTTTGCAATAATTCAAGATTATCGTAGTTTACGACTTCGTGTCTCCTGTAGCGTGAGTGGTAGGTGTTTAATTCATGACAGCGGTTGTTCGCCTGATAGTAAGCAGAATGTGTACCGAGTTCGGTTGCAGTCGTTCCACTGCCTTAGGAGGAGGTGCATGAAGATGGATCGTATGTTTTTGCAGTAATTCAAGAATATCGTAGTTTACGACTTCGAGTCTCCTGTAGCGTGAGTGGTAGGTGTTTAATTCATGACAGCGGTTGTTCGCCTGATAGTAAGCAGTTTGTGCACCGAGTTTGGTTGCAGACGGTATATTACTTTAGGAGGAGGTGCAGTAAGATTGCTCGCATTGTTTTGCAGTAATTCAAGAATATCGTAGTTTACGACTTCGTGTATTCTGTGGCGTGAGTGGTAGGTGTTTAATGCATGACAGCGGTTGTTCGCCTGATAGTAAGCAGTATGTGTACCCAGTTTGGTTGCAGTCGGTCCACTACTTTAGGAGGAGGTGCAGGAAGAAGGCTCGCATGGTTTTGCAGTAATTCAAGAATATCGTAGTTTACGACTTCGTGTCTCCTGTAGCGTGAGTAGTAGGTGTTTAATTCATGACAGCGATTGTTCGCCTGATAGTAAGCAGTAAGTGTACCGAGTTTGGTTGCAATCGGTCCACTACTTTAGGAGGAGGTGCAGGAAGATGGCTCGCATGGTTTAGCAGTAATTCAAGAATATCGTAGTTTACGACTTCGTGTCTCCTGTAGCGTGAGTGGAAGGTGTTTAATTCATAACAGCGGTTGTTCGCCTGATAGTAAGCAGTATGTGTACCGAGTTTGGTTGCAGTCGGTCCACTACTTTAGGAGGAGGTGCAAGAAGATGGCTCGCGTGGTTTTGGAGTCATTCAAGAATATCGCAGTTTACGACTTCGTGTCTCCTGTAGCGTGAGTGGTAGGTGCTTAATTCATGACAGCGGTTGTTCGCCTGATAGTAAGCCGTATGTGTACTGAGTTTGGTTGCAGTCGGTCCACTACTTTACGAGGAGGTGCAGGAAGATGGTTTTGCAGTAATTCAAGAATATCGTAGTTTACGACTTCGTGTCTCCTGTAGGGTGAGTGGTAGGAGTTTAATGCATGACAGCGGTTGTTCGCCTGATAGTACGCGGTATGTGTACCGAGTTTGGTTGCAGTCGGTCCACTACTTTAGGAGGAGGTGCAGGAAGATGGCTTGCAGGATTTCTCAGTAAATCAAGAATATCGTAGTTTACGATTTCGTGTCTCCTGTAGCGTGAGTGGTAGGTGTTTAATTCATGACAGCGGTTGTTCGCCTGATAGTAAGCGGTATGTGTACCGTGTTTGGTTGCAGTCGGTCCACTACATTAGGTGGAGGTGCAGGAAGATCGCTCGCATGGTTTTGCAATAATTCAAGATTATCGTAGTTTACAACTTCGTGTCTCCTGTAGCGTGAGTGGTAGGTGTTTAATTCATGACAGCGGTTGTTCGCCTGATAGTAAGCAGTTTGTGTTCCGAGTTTGGTTGCAGTCGGTCCACTACTTTAGGAGGAGGTGCAGGAAGATGGCTCGCATAGTTTTGCATTAATTCAAGAATATCGTAGTTTACGACTTCGTGTCTCCTGTAGGGTGAGTGGTAGGTGTTTAATGCATGTCAGCGGTTGTTCGCCTGATAGTACGCGGTATGTGTACCGAGTTTGGTTGCAGTCGGTCCACTACTTTAGGAGGAGGTGCAGGAAGATCGCTTGCAGGATTTTGCAGTAATTCAAGAATATCGTAGTTTACGACTTCGAGTCTCCTGTAGCGTGAGTGGTAGGTGTTTAATTCATGACAGCGGTTGTTCGCCTGATAGTAAGCAGTTTGTGTACCGAGTTTGGTTGCAGACGGTAGATTACTTTAGGAGGAGGTGCAGTAAGATTGCTCGCATTGTTTTGCAGTAATTCAAGAATATCGCAGTTTACGACTTCGTGTCTCCTGTAGCGTGAGTGGTAGGGGCTTAATTCATGACAGCGGATGTTCGCCTGATAGTAAGCAGTATGTGTACTGAGTTTGGTTGCAGTCGGTCCACTACTTTACGAGGAGAAGCAGGAAGATTGTTTTGCAGTAATTCAAGAATATCGTAGTTTACGACTTCGTGTCTCCTGTAGGGTGAGTGGTGGGAGTTTAATGCATGACAGCGGTTGTTCGCCTGATAGTACGCGGTATGTGTACCGAGTTTGGTTGCAATCGGTCCACTACTTTAGGAGGAGGTGCAGGAAGATGGCTCGCATGGTTTAGCAGTAATTCAAGAATATCGTAGTTTACGACTTCGTGTCTCCTGTAGCGTGAGTGGTAGGTGCTTAATTCATGACAGCGGTTGTTCGCCTGATAGTAAGCAGTATGTGTACTGAGTTTGGTTGCAGTCGGTCCACTACTTTAGGAGGAGGTGCAGGAAAATGGCTCGCGTGGTTTTGGAGTAATTCAAGAATATCGCAGTTTACGACTTCGTGTCTCCTGTAGCGTGAGTGGTAGGTGTTTAATTCATGACAGCGGTTGTTCGCCTGATAGTAAGCAGTATGTGTACTGAGTTTGGTTGCAGTCGGTCCACTACTTTACGAGGAGAAGCAGGAAGATGGTTTTGCAGTAATTCAAGAATATCGTAGTTTACGACTTCGTGTCTCCTGTAGGGTGAGTGGTAGGAGTTTAATGCATGACAGCGGTTGTTCGCCTGATAGTACGCGGTATGTGTACCGAGTTTGGTTGCAGTCGGTCCACTACTTTAGGAGGAGGTGCAGGAAGATGGCTTGCAGGATTTCTCAGTAATTCAAGAATATCGTAGTTTACGACTTCGTGTCTCCTGTAGCGTGAGTGGTAGGTGTTTAATTCATGACAGCGGTTGTTCGCCTGATAGTAAGCGGTATGTGTACCGAGGGTGGTTGCAGTCGGTCCACTACATTAGGTGGAGGTGCAGGAAGATTGCTCGCATGGTTTTGCAATAATTCAAGATTATCGTAGTTTACGACTTCGTGTCTCCTGTAGCGTGAGTGGTAGGTGTTTAATTCATGACAGCGGTTACTCGCCTGATAGTAAGCAGTTTGTGTACCGAGTTTGGTTGCAGTCGGTCCACTACTTTAGAAGGAGGTGCAGGAAGATGGCTCGCATAGTTTTCCATTAATTCAAGAATATCGTAGTTTACGACTTCGTGTCTCCTGAAGGGTGAGTGGTAGGTGTTTAATTCATGACAGCAGTTGTTCGCCTGATAGTACGCGGTATGTGTACCGAGTTTGGTTGCAGTCGGTCCACTACTTTAGGAGGAGGTGCAGGAAGATCGCTTGCAGGATTTTGCAGCAATTCAAGAATATCGTAGTTTACGACTTCGAGTCTCCTGTAGCGTGAGTGGTAGGTGTTTAATTCATGACAGCGGTTGTTCGCCTGATAGTAAGCAGTTTGTGTACCGAGTTTGGTTGCAGTCGGTCCACTACTTTAGGGGGAGGTGCAGGAAGATCGCTCGCATGGTTTTGCAATAATTCAAGATTATCGTAGTTTACGACTACGTGTCTCCTGTAGCGTGAGTGGTAGGTGTTTAATTCATGACAGCGGTTGTTCGCCTGATAGTAAGCAGAATGTGTACCGAGTTCGGTTGCAGTCGTTCCACTGCCTTAGGAGGAGGTGCATGAAGATGGATCGTATGTTTTTGCAGTAATTCAAGAATATCGTAGTTTACGACTTCGAGTCTCCTGTAGCGTGAGTGGTAGGTGTTTAATTCATGACAGCGGTTGTTCGCCTGATAGTAAGCAGTTTGTGCACCGAGTTTGGTTGCAGACGGTATATTACTTTAGGAGGAGGTGCAGTAAGATTGCTCGCATTGTTTTGCAGTAATTCAAGAATATCGTAGTTTACGACTTCGTGTATTCTGTGGCGTGAGTGGTAGGTGTTTAATGCATGACAGCGGTTGTTCGCCTGATAGTAAGCAGTATGTGTACCGAGTTTGGTTGCAGTCGGTCCACTACTTTAGGAGGAGGTGCAGGAAGAAGGCTCGCATGGTTTTGCAGTAATTCAAGAATATCGTAGTTTACGACTTCGTGTCTCCTGTAGCGTGAGTAGTAGGTGTTTAATTCATGACAGCGATTGTTCGCCTGATAGTAAGCAGTAAGTGTACCGAGTTTGGTTGCAATCGGTCCACTACTTTAGGAGGAGGTGCAGGAAGATGGCTCGCATGGTTTAGCAGTAATTCAAGAATATCGTAGTTTACGACTTCGTGTCTCCTGTAGCGTGAGTGGAAGGTGTTTAATTCATAACAGCGGTTGTTCGCCTGATAGTAAGCAGTATGTGTACCGAGTTTGGTTGCAGTCGGTCCACTACTTTAGGAGGAGGTGCAGGAAGATGGCTCGCGTGGTTTTTGAGTAATTCAAGAATATCGCAGTTTACGACTTCGAGTCTCCTGTAGCGTGAGTGGTAGGTGTTTAATTCATGAAAGCGGTTGTTCGCCTGATAGTAAACAGTATGTGTACAGAGGTTGGTTGCAGTCGGTCCACTACTTTAGGAGGAGGTGCAGGAAGATGGCTCGCATGGTTTAGCAGTAATTCAAGAATATCGTAGTTTACGACTTCGTGTCTCCTGTAGCGTGAGTGGTAGGTGCTTAATTCATGACAGCGGTTGTTCGCCTGATAGTAAGCAGTATGTGTACTGAGTTTGGTTGCAGTCGGTCCACTACTTTACGAGGAGGTGCAGGAAGATGGTTTTGCAGTAATTCAAGAATATCGTAGTTTACGACTTCGTGTCTCCTGTAGCGTGAGTGGTAGGTGTTTAATTCATGACAGCGGTTGTTCGCCTGATAGTGAGCAGTATGTGTACCGAGTTTGGTTGCAGTCGGTCCACTACTTTAGGAGGAAGTGCAGGAAGATGGCCCGCATGGTTTTGCAATAATTCAAGATTATCGTTGTTTACGACTTCGTGTCTCCTGTAGCGTGAGTGGTAGGTGTTTAATTCATGACAGCGGTTGTTCGCCTGATAGTAAGCGGTATGTGTACCGAGTTTGGTTGCAGTCGGTCCACTACATTAGGTGGAGGTGCAGGAATATCGCTCGCATGGTTTTGCAATAATTCAAGATTATCGTAGTTTACCACTTCGTGTCTCCTGTAGCGTGAGTGGTAGGTGTTTAATTCATGACAGCGGTTGTTCGCCTGATAGTAAGCAGTTTGTGTACCGAGTTTGGTTGCAGTCGGTCCACTACTTTAGGAGGAGGTGCAGGAAGATGGCTCGCATAATTTTGCATTAATTCAAGAATATCGTAGTTTACGACTTCGTGTCTCCTGTAGGGTGAGTGGTAGGTGTTTAATTCATGACAGCGGTTGTTCGCCTGATAGTACGCGGTATGTGTACCGAGTTTGGTTGCAGTCGGTCCACTACTTTAGGAGGAGGTGCAGGAAGATCGCTTGCAGGATTTTGCAGTAATTCAAGAATATCGTAGTTTACGACTTCGAGTCTCCTGTAGCGTGAGTGGTAGGTGTTTAATTCATGAAAGCGGTTGTTCGCCTGATAGTAAACAGTATGTGTACAGAGTTTGGTTGCAGTCGGTCCACTACTTTAGGAGGAGGTGCAGGAAGATGGCTTGCATGGTTTTGCAGTAATTCAAGAATATCGTAGTTTACGACTTCGTGTCTCCTGTAGCGTGAGTGGTAGGTGTTTAATTCATGACAGCGGTTGTTCGCCTGATAGTAAGCAGTTTGTGTACCGAGTTTGGTTGCAGTCTGTCCACTACTTTAGGGGGAGGTGCAGGAAGATGGCTCGCATGGTTTTGCAATAATTCAAGATTATCGTAGTTTACGACTTCGAGTCTCCTGTAGCGTGAGTGGTAGGTGTTTAATTCATGACAGCGGTTGTTCGCCTGATAGTAAGCAGTTTGTGCACCGAGTTTGGTTGCAGACGGTATATTACTTTAGGAGGAGGTGCAGTAAGATTGTTCGCATTGTTTTGCAGTAATTCAAGAATATCGTAGTTTACGACTTCGTGTATTCTGTGGCGTGAGTGGTAGGTGTTTAATGCATGACAGCGGTTGTTCGCCTGATAGTAAGCAGTATGTGTACCGAGTTTGGTTGCAGTCGGTCCACTACTTTAGGAGGAGGTGCAGGAAGAAGGCTCGCATGGTTTTGCAGTAATTCAAGAATATCGTAGTTTACGAATTCGTGTCTCCTGTAGCGTGAGTAGTAGGTGTTTAATTCATGGCAGCGATTGTTCGCCTGATAGTAAGCAGTAAGTGTACCGAGTTTGGTTGCAATCGGTCCACTACTTTAGGAGGAGGTGCAGGAAGATGGCTCGCATGGTTTAGCAGTAATTCAAGAATATCGTAGTTTACGACTTCGTGTCTCCTGTAGCGTGAGTGGAAGGTGTTTAATTCATAACAGCGGTTGTTCGCCTGATAGTAAGCAGTATGTGTACCGAGTTTGGTTGCAGTCGGTCCACTACTTTAGGAGGAGGTGCAGGAAGATGGCTCGCGTGGTTTTGGAGTAATTCAAGAATATCGCAGTTTACGACTTCGAGTCTCCTGTAGCGTGAGTGGTAGGTGTTTAATTCATGAAAGCGGTTGTTCGCCTGATAGTAAACAGTATGTGTACAGAGTTTGGTTGCAGTCGGTCCACTACTTTAGGAGGAGGTGCAGGAAGATGGCTCGCGTGGTTTAGCAGTAATTCAAGAATATCGTAGTTTACGACTTCGTGTCTCCTGTAGCGTGAGTGGTAGGTGCTTAATTCATGACAGCGGTTGTTCGCCTGATAGTAAGCAGTATGTGTACTGAGTTTGGTTGCAGTCGGTCCACTACTTTACGAGGAGGTGCAGGAAGATGGTTTTGCAGTAATTCAAGAATATCGTAGTTTACGACTTCGTGTCTCCTGTAGCGTGAGTGGTAGGTGTTTAATTCATGACAGCGGTTGTTCGCCTGATAGTGAGCAGTATGTGTTCCGAGTTTGGTTGCAGTCGGTCCACTACTTTAGGAGGAAGTGCAGGAAGATGGCCCGCATGGTTTTGCAATAATTCAAGATTATCGTTGTTTACGAGTTCGTGTCTCCTGTAGCGTGAGTGGTAGGTGTTTAATTCATGACAGCGGTTGTTCGCCTGATAGTAAGCGGTATGTGTACCGAGTTTGGTTGCAGTCGGTCCACTACATTAGGTGGAGGTGCAGGAAGATCGCTCGCATGGTTTTGCAATAATTCAAGATTATCGTAGTTTACCACTTCGTGTCTCCTGCAGCGTGAGTGGTAGGTGTTTAATTCATGACAGCGGTTGTTCGCCTGATAGTAAGCAGTTTGTGTACCGAGTTTGGTTGCAGTCGGTCCACTACTTTAGGAGGAGGTGCAGGAAGATGGCTCGCATAGTTTTGCATTAATTCAAGAATATCGTAGTTTACGACTTCGTGTCTCCTGTAGGGTGAGTGGTAGGTGTTTAATTCATGACAGCGGTTGTTCGCCTGATGGTACGCGGTATGTGTACCGAGTTTGGTTGCAGTCGGTCCACTACTTTAGGAGGAGGTGCAGGAAGATCGCTTGCAGGATTTTGCAGTAATTCAAGAATATCGTAGTTTACGACTTCGAGTCTCCTGTAGCGTGAGTGGTAGGTGTTTAATTCATGAAAGCGGTTGTTCGCCTGATAGTAAACAGTATGTGTACAGAGTTTGGTTGCAGTCGGTCCACTACTTTAGGAGGAGGTGAAGGAAGATGGCTTGCATGGTTTTGCAGTAATTCAAGAATATCGTAGTTTACGACTTCGTGTCTCCTGTAGCGTGAGTGGTAGGTGTTTAATTCATGACAGCGGTTGTTCGCCTGATAGTAAGCAGTTTGTGTACCGAGTTTGGTTGCAGTCGGTCCACTACTTTAGGGGGAGGTGCAGGAAGATCGCTCGCATGGTTTTGCAATAATTCAAGATTATCGTAGTTTACGACTTCGTGTCTCCTGTAGCGTGAGTGGTAGGTGTTTAATTCATGACAGCGGTTGTTTGCCTGATAGTAAGCAGTATGTGTACCGAGTTCGGTTGCAGTCGTTCCACTGCCTTAGGAGGAGGTGCATGAAGATGGATCGTATGTTTTTGCAGTAATTCAAGAATATCGTAGTTTACGACTTCGAGTCTCCTGTAGCGTGAGTGGTAGGTGTTTAATTCATGACAGCGGTTGTTCGCCTGATAGTAAGCAGTTTGTGCACCGAGTTTGGTTGCAGACGGTATATTACTTTAGGAGGAGGTGCAGTAAGATTGCTCGCATTGTTTTGCAGTAATTCAAGAATATCGTAGTTTACGACTTCGTGTATTCTGTGGCGTGAGTGGTAGGTGTTTAATGCATGACAGCGGTTGTTCGCCTGATAGTAAGCAGTATGTGTACCGAGTTTGGTTGCAGTCGGTCCACTACTTTAGGAGGAGGTGCAGGAAGAAGGCTCGCATGGTTTTGCAGTAATTCAAGAATATCGTAGTTTACGACTTCGTGTCTCCTGTAGCGTGAGTAGTAGGTGTTTAATTCATGACAGCGATTGTTCTCCTGATATTAAGTAGTAAGTGTACCGAGTTTGGTTGCAATCGGTCCACTACTTTAGGAGGAGGTGCAGGAAGATGGCTCGCATGGTTTAGCAGTAATTCAAGAATATCGTAGTTTACGACATCGTGTCTCCTGTAGCGTGAGTGGAAGGTGTTTAATTCATAACAGCGGTTGTTCGCCTGATAGTAAGCAGTATGTGTACCGAGTTTGGTTGCAGTCGGTCCACTACTTTAGGAGGAGGTGCAGGAAGATGGCTCGCGTGGTTTTGGAGTAATTCAAGAATATCGCAGTTTACGACTTCGAGTCTCCTGTAGCGTGAGTGGTAGGTGTTTAATTCATGAAAGCGGTTGTTCGCCTGATAGTAAACAGTATGTGTACAGAGTTTGGTTGCAGTCGGTCCACTACTTTAGGAGGAGGTGCAGGAAGATGGCTCGCATGGTTTAGCAGTAATTCAAGAATATCGTAGTTTACGACTTCGTGTCTCCTGTAGCGTGAGTGGTAGGTGCTTAATTCATGACAGCGGTTGTTCGCCTGATAGTAAGCAGTATGTGTACTGAGTTTGGTTGCAGTCGGTCCACTACTTTACGAGGAGGTGCAGGAAGATGGTTTTGCAGTAATTCAAGAATATCGTAGTTTACGACTTCGTGTCTCCTGTAGCGTGAGTGGTAGGTGTTTAATTCATGAAAGCGGTTGTTCGCCTGATAGTAAACAGTATGTGTACAGAGTTTGGTTGCAGTCGGTCCACTACTTTAGGAGGAGGTGCAGGAAGATGGCTTGCATGGTTTTGCAGTAATTCAAGAATATCGTAGTTTACGACTTCGTGTCTCCTGTAGCGTGAGTGGTAGGTGTTTAATTCATGACAGCGGTTGTTCGCCTGATAGTAAGCAGTTTGTGTACCGAGTTTGGTTGCAGTCGGTCAACTACTTTAGGGGGAGGTGCAGGAAGATGGCTCGCATGGTTTTGCAATAATTCAAGATTATCGTAGTTTACAAATTCGTGTCTCCTATAGCGTGAGTGGTAGGTGTTTAATTCATGACAGCGGTTGTTCGCCTGATAGTAAGCAGTTTGTGTACCGAGTTTGGTTGCAGTCGGTCCATTACTTTAGGGGGAGGTGCAGGAAGATGGCTCGCATGGTTTTGCATTAATTCAAGAATATCGTAGTTTACGACTTCGTGTCTCCTGTAGGGTGAGTGGTAGGTGTTTAATTCATGACAGCGGTTGTTCGCCTGATAGTAAGCAGTTTGTGTACCGAGTTTGGTTGCAGCCGGTCCACTACTTTAGGGGGAGGTGCAGGAAGATGGCTCGCATGGTATTGCATTAATTCAAGAATATCGTAGTTTTTCGACTTCGTGTCTTCTGTAGGGTGAGTGGTAGGTGTTTAATTCATGACAGCGGTTGCTCGCCCTATAGTACGCGGTATGTGTACCTAGTTTGGTTGCAGTCGGTCCACTACTTTAGGAGGAGGTGCAGGAAGATGGCTCGCATGGTTTTGCAATAATTCAAGATTATCGTTGTTTACGACTTCGTGTCTCCTGTAGCGTGAGTGGTAGGTGTTTAATTCATGAAAGCGGTTGTTCGCCTGATAGTAAACAGTATGTGTACAGAGTTTGGTTGCAGTCGGTCCACTACTTTAGGAGGAGGTGCAGGAAGATGGCTCGCATGGTTTAGCAGTAATTCAAGAATATCGTAGTTTACGACTTCGTGTCTCCTGTAGCGTGAGTGGTAGGTGCTTAATTCATGACAGCGGTTGTTCGCCTGATAGTAAGCAGTATGTGTACTGAGTTTGGTTGCAGTCGGTCCACTACTTTACGAGGAGGTGCAGGAAGATGGTTTTGCAGTAATTCAAGAATATCGTAGTTTACGACTTCGTGTCTCCTGTAGCGTGAGTGGTAGGTGTTTAATTCATGAAAGCGGTTGTTCGCCTGATAGTAAACAGTATGTGTACAGAGTTTGGTTGCAGTCGGTCCACTACTTTAGGAGGAGGTGCAGGAAGATGGCTTGCATGGTTTTGCAGTAATTCAAGAATATCGTAGTTTACGACTTCGTGTCTCCTGTAGCGTGAGTGGAAGGTGTTTAATTCATAACAGCGGTTGTTCGCCTGATAGTAAGCAGTATGTGTTCCGAGTTTGGTTGCAGTCGGTCCACTACTTTAGGAGGAGGTGCAGGAAGATGGCTCGCGTGGTTTTGGAGTAATTCAAGAATATCGCAGTTTACGACTTCGAGTCTCCTGTAGCGTGAGTGGTAGGTGTTTAATTCATGAAAGCGGTTGTTCGCCTGATAGTAAACAGTATGTGTACAGAGTTTGGTTGCAGTTGGTCCACTACTTTAGGAGGAGGTGCAGGAAGATGGCTCGCATGGTTTAGCAGTAATTCAAGAATATCGTAGTTTACGACTTCGTGTCTCCTGTAGCGTGAGTGGTAGGTGCTTAATTCATGACAGCGGTTGTTCGCCTGATAGTAAGCAGTATGTGTACTGAGTTTGGTTGCAGTCGGTCCACTACTTTAGGAGGAGGTGCAGGAAGATGGCACGCATAGTTTTGCATTAATTCAAGAATATCGTAGTTTACGACTTCGTGTCTCCTGTAGGGTGAGTGGTAGGTGTTTAATTCATGACAGCGGTTGTTCGCCTGATAGTGAGCAGTATGTGTACCGAGTTTGGTTGCAGTCGGTCCACTACTTTAGGAGGAAGTGCAGGAAGATGGCCCGCATGGTTTTGCAATAATTCAAGATTATCGTTGTTTACGACTTCGTGTCTCCTGTAGCGTGAGTGGTAGGTGTTTAATTCATGACAGCGGTTGTTCGCCTGATAGTAAGCAGTTTGTGTACCGAGTTTGGTTGCAGTCGGTCCACTACTTTAGGGGGAGGTGCAGGAAGATAGCTCGCATGGTTTTGCATTAGTCCAAGAATATCGTAGTTTACGACTTCGTGTCTCCTGTAGGGTGAGTGGTAGGTGTTTAATGCATGACAGCGGTTGTTCGCCTGATAGTACGCGGTATGTGTACCGAGTTTGGTGTCAGTCGGTCCACTACTTTAGGAGGAGGTGCAGGAAGATGGCTTGCAGGATTTTGCAGTAATTCAAGAATATCGTAGTTTACGACTTCGTGTCTCCTGTAGCGTGACTGGTAGGTGTTTAATTCATGACAGCGGTTGTTCGCCTGATAGTAAGCGGTATGTGTACCGAGATTGGTTGCAGTCGGTCCACTACATTAGGTGGAGGTGCAGGAAGATCGCTCGCATGGTTTTGCAATAATTCAAGATTATCGTAGTTTACGACTTCGTGTCTCCTGTAGCGTGAGTGGTAGGTGTTTAATTCATGACAGCGGTTGTTCGCCTGATAGTAAGCAGTTTGTGTACTGAGTTTGGTTGCAGTCGGTCCACTACTTTAGGAGGAGGTGCAGGAAGATGGCTCGCATAGTTTTGCATTAATTCAAGAATATCGTAGTTTACGACTTCGTGTCTCCTGTAGGGTGAGTGGTAGGTGTTTAATTCATGACAGCGGTTGTTCGCCTGATAGTACGCGGTATGTGTACCGAGTTTGGTTGCAGTCGGTCCACTACTTTAGGAGAAGGTGCAGGAAGATCGCTTGCAGGATTTTGCAATAATTCAAGAATATCGTAGTTTACGACATCGAGACTCCTGTAGCGTGAGTGGTAGGTGTTTAATTCATGAAAGCGGTTGTTCGCCTGATAGTAAACAGTATGTGTACAGAGTTTGGTTGCAGTCGGTCCACTACTTTAGGAGGAGGTGCAGGAAGATTTCTTGCATGGTTTTGAAGTAATTCAAGAATATCGTAGTTTACGACTTCGTGTCTCCTGTAGCGTGAGTGGTAGGTGTTTAATTCATGACAGCGGTTGTTCGCCTGATAGTAAGCAGTTTGTGTACCGAGTTTGGTTGCAGTCGGTCCACTACTCTAGGGGGAGGTGCAGGAAGATGGCTCGCATGGTTTTGCAATAATTCAAGATTATCGTAGTTTACAACTTCGTGTCTCCTGTAGGGTGAGTGGTAGGTGTTTAATTCATGACAGCGGTTGTTCGCCCTGATAGTAAGCAGTTTGTGTACCGAGTTTGGTTGCAGTCGGTCCATTACTTTAGGGGGAGGTGCAGGAAGATGGCTCGCATGGTTTTGCATTAATTCAAGAATATCGTAGTTTACGACTTCGTGTCTCCTGTAGGGTGAGTGGTAGGTGTTTAATTCATGAAAGCGGTTGTTCGCCTGATAGTAAGCAGTTTGTGTACCGAGTTTGGTTGCAGCCGGTCCACTACTTTAGGGGGAGGTGCAGGAAGATGGCTCGCATGGTTTTGCATTAATTCAAGAATATCGTAGTTTACGACTTCGTGTCTTCTGTAGGGTGAGTGGTAGGTGTTTAATTCATGACAGCGGTTGCTCGCCCTATAGTACGCGGTATGTGTACCGAGTTTGGTTGCAGTCGGTCCACTACTTTAGGAGGAGGTGCAGGAAGATGGCTCGCATGGTTTTGCAATAATTCAAGATTATCGTTGTTTACGACTTCGTGTCTCCTGTAGCGTGAGTGGTAGCTGTTTAATTCATGACAGCGGTTGTTCGCCTGATAGTAAGCAGTTTTTGTACCGAGTTTGGTTGCAGTCGGTCCACTACTTTAGGGGGAGGTGCAGGAAGATAGCTCGCATGGTTTTGCATTAGTCCAAGAATATCGTAGTTTACGACTTCGTGTCTCCTGTAGGGTGAGTGGTAGGTGTTTAATGCATGACAGCGGTTGTTCGCCTGATAGTACGCGGTATGTGTACAGAGTTTGGTTGCAGTCGGTCCACTACTTTAGGAGGAGGTACAGGAAGATCGCTTGCAGGATTTTGCAGTAATTCAAGAATATCGTAGTTTACGACTTCGAGGCTCCTGTAGCGTGAGTGGTAGGTGTTTAATTCATGAAAGCGGTTGTTCGCCTGATAGTAAACAGTATGTGTACAGAGTTTGGTTGCAGTCGTTCCACTGCCTTAGGAGGAGGTGCATGAAGATGGATCGTATGTTTTTGCAGTAATTCAAAAATATCGTAGTTTACGACTTCGAGTCTCCTGTAGGGTGAGTGGTAGGTGTTTAATTCATGACAGCGGTTGTTCGCCTGATAGTACGCGGTATGTGTACCGAGTTTGGTTGCAGTCGGTCCACTACTTTAGGAGGAGGTGCAGGAAGATCGCTTGCAGGATTTTGCAGTAATTCAAGAATATCGTAGTTTACGACTTCGAGTCTCCTGTAGCGTGAGTGGTAGGTGTTTAATTCATGAAAGCGGTTGTTCGCCTGAGAGTAAACAGTATGTGTACAGAGTTTGGTTGCAGTCGGTCCACTACTTTAGGAGGAGGTGCAGGAAGATGGATTGCATGGTTTTGCAGTAATTCAAGAATATCGTAGTTTACGACTTCGTGTCTCCTGTAGCGTGAGTGGTAGGTGTTTAATTCATGACAGCGGTTGTTCGCCTGATAGTAAGCAGTTTGTGTACCGAGTTTGGTTGCAGTCGGTCCACTACTTTAGGGGGAGGTGCAGGAAGATCGCTCGCATGGTTTTGCAATAATTCAAGATTATCGTAGTTTACGACTTCGTGTCTCCTGTAGCGTGAGTGGTAGATGTTTAATTCATGACAGCGGTTGTTCGCCTGATTGTAAGCAGTATGTGTACCGAGTTCGGTTGCAGTCGTTCCACTGCCTTAGGACTAGGTGCATGAAGATGGATCGTATGTTTTTGCAGTAATTCAAAAATATCGTAGTTTATGACTTCGAGTCTCCTGTAGCGTGAGTGGTAGGTGTTTAATTCATGACAGCGGTTGTTCGCATGATAGTAAGCAGTTTGTGTACCGAGTTTGGTTGCAGACGGTAGATTACTTTAGGAGGAGGTGCAGGAAGATCGCTTGCAGGATTTTGCAGTAATTCAAGAATATCGTAGTTTACGACTTCGTGTATTCTGTGGCGTGAGTGGTAGGTGTTTAATGCATGACAGCGGTTGTTCGCCTGATAGTAAGCAGTATGTGTACCCAGTTTGGTTGCAGTCGGTCCACTACTTTAGGAGGACGTGCAGGAAGAAGGCTCGCATGGTTTTGCAGTAATTCAAGAATATCGTAGTTTACGACTTCGTGTCTCCTGTAGCGTGAGTAGTAGGTGTTTAATTCATGACAGCGATTGTTCGCCTGATAGTAAGCAGTAAGTGTACCGAGTTTGGTTGCAATCGGTCCACTACTTTAGGAGGAGGTGCAGGAAGATGGCTCGCATGGTTTAGCAGTAATTCAAGAATATCGTAGTTTACGACTTCGTGTCTCCTGTAGCGTGAGTGGAAGGTGTTTAATTCATAACAGCGGTTGTTCGCCTGATAGTAAGCAGTATGTGTACCGAGTTTGGTTGCAGTCGGTCCACTACTTTAGGAGGAGGTGCAGGATGATGGCTCGCGTGGTTTTGGAGTAATTCAAGAATATCGCAGTTTACGACTTCGTGTCTCCTGTAGCGTGAGTGGTAGGTGCTTAATTCATGACAGCGGTTGTTCGCCTGATAGTAAGCAGTATGTGTACTGAGTTTGGTTGCAGTCGGTCCACTACTTTACGAGGAGGTGGAGGAAGATGGTTTTGCAGTAAATCAAGAATATCGTAGTTTACGACTTCGTGTCTCCTGTAGGGTGAGTGGTAGGAGTTTAATGCATGACAGCGGTTGTTCGCCTGATAGTACGCGGTATGTGTACCGAGTTTGGTTGCAGTCGGTCCACTACTTTAGGAGGAGGTGCAGGAAGATGGCTTGCAGGATTTCTCAGTAATTCAAGAATATCGTAGTTTACGATTTCGTGTCTCCTGTAGCGTGAGTGGTAGGTGTTTAATTCATGACAGCGGTTGTTCGCCTGATAGTAAGCGGTATGTGTACCGAGTTTGGTTGCAGTCGGTCCACTACATTAGGTGGAGGTGCAGGAAGATCGCTCGCATTGTTTTGCAATAATTCAAGATTATCGTAGTTTACAACTTCGTGTCTCCTGTAGCGTGAGTGGAAGGTGTTTAATTCATGACAGCGGTTGTTCGCCAGATAGTAAGCAGTTTGTGTTCCGAGTTTGGTTGCAGTCGGTCCACTACTTTAGGAGGAGGTGCAGGAAGATGGCTCGCATAGTTTTGCATTAATTCAAGAATATCGTAGTTTACGACTTCGTGTCTCCTGTAGGGTGAGTGGTAGGTGTTTAATGCATGTCAGCGGTTGTTCGCCTGATAGTACGCGGTATGTGTACCGAGTTTGGTTGCAGTCGGTCCACTACTTTAGGAGGAGGTGCAGGAAGATGGCTTGCAGGATTTGCAGTAATTCAAGAATATCGTAGTTTACGACTTCGTGTCTCCTGTAGCGTGAGTGGTAGGTCTTTAATTCATGACAGCGGTTGTTCGCCTGATAGTAAGCAGTTTGTGTACCGAGTTTGGTTGCAGACGGTAGATTACTTTAGGAGGATGTGCAGTAAGATTGCTCGCATTGTTTTGCAGTAATTCAAGAATATCGTAGTTTACGACTTCGTGTATTCTGTGGCGTGAGTGGTAGGTGTTTAATGCATGACAGCGGTTGTTCGCCTGATAGTAAGCAGTATGTGTATCCAGTTTGGTTGCAGTCGGTCCACTACTTTAGGAGGAGGTGCAGGAAGAAGGCTCGCATGGTTTTGCAGTAATTCAAGAATATCGTAGTTTACGACTTCGTGTCTCCTGTAGCGTGAGTAGTAGGTGTTTAATTCATGACAGCGATTGTTCGCCTGATAGTAAGCAGTAAGTGTACCGAGTTTGGTTGCAATCGGTCCACTACTTTAGGAGGAGGTGCAGGAAGATGGCTCGCATGGTTTAGCAGTAATTCAAGAATATCGTAGTTTACGACTTCGTGTCTCCTGTAGCGTGAGTGGAAGGTATTTAATTCATAACAGCGGTTGTTCGCCTGATAGTAAGCAGTATGTGTACCGAGTTTGGTTGCAGTCGGTCAACTACTTTAGGAGGAGGTGCAGGAAGATGGCTCGCGTGGTTTTGGAGTAATTCAAGAATATCGCTGTTTACGACTTCGTGTCTCCTGTAGCGTGAGTGGTAGGTGCTTAATTCATGACAGCGGTTGTTCGCCTGATAGTAAGCAGTATGTGTACTGAGTTTGGTTGCAGTCGGTCCACTACTTTACGAGGAGAAGCAGGAAGATGGTTTTGCAGTAATTCAAGAATATCGTAGTTTACGACTTCGTGTCTCCTGTAGGGTGAGTGGTAGGAGTTTAATGCATGACAGCGGTTGTTCGCCTGATAGTACGCGGTATGTGTACCGAGTTTGGTTGCAGTCGGTCCACTACTTTAGGAGGAGGTGGAGGAAGATGGCTTGCAGGATTTCTCAGTAATTCAAGAATATCGTAGTTTACGACTTCGTGTCTCCTGTAGCGTGAGTGGTAGGTGTTTAATTCATGACAGCGGTTGTTCGCCTGATAGTAAGCGGTATGTGTACCGAGTTTGGTTGCAGTCGGTCCACTACATTAGGTGGAGGTGCAGAAAGATCGCTCGCATGGTTTTGCAATAATTCAAGATTATCGTAGTTTACAACTTCGTGTCTCCTGTAGCGTGAGTGGTAGGTGTTTAATTCATGACAGCGGTTGTTCGCCTGATAGTAAGCAGTTTGTGTTCCGAGTTTGGTTGCAGTCGGTCCACTATTTTAGGAGGAGGTGCAGGAAGATGGCTCGCATAGTTTTGCATTAATTCAAGAATATCGTAGTTTACGACTTCGTGTCTCCTGTAGGGTGAGTGGTAGGTGTTTAATTCATGACAGCGGTTGTTCGCCTGATTGTACGCGGTATGTGTACCGAGTTTGGTTGCAGTCGGTCCACTACTTTAGGAGGAGGTGCAGGAAGATGGCTCGCATGGTTTTGCAATAATTCAAGATTATCGTTGTTTACGACTTCGTGTCTCTTGTAGCGTGAGTGGTAGGTCTTTAATTCATGACAGCGGTTGTTCGCCTGATAGTAAGCAGTTTGTGTACCGAGTTTGGTTGCAGTCGGTCCACTACTTTAGGGGGAGGTGCAGGAAGATAGCTCGCATGGTTTTGCATTATTCCAAGAATATCGTAGTTTACGACTTCGTGTCTCCTGTAGGGTGAGTGGTAGGTGTTTAATGCATGACAGCGGTTGTTCGCCTGATTGTACGCGGTATGTGTACCGAGTTTGGTTGCAGTCGGTCCACTACTTTAGGAGGAGGTGCAGGAAGATGGCTTGCAGGATTTTGCAGTAATTCAAGAATATCGTAGTTTACGACTTCGTGTCTCCTGTAGCGTGAGTGGTAGGTGTTTAATTCATGACAGCGGTTGTTCGCCTGATAGTAAGCAGTTTGTGTACCGAGTTTGGTTGCAGTCGGTCCACTACTTTAGGAGGAGGTGCAGGAAGATGGCTCGCATAGTTTAGCAGTAATTCAAGAATATCGTAGTTTACGACTTCGTGTCTCCTGTAGCGTGAGTGGAAGGTATTTAATTCATAACAGCGGTTGTTCGCCTGATAGTAAGCGGTATGTGTACCGAGTTTGGTTGCAGTCGGTCCACTACATTAGGTGGAGGTGCAGGAAGATCGCTCGCATGGTTTTGCAATAATTCAAGATTATCGTAGTTTACAACTTCGTGTCTCCTGTAGCGTGAGTGGTAGGTGTTTAATTCATGACAGCGGTTGTTCGCCTGATAGTAAGCAGTTTGTGTTCCGAGTTTGGTTGCAGTCGGTCCACTATTTTAGGAGGAGGTGCAGGAAGATGGCTCGCATAGTTTTGCATTAATTCAAGAATATCGTAGTTTACGACTTCGTGTCTCCTGTAGGGTGAGTGGTAGGTGTTTAATTCATGACAGCGGTTGTTCGCCTGATTGTACGCGGTATGTGTACCGAGTTTGGTTGCAGTCGGTCCACTACTTTAGGAGGAGGTGCAGGAAGATGGCTCGCATGGTTTTGCAATAATTCAAGATTATCGTTGTTTACGACTTCGTGTCTCTTGTAGCGTGAGTGGTAGGTCTTTAATTCATGACAGCGGTTGTTCGCCTGATAGTAAGCAGTTTGTGTACCGAGTTTGGTTGCAGTCGGTCCACTACTTTAGGGGGAGGTGCAGGAAGATAGCTCGCATGGTTTTGCATTATTCCAAGAATATCGTAGTTTACGACTTCGTGTCTCCTGTAGGGTGAGTGGTAGGTGTTTAATGCATGACAGCGGTTGTTCGCCTGATAGTACGCGGTATGTGTACCGAGTTTGGTTGCAGTCGGTCCACTACTTTAGGAGGAGGTGCAGGAAGATGGCTTGCAGGATTTTGCAGTAATTCAAGAATATCGTAGTTTACGACTTCGTGTCTCCTGTAGCGTGAGTGGTAGGTGTTTAATTCATGACAGCGGTTGTTCGCCTGATAGTAAGCGGTATGTGTACCGAGTTTGGTTGCAGTCGGTCCACTACATTAGGTGGAGGTGCAGGAAGATCGCTCGCATGGTTTTGCAATAATTCAAGATTATCGTAGTTTACGACTTCGTGTCTCCTGTAGCGTGAGTGGTAGGTGTTTAATTCATGACAGCGGTTGTTCGCCTGATAGTAAGAAGTTTGTGTACCGAGTTTGGTTGCAGTCGGTCCACTACTTTAGGAGGAGGTGCAGGAAGATGGCTCGCATAGTTTTGCATTAATTCAAGAATATCGTAGTTTACGACTTCGTGTCTCCTGTAGGGTGAGTGGTAGGTGTTTAATTCATGACAGCGGTTGTTCGCCTGATAGTACGCGGTATGTGTACCGAGTTTGGTTGCAGTCGGTCCACTACTTTAGGAGGAGGTGCAGGAAGATCGCTTGCAGGATTTTGCAGTAATTCAAGAATATCGTAGTTTACGACTTCGAGTCTCCTGTAGCGTGAGTGGTAGGTGTTTAATTCATGACAGCGGTTGTTCGCCTGATAGTAAGCAGTTTGTGTACCGAGTTTGGTTGCAGACGGTATATTACTTTAGGAGGAGGTGCAAAAAAGATTGCTCGCATTGTTTTGCAGTAATTCAAGAATATCGTAGTTTACGACTTCGTGTATTCTGTGGCGTGAGTGGTAAGTGTTTAATGCATGACAGCGGTTGTTCGCCTGATAGTAAGCAGTATGTGTACCGAGTTTGGTTGCAGTCGGTCCACTACTTTAGGAGGGGGTGCAGGAAGATGGCTCGCGTGGTTTGGAGTAATTCAAGAATATCGCAGTTTACGACTTCGTGTCTCCTGTAGCGTGAGTGGTAGGTGCTTAATTCATGACAGCGGTTGTTCGCCTGATAGTAAGCAGTATGTGTACTGAGTTTGGTTGCAGTCGGTCCACTACTTTACGAGGAGGTGCAGGAAGATGGTTTTGCAGTAATTCAAGAATATCGTAGTTTACGACTTCGTGTCTCCTGTAGCGTGAGTGGTAGGTGTTTAATTCATGACAGCGGTTGTTCGCCTGATAGTAAGCAGTTTGTGTACCGAGTTTGGTTGCAGTCGGTCCACTACTTTAGGGGGAGGTGCAGGAAGATCGCTCGCATGGTTTTGCAATAATTCAAGATTATCGTAGTTTACGACTTCGTGTCTCCTGTAGCGTGAGGGGTAGATGTTTAATTCATGACAGCGGTTGTTCGCCTGATTGTAAGCAGTATGTGTACCGAGTTCGGTTGCAGTCGTTCCACTGCCTTAGGAGGAGGTGCATGAAGATGGATCGTATGTTTTTGCAGTAATTCAAAAATATCGTAGTATACGACTTCGAGTCTCCTGTAGCGTGAGTGGTAGGTGTTTAATTCATGACAGCGGTTGTTCGCCTGATAGTAAGCAGTTTGTGTACCGAGTTTGGTTGCAGACGGTATAATACTTTAGGAGGAGGTGCAGTAAGATTGCTCGCATTGTTTTGCAGTAATTCAAGAATATCGTAGTTTACGACTTCGTGTATTCTGTGGCGTGAGTGGTAGGTGTTTAATGCATGACAGCGGTTGTTCGCCTGATAGTAAGCAGTATGTGTACCCAGTTTGGTTGCAGTCGGTCCACTACTTTAGGAGGAGGTGCAGGAAGAAGGCTCGCATGGTTTTGCAGTAATTCAAGAATATCGTAGTTTACGACTTCGTGTCTCCTGTAGCGTGAGTAGTAGGTGTTTAATTCATGACAGCGATTGTTCGCCTGATAGTAAGCAGTAAGTGTACCGAGTTTGGTTGCAATCGGTCCACTACTTTAGGAGGAGGTGCAGGAAGATGGCTCGCATGGTTTAGCAGTAATTCAAGAATATCGTAGTTTACGACTTCGTGTCTCCTGTAGCGTGAGTGGTAGGTGCTTAATTCATGACAGCGGTTGTTCGCCTGATAGTAAGCAGTATGTGTACTGAGTTTGGTTGCAGTCGGTCCACTACTTTACGAGGAGGTGCAGGAAGATGGTTTTGCAGTAAATCAAGAATATCGTAGTTTACGACTTCGTGTCTCCTGTAGGGTGAGTGGTAGGAGTTTAATGCATGACAGCGGTTGTTCGCCTGATAGTACGCGGTATGTGTACCGAGTTTGGTTGCAGTCGGTCCACTACTTTAGGAGGAGGTGCAGGAAGATGGCTTGCAGGATTTCTCAGTAATTCAAGAATATCGTAGTTTACGACTTATTGTCTCCTGTAGCGTGAGTGGTAGGTGTTTAATTCATGACAGCGGTTGTTCGCCTGATAGTAAGCGGTATGTGTACCGAGTTTGGTTGCAGTCGGTCCACTACAATAGGTGGAGGTGCAGGAAGATCGCTCGCATGGTTTTGCAATAATTCAAGATTATCGTAGTTTACAACTTCATGTCTCCTGTAGCGTGAGTGGTAGGTGTTTAATTCATGACAGCGGTTGTTCGCCTGATAGTAAGCAGTTTGTGTTCCGAGTTTGGTTGCAGTCGGTCCACTACTTTAGGAGGAGGTGCAGGATGATGGCTCGCATAGTTTTGCATTAATTCAAGAATATCGTAGTTTACGACTTCGTGTCTCCTGTAGGGTGAGTGGTAGGTGTTTAATTCATGACAGCGGTTGTTCGCCTGATAGTACGCGGTATGTGTACCGAGTTTGGTTGCAGTCGGTCCACTACTTTAGGAGGAGGTGCAGGAAGATGGCTCGCATGGTTTTGCAATAATTCAAGATTATCGTTGTTTACGACTTCGTGTCTCTTGTAGCGTGAGTGGTAGGTGTTTAATTCATGACAGCGGTTGTTCGCCTGATAGTAAGCAGTTTGTTTACCGAGTTTGGTTGCAGTCGGTCCACTACTTTAGGGGGAGGTGCAGGAAGATAGCTCGCATGGTTTTGCATTAGTCCAAGAATATCGTAGTTTACGACTTCGTGTCTCCTGTAGGGTGAGTGGTAGGTGTTTAATGCATGACAGCGGTTGTTCGCGTGATAGTACGCGGTATGTGTACCGAGTTTGGTTGCAGTCGGTCCACTACTTTAGGAGGAGGTGCAGGAAGATGGCTTGCAGGATTTTGCAGTAATTCAAGAATATCGTAGTTTACGACTTCGTGTCTCCTGTAGCGTGAGTGGTAGGTGTTTAATTCATGACAGCGGTTGTTCGCCTGATAGTAAGCGGTATGTGTACCGAGTTTGGTTGCAGTCGGTCCACTACATTAGGTGGAGGTGCAGGAAGATCGCTCGCATGGTTTTGCAATAATTCAAGATTATCGTAGTTTACGACTTCGTGTCTCCTGTAGCGTGAGTGGTAGGTGTTTAATTCATGACAGCGGTTGTTCGCCTGATAGTAAGCAGTATGTGTACCGAGTTCGGTTGCAGTCGTTCCACTGCCTTAGGAGGAGGTGCATGAAGATGGATCGTATGTTTTTGCAGTAATTCAAGAATATCGTAGTTTACGACTTCGAGTCTCCTGTAGCGTGAGTGGTAGGTGTTTAATTCATGACAGCGGTTGTTCGCCTGATAGTAAGCAGTTTGTGTACCGAGTTTGGTTGCAGACGGTATATTACTTTAGGAGGAGGTGCAGTAAGATTGCTCTCATTGTTTTGCAGTAATTCAAGAATATCGTAGTTTACGACTTCGTGTATTCTGTGGCGTGAGTGGTAGGTGTTTAATGCATGACAGCGGTTGTTCGCCTGATAGTAAGCAGTATGTGTACCGAGTTTGGTTGCAGTCGGTCCACTACTTTAGGAGGAGGTGCAGGAAGAAAGCTCGCATGGTTTTGCAGTAATTCAAGAATATCGTAGTTTACGACTTCGTGTCTCCTGTAGCGTGAGTAGTAGGTGTTTAATTCATGACAGCGATTGTTCGCCTGATTGTAAGCAGTAAGTGTACCGAGTTTGGTTGCAATCGGTCCACTACTTTAGGAGGAGGTGCAAGAAGATGGCTCGCATGGTTTAGCAGTAATTCAAGAATATCGTAGTTTACGTCTTCGTGTCTCCTGTAGCGTGAGTGGAAGGTGTTTAATTCATAACAGCGGTTGTTCGCCTGATAGTAAGCAGTATGTGTACCGAGTTTGGTTGCAGTCGGTCCACTACTTTAGGAGGGGGTGCAGGAAGATTGCTCGCGTGGTTTGGAGTAATTCAAGAATATCGCAGATTACGACTTCGTGTCTCCTGTAGCGTGAGTGGTAGGTGCTTAATTCATGACAGCGGTTGTTCGCCTGATAGTTAGCAGTATGTGTACTGAGTTTGGTTGCAGTCGGTCCACTACTTTAGGAGGAAGTGCAGGAAGATGGCTCGCATGGTTTTGCAATAATTCAAGATTATCGTTGTTTACGACTTCGTGTCTCCTGTAGCGTGAGTGGTAGGTGTTTAATTCATGACAGCGGTTGTTCGCCTGATAGTAAGCAGTATGTGTACCGAGTTTGGTTGCAGTCGGTCCACTACTTTAGGAGGAAGTGCAGGAAGATGGCTCGCATGGTTTTGCAATAATTCAAGATTATCGTTGTTTACGACTTCGTGTCTCCTGTAGCGTGAGTGGTAGGTGTTTAATTCTTGACAGCGGTTGTTCGCCTGATAGTAAGCAGTTTGTGTTCCGAGTTTGGTTGCAGGCGGTCCACTACTTTAGGAGGAGGTGCATGAAGATAGCTCGCAAGGTTTTGCATTAGTCCAAGAATATCGTAGTTTACGACTTCGTGTCTCCTGTAGCGTGAGTGGTAGGTGTTTAATGCATGACAGCGGTTGTTCGCCTAATAGTGCGCGGTATGTGTACCGAGTTTGGTTGCAGTCGGTCCACTACTTTAGGAGGAGGTGCAGGAAGATTGCTTGCAGGATTTTGCAGTAATTCAAGAATATCGTAGTTTACGACTTCGTGTCTCCTGTAGCGTGAGTGGTAGGTGTTTAATTCATGAAAGCGGTTGTTCGCCTGATAGTAAACAGTATGTGTACAGAGTTTGGTTGCAGTCGGTCCACTACTGTAGGAGGAGGTGCAGGAAGATGGCTTGCATGGTTTTGCAGTAATTCAAGAATATCATAGTTTACGACTTCGTGTCTCCTGTAGCGTGAGTGGTAGGTGTTTAATTCATGACAGCGGTTGTTCGCCTGATAGTAAGCAGTTTGTGTACCGAGTTTGGTTGCAGTCGGTCCACTACTTTAGGGGGAGGTGCAGGAAGATCGCTCGCATGGTTTTGCAATTATTCAAGATTATCGTAGTTTACGACTTCGTGTCTCCTGTAGCGTGAGTGGTAGGTGTTTCATTCATGACAGCGGTTGTTCGCCTGATAGTAAGCAGTATGTGTACCGAGTTCGGTTGCAGTCGTTCCACTGCCTTAGGAGGAGGTGCATGAAGATGGATCGTATGTTTTTGCAGTAATTCAAGAATATCGTAGTTTACGACTTCGAGTCTCCTGTAGCGTGAGTGGTAGGTGTTTAATTCATGACAGCGGTTGTTCGCCTGATAGTAAGCAGTTTGTGTACCGAGTTTGGTTGCAGACGGTATATTACTTTAGGAGGAGGTGCAGTAAGATTGCTCTCATTGTTTTGCAGTAATTCAAGAATATCGTAGTTTACGACATCGTGTATTCTGTGGCGTGAGTGGTAGGTGTTTAATGCATGACAGCGGTTGTTCGCCTGATAGTAAGCAGTATGTGTACCGAGTTTGGTTGCAGTCGGTCCACTACTTTAGGAGGAGGTGCAGGAAGAATGCTCGCATGGTTTTGCAGTAATTCAAGAATATCGTAGTTTACGACTTCGTGTCTCCTGTAGCGTGAGTAGTAGGTGTTTAATTCATGACAGCGATTGTTCGCCTGATAGCAAGCAGTAAGTGTACCGAGTTTGGTTGCAATCGGTCCACTACTTTAGGAGGAGGTGCAAGAAGATGGCTCGCATGGTTTAGCAGTAATTCAAGAATATCGTAGTTTACGACTTCGTGTCTCCTGTAGCGTGAGTGGAAGGTGTTTAATTCATAACAGCGGTTGTTCGCCTGATAGTAAGCAGTATGTGTACCGAGTTTGGTTGCAGTCGGTCCACTACTTTACGAGGAGGTGCAGGAAGATGGTTTTGCAGTAATTCAAGAATATCGTAGTTTACGACTTCGTGTCTCCTTTAGCGTGAGTGAAAGGTGTTTAATTCATAACAGCGGTTGTTCGCCTGATCGTATGCAGTATGTGTACCGAGTTTGGTTGCAGTCGGTCCACTACTTTAGGAGGAGGTGCAGGAAGATGGCTCGCGTGGTTTTGGAGTAATTCAAGAATATCGCAGTTTACGACTTCGTGTCTCCTGTAGCGTGAGTGGTAGGTGCTTAATTGATGACAGCGGTTGTTCGCCTGATAGTAAGCAGTATGTGTACTGAGTTTGGTTGCAGTCGGTCCACTACTTTACGAGGAGGTGCAGGAAGATGGTTTTGCAGTAATTCAAGAATATCGTAGTTTACGACTTCGTGTCTACTGTAGCGTGAGTGGTAGGTGTTTAATTCATGACAGCGGTTGTTCGCCTGATAGTGAGCAGTATGTGTACCGAGTTTGGTTGCAGTCGGTCCACTACTTTAGGAGGAAGTGCAGGAAGATGGCTCGCATGGTTTTGCAGTAATTCAAGAATATCGTAGTTTAAGATTTCGTGTCTCCTGTACCGTGAGTGGTAGGTGTTTAATTCATGACAGCGGTTGTTCGCCTGATAGTAAGCAGTATGTGCAACGAGTTTGGTTGCAGTCGGTGTACTACTTTAGGAGGAGGTGCAGGAAGATGGCTCGCATGGTTTTGCAGTAATTCAAGAATATTGTAGTTTACGACTTCGTGTCTCCTGTAGCGTGAGTGGTCGGTGTTTAATTCATGACAGCGGTTGTTCGCCTGATAGTAAGCAGTAAGTGTACCGAGTTTGGTTGCAATCGGTCCACTACTTTAGGAGGAGGTGCAAGAAGATGGCTCGCATGGTTTAGCAGTAATTCAAGAATATCGTAGTTTACGACTTCGTGTCTCCTGTAGCGTGAGTGGAAGGTGTTTAATTCATAACAGCGGTTGTTCGCCTGATAGTAAGCAGTATGTGTACCGAGTTTGGTTGCAGTCGGTCCACTACTTTAGGAGGTGGTGCAGGAAGATTGCTCGCGTGGTTTGGAGTAATTCAAGAATATCGCAGTTTACGACTTCGTGTCTCCTGTAGCGTGAGTGGTAGGTGCTTAATTCATGACAGCGGTTGTTCGCCTGATAGTTAGCAGTATGTGTACTGAGTTTGGTTGCAGTCGGTCCACTACTTTAGGAGGAAGTGCAGGAAGATGGCTCGCATGGTTTTGCAATAATCCAAGATTATCGTTGTTTAAGACTTCGTGTCTCCTGTAGCGTGAGTGGTAGGTGTTTAATTCATGACAGCGGTTGTTCGCCTGATAGTAAGCAGTATGTGCACCGAGTTTGGTTGCAGTCGGTCCACTACTTTAGGAGGAAGTGCAGGAAGATGGCTCGCATTGTTTTGCAATAATTCAAGATTATCGTTGTTTACGACTTCGTGTCTCCTGTAGCGTGAGTGGTAGGTGTTTAATTCATGACAGCGGTTGTTCGCCTGATAGTAAGCAGTTTGTGTTCCGAGTTTGGTTGCAGGCGGTCACTACTTTAGGAGGAGGTGCATGAAGATAGCTCGCAAGGTTTTGCATTAGTCCAAGAATATCGTAGTTTACGACTTCGTGTCTCCTGTAGGGTGAGTGGTAGGTGTTTAATGCATGACAGCGGTTGTTCGCCTGATAGTACGCGGTATGTGTACAGAGTTTGGTTGCAGTCGGTCCACTACTGTAGGAGGAGGTGCAGGAAGATGGCTTGCATGGTTTTGCAGTAATTCAAGAATATCATAGTTTACGACTTCGTGTCTCCTGTAGCGTGAGTGGTAGGTGTTTAATTCATGACAGCGGTTGTTCGCCTGATAGTAAGCAGTTTGTGTACCGAGTTTGGTTGCAGTCGGTCCACTACTTTAGGGGGAGGTGCAGGAAGATCGCTCGCATGGTTTTGCAATTATTCAAGATTATCGTAGTTTACGACTTCGTGTCTCCTGTAGCGTGAGTGGTAGGTGTTTCATTCATGACAGCGGTTGTTCGCCTGATAGTAAGCAGTATGTGTACCGAGTTCGGTTGCAGTCGTTCCACTGCCTTAGGAGGAGGTGCATGAAGATGGATCGTATGTTTTTGCAGTAATTCAAGAATATCGTAGTTTACGACTTCGAGTCTCCTGTAGCGTGAGTGGTAGGTGTTTAATTCATGACAGCGGTTGTTCGCCTGATAGTAAGCAGTTTGTGTACCGAGTTTGGTTGCAGACGGTATATTACTTTAGGAGGAGGTGCAGTAAGATTGCTCTCATTGTTTTGCAGTAATTCAAGAATATCGTAGTTTACGACATCGTGTATTCTGTGGCGTGAGTGGTAGGTGTTTAATGCATGACAGCGGTTGTTCGCCTGATAGTAAGCAGTATGTGTACCGAGTTTGGTTGCAGTCGGTCCACTACTTTAGGAGGAGGTGCAGGAAGAATGCTCGCATGGTTTTGCAGTAATTCAAGAATATCGTAGTTTACGACTTCGTGTCTCCTGTAGCGTGAGTAGTAAGTGTTTAATTCATGACAGCGATTGTTCGCCTGATAGCAAGCAGTAAGTGTACCGAGTTTGGTTGCAATCGGTCCACTACTTTAGGAGGAGGTGCAAGAAGATGGCTCGCATGGTTTAGCAGTAATTCAAGAATATCGTAGTTTACGACTTCGTGTCTCCTGTAGCGTGAGTGGAAGGTGTTTAATTCATAACAGCGGTTGTTCGCCTGATAGTAAGCAGTATGTGTACCGAGTTTGGTTGCAGTCGGTCCACTACTTTACGAGGAGGTGCAGGAAGATGGTTTTGCAGTAATTCAAGAATATCGTAGTTTACGACTTCGTGTCTCCTTTAGCGTGAGTGAAAGGTGTTTAATTCATAACAGCGGTTGTTCGCCTGATCGTATGCAGTATGTGTACCGAGTTTGGTTGCAGTCGGTCCACTACTTTAGGAGGAGGTGCAGGAAGATGGCTCGCGTGGTTTTGGAGTAATTCAAGAATATCGCAGTTTACGACTTCGTGTCTCCTGTAGCGTGAGTGGTAGGTGCTTAATTCATGACAGCGGTTGTTCGCCTGATAGTAAGCAGTATGTGTACTGAGTTTGGTTGCAGTCGGTCCACTACTTTACGAGGAGGTGCAGGAAGATTGTTTTGCAGTAATTCAAGAATATCGTAGTTTACGACTTCGTGTCTACTGTAGCGTGAGTGGTAGGTGTTTAATTCATGACAGCGGTTGTTCGCCTGATAGTGAGCAGTATGTGTACCGAGTTTGGTTGCAGTCGGTCCACTACTTTAGGAGGAAGTGCAGGAAGATGGCTCGCATGGTTTTGCAGTAATTCAAGAAAATCGTAGTTTAAGATTTCGTGTCTCCTGTACCGTGAGTGGTAGGTGTTTAATTCATGACAGCGGTTGTTCGCCTGATAGTAAGCAGTATGTGTAACGAGTTTGGTTGCAGTCGGTGTACTACTTTAGGAGGAGGTGCAGGAAGATGGCTCGCATGGTTTTGCAGTAATTCAAGAATATTGTAGTTTACGACTTCGTGTCTCCTGTAGCGTGAGTGGTAGGTGTTTAATTCATGACAGCGGTTGTTCGCCTGATAGTAAGCAGTATGTGTACCAAGTTTGGTTGCAGTCGGTCCACTACTTTAGGAGGAGGTGCAGGAAGATGGCTCGCATGGTTTTGCAGTAATTCAAGAATATCGTAGTTTACGACTTCGTGTCTCCTGTAGCGTGAGTGGTATGTGGTTAATTCATGACAGCTGTTGTTCGCCTGATAGTAAGCAGTTTGTGTACCGAGTTTGGTTGCAGTCGGTCCACTACTTTAGGGGGAGGTGCAGGAAGATGGCTCGCATGGTTTTGCATTAATTCAAGAATATCGTAGTTTACGACTTCGTGTCTCCTGTAGCTTGAGTGGTAGGTGTTTAATTCATGACAGCGGTTGTTCGCCTGATAGTATGCAGTATGTGTACCGAGTTTGGTTGCAGTCGGTCCACTACTTTAGGGGGAGGTGCAGGAAGATGGCTCGCAAGGTTTTGCAATAATTCAAGATTATCGTAGTTTACGACTTCGTGTCTCCTGTGGCGTGAGTGGTAGGTGTTTAATTCATGACAGCGGTTGTTCGCCTGATAGTAAGCAATTTGTGTTCCGAGTTTGGTTGCAGTCGTTCCATTACTTTAGGGGGAGGTGCAGGAAGATGGCTCGCATGGTTTGCATTAATTCAAGAATATCGTAGTTTACGACTTCGTGTCTCCTGTAGGGCGAGTGGTAGGTGTTTAATTCATGACAGCGGTTGATCGCCTGATAGTAAGCAGTTTGTGTACCGAGTTTGGTTGCAGCCGGTCCACTACTTTAGGGGGAGGTGCAGGAAGATGCTTCGCATGGTTTTGCATTAATTCAAGAATATCGTAGTTTACGACTTCGTGTCTCCTGTAGGGTGGGTGGTAGGTGTTTAATTCATGACAGCGGTTGTTCGCTTGATAGTACGCGGTATGTGTACCGAGTTTGGTTGCAGTCGGTCCACTACTTTAGGAGGAGGTGCAGGAAGATGGCTCGCATGGTTTTGCAATAATTCAAGATTATCGTTGTTTACGACTTCGTGTCTGCTGTAGCGTGAGTGGTAGGTGTTTAATTCATGACAGCGGTTGTTCGCCTGATAGTAAGCAGTTTGTGTACCGAGTTTGGTTGCAGTCTTTCCACTACTTTAGGGGGAGGTGCAGGAAGATAGCTCGCATGGTTTTTCATTAATTCAAGAATATCGTAGTTTACGACTTCGTGTCTCCTGTAGGGTGAGTGGTAGGTGTTTAATTCATGACAGCGGTTGTTCGCCTGATAGTACGCGGTATGTTTACCGAGTATGGTTGCAGTCGGTCCACTACTTTAGGAGGAGGTGCAGGAAGATGGCTTGCAGGATTTTGCAGTAATTCAAGAATATCGTAGTTTACGACTTCGTGTCTCCTGTAGCGTGAGTGGTAGGTGTTTAATTCATGACAGCGGTTGTTCGCCTGAAAGTATGCGGTATGTGTACCGAGTTTGGTTGCAGTCGGTCCACTACATTAGGTGGAGGTGCAGGAAGATCGCTAGCATGGTTTTGCAATAATTCAAGATTATCGTAGTTTACGACTTCGTGTCTCCTGTAGCGTGAGTGGTAGGTGTTTAATTCATGACAGCGGTTGTTCGCCTGATAGTAAGCAGTTTGTGTACCGAGTTTGGTTGCAGTCGGTCCACTACTTTAGGGGGAGGTGCAGGAAGATGGCTCGCATGGTTTTGCATTAATTCAAGAATATCGTAGTTTACGACTTCGTGTCTCCTGTAGGGTGAGTGGTAGGTGTTTAATTCATGACAGCGGTTGTTCGCCTGATGGTACGCGGTATGTGTACCGAGTTTGGTTGCAGTCGGTCCACTACTTTAGGAGGAGGTGCAGGAAGATCGCTTGCAGGATTTTGCAGTAATTCAAGAATATCGTAGTTTACGACTTCGAGTCTCCTGTAGCGTGAGTGGTAGGTGTTTAATTCATGAAAGCGGTTGTTCGCCTGATAGTAAACAGTATGTGTACAGAGTGTGGTTGCAGTCGGTCCACTACTTTAGGAGGAGGTGCAGGAAGATGGCTTGCATGGTTTTGCAGTAATTCAAGAATATCGTAGTTTACGACTTCGTGTCTACTGTAGGGTGAGTGGTAGGTGTTTAATTCATGACAGCGGTTGTTCGCCTGATAGTACGCGGTATGTGTACCGAGTTTGGTTGCAGTCGGTCTACTACTTTAGGAGGAGGTGCAGGATGATCGCTTGCAGGATTTTGCAGTAATTCAAGAATATCGTCGTTTACGACTTCGTGTCTCCTGTAGCGTGAGTGGTAGGTGTTTAATTCATGACAGCGGTTGTTCGCCTGATAGTAAGCAATTTGTGTACCGAGTTTGGTTGCAGTCGGTCCATTACTTTAGGGGGAGGTGCAGGAAGATGGCTCGCATGGTTTTGCATTAATTCAAGAATATCGTAGTTGACGACTTCGTGTCTCCTGTAGGGCGAGTGGTAGGTGTTTAATTCATGACAGCGGTTGATCGCCTGATAGTAAGCAGTTTGTGTACCGAGTTTGGTTGCAGCCGGTCCACTACTTTAGGGGGAGGTGCAGGAAGATGCCTCGCATGGTTTTGCATTAATTCAAGAATATCGTAGTTTACGACTTCGTGTCTCCTGTAGGGTGGGTGGTAGGTGTTTAATTTATGACAGCGGTTGTTCGGTTGATAGTACGCGGTATGTGTACCGAGTTTGGTTGCAGTCGGTCCACTACTTTAGGAGGAGGTGCAGGAAGATGGCTCGCATGGTTTTGCAATAATTCAAGATTATCGTTGTTTACGACTTCGTGTCTGCTGTAGCGTGAGCGGTAGGTGTTTAATTCATGACAGCGGTTGTTCGCCTGATAGTAAGCAGTTTGTGTACCGAGTTTGGTTGCAGTCTTTCCACTACTTTAGGGGGAGGTGCAGGAAGATAGCTCGCATGGTTTTGCATTAATTCAAGAATATCGTAGTTTACGACTTCGTGTCTCCTGTAGGGTGAGTGGTAGGTGTTTAATTCATGACAGCAGTTGTTCGCCTGATAGTACGCGGTATGTGTACCGAGTATGGTTGCAGTCGGTCCAATACTTTAGGAGGTGGTGCAGGAAGATGGCTTGCAGGATTTTGCAGTAAGTCAAGAATATCGTAGTTTACGACTTCGTGTCTCCTGTAGCGTGAGTGGTAGGTGTTTAATTCATGACAGCGGTTGTTCGCCTGAAAGTATGCGGTATGTGTACCGAGTTTGGTTGCAGTCGGTCCACTACATTAGGTGGAGGTGCAGGAAGATCGCTAGCATGGTTTTGCAATAATTCAAGATTATCGTAGTTTACGACTTCGTGTCTCCTGTAGCGTGAGTGGTAGGTGTTTAATTCATGACAGCGGTTGTTCGCCTGATAGTACGCGGTATGTGTACCGAGTTTGGTTGCAGTCGGTCCACTACTTTAGGAGCAGGTGCAGGAAGATCGCTTGCAGGATTTTGCAGTAATTCAAGAATATCGTAGTTTACGACTTCGAGTCTCCTGTAGCGTTAGTGGTAGGTGTTTAATTCATGACAGCGGTTGTTCGCCTGATAGTAAGCAGTTTGTGTACCGAGTTTGGTTGCAGCCGGTCCACAACTTTAGGGGGAGGTGCAGGAAGATGGCTCGCATGGTTTTGCATTAATTCAAGAATATCGTAGTTTACGACTTCGTGTCTACTGTAGGGTGAGTGGTAGGTGTTTAATTCATGACAGCGGTTGTTCGCCTGATAGTAAGCAGTTTGTGTACCGAGTTTGGTTGCAGCCGGTCCACTACTTTAGGGGGAGGTGCAGGAAGATGGCTCGCATGGTTTTGCATTAATTCAAGAATATCGTAGTTTACGACTTCGTGTCTCCTGTAGGGTGAGTGGTAGGTGTTTAATTCATGACAGCGGTTGTTCGCCTGATAGTACGCGGTATGTGTACCGAGTTTGGTTGCAGTCGGTCCACTACTTTAGGAGGAGGTGCAGGAAGATGGCTCGCATGGTTTTGCAATAATTCAAGATTATCGTTGTTTACGACTTCGTGTCTCCTGTAGCGTGAGTGGTAGGTGTTTAATTCATGACAGCGGTTGTTCGCCTGATAGTAAGCAGTTTGTGTACCGAGTTTGGTTGCAGTCGGTCCACTACTTTAGGGGGAGGTGCAGGAAGATGGCTCGCATGGTTTTGCATTAATTCAAGAATATCGTAGTTTACGACTTCGTGTCTCCTGTAGGGTGAGTGGTAGGTGTTTAATTCATGACAGCGGTTGTTCGCCTGATAGTAAGCAGTTTGTGTACCGAGTTTGGTTGCAGCCGGTCCACTACTTTAGGGGGAGGTGCAGGAAGATGGCTCGCATGGTTTTGAATTAATTCAAGAATATCGTAGTTTACGACTTCGTGTCTCCTGTAGCGTGAGTGGTACGTGTTTAATTCATGACAGCGGTTGTTCACCTGATAGTACGCGGTATGTGTACCGAGTTTGGTTGCAGTCGGTCGAATACTTTAGGAGGAGGTGCAGGAAGATGGCTCGCATGGTTTTGCAATAATTCAAGATTATCGTTGTTTACGACTTCGTGTCTCCTGTAGCGTGAGTGGTAGGTGTTTAATTCATGACAGCGGTTGTTCGCCTGATAGTAAGCAGTTTGTGTACCGAGTTTGGTTGCAGTCGGTCCACTACTTTAGGGGGAGGTGCAGGAAGATAGCTCGCATGGTTTTGCATTAATTCAAGAATATCGTAGTTTACGACTTCGTGTCTCCTGTAGGGTGAGTGGTAGGTGTTTAATTCATGACAGCGGTTGTTCGCCTGATAGTATGCGGTATGTGTACCGAGTTTGGTTGCAGTCGGTACACTACTTTAGGAGGAGGTGCAGGAAGATGGCTCGCATGGTTTTGCAATAATTGAAGATTATCGTAGTTTACGACTTCGTGTCTCCTGTAGCGTGAGTGGTAGGTGTTTAATTCATGACAGCGGTTGTTCGCCTGATAGTAAGCGGTATGTGTACCGAGTTTGGTTGCAGTCGGTCCACTACATTAGGTGGAGGTGCAGGAAGATCGCTCGCATGGTTTTGCAATAATTCAAGATTATCGTAGTTTACGACTTCGTGTCTCCTGTAGCGTGAGTGGTAGGTGTTTAATTCATGACAGCGGTTGTTCGCCTGATAGTAAGCAGTTTGTGTACCGAGTTTGGTTGCAGTCGGTCCACTACTTTAGGGGTAGGTGCAGGAAGATGGCTCGCATGGTTTTGCATTAATTCAAGAATATCGTAGTTTACGACTTCGTGTCTCCTGTAGGGTGAGTGGTAGGTGTTTAATTCATGACAGCGGTTGTTCGCCTGATAGTACGCGGTATGTGTACCGAGTTTGGTTGCAGTCGGTCCACTACTTTAGGAGGAGGTGCAGGAAGATCGCTTGCAGGATTTTGCAGTAATTCAAGAATATCGTAGTTTACGACTTCGAGTCTCCTGTAGCGTGAGTGGTAGGTGTTTAATTCATGAAAGCGGTTGTTCGCCTGATAGTAAGCAGTTTGTGTACAGAGTTTGGTTGCAGCTGGTCCACTACTTTAGGGGGAGGTGCAGGAAGATGGCTCGCATGGTTTTGCATTAATTCAAGAATATCGTAGTTTACGACTTCGTGTCTCCTGTAGGGTGAGTGGTACGTGTTTAATTCATGACAGCGGTTGTTCACCTGATAGTACGCGGTATGTGTACCGAGTTTGGTTGCAGTCGGTCCACTACTTTAGGAGGAGGTGCAGGAAGATGGCTCGCATGGTTTTGCAATAATTCAAGATTATCGTTGTTTACGACTTCGTGTCTCCTGTAGCGTGAGTGGTAGGTGTTTAATTCATGACAGCGGTTGTTCGCCTGATAGTAAGCAGTTTGTGTACCGAGTTTGGTTGCAGTCGGTCCACTACTTTAGGGGGAGGTGCAGGAAGATAGCTCGCATGGTTTTGCATTAATTCAAGAATATCGTAGTTTACGACTTCGTGTCTCCTGTAGGGTGAGTGGTAGGTGTTTAATTCATGACAGCGGTTGTTCGCCTGATAGTATGCGGTATGTGTACCGAGTTTGGTTGCAGTCGGTCCACTACTTTAGGAGGAGGTGCAGGAAGATGGCTTGCAGGATTTTGCAGTAATTCAAGAATATCGTAGTTTACGACTTCGTGTCTGCTGTAGCGTGAGTGGTAGGTGTTTAATTCATGACAGCGGTTGTTCGCCTGATAGTAAGCGGTATGTGTACCGAGTTTGGTTGCAGTCGGTCCACTACATTAGGTGGAGGTGCAGGAAGATCGCTCGCATGGTTTTGCAATAATTCAAGATTATCGTAGTTTACGACTTCGTGTCTCCTGTAGCGTGAGTGGTAGGTGTTTAATTCATGACAGCGGTTGTTCGCCTGATAGTAAGCAGTTTGTGTACCGAGTTTGGTTGCAGTCGGTCCACTACTTTAGGGGTAGGTGCAGGAAGATGGCTCGCATGGTTTTGCATTAATTCAAGAATATCGTAGTTTACGACTTCGTGTCTCCTGTAGGGTGAGTGGTAGGTGTTTAATTCATGACAGCGGTTGTTCGCCTGATAGTACGCGGTATGTGTACCGAGTTTGGTTGCAGTCGGTCCACTACTTTAGGAGGAGGTGCAGGAAGATCGCTTGCAGGATTTTGCAGTAATTCAAGAATATCGTAGTTTACGACTTCGAGTCTCCTGTAGCGTGAGTGGTAGGTGTTTAATTCATGAAAGCGGTTGTTCGCCTGATAGTAAGCAGTTTGTGTACAGAGTTTGGTTGCAGTCGGTCCACTACTTTAGGAGGAGGTGCAGGAAGATGGCTTGCATGGTTTTGCAGTAATTCAAGAATATCGTAGTTTACGACTTCGTGTCTCCTGTAGCGTGAGTGGTAGGTGTTTAATTCATGACAGCGGTTGTTCGCCTGATAGTAAGCAGTTTGTGTACCGAGTTTGGTTGCAGTCGGTCCACTACTTTAGGGGGAGGTGCAGGAAGATGGCTCGCATGGTTTTGCATTAATTCAAGAATATCGTAGTTTACGACTTCGTGTCTCCTGTAGGGTGAGTGGTAGGTGTTTAATTCATGACAGCGGTTGTTCGCCTGATAGTACGCGGTATGTGTACCGAGTTTGGTTGCAGTCGGTCCACTACTTTAGGAGGAGGTGCAGGAAGATTGCTCGCATGGTTTTGCAGTAATTCAAGAATATCGTAGTTTACGACTTCGAGTCTTCTGTAGCGTGAGTGGTAGGTGTTTAATTCATGACAGCGGTCGTTCGCCTGATAGTAAGCAGTATGTGTACCGAGTTTGGTTGCAGTCGGTCCACTACTTTAGGATGAGGTGCAGGAAGATTGCTCGCATGGTTTTGCAGTAATTCAAGAATATCGTAGTTTACGACTTCGTGTCTCCTGTAGCGTGAGTGGTAGGTGTTTAATTCATGACTGCGGTTGTTCGCCTGATAGTAAGCAGTATGTGTACCGAGTTTGGTTGCAGTCGGTCCACTACTTTAGGAGGAGGTGCAGGAAGATGGCTTGCAGGATTTTGCAGAAATTCAAGAATATCGTAGTTTACGACTTCGTGTCTCCTGTAGCGTGAGTGGTAGGTGTTTAATTCATGACAGCGGTTGTTCGCCTGATAGTAAGCAGTTTGTGTACCGAGTTTGGTTGCAGCCGGTCCACTACTTTAGGGGGAGGTGCAGGAAGATGGCTCGCATGGTTTTGCATTAATTCAAGAATATCGTAGTTTACGACTTCGTGTCTCCTGTAGGGTGAGTGGTAGGTGTTTAATTCATGACAGCGGTTGTTCGCCTGATAGTACGCGGTATGTGTACCGAGTTTGGTTGCAGTCGGTCCACTACTTTAGGAGGAGGTGCAGGAAGATGGCTCGCATGGTTTTGCAATAATTCAAGATTATCGTTGTTTACGACTTCGTGTCTCCTGTAGCGTGAGTGGTAGGTGTTTAATTCATGACAACGGTTGTTCGCCTGATAGTAAGCAGTTTGTGTACCGAGTTTGGTTGCAGTCGGTCCACTACTTTAGGGGGAGGTGCAGGAAGATAGCTCGCATGGTTTTGCATTAATTCAAGAATATCGTAGTTTACGACTTCGTGTCTCCTGTAGGGTGAGTGGTAGGTGTTTAATTCATGACAGCGGCTGTTCGCCTGATAGTACGCGGTATGTGTACCGAGTTTGGTTGCAGTCGGTCCACTACTTTAGGAGGAGGTGCAGGAATATGGCTTGCAGGATTTTGCAGTAATTCAAGAATATCGTAGTTTGCGACTTCGTGTCTCCTGTAGGGTGAGTGGTAGGTGTTTAATTCATGACAGCGGTTGTTCGCCTGATAGTTCGCGGTATGTGTACCGAGTTTGGTGGCAGTCGGTCCACTACTTTAGGAGGAGGTGCAGGAAGATCGCTTGAAGGATTTTGCAATAATTTAAGAATATCGTAGTTTACGACTTCGAGTCTCCTGTAGCGTGAGTGGTGGGTGTTTAATTCATGAAAGCGGTTGTTCGCCTGATAGTAAACAGTATGTGTACCGCGTTTGGTTGCAGTCGGTCCACTAATTTAGGAGGAGGTGCAGGAAGATGGCTCGCATGGTTTTGCAGTAATTCAAGAATATCGTAGTTTACGACTTCGTGTCTCCTGTAGCGTGAGGGGTAGGTGGTTAATTCATGACAGCGGTTGTTCGCCTGATAGTAAGCCGTATGTGTACCGAGTTTGGTTGCAGTCGGTCCACTACTTTAGGAGGAGGTGCAGGAAGAAGGCTCGCATGGTTTTGCAGTAATTCAAGAATATCGTAGTTTACGACTTCGTGTCTCCTGTAGCGTGAGTGGTAGGTGTTTAATTCATGACAGCGGTTGTTCGCCTGATAGTAAGCGGTATGTGTACCGAGTTTGGTTGCAGTCGGTCCACTACTTTAGGAGGAGGTGCAGGAAGATGGCTCGCATGATTTTGCAGTAATTCAAGAATATCGTAGTTTACGACTTCGTGTCCCCTGTAGCGTGAGTGGTAGGTGTTTAATTCATGACAGCGGTTGTTCGACTGATAGTAAGCAGTATGTGTACCGAGTTTGGTTGCAGTCGGTCCACTACTTTAGGAGGAGGTGCAGGAAGATGGCTTGCAGGATTTTGCAGTAATTCAAGAATATCGTAGTTTACGACTCCGTGTCTCCTGTAGCGTGAGTGGTAGGTGTTTAATTCATGACAGCGGTTGTTCGCCTGATAGTAAGCAGTATGTGTACCGAGTTTCGTTGCAGTCGGTCCACTACTTTAGGAGGAGGTGCAGGAAGATTGCTCGCATGGTTTTGCAGTAATTCAAGAATATCGTAGTTTACGACTTCGTGTCTCCTGTAGCGTGAGTGGTAGGTGTTTAATTCATGACAGCGGTTGTTCGCCTGATAGTAAGCAGTATGTGTTCCGAGTTTGGTTGCAGTCGGTCCACTACTTTAGGAGGAGGTGCAGGAAGATGGCTTGCAGGATTTTGCAGTAATTCAAGAATATCGTAGTTTACGACTTCGTGTCTCCTGTAGCGTGAGTGGTAGGTGTTTAATTCATGACAGCGGTTGTTCGCCTGATAGTAAGCAGTATGTGTACCGAGTTTGGTTGCAGTCGGTCCAATACTTTAGTAGGAGGTGCAGGAAGATGGCTCGCATGGTTTTGCAGTAATTCAAGAATATCGTAGTTTACGACTTCGTGTCTCCTGTAGCGTAAGTGGTAGGTGTTTAATTCATGACAGCGGTTGTTCGCATGATAGTAAGCAGTATGTGTACCGAGTTTGGTTGCAGTCGGTCCACTACTTTAGGAGGAGGTGCTGGAAGATGGCTTGCAGGATTTTGCAGTAATTCAAGAATATCGTAGTTTACGACTTCGTGTCTCCTGTAGCGTGAGTGGTAGGTGTTTAATTCATGACAGCGGTTTTTCGCCTGATAGTAAGCGGTATGTGTACCGAGTTTGGTTGCAGTCGGTCCACTACATTAGGTGGAGGTGCAGGAAGATCGCTCGCATGGTTTTGCAATAATTCAAGATTATCGTAGTTTACGACTTCGTGTCTCCTGTAGCGTGAGTGGTAGGTGTTTAATTCATGACAGCGGTTGTTCGCCTGATAGTAGGCAGTTTGTGTACCGAGTTTGGTTGCAGTCGGTCCACTACTTTAGGGGGAGGTGCAGGAAGATGGTCGCATGGTTTTGCATTAATTCAAGAATATCGTAGTTTACGACTTCGTGTCTCCTGTAGGGTGAGTGGTAGGTGTTTAATTCATGACAGCGGTTGTTCGCCTGATAGTAAGCAGTTTGTGTACCGAGTTTGGTTGCAGTCGGTCCACTACTTTAGGGGGAGGTGCAGGAAGATGGCTCGCATGGTTTTGAAATAATTCAAGATTATCGTAGTTTACGACTTCGTGTCTCCTGTAGCGTGGGTGGTAGGTGTTTAATTCATGACAGCGGTTGTTCGCCTGATAGTAAGCAGTTTGTGTACCGAGTTTGGTTGCAGTCGGTCCACTACTTTAGGGGGAGGTGCAGGAAGATGGCTCGCATGGTTTTGCATTAATTCAAGAATATCGTAGTTTACGACTTCGTGTCTCCTGTAGGGTGAGTGGTAGGTGTTTAATTCATGACAGCGGTTGTTCGCCTGATAGTAAGCAGTTTGTGTACCGAGTTTGGTTGCAGCCGGTCCACTACTTTAGGGGGAGGTGCAGGAAGATGGCTCGCATGGTTTTGCATTAATTCAAGAATATCGTAGTTTACGACTTCGTGTCTCCTGTAGGGTGAGTGGTACGTGTTTAATTCATGACAGCGGTTGTTCACCTGATAGTACGCGGTATGTGTACCGAGTTTGGTTGCAGTCGGTCCACTACTTTAGGAGGAGGTGCAGGAAGATGGCTCGCATGGTTTTGCAATAATTCAAGATTATCGTTGTTTACGACTTCGTGTCTCCTGTAGCGTGAGTGGTAGGTGTTTAATTCATGACAGCGGTTGTTCGCCTGATAGTAAGCAGTTTGTGTACCGAGTTTGGTTGCAGTCGGTCCACTACTTTAGGGGGAGGTGCAGGAAGATGGCTCGCATGGTTTTGCATTAATTCAAGAATATCGTAGTTTACGACTTCGTGTCTCCTGTAGGGTGAGTGGTAGGTGTTTAATTCATGACAGCGGTTGTTCGCCTGATAGTATGCGGTATGTGTACCGAGTTTGGTTGCAGTCGGTACACTACTTTAGGAGGAGGTGCAGGAAGATGGCTTGCAGGATTTTGCAGTAATTCAAGAATATCGTAGTTTACGACTTCGTGTCTGCTGTAGCGTGAGTGGTAGGTGTTTAATTCATGACAGCGGTTGTTCGCCTGATAGTAAGCGGTATGTGTACCGAGTTTGGTTGCAGTCGGTCCACTACATTAGGTGGAGGTGCAGGAAGATCGCTCGCATGGTTTTGCAATAATTCAAGATTATCGTAGTTTACGACTTCGTGTCTCCTGTAGCGTGAGTGGTAGGTGTTTAATTCATGACAGCGGTTGTTCGCCTGATAGTAAGCAGTTTGTGTACCGAGTTTGGTTGCAGTCGGTCCACTACTTTAGGGGTAGGTGCAGGAAGATGGCTCGCATGGTTTTGCATTAATTCAAGAATATCGTAGTTTACGACTTCGTGTCTCCTGTAGGGTGAGTGGTAGGTGTTTAATTCATGACAGCGGTTGTTCGCCTGATAGTACGCGGTATGTGTACCGAGTTTGGTTGCAGTCGGTCCACTACTTTAGGAGGAGGTGCAGGATGATCGCTTGCAGGATTTTGCAGTAATTCAAGAATATCGTAGTTTACGACTTCGAGTCTCCTGTAGCGTGAGTGGTAGGTGTTTAATTCATGAAAGCGGTTGTTCGCCTGATAGTAAGCAGTTTGTGTACAGAGTTTGGTTGCAGTCGGTCCACTACTTTAGGAGGAGGTGCAGGAAGATGGCTTGCATGGTTTTGCAGTAATTCAAGAATATCGTAGTTTACGACTTCGTGTCTCCTGTAGCGTGAGTGGTAGGTGTTTAATTCATGACAGCGGTTGTTCGCCTGATAGTAAGCAGTTTGTGTACCGAGTTTGGTTGCAGCTGGTCCACTACTTTAGGGGGAGGTGCAGGAAGATGGCTCGCATGGTTTTGCATTAATTCAAGAATATCGTAGTTTACGACTTCGTGTCTCCTGTAGGGTGAGTGGTACGTGTTTAATTCATGACAGCGGTTGTTCACCTGATAGTACGCGGTATGTGTACCGAGTTTGGTTGCAGTCGGTCCACTACTTTAGGAGGAGGTGCAGGAAGATGGCTCGCATGGTTTTGCAATAATTCAAGATTATCGTTGTTTACGACTTCGTGTCTCCTGTAGCGTGAGTGGTAGGTGTTTAATTCATGACAGCGGTTGTTCGCCTGATAGTAAGCAGTTTGTGTACCGAGTTTGGTTGCAGTCGGTCCACTACTTTAGGGGGAGGTGCAGGAAGATAGCTCGCATGGTTTTGCATTAATTCAAGAATATCGTAGTTTACGACTTCGTGTCTCCTGTAGGGTGAGTGGTAGGTGTTTAATTCATGACAGCGGTTGTTCGCCTGATAGTATGCGGTATGTGTACCGAGTTTGGTTGCAGTCGGTCCACTACTTTAGGAGGAGGTGCAGGAAGATGGCTTGCAGGATTTTGCAGTAATTCAAGAATATCGTAGTTTACGACTTCGTGTCTGCTGTAGCGTGAGTGGTAGGTGTTTAATTCATGACAGCGGTTGTTCGCCTGATAGTAAGCGGTATGTGTACCGAGTTTGGTTGCAGTCGGTCCACTACATTAGGTGGAGGTGCAGGAAGATCGCTCGCATGGTTTTGCAATAATTCAAGATTATCGTAGTTTACGACTTCGTGTCTCCTGTAGCGTGAGTGGTAGGTGTTTAATTCATGACAGCGGTTGTTCGCCTGATAGTAAGCAGTTTGTGTACCGAGTTTGGTTGCAGTCGGTCCACTACTTTAGGGGTAGGTGCAGGAAGATGGCTCGCATGGTTTTGCATTAATTCAAGAATATCGTAGTTTACGACTTCGTGTCTCCTGTAGGGTGAGTGGTAGGTGTTTAATTCATGACAGCGGTTGTTCGCCTGATAGTACGCGGTATGTGTACCGAGTTTGGTTGCAGTCGGTCCACTACTTTAGGAGGAGGTGCAGGAAGATCGCTTGCAGGATTTTGCAGTAATTCAAGAATATCGTAGTTTACGACTTCGAGTCTCCTGTAGCGTGAGTGGTAGGTGTTTAATTCATGAAAGCGGTTGTTCGCCTGATAGTAAGCAGTTTGTGTACAGAGTTTGGTTGCAGTCGGTCCACTACTTTAGGAGGAGGTGCAGGAAGATGGCTTGCATGGTTTTGCAGTAATTCAAGAATATCGTAGTTTACGACTTCGTGTCTCCTGTAGCGTGAGTGGTAGGTGTTTAATTCATGACAGCGGTTGTTCGCCTGATAGTAAGCAGTTTGTGTACCGAGTTTGGTTGAAGTCGGTCCAATACTTTAGGGGGAGGTGCAGGAAGATGGCTCGCATGGTTTTGCATTAATTCAAGAATATCGTAGTTTACGACTTCGTGTCTCCTGTAGGGTGAGTGGTAGGTGTTTAATTCATGACAGCGGTTGTTCGCCTGATAGTACGCGGTATGTGTACCGAGTTTGGTTGCAGTCGGTCCACTACTTTAGGAGGAGGTGCAGGAAGATTGCTCGCATGGTTTTGCAGTAATTCAAGAATATCGTAGTTTACGACTTCGAGTCTTCTGTAGCGTGAGTGGTAGGTGTTTAATTCATGACAGCGGTTGTTCGCCTGATAGTAAGCAGTATGTGTACCGAGTTTGGTTGCAGTCGGTCCACTACTTTAGGATGAGGTGCAGGAAGATTGCTCGCATGGTTTTGCAGTAATTCAAGAATATCGTAGTTTACGACTTCGTGTCTCCTGTAGCGTGAGTGGTAGGTGTTTAATTCATGACTGCGGTTGTTCGCCTGATAGTAAGCAGTATGTGTACCGAGTTTGGTTGCAGTCGGTCCACTACTTTAGGAGGAGGTGCAGGAAGATGGCTTGCAGGATTTTGCAGTAATTCAAGAATATCGTAGTTTACGACTTCGTGTCTCCTGTAGCGTGAGTGGTAGGTGTTTAATTCATGACAGCGGTTGTTCGCCTGATAGTAAGCAGTTTGTGTACCGAGTTTGGTTGCAGCCGGTCCACTACTTTAGGGGGAGGTGCAGGAAGATGGCTCGCATGGTTTTGCATTAATTCAAGAATATCGTAGTTTACGACTTCGTGTCTCCAGTAGGGTGAGTGGTAGGTGTTTAATTCATGACAGCGGTTGTTCGCCTGATAGTACGCGGTATGTGTACCGAGTTTGGTTGCAGTCGGTCCACTACTTTAGGAGGAGGTGCAGGAAGATGGCTCGCATGGTTTTGCAGTAATTCAAGAATATCGTAGTTTACGACTTCGTGTCTCCTGTAGCGTAAGTGGTAGGTGTTTAATTCATGACAGCGGTTGTTCGCATGATAGTAAGCAGTATGTGTACCGAGTTTGGTTGCAGTCGGTCCACTACTTTAGGAGGAGGTGCTGGAAGATGACTTGCAGGATTTTGCAGTAATTCAAGAATATCGTAGTTTACGACTTCGTGTCTCCTGTAGCGTGAGTGGTAGGTGTTTAATTCATGACAGCGGTTGTTCGCCTGATAGTAAGCGGTATGTGTACCGAGTTTGGTTGCAGTCGGTCCACTACATTAGGTGGAGGTGCAGGAAGATCGCTCGCATGGTTTTGCAATAATTCAAGATTATCGTAGTTTACGACTTCGTGTCTCCTGTAGCGTGAGTGGTAGGTGTTTAATTCATGACAGCGGTTGTTCGCCTGATAGTAAGCAGTTTGTGTACCGAGTTTGGTTGCAGTCGGTCCACTACTTTAGGGGGAGGTGCAGGAAGATGGTCGCATGGTTTTGCATTAATTCAAGAATATCGTAGTTTACGACTTCGTGTCTCCTGTAGGGTGAGTGGTAGGTGTTTAATTCATGACAGCGGTTGTTCGCCTGATAGTAAGCAGTTTGTGTACCGAGTTTGGTTGCAGTCGGTACACTACTTTAGGAGGAGGTGCAGGAAGATGGCTTGCAGGATTTTGCAGTAATTCAAGAATATCGTAGTTTACGACTTCGTGTCTGCTGTAGCGTGAGTGGTAGGTGTTTAATTCATGACAGCGGTTGTTCGCCTGATAGTAAGCGGTATGTGTACCGAGTTTGGTTGCAGTCGGTCCACTACATTAGGTGGAGGTGCAGGAAGATCGCTCGCATGGTTTTGCAATAATTCAAGATTATCGTAGTTTACGACTTCGTGTCTCCTGTAGCGTGAGTGGTAGGTGTTTAATTCATGACAGCGGTTGTTCGCCTGATAGTAAGCAGTTTGTGTACCGAGTTTGGTTGCAGTCGGTCCACTACTTTAGGGGTAGGTGCAGGAAGATGGCTCGCATGGTTTTGCATTAATTCAAGAATATCGTAGTTTACGACTTCGTGTCTCCTGTAGGGTGAGTGGTAGGTGTTTAATTCATGACAGCGGTTTTTCGCCTGATAGTACGCGGTATGTGTACCGAGTTTGGTTGCAGTCGGTCCACTACTTTAGGAGGAGGTGCAGGAAGATCGCTTGCAGGATTTTGCAGTAATTCAAGAATATCGTAGTTTACGACTTCGAGTCTCCTGTAGCGTGAGTGGTAGGTGTTTAATTCATGAAAGCGGTTGTTCGCCTGATAGTAAGCAGTTTGTGTACAGAGTTTGGTTGCAGTCGGTCCACTACTTTAGGAGGAGGTGCAGGAAGATGGCTTGCATGGTTTTGCAGTAATTCAAGAATATCGTAGTTTACGACTTCGTGTCTCCTGTAGCGTGAGTGGTAGGTGTTTAATTCATGACAGCGGTTGTTCGCCTGATAGTAAGCAGTTTGTGTACCGAGTTTGGTTGCAGCTGGTCCACTACTTTAGGGGGAGGTGCAGGAAGATGGCTCGCATGGTTTTGCATTAATTCAAGAATATCGTAGTTTACGACTTCGTGTCTCCTGTAGGGTGAGTGGTACGTGTTTAATTCATGACAGCGGTTGTTCACCTGATAGTACGCGGTATGTGTACCGAGTTTGGTTGCAGTCGGTCCACTACTTTAGGAGGAGGTGCAGGAAGATGGCTCGCATGGTTTTGCAATAATTCAAGATTATCGTTGTTTACGACTTCGTGTCTCCTGTAGCGTGAGTGGTAGGTGTTTAATTCATGACAGCGGTTGTTCGCCTGATAGTAAGCAGTTTGTGTACCGAGTTTGGTTGCAGTCGGTCCACTACTTTAGGGGGAGGTGCAGGAAGATAGCTCGCATGGTTTTGCATTAATTCAAGAATATCGTAGTTTACGACTTCGTGTCTCCTGTAGGGTGAGTGGTAGGTGTTTAATTCATGACAGCGGTTGTTCGCCTGATAGTATGCGGTATGTGTACCGAGTTTGGTTGCAGTCGGTCCACTACTTTAGGAGGAGGTGCAGGAAGATGGCTTGCAGGATTTTGCAGTAATTCAAGAATATCGTAGTTTACGACTTCGTGTCTGCTGTAGCGTGAGTGGTAGGTGTTTAATTCATGACAGCGGTTGTTCGCCTGATAGTAAGCGGTATGTGTACCGAGTTTGGTTGCAGTCGGTCCACTACATTAGGTGGAGGTGCAGGAAGATCGCTCGCATGGTTTTGCAATAATTCAAGATTATCGTAGTTTACGACTTCGTGTCTCCTGTAGCGTGAGTGGTAGGTGTTTAATTCATGACAGCGGTTGTTCGCCTGATAGTAAGCAGTTTGTGTACCGAGTTTGGTTGCAGTCGGTCCACTACTTTAGGGGTAGGTGCAGGAAGAGGCTCGCATGGTTTTGCATTAATTCAAGAATATCGTAGTTTACGACTTCGTGTCTCCTGTAGGGTGAGTGGTAGGTGTTTAATTCATGACAGCGGTTGTTCGCCTGATAGTACGCGGTATGTGTACCGAGTTTGGTTGCAGTCGGTCCACTACTTTAGGAGGAGGTGCAGGAAGATGGCTTGCAGGATTTTGCAGTAATTCAAGAATATCGTAGTTTACGACTTCGAGTCTCCTGTAGCGTGAGTGGTAGGTGTTTAATTCATGAAAGCGGTTGTTCGCCTGATAGTAAGCAGTTTCTGTACAGAGTTTGGTTGCAGTCGGTCCACTACTTTAGGAGGAGGTGCAGGAAGATGGCTTGCATGGTTTTGCAGTAATTCTAGAATATCGTAGTTTACGACTTCGTGTCTCCTGTAGCGTGAGTGGTAGGTGTTTAATTCATGACAGCGGTTGTTCGCCTGATAGTAAGCAGTTTGTGTACAGAGTTTGGTTGAAGTCGGTCCACTACTTTAGGGGGAGGTGCAGGAAGATGGCTCGCATGGTTTTGCATTAATTCAAGAATATCGTAGTTTACGACTTCGTGTCTCCTGTAGGGTGAGTGGTAGGTGTTTAATTCATGACAGCGGTTGTTCGCCTGATAGTACGCGGTATGTGTACCGAGTTTGGTTGCAGTCGGTCCACTACTTTAGGAGGAGGTGCAGGAAGATTGCTCGCATGGTTTTGCAGTAATTCAAGAATATCGTAGTTTACGACTTCGAGTCTTCTGTAGCGTGAGTGGTAGGTGTTTAATTCATGACAGCGGTTGTTCGCCTGATAGTAAGCAGTATGTGTACCGAGTTTGGTTGCAGTCGGTCCACTACTTTAGGATGAGGTGCAGGAAGATTGCTCGCATGGTTTTGCAGTAATTCAAGAATATCGTAGTTTACGACTTCGTGTCTCCTGTAGCGTGAGTGGTAGGTGTTTAATTCATGACTGCGGTTGTTCGCCTGATAGTAAGCAGTATGTGTACCGAGTTTGGTTGCAGTCGGTCCACTACTTTAGGAGGAGGTGCAGGAAGATGGCTTGCAGGATTTTGCAGAAATTCAAGAATATCGTAGTTTACGACTTCGTGTCTCCTGTAGCGTGAGTGGTAGGTGTTTAATTCATGACAGCGGTTGTTCGCCTGATAGTAAGCAGTTTGTGTACCGAGTTTGGTTGCAGCCGGTCCACTACTTTAGGGGGAGGTGCAGGAAGATGTCTCGCATGGTTTTGCATTAATTCAAGAATATCGTAGTTTACGACTTCGTGTCTCCTGTAGGGTGAGTGGTAGGTGTTTAATTCATGACAGCGGTTGTTCGCCTGATAGTACGCGGTATGTTTACCGAGTTTGGTTGCAGTCGGTCCACTACTTTAGGAGGAGGTGCAGGAAGATGGCTCGCATGGTTTTGCAGTAATTCAAGAATATCGTAGTTTACGACTTCGTGTCTCCTGTAGCGTAAGTGGTAGGTGTTTAATTCATGACAGCGGTTGTTCGCATGATAGTAAGCAGTATGTGTACCGAGTTTGGTTGCAGTCGGTCCACTACTTTAGGAGGAGGTGCTGGAAGATGGCTTGCAGGATTTTGCAGTAATTCAAGAATATCGTAGTTTACGACTTCGTGTCTCCTGTAGCGTGAGTGGTAGGTGTTTAATTCATGACAGCGGTTGTTCGCCTGATAGTAAGCGGTATGTGTACCGAGTTTGGTTGCAGTCGGTCCACTACATTAGGTGGAGGTGCAGGAAGATCGCTCGCATGGTTTTGCAATAATTCAAGATTATCGTAGTTTACGACTTCGTGTCTCCTGTAGCGTGAGTGGTAGGTGTTTAATTCATGACAGCGGTTGTTCGCCTGATAGTAAGCAGTTTGTGTACCGAGTTTGGTTGCAGTCGGTCCACTACTTTAGGGGGAGGTGCAGGAAGATGGTCGCATGGTTTTGCATTAATTCAAGAATATCGTAGTTTACGACTTCGTGTCTCCTGTAGGGTGAGTGGTAGGTGTTTAATTCATGACAGCGGTTGTTCGCCTGATAGTAAGCAGTTTGTGTACCGAGTTTGGTTGCAGTCGGTCCACTACTTTAGGGGGAGGTGCAGGAAGATGGCTCGCATGGTTTTGAAATAATTCAAGATTATCGTAGTTTACGATTTCGTGTCTCCTGTAGCGTGAGTGGTAGGTGTTTAATTCATGACAGCGGTTGTTCGCCTGATAGTAAGCAGTTTGTGTACCGAGTTTGGTTGCAGTCGGTCCACTACTTTAGGGGGAGGTGCAGGAAGATGGCTCGCATGGTTTTGCATTAATTCAAGAATATCGTAGTTTACGACTTCGTGTCTCCTGTAGGGTGAGTGGTAGGTGTTTAATTCATGACAGCGGTTGTTCGCCTGATAGTAAGCAGTTTGTGTACCGAGTTTGGTTGCAGCCGGTCCACTACTTTAGGGGGAGGTGCAGGAAGATGGCTCGCATGGTTTTGCATTAATTCAAGAATATCGTAGTTTACGACTTCGTGTCTCCTGTAGGGTGAGTGGTACGTGTTTAATTCATGACAGCGGTTGTTCACCTGATAGTACGCGGTATGTGTACCGAGTTTGGTTGCAGTCGGTCCACTACTTTAGGAGGAGGTGCAGGAAGATTGCTCGCATGGTTTTGCAATAATTCAAGATTATCGTTGTTTACGACTTCGTGTCTCCTGTAGCGTGAGTGGTAGGTGTTTAATTCATGACAGCGGTTGTTCGCCTGATAGTAAGCAGTTTGTGTACCGAGTTTGGTTGCAGTCGGTCCACTACTTTAGGGGGAGGTGCAGGAAGATAGCTCGCATGGTTTTGCATTAATTCAAGAATATCGTAGTTTACGACTTCGTGTCTCCTGTAGGGTGAGTGGTAGGTGTTTAATTCATGACAGCGGTTGTTCGCCTGATAGTATGCGGTATGTGTACCGAGTTTGGTTGCAGTCGGTACACTACTTTAGGAGGAGGTGCAGGAAGATGGCTTGCAGGATTTTGCAGTAATTCAAGAATATCGTAGTTTACGACTTCGTGTCTGCTGTAGCGTGAGTGGTAGGTGTTTAATTCATGACAGCGGTTGTTCGCCTGATAGTAAGCGGTATGTGTACCGAGTTTGGTTGCAGTCGGTCCACTACATTAGGTGGAGGTGCAGGAAGATTGCTCGCATGGTTTTGCAATAATTCAACATTATCGTAGTTTACGACTTCGTGTCTCCTGTAGCGTGAGTGGTAGGTGTTTAATTCATGACAGCGGTTGTTCGCCTGATAGTAAGCAGTTTGTGTACCGAGTTTGGTTGCAGTCGGTCCACTACTTTAGGGGTAGGTGCAGGAAGATGGCTCGCATGGCTTTGCATTAATTCAAGAATATCGTAGTTTACGACTTCGTGTCTCCTGTAGGGTGAGTGGTAGGTGTTTAATTCATGACAGCGGTTGTTCGCCTGATAGTACGCGGTATGTGTACCGAGTTTGGTTGCAGTCGGTCCACTACTTTAGGAGGAGGTGCAGGAAGATCGCTTGCAGGATTTTGCAGTAATTCAAGAATATCGTAGTTTACGACTTCGAGTCTCCTGTAGCGTGAGTGGTAGGTGTTTAATTCATGAAAGCGGTTGTTCGCCTGATAGTAAGCAGTTTGTGTACAGAGTTTGGTTGCAGTCGGTCCACTACTTTAGGAGGAGGTGCAGGAAGATGGCTTGCATGGTTTTGCAGTAATTCAAGAATATCGTAGTTTACGACTTCGTGTCTCCTGTAGCGTGAGTGGTAGGTGTTTAATTCATGACAGCGGTTGTTCGCCTGATAGTAAGCAGTTTGTGTACCGAGTTTGGTTGCAGCTGGTCCACTACTTTAGGGGGAGGTGCAGGAAGATGGCTCGCATGGTTTTGCATTAATTCAAGAATATCGTAGTTTACGACTTCGTGTCTCCTGTAGGGTGAGTGGTACGTGTTTAATTCATGACAGCGGTTGTTCGCCTGATAGTACGCGGTATGTGTACCGAGTTTGGTTGCAGTCGGTCCACTACTTTAGGAGGAGGTGCAGGAAGATTGCTCGCATGGTTTTGCAGTAATTCAAGAATATCGTAGTTTACGACTTCGAGTCTTCTGTAGCGTGAGTGGTAGGTGTTTAATTCATGACAGCGGTTGTTCGCCTGATAGTAAGCAGTATGTGTACCGAGTTTGGTTGCAGTCGGTCCACTACTTTAGGATGAGGTGCAGGAAGATTGCTCGCATGGTTTTGCAGTAATTCAAGAATATCGTAGTTTACGACTTCGTGTCTCCTGTAGCGTGAGTGGTAGGTGTTTAATTCATGACTGCGGTTGTTCGCCTGATAGTAAGCAGTATGTGTACCGAGTTTGGTTGCAGTCGGTCCACTACTTTAGGAGGAGGTGCAGGAAGATGGCTTGCAGGATTTTGCAGAAATTCAAGAATATCGTAGTTTACGACTTCGTGTCTCCTGTAGCGTGAGTGGTAGGTGTTTAATTCATGACAGCGGTTGTTCGCCTGATAGTAAGCAGTTTGTGTACCGAGTTTGGTTGCAGCCGGTCCACTACTTTAGGGGGAGGTGCAGGAAGATGGCTCGCATGGTTTTGCATTAATTCAAGAATATCGTAGTTTACGACTTCGTGTCTCCTGTAGGGTGAGTGGTAGGTGTTTAATTCATGACAGCGGTTGTTCGCCTGATAGTACGCGGTATGTTTACCGAGTTTGGTTGCAGTCGGTCCACTACTTTAGGAGGAGGTGCAGGAAGATGGCTCGCATGGTTTTGCAGTAATTCAAGAATATCGTAGTTTACGACTTCGTGTCTCCTGTAGCGTAAGTGGTAGGTGTTTAATTCATGACAGCGGTTGTTCGCATGATAGTAAGCAGTATGTGTACCGAGTTTGGTTGCAGTCGGTCCACTACTTTAGGAGGAGGTGCTGGAAGATGGCTTGCAGGATTTTGCAGTAATTCAAGAATATCGTAGTTTACGACTTCGTGTCTCCTGTAGCGTGAGTGGTAGGTGTTTAATTCATGACAGCGGTTGTTCGCCTGATAGTAAGCGGTATGTGTACCGAGTTTGGTTGCAGTCGGTCCACTACATTAGGTGGAGGTGCAGGAAGATCGCTCGCATGGTTTTGCAATAATTCAAGATTATCGTAGTTTACGACTTCGTGTCTCCTGTAGCGTGAGTGGTAGGTGTTTAATTCATGACAGCGGTTGTTCGCCTGATAGTAAGCAGTTTGTGTACCGAGTTTGGTTGCAGTCGGTCCACTACTTTAGGGGGAGGTGCAGGAAGATGGTCGCATGGTTTTGCATTAATTCAAGAATATCGTAGTTTACGACTTCGTGTCTCCTGTAGGGTGAGTGGTAGGTGTTTAATTCATGACAGCGGTTGTTCGCCTGATAGTAAGCAGTTTGTGTACCGAGTTTGGTTGCAGTCGGTCCACTACTTTAGGGGGAGGTGCAGGAAGATGGCTCGCATGGTTTTGAAATAATTCAAGATTATCGTAGTTTACGATTTCGTGTCTCCTGTAGCGTGAGTGGTAGGTGTTTAATTCATGACAGCGGTTGTTCGCCTGATAGTAAGCAGTTTGTGTACCGAGTTTGGTTGCAGTCGGTCCACTACTTTAGGGGGAGGTGCAGGAAGATGGCTCGCATGGTTTTGCATTAATTCAAGAATATCGTAGTTTACGACTTCGTGTCTCCTGTAGGGTGAGTGGTAGGTGTTTAATTCATGACAGCGGTTGTTCGCCTGATAGTAAGCAGTTTGTGTACCGAGTTTGGTTGCAGCCGGTCCACTACTTTAGGGGGAGGTGCAGGAAGATGGCTCGCATGGTTTTGCATTAATTCAAGAATATCGTAGTTTACGACTTCGTGTCTCCTGTAGGGTGAGTGGTACGTGTTTAATTCATGACAGCGGTTGTTCACCTGATAGTACGCGGTATGTGTACCGAGTTTGGTTGCAGTCGGTCCACTACTTTAGGAGGAGGTGCAGGAAGATGGCTCGCATGGTTTTGCAATAATTCAAGATTATCGTTGTTTACGACTTCGTGTCTCCTGTAGCGTGAGTGGTAGGTGTTTAATTCATGACAGCGGTTGTTCGCCTGATAGTAAGCAGTTTGTGTACCGAGTTTGGTTGCAGTCGGTCCACTACTTTAGGGGGAGGTGCAGGAAGATAGCTCGCATGGTTTTGCATTAATTCAAGAATATCGTAGTTTACGACTTCGTGTCTCCTGTAGGGTGAGTGGTAGGTGTTTAATTCATGACAGCGGTTGTTCGCCTGATAGTATGCGGTATGTGTACCGAGTTTGGTTGCAGTCGGTACACTACTTTAGGAGGAGGTGCAGGAAGATGGCTTGCAGGATTTTGCAGTAATTCAAGAATTTCGTAGTTTACGACTTCGTGTCTGCTGTAGCGTGAGTGGTAGGTGTTTAATTCATGACAGCGGTTGTTCGCCTGATAGTAAGCGGTATGTGTACCGAGTTTGGTTGCAGTCGGTCCACTACATTAGGTGGAGGTGCAGGAAGATCGCTCGCATGGTTTTGCAATAATTCAACATTATCGTAGTTTACGACTTCGTGTCTCCTGTAGCGTGAGTGGTAGGTGTTTAATTCATGACAGCGGTTGTTCGCCTGATAGTAAGCAGTTTGTGTACCGAGTTTGGTTGCAGTCGGTCCACTACTTTAGGGGTAGGTGCAGGAAGATGGCTCGCATGGCTTTGCATTAATTCAAGAATATCGTAGTTTACGACTTCGTGTCTCCTGTAGGGTGAGTGGTAGGTGTTTAATTCATGACAGCGGTTGTTCGCCTGATAGTACGCGGTATGTGTACCGAGTTTGGTTGCAGTCGGTCCACTACTTTAGGAGGAGGTGCAGGAAGATCGCTTGCAGGATTTTGCAGTAATTCAAGAATATCGTAGTTTACGACTTCGAGTCTCCTGTAGCGTGAGTGGTAGGTGTTTAATTCATGAAAGCGGTTGTTCGCCTGATAGTAAGCAGTTTGTGTACAGAGTTTGGTTGCAGTCGGTCCACTACTTTAGGAGGAGGTGCAGGAAGATGGCTTGCATGGTTTTGCAGTAATTCAAGAATATCGTAGTTTACGACTTCGTGTCTCCTGTAGCGTGAGTGGTAGGTGTTTAATTCATGACAGCGGTTGTTCGCCTGATAGTAAGCAGTTTGTGTACCGAGTTTGGTTGCAGCTGGTCCACTGCTTTAGGGGGAGGTGCAGGAAGATGGCTCGCATGGTTTTGCATTAATTCAAGAATATCGTAGTTTACGACTTCGTGTCTCCTGTAGGGTGAGTGGTACGTGTTTAATTCATGACAGCGGTTGTTCACCTGATAGTAAGCAGTATGTGTACCGAGTTTGGTTGCAGTCGGTCCACTACTTTAGGAGGAGGTGCAGGAAGATGGCTCGCATGGTTTTGCAATAATTCAAGATTATCGTTGTTTACGACTTCGTGTCTCCTGTAGCGTGAGTGGTAGGTGTTTAATTCATGACAGCGGTTGATCGCCTGATAGTAAGCAGTTTGTGTACCGAGTTTGGTTGCAGTCGGTCCACTACGTTAGGGGGAGGTGCAGGAAGATAGCTCGCATGGTTTTGCATTAATTCAAGAATATCGTAGTTTACGACTTCGTGTCTCCTGTAGGGTGAGTGGTAGGTGTTAAATTCATGACAGCGGTTGTTCGCCTGATAGTATGCGGTATGTGTACCGAGTTTGGTTGCAGTCGGTCCACTACTTTAGGAGGAGGTGCAGGAAGATGGCTTGCAGGATTTTGCAGTAATTCAAGATTATCGTAGTTTACGACTTCGTGTCTGCTGTAGCGTGAGTGGTAGGTGTTTAATTCATGACAGCGGTTGTTCGCCTGATAGTAAGCAGTTTGTGTACCGAGTTTGGTTGCAGTCGGTCCACTACTTTAGGGGGAGGTGCAGGAAGATGGTCGCATGGTTTTGCATTAATTCAAGAATATCGTAGTTTACGACTTCGTGTCTCCTGTAGGGTGAGTGGTAGGTGTTTAATTCATGACAGCGGTTGTTCGCCTGATAGTAAGCAGTTTGTGTACCGAGTTTGGTTGCAGTCGGTCCACTACTTTAGGGGGAGGTGCAGGAAGATGGCTCGCATGGTTTTGAAATAATTCAAGATTATCGTAGTTTACGATTTCGTGTCTCCTGTAGCGTGAGTGGTAGGTGTTTAATTCATGACAGCGGTTGTTCGCCTGATAGTAAGCAGTTTGTGTACCGAGTTTGGTTGCAGTCGGTCCACTACTTTAGGGGGAGGTGCAGGAAGATGGCTCGCATGGTTTTGCATTAATTCAAGAATATCGTAGTTTACGACTTCGTGTCTCCTGTAGGGTGAGTGGTAGGTGTTTAATTCATGACAGCGGTTGTTCGCCTGATAGTAAGCAGTTTGTGTACCGAGTTTGGTTGCAGCCGGTCCACTACTTTAGGGGGAGGTGCAGGAAGATGGCTCGCATGGTTTTGCATTAATTCAAGAATATCGTAGTTTACGACTTCGTGTCTCCTGTAGGGTGAGTGGTACGTGTTTAATTCATGACAGCGGTTGTTCACCTGATAGTACGCGGTATGTGTACCGAGTTTGGTTGCAGTCGGTCCACTACTTTAGGAGGAGGTGCAGGAAGATGGCTCGCATGGTTTTGCAATAATTCAAGATTATCGTTGTTTACGACTTCGTGTCTCCTGTAGCGTGAGTGGTAGGTGTTTAATTCATGACAGCGGTTGTTCGCCTGATAGTAAGCAGTTTGTGTACCGAGTTTGGTTGCAGTCGGTCCACTACTTTAGGGGGAGGTGCAGGAAGATAGCTCGCATGGTTTTGCATTAATTCAAGAATATCGTAGTTTACGACTTCGTGTCTCCTGTAGGGTGAGTGGTAGGTGTTTAATTCATGACAGCGGTTGTTCGCCTGATAGTATGCGGTATGTGTACCGAGTTTGGTTGCAGTCGGTACACTACTTTAGGAGGAGGTGCAGGAAGATGGCTTGCAGGATTTTGCAGTAATTCAAGAATTTCGTAGTTTACGACTTCGTGTCTGCTGTAGCGTGAGTGGTAGGTGTTTAATTCATGACAGCGGTTGTTCGCCTGATAGTAAGCGGTATGTGTACCGAGTTTGGTTGCAGTCGGTCCACTACATTAGGTGGAGGTGCAGGAAGATCGCTCGCATGGTTTTGCAATAATTCAACATTATCGTAGTTTACGACTTCGTGTCTCCTGTAGCGTGAGTGGTAGGTGTTTAATTCATGACAGCGGTTGTTCGCCTGATAGTAAGCAGTTTGTGTACCGAGTTTGGTTGCAGTCGGTCCACTACTTTAGGGGTAGGTGCAGGAAGATGGCTCGCATGGCTTTGCATTAATTCAAGAATATCGTAGTTTACGACTTCGTGTCTCCTGTAGGGTGAGTGGTAGGTGTTTAATTCATGACAGCGGTTGTTCGCCTGATAGTACGCGGTATGTGTACCGAGTTTGGTTGCAGTCGGTCCACTACTTTAGGAGGAGGTGCAGGAAGATCGCTTGCAGGATTTTGCAGTAATTCAAGAATATCGTAGTTTACGACTTCGAGTCTCCTGTAGCGTGAGTGGTAGGTGTTTAATTCATGAAAGCGGTTGTTCGCCTGATAGTAAGCAGTTTGTGTACAGAGTTTGGTTGCAGTCGGTCCACTACTTTAGGAGGAGGTGCAGGAAGATGGCTTGCATGGTTTTGCAGTAATTCAAGAATATCGTAGTTTACGACTTCGTGTCTCCTGTAGCGTGAGTGGTAGGTGTTTAATTCATGACAGCGGTTGTTCGCCTGATAGTAAGCAGTTTGTGTACCGAGTTTGGTTGCAGCTGGTCCACTGCTTTAGGGGGAGGTGCAGGAAGATGGCTCGCATGGTTTTGCATTAATTCAAGAATATCGTAGTTTACGACTTCGTGTCTCCTGTAGGGTGAGTGGTACGTGTTTAATTCATGACAGCGGTTGTTCACCTGATAGTAAGCAGTATGTGTACCGAGTTTGGTTGCAGTCGGTCCACTACTTTAGGAGGAGGTGCAGGAAGATGGCTCGCATGGTTTTGCAATAATTCAAGATTATCGTTGTTTACGACTTCGTGTCTCCTGTAGCGTGAGTGGTAGGTGTTTAATTCATGACAGCGGTTGATCGCCTGATAGTAAGCAGTTTGTGTACCGAGTTTGGTTGCAGTCGGTCCACTACGTTAGGGGGAGGTGCAGGAAGATAGCTCGCATGGTTTTGCATTAATTCAAGAATATCGTAGTTTACGACTTCGTGTCTCCTGTAGGGTGAGTGGTAGGTGTTAAATTCATGACAGCGGTTGTTCGCCTGATAGTATGCGGTATGTGTACCGAGTTTGGTTGCAGTCGGTCCACTACTTTAGGAGGAGGTGCAGGAAGATGGCTTGCAGGATTTTGCAGTAATTCAAGATTATCGTAGTTTACGACTTCGTGTCTGCTGTAGCGTGAGTGGTAGGTGTTTAATTCATGACAGCGGTTGTTCGCCTGATAGTAAGCGGTATGTGTACCGAGTTTGGTTGCAGTCGGTCCACTACATTAGGTGGAGGTGCAGGAAGATCGCTCGCATGGTTTTGCAATAATTCAAGATTATCGTAGTTTACGACTTCGTGTCTCCTGTAGCGTGAGTGGTAGGTGTTTAATTCATGACAGCGGTTGTTCGCCTGATAGTAAGCAGTTTGTGTACCGAGTTTGGTTGAAGTCGGTCCACTACTTTAGGGGTAGGTGCAGGAAGATGGCTCGCATGGTTTTGCATTAATTCAAGAATATCGTAGTTTACGACTTCGTGTCTCCTGTAGGGTGAGTGGTAGGTGTTTAATTCATGACAGCGGTTGTTCGCCTGATAGTACGCGGTATGTGTACCGAGTTTGGTTGCAGTCGGTCCACTACTTTAGGAGGAGGTGCAGGAAGATCGCTTGCAGGATTTTGCAGTAATTCAAGAATATCGTAGTTTACGACTTCGAGTCTCCTGTAGCGTGAGTGGTAGGTGTTTAATTCATGAAAGCGGTTGTTCGCCTGATAGTAAGCAGTTTGTGTACAGAGTTTGGTTGCAGTCGGTCCACTACTTTAGGAGGAGGTGCAGGAAGATGGCTTGCATGGTTTTGCAGTAATTCAAGAATATCGTAGTTTACGACTTCGTGTCTCCTGTAGCGTGAGTGGTAGGTGTTTAATTCATGACAGCGGTTGTTCGCCTGATAGTAAGCAGTTTGTGTACCGAGTTTGGTTGAAGTCGGTCCACTACTTTAGGGGGAGCTGCAGGAAGATGGCTCGCATGGTTTTGCATTAATTCAAGAATATCGTAGTTTACGACTTCGTGTCTCCTGTAGGGTGAGTGGTAGGTGTTTAATTCATGACAGCGGTTGTTCGCCTGATAGTACGCGGTATGTGTACCGAGTTTGGTTGCAGTCGGTCCACTACTTTAGGAGGAGGTGCAGGAAGATTGCTCGCATGGTTTTGCAGTACTTCAAGAATATCGTAGTTTACGACTTCGAGTCTTGTGTAGCGTGAGTGGTAGGTGTTTAATTCATGACAGCGGTTGTTCGCCTGATAGTAAGCAGTATGTGTACCGAGTTTGGTTGCAGTCGGTCCACTACTTTAGGATGAGGTGCAGGAAGATTGCTCGCATGGTTTTGCAGTAATTCAAGAATATCGTAGTTTACGACTTCGTGTCTCCTGTAGCGTGAGTGGTAGGTGTTTAATTCATGACTGCGGTTGTTCGCCTGATAGTAAGCAGTATGTGTACCGAGTTTGGTTGCAGTCGGTCCACTACTTTAGGAGGAGGTGCAGGAAGATGGCTTGCAGGATTTTGCAGAAATTCAAGAATATCGTAGTTTACGACTTCGTGTCTCCTGTAGCGTGAGTGGTAGGTGTTTAATTCATGACAGCGGTTGTTCGCCTGATAGTAAGCAGTTTGTGTACCGAGTTTGGTTGCAGCCGGTCCACTACTTTAGGGGGAGGTGCAGGAAGATGGCTCGCATGGTTTTGCATTAATTCAAGAATATCGTAGTTTACGACTTCGTGTCTCCTGTAGGGTGAGTGGTAGGTGTTTAATTCATGACAGCGGTTGTTCGCCTGATAGTACGCGGTATGTGTACCGAGTTTGGTTGCAGTCGGTCCACTACTTTAGGAGGAGGTGCAGGAAGATGGCTCGCATGGTTTTGCAATAATTCAAGATTATCGTTGTTTACGACTTCGTGTCTCCTGTAGCGTGAGTGGTAGGTGTTTAATTCATGACAACGGTTGTTCGCCTGATAGTAAGCAGTTTGTGTACCGAGTTTGGTTGCAGTCGGTCCACTACTTTAGGGGGAGGTGCAGGAAGATAGCTCGCATGGTTTTGCATTAATTCAAGATTATCGTAGTTTACGACTTCGTGTCTCCTGTAGGGTGAGTGGTAGGTGTTTAATTCATGACAGCGGCTGTTCGCCTGATAGTACGCGGTATGTGTACCGAGTTTGGTTGCAGTCGGTCCACTACTTTAGGAGGAGGTGCAGGAAGATGGCTTGCAGGATTTTGCAGTAATTCAAGAATATCGTAGTTTACGACTTCGTGTCTCCTGTAGGGTGAGTGGTAGGTGTTTAATTCATGACAGCGGTTGTTCGCCTGATAGTTCGCGGTATGTGTACCGAGTTTGGTGGCAGTCGGTCCACTACTTTAGGAGGAGGTGCAGGAAGATCGCTTGAAGGATTTTGCAGTAATTTAAGAATATCGTAGTTTACGACTTCGAGTCTCCTGTAGCGTGAGTGGTGGGTGTTTAATTCATGAAAGCGGTTGTTCGCCTGATAGTAAACAGTATGTGTACCGCGTTTGGTTGCAGTCGGTCCACTACTTTAGGAGGAGGTGCAGGAAGATGGCTCGCATGGTTTTGCAGTAATTCAAGAATATCGTAGTTTACGACTTCGTGTCTCCTGTAGCGTGAGTGGTAGGTGTTTAATTCATGACAGCGGTTGTTCGCCTGATAGTAAGCAGTTTGTGTACCGAGTTTGGTTGCAGTCGGTCCACTACGTTAGGGGGAGGTGCAGGAAGATAGCTCGCATGGTTTTGCATTAATTCAAGAATATCGTAGTTTACGACTTCGTGTCTCCTGTAGGGTGAGTGGTAGGTGTTAAATTCATGACAGCGGTTGTTCGCCTGATAGTATGCGGTATGTGTACCGAGTTTGGTTGCAGTCGGTCCACTACTTTAGGAGGAGGTGCAGGAAGATGGCTTGCAGGATTTTGCAGTAATTCAAGATTATCGTAGTTTACGACTTCGTGTCTGCTGTAGCGTGAGTGGTAGGTGTTTAATTCATGACAGCGGTTGTTCGCCTGATAGTAAGCGGTATGTGTACCGAGTTTGGTTGCAGTCGGTCCACTACATTAGGTGGAGGTGCAGGAAGATCGCTCGCATGGTTTTGCAATAAATCAAGATTATCGTAGTTTACGACTTCGTGTCTCCTGTAGCGTGAGTGGTAGGTGTTTAATTCATGACAGCGGTTGTTCGCCTGATAGTAAGCAGTTTGTGTACCGAGTTTGGTTGCAGTCGGTCCACTACTTTAGGGGTAGGTGCAGGAAGATGGCTCGCATGGTTTTGCATTAATTCAAGAATATCGTAGTTTACGACTTCGTGTCTCCTGTAGGGTGAGTGGTAGGTGTTTAATTCATGACAGCGGTTGTTCGCCTGATAGTACGCGGTATGTGTACCGAGTTTGGTTGCAGTCGGTCCACTACTTTAGGAGGAGGTGCAGGAAGATCGCTTGCAGGATTTTGCAGTAATTCAAGAATATCGTAGTTTACGACTTCGAGTCTCCTGTAGCGTGAGTGGTAGGTGTTTAATTCATGAAAGCGGTTGTTCGCCTGATAGTAAGCAGTTTGTGTACAGAGTTTGGTTGCAGTCGGTCCACTACTTTAGGAGGAGGTGCAGGAAGATGGCTTGCATGGTTTTGCAGTAATTCAAGAATATCGTAGTTTACGACTTCGTGTCTCCTGTAGCGTGAGTGGTAGGTGTTTAATTCATGACAGCGGTTGTTCGCCTGATAGTAAGCAGTTTGTGTACCGAGTTTGGTTGAAGTCGGTCCACTACTTTAGGGGGAGCTGCAGTAAGATGGCTCGCATGGTTTTGCATTAATTCAAGAATATCGTAGTTTACGACTTCGTGTCTCCTGTAGGGTGAGTGGTAGGTGTTTAATTCATGACAGCGGTTGTTCGCCTGATAGTACGCGGTATGTGTACCGAGTTTGGTTGCAGTCGGTCCACTACTTTAGGAGGAGGTGCAGGAAGATTGCTCGCATGGTTTTGCAGTACTTCAAGAATATCGTAGTTTACGACTTCGAGTCTTCTGTAGCGTGAGTGGTAGGTGTTTAATTCATGACAGCGGTTGTTCGCCTGATAGTAAGCAGTATGTGTACCGAGTTTGGTTGCAGTCGGTCCACTACTTTAGGATGAGGTGCAGGAAGATTGCTCGCATGGTTTTGCAGTAATTCAAGAATATCGTAGTTTACGACTTCGTGTCTCCTGTAGCGTGAGTGGTAGGTGTTTAATTCATGACTGCGGTTGTTCGCCTGATAGTAAGCAGTATGTGTACCGAGTTTGGTTGCAGTCGGTCCACTACTTTAGGAGGAGGTGCAGGAAGATGGCTTGCAGGATTTTGCAGAAATTCAAGAATATCGTAGTTTACGACTTCGTGTCTCCTGTAGCGTGAGTGGTAGGTGTTTAATTCATGACAGCGGTTGTTCGCCTGATAGTAAGCAGTTTGTGTACCGAGTTTGGTTGCAGCCGGTCCACTACTTTAGGGGGAGGTGCAGGAAGATGGCTCGCATGGTTTTGCATTAATTCAAGAATATCGTAGTTTACGACTTCGTGTCTCCTGTAGGGTGAGTGGTAGGTGTTTAATTCATGACAGCGGTTGTTCGCCTGATAGTACGCGGTATGTGTACCGAGTTTGGTTGCAGTCGGTCCACTACTTTAGGAGGAGGTGCAGGAAGATGGCTCGCATGGTTTTGCAATAATTCAAGATTATCGTTGTTTACGACTTCGTGTCTCCTGTAGCGTGAGTGGTAGGTGTTTAATTCATGACAACGGTTGTTCGCCTGATAGTAAGCAGTTTGTGTACCGAGTTTGGTTGCAGTCGGTCCACTACTTTAGGGGTAGGTGCAGGAAGATGGCTCGCATGGTTTTGCATTAATTCAAGAATATCGTAGTTTACGACTTCGTGTCTCCTGTAGGGTGAGTGGTAGGTGTTTAATTCATGACAGCGGTTGTTCGCCTGATAGTACGCGGTATGTGTACCGAGTTTGGTTGCAGTCGGTCCACTACTTTAGGAGGAGGTGCAGGAAGATCGCTTGCAGGATTTTGCAGTAATTCAAGAATATCGTAGTTTACGACTTCGAGTCTCCTGTAGCGTGAGTGGTAGGTGTTTAATTCATGAAAGCATTTGTTCGCCTGATAGTAAGCAGTTTGTGTACAGAGTTTGGTTGCAGTCGGTCCACTACTTTAGGAGGAGGTGCAGGAAGATGGCTTGCATGGTTTTGCAGTAATTCAAGAATATCGTAGTTTACGACTTCGTGTCTCCTGTAGCGTGAGTGGTAGGTGTTTAATTCATGACAGCGGTTGTTCGCCTGATAGTAAGCAGTTTGTGTACCGAGTTTGGTTGAAGTCGGTCCACTACTTTAGGGGGAGCTGCAGGAAGATGGCTCGCATGGTTTTGCATTAATTCAAGAATATCGTAGTTTACGACTTCGTGTCTCCTGTAGGGTGAGTGGTAGGTGTATAATTCATGACAGCGGTTGTTCGCCTGATAGTACGCGGTATGTGTACCGAGTTTGGTTGCAGTCGGTCCACTACTTTAGGAGGAGGTGCAGGAAGATTGCTCGCATGGTTTTGCAGTACTTCAAGAATATTGTAGTTTACGACTTCGAGTCTTCTGTAGCGTGAGTGGTAGGTGTTTAATTCATGACAGCGGTTGTTCGCCTGATAGTAAGCAGTTTGTGTACCGAGTTTGGTTGCAGCCGGTCCACTACTTTAGGGGGAGGTGCAGGAAGATGGCTCGCATGGTTTTGCATTAATTCAAGAATATCGTAGTTTACGACTTCGTGTCTCCTGTAGGGTGAGTGGTAGGTGTTTAATTCATGACAGCGGTTGTTCGCCTGATAGTACGCGGTATGTGTACCGAGTTTGGTTGCAGTCGGTCCACTACTTTAGGAGGAGGTGCAGGAAGATGGCTCGCATGGTTTTGCAATAATTCAAGATTATCGTTGTTTACGACTTCGTGTCTCCTGTAGCGTGAGTGGTAGGTGTTTAATTCATGACAACGGTTGTTCGCCTGATAGTAAGCAGTTTGTGTACCGAGTTTGGTTGCAGTCGGTCCACTACTTTAGGGGGAGGTGCAGGAAGATGGCTCGCATGGTTTTGCAGTAATTCAAGAATATCGTAGTTTACGACTTCGTGTCTCCTGTAGGGTGAGTGGTAGGTGTTTAATTCATGACAGCGGCTGTTCGCCTGATAGTACGCGGTATGTGTACCGAGTTTGGTTGCAGTCGGTCCACTACTTTAGGAGGAGGTGCAGGAAGATGGCTTGCAGGATTTTGCAGTAATTCAAGAATATCGTAGTTTACGACTTCGTGTCTCCTGTAGGGTGAGTGGTAGGTGTTTAATTCATGACAGCGGTTGTTCGCCTGATAGTTCGCGGTATGTGTACCGAGTTTGGTGGCAGTCGGTCCACTACTTTAGGAGGAGGTGCAGGAAGATCGCTTGAAGGATTTTGCAGTAATTTAAGAATATCGTAGTTTACGACTTCGAGTCTCCTGTAGCGTGAGTGGTGGGTGTTTAATTCATGAAAGCGGTTGTTCGCCTGATAGTAAACAGTATGTGTACCGCGTTTGGTTGCAGTCGGTCCACTACTTTAGGAGGAGGTGCAGGAAGATGGCTCGCATGGTTTTGCAGTAATTCAAGAATATCGTAGTTTACGACTTCGTGTCTCCTGTAGCGTGAGTGGTAGGTGTTTAATTCATGACAGCGGTTGTTCGCCTGATAGTAAGCAGTATGTGTACCGAGTTTGGTTGCAGTCGGTCCACTACTTTAGGAGGAGGTGCAGGAAGAAGGCACGCATGGTTTTGCAGTAATTCAAGAATATCGTAGTTTACGACTTCGTGTCTCCTGTAGCGTGAGTGGTAGGTGTTTAATTCATGACAGCGGTTGTTCGCCTGATAGTAAGCGGTATGTGTACCGAGTTTGGTTGCAGTCGGTCCACTACTTTAGGAGGAGGTGCAGGAAGATGGCTCGCATGATTTTGCAGTAATTCAAGAATATCGTAGTTTACGACTTCGTGTCCCCTGTAGCGTGAGTGGTAGGTGTTTAATTCATGACAGCGGTTGTTCGACTGATAGTAAGCAGTATGTGTACCGAGTTTGGTTGCAGTCGGTCCACTACTTTAGGAGGAGGTGCAGGAAGATAGCTCGCATGGTTTTGCAGTAATTCATGAATATCGTAGTTTACGACTTCGTTTCTCCTGTAGCGTGAGAGGTAGGTGTTTAATTAATGACAGCGGTTGTTCGCCAAATAGGAAGCAGTATGTGTACCGAGTTTGGTTGCAGTCGGTCCACTACTTTAGGAGGAGGTGCAGGAAGATGGCTCGCATGGTTTTGCAGTAATTGAAGAATATCGTAGTTTACAACTTCGTGTCTCCTGTAGCGTGAGTGGTAGGTGTTTAATTCATGACAGCGGTTGTTCGCCTGATAGTAAGCTGTATCTGTACCGAGTTTGGTTGCAGTCGGTCCACTACTTTAGGAGGAGGTGCAGGAAGATTGCTCGCATGGTTTTGCAGTAATTCAAGAATATCGTAGTTTACGACTTCGTGTCTCCTGTAGCGTGAGTGGTAGGTGTTTAATTCATGACAGCGGTTGTTCGCCTGATAGTAAGCAGTATGTGTACCGAGTTTGGTTGCAGTCGGTCCAATACTTTAGTAGGAGGTGCAGGAAGATGGCTCGCATGGTTTTGCAGTAATTCAAGAATATCGTAGTTTACGACTTCGTGTCTCCTGTAGCGTAAGTGGTAGGTGTTTAATTCATGACAGCGGTTGTTCGCATGATAGTAAGCAGTATGTGTACCGAGTTTGGTTGCAGTCGGTCCACTACTTTAGGAGGAGGTGCTGGAAGATGGCTTGCAGGATTTTGCAGTAATTCAAGAATATCGTAGTTTACGACTTCGTGTCTCCTGTAGCGTGAGTGGTAGGTGTTTAATTCAAGACAGCGGTTGTTCGCCTGATAGTAAGCGGTATGTGTACCGAGTTTGGTTGCAGTCGGTCCACTACTTTAGAAGGAGGTGCAGGAAGAAGGCTCGCATGGTTTTGCAGTAATTCAAGAATATCGTAGTTTACGACTTCGAGTCTCCTGTAGCGTGAGTGGTAGGTGTTTAATTCATGACAGCGGTTGTTCGCCTGATAGTAAGCTGATATAAAGCAGTATGTGTACCGAGTTTGGTTGCAGTCGGTCCACTACTTTAGGAGGAGGTGCAGGAAGATGGCTCGCATGGTTTTGCAATAATTCAAGATTATCGTAGTTTACGACTTCGTGTCTCCTGTAGCGTGAGTGGTAGGTATTTAATTCATGACAGCGGTTGTTCGCCTGATAGTATGCAGTTTGTGTACCGAGTTTGGTTGCAGTCGGTCCACTACTTTAGGGGGAGGTGCAGGAAGATGGCTCGCATGGTTTTGCATTAATTCAAGAATATCGTAGTTTACGACTTCGTGTCTCCTGTAGCGTGAGTGGTAGGTGTTTAATTAATGACAGCGGTTGTTCGCCAGATTAGGAAGCAGTATGTGTACAGAGTTTGGTTGCAGTCGGTCCACTACTTTAGGAGGAGGTGCAGGAAGATGGCTCGCATGAGTTTGCAGTAATTCAAGATTATCGTGGTTTACGAGTTCGTGTCTCCTGTAGCGTGAGTGGTAGGTGTTTAATACATGACAGCGGTTGTTCGCCTGATAGTAAGCAGTATCTGTACCGAGTTTGGTTGCAGTCGGTCCACTACTTTAGGAGGAGGTGTAGGAAGATGGCTCGCATGGTTTTGCAGTAATTCAAGATTATCGTAGTTTACGACTTCGTGTCTCCTGTAGCGTAAGTGGTAGGTGTTTCATTAATGACAGCGGTTGTTCGCCTGATAGTAAGCAGTATCTGTACCAAGTTTGGTTGCAGTCGGTCCACTACTTTATGAGGAGGTGCAGGAAGATGGCTCGCATGGTTTTGCAGTAATTCAAGAATATCGTAGTTTATGACTTCGTGTCTCCTGTAGCGTGAGTGGTAGGTGTTTAATTAATGACAGCGGTTGTTCGCCTGATAGTAAGCAGTATCTGTACCGAGTTTGGTTGCAGTCGGTCCACTACTTTAGGAGGAGGTGCAGGAAGATGGCTCGCATGGTTTTGCAGTAATTCAAGATTATCGAAGTTTACGACTTCGTGTCTCCTGTAGGGTGAGTGGTAGGTGTTTAATTCATGACAGCGGTTGTTCGCCTGATAGTAAGCAGTTTGTGTACCGAGTTTGGTTGCAGTCGGTCCACTACTTTAGTGGGAGGTGCAGGAAGATGGCTCGCATGGTTTTGCATTAATTCAAGAATATCGTAGTTTACGACTTCGTGTCTCCTGTAGGGTGAGTGGTAGGTGTTTAATTCATGACAGCGGTTGTTCGCCTGATAGTACGCGGTATGTGTACCGAGTTTGGTTGCAGTCGGTCCACTACTTTAGGAGGAGGTGCAGGAAGATGGCTTGCAGGATTTGGCAGTAATTCAAGAATATCGTAGTTTACGACTCCGTGTCTCCTGTAGCGTGAGTGGTAGGTGTTTAATTCATGACAGCGGTTGTTCGCCTGATAGTGAGCGGTATGTGTACCGAGTTTGGTTGCAGTCGGTCCACTATTTTAGGAGGAGGTGCAGGAAGATATCTCGCTTGGTTTTGCAGTAATTCAAGAATATCGTAGTTTACGACTTCGTGTCTCCTGTAGCGTGAGTCGTAGGTGTTTAATTCATGAAAGCGGTTGTTCGCCTGATAGTAAGCAGTATGTGTACCGAGTTTGGTTGCAGTCGGTCCACTACTTTAGGAGGAGGTGCAGGAAGATGGCTCGCATGGTTTTGCAGTAATTCAAGAATATCGTAGTTTACGACTTCGTTTCTCCTGTAGCGTGAGTGGTAGGTGTTTAAATCATGACAGCGGTTGTTCGCCTGATAGTAAGCAGTATGTGTACCGAGTTTGGTTGCAGTCGGTCCACTACATTAGGAGGAGGTGCAGAAAGATGGCTCGCATAGTTTTGCAGTAATTCAAGAATATCGTAGTTTACGACTTCGTGTCTCCTGTAGCGTGAGTGGTAGGTGTTTAATTCATGACAGCGGTTGTTCGCCTTATAGTAAGTAGTTTGTGTACCGAGTTTGGTTGCAGTCGGTCCACTACTTTAGGGGGAGGTGCAGGAAGATGGCTCGCATGGTTTTGCATTAATTCAAGAATATCGTAGTTTACGAGATCGTGTCTCCTGTAGGGTGAGTGGTAGGTGTTTAATTCATGACAGCGGTTGTTCGCCTGATAGTTAGCAGTATGTGTACCGAGTTGGGTTGCAGTCGGTCCACTACTTTAGGAGGAGGAGCAGGAAGATGGCTTGCAGGATTTTGCAGTAATTCAAGAATATCGTAGTTTACGACTTCGTGTCTCCTGTAGCGTGAGTGGTAGGTGTTTAATTCATGACAGCGGGTGTTCGCCTGATAGTAAGCGGTATGTGTACCGAGTTTGGTTGCAGTCGGTCCACTATTTTAGGAGGAGGTGCAGGAAGAAGGCTCGCATGGTTTTGCAGTAATTCAAGAATATCGTAGTTTACGACTTCGTGTCTCCTGTAGCGTGAGTCGTAGGTGTTTAATTCATGAAAGCGGTTGTTCGCCTGATAGTAAGCAGTATGTGTACCGAGTTTGGTTGCAGTCGGTCCACTACTTTAGGAGGAGGTGCAGGAAGATAGCTCGCATGGTTTTGCAGTAATTCATGAATATCGTAGTTTACGACTTCGTTTCTCCTGTAGCGTGAGAGGTAGGTGTTTAATTAATGACAGCGGTTGTTCGCCAAATAGGAAGCAGTATGTGTACCGAGTTTGGTTGCAGTCGGTCCACTACTTTAGGAGGAGGTGCAGGAAGATGGCTCGCATGGTTTTGCAGTAATTGAAGAATATCGTAGTTTACAACTTCGTGTCTCCTGTAGCGTGAGTGGTAGGTGTTTAATTCATGACAGCGGTTGTTCGCCTGATAGTAAGCTGTATCTGTACCGAGTTTGGTTGCAGTCGGTCCACTACTTTAGGAGGAGGTGCAGGAAGATTGCTCGCATGGTTTTGCAGTAATTCAAGAATATCGTAGTTTACGACTTCGTGTCTCCTGTAGCGTGTGTGGTAGAGGTTTAATTCATGACAGGGGTTGTTCGCCAGGTACGATGCAGTATGTGTACCGAGTTTGGTTGCAGTCGGTCCACTACTTTAGAAGGACGTGCAGGAAGATGGCTCGCATGGTTTTGCAGTAATTGGAGAATATCGTAGTTTACGACTTTGTGTCTCCTGTGGCGTGTGTGGTAGGTGTTTAATTCATGACAGCGGTTGTTCGCCTGATAGTAAGCAGTATCTGTACCGAGTTTGGTTGCAGTCGGTCCACTACTTTAGGAGGAGGTGAAGGAAGATGGCTCGCATGGTTTTGCAGTAATTCAAGAATATCGTAGTTTACGACGTCGTGTCTCCTGTAGCGTGAGTGGTAGGTGTTTAATTAATGACAGTGGTTGTTCGCCTGATAGTAAGTAGTATGTGTACCGAGTTTGGTTGCAGTCGGTCCACTACTGGAGGAGGAGGTGCAGGAAGATGGCTCGCATGATTTTGCAGTAATTCAAGATTACCGTAGTTTACGAGTTCGTGTCTCCTGTAGCGTGAGTGGTAGGTGTTTAATTAATGACAGCGGTTGTTCGCCTGATAGTAAGCAGTATGTGTACCGAGTTTGGTTGCAGTCGGTCCACTACTTTAGGAGGAGGTGTAGGAAGATGGCTCGCATGGTTTTGCAGTAATTCAAGATTATCGTAGTTTACGACTTCGTGTCTCCTGTAGCGTGAGTGGTAGGTGTTTAATTAATGACAGCGGTTGTTCGCCTGATAGTAAGCAGTATCTGTACCGAGTTTGGTTGCAGTCGGTCCACTACTGGAGGAGGAGGTGCAGGAAGATGGCTCGCATGATTTTGCAGTAATTCAAGAATATCGTAGTTTACGACATCGTGTCTCCTGTAGGGTGAGTGGTAGGTGTTTAATTCATGACAGCGGTTGTTCGCCTGATAGTACGTGGTATGTGTACCGAGTTTGGTTGCTGTCGGTCCACTACTTTAGGAGGAGGTGCAGGAAAATGTCTCGCATGGTTTTGCAGTAATTCAAAAATATCGTAGTTTACGACTTCGTGTCTCCTGTAGCGTGAGTCGTAGGTGTTTAATTCATGAAAGCGGTTGTTCGCCTGATAGTAAGCAGTATGTGTACCGCGTTTGGTTGCAGTCGGTCCACTACTTTAGGAGGAGGTGCAGGAAGATGGCTCGCATGGTTTTGCAGTAATTCAAGAATATCGTAGTTTACGACTTCGTTTCTTCTGTAGCGTGAGTGGTAGGTGTTTAATTCATGACAGCGGATGTTCGCCTGATAGTAAGCAGTATGTGTACCGAGTTTGGTTGCAGTCGGTCCAATACATTAGGAGGAGGTGCAGAAAGATGGCTCGCATAGTTTTGTAGTAATTCAAGAATATCGTAGTTTACGACTTCGTGTCTCCTGTAGCGTGAGTGGTAGTTGTTTAATTCATGACAGCGGTTGTTCGCCTGATAGTAAGCAGTTTGTGTACCGAGTTTGGTTGCAGTCGGTCCACTACTTTAGGGGGAGGTGCAGGAAGATGGCTCGCATGGTTTTGCATTAATTCAAGAATATCGTAGTTTACGACTTCGTGTCTCCTGTAGGGTGAGTGGTAGGTGTTTAATTCATGACAGCGGTTGTTCGCCTGATAGTACGCGGTATGTGTACCGAGTTTGGTTGCAGTCGGTCAACTACTTTAGGAGGAGGTGCAGGAAGATGGCTTGCAGGATTTTGCAGTAATTCAAGAATATCGTAGTTTACGACTTCGTGTCTCCTGTAGCGTGAGTGGTAGGTGTTTAATTCATGACAGCGGTTGTTCGCCTGATAGTAAGCGGTATGTGTACCGAGTTTGGTTGCAGTCGGTCCACTATTTTAGAAGGAGGTGGAGGAAGAAGGCTCGCATGGTTTTGCAGTAATTCAAGAATATCGTAGTTTACGACTTCGTGTCTCCTGTAGCGTGAGTGGTAGGTGTTTAATTCATGACAGCGGTTGTTCGCCTGATAGTAAGCAGTATGTGTACCGAGTTTGGTTGCAGTCGGTCCACTACATTAGGAGGAGGTGCAGAAAGATCGCTCGCATGGTTTTGCAGTAATTCAAGAATATCGTAGTTTACGACTTCGTGTCTCCTGTAGCGTGAGTGGTAGGTGTTTAATTAATGACAGCGGTTGTTCGCCAAATAGGAAGCAGTATGTGTACCGAGTTTGGTTGCAGTCGGTCCACTACTTTAGGAGGAGGAGCAGGAAGATGGCTCGCATAGTTTTGCAGTAATTGAAGAATATCGTAGTTTACAACTTCGTGTCTCCTGTAGCGTGAGTGGTAGGTGTTTAATTCATGACAGCGGTTGTTCGCCTGATAGTAAGCAGTATCTGTACCGAGTTTGGTTGCAGTCGGTCCACTACTTTAGGAGGAGGTGAAGGAAGATGGCTCGCATGGTTTTGCAGTAATTCAAGAATATCGTAGTTTACGACGTCGTGTCTCCTGTAGCGTGAGTGGTAGGTGTTTAATTAATGACAGCGGTTGTTCGCCTGATAGCAGGTAGTATGTGTACCGAGTTTGGTTGCAGTCGGTCCACTACTTTAGGAGGGGGTGCAGGAAGATGGCTCGCATGGTTTTGCAGTAATTCAAGAATATCGTAGTTTACGACTTCGTGTCTCCTGTAGCGTGAGTAGTAGGTGTTTAATTAATGGCAGCGGTTGTTCGCCATATAGGAAGCAGTATGTGTACCGAGTTTGGTTGCAGTCGGTCCACTACTTTAGGAGGAGGTGCAGGAAGATGGCTCGCATGGTTTTGCAGTAATTGAAGAATATCGTAGTTTACGACTTCGTGTCTCCTGTAGCGTGAGTAGTAGAGGTTTAATTCATGACAGCGGTTGTTCGCCTGATAGTAAGTAGTATGTGTACCGAGGTTGGTTGCAGTAGGTCCACTACTTTACGAGGGGGTGCAGGAAGATGGCTCGCATGGAGTTGCAGTAATTCAAGAATATCGTGGTTTACGACTTCGTGTCTCCTGTAGCGTGAGTAGTAGGTGTTTAATCCATGACAGCGGTTGTTCGCCTGATAGTAAGCAGTATGTGTACCGAGTTTGGTTGCAATCGGTACTCTACTTTAGGAGGAGGTGCAGGAAGATGGCTCGCATGGTTTTGCAGTAATTCAAGATTATCGTAGTTTACGACTTCGTGTCTCCTGTAGCGTGAGTGGTAGGTGTTTAATTCATGACAGCGGTTGTTCGCCTGATAGTAAGCAGTATGTGTACCGAGTTTGGTTGCAGTCGGTCCACTACTTTAGGAGGAGGTGCAGGTAGATGGCTCGCATGGTTTTGCAGTAAATCAAGAATATCGTAGTTTACGACTTCGTGTCTCCTGTAGCGTGAGTGGTAGGTGTTTAATTCATGACAGCGGTTGTTCGCCTGATAGTAAGTAGTATGTGTACCGAATTTGGTTGCAGTCGGTCCACTGCTTTAGGAGGAGGTGCAGGAAGATGGCTCGCATGGTTTTGCTGTAATTCAAGATTATCGTAGTTTACGAATTCGTGTCTTCTGTAGCGTGAGGGGTAGGTGTTTAATTCATGACAGCGGTTGTTCGCCTGATAGTAAGCAGTGTGTGTAACGAGTTTGGTTGCAGTCGGTCCGCTACTTTAGGAGGAGGTGCAGGAAGATGGCTCGCATGGTTTTGCAGTAATTCAAGAATATCGTAGTTTACGACTTCGAGTCTCCTGTAGCGTGAGTGGTAGGTGTTTAATTCATGACAGCGGTTGTTCGCCTGATAGTAAGCAGTTTGTGTACCGAGTTTGGTTGCAGTCGGTCCACTACTTTAGGAGGAGGTGCAGTAAGATGGCTCGCATGGTTTTGCAGTAATTCAAGAATATCGTAGTTTACGACTTCGAGTCTCCTGTAGCGTGAGTGGTAGGTGTTTAATTCATGACAGCGGTTGTTCGCATGATAGTAAGCAGTTTGTGTACCGAGTTTGGTTGTAGTCGGTCCACTACTTTAGGAGGAGTTGCAGGAAGATGGCTCGCATGGTTTTGCAGTAATTCAAGAATATCGAAGTTTACGACTTCGTGTCTCCTGTAGCGTGAGTGGTAGGTATTTAATTCATGACAGCGGTTGTTCGCCTGATAGTGAGCAGTATGTGTACAGAGTTTGGTTGCAGTCGGTCCAAACTTTAGGAGGTGGTGCAGGAAGATGGCTCGCATGATTTTGCAGTAATTCAAGAATATCGTAGTTTACGACTTCGTGTCTCCTGTAGCGTGAGTGGTAGGTGTTTAATTCATGACAGCGGTTGTTCGCCTGATAGTAAGCGGTATGTGTACCGAGTTTGGTTGCAGTCGGTCCACTAGTTTAGGAGGAGGTGCAGGAAAATGTCTCGCATGGTTTTGCAGTAATTCAAAAATATCGTAGTTTACGACTTCGTGTCTCCTGTAGCGTAAGTGGTAGGTGTTTAATTCATGACAGCGGTTGTTAGCCTTATAGTAAGCAGTATGTGTACCGAGTTTGGTTGCAGTCGGTCCACTACTTTAGGAGGAGGTGCAAGAAGATGGCTCGCATGGTTTTGCAGTAATTCAAGATTATCGTAGTTTACGACATCGTGTCTCCTGTAGCGTGAGTGGTAGGTGTTTAATTCATGACAGCGGTTGTTTGCCTGATAGTAAGCAGTATGTGTACCGAGTTTGGTTGCAGTCGGTCCACTACTTTAGGAGGAGGTGCTGGAAGATGGCTCGCATGGTTTTGCAGTAATTCAAGAATATCGTAGTTTACGACTTCGAGTCTCCTGTAGCGTGAGTGGTAGGTGTTTAATTCATGACAGCTGTTGTTCGCCTGATAGTAAGCAGTTTGTGTACCGAGTTTGGTTGCAGTCGGTCCACTACTTTAGGAGGAGGTGCAGGAAGATGGCTCGCATGGTTTTGCAGTAAATCAAGAATATCGTAGTTTACGACTTCGTGTCTCCTGTAGCGTGAGTGGTAGGTGTTTAATTCATGACAGCGGTTGTTCGCCTGATAGTAAGCAGTATGTGTACCGAGATTGGTTGCAATCGGTCCACTACATTAGGAGGAGGTGCAGGAAGATGGCTCGCATGGTTTTGCAGTAATTCAAGAATTTCGTAGTTTACGACTACGTGTCTCCTGTAGCGTGAGTGGTAGGTGTTTAATTAATGACAGCGGTTGTTCGCCTGATAGTAAGCAGTATCTGTACCGAGTTTGGTTGCAGTCGGTCCACTACTGGAGGAGGAGGTGCAGGAAGATGGCTCGCATGATTTTGCAGTAATTCAAGAATATCGTAGTTTACGACATCGTGTCTCCTGTAGGGTGAGTGGTAGGTGTTTAATTCATGACAGCGGTTGTTCGCCTGATAGTACGTGGTATGTGTACCGAGTTTGGTTGCTGTCGGTCCACTACTTTAGGAGGAGGTGCAGGAAAATGTCTCGCATGGTTTTGCAGTAATTCAAAAATATCGTAGTTTACGACTTCGTGTCTCCTGTAGCGTGAGTGGTAGGTGTTTAATTCATGACAGCGGTTGTTCGCCTGATAGTAAGTAGTATGTGTACCGAATTTGGTTGCAGTCGGTCCACTGCTTTAGGAGGAGGTGCAGGAAGATGGCTCGCATGGTTTTGCTGTAATTCAAGATTATCGTAGTTTACGAATTCGTGTCTTCTGTAGCGTGAGGGGTAGGTGTTTAATTCATGACAGCGGTTGTTCGCCTGATAGTAAGCAGTGTGTGTAACGAGTTTGGTTGCAGTCGGTCCGCTACTTTAGGAGGAGGTGCAGGAAGATGGCTCGCATGGTTTTGCAGTAATTCAAGAATATCGTAGTTTACGACTTCGAGTCTCCTGTAGCGTGAGTGGTAGGTGTTTAATTCATGACAGCGGTTGTTCGCCTGATAGTAAGCAGTTTGTGTACCGAGTTTGGTTGCAGTCGGTCCACTACTTTAGGAGGAGGTGCAGTAAGATGGCTCGCATGGTTTTGCAGTAATTCAAGAATATCGTAGTTTACGACTTCGAGTCTCCTGTAGCGTGAGTGGTAGGTGTTTAATTCATGACAGCGGTTGTTCGCATGATAGTAAGCAGTTTGTGTACCGAGTTTGGTTGTAGTCGGTCCAATACTTTAGGAGGAGTTGCAGGAAGATGGCTCGCATGGTTTTGCAGTAATTCAAGAATATCGAAGTTTACGACTTCGTGTCTCCTGTAGCGTGAGTGGTAGGTATTTAATTCATGACAGCGGTTGTTCGCCTGATAGTAAGCAGTATGTGTACAGAGTTTGGTTGCAGTCGGTCCAAACTTTAGGAGGTGGTGCAGGAAGATGGCTCGCATGATTTTGCAGTAATTCAAGAATATCGTAGTTTACGACTTCGTGTCTCCTGTAGCGTGAGTGGTAGGTGTTTAATTCATGACAGCGGTTGTTCGCCTGATAGTAAGCGGTATGTGTACCGAGTTTGGTTGCAGTCGGTCCACTAGTTTAGGAGGAGGTGCAGGAAAATGTCTCGCATGGTTTTGCAGTAATTCAAAAATATCGTAGTTTACGACTTCGTGTCTCCTGTAGCGTAAGTGGTAGGTGTTTAATTCATGACAGCGGTTGTTAGCCTTATAGTAAGCAGTATGTGTACCGAGTTTGGTTGCAGTCGGTCCACTACTTTAGGAGGAGGTGCAAGAAGATGGCTCGCATGGTTTTGCAGTAATTCAAGATTATCGTAGTTTACGACATCGTGTCTCCTGTAGCGTGAGTGGTAGGTGTTTAATTCATGACAGCGGTTGTTTGCCTGATAGTAAGCAGTATGTGTACCGAGTTTGGTTGCAGTCGGTCCACTACTTTAGGAGGAGGTGCTGGAAGATGGCTCGCATGGTTTTGCAGTAATTCAAGAATATCGTAGTTTACGACTTCGAGTCTCCTGTAGCGTGAGTGGTAGGTGTTTAATTCATGACAGCTGTTGTTCGCCTGATAGTAAGCAGTTTGTGTACCGAGTTTGGTTGCAGTCGGTCCACTACTTTAGGAGGAGGTGCAGGAAGATGGCTCGCATGGTTTTGCAGTAAATCAAGAATATCGTAGTTTACGACTTCGTGTCTCCTGTAGCGTGAGTGGTAGGTATTTAATTCATGACAGCGGTTGTTCGCCTGATAGTAAGCAGTATGTGTACAGAGTTTGGTTGCAGTCGGTCCAAACTTTAGGAGGTGGTGCAGGAAGATGGCTCGCATGATTTTGCAGTAATTCAAGAATATCGTAGTTTACGACTTCGTGTCTCCTGTAGCGTGAGTGGTAGGTCTTTAATTCATGACAGCGGTTGTTCGCCTGATAGTAAGCGGTATGTGTACCGAGTTTGGTTGCAGTCGGTCCACTAGTTTAGGAGGAGGTGCAGGAAAATGTCTCGCATGGTTTTGCAGTAATTCAAAAATATCGTAGTTTACGACTTCGTGTCTCCTGTAGCGTAAGTGGTAGGTGTTTAATTCATGACAGCGGTTGTTAGCCTTATAGTAAGCAGTATGTGTACCGAGTTTGGTTGCAGTCGGTCCACTACTTTAGGAGGAGGTGCAAGAAGATGGCTCGCATGGTTTTGCAGTAATTTAAGATTATCGTAGTTTACGACATCGTGTCTCCTGTAGCGTGAGTGGTAGGTGTTTAATTCATGACAGCGGTTGTTTGCCTGATAGTAAGCAGTATGTGTACCGAGTTTGGTTGCAGTCGGTCCACTACTTTAGGAGGAGGTGCTGGAAGATGGCTCGCATGGTTTTGCAGTAATTCAAGAATATCGTAGTTTACGACTTCGAGTCTCCTGTAGCGTGAGTGGTAGGTGTTTAATTCATGACAGCTGTTGTTCGCCTGATAGTAAGCAGTTTGTGTACCGAGTTTGGTTGCAGTCGGTCCACTACTTTAGGAGGAGGTGCAGGAAGATGGCTCGCATGGTTTTGCAGTAAATCAAGAATATCGTAGTTTACGACTTCGTGTCTCCTGTAGCGTGAGTGGTAGGTGTTTAATTCATGACAGCGGTTGTTCGCCTGATAGTAAGCAGTATGTGTACCGAGATTGGTTGCAATCGGTCCACTACATTAGGAGGAGGTGCAGGAAGATGGCTCGCATGGTTTTGCAGTAATTCAAGAATTTCGTAGTTTACGACTACGTGTCTCCTGTAGCGTGAGTGGTAGGTGTTTAATTAATGACAGCGGTTGTTCGCCTGATAGTAAGCAGTATCTGTACCGAGTTTGGTTGCAGTCGGTCCACTACTGGAGGAGGAGGTGCAGGAAGATGGCTCGCATGATTTTGCAGTAATTCAAGAATATCGTAGTTTACGACATCGTGTCTCCTGTAGGGTGAGTGGTAGGTGTTTAATTCATGACAGCGGTTGTTCGCCTGATAGTACGTGGTATGTGTACCGAGTTTGGTTGCTGTCGGTCCACTACTTTAGGAGGAGGTGCAGGAAAATGTCTCGCATGGTTTTGCAGTAATTCAAAAATATCGTAGTTTACGACTTCGTGTCTCCTGTAGCGTGAGTCGTAGGTGTTTAATTCATGAAAGCGGTTGTTCGCCTGATAGTAAGCAGTATGTGTACCGCGTTTGGTTGCAGTCGGTCCACTACTTTAGGAGGAGGTGCAGGAAGATGGCTCGCATGGTTTTGCAGTAATTCAAGAATATCGTAGTTTACGACGTCGTGTCTCCTGTAGCGTGAGTGGTAGGTGTTTAATTAATGACAGCGTTTGTTCGCCTGATAGCAAGTAGTATGTGTACCGAGTTTGGTTGCAGTCGGTCCACTACTTTAGGAGGGGGTGCAGGAAGATGGCTCGCAAGGTTTTGCAGTAATTCAAGAAAATCGTAGTTTACGACTTCGTGTCTCCTGTAGCGTGAGTAGTAGGTGTTTAATTAATGGCAGCGGTTGTTCGCCATATAGGAAGCAGTATGTGTACCGAGTTTGGTTGCAGTCGGTCCACTACTTTAGGAGGACATGCAGGAAGATGGCACGCATGATTTTGCAGTAATTCAAGAATATCGTAGTTTACGACTTCGTGTCTCCTGTAACGTGAGTGGTAGGTGTTTAATTCATGACAGCGGTTGTTCGCCTGATAGTAAGCGGTATGTGTACCGAGTTTGGTTGCAGTCGGTCCACTACTTTAGGAGGAGGTGCAGGAAAATGGCTCGCATGGTATTGCAGTAATTCAAGAATATCGTAGTTTACGACTTCGTGTCTCCTGTAGCGTGAGTGGTAGGTGTTTAATTATTGACAGCTGTGTTTAGCCTTATAGTAAGCAGTATGTGTACCGAGTTTGGTTGCAGTCGGTCCACTACTTTAGGAGGAGGTGCAGGAAGATGGCTCGCATGGTTTTGCAGTAATTCAAGATTATCGTAGTTTACGACATCGTGTCTCCTGTAGCGTGAGTAGTAGGTGTTTAATTCATGACAGCGGTTGTTCGCCTGATAGTAAGCAGTATGTGTACCGAGTTTGGTTGCAATCGGTCCACTACTTTAGGAGGAGGTGCAGGAAGATGGCTCGCATGGTTTTGCAGTAATTAGAGATTATCGTAGTTTACGACTTCGTGTCTCCTGTAGCGTGAGTGGTAGGTGTTTAATTCATGACAGCGGTTGTTCGCCTGATAGTAAGCAGTATGTCTACCGAGATCGGTTGCAGTCGGTCCAATGCTTTAGGAGGAGGTGCAGGAAGATGGCTCGCATGGTTTTGCAGTAATTCAAGAATATCGTAGTTTACGAATTCGTGTCTCCTGTAGCGTGAGTAGTAGGTGTTTAATTCATGACAGCGGTTGTTCGCCTGATAGAAAGCAGTATGTGTACCGAGGTTGGTTGCAATCGGTCCATTACTTTAGGAGGAGGTGCAGGAAGATGGCTCGCATGGTTTTGCTGTAATTCAAGATTATCGTAGTTTACGACTTCGTGTCTTCTGTAGCGTGAGTGGTAGGTGTTTAATTCATGACAGCGGTTGTTCGCCTGATAGTAAGCAGTATGTGTACCGAGTTTGGTTGCAGGCGGTCCACTACTTTAGGAGGAGGTGCAGGAAGATGGCTCGCATGGTTTTGCAGTAATTCAAGATTATCGTAGTTTACGATATCGTGTCTCCTGTAGCGTGAGTGGTAGGTGTTTAATTCATGACAGCGGTTGTTTGCCTGATAGTAAGCAGTATGTGTACCGAGTTTGGTTGCAGTCGGTCCACTACTTTAGGAGGAGGTGCTGGAAGATGGCTCGCATGGTTTTGCAGTAATTCAAGAATATCGTAGTTTACGACTTCGAGTCTCCTGTAGCGTGAGTGGTAGGTGTTTAATTCATGACAGCTGTTGTTCGCCTGATAGTAAGCAGTTTGTGTACAGAGTTTGGTTGCAGTCGGTCCACTACTTTAGGAGGAGGTGCAGGAAGATGGCTCGCATGGTTTTGCAGTAAATCAAGAATATCGTAGTTTACGACTTCGTGTCTCCTGTAGCGTGAGTGGTAGGTGTTTAATTCATGACAGCGGTTGTTCGCCTGATAGAATGTAGTATGTGTACCGAGTTTGGTTGCAGTCGGTCCACTGCTTTAGGAGGAGGTGCAGGAAGATGGCTCGCATTGTTTTGCAGTAATTCAAGAATATCGTAGTTTACGAATTCGTGTCTCCTGTAGCGTGAGTAGTAGGTGTTTAATTCATGACAGCGGTTGTTCGCCTGATAGTAAGCAGTATGTGTACCGAGTTTGGATGCAATCGGTCCTCTACTTTAGGAGGAGGTGCAGGAAGATGGCTCGCATGGTTTTGCAGTAATTCAAGAATTTCGTAGTTTACGACTACGTGTCTCCTGTAGCGTGAGTGGTAGATGTTTAATTAATGAAAGCGGTTGTTCGCCAGAGAGGAAGCAGTATGTGTACCGAGTTTGGTTGCAGTCGGTCCACTACTTTAGGAGGAGGTGCAGGAAGATGGCTCGCACGGTTTTGCAGTAATTCAAGAATATCGTAGTTTACGACTTCGTGTCTCCTGTCGCGTGAGTGGTAGGTGTTTAATTCATGACAGCGGTTGTTCTCCTGATAGTAAGCAGTATCTGTACCGAGTTTGGTTGCAGTCGGTCCACTACTTTAGGAGGAGGTGCAGGAAGATGGCTCGCATGGTTTTGCAGTAATTCAAGAATATCGTAGTTTACGATTTCGTGTCTCCTGTAGCGTGAGAGGTAGGTGTTTAATTCATGACAGCGGTTGTTCACCTGATAGTAAGCAGTGTGTGTAACGAGTTTGGTTGCAGTCGGTCCACTGCTTTAGGAGGAGGTGCAGGAAGATGGCTCGCATGGTTTTGCAGTAATTCAAGAATATCGTAGTTTACGACTTCGTGTCTCCTGTAGCGTGAGTAGTAGGTGTTTAATTCATGACAGCGGTTGTTCGCCTGATAGAAAGCAGTATGTGTACCGAGGTTGGTTGCAATCGGTCCATTACTTTAGGAGGAGGTGCAGGAAGAAGGCACGCATGGATTTGCTGTAATTCAAGATTATCGTAGATTACGACTTCGTGTCTTCTGTAGCGTGAGTGGTAGGTGTTTAATTCATGACAGCGGTTGTTCGCCTGATAGTAAGCAGTATGTGTACCGAGTTTGGTTGCAGTCGGTCCACTACTTTAGGAGGAGGTGCAGTAAGATGGCTCGCATGGTTTTGCAGTAATTCAAGAATATCGTAGTTTACGACTTCGAGTCTCCTGTAGCGTGAGTGGTAGGTGTTTAATTCATGACAGCGGTTGTTCGCCTGATAGTAAGCAGTATGTGTACAGAGTTTGGTTGCAGTCGGTCCACTACTTTAGGAGGAGGTGCAGGAAGATGGCCCGCATGGTTTTGCAGTAATTCAAGAATATCGTAGTTTACGACTTCGTGTCTCCTGTAGCGTGAGTGGTAGGTGTTTAATTCATGACTGCGGTTATTCGCCTGATAGTAAGTAGTATGTGTACCGAGTTTGGTTGCAGTCGGTCCACTACTTTAGGAGGAGATGCAGGAAGATGGCACGCATGATTTTGCAGTAATTCAAGAATATCGTAGTTTACGACTTCGTGTCACCTGTAGCGTGAGTGGTAGGTGTTTAATTCATGACAGCGGTTGTTCGCCTGATAGTAAGCGGTATGTGTACCGAGTTTGGTTGCAGTCGGTCCACTACTTTAGGAGGAGGTGCAGGAAAATGGCTCGCATGGTATTGCAGTAATTCAAGAATATCGTAGTTTACGACATCGTGTCTCCTGTAGCGTGAGTGGTAGGTGTTTCATAAATGACAGCTGTTGTTAGCCTTATAGTAAGCAGTATGTGTACCGAGTTTGGTTGCAGTCGGTCCACTACTTTAGGAGGAGGTGAAGGAAGATGGCTCGCATGGTTTTGCAGTAATTCAAGATTATCGTAGTTTACGACATCGTGTCTCCTGAAGCGTGAGTAGTAGGTGTTTAATTCATGACAGCGGTTGTTCGCCTGATAGTAAGCAGTATGTGTACCGAGTTTGGTTGCAATCGGTCCTCTACTTTAGGAGGAGGTGCAGGAAGATGGCTCGCATGGTTTTGCAGTAATTAGAGATTATCGTACTTTACGACTTCGTGTCTCCTGTAGCGTGAGTGGTGGGTGTTTAATTCATGACAGCGGTTGTTCGCCTGATAGTAAGCAGTATGTCTACCGAGTTCGGTTGCAGTCGGTCCACTGCTTTAGGAGGAGGTGCAGGAAGATGGCTCGCATGGTTTTGCAGTAATTCAAGAATATCGTAGTTTACGACTTCGTGTCTCCTGTAGCGTGAGTAGTAGGTGTTTAATTCATGACAGCGGTTGTTCGCCTGATAGAAAGCAGTATGTGTACCGAGGTTGGTTGCAATCTGTCCATTACTTTAGGAGGAGGTGCAGGAAGATGGCTCGCATGGATTTGCTGTAATTCAAGATTATCGTAGATTACGACTTCGTGTCTTCTGTAGCGTGAGTGGTAGGTGTTTAATTCATGACAGCGGTTGTTCGCCTGATAGTAAGCAGTATGTGTACCGAGTTTGGTTGCAGTCGGTCCACTACTTTAGGAGGAGGTGCTGGAAGATGGCTCGCATGGTTTTGCAGTAATTCAAGAATATCGTAGTTTACGACTTCGAGTCTCCTGTAGCGTGAGTGGTAGGTGTTTAATTCATGACAGCGGTTGTTCACCTGATAGTATGCAGTTTGTGTACCGAGTTTGGTTGCAGTCGGTCCACTACTTTAGGAGGAGGTGCAGGAAGATGGCTCGCATTGTTTTGCAGTAATTCAAGAATATCGTAGTTTACAACTTCGTGTCCCTTTAGCGTGAGTGGTAGGTGTTTAATTCATGACAGCTTTTGTTCGCCTGATAGTAAGCAGTTTGTGTACCGAGTTTGGTTGCAGTCGGTCCACTACTTTAGGAGGAGGTGCAGTAAGATGGCTCGCATGGTTTTGCAGTAATTCAAGAATATCGTAGTTTACGACTTCGTGTCTCCTGTAGCGTGAGTGGTAGGTGTTTAATTCATGACAACGGTTGTTCGCCTGATAGTAAGTAGTATGTGTACCGAGTTTGGTTGCAGTAGGTCCACTACTTTACGAGGGGGTGCAGGAAGATGGCTCGCATGGTTTTGCAGTAATTCAAGAATATCGTAGTTTACGACTTCGTGTCTCCTGTAGCGTGAGTGGTAGGTGTTTAATTCATGACAGCGGTTGTTCGCCTGATGGTAAGTAGTATGTGTACCGAGTTTGGTTGCAATCGGTCCACTGCTTTAGGAGGAGGTGCAGGAAGATGGCTCGCATGGTTTTGCAGTAATTCAAGAATATCGTAGTTTACGACTTCGTGTCTCCTGTAGCGTGAGTGGTAGGTGTTTAATTAATGACAGCAGATGTTCGCCAGAGAGGAAGCAGTATGTGTACCGAGTTTGGTTGCAGCCGGTCCTCTACTTTAGGAGGAGGTGCAGGAAGATGTCTCGCATGGTTTTGCTGTAATTGAAGAATATCGTAGTTTACGACTTCGTGTCTCCTGTAGCGTGAGTGGTAGAGGTTTAATTCATGACAGCGGTTGTTCGCCTGATAGTAAGCGGTATGTGTACCGAGTTTGGTTGCAGTCGGGCCACTACTTTAGGAGGAGGTGCAGGAAAATGTCTCGCATGGTTTTGCAGTAATTCAAAAATATCGTAGTTTACGACTTCGTGTCTCCTGTAGCGTAAGTGGTAGGTGTTTAATTCATGACAGCGGTTGTTAGCCTTATAGTAAGCAGTATGTGTACCGAGTTTGGTTGCAGTCGGTCCACTACTTTAGGAGGAGGTGCAAGAAGATGGCTCGCATGGTTTTGCAGTAATTCAAGATTATCGTAGTTTACGACATCGTGTCTCCTGTAGCGTGAGTGGTAGGTGTTTAATTCATGACAGCGGTTGTTTGCCAGATAGTAAGCAGTATGTGTACCGAGTTTGGTTGCAGTCGGTCCACTACTTTAGGAGGAGGTGCTGGAAGATGGCTCGCATGGTTTTGCAGTAATTCAAGAATATCGTAGTTTACGAATTCGAGTCTCCTGTAGCGTGAGTGGTAGGTGTTTAATTCATGACAGCTGTTGTTCCCCTGATAGTAAGCAGTTTGTGTACCGAGTTTGGTTGCAGTCGGTCCACTACTTTAGGAGGAGGTGCAGGAAGATGGCTCGCATGGTTTTGCAGTAAATCAAGAATATCGTAGATTACGACTTCGTGTCTCCTGTAGCGTGAGTGGTAGGTGTTTAATTCATGACAGCGGTTGTTCGCCTGATAGAAAGTAGTATGTGTACCGAGTTTGGTTGCAGTCGGTCCACTACATTAGGAGGAGGTGCAGGAAGATAGCTCGCATGGTATTGCAGTAATTCAAGAATATCGTAGTTTACGACTTCGTGTCTCCTGTAGCGTGAGTGGTAGGTGTTTAATTAATGACAGCGGTTGGTCGCCAGAGAGGAAGCAGTATGTGTACCGAATTTGGTTGCAGCCGGTCCACTACTTTAGGAGGAGGTGCAGGAAGATGGCTCGCATGGTTTTGCTGTAATTGAAGAATATCGTAGTTTACGACTTCGTGTCTCCAGTAGCGTGAGTGGTAGAGGTTTAATTCATGACAGCGGTTGTTCACCTGATAGTAAGCAGTATGTGTACCGAGTTCGGTTGCAGTCGGTCCACTGCTTTAGGAGGAGGTGCAGGAAGATGGCTCGCATGGTTTTGCAGTAATTCAAGAATATCGTAGTTTACGACTTCGTGTCTCCTGTAGCGTGAGTGGTAGGTATTTAATTCATGACAGCGGTTGTTCGCCTGATAGTAAGCAGTATGTGTACCGAGTTTGGGTGCAGTCGGTCCACTACATTAGGAGGAGGTGCAGGAAGATGGCTCGCATGGTTTTACAGTAATTCAAGAATATCGTAGTTTACGACTTCGTGACTCCTGTAGCGTGAGTAGTAGGTGTTTAATTCATGACAGCGGTTCTTCGCCTGATAGAAAGCAGTATGTGTACCGAGTTTGGTTGCAATCGGTCCACTACTTTAGGAGGAGGTGCAGGAAGATGGCTCGCATGGTTTTGCTGTAATTCAAGATTATCGTAGTTTACGACTTCGTGTCTTCTGTAGCGTGAGTGGTAGGTGTTTAATTCATGACAGCGGTTGTTCGCCTGATAGTAAGAAGTATGTGTACCGAGTTTGGTTGCAGTCGGTCCACTAATTTAGGAGGAGGTGCAGGAAGATGGCTCGCATGGTTTTGCAGTAATTCAAGAATATCGTAGTTTACGACTTCGAGTCTCCTGTGGCGTGAGTGGTAGGTGTTTAATTCATGACAGCGGTTGTTCACCTGATAGTAATCAGTTTGTGTACCGAGTTTGGTTGCAGTCGGTCCACTACTTTAGGAGGAGATGCAGGAAGATGGCTCGCATTGTTTTGCAGTAATTCAAGAATATCGTAGTTTACAACTTCGTGTCCCTTTAGCGGTTGTTCGCCTGATAGTAAGCAGTTTGTGTACGGAGTTTGGTTGCAGTCGGTCCACTACTTTAGGAGGAGGTGCAGTAAGAATGCTCGCATGGTTTTGCAGTAATTCAAGAATATCGTAGTTTCCGACTTCGAGTCTCCTGTAGCGTGAGTGGTAGGTGTTTAATTCATGACAGCGGTTGTTCGCCTGATAGTAAGCAGTTTGTGTACCGAGTTTGGTTGCAGTCGGTCCACTACTTTAGGAGGAGGTGCAGTAAGATGGCTCGCATGATTTTGCAGTAATTCAAGAATATCGTAATTTACGACTCGAGTCTCCTGTAGCGTGAGTGGTAGGTGTTTAATTCATGACAGCGGTTGTTCGCCTCATAGTAAGCTGTTTGTGTACCGAGTTTGGTTGCAGTCGGTCCACTACTTTAAGGAGGAGTTGCAGGAAGATGGATCGCATGGTTTTGCAGTAATTCAAGAATATCGTAGTTTACGACTTCGTGTCTCCTGCAGCGTGAGTGGTAGGTATTTAATTCATGACAGCGGTTGTTCGCCTGATAGTAAGCAGTATGTGTACAGAGTTTGGTTGCAGTCGGTCCAAACTTTAGGAGGAGGTGCAGGAAGATGGCTCTCATGGTTTTGCAGTAATTCAAGAATATCGTAGTTTACGACTTCGTGTCTCCTGTAGCGTGAGTGGTATGTGTTTAATTCATGACAGCGGTTGTTCGCCTGATAGTAAGCAGTATGTGTACCCAGTTTGGTTGCAGTCGGTCCACTACCTTAGGGGAGGGGCAGGAAGATGGCTCGCATGGTTTTGCAGTAATTCAAGAATATCGTAGTTTACGACGTCGTGTCTCCTGTAGCGTGAGTAGTAGGTGTTTAATTCATGACAGCGGTTGTTCGCCTGATAGAAAGAAGTATGTGTACCGAGGTTGGTTGCAATCGGTCCACTACTTTAGGAGGAGGTGCAGGAAGATGGCTCGCATGGTTTTGCTGTAATTCAAGATTATCGTAGTTTACGACTTCGTGTCTTCTGTAGCGTGAGTGGTAGGTGTTTAATTCATGACAGCGGTTGTTCGCCTGATAGTAAGAAGTATGTGTACCGAGTTTGGTTGCAGTCGGTCCACTAATTTAGGAGGAGGTGCAGGAAGATGGCTCGCATGGTTTTGCAGTAATTCAAGAATATCGTAGTTTACGATTTCGTGTCTCCTGTAGCGTGAGGGGTAGGTGTTTAATTCATGACAGCGGTTGTTCGCCTGATAGTAAGCAGTGTGTGTAACGAGTTTGGTTGCAGTCGGTCCGCTACTTTAGGAGGAGGTGCAGGAAGATGGCTCGCATGGTTTTGCAGTAATTCAAGAATATCGTAGTTTACGACTTGGTGTCTCCTGTAGCGTGAGTGATAGGTGTTTAATTCATGACAGCGGTTGTTCGCCTGATAGTAAGCAGTATGTGTACCTAGTTTGGTTGCAGTCGGTCCACTACTTTAGGAGGAGGTGCTGGAAGATGGCTCGCATGGTTTTGCAGTAATTCAAGAATATCGTAGTTTACGACTTCGAGTCTCCTGTAGCGTGAGTGGTAGGTGTTTAATTCATGACAGCGGTTGTTCACCTGATAGTATGCAGTTTGTGTACCGAGTTTGGTTGCAGTCGGTCCACTACTTTAGGAGGAGGTGCAGGAAGATGGCTCGCATTGTTTTGCAGTAATTCAAGAATATCGTAGTTTACAACTTCGTGTCCCTTTAGCGTGAGTTGTAGGTGTTTAATTCATGACAGCGGTTGTTCGCCTGATAGTAAGCAGTTTGTGTACCGAGTTTGGTTGCAGTCGGTCCACTACTTTAGGAGGAGGTGCAGTAAGATGGCTCGCATGCTTTTGCAGTAATTCAAGAATATCGTAGTTTACGACTTCTTGTCTCCTGTAGCGTGAGTGGTAGGTGTTTAATTCATGACAACGGTTGATCGCCTGATAGTAAGTAGTATGTGTACCGAGTTTGGTTGCAGTAGGTCCACTACTTTACGAGGGGGTGCAGGAAGATGGCTCGCATGGTTTTGCAGTAATTCAAGAATATCGTAGTTTACGACTTCGTGTCTCCTGTAGCGTGAGTAGTAGATGTTTAATCCATGACAGCGTTTGTTCGCCTGATAGTAAGCGGTATGTGTACCGAGTTTGGTTGCAATCGGTCCTCTACTTTAGGAGGAGGTGCAGGAAGATGGCTCGCATGGTTTTGCAGTAATTCAAGATTATCGTAGTTTACGACTTCGTGTCTCCTGTAGCGTGAGTGGTAGGTGTTTAATTCATGACAGCGGTTGTTCGCCTGATAGTAAGCAGTATGTGTACCGAGTTTGGTTGCAGTCGGTCCACTGCTTTAGGAGGAGGTGCAGGAAGATGGCTCGCATGGTTTTGCAGTAAATCAAGAATATCGTAGTTTACGACCTCGTGTCTCCTGTAGCGTGAGTGATAGGTGTTTAATTCATGACAGCGGTTGTTCGCCTGATAGTAAGTAGTATGTGTACCGAGTTTGGTTGCAGTCGGTCCACTGCTTTAGGAGGAGGTGCAGGAAGATGGCTCGCATGGTTTTGCAGTAATTCAAGAATATCGTAGTTTACGACTTCGTGTCTCCTGTAGTGTGAGTGGTAGGTGTTTAATCCATGACAGCGGTTGTTCGCCTGATAGTAAGCAGTATGTGTACCGAGTTTGGTTGCAGTCGGTCCACTACATTAGGAGGAGGTGCAGGAAGATGGCTCGCATGGTATTGCAGTAATTCAAGAATATCGTAGTTTACGACTTCGTGTCTCCTGTAGCGTGAGTGGTAGGTGTTTAATTAATGACAGCGGTTGTTCGCCAGAGAGGAAGCAGTATGTGTACCGAGTTTGGTTGCAGCCGGTCCACTACTTTAGGAGGAGGTGCAGGAAGATGGCTCGCTTGGTTTTGCTGTAATTGAAGCATATCGTAGTTTACGACATCGTGTCTCCTGTAGCGTGAGTGGTAGAGGTTTAATTCATGATAGCGGTTGTTCGCCTGATAGTAAGCAGTATGTGTACCGAGTTTGGTTGCAATCGGTCCTCTACTTTAGGAGGAGGTGCAGGAAGATTGCTCGCATGGTTTTGCAGTATTTCAAGATTATCGTAGTTTACGACTTCGTGTCTCCTGTAGCGTGAGTGTAGGTGTTTAATTCATGACAGCGGTTGTTCGCCTGATAGTAAGCAGTATGTGTACCGAGTTCGGTTGCAGTCGGTCCACTGCTTTAGGAGGAGGTGCAGGAAGATGGCTCGCATGGTTTTGCAGTAATTCAAGAATATCGTAGTTTACGACTTCGTGTCTCCTGTAGCGTGAGTGGTAGGTGTTTAATTCATGACAGCGGTTGTTTGCCTGATAGTAAGCAGTATGTGTACCGAGTTTGGTTGCAGTCGGTCCACTACATTAGGAGGAGGTGCAGGAAGATTGCTCGCATGGTTTTACAGTAATTCAAGAATATCGTAGTTTACGACTTCGTGTCTCCTGTAGCGTGAGTAGTAGGTGTTTAATTCATGACAGCGGTTCTTCGCCTGATAGAAAGCAGTATGTGTACCGAGTTTGGTTGCAATCGGTCCACTACTTTAGGAGGAGGTGCAGGAAGATTGCTCGCATGGTTTTGCTGTAATTCAAGATTATCGTAGTTTACGACTTCGTGTCTTCTGTAGCGTGAGTGGTAGGTGTTTAATTCATGACAGCGGTTGTTCGCCTGATAGTAAGAAGTATGTGTACCGAGTTTGGTTGCAGTCGGTCCACTAATTTAGGAGGAGGTGCTGGAAGATGGCTCGCATGGTTTTGCAGTAATTCAAGAATATCGTAGTTTACGACTTCGAGTCTCCTGTAGCGTGAGTGGTAGGTGTTTAATTCGTGACAGCGGTTGTTCACCTGATAGTAAGCAGTTTGTGTACCGAGTTTGGTTGCAGTCGGTCCACTACTTTAGGAGGAGGTGCAGGAAGATGGCTCGCATTGTTTTGCAGTAATTCAAGAATATCGTAGTTTAAAACTTCGTGTCCCTTTAGCGGTTGTTCGCCTGATAGTACGCAGTTTGTGTACCGAGTTTGGTTGCAGTCGGTCCACTACTTTAGGAGGAGGTGCAGGAAGATGGCTCGCATGGTTTTTCAGTAATTCAAGAATATCGTAGTTTACGACTTCGAGTCTCCTGTAGCGTGAGTGGTAGGTGTTTAATTCATGACAGCGGTTGTTCGCCTGATAGTAAGCAGTTTGTGTACCGAGTTTGGTTGCAGTCGGTCCACTACTTTAGGAGGAGGTGCAGTAAGATGGCTCGCATGATTTTGCAGTAATTCAAGAATATCGTAGTTTACGACTTCGAGTCTCCTGTAGCGTGAGTGGTAGGTGTTTAATTCATGACAGCGGTTGTTCGCCTGATAGTAAGCAGTATGTGTACCGAGTTTGGTTGCAGTCGGTCCACTACTTTAAGGAGGAGTTGCAGGAAGATGGATCGCATGGTTTTGCAGTAATTCAAGAATATCGTAGTTTACGACTTCGTGTCTCCTGTAGCGTGAGTGGTAGGTATTTAATTCATGACAGCGGTTGTTCGCCTGATAGTAAGCAGTATGTGTACAGAGTTTGGTTGCAGTCGGTCCAAACTTTAGGAGGAGGTGCAGGAAGATGTCTCTCATGATTTTGCAGTAATTCAAGAATATCGTAGTTTACGACTTCGTGTCTCCTGTAGTGTGAGTGGTAGGTGTTTAATTCATGACAGCGGTTGTTCGCCTGATAGTAAGCAGTATGTGTACCCAGTTTGGTTGCAGTCGGTCCACTACCTTAGGGGAGGTGCAGGAAGATGTCTCGCATGATTTTGCAGTAATTCAAGAATATCGTAGTTTACGACTTCGTGTCTCCTGTAGCGTGAGTGGTAGGAGTTTAATTCATGACTGTGGTTATTCGCCTGATAGTAAGCAGTATGTGTACCGAGTTTGGTTGCAGTCGGTCCACTACTTTCGGAGGAGATGCAGGAAGATGGCTCGCATGATTTTGCAGTAATTCAAGAATATCGTAGTTTACGACTTCGTGTCTCCTGTAGCGTGAGTGGTAGGTGTTTAATTCATGACAGCGGTTGTTCGCCTGATAGAAAGTAGTGTGTGTACCGAGTTTGGTTGCAGTCGGTCCACTGCATTAGGAGGAGGTGCAGGAAGATGGCTCGCATGGTTTTGAAGTAATTCAAGAATATCGTAGTTTACGACTTCGAGTCTCCTGTAGCGTGAGTGGTAGGTGTTTAATTCATGACAGCTTTTGTTCGCCTGATAGTAAGCAGTTTGTGTACCGAGTTTGGTTGCAGTCGGTTCACTACTTTAGGAGGAGGTGCAGGAAGATGGCTCGCATGGTTTTGCAGTAATTCAAGAATATCGTAGTTTACGATTCGTGTCTCCTGTAGCGTGAGTAGTAGGTGTTTAATTCATGACAGCGGCTGTTCGCCTGATAGTAAGCAGTATGTGTACGGAGTTTGGTTGCAATCGGTCCTCTACTTTAGGAGTAGGTGCAGGAAGATGGCTCGCATGGTTTTGAAGTAATTCAAGAATATCGTAGTTTACGACTTCGAGTCTCCTGTAGCGTGAGTGGTAGGTGTTTAATTCATGACAGCTTTTGTTCGCCTGATAGTAAGCAGTTTGTGTACCGAGTTTGGTTGCAGTCGGTTCACTACTTTAGGAGGAGGTGCAGGAAGATGGCTCGCATGGTTTTGCAGTAAATCAAGAATATCGTAGTTTATGACTTCGTGTCTCCTGTAGCGTGAGTGGTAGGTGTTTAATTCATGACAGCGGTTGTTCGCCTGATAGTAAGTAGTATGTGTACCGAGTTTGGTTGCAGTCGGTCCACTGCTTTAGAAGGAGGTGCAGGAAGATGGCTCGCATGGTTTTGCTGTAATTCAAGAATATCGTAGTTTACGACTTCGTGTCTCCTGTAGCGTGAGTAGTAGGTGTTTAATTCATGACAGCGGTTGTTCGCCACATAGTAAGCAGTATGTGTACCGAGTTTGGTTGCAATAGGTCCTCTACTTTAGGAGGAGGTGCAGGAAGATGGGTCGCATGGTTTTGCAGTAAATCAAGATTATCGTAGTTTACGACTTCGTGTCTCCTGTAGCGTGAGTGGTAGGTGTTTAATTCATGTCAGCGGTTGTTCGCGTGATAGAAAGTAGTATATGTACTGAGTTTGGTTGCAGTAGGTCCACTACTTTACGAGGGGGTGCAGGAAGATTGCTATCATGGTTTTGCTGTAATTCAAGAATATCGTAGTTTACGACTTCGTGTCTCCTGTAGCGTGAGTAGTAGGTGTTTAATCCATGACAGCGGTTGTTCGCCTGATAGTAAGCAGTATGTGTACCGAGGTTGGCTGCAATCGGTCCTCTACTTTAGGAGGAGGTGCAGGAAGATGGCTCGCATGGTTTTGCAGGAATTCAAGATTATCGTAGTTTACGACTCCGTGTCTCCTGTAGCGTGAGTGGTAGGTGTTTAATTCATGACAGCGGTTGTTCGCCTGATAGTAAGCAGTATGTGTACCGAGTTTGGTTGCAGTCGGTCCACTGCTTTTGGAGGAGGTGCAGGAAGATGGCTCGCATGGTTTTGCAGTAATTCAAGAATATCGTAGTTTACGACTTCGTGTCTCCTGTAGCGTGAGTGGTAGGTATTTAATTCATGACAGCGGTTGTTCGCCTGATAGTAAGCAGTATGTGTACAGAGTTTGGTTGCAGTCGGTCCAAACTTTAGGAGGAGGTGCAGGAAGATGGCTCGCATGGTTTTGCATTAATTCAAGAATATCGTAGTTTACGACTTCGTGTCTCCTGTAGCGTGAGTGGTAGGTGTTTAATTCATGACAGCGGTTGTTCGCCTGATAGTAAGCAGTATGTGTACCCAGTTTGGTTGCAGTCGGTCCACTACCTTAGGGGAGGTGCAGGAAGATGTCTCGCATGATTTTGCAGTAATTCAAGAGTATCGTAGTTTACGACTTCGTGTCTCCTGTAGCGTGAGTGGTAGGTGTTTAATTCATGACTGCGGTTATTCGCCTGATAGTAAGCAGTATGTGTACTGAGTTTGGTTGCAGTCGGTCCACTACTTTCGGAGGAGATGCAGGAAGATGGCTCGCATGATTTTGCAGTAATTCAAGAATATCGTAGTTTACGACTTCGTGTCTCCTGTAGCGTGAGTGGTAGGTGTTTAATTCATGACAGCGGTTGTTAGCCTTATAGTAAGCAGTATGTGTACCGAGTTTGGTTGCAGGCGGTCCACTACTTTAGGAGGAGGTGCAGGAAGATGGCTCGCATGGTTTTGCAGTAATTCAAGATTATCGTAGTTTACGACATCGTGTCTCCTGTAGCGTGAGTGGTAGGTGTTTAATTCATGACAGCGGTTGTTCGCCTGATAGTAAGCAGTATGTGTACCGAGTTTGGTTGCAGTCGGTCCACTACTTTAGGAGGAGGTGCTGGAAGATGGCTCGCATGGTTCTGCAGTAATTCAAGAATATCATAGTTTACGACCTCGAGTCTCCTGTAGCGTGAGTGGTAGGTGTTTAATTCATGACAGCTGTTGTTCGCCTGATAGTAAGCAGTTTGTGTACCGAGTTTGGTTGCAGTTGGTCCACTACTTTAGGAGGAGGTGCAGGAAGATGGCTCGCATGGTTTTGATGTAAATCAACAATATCGTAGTTTACGACTTCGTGTCTCCTGTAGCGTCAGTGGTAGGTGTTTAATTCATGACAGCGGTTGTTCGCCTGATAGAAAGTAGTATGTGTACCGAGTTTGGTTGCAGTCGGTCTACTGCTTTAGGAGGAGGTGTAGGAAGATGGCTCGCATTGTTTTGCAGTAATTCAAGAATATCGTTGTTTACGACTTCGTGTCTCCTGTAGCGTGAGTAGTAGGTGTTTAATTCATGACAGCGGTTGTTCGCCTGATAGTAAGCAGTATGTGTACCGAGTTTGGTTGCAATCGGTCCTCTACTGTAGGAGGAGGTGCAGGAAGATGCTCGCATGGTTTTGAAGTAATTCAAGAATATCGTAGTTTACGACTTCGAGTCTCCTGTAGCGTGAGTGGTAGGTGTTTAATTCATGACAGCTGTTGTTCGCCTGATAGTAAGCAGTTTGTGTATCGAGTTTGGTTGCAGTCGGTTCACTACTTTAGGAGGAGGTGCAGGAAGATGGCTCGCATGGTTTTGCAGTAAATGAAGAATATCGTAGTTTACGACTTCAGGTCTCCTGTAGCGTGAGTGGTAGGTGTTTAATTCATGACAGCGGTTGTTCGCCTGATAGTAAGCAGTATGTGTACCGAGTTTGGTTGCAATCGGTCCTCTACTTTAGGAGGAGTTGCAGGAAGATGGGTCGCATGGTTTTGCAGTAAATCATGAATATCGTAGTTTACGACTTCGTGTCTACTGTAGCGTGAGTGGTAGGTGTTTAATTCATGTCAGCGGTTGTTCGCCTGATAGTAAGTAGTATGTGTACCGAGTTTGGTTGCAGTAGGTCCACTACTTTACGAGGGGGTGCAGGAAGATGGCTCGCATGATTTTGCAGTAATTCAAGAATATCGTAGTTTACGACTTCGTGTCTCCTGTAGCGTGAGTAGTAGGTGTTTAATCCATGACAGCGGTTGTTCGCCTGATAGTAAGCAGTATGTGTACCGAGTTCGGTTGCAATCGGTCCTCTACTTTAGGAGGAGGTGCAGGAAGATGGCTCGCATGGTTTTGCAGTAATTCAAGATTATCGTAGTTTACGACTTCGTGTCTCCTGTAGCGTGAGTGGTAGGTGTTTAATTCATGACAGCGGTTGTTCGCCTGATAGTAAGCAGTATGTGTACTGAGTTTGGTTGCAGTCGGTCCACTGCTTTAGGAGGAGGTGCGGGAAGATGGCTCGCATGGTTTTGCAGTAAATCAAGAATATCGTAGTTTACGACTTCGTGTCTCCTGTAGCGTGAGTGGTAGGTGTTTAATTCATGACAGCGGTTGTTCGCCTGATAGTAAGTAGTATGTGTACCGAGTTTGGTTGCAGTCGGTCCACTGCTTTAGGAGGAGGTGCAGGAAGATGGCTCGCATGGTTTTGCAGTAATTCAAGAATATCGTAGTTTACGACTTTGTGTCTCCTGTAGCGTGAGTGGTAGGTGTTTAATCCATGACAGCGGTTGTTCGCCTGATAGTAAGCAGTATATGTACCGAGTTTGGTTGCAGTCGGTCCACTACATTAGGAGGAGGTGCAGGAAGATGGCTCGCATGGTATTGCAGTAATTCTAGAATATCGTAGTTTACGACTTCGTGTCTCCTGTAGCGTGAGTGGTCGGTGTTTAATTAATGACAGCGGTTGTTCGCTAGAGAGGAAGCAGTATGTGTACCGAGTTTGGTTGCAGTCAGTCCACTACTTTAGGAGGAGGTGCAGGAAGATGGCTCGCATGGTTTTGCAGTAATTGAAGAATATCGTAGTTTACGACTTCGTGTCTCCTGTAGCGTGAGTGGTAGAGGTTTAATTCATTACAGCGGTTGTTCGCCTAATAGTAAGTAGTATGTGTACCGAGTTTGGTTGCAGTCGGTCCACTACTTTAGGAGGGGGTGCAGGAAGATGGCTCGAATGGGTTTGCAGTAATTCAAGAATATCATAGTTTACGATTTCGTGTCTCCTGTAGCGTGAGTGGTAGGTGTTTAATTCATGACAGCGGTTGTTCGCCTGATAGTAAGCAGTATGTGTACCGAGTTTGGTTGCAGTCGGTCCACTACATTAGGAGGAGGTGCAGGAAGATGGCTCTCATGGTTTTGCAGTAATTCAAGAATATCGTAGTTTACGACTTCGTGTCTCCTGTAGCGTGAGTAGTAGGTGTTTAATTCATGACAGCGGTTGTTCGCCTGATAGAAAGCAGTATGTGTACCGAGTTTGGTTGCAATCGGTCCACTACTTTAGGAGGAGGTGCAGGAAGATGGCTCGCATGGTTTTGCAGTAATTCAAGAATATCGTAGATTACGACTTCGTGTCTGCTGTAGCGTGAGTGATAGGTGTTTAATTCATGACAGCGGTTGTTCGCCTGATAGTAAGCAGTATGTGTACCGAGTTTGGTTGCAGTCGGTCCACTACTTTAGGAGGAGGTGCTGGAAGATGGTTCGCATGGTTTTGCAGTAATTCAAGAATATCGTAGTTTACGACTTCGAGTCTTCTGTAGCGTGAGTGGTAGGTGTTTAATTCATGACAGCGGTTGTTCACCTGATAGTAAGCAGTTTGTGTACCGAGTTTGGTTGCAGTCGGTCCACTACTTCAGGAGGAGGTGCAGGAAGATGGCTCGCATTGTTTTGCAGTAATTCAAGAATATCGTAGTTTACAACATCGTGTCTCCTGTAGCGTGAGTGGTAGTTGTTTAATTCATGACAGCGGTTGTTCGCCTGATAGTAAGCAGTTTGTGTACCGAGTTTGGTTGCAGTCGGTCCATTACTTTAGGAGGAGGTGAAGTAAGATGGCTCACATGGTTTTGCAGTAATTCAAGAATATCGTAGTTTACGACTTCGAGTCTCCTGTAGCGTGTGTGGTAGGTGTTTAATTCATGACAGCGGTTGTTCGCCTGATAGTAAGCAGTTTGTGTACCGAGTTTGGTTGCAGTCGGTCCAATACTTTAGGAAGAGGTGCAGTAAGATGGCTCGCATGGTTTTGCAGTAATTCAAGAATATCGTAGTTTACGACTTCGAGTCTCCTATAGCGTGAGTGGTAGGTGTTAATTTCATGACAGAGTTTGTTCGCCTCATAGTAAGCAGTTTGTGTACCGAGTTTGGTTGCAGTCGGTCCACTACTTTAGGAGGAGTTGCAGGAAGATGGCTCGCATGGTTTTGCAGTAATTCAAGAATATCGTAGTATACGACTTCGTGTCTCCTGTAGCGTGAGTGGTAGGCATTTAATTCATGACAGCGGTTGTTCGCCTGATAGTAAGCAGTATGTGTTCAGAGTTTGGTTGCAGTCGGTCCAAACTTTAGGAGGAGTTGCAGGAAGATGGCTCGCATGGTTTTGCAGTAATTCAAGATTATCGTAGTTTACGACTTCGTGTCTCCTGTAGCGTGAGTGGTAGGTGTTTAATTCATGACAGCGGTTGTTCGCCTGATAGTAAGCAGTATGTGTACCCAGTTTGGTTGCAGTCGGTCCACTACCTTAGGGGAGGTGCAGGAAGATTTCTCGCATGGTTTTGCAGTAATTCAAGAATATCGTAGTTTACGACTTCGTGTCTCCTGTAGCGTGAGTGGTAGGTGTTTAATTCATGACTGCGGTTATTCGCCTGATAGTAAGCAGTATGTGTACCGAGTTTGGTTGCAGTCGGTCCACTACTTTCGGAGGAGATGCAGGAAGAAGGCTCGCATGATTTTGCAGTAATTCAGGAATATCGTAGTTTACGACTTCGTGTCTCCTGTAGCGTGAGTGGTAGGTGTTTAATTCATGACAGCGGTTGTTCGCCTGATAGTAAGCAGTTTGTGTACCGAGTTTGGTTGCAGTCGGTCCACTACTTTAGGAGGAGGTGAAGTAAGATGGCTCGCATGGTTTTGCAGTAATTCAAGAATATCGTAGTTTACGACTTCGTGTCTCCTGTAGCGTGAGTGGTAGGTTTTTAATTCATGACAGCGGTTGTTCGCCTGATAGTAAGCAGTTTGTGTACCGAGTTTGGTTGCAGTCGGTCCACTACATTAGGATGAGGTGCAGTAAGATTGCTCGCATGATTTTGCAGTAATTCAAGAATATCGTAGTTTACGACTTCGAGTCTCCTGTAGCGTGAGTGGTAGGTGTTTAATTCATGACAGCGGTTGTTCGCCTGATAGTAAGCAGTTTGTGTACCGAGTTTGGTTGCAGTCGGTCCACTACTTTAGGAAGAGTTGCAGGAAGATGGCTCGCATGGTTTTGCAGTAATTCAAGAATATCGTAGTTTACGACTTCGTGTCTCCTGTAGCGTGAGTGGTAGGTGTTTAATTCATGACAGCGGTTGTTCGCCTGATAGTAAGCAGTATGTGTACAGAGTTTGGTTGCAGTCGGTCCAAACTTTAGGAGGAGGTGCAGGAAGATGGCTCGCACGGTTTTGCAGTAGTTCAAGAATATCGTAGTTTACGACTTCGTGTCTCCTGTAGCGTGAGTGGTAGGTGTTTAATTCATGACAGCGGTTGTTCGCCTGATAGTAAGCAGTTTGTGTACCGAGTTTGGTTGCAGTCGGTCTATTACTTTAGGAGGAGGTGCAGTAAGATGGCTCGCATGATTTTGCAGTAATTCAGGAATATCTTACTTTACGACTTCGTGTCTCCTGTAGCGTGAGTGGTAGGTGTTTAATTCATGACTGCGGTTGTTCGCCTGATAGTAAGCAGTATGTGTACCGAGTTTGGTTGCAGTCGGTCCACTACTTTCGGAGGAGATGCAGGAAGATGGCTCGCATGATTTTGCAGTAATTCAGGAATATCTTAGTTTACGACTTCGTGTCTCCTGTAGCGTGAGTGGTAGGTGTTTAATTCATGACTGCGGTTGTTCGCCTGATAGTAAGCGGTATGTGTACCGAGTTTGGTTGCAGTCGGTCCACTACTTTAGGAGGAGGTGCAGGAAAATATCTCGCATGGTTTTGCAGTAATTCAAAAATATCGTAGTTTACGACTTCGTGTCTCCTGTAGCGTGAGTGGTAGGTGTTTAATTCATGACAGCGGTTGTTAGCCTTATAGTAAGCAGTATGTGTACCGAGTTTGGTTGCAGTCGGTCTGCTACTTTAGGAGGAGGTGCAGGAAGATGGCTCGCATGGTTTTGCAGTAATTCAAGATTATCGTAGTTTACGACATCGTGTCTCCTGTAGCGTGAGTGGTAGGCATTTAATTCATGACAGCGGTTGTTCGCCTGATAGTAAGCAGTATGTGTTCAGAGTTTGGTTGCAGTCGGTCCAAACTTTAGGAGGAGTTGCAGGAAGATGGCTCGCATGTTTTTGCAGTAATTCAAGATTATCGTAGTTTACGACTTCGTGTCTCCTGTAGCGTGAGTGGTAGGTGTTTAATTCATGACAGCGGTTGTTCGCCTGATAGTAAGCAGTATGTGTACCCAGTTTGGTTGCAGTCGGTCCACTACCTTAGGGGAGGTGCAGGAAGATTTCTCGCATGGTTTTGCAGTAATTCAAGAATATCGTAGTTTACGACTTCGTGTCTCCTGTAGCGTGAGTGGTAGGTGTTTAATTCATGACTGCGGTTATTCGCCTGATAGTAAGCAGTATGTGTACCGAGTTTGGTTGCAGTCGGTCCACTACTTTCGGAGGAGATGCAGGAAGAAGGCTCGCATGATTTTGCAGTAATTCAGGAATATCGTAGTTTACGACTTCGTGTCTCCTGTAGCGTGAGTGGTAGGTGTTTAATTCATGACAGCGGTTGTTCGCCTGATAGTAAGCAGTTTGTGTACCGAGTTTGGTTGCAGTCGGTCCACTACTTTAGGAGGAGGTGAAGTAAGATGGCTCGCATGGTTTTGCAGTAATTCAAGAATATCGTAGTTTACGACTTCGTGTCTCCTGTAGCGTGAGTGGTAGGTTTTTAATTCATGACAGCGGTTGTTCGCCTGATAGTAAGCAGTTTGTGTACCGCGTTTGGTTGCAGTCGGTCCACTACATTAGGATGAGGTGCAGTAAGATTGCTCGCATGATTTTGCAGTAATTCAAGAATATCGTAGTTTACGACTTCGAGTCTCCTGTAGCGTGAGTGGTAGGTGTTTAATTCATGACAGCGGTTGTTCGCCTGATAGTAAGCAGTTTGTGTACCGAGTTTGGTTGCAGTCGGTCCACTACTTTAGGAAGAGTTGCAGGAAGATGGCTCGCATGGTTTTGCAGTAATTCAAGAATATCGTAGTTTACGACTTCGTGTCTCCTGTAGCGTGAGTGGTAGGTGTTTAATTCATGACAGCGGTTGTTCGCCTGATAGTAAGCAGTATGTGTACAGAGTTTGGTTGCAGTCGGTCCAAACTTTAGGAGGAGGTGCAGGAAGATGGCTCGCACGGTTTTGCAGTAGTTCAAGAATATCGTAGTTTACGACTTCGTGTCTCCTGTAGCGTGAGTGGTAGGTGTTTAATTCATGACAGCGGTTGTTCGCCTGATAGTAAGCAGTTTGTGTACCGAGTTTGGTTGCAGTCGGTCCATTACTTTAGGAGGAGGTGCAGTAAGATGGCTCGCATGATTTTGCAGTAATTCAGGAATATCTTACTTTACGAATTCGTGTCTCCTGTAGCGTGAGTGGTAGGTGTTTAATTCATGACTGCGGTTGTTCGCCTGATAGTAAGCAGTATGTGTACCGAGTTTGGTTGCAGTCGGTCCACTACTTTCGGAGGAGATGCAGGAAGATGGCTCGCATGATTTTGCAGTAATTCAGGAATATCTTAGTTTACGACTTCGTGTCTCCTGTAGCGTGAGTGGTAGGTGTTTAATTCATGACTGCGGTTGTTCGCCTGATAGTAAGCGGTATGTGTACCGAGTTTGGTTGCAGTCGGTCCACTACTTTAGGAGGAGGTGCAGGAAAATATCTCGCATGGTTTTGCAGTAATTCAAAAATATCGTAGTTTACGACTTCGTGTCTCCTGTAGCGTGAGTGGTAGGTGTTTAATTCGTGACAGCGGTTGTTAGCCTTATAGTAAGCAGTATGTGTACCGAGTTTGGTTGCAGTCGGTCCGCTACTTTAGGAGGAGGTGCAGGAAGATTGCTCGCATGGTTTTGCAGTAATTCAAGATTATCGTAGTTTACGACATCGTGTCTCCTGTAGCGTGAGTGGTAGGTGTTTAATTCATGACAGCGGTTGTTCGCCTGATAGTAAGCAGTATGTGTACCGAGTTTGGTTGCAGTCGGTCCACTACTTTAGGAGGAGGTGCTGGAAGATGGCTCGCATGGTTTTGCAGTAATTCAAGAATATCGTAGTTTACGACTTCGAGTCTCCTGTAGCGTGAGTGGTAGGTGTTTAATTCATGACAGCTGTTGTTCGCCTGATAGTAAGCAGTTTGTGTACCGAGTTTGCTTGCAGTCGGTCCACTACTTTAGGAGGAGGTGCAGGAAGATGGCTCGCATGGTTTTGCAGTAAATCAAGAATATAGTAGTTTACGACTTCTTGTCTCCTGTAGCGTGAGTGGTAGGTGTTTAATTCATGACAGCGGTTGTTCACCTGGTAGTAAGCGGTTTGTGTACCGAGTTTGGTTGCAGTCGGTCCACTACTTTAGGAGGAGGTGCAGGAATATGGTTCGCATTGTTTTGCAGTAATTCAAGAATATCGTAGTTTACAACTTCGTGTCTCCTGTAGCGTGAGTGGTAGGTGTTTAATTCATGACAGCGGTTGTTCGCCTGATAGTAAGCAGTTTGTGTACCGAGTTTGGTTGCAGTCGGTCCATTACTTTAGGAGGAGGTGCAGTAAGATGGCTCGCATGATTTTGCAGTAATTCAAGAATATCTTAGTTTACGACTTCGAGTCTCCTGTAGCGTGAGTGGTACGTGTTTAAATCATGACAGCGGTTGTTCGCCTGATAGTAAGCAGTTTGTGTACCCAGTTTGGTTGCAGTCGGTCCACTACTTTAGGCGGAGTTGCAGGAAGATGGCTCGCATGGTTTTGCAGTAATTCACGAATATCGTAGTTTACGACTTCGTGTCTCCTGTAGCGTGAGTGGTAGGTATTTAATTAATGACAGCGGTTGTTCGCCTGATAGTAAGCAGTATGTGTACAGAGTTTGGTTGCAGTCGGTCCAAACTTTAGGAGGAGGTACAGGAAGATGGCTCGCATGGTTTTGCAGTAATTCAAGAATATCGTAGTTTGCGACTTCGTGTCTCCTGTAGCGTGAGTGGTAGGTGTTTAATTCATGACAGCGGTTGTTCGCCTTATTGTAAGCAGTATGTGTACCCAGTTTGGTTGCAGTCGGTCCACTACTTTCGGAGGAGATGCAGGAAGATGGCTCGCATGATTTTGCAGTAATTCAAGAATATCGTAGTTTACGACTTCGTGTCTCCTGTAGCGTGACTGGTAGGTGTTTAATTCAAGACAGCGGTTGTTCGCCTGGTAGTAAGACGTATGTGTACCGAGATTGGTTGCAGTCGGTCCACTACTTTAGGAGGAGGTGCAGGAAAATATCTCGCATGGTTTTGCAGTAATTCAAAAATATCGTAGTTTACGGCTTCGTGTCTCCTGTAGCGTGAGTGGTAGGTGTTTAATTCATGACAGCGGTTGTTAGCCTTATAGTAAGCAGTATGTGTACCGAGTTTGGTTGCAGTCGGTCCACTACTTTAGGAGGAGGTGCAGGAAGATGGCTCGCATGGTTTTGCAGTAATTCAAGATTATCGTAGTTTACGACATCGTGTCTCCTGTAGCGTGAGTGGTAGGTGTTTAATTCATGACTGCGGTTGTTCGCCTGATAGTAAGCGGTATGTGTACCGAGTTTGGTTGCAGTCGGTCAACTACTTTAGGAGGAGGTGCAGGAAAATGTCTCGCATGGTTTTGCAGTAATTCAAAAATATCGTAGTTTACGACTTCGTGTCTCCTGTAGCGTGAGTGGTAGGTGTTTAATTCATGACAGCGGTTGTTCGCCTGATAGTATGAAGTATGTGTACCCAGTTTGGTTGCAGTCGGTCCACTACCTTAGGGGAGGTGCAGGAAGATTTCTCGCATGGTTTTGCAGTAATTCAAGATTATCGTAGTTTACGACTTCGTGTCTCCTGTAGCGTGAGTGGTAGGTGTTTAATTCATGACTGCGGTTGTTCGCCTGATAGTAAGCGGTATGTGTACCGAGTTTGGTTGCAGTCGGTCCACTACTTTAGGAGGAGGTGCAGGAAAATATCTCGCATGGTTTTGCAGTAAATCAAAAATATCGTAGTTTACGACTTCGTGTCTCCTGTAGTGTGAGTGGTAGGTGTTTAATTCATGACAGCGGTTGTTAGCCTTATAGTAAGCAGTATGTGTACCGAGTTTGGTTGCAGTCGGTCCACTACTTTAGGAGGAGGTGCAGGAAGATGGCTCGCATGGTTTTGCAGTAATTCAAGATTATCGTAGTTTACGACATCGTGTCTCCTGTAGCGTGAGTGGTAGGTGTTTAATTCATGACAGCGGTTGTTCGCCTGATAGTAAGCGGTATGTGTACCGAGTTTGGTTGCAGTCGGTCAACTACTTTAGGAGGAGGTGCAGGAAAATGTCTCGCATGGTTTTGCAGTAATTCAAAAATATCGTAGTTTACGACTTCGTGTCTCCTGTAGCGTGAGTGGTAGGTGTTTAATTCATGACAGCGGTTGTTCGCCTGATAGTAAGCAGTATGTGTACCTAGTTTGGTTGCAGTCGGTCCACTACCTTAGGGGAGGTGCAGGAAGATTTCTCGCATGGTTTTGCAGTAATTCAAGAATATCGTAGTTTACGACTTCGTGTCTCCTGTAGCGTGAGTGGTAGGTGTTTAATTCATGACTGCGGTTATTCGCCTGATAGTAAGCAGTATGTGTACCGAGTTTGGTTGCAGTCGGTCCACTACTTTCGGAGGAGATGCAGGAAGATTGCTCGCATGATTTTGCAGTAATTCAAGAATATCGTAGTTTACGACTTCGTGTCTCCTGTAGCGTGAGTGGTAGGTGTTTAATTCATGACTGCGGTTGTTCGCCTGATAGTAAGCGGTATGTGTACCGAGTTTGGTTGCAGTCGGTCCACTACTTTAGGAGGAGGTGCAGGAAAATATCTCGCATGGTTTTGCAGTAAATCAAAAATATCGTAGTTTACGACTTCGTGTCTCCTGTAGCGTGAGTGGTAGGTGTTTAATTCATGACAGCGGTTGTTAGCCTAATAGTAAGCAGTATGTGTACCGAGTTTGGTTGCAGTCGGTCCACTACTTTAGGAGGAGGTGCAGGAAGATGGCTCGCATGGTTTTGCAGTAATTCAAGATTATCGTAGTTTACGACATCGTGTCTCCTGTAGCGTGAGTGGTAGGTGTTTAATTCATGACAGCGGTTGTTCGCCTGATAGTAAGCAGTATGTGTACCGAGTTTGGTTGCAGTCGGTCCACTACTTTAGGAGGAGGTGCTGGAAGATGGATCGCATGGTGTTGCAGTAATTCAAGAATATCGTAGTTTACGACTTCGAGTCTCCTGTAGCGTGAGTGGTAGGTGTTTAATTCATGACAGCTGTTGTTCGCCTGATAGCAAGCAGTTTGTGTACCGAGTTTGGTTGCAGTCGGTCCACTACTTTAGGAGGAGGTGCAGGAAGATGGCTCGCATGGTTTTGCAGTAAATCAAGAATATCGTAGTTTACGACTTCGTGTCTCCTGTAGCGTGAGTGGTAGGTGTTTAATTAATGACAGCGGTTGTTCGCCTGATAGTAAGCAGTTTGTGTACCGAGTTTGGTTGCAGTCGGTCCACTACTTTAGGAGGAGGTGCAGTAAGATGGCTCGCATGGTTTTGCAGTAATTCAAGAATATCGTAGTTTACGACTTCGTGTCTCCTGTAGTGTGAGTGGTAGGTGTTTAATTCATGACAGCGGTTGTTCGCCTGATAGTAAGCAGTTTATGTACCGAGTTTGGTTGCAGTCAGTCCACTACTTTAGGAGGAGGTGCAGTAAGATGGCTCGCATGATTTTGCAGTAATTCAAGAATATCGTAGTTTACGACTTCGAGTCTCCTGTAGCGTGAGTGGTAGGTGTTTAATTCATGACAGCGGTTGTTCGCCTGATAGTAAGCAGTTTGTGTACCGAGTTTGGTTGCAGTCGGTCCACTACTTTAGGAGGAGTTGCAGGAAGATGGCTCGCATGGTTTTGCAGTAATTCAAGAATATCGTAGTTTACGACTTCGTGCCTCCTGTAGCGTGAGTGGTAGGTATTTAATTCATGACAGCGGTTGTTCGCCTGATAGTAAGCAGTATGTGTACAGAGTTTGGTTGCAGTCGATCCGAACTTTAGGAGGAGGTGCAGGAAGATGGCTTGCATGGTTTTGCAGTAATTCAAGAATATCGTAGTTTACGACTTCGTGTCTCCTGTAGCGTGAGTGGTAGGTGATTAATTCATGACAGCGGTTATTCGGCTGATAGTAAGCAGTATGTGTACCGAGTTTGGTTGCAGTCGGTCCACTACTTTCGGAGGAGATGCAGGAAGATGGCTCGCATGATTTTGCAGTAATTCAAGGATATCGTAGTTTACGACTTCGTGTCTCCTGTAGCGTGAGTGGTAGGTGTTTAATTCGTGACAGCGGTTGTTCGCCTGATAGTAAGCGGTATGTGTACCGAGTTTGGTTGCAGTCGGTCCACTACTTTAGGAGGAGGTGCAGGAAAATGTCTCGCATGGTTTTGCAGTAATTCAAAAATATCGTAGTTTACGACTTCGTGTCTCCTGTAGCGTGAGTGGTAGGTGTTTAATTCATGACAGCGGTTGTTAGCCTTATAGTAAGCAGTATGTGTACCGAGTTTGGTTGCAGTCGGTCCACTACTTTAGGAGGAGGTGCAGGAAGATGGCTCGCATGGTTTTGCAGTAATTCAAGATTATCGTAGTTTACGACATCGTGTCTCCTGTTGCGTAAGTGGTAGGTGTTTAATTCATGACAGCGGTTGTTCGCCTGATAGTAAGCAGTATGTGTACCGAGTTTGGTTGCAGTCGGTCCACTACTTTAGGAGGAGGTGCTGGAAGATGGCTCGCATGGTTTTGCAGTAATTCAAGAATATCGTAGTTTACGACTTCGAGTCTCCTGTAGCGTGAGTGGTAGGTGTTTAATTCATGTCAGCTGTTTTTCGCCTGATAGTAAGCAGTTTGTGTACTGAGTTTGGTTGCAGTCGGTCCAGTACTTTAGGAGGAGGTGCAGGAAGATGGCTCGCATGGTTTTGCAGTAAATCAAGAATATCGTAGTTTACGACTTCGTGTCTCCTGTAGCGTGAGTGGTAGGTGTTTAATTCATGACAGCGGTTGTTCGCCTGATAGCAAGCGGTATTTGTACCGAGTTTGATTGCAGTCGGTCCACTACTTTAGGAGGAGGTGCGGGAAAATGTCTCGCATGGTTTTGCAGTAATTCAAAAATATCGTAGTTTACGACTTCGTGTCTCCTGTAGCGTGAGTGGTAGGTGTTTAATTCATGACAGCGGTTGTTAGCCTTATAGTAAGCAGTATGTGTACCGAGTTTGGTTGCAGTCGGTCCACTACTTTAGGAGGAGGTGCAGGAAGATGGCTCGCATGGTTATGCAGTAATTCAAGGTTATCGTAGTTTACGACATCGTGTCTCCTGTAGCGTGAGTGGTAGGTGTTTAATTCATGACAGCGGTTGTTCGCCTGATAGTAAGCAGTATGTGTACCGAGTTTGGTTGCAGTCGGTCCACTACTTTAGGAGGAGGTGCTGGAAGATGGCTCGCATGGTTTTGCAGTAATTCAAGAATATCGTAGTTTACGACTTCGTGTCTCCTGTAGCGTGAGTGGTAGGTGTTTAATACATGACAGCGGTTGTTCGCCTGATAGTAAGCAGTTTGTGTACCGAGTTTGGTTGCAGTCAGTCCACTACTTTAGGAGGAGGTGCAGTAAGATGGCTCGCATGATTTTGCAGTAATTCAAGAATATCGTAGTTTACGACTTCGAGTCTCCTGTAGCGTGAGTGGTAGGTGTTTAATTCATGACAGCGGTTGTTCGCCTGATAGTAAGCAGTTTGTGTACCGAGTTTGGTTGCAGTCGGTCCACTACTTTAGGAGGAGTTGCAGGAAGATGGCTCGCATGGTTTTGCAGTAATTCAAGAATATCGTAGTTTACGACTTCGTGTCTCCTGTAGCGTGAGTGGTAGGTATTTAATTCATGACAGCGGTTGTTCGCCTGATAGTAAGCAGTATGTGTACAGAGTTTGGTTGCAGTCGATCCGAACTTTAGGAGGAGGTGCAGGAAGATGGCTTGCATGGTTTTGCAGTAATTCAAGAATATCGTAGTTTACGACTTCGTGTCTCCTGTAGCGTGAGTGGTAGGTGTTTAATTCATGACAGCGGTTATTCGGCTGATAGTAAGCAGTATGTGTACCGAGTTTGGTTGCAGTCGGTCCACTATTTTCGGAGGAGATGCAGGAAGATGGCTCGCATGATTTTGCAGTAATTCAAGAATATCGTAGTTTACGACTTCGTGTCTCCTGTAGCGTGAGTGGTAGGTGTTTAATTCGTGACAGCGGTTGTTCGCCTGATAGTAAGCGGTATGTGTACCGAGTTTGGTTGCAGTCGGTCCACTACTTTAGGAGGAGGTGCAGGAAAATGTCTCGCATGGTTTTGCAGTAATTCAAAAATATCGTAGTTTACGACTTCGTGTCTCCTGTAGCGTGAGTGGTAGGTGTTTAATTCATGACAGCGGTTGTTAGCCTTATAGTAAGCAGTATGTGTACCGAGTTTGGTTGCAGTCGGTCCATAACTTTAGGAGGAGGTGCAGGAAGATGGCTCGCATGGTTTTGCAGTAATTCAAGATTATCGTAGTTTACGACATCGTGTCTCCTGTTGCGTAAGTGGTAGGTGTTTAATTCATGACAGCGGTTGTTCGCCTGATAGTAAGCAGTATGTGTACCGAGTTTGGTTGCAGTCGGTCCACTACTTTAGGAGGAGGTGCTGGAAGATGGCTCGCATGGTTTTGCAGTAATTCAAGAATATCGTAGTTTACGACTTCGAGTCTCCTGTAGCGTGAGTGGTAGGTGTTTAATTCATGTCAGCTGTTGTTCGCCTGATAGTAAGCAGTATGTGTACCGAGTTCGGTTGCAGTCGGTCCACTGCTTTAGGAGGAGGTGCAGGAAGATGGCTCGCATGGTTTTGCAGTATTTCATGAATATCGTAGTTTACGACTTCGTGTCTCCTGTAGCGTGAGTGGTAGGTGTTTAATTCATGACAGCGGTTGTTCGCCTGATAGTAAGCAGTATGTGTACCGAGTTTGGTTGCAGTCGGTCCACTACATTAGGAGGAGGTGCAGGAAGATGGCTCGCATGGTTTTGCAGTAATTCAAGAATATCCTAGTTTACGACTTCGTGTCTCCTGTAGCGTGAGTAGTAGGTGTTTAGTTCATAAAAGCGGTTGTTCGCCTGATAGAATGCAGTATGTGTACCGAATTTGGATGCAATCGGTCCCCTACTTTAGGAGGAGGTGCAGGAAGATGGCTCGCATGGTTTTGCAGTAATTCAAGAATATCGTAGTTTACGATTTCGTGTCTCCTGTAGCGTGAGGGGTAGGTGTTTAATTCATGACAGCGGTTGTTCGCCTGATAGTAAGCAGTGTGTGTAACGAGTTTGGTTGCAGTTGGTCCGCTACTTTAGGAGGAGGTGCAGGAAGATGGCTTGCATGGTTTTGCACTAATTCAAGAATATCGTAGTTTACGACTTCGTGTCTCCTGTAGTGTGAGTGATAGGTGTTTAATTCATGACAGCGGTTGTTCGCCTGATAGTAAGCAGTATGTGTACCGAGTTTGGTTGCAGTCGGTCAACTACTTTAGGAGGAGGTGCTGGAAGATGGCTCGCATGGTTTTGCAGTAATTCAAGAATATCGTAGTTTACGACGTCGAGTCTCCTGTAGCGTGAGCGGTAGGTGTTTAATTCATGACAGCGGTTGTTCACCTGATAGTAAGCAGTTTGTGTACCGAGTTTGGTTGCAGTCGTTCCACTACTTTAGGAGGTGGTGCAGGAAGATGGCTCGCATTGTTTTGCAGTAATTCAAGAATATCGTAGTTTACAACTTCGTGTCTCCTGTAGCGTGAGTGGTAGGTGTTTAATTCATGACAGCGGTTGTTCGCCTGATAGTAAGCAGTATGTGTACCGAGTTTGGTTGCAGTCGGTCCACTACTTTAGAAGGAGGTGCAGTAAGATGGCTCGCATGATTTTGCAGTAATTCAAGAATATCGTAGTTTACGACTTCGAGTCTCCTGTAGCGTGAGTGGTAGGTGTTTAATTCATGACAGCGGTTGTTCGCCTGATAGAAAGCAGTTTGTGTACCGAGTTTGGTTGCGGTCGGCCCACTACTTTAGGAGGAGTTGCAGGAAGATGGCTCGCATGGTTTTGAAGTAATTCAAGAATATCGTAGTTTACGACTTCGTGTCTCCTGTAGCGTGAGTGGTAGGTATTTAATTCATGACAGCGGTTGTTCGCGTGATAGTAAGCAGTATGTGTACAGAGTTTGGTTGCAGTCGATCCAAACTTTAGGAGGAGGTGCAGAAAGATGGCTCGCATGGTTTTGCAGTAATTCAAGAATATCGTAGTTTACGACTTCGTGTCTCCTGTAGCGTGAGTGGTAGGTGTTTAATTCATGACAGCGGTTGTTCGCCTTATAGTAAGCAGTATGTGTACCCAGTTTGGTTGCAGTCGGTCCACTACCTTAGGGGAAGAGCAGGAAGATGTCTCGCATGGTTTTGCAGTAATTCAAGAATATCGTAGTTTACGACTTCGTGTCTCCTGTAGCGTGAGTGGAAGGTGTTTAATTCATGACTGCGGTTATTCGCCTGATAGTAAGCAGTATGTTCACCGAGTTTGGTTGCAGTCGGTCCACTACTTTTGGAGGAGGTGCAGTAAGATGGCTCGCATGGTTTTGCAGTAATTCAAGAATATCGTAGTTTACGACTTCGAGTCTCCTGTAGCGTGGGTGGTAGGTGTTTAATTCATGACAGCGGTTGTTCGCCTGATAGTAAGCAGTATGTGTACCGAGTTCGGTTGCAGTCGGTCCACTGCTTTAGGAGGAGGTGCAGGAAGATGGCTCGCATGGTTTTGCTGTAATTCAAGATTATCGTAGTTTACGACATCGTGTCTTCTGTAGCGTGGGTGGTAGGTGTTTAATTCATGACAGCGGTTGTTCGCCTGATAGTAAGAAGTATGTGTACCGAGTTTGGTTGCAGTTGGTCTACTAATTTAGGAGGAGGTGCAGGAAGATGTCTCGCATGGTTTTGCAGTAATTCAAGAATATCGTAGTTTACGATTTCGTGTCTCCTGTAGCGTGAGGGGTAGGTGTTTAATTCATGACAGCGGTTGTTCGCCTGATAGTAAGCAGTGTGTGTAACGAGTTTGGTTGCAGTTGGTCCGCTACTTTAGGAGGAGGTGCAGGAAGATGGCTCGCATGGATTTGCAGTAATTTAAGAATATCGTAGTTTACGACTTCGTGTCTCCTGTAGTGTGAGTGATAGGTGTTTAATTCATGACAGTGGTTGTTCGCCTGATAGTAAGCAGTATGTGTACCGAGTTTGGTTGCAGTCGGTCCACTACTTTAGGAGGAGGTGCTGGAAGATGGCTTGCATGGTTTTGCAGTAATTCAAGAATATCGTAGTTTACGACGTCGAGTCTCCTGTAGCGTGAGTGGTAGGTGTTTAATTCATGACAGCGGTTGTTCACCTGATAGTAAGCAGTTTGTGTACCGAGTTTGGTTGCAGTCGTTCCACTACTTTAGGAGGAGGTGCAGGAAGATGGCTCGCATTGATTTGCAGTAATTCAAGAATATCGTAGTTTACAACTTCGTGTCTCCTGTAGCGTGAGTGGTAGGTGTTTAATTCATGACAGCGGTTGTTCGCCTGATAGTAAGAAGTATGTGTACCGAGTTTGGTTGCAGTCGGTCCACTACTTTAGAAGGAGGTGCAGTAAGATGGCTCGCATGACTTTGCAGTAATTCAAGAATATCGTAGTTTACGACTTCGTGTCTCCTGTAGCGTGAGTGGTAGGTGTTTAATTCATGACAGCGGTTGTTCGCCTTATAGTAAGCAGTATGTGTACCCAGTTTGGTTGCAGTCGGTCCACTACTTTAGGAGGAGGTGCAAGAAGATGGCTCGCATCGTTTTGCAGTAATTCAAGATTATCGTAGTTTACGATATCGTGTCTCCTGTAGCGTGAGTGTAGGTGTTTAATTCATGACAGCGGTTGTTCGCCTGATAGTAAGCGGTATGTGTACCGAGTTTGGTTGCAGTCGGTCAACTACTTTAGGAGGAGGTGCAGGAAAATGTCTCGCATGGTTTTGCAGTAATTCAAAAATATCGTAGTTTACGACTTCGTGTCTCCTGTAGCGTGAGTGGTAGGTGTTTAATTCATGACAGCGGTTGTTCGCCTGATAGTAAGCAGTATGTGTACCCAGTTTGGTTGCAGTCGGTCCACTACCTTAGGGGAGGTGCAGGAAGATTTCTCGCATGGTTTTGCAGTAATTCAAGAATATCTTAGTTTACGACTTCGTGTCTCCTGTAGCGTGAGTGGTAGGTGTTTAATTCATGACTGCGGTTATTCGCCTGATAGTAAGCAGTATGTGTACCGAGTTTGGTTGCAGTCGGTCCACTACTTTCGGAGGAGATGCAGGAAGATGGCTCGCATGATTTTGCAGTAATTCAAGAATATCGTAGTTTACGACTTCGTGTCTCCTGTAGCGTGAGTGGTAGGTGTTTAATTCATGACTGCGGTTATTCGCCTGATAGTAAGCAGTATGTGTACCGAGTTTGGTTGCAGTCGGTCCACTACTTTCGGAGGAGATGCAGGAAGATGGCTCGCATGGTTTTGCAGTAATTCAAGAATATCGTAGTTTACGACGTCGAGTCTCCTGTAGCGTGAGTGGTAGGTGTTTAATTCATGACAGCGGTTGTTCACCTGATAGTAAGCAGTTTGTGTACCGAGTTTGGTTGCAGTCGTTCCACTACTTTAGGAGGTGGTGCAGGAAGATGGCTCGCATTGTTTTGCAGTAATTCAAGAATATCGTAGTTTACAACTTCGTGTCTCCTGTAGCGTGAGTGGTAGGTGTTTAATTCATGACAGCGGTTGTTCGCCTGATAGTAAGCAGTATGTGTACCGAGTTTGGTTGCAGTCGGTCCACTACTTTAGAAGGAGGTGCAGTAAGATGGCTCGCATGATTTTGCAGTAATTCAAGAATATCGTAGTTTACGACTTCGTGTCTCCTGTAGCGTGAGTGGTAGGTGTTTAATTCATGACAGCGGTTGTTCGCCTTATAGTAAGCAGTATGTGTACCCAGTTTGGTTGCAGTCGGTCCAGTACTTTAGGAGGAGGTGCAAGAAGATGGCTCGCATCGTTTTGCAGTAATTCAAGATTATCGTAGTTTACGATATCGTGTCTCCTGTAGCGTGAGTGTAGGTGTTTAATTCATGACAGCGGTTGTTCGCCTGATAGTAAGCGGTATGTGTACCGAGTTTGGTTGCAGTCGGTCAACTACTTTAGGAGGAGGTGCGGGAAAATGTCTCGCATGGTTTTGCAGTAATTCAAAAATATCGTAGTTTACGACTTCGTGTCTCCTGTAGCGTGAGTGGTAGATGTTTAATTCATGACAGCGGTTGTTCGCCTGATAGTAAGCAGTATGTGTACCCAGTTTGGTTGCAGTCGGTCCACTACCTTAGGGGAGGTGCAGGAAGATTTCTCGCATGGTTTTGCAGTAATTCAAGAATATCGTAGTTTACGACTTCGTGTCTCCTGTAGCGTGAGTGGTAGGTGTTTAATTCATGACAGCGGTTGTTCGCCTTATAGTAAGCAGTATGTGTACCTAGTTTGGTTGCAGTCGGTCCACTACCTTAGGGGAGGTGCAGGAAGATGTCTCGCATGGTTTTGCAGTAATTCAAGAATATCGTAGTTTACGACTTCGTGTCTCCTGTAGCGTGAGTGGTAGGTGTTTAATTCATGACTGCGGTTATTCGCCTGATAGTAAGCAGTATGTGTACCGAGTTTGGTTGCAGTCGGTCCACTACTTTAGGAGGAGGTGCAGGAAGATGGCTCGCATGGTTTTGCAGTAATTCAAGAATATCGTAGTTTACGACTTCGTGTCTCCTGTAGCGTGAGTGATAGGTGTTTAAATCATGACAGCGGTTGTTCGCCTGATAGTAAGCAGTATGTGTACCGAGTTTGGTTGCATTCGGTCCACTACTTTAGGAGGAGGTGCTGGAAGATGGCTCGCATGGTTTTGCAGTAATTCAAGAATATGGTAGTTTACGACGTCGAGTCTCCTGTAGCGTGAGTGGTAGGTGTTTAATTCATGACAGCGGTTGTTCACCTGATAGTAAGCAGTTTGTGTACCGAGTTTGGTTGCAGTCGGTCCACTACTTTAGGAGGAGGTGCAGGAAGATGGCTCGCATTGTTTTGCAGTAATTCAAGAATATCGTAGTTTACGATTTTGTGTCTCCTGTAGCGTGAGGGGTAGGTGTATAATTCATGACAGCGGTTGTTCGCCTGATAGTAAGCAGTGTGTGTAACGAGTTTGGTTGCAGTTGGTCCGCTACTTTAGGAGGAGGTGCAGGAAGATGGCTCGCATGGTTTTGCAGTAATTCAAGAATATCGTAGTTTACAACTTCGTGTCTCCTGTAGCGTGAGTGGTAGGTGTTTAATTCATCACAGCGGTTGGTCGCCTGATAGTAAGCAGTTTTTGTACCGAGTTTGGTTTCAGTCGGTCCACTACTTTAGGAGGAGGTGCAGTAAGATTGCTCGCATGGTTTTGCAGTAATTCAAGAATATCGTAGTTTACGACTTCGAGTCTCCTGTAGCGTGAGTGGTAGGTGTTTAATTCATGACAGCGGTTGTTCACCTGATAGTAAGCAGTTTGTGTACCGAGTTTGGTTGCAGTCGGTCCACTACTTTAGGAGGAGGTGCAGGAAGATGGCTCGCATTGTTTTGCAGTAATTCAAGAATATCGTAGTTTACAACTTCGTGTCTCCTGTAGCGTGAGTGGTAGGTGTTTAATTCATGACAGCGGTTGATCGCCTGATAGTAAGCAGTATGTGTACCGAGTTTGGTTGCAGTCGGTCCACTACATTAGGAGGAGGTGCAGGAAGATTGCTCGCATGGTTTTGCAGTAATTCAAGAATATCCTAGTTTACGACTTCGTGTCTCCTGTAGCGTGAGTAGTAGGTGTTTAGTTCATAAAAGCGGTTGTTCGCCTGATAGAAAGCAGTATGTGTACCGAGTTTGGTTGCATTCGGTCCACTACTTTAGGAGGAGGTGCTGGAAGATGGCTCGCATGGTTTTGCAGTAATTCAAGAATATCGTAGTTTACGACGTCGAGTCTCCTGTAGCGTGAGTGGTAGGTGTTTAATTCATGACAGCGGTTGTTCACCTGATAGTAAGCAGTTTGTGTACCGAGTTTGGTTGCAGTCGGTCCACTACTTTAGGAGGAGGTGCAGGAAGATGGCTCGCATTGTTTTGCAGTAATTCAAGAATATCGTAGTTTACAACTTCGTGTCTCCTGTAGCGTGAGTGGTAGGTGTTTAATTCATGACAGCGGTTGTTCGCCTGATAGTAAGCAGTTTTTGTACCGAGTTTGGTTGCAGTCGGTCCACTACTTTAGGAGGAGGTGCAGTAAGATTGCTCGCATGGTTTTGCAGTAATTCAAGAATATCGTAGTTTACGACTTCGAGTCTCCTGTAGCGTGAGTGGTAGGTGTTTAATTCATGACAGCGGTTGGTCACCTGATAGTAAGCAGTTTTTGTACCGAGTTTGGTTGCAGTCGGTCCACTACTTTAGGAGGAGGTGCAGTAAGATTGCTCGCATGGTTTTGCAGTAATTCAAGAATATCGTAGTTTACGACTTCGAGTCTCCTGTAGCGTGAGTGGTAGGTGTTTAATTCATGACAGCGGTTGTTCGCCTTATAGTAAGCAGTATGTGTACCCAGTTTGGTTGCAGTCGGTCCAGTACTTTAGGAGGAGGTGCAAGAAGATGGCTCGCATCGTTTTGCAGTAATTCAAGATTATCGTAGTTTACGATATCGTGTCTCCTGTAGCGTGAGTGTAGGTGTTTAATTCATGACAGCGGTTGTTCGCCTGATAGTAAGCGGTATGTGTACCGAGTTTGGTTGCAGTCGGTCAACTACTTTAGGAGGAGGTGCGGGAAAATGTCTCGCATGGTTTTGCAGTAATTCAAAAATATCGTAGTTTACGACTTCGTGTCTCCTGTAGCGTGAGTGGTAGATGTTTAATTCATGACAGCGGTTGTTCGCCTGATAGTAAGCAGTATGTGTACCCAGTTTGGTTGCAGTCGGTCCACTACCTTAGGGGAGGTGCAGGAAGATTTCTCGCATGGTTTTGCAGTAATTCAAGAATATCTTAGTTTACGACTTCGTGTCTCCTGTAGCGTGAGTGGTAGGTGTTTAATTCATGACTGCGGTTATTCGCCTGATAGTAAGCAGTATGTGTACCGAGTTTGGTTGCAGTCGGTCCACTACTTTCGGAGGACATGCAGGAAGATGGCTCGCATAATTTTGCAGTAATTCAAGAATATCGTAGTTTACGACTTCGTGTCTCCTGTAGCGTGAGTGGTAGGTGTTTAATTCATGACAGCGGTTGTTCGCCTTATAGTAAGCAGTATGTGTACCTAGTTTGGTTGCAGTCGGTCCACTACCTTAGGGGAGGTGCAGGAAGATGTCTCGCATGGTTTTGCAGTAATTCAAGAATATCGTAGTTTACGACTTCGTGTCTCCTGTAGCGTGAGTGGTAGGTGTTTAATTCATGACTGCGGTTATTCGCCTGATAGTAAGCAGTATGTGTACCGAGTTTGGTTGCAGTCGGTCCACTACTTTAGGAGGAGGTGCAGGAAGATGGCTCGCATGGTTTTGCAGTAATTCAAGAATATCGTAGTTTACGACTTCGTGTCTCCTGTAGCGTGAGTGATAGGTGTTTAAATCATGACAGCGGTTGTTCGCCTGATAGTAAGCAGTATGTGTACCGAGTTTGGTTGCATTCGGTCCACTACTTTAGGAGGAGGTGCTGGAAGATGGCTCGCATGGTTTTGCAGTAATTCAAGAATATGGTAGTTTACGACGTCGAGTCTCCTGTAGCGTGAGTGGTAGGTGTTTAATTCATGACAGCGGTTGTTCACCTGATAGTAAGCAGTTTGTGTACCGAGTTTGGTTGCAGTCGGTCCACTACTTTAGGAGGAGGTGCAGGAAGATGGCTCGCATTGTTTTGCAGTAATTCAAGAATATCGTAGTTTACGATTTTGTGTCTCCTGTAGCGTGAGGGGTAGGTGTATAATTCATGACAGCGGTTGTTCGCCTGATAGTAAGCAGTGTGTGTAACGAGTTTGGTTGCAGTTGGTCCGCTACTTTAGGAGGAGGTGCAGGAAGATGGCTCGCATGGTTTTGCAGTAATTCAAGAATATCGTAGTTTACAACTTCGTGTCTCCTGTAGCGTGAGTGGTAGGTGTTTAATTCATCACAGCGGTTGGTCGCCTGATAGTAAGCAGTTTTTGTACCGAGTTTGGTTTCAGTCGGTCCACTACTTTAGGAGGAGGTGCAGTAAGATTGCTCGCATGGTTTTGCAGTAATTCAAGAATATCGTAGTTTACGACTTCGAGTCTCCTGTAGCGTGAGTGGTAGGTGTTTAATTCATGACAGCGGTTGTTCACCTGATAGTAAGCAGTTTGTGTACCGAGTTTGGTTGCAGTCGGTCCACTACTTTAGGAGGAGGTGCAGGAAGATGGCTCGCATTGTTTTGCAGTAATTCAAGAATATCGTAGTTTACAACTTCGTGTCTCCTGTAGCGTGAGTGGTAGGTGTTTAATTCATGACAGCGGTTGATCGCCTGATAGTAAGCAGTATGTGTACCGAGTTTGGTTGCAGTCGGTCCACTACATTAGGAGGAGGTGCAGGAAGATTGCTCGCATGGTTTTGCAGTAATTCAAGAATATCCTAGTTTACGACTTCGTGTCTCCTGTAGCGTGAGTAGTAGGTGTTTAGTTCATAAAAGCGGTTGTTCGCCTGATAGAAAGCAGTATGTGTACCGAGTTTGGTTGCATTCGGTCCACTACTTTAGGAGGAGGTGCTGGAAGATGGCTCGCATGGTTTTGCAGTAATTCAAGAATATCGTAGTTTACGACGTCGAGTCTCCTGTAGCGTGAGTGGTAGGTGTTTAATTCATGACAGCGGTTGTTCACCTGATAGTAAGCAGTTTGTGTACCGAGTTTGGTTGCAGTCGGTCCACTACTTTAGGAGGAGGTGCAGGAAGATGGCTCGCATTGTTTTGCAGTAATTCAAGAATATCGTAGTTTACAACTTCGTGTCTCCTGTAGCGTGAGTGGTAGGTGTTTAATTCATGACAGCGGTTGTTCGCCTGATAGTAAGCAGTTTTTGTACCGAGTTTGGTTGCAGTCGGTCCACTACTTTAGGAGGAGGTGCAGTAAGATTGCTCGCATGGTTTTGCAGTAATTCAAGAATATCGTAGTTTACGACTTCGAGTCTCCTGTAGCGTGAGTGGTAGGTGTTTAATTCATGACAGCGGTTGGTCACCTGATAGTAAGCAGTTTTTGTACCGAGTTTGGTTGCAGTCGGTCCACTACTTTAGGAGGAGGTGCAGTAAGATTGCTCGCATGGTTTTGCAGTAATTCAAGAATATCGTAGTTTACGACTTCGAGTCTCCTGTAGCGTGAGTGGTAGGTGTTTAATTCATGACAGCGGTTGTTCGCCTGATAGTAAGCAGTATGTGTACCGAGTTTGGTTGCAGTCGGTCCACTACATTAGGAGGAGGTGCAGGAAGATGGCTCGCATGGTTTTGCAGTAATTCAAGAATATCCTAGTTTACGACTTCGTGTCTCCTGTAGCGTGAGTAGTAGGTGTTTAATTCATAAAAGCGGTTGTTCGCCTGATAGAAAGCAGTATGTGTACCGATTTTGGTTGCAATCGGTCCACTACTTTAGGAGGAGGTGAAGGAAGATGGCTCGCATGGTTTTGCTGTAATTCAAGATTATCGTAGTTTACGACATCGTGTCTTCTGTAGCGTGAGTGGTAGGTGTTTAATTCATGACAGCGGTTGTTCGCCTGATAGTAAGAAGTATGTGTACCGAGTTTGGTTGCAGTCGGTCCACTAATTTAGGAGGAGGTGCAGGAACATGGCTCGCATGGTTTTGCAGTAATTCAAGAATATCGTAGTTTACGATTTCGTGTCTCCTGTAGCGTGAGGGGTAGGTGTATAATTCATGACAGCGGTTGTTCGCCTGATAGTAAGCAGTGTGTGTAACGAGTTTGGTTGCAGTTGGTCCGCTACTTTAGGAGGAGGTGCAGGAAGATGGCTCGCATGGTTTTGCAGTAAATCAAGAATATCGTAGTTTACGACTTCGTGTCTCCTGTAGCGTGAGTGATAGGTGTTTAAATCATGACAGCGGTTGTTCGCCTGATAGTAAGCAGTATGTGTACCGAGTTTGGTTGCAGTCGGTCTACTACTTTAGGAGGAGGTGCTGGAAGATGGCTCGCATGGATTTGCAGTAATTCAAGAATATCGAAGTTTACGACGTCGAGTCTCCTGTAGCGTGAGTGGTAGGTGTTTAATTCATGACAGCGGTTGTTCACCTGATAGTAAGCAGTTTGTGTACCGAGTTTGGTTGCAGTCAGTCCACTACTTTAGGAGGAGGTGCAGGAAGATGGCTCGCATTGTTTTGCAGTAATTCAAGAATATCGTAGTTTACAACTTCGTGTCTCCTGTAGCGTGAGTGGTAGGTGTTTAATTCATGACAGCGGTTGTTCGCCTGATAGTAAGCAGTTTGTGTACCGAGTTTGGTTGCAGTCGGTCCACTACATTAGGAGGAGGTGCAGGAAGATGGCTCGCATGGTTTTGCAGTAATTCAAGAATATCGTAGTTTACGACTTCGAGTCTCCTGTAGCGTGAGTGGTAGGTGTTTAATTCATGACAGCGGTTGTTCGCCTGATAGTAAGCAGTTTGTGTACCGAGTTTGGTTGCAGTCGGTCCACTACTTTAGGAGGAGGTGCAGTAAGATGTCTCGCATGATTTTGCAGTAATTCAAGAATATCGTAGTTTACGACTTCGAGTCTGCTGTAGCGTGAGTGGTAGGTGTTTAATTCATGACAGCGGTTGTTCGCCTGATAGTAAGCAGTTTGTGTACCGAGTTTGGTTGCAGTCGGTCCACTACTTTAGAAGGAGTTGCAGGAAGATGGCTCACATGGTTTTGCAGTAATTCAAGAATATCGTAGTTTACGACTTCGTGTCTCCTGTAGCGTGAGTGGTAGGTATTTTATTCATGACAGCCGTTGTTCGTCTGATAGTAAGCAGTATGTGTACAGAGTTTGGTTGCAGTCGATCCAAACTTTAGGAGGAGGTGCAGGAAGATGGCTCGCATGTTTTGCAGTAATTCAAGATTATCGTAGTTTACGACATCGTGTCTTCTGTAGCGTGAGTGGTAGGTGTTTAATTCATGACAGCGGTTGTTCGCCTGATAGTAAGAAGTATGTTTACCGAGTTTGGTTGCAGTCGGTCCACTAATTTAGGAGGAGGTGCAGGAACATGGCTCGCATGGTTTTGCAGTAATTCAAGAATATCGTAGTTTACGATTTCGTGTCTCCTGTAGCGTGAGGGGTAGGTGTATAATTCATGACAGCGGTTGTTCGCCTGATAGTAAGCAGTGTGTGTAACGAGTTTGGTTGCAGTTGGTCCGCTACTTTAGGAGGAGGTGCAGGAAGATGGCTCGCATGGTTTTGCAGTAATTCAAGAATATCGTAGTTTACGACTTCGTGTCTCCTGTAGCGTGAGTGATAGGTGTTTAAATCATGACAGCGGTTGTTCGCCTGATAGTAAGCAGTATGTGTACCGAGTTTGGTTGCAGTCGGTCTACTACTTTAGGAGGAGGTGCTGGAAGATGGCTCGCATGGATTTGCAGTAATTCAAGAATATCGAAGTTTACGACGTCGAGTCTCCTGTAGCGTGAGTGGTAGGTGTTTAATTCATGACAGCGGTTGTTCACCTGATAGTAAGCAGTTTGTGTACCGAGTTTGGTTGCAGTCGGTCCACTACTTTAGGAGGAGGTGCAGGAAGATGGCTCGCATTGTTTTGCAGTAATTCAAGAATATCGTAGTTTACAACTTCGTGTCTCCTGTAGCGTGAGTGGTAGGTGTTTAATTCATGACAGCGGTTGTTCGCCTGATAGTAAGCAGTTTGTGTACCGAGTTTGGTTGCAGTCGGTCCACTACATTAGGAGGAGGTGCAGGAAGATGGCTCGCATGGTTTTGCAGTAATTCAAGAATATCGTAGTTTACGACTTCGAGTCTCCTGTAGCGTGAGTGGTAGGTGTTTAATTCATGACAGCGGTTGTTCGCCTGATAGTAAGCAGTTTGTGTACCGAGTTTGGTTGCAGTCGGTCCACTACTTTAGGAGGAGGTGCAGTAAGATATCTCGTGTGATTTTGCAGTAATTCAAGAATATCGTAGTTTACGACTTCGAGTCTGCTGTAGCGTGAGTGGTAGGTGTTTAATTCATGACAGCGGTTGTTCGCCTGATAGTAAGCAGTTTGTGTACCGAGTTTGGTTGCAGTCGGTCCACTAATTAGAAGGAGTTGCAGGAAGATGGCTCACATGGTTTTGCAGTAATTCAAGAATATCGTAGTTTACGACTTCGTGTCTCCTGTAGCGTGAGTGGTAGGTATTTTATTCATGACAGCGGTTGTTCGTCTGATAGTAAGCAGTATGTGTACAGAGTTTGGTTGCAGTCGATCCAAACTTTAGGAGGAGGTGCAGGAAGATGGCTCGCATGGTTTTGCAGTAATTCAAGAATATCGTAGTTTACGACTTCGTGTCTCCTGTAGCGTGAGTGGTAGGTGTTTAATTCATGACAGCGGTTGTTCGCCTTATAGTAAGCAGTATGTGTACCCAGTTTGGTTGCAGTCGGTCCACTACCTTAGGGGAGGTGCAGGAAGATGTCTCGCATGGTTTTGCAGTAATTCAAGAATATCGTAGTTTACGACTTCGTGTCTCCTGTAGCGTGAGTGGTAGGTGTTTAATTCATGACTGCGGTTATTCGCCTGATAGTAAGCAGTATGTGTACCGAGTTTGGTTGCATTCGGTCCACTACTTCAGGAGGAGGTGCTGGAAGATGGCTCGCATGGTTTTGCAGTAATTCAAGAATATCGTAGTTTACGACGTCGAGTCTCCTGTAGCGTGAGTGGTAGGTGTTTAATTCATGACAGCGGTTGTTCACCTGATAGTAAGCAGTTTGTGTACCGAGTTTGGTTGCAGTCGGTCCACTACTTTAGGAGGAGGTGCAGGAAGATGGCTCGCATTGTTTTGCAGTAATTCAAGAATATCGTAGTTTACAACTTCGTGTCTCCTGTAGCGTGAGTGGTAGGTGTTTAATTCATGACAGCGGTTGTTCGCCTGATAGTAAGCAGTTTTTGTACCGAGTTTGGTTGCAGTCGGTCCACTACTTTCGGAGGAGGTGCAGTAAGATTGCTCGCATGGTTTTGCAGTAATTCAAGAATATCGTAGTTTACGACTTCGAGTCTCCTGTAGCGTGAGTGGTAGGTGTTTAATTCATGACAGCGGTTGGTCGCCTGATAGTAAGCAGTTTGTGTACCGAGTTTGGTTGCAGTCGGTCCACTACTTTAGGAGGAGGTGCAGTAAGATGGCTCGCATGATTTTGCAGTAATTCAAGAATATCGTAGTTTACGACTTCGAGTCTCCTGTAGCGTGAGCTGTAGGTGTTTAATTCATGACAGCGGTTGTTCTCCTGATAGTAAGCAGTTTGTGTACCGAGTTTGGTTGCAGTCGGTCCACTACTTTAGGAGGAGTTGCAGGAAGATGGCTCGCATGGTTTTGCAGTAATTCGAGAATATCGTAGTTTACGACTTCGTGTCTCCTGTAGCGTGAGTGGTAGGTATTTAATTCATGACAGCGGTTGTTCGCCTCATAGTAAGCAGTATGTGTACAGAGTTAGGTTGCAGTCGATCCAAACTTTAGGTGGAGGTGCAGGAAGATGGCTCGCATGGTTTTGCAGTAATTCAAGAATATCGTAGTTTACGACTTCGTGTCTCCTGTAGCGTGAGTGGTAGGTGTTTAATTCATGACAGCGGTTGTTCGCCTGATAGTAAGCAGTATGTGTACCGAGTTTGGTTGCAGTCGGTCCACTACCTTAGGGGAGGTGCAGGAAGATGTCTCGCATGGTTTTGCAGTAATTCAAGAATATCGTAGTTTACGACTTCGTGTCTCCTGTAGCGTGAGTGGTAGGTGTTTAATTCATGACTGCGGTTATTCGCCTGATAGTAAGCAGTATGTGTACCGAGTTTGGTTGCAGTCGGTCCACTACTTTAGGAGGAGATGCAGGAAGATGGCTCGCATGGTTTTGCAGTAAATCAAGAATATCGTAGTTTACGACTTCGTGTCTCCTGTAGCGTGAGTGGTAGGTGTTTAATTCATGACTGCGGTTATTCGCCTGATAGTAAGCAGTATGTGTACCAAGTTTGGTTGCAGTCGGTCCACTACTTTAGGAGGAGGTGCAGGAAGATGGCTCGCATGGTTTTGCAGTAATTCAAGATTATCGTAGTTTACGACATCGTGTCTCCTGTAGCGTGAGTGGTAGGTGTTTAATTCATGACAGCGGTTGTTCGCCTGATAGTAAGCAGTATGTGTACCGAGTTTGGTTGCAGTCGGTCCACTACTTTAAGAGGGGGTGCTGGAAGATGGCTCGCATGGTTTTGCAGTAATTCAAGAATATCGTAGTTTACGACTTCCGGTCTCCTGTAGCGTGAGTGGTAGGTGTTTAATTCATGACAGCTGTTGTTCGCCTGATAGTAAGCAGTTTGTGTACCGAGTTTGGTTGCAGTCGGTCAACTACTTTAGGAGGAGGTGCAGAAAGATCGCTCGCATGGTTTTGCAGTAAATCAAGAATATCGTAGTTTACGACTTCGTGTCTCCTGTAGCGTGAGTGGTAGGTGTTTAATTCATGACAGCGGTTGATTACCTGATAGTAAGCGGTTTGTGTACCGAGTTTTGTTGCAGTCGGTCCACTACTTTAGGAGGAGGTGCAGGAAGATGGCTCGCATTGTTTTGCAGTAATTCAAGAATATCGTAGTTTACAACTTCGTGTCTCCTGTAGCGTGAGTGGTAGGTGTTTAATTCATGACAGCGGTTGTTCGCCTGATAGTAAGCAGTTTGTGTACCGAGTTTGGTTGCAGTCGGTCCACTACTTTTGGAGGAGGTGCAGTAAGATGGCTCGCATGGTTTTGCAGTAATTCAAGAATATCGTAGTTTACGACTTCGAGTCTCCTGTAGCGTGAGTGGTAGGTGTTTAATTCATGACAGCGGTTGTTCACCTGATAGTAAGCAGTATGTGTACCGAGTTCGGTTGCAGTCGGTCCACTGCTTTAGGAGGAGGTGCTGGAAGATGGCTCGCATGGTTTTGCAGTAATTCAAGAATATCGTAGTTTACGACGTCCAGTCTCCTGTAGCGTGAGTGGTAGGTGTTTAATTCATGACAGCGATTGTTCACCTGATAGTAAGCAGTTTGTGTACCGAGTTTGGTTGCAGTCGGTCCACTACTTTAGGAGGAGGTGCAGGAAGATGGCTCGCATTGTTTTGCAGTAATTCAAGAATATCGTAGTTTACAACTTCGTGTCTCCTGTAGCGTGAGTGGTAGGTGTTTAATTCATGACAGCGGTTGTTCGCCTAATAGTAAGCAGTTTGTGTACCGAGTTTGGTTGCAGTCGGTCCACTGCTTTAGGAGGAGGTGCAGTAAGATGGCTCGCATGGTTTTGCAGTAATTCAAGAATATCGTAGTTTACGACTTCGAGTCTCCTGTAGCGTGAGTGGTAGGTGTTTAATTCATGACAGCGGTTGTTCGCCTGATAGTAAGCAGTTTGTGTACCGAGTTTGGTTGCAGTCGGTCCACTACTTTAGGAGGAGGTGCAGTAAGATTGCTCGCATGATTTTGCAGTAATTCAAGAATATCGTAGTTTACGACTTCGAGTCTCCTGTAGCGTGAGTGGTAGGTGTTTAATTCATGACAGCGGTTGTTCGCCTGATAGTAAGCAGTTTGTGTACCGAGTTTGGTTGCAGTCGGTCCACTACTTTAGGAGGAGGTGCAGGAAGATGTCTCGCATGGTTTTGCAGTAATTCAAGAATATCGTAGTTTACGACTTCGTGTCTCCTGTAGCGTGAGTGGTAGGTATTTAATTCATGACAGCGGTTGTTCGCCTGATAGTAAGCAGTATGTGTACAGAGTTTGGTTGCAGTCGGTCCAAACTTTAGGAGGAGGTGCAGGAAGATGGCTCGCACGGTTTTGCAGTAATTCAAGAATATCGTAGTTTACGACTTCGTGTCTCCTGTAGCGTGAGTGGTAGGTGTTTAATTCATGACAGCGGTTGTTCGCCTGATAGTAAGCAGTATGTGTACCCAGTTTGGTTGCAGTCGGTCCACTACCTTAGGGGAGGTGCAGGAAGATGTCTCGCCTGGTTTTGCAGTAATTCAAGAATATCGTAGTTTACGACTTCGTGTCTCCTGTAGCGTGAGTGGTAGGTGTTTAATTCATGACAGCGGTTGTTCGCCTGATAGTAAGCGGTATGTGTACCGAGTTTGGTTGCAGTCGGTCCACTACTTTAGGAGGAGGTACAGGAAAATGTCTCGCATGGTTTTGCAGTAATTCAAAAATATCGTAGTTTACGACTTCGTGTCTCCTGTAGCGTGAGTGGTAGGTGTTTAATTCATGACAGCGGTTGTTAGCCTTATAGTAAGCAGTATGTGTACCGAGTTTGGTTACAGTCGGTCCACTACTTTAGGAGGAGGTGCAGGAAGATGGCTCGCATGGTTTTGCAGTAATTCAAGATTATCGTAGTTTACGACATCGTGTCTCCTGTAGCGTGAGTGGTAGGTGTTTAATTCATGACAGCGGTTGTTCGCCTGATAGTAAGCGGTATGTGTACCGAGTTTGGTTGCAGTCGGTCAACTACTTTAGGAGGAGGTGCAGGAAAATGTCTCGCATGGTTTTGCAGTAATTCAAAAATATCGTAGTTTACGACTTCGTGTCTCCTGTAGCGTGAGTGGTAGGTGTTTAATTCATGACAGCGGTTGTTCGCCTGATAGTAAGCAGTATGTGTACCCATTTTGTTTGCAGTCGGTCCACTACCTTAGGGGAGGTGCAGGAAGATTTCTCGCATGGTTTTGCAGTAATTCAAGAATATCGTAGTTTACGACTTCGTGTCTCCTGTAGCGTGAGTGGTAGGTGTTTAATTCATGACTGCGGTTATTCGCCTGATAGTAAGCAGTATGTGTACCGAGTTTGGTTGCAGTCGGTCCACTACTTTCGGAGGAGATGCAGGAAGATGGCTCGCATGGTTTTGCAGTAATTCAAGAATATCGTAGTTTACGACTTCGTGTCTCCTGTAGCGTGAGTGGTAGGTGTTTAATTCATGACTGCGGTTGTTCGCCTGATAGTAAGCAGTATGTGTACCGAGTTTGGTTGCAGTCGGTCCACTACTTTAGGAGGAGGTGCTGGAAGATGGCTCGCATGGTTTTGCAGTAATTCAAGAATATCGTAGTTTACGACTTCGAGTCTCCTGTAGCGTGAGTGGTAGGTATTTAATTCATGACAGCTGTTGTTCGCCTGATAGTAAGCAGTTTGGGTACCGAGTTTGGTTGCAGTCGGTCCACTACTTTAGGAGGAGGTGCAGGAAGATGGCTCGCATGGTTTTGCAGTAAATCAAGAATATCGTAGTTTACGACTTCGTGTCTCCTGTAGCGTGAGTGGTAGGTGTTTAATTCATGACAGCGGTTGTTCGCCTGATAGTAAGCAGTTTGTGTACCGCGTTTGGTTGCAGTCGGTCCACTACTTTTGGAGGAGGTGCAGTAAGATGGCTCGCATGGTTTTGCATTAATTCAAGAATGTCGTAGTTTACGACTTCGAGTCTCCTGTAGCGTGAGTGGTAGGTGTTTAATTCATGACAGCGGTTGTTCGCCTGATAGTAAGAAGTATGTGTACCGAGTTTGGTTGCAGTCGGTCCACTGCTTTAGGAGGAGGTGCAGGAAGATGGCTAGCATTGTTTTGCAGTAATTCAAGAATATCGTAGTTTACGACTTCGTGTCTCCTGTAGCGTGAGTGGTAGGTGTTTAATTCATGACAGCGGTTGTTCGCCTGATAGTAAGCAGTATGTGTACCGAGTTTGGTTGCAGTCGGTCCACTACATTAGGAGGAGGTGCAGGAAGATGGCTCGCATGGTTTTGCAGTAATTCAAGAATATCCTAGTTTACGACTTCGTGTCTCCTGTAGCGTGAGTAGTAGGTGTTTAATTCATGAAAGCGGTTGTTCGCCTGATAGAAAGCACTATGTGTACCGAATTTGGTTGCAATCGGTCCACTACATTAGGAGGAGGTGCAGGAAGATGGCTCGCATGGTTTTGCTGTAATTCAAGATTATCGTAGTTTACGACATCGTGTCTTCTTTAGCGTGAGTGGTAGGTGTTTAATTCATGACAGCGGTTGTTCGCCTGATAGTAAGAAGTACGTGTACCGAGTTTGGTTGCAGTCGGTCCACTAATTTAGGAGGAGGTGCAGAAAGATGGCTCGCATGGTTTTGCAGTAATTCAAGAATATCGTAGTTTACGATTTCGTGTCTCCTGTAGCGTGAGGGGTAGGTGTTTAATTCATGTCAGCGGTTGTTCGCCTGATAGTAAGCAGTGTGTGTAACGAGTTTGGTTGCAGTTGGTCCGCTACTTTAGGAGGAGGTGCAGGAAGATGGCTCGCATGGTTTTGCAGTAATTCAAGAATATCGTAGTTTACGACTTCGTGTCTCCTGTAGCGTGAGTGATAGGTGTTTAATTCATGACAGCGGTTGTTCGCCTGATAGTAAGCAGTATGTGTACCGAGTTTGGTTGTAGTCGGTCCACTACTTTAGGAGGAGTTGCAGGAAGATGGCTCGCATGGTTTTGCAGTAATTCAAGAATATCGTAGTTTACGACTTCGTGTCTCTTTTAGCGTGAGTGGTAGGTATTTAATTCATGACAGCGGTTGTTCGCCTGATAGTAAGCAGTATGTGTACAGAGTTTGGTCGCAGTCGATCCAAACTTTAGGAGGAGGTGCAGGAAGATGGCTCGCATGGTTTTGCAGTAATTCAAGAATATCGTAGTTTACGACTTCGAGTCTCCTGTAGCGTGAGTGGTAGGTGTTTAATTCATGTCAGCTGTTGTTCGCCTGATAGTAAGCAGTTTGTGTACTGAGTTTGGTTGCAGTCGGTCCACTACTTTAGGAGGAGGTGCAGGAAGATGGCTCGCATGGTTTTGCAGTAAATCAAGAATATCGTAGTTTACGACTTCGTGTCTCCTGTAGCGTGAGTGGTAGGTGTTTAATTCATGACAGCGGTTGTTCGCCTGATAGAAAGTAGTATGTGTACCGAGTTTGGTTGCAGTCGGTCCACTGCTTTAGGAGGAGGTGCAGGAAGATGGCTCGCATTGTTTTGCAGTAATTCAAGAATATCGTAGTTTACGACTTCGTGTCTCCTGTAGCGTGAGTAGGAGGTGTTTAATTAATGACAGCGGTTGTTCGCCTGATAGTAAGCAGTATGTGTACCGAGTTTGGATGCAATCGGTCCTCTACTTTAGGAGGAGGTGCAGGAAGATGGCTCGCATGGTTTTGCAGTAATTCAAGAATATCGTAGTTTACGACTTCGTGTCTCCTGTAGCGTGAGTGGTAGGTGTTTAATTCATGACAGCGGTTGTTCGCCTGATAGTAAGCAGTATGTGTACCGAGTTTGGTTGCAGTCGGTCCACTACATTAGGAGGAGGTGCAGGAAGATGGCTCGCATGGTTTTGCAGTAATTCAAGATTATCGTAGTTTACGACTACGTGTCTCCTGTAGCGTGAGTGGTAGGTGTTTAATTAATGACAGCGGTTGTTCGCCTGATAGTAAGTAGTATGTGTACCGAGTTTGGTTGCAGTCGGTCCACTACTTTAGGAGGGGGTGCAGGAAGATGGCTCGCATGGTTTTGCAGTAATTCAAGAATATCGTAGTTTACGACTTCGTGTCTCCTGTGGCGTGAGTAGTAGGTGTTTAATTCATGACAGCGGTTGTTCGCCTGATAGTAAGCAGTAAGTGTACCGAGTTTGGTTGCAATCGGTCCTCTTCTGTAGGAGGAGGTGCAGGAAGATGGCTCGCATGGTTTTGCAGTAATTCAAGATTATCGTAGTTTTCGACTTCGTGTGTTCTGTAGCGTGAGTGGTAGGTGTTTAATTCATGACAGCGGTTGTTCACCTGGTAGTAAGCAGTGTGTGTAACGAGTTTGGTTGCAGTCGGTCCGCTACTTTAGGAGGAGGTGCAGGAAGATGGCTCGCATGGTTTTGCAGTAATTCAAGAATATCGTAGTTTACGACTTCGAGTCTCCTGTAGCGTGAGTGGTAGGTGTTTAATTCATGACAGCGGTTGTTCGCCTGATAGTAAGCAGTTTGTGTACCGAGTTTGGTTGCAGTCGGTCCACTACTTTAGGAGGAGGTGCAGTAAGATGGCTCGCATGATTTTGCAGTAATTCAAGAATATCGTAGTTTACGACTTCGAGTCTCCTGTAGCGTGAGTGGTAGGTGTTTAATTCATGACAGCGGTTGTTCGCCTGATAGTAAGCAGTTTGTGTACCGAGTTTGGTTGCAGTCGGTCCACTACTTTAGGAGGAGTTGCAGGAAGATGGCTCGCATGGTTTTGCAGTAATTCAAGAATATCGTAGTTTACGACTTCGTGTCTCCTGTAGCGTGAGTGGTAGGTATTTAATTCATGACAGCGGTTGTTCGCCTGATAGTAAGCAGTATGTGTACCGAGTTTGGTTGCAGTCGGTCAACAACTTTAGGAGGAGGTGCAAGAAAATGTCTCGCATGGTTTTGAAGTAATTCAAAAATATCGTAGTTTACGACTTCGTGTCTCCTGTAGCGTGAGTGGTAGGTGTTTAATTCATGACAGCGGTTGTTCGCCTGATAGTAGGCAGTATGTGTACCCAGTTTGTTTGCAGTCGGTCCACTACCTTAGGGGAGGTGCAGTAAGATTTCTCGCATTGTTTTGCAGTAATTCAAGAATATCGTAGTTTACGACTTCGTGTCTCCTGTAGCGTGAGTGGTAGGTGTTTAATTCATGACTGCGGTTATTCGCCTGATAGTAAGCAGTATGTGTACCGAGTTTGGTTGCAGTCGGTCCACTACTTTCGGAGGAGATGCAGGAAGATGGCTCGCATGGTTTTGCAGTAATTCAAGAATATCGTAGTTTACGACTTCGTGTCTCCTGTAGCGTGAGTGGTAGGTGTTTAATACGTGACTGCGGTTGTTCACCTGATAGTAAGCAGTATGTGTACCGAGTTTGGTTGCAGTCGGTCCACTACTTTAGGAGGAGGTGCGGGAAGATGGCTCGCATGGTTTTGCAGTAATTCAAGAATATCGTAGTTTACGACTTCGAGTCTCCTGTAGTGTGAGTGGTAGGTGTTTAATTCATGACAGCTGTTGTTCGCCTGATAGTAAGCAGTTTGTGTACCGAGTTTGGTTGCAGTCGGTCCACTACTTTAGGAGGAGGTGCAGGAAGATGGCTCGCATGGTTTTGCAGTAAATCAAGAATATCGTAGTTTACGACTTCGTGTCTCCTGTAGCGTGAGTGGTAGGTGTTTAATTCATGACAGCGGTTGTTCGCCTGATAGTAAGCAGTTTGTGTACCGCGTTTGGTTGCAGTCGGTCCACTACTTTTGGAGGAGGTGCAGCAAGATGGCTCGCATGGTTTTGCATTAATTCAAGAGTATCGTAGTTTACGACTTCGAGTCTCCTGTAGCGTGAGTGGTAGGTGTTTAATTCATGACAGCGGTTGTTCGCCTGATAGTAAGCAGTATGTGTACCGAGTTCGGTTGCAGTCGGTCCACTGCTTTAGGAGGAGGTGCAGGAAGATTGCTAGCATTGTTTTGCAGTAATTCAAGAATATCGTAGTTTACGACTTCGTGTCTCCTGTAGCATGAGTGGTAGGTGTTTAATTCATGACAGCGGTTGTTCGCCTGATAGTAAGCAGTATGTGTACCGAGTTTGGTTGCAGTCGGTCCACTACATTAGGAGGAGGTGCAGGAAGATGGCTCGCATGGTTTTGCAGTAATTCAAGAATATCCTAGTTTACGACTTCGTGTCTCCTGTAGCGTGAGTAGTAGGTGTTTAATTCATGAAAGCGGTTGTTCGCCTGATAGAAAGCAGTATGTGTACCGAATTTGGTTGCAATCGGTCCACTACATTAGGAGGAGGTGCAGGAAGATGGCTCGCATGGTTTTGCTGTAATTCAAGATTATCGTAGTTTACGACATCGTGTCTTCTGTAGCGTGAGTGGTAGGTGTTTAATTCATGACAGCGGTTGTTCGCCTGATAGTAAGAAGTATGTGTACCGAGTTTGGTTGCAGTCGGTCCACTAATTTAGGAGGAGGTGCAGGAAGATGGCTCGCATGGTTTTGCAGTAATTCAAGAATATCGTAGTTTACGATTTCGTGTCTCCTGTAGCGTGAGGGGTAGGTGTTTAATTCATGTCAGCGGTTGTTCGCCTGATAGTAAGCAGTGTGTGTAACGAGTTTGGTTGCAGTTGGTCCGCTACTTTAGGAGGAGGTGCAGGAAGATGGCTCGCATGGTTTTGCAGTAATTCAAGAATATCGTAGTTTACGACTTCGTGTCTCCTGTAGCGTGAGTGATAGGTGTTTAATTCATGACAGCGGTTGTTCGCCTGATAGTAAGCAGTATGTGTACCGAGTTTGGTTGTAGTCGGTCCACTACTTTAGGAGGAGTTGCAGGAAGATGGCTCGCATGGTTTTGCAGTAATTCAAGAATATCGTAGTTTACGACTTCGTGTCTCTTTTAGCGTGAGTGGTAGGTATTTAATTCATGACAGCGGTTGTTCGCCTGATAGTAAGCAGTATGTGTACAGAGTTTGGTCGCAGTCGATCCAAACTTTAGGAGGAGGTGCAGGAAGATGGCTCGCATGGTTTTGCAGTAATTCAAGAATATCGTAGTTTACGACTTCGTGTCTCCTGTAGCGTGAGTGGTAGGTGTTTAATTCATGACAGCGGTTGTTCGCCTAATAGTAAGCGGTATGTGTACCGAGTTTGGTTGCAGTCGGTCCACTACTTTAGGAGGAGGTGCAGGAAAATGTCTCGCATGGTTTTGCAGTAATTCAAAAATATCGTAGTTTACGACATCGTGTCTCCTGTAGCGTGAGTGGTAGGTGTTTAATTCATAACAGCGGTTGTTAGCCTTATAGTAAGCAGTATGTGTACCGAGTGTGGTTGCAGTTGGTCCACTACTTTAGGAGGAGGTGCAGGAAGATGGCTCGCATGGTTTTGCAGTAATTCAAGATTATCGTAGTTTACGACATCGTGTCTCCTGTAGCGTGAGTGGTAGGTGTTTAATTCATGACAGCGGTTGTTCGCCTGATAGTAAGAAGTATGTGTACCGAGTTTGGTTGCAGTCGGTCCACTACTTTAGGAGGAGGTGCTGGAAGATGGCTCGCATGGTTTTGCAGTAATTCAAGAATATCGTAGTTTACGACTTCGAGTCTCCTGTAGCGTGAGTGGTAGGTGTTTAATTCATGACAGCTGTTGTTCGCCTGATAGTAAGCAGTTTGTGTACTGAGTTTGGTTGCAGTCGGTCTACTACTTTAGGAGGAGGTGCAGGAAGATGGCTCGCATGGTTTTGCAGTAAATCAAGATTATCGTAGTTTACGACTTCGTGTCTCCTGTAGCGTGAGTGGTAGGTGTTTAATTTATGACAGCGGTTGTTCGCCTGATAGAAAGTAGTATGTGTACCGAGTTTGGTTGCAGTCGGTCCACTGCTTTAGGAGGAGGTGCAGGAAGATGGCTCGCATTGTTTTGCAGTAATTCAAGAATATCGTAGTTTACGACTTCGTGTCTCCTGTAGCGTGAGTAGGAGGTGTTTAATTAATGACAGCGGTTGTTCGCCTGATAGTAAGCAGTATGTGTACCGAGTTTGGATGCAATCGGTCCTCTACTTTAGGAGGAGGTGCAGGAAGATGGCTCGCATGGATTTGCAGTAATTCAAGAATATCGTAGTTTACGACTTCGTGTCTCCTGTAGCGTGAGTGGTAGGTGTTTAATTCATGACAGCGGTTGTTCGCCTGATAGTAAGCAGTATGTGTACCGAGTTTGGTTGCAGTCGGTCCACTACTTTAGGAAAGGGTGCAGGAAGATGGCTCGCATGGTTTTGCAGTAATTCAAGAATATCGTAGTTTACGACTTCGTGTCTCCTGTGGCGTGAGTAGTAGGTGTTTAATTCATGACAGCGGTTGTTCGCCTGATAGTAAGCAGTAAGTGTACCGAGTTTGGTTGCAATCGGTCCTCTTCTGTAGGAGGAGGTGCAGGAAGATGGCTCGCATGGTTTTGCAGTAATTCAAGAATATCGTAGTTTACGACTTCGTGTCTCCTGTAGCGTGAGTGATAGGTGTTTAATTCATGACAGCGGTTGTTCGCCTGATAGTAAGCAGTATGTGTACCGAGTTTGGTTGCAGTCGGTCAACTACTTTAGGAGGAGGTGCTGGAAGATGGCTCGCATGGTTTTGCAGTAATTCAAGAACATCGTAGTTTACGACTTCGAGTCTCCTGTAGCGTGAGTGGTAGGTGTTTAATTCATGACAGCGGTTGTTCGCCTGATAGTAAGCAGTTTGTGTACCGAGTTTATTTGCAGTCGGTCCACTACTTTAGGAGGAGGTGCAGTAAGATGGCTCGCATTGTATTGCAGTAATTCAAGAATAACGTAGTTTACAACTTCGTGTCTCCTGTAGCGTGAGTGGTAGGTGTTTAATTCATGACAGCGGTTGTTCGGCTGATAGTAAGCAGTTTGTGTACCGAGTTTGGTTGCAGTCGGTGCAATACTTTAGGAGGAGTTGCAGGAAGATGGCTCGCATGGTTTTGCAGTAATTCAAGAATATCGTAGTTTACGACTTCGTGTCTCCTGTAGCGTGAGTGGTAGGTTTTTAGTTCATGACAGCGGTTGTTCGCCGGATAGTAAGCAGTATGTGTACAGAGTTTGGTTGCAGTCGGTCCAAACTTTAGGAGGAAGTGCAGGAAGATGGCTCGCATGGTTTTGCAGTAATTCAAGAATATCGTAGTTTACGACTTCGTGTCTCCTGTAGCGTGAGTGGTAGGTGTTTAATTCATGACAGCGGTTGTTCGCCTTATAGTAAGCAGTATGTGTACCCAGTTTGGTTGCAGTCGGTCCACTACCTTAGGGGAGGTGCAGGAAGATGTCTCGCATGGTTTTGCAGTAATTCAAGAATATCGTAGTTTACGACTTCGTGTCTCCTGTAGCGTGAGTGGTAGGTGTTTAATTCATGACAGCGGTTGTTCGCCTGATAGTAAGCGGTATGTGTACCGAGTTTGGTTGCAGTCGGTCCACTACTTTAGGAGGAGGTGCAGTAAGATGGCTCGCATGATTTTGCAGTAATTCAAGAATATCGTAGTTTACGACTTCGAGTCTCCTGTAGCGTGAGTGGTAGGTGTTTAATTCATGACAGCGGTTGTTCGCCTGATAGTAAGCGGTATGTGTACCGAGTTTGGTTGCAGTCGGTCCACTACTTTAGGAGGAGGTGCAGTAAGATGGCTCGCATGATTTTGCAGTAATTCAAGAATATCGTAGTTTACGACTTCGAGTCTCCTGTAGCGTGAGTGGTAGGTGTTTAATTCATGACAGCGGTTGTTCGCCTGATAGTAAGCAGTTTGTGTACCGAGTTTGGTTGCAGTCGGTCCACTACTTTAGGAGGAGTTGCAGGAAGATGGCTCGCATGGTTTTGCAGTAATTCAAGAATATCGTAGTTTACGACTTCGTGTCTCCTGTAGCGTGAGTGGTAGGTATTTAATTCATGACAGCGGTTGTTCGCCTGATAGTAAGCAGTATGTGTACAGAGTTTGGTTGCAGTCGGTCCAAACTTTAGGAGGAGGTGCAGGAAGATGGCTCGCATGGTTTTGCAGTAATTCAAGAATATCGTAGTTTACGACTTCGTGTCTCCTGTAGCGTGAGTGGTAGGTGTTTAATTCATGACAGCGGTTGTTCGCCTTATAGTAAGCAGCATGTGTACCCAGTTTGGTTGCAGTCGGTCCACTACCTTAGGGGAGGTGCAGGAAGATGTCTCGCATGGTTTTGCAGTAATTCAAGAATATCGTAGTTTACGACTTCGTGTCTCCTGTAGCGTGAGTGGTAGGTGTTTAATTCATGACAGCGGTTGTTCGCCTGATAGTAAGCGGTATGTGTACCGAGTTTGGTTGCAGTCGGTCCACTACTTTAGGAGGAGGTGCAGGAAAATGTCTCGCATGGTTTTGCAGTAATTCAAAAATATCGTAGTTTACGACTTCGTGTCTCCTGTAGCGTGAGTGGTAGGTGTTTAATTCATGACAGCGGTTGTTAGCCTTATAGTAAGCAGTATGTGTACCGAGTTTGGTTGCAGTCGGTCCACTACTTTAGGAAAGGGTGCAGGAAGATGGCTCGCATGGTTTTGCAGTAATTCAAGAATATCGTAGTTTACGACTTCGTGTCTCCTGTGGCGTGAGTAGTAGGTGTTTAATTCATGACAGCGGTTGTTCGCCTGATAGTAAGCAGTAAGTGTACCGAGTTTGGTTGCAATCGGTCCTCTTCTGTAGGAGGAGGTGCAGGAAGATGGCTCGCATGGTTTTGCAGTAATTCAAGAATATCGTAGTTTACGACTTCGTGTCTCCTGTAGCGTGAGTGATAGGTGTTTAATTCATGACAGCGGTTGTTCGCCTGATAGTAAGCAGTATGTGTACCGAGTTTGGTTGCAGTCGGTCAACTACTTTAGGAGGAGGTGCTGGAAGATGGCTCGCATGGTTTTGCAGTAATTCAAGAACATCGTAGTTTACGACTTCGAGTCTCCTGTAGCGTGAGTGGTAGGTGTTTAATTCATGACAGCGGTTGTTCGCCTGATAGTAAGCAGTTTGTGTACCGAGTTTATTTGCAGTCGGTCCACTACTTTAGGAGGAGGTGCAGTAAGATGGCTCGCATTGTATTGCAGTAATTCAAGAATAACGTAGTTTACAACTTCGTGTCTCCTGTAGCGTGAGTGGTAGGTGTTTAATTCATGACAGCGGTTGTTCGGCTGATAGTAAGCAGTTTGTGTACCGAGTTTGGTTGCAGTCGGTGCAATACTTTAGGAGGAGTTGCAGGAAGATGGCTCGCATGGTTTTGCAGTAATTCAAGAATATCGTAGTTTACGACTTCGTGTCTCCTGTAGCGTGAGTGGTAGGTTTTTAGTTCATGACAGCGGTTGTTCGCCGGATAGTAAGCAGTATGTGTACAGAGTTTGGTTGCAGTCGGTCCAAACTTTAGGAGGAAGTGCAGGAAGATGGCTCGCATGGTTTTGCAGTAATTCAAGAATATCGTAGTTTACGACTTCGTGTCTCCTGTAGCGTGAGTGGTAGGTGTTTAATTCATGACAGCGGTTGTTCGCCTTATAGTAAGCAGTATGTGTACCCAGTTTGGTTGCAGTCGGTCCACTACCTTAGGGGAGGTGCAGGAAGATGTCTCGCATGGTTTTGCAGTAATTCAAGAATATCGTAGTTTACGACTTCGTGTCTCCTGTAGCGTGAGTGGTAGGTGTTTAATTCATGACAGCGGTTGTTCGCCTGATAGTAAGCGGTATGTGTACCGAGTTTGGTTGCAGTCGGTCCACTACTTTAGGAGGAGGTGCAGTAAGATGGCTCGCATGATTTTGCAGTAATTCAAGAATATCGTAGTTTACGACTTCGAGTCTCCTGTAGCGTGAGTGGTAGGTGTTTAATTCATGACAGCGGTTGTTCGCCTGATAGTAAGCGGTATGTGTACCGAGTTTGGTTGCAGTCGGTCCACTACTTTAGGAGGAGGTGCAGTAAGATGGCTCGCATGATTTTGCAGTAATTCAAGAATATCGTAGTTTACGACTTCGAGTCTCCTGTAGCGTGAGTGGTAGGTGTTTAATTCATGACAGCGGTTGTTCGCCTGATAGTAAGCAGTTTGTGTACCGAGTTTGGTTGCAGTCGGTCCACTACTTTAGGAGGAGTTGCAGGAAGATGGCTCGCATGGTTTTGCAGTAATTCAAGAATATCGTAGTTTACGACTTCGTGTCTCCTGTAGCGTGAGTGGTAGGTATTTAATTCATGACAGCGGTTGTTCGCCTGATAGTAAGCAGTATGTGTACAGAGTTTGGTTGCAGTCGGTCCAAACTTTAGGAGGAGGTGCAGGAAGATGGCTCGCATGGTTTTGCAGTAATTCAAGAATATCGTAGTTTACGACTTCGTGTCTCCTGTAGCGTGAGTGGTAGGTGTTTAATTCATGACAGCGGTTGTTCGCCTTATAGTAAGCAGCATGTGTACCCAGTTTGGTTGCAGTCGGTCCACTACCTTAGGGGAGGTGCAGGAAGATGTCTCGCATGGTTTTGCAGTAATTCAAGAATATCGTAGTTTACGACTTCGTGTCTCCTGTAGCGTGAGTGGTAGGTGTTTAATTCATGACAGCGGTTGTTCGCCTGATAGTAAGCGGTATGTGTACCGAGTTTGGTTGCAGTCGGTCCACTACTTTAGGAGGAGGTGCAGGAAAATGTCTCGCATGGTTTTGCAGTAATTCAAAAATATCGTAGTTTACGACTTCGTGTCTCCTGTAGCGTGAGTGGTAGGTGTTTAATTCATGACAGCGGTTGTTAGCCTTATAGTAAGCAGTATGTGTACCGAGTTTGGTTGCAGTCGGTCCACTACTTTAGGAGGAGGTGCAGGAAGATCGCTCACATGGTTTTGCAGTAATTCAAGATTATCGTAGTTTACGACATCGTGTCTCCTGTAGCGTGAGTGGTAGGTGTTTAATTCATGACAGCGGTTGTTCGCCTGATAGTAAGCGGTATGTGTACCGAGTTTGGTTGCAGTCGGTCAAATACTTTAGGAGGAGGTGCAGGAAGATGGCTCGCATGGTTTTGCAGTAATTCAAAAATATCGTAGTTTACGACTTCGTGTCTCCTGTAGCGTGAGTGGTAGGTGTTTAATTCATGACAGCGGTTGTTCGCCTGGTAGTAAGCAGTATGTGTACCCAGTTTGTTTGCAGTCGGTCCACTACCTTAGGGGAGGTGCAGGAAGATTTCTCGCATTGTTTTGCAGTAATTCAAGAATATCGTAGTTTACGACTTCGTGTCTCCTGTAGCGTGAGTGGTAGGTGTTCAATTCATGACTGCGGTTATTTGCCTGATAGTAAGCAGTATGTGTACCGAGTTTGGTTGCAGTCGGTCCACTACTTTCGGAGGATATGCAGGAAGATGGCTCGCATGGTTTTGCAGTAACTCAAGAATATCGTAGTTTACGACTTCGTGTCTCCTGTAGCGTGAGTGGTAGGTGTTTAATTCATGACTGCGGTTGTTCGCCTGATAGTAAGCAGTATGTGTACCGAGTTTGGTTGCAGTCGGTCCACTACTTTAGGAGGAGGTGCTGGAAGATGGCTCGCATGGTTTTGCAGTAATTCAAGAATATCGTAGTTTACGACTTCGAGTCTCCTGTAGCGTGAGTGGTAGGTGTTTAATTCATGACAGCTGTTGTTCGCCTGATAGTAAGCAGTTTGTGTACCGAGTTTGGTTGCAGTCGGTCCACTACTTTAGGAGGAGGTGCAGGAAGATGGCTCGCATGGTTTTGCAGTAAATCAAGAATATCGTAGTTTACGACTTCGTGTCTCCTGTAGCGTGAGTGGTAGGTGTTTAATTCATGACAGCGGTTGTTCGCCTGATAGTAAGCAGTTTGTGTACCGCGTTTGGTTGCAGTCGGTCCACTACTTTTGGAGGAGGTGCAGCAAGATGGCTCGCATGGTTTTGCATTAATTCAAGAGTATCGTAGTTTACGACTTCGAGTCTCCTGTAGCGTGAGTGGTAGGTGTTTAATTCATGACAGCGGTTGTTCGCCTGATAGTAAGCAGTATGTGTACCGAGTTCGGTTGCAGTCGGTCCACTGCTTTAGGAGGAGGTGCAGGAAGATGTCTAGCATTGTTTTGCAGTAATTCAAGAATATCCTAGTTTACGACATCGTGTCTCCTGTAGCGTGAGTAGTAGGTGTTTAATTCATGAAAGCGGTTGTTCGCCTGATAGAAAGCAGTATGTGTACCGAATTTGGTTGCAATCGGTCCACTACATTAGGAGGAGGTGCAGGAAGATGGCTCGCATGGTTTTGCTGTAATTCAAGATTATCGTAGTTTACGACATCGTGTCTTCTGTAGCGTGAGTGGTAGGTGTTTAATTCATGACAGCGGTTGTTCGCCTGATAGTAAGAAGTATGTGTACCGAGTTTGGTTGCAGTCGGTCCACTAATTTAGGAGGAGGTGCAGGAAGATGGCTCGTATGGTTTTGCAGTAATTCAAGAATATCGTAGTTTACGACTTCGTGTCTCCTGTAGCGTGAGTGGTAGGTGTTTAATTCATGACAGCGGTTGTTCGCCTTATAGTAAGCAGTATGTGTACCCAGTTTGGTTGCAGTCGGTCCACTACCTTAGGGGAGGTGCAGGAAGATGTCTCGCATGGTTTTGCAGTAATTCAAGAATATCGTAGTTTACGACTTCGTGTCTCCTGTAGCGTGAGTGGTAGGTGTTTAATTCATGACAGCGGTTGTTCGCCTGATAGTAAGCGGTATGTGTACCGAGTTTGGTTGCAGTCGGTCCACTACTTTAGCAGGAGGTGCAGTAAGATGGCTCGCATGATTTTGCAGTAATTCAAGAATATCGTAGTTTACGACTTCGAGTCTCCTGTAGCGTGAGTGGTAGGTGTTTAATTCATGACAGCGGTTGTTCGCCTGATAGTAAGTAGTTTGTGTACCGAGTTTGGTTGCAGTCGGTCCACTACTTTAGGAGGAGTTGCAGGAAGATGGCTCGCATGGTTTTGCAGTAATTCAAGAATATCGTAGTTTACGACTTCGTGTCTCCTGTAGCGTGAGTGGTAGGTATTTAATTCATGACAGCGGTTGTTCGCCTGATAGTAAGCAGTATGTGTACAGAGTTTGGTTGCAGTCGGTCCAAACTTTAGGAGGAGGTGCAGGAAGATGGCTCGCATGGTTTTGCAGTAATTCAAGAATATCGTAGTTTACGACTTCGTGTCTCCTGTAGCGTGAGTGGTAGGTGTTTAATTCATGACAGCGGTTGTTCGCCTTATAGTAAGCAGCATGTGTACCCAGTTTGGTTGCAGTCGGTCCACTACCTTAGGGGAGGTGCAGGAAGATGTCTCGCATGGTTTTGCAGTAATTCAAGAATATCGTAGTTTACGACTTCGTGTCTCCTGTAGCGTGAGTGGTAGGTGTTTAATTCATGACAGCGGTTGTTCGCCTGATAGTAAGCGGTATGTGTACCGAGTTTGGTTGCAGTCGGTCCACTACTTTAGGAGGAGGTGCAGGAAAATGTCTCGCATGGTTTTGCAGTAATTCAAAAATATCGTAGTTTACGACTTCGTGTCTCCTGTAGCGTGAGTGGTAGGTGTTTAATTCATGACAGCGGTTGTTAGCCTTATAGTAAGCAGTATGTGTACCGAGTTTGGTTGCAGTCGGTCCACTACTTTAGGAGGAGGTGCAGGAAGATCGCTCACATGGTTTTGCAGTAATTCAAGATTATCGTAGTTTACGACATCGTGTCTCCTGTAGCGTGAGTGGTAGGTGTTTAATTCATGACAGCGGTTGTTCGCCTGATAGTAAGCGGTATGTGTACCGAGTTTGGTTGCAGTCGGTCAACTACTTTAGGAGGAGGTGCAGGAAAATGTCTCGCATGGTTTTGCAGTAATTCAAAAATATCGTAGTTTACGACTTCGTGTCTCCTGTAGCGTGAGTGGTAGGTTTTTAATTCATGACAGCGGTTGTTCGCCTGATAGTAAGCAGTATGTGTACCCAGTTTGTTTGCAGTCGGTCCACTACCTTAGGGGAGGTGCAGGAAGATTTCTCGCATTGTTTTGCAGTAATTCAAGAATATCGTAGTTTACGACTTCGTGTCTCCTGTAGCGTGAGTGGTAGGTGTTCAATTCATGACTGCGGTTATTCGCCTGATAGTAAGCAGTATGTGTACCGAGTTTGGTTGCAGTCGGTCCACTACTTTCGGAGGAGATGCAGGAAGATGGCTCGCATGGTTTTGCAGTAATTCAAGAATATCGTAGTTTACGACTTCGTGTCTCCTGTAGCGTGAGTGGTAGGTGTTTAATTCATGACTGCGGTTGTTCGCCTGATAGTAAGCAGTATGTGTACCGAGTTTGGTTGCAGTCGGTCCACTACTTTAGGAGGAGGTGCTGGAAGATGGCTCGCATGGTTTTGCAGTAATTCAAGAATATCGTAGTTTACGACTTCGAGTCTCCTGTAGCGTGAGTGGTAGGTGTTTAATTCATGACAGCTGTTGTTCGCCTGATAGTAAGCAGTTTGTGTACCGAGTTTGGTTGCAGTCGGTCCACTACTTTAGGAGGAGGTGCAGGAAGATGGCTCGCATGGTTTTGCAGTAAATCAAGAATATCGTAGTTTACGACTTCGTGTCTCCTGTAGCGTGAGTGGTAGGTGTTTAATTCATGACAGCGGTTGTTCGCCTGATAGTAAGCAGTTTGTGTACCGCGTTTGGTTGCAGTCGGTCCACTACTTTAGGAGGAGGTGCTGGAAGATGGCTCGCATGGTTTTGCAGTAATTCAAGAATATCGTAGTTTACGACTTCGAGTCTCCTGTAGCGTGAGTGGTAGGTGTTTAATTCATGACAGCGGTTGTTCGCCTGATAGTAAGAAGTATGTGTACCGAGTTTGGTTGCAGTCGGTCCACTACTTTAGGAGGAGGTGCTGGAAGATGGCTCGCATGGTTTTGCAGTAATTCAAGAATATCGTAGTTTACGACTTCGAGTCTCCTGTAGCGTGAGTGGTAGGTTTTTAATTCATGACAGCTGTTGTTCGCCTGATAGTAAGCAGTTTGTGTACTGAGTTTGGTTGCAGTCGGTCCACTACTTTAGGAGGAGGTGCAGGAAGATGGCTCGCATGGTTTTGCAGTAAATCAAGAATATCGTAGTTTACGACTTCGTGTCTCCTGTAGCGTGAGTGGTAGGTGTTTAATTTATGACAGCGGTTGTTCGCCTGATAGAAAGTAGTATGTGTACCGAGTTTGGTTGCAGTCGGTCCACTGCTTTAGGAGGAGGTGCAGGAAGATGGCTCGCATTGTTTTGCAGTAATTCAAGAATATCGTAGTTTACGACTTCGTGTCTCCTGTAGCGTGAGTAGGAGGTGTTTAATTAATGACAGCGGTTGTTCGCCTGATAGTAAGCAGTATGTGTACCGAGTTTGGATGCAATCGGTCCTCTACTTTAGGAGGAGGTGCAGGAAGATGGCTCGCATGGTTTTGCAGTAATTCAAGAATATCGTAGTTTACGACTTCGTGTCTCCTGTAGCGTGAGTGGTAGGTGTTTAATTCATGACAGCGGTTGTTCGCCTGATAGTAAGCAGTATGTGTACCGAGTTTGGTTGCAGTCGGTCCACTACATTAGGAGGAGGTGCAGGAAGATGGCTCGCATGGTTTTGCAGTAATTCAAGAATATCGTAGTTTACGACTACGTGTCTCCTGTAGCGTGAGTGGTAGGTGTTTAATTAATGACAGCGGTTGTTCGCCTGATAGTAAGTAGTATGTGTACCGAGTTTGGTTGCAGTTGGTCCACTACTTTAGGAGGGGGTGCAGGAAGATGGCTCGCATGGTTTTGCAGTAATTCAAGAATATCGTAGTTTACGACTTCGTGTCTCCTGTGGCGTGAGTAGTAGGTGTTTAATTCATGACAGCGGTTGTTCGCCTGATAGTAAGCAGTAAGTGTACCGAGTTTGGTTGCAATCGGTCCTCTTCTGTAGGAGGAGGTGCAGGAAGATGGCTCGCATGGTTTTGCAGTAATTCAAGATTATCGTAGTTTTCGACTTCGTGTGTTCTGTAGCGTGAGTGGTAGGTGTTTAATTCATGACAGCGGTTGTTCACCTGGTAGTAAGCAGTATGTGTACCGAGTTTGGATGCAATCGGTCCTCTACTTTAGGAGGAGGTGCAGGAAGATGGCACGCATGGTTTTGCAGTAATTCAAGAATATCGTAGTTTACGACTTCGTGTCTCCTGTAGCGTGAGTGGTAGGTATTTAGTTCATGACAGCGGTTGTTCGCCGGATAGTAAGCAGTATGTGTACAGAGTTTGGTTGCAGTCGGTCCAAACTTTAGGAGGAGGTGCAGGAAGATGGCCCGCATGGTTTTGCGGTAATTCAAGAATATCGTAGTTTACGACTTCGTGTCTCCTGTAGCGTGAGTGGTAGGTGTTTAATTCATGACAGCGGTTGTTCGCCTGATAGTAAGCAGTATGTGTACCCAGTTTGATTGCAGTCGGTCCACTACTTTAGGGGAGGTGCAGGAAGATGTCTCGCATGGTTTTGCAGTAATTCAAGAATGTCGTAGTTTACGACATCGTGTCTCATGTAGCGTGAGTGGTAGGTGTTTAATTCATGACTGCGGTTATTCGCCTGATAGTAAGCAGTATGTGTACCGAGTTTGGTTGCAGTCGGTCCACTACTTTAGGAGGAGGTGCAGGAAAATGGCTCGCATGGTTTTGCAGTAATTCAAGAATATCGTAGTTTACGACTTCGAGTCTCCTGTAGCGTGAGTGGTAGGTGTTTAATTCATGACAGCTGTTGTTCGCCTGATAGTAAGCAGTTTGTGTACCGAGTTTGGTTGCAGTCGGTAAACTACTTTAAGAGGAGGTGCAGGAAGATGGCTCGCATGGTTTTGCAGTAAATCAAGAATATCGTAGTTTACGACTTCGTGTCTCCTGTAGCGTGAGTGGTAGGTGTTTAATTCATGACAGCGGTTGTTCGCCTGATAGTAAGCAGTATGTGTACCGAGTTTGGTTGCAATCGGTCCTCTACTTTAAGAGGAGGTGCAGGAAGATGGGTCGCATGGTTTTGCAGTAATTCAAGATTATCGTAGTTTACGACTTCGTGTCTCCTGTAGCGTGAGTGGTAGGTGTTTAATACGTGACTGCGGTTGTTCGACTGATAGTAAGTAGTATGTGTACCGAGTTTGGTTGCAGTCGGTCCACTACTTTAGGAGGAGATGCAGGAAGATAGCTCGCATGATTTTGCAGTAATTCAAGAATATCGTAGTTTACGACTTCGTGTCTCCTGTTGCGTGAGTGGTAGGTGTTTAATTCATGACAGCGGTTGTTCGCCTGATAGTAAACGGTATGTGTACCGAGTATGGTTGCAGTCGGTCCACTACTTTAGGAGGAGGTGCAGGAAGATGGCTCGTATGCTTTTGCAGTAATTCAAGAATATCGTAGTTTACGACTTCGTGTCTCCTGTAGCGTGAGTTGTAGGTGTTTAAATCATGACAGCGGTTGTTAGCCTTATAGTAAGCAGTATGTGTACCGAGTTTGGTTGCAGTCGGTCCACTACTTTAGGAGGAGGTGCAGGAAGATGGCTCGCATGGTTTTGCAGTAATTCAAGACTATCGTAGTTTACGACATCGTGTCTCCTGTAGCGTGAGTGGTAGGTGTTTAATTCATGACAGCGGTTGTTCGCCTGATAGTAAGCAGTATGTGTACCGAGTTTGGTTGCAGTCGGTCCACTACTTTAGGAGGAGGTGCTGGAAGATGGCTCGCATGGTTTTGCAGTAATTCAAGAATATCGTAGTTTACGACTTCGAGTCTCCTGTAGCGTGAGTGGTAGGTGTTTAATTCATGACAGCTGTTGTTCGCCTGATAGTAAGCAGTTTGTGTACCGAGTTTGGTTGCAGTCGGTCCACTACTTTAGGAGGAGGTGCAGTAAGATGGCTCGCATGGTTTTGCAGTAATTCAAGAATATCGTAGTTTACGACTTCGAGTCTCCTGTAGCGTGAGTGGTAGGTGTTTAATTCATGACAGCGGTTGTTCGCCTGATAGTAAGCAGTTTGTGTACCGAGTTTGGTTGCAGTCGGTCCAGTAATTTAGGAGGAGTTGCAGGAAGATGGCCCGCATGGTTTTGCAGTAATTCAAGAATATCGTAGTTTACGACTTCGTGTCTCCTGTAGCGTGAGTGGTAGGTTTTTAATTCATGTCAGCGGTTGTTCGCCTGATAGTAAGCAGTATGTGTATCAAGTTTGGTTGCAGTCGGTCCACTACTTTAAGGGAGGTGCAGGAAGATGTCTCGCATGGTTTTGCAGTAATTCAAGAATATCGTAGTTTACGACTTCGTGACTCCTGTAGCGTGAGTGGTAGGTGTTTAATTCATGACTGCGGTTATTCGCCTGATAGTAAGCAGTATGTGTACCGGGTTTGGTTGCAGTCGGTCCACTACTTTAGGAGGAGATGCAGGAAGATGGCTCGCATGATTTTGCAGTAATTCAAGAATATCGTAGTTTACGACTTCGTGACTCCTGTAGCGTGAGTGGTAGGTGTTTAATTCATGACAGCGGTTGTTCACCTGGTAGTAAGCAGTGTGTGTAACGAGTTTGGTTGCAGTCGGTCCGCTACTTTAGGAGGAGGTGCAAGAAGATGGCACGCATGGTTTTGCAGTAATTCAAGAATATCGTAGTTTACGACTTCGTGTCTCCTGTAGCGTGAGTGATAGGTGTTTTATTCATGACAGCGGTTGTTCGCCTGATAGTAAGCAGTATGTGTACCGAGTTTGGTTGCAGTCGGTCCACTACTTTAGGAGGAGGTGCTGGAAGATGGCTCGCATGGTTTTGCAGTAATTCAAGAACATCGTAGTTTACGACTTCGAGTCTCCTGTAGCGTGAGTGGTAGGCGTTTAATTCATGACAGCGGTTGTTCGCCTGATAGTAAGCAGTTTGTGTACCGAGTTTGGTTGCAGTCGGTCCACTACCTTAGGAGGAGGTGCAGTAAGATGGCTCGCATGGTTTTGCAGTAATTCAAGAATATCGTAGTTTACAACTTCGTGTCTCCTGTAGCGTGAGTGGTAGGTGTTTAATTTATGACAGCGGTTGTTCGGCTGATAGTAAGCAGTTTGTGTACCGAGTTTGGTTGCAGTCGGTGCAATACTTTAGGAGGAGTTGCAGGAAGATGGCTCGCATGGTTTTGCAGTAATTCAAGAATATCGTAGTTTACGACTTCGTGTCTCCTGTAGCGTGAGTGGTAGGTATTTAGTTCATGACAGCGGTTGTTCGCCGGATAGTAAGCAGTATGTGTACAGAGTTTGGTTGCAGTCGGTCCAAACTTTAGGAGGAGGTGCAGGAAGATGGCCCGCATGGTTTTGCAGTAATTCAAGAATATCGTAGTTTACGACTTCGTGTCTCCTGTAGCGTGAGTGGTAGGTGTTTAATTCATGACAGCGGTTGTTCGCCTGATAGTAAGCAGTATGTGTACCCAGTTTGATTGCAGTCGGTCCACTACTTTAGGGGAGGTGCAGGAAGATGTCTCGCATGGTTTTGCAGTAATTCAAGAATGTCGTAGTTTACGACTTCGTGTCTCATGTAGCGTGAGTGGTAGGTGTTTAATTCATGACTGCGGTTATTCGCCTGATAGTAAGCAGTATGTGTACCGAGTTTGGTTGCAGTCGGTCCACTACTTTAGGAGGAGGTGAAGGAAAATGGCTCGCATGGTTTTGCAGTAATTCAAGAATATCGTAGTTTAAGACTTCGAGTCTCCTGTAGCGTGAGTGGTAGGTGTTTAATTCATGACAGCTGTTGTTCGCCTGATAGTAAGCAGTTTGTGTACCGAGTTTGGTTGCAGTCGGTCCACTACTTTAAGAGGAGGTGCAGGAAGATGGCTCGCATGGTTTTGCAGTAAATCAAGAATATCGTAGTTTACGACTTCGTGTCTCCTGTAGCGTGAGTGGTAGGTGTTTAATTCATGACAGCGGTTGTTCGCCTGATAGTAAGCAGTATGTGTACCGAGTTTGGTTGCAGTCGGTCCACTACTTTAGGAGGAGGTGCAGGAAGATGGCTCGCATGGTTTTGCAGTAAATCAAGAATACCGTAGTTTACGACTTCGTGTCTCCTATAGCGTGAGTGGTAGGTGTTTAATTCATGACAGCGGTTGTTCGCCTCATAGTAAGTAGTATGTGTACCGAGTTTGGTTGCAGTCGGTCCACTGCTTTAGGAGGAGTTGCAGGAAGATGGCTCGCATGGTTTTGCAGTAAATCAAGAATATCGTAGTTTACGACATCGTGTCTCCTGTAGCGTGAGTGGTAGGTGTTTAATTCATGTCAGCGGTTGTTCGCCTGATAGTAAGCAGTATGTGTACCAAGTTTGGTTGCAGTCGGTCCACTACTTTAGGGGAGGTGCAGGAAGATGTCTCGCATGGTTTTGCAGTAATTCAAGAATATCGTAGTTTACGACTTCGTGTCTCCTGTAGCGTGAGTGGTAGGTGTTTAATTCATGACTGCGGTTATTCGCCTGATAGTAAGCAGTATGTGTACCGAGTTTGGTTGCAGTCGGTCCACTACTTTAGGAGGAGATGCAGGAAGATAGCTCGCATGATTTTGCAGTAATTCAAGAATATCGTAGTTTACGACTTCGTGTCTCCTGTTGCGTGAGTGGTAGGTGTTTAATTCATGACAGCGGTTGTTCGCCTGATAGTAAGCGGTATGTGTACCGAGTTTGGTTGCAGTCGGTCCACTACTTTAGGAGGAGGTGCAGGAAGATGGCTCGTATGCTTTTGCAGTAATTCAAGAATATCGTAGTTTACGACTTCGTGTCTCCTGTAGCGTGAGTTGTAGGTGTTTAATTCATGACAGCGGTTGTTCGCCTGATAGTAAGCAGTTTGTGTACCGAGTTTGGTTGCAGTCGGTCCACTACTTTAGGAGGAGGTGCAGTAAGATGTCTCGCATGATTTTGCAGTAATTCAAGAATATCGTAGTTTACGACTTCGAGTCTCCTGTAGCGTGAGTGGTAGGTGTTTAATTCATGACAGCGGTTGTTCGCCTGATAGTAAGCAGTTTGTGTACCGAGTTTGGTTGCAGTCGGTCCAGTACTTTAGGAGGAGTTGCAGGAAGATGGCCCGCATGGTTTTGCAGTAATTCAAGAATATCGTAGTTTACGACTTCGTGTCTCCTGTAGCGTGAGTGGTAGGTTTTTAATTCATGTCAGCGGTTGTTCGCCTGATAGTAAGCAGTATGTGTATCAAGTTTGGTTGCAGTCGGTCCACTACTTTAGGGGAGGTGCAGGAAGATGTCTCGCATGGTTTTGCAGTAATTCAAGAATATCGTAGTTTACGACTTCGTGACTCCTGTAGCGTGAGTGGTAGGTGTTTAATTCATGACTGCAGTTATTCGCCTGATAGTAAGCAGTATGTGTACCGAGTTTGGTTGCAGTCGGTCCATTACTTTAGGAGGAGATGCAGGAAGATGGCTCGCATGATTTTGCAGTAATTCAAGAATATCGTAGTTTACGACATCGTGTCTCCTGTTGCGTGAGTGGTAGGTGTTTAATTCATGACAGCGGTTGTTCGCCTGATAGTAAGCGGTATGTGTACCGAGTTTGGTTGCAGTCGGTCCAATACTTTAGGAGGAGGTGCAGGAAAATGGCTCGTATGCTTTTGCAGTAATTCAAGAATATCGTAGTTTACGACTTCGTGTCTCCTGTAGCGTGAGTGGTAGGTGTTTAAATCATGACAGCGGTTGTTAGCCTTATAGTAAGCAGTATGTGTACCGAGTTTGGTTGCAGTCGGTCCACTACTTTAGGAGGAGGTGCAGGAAGATGGCTCGCATGGTTTTGCAGTAATTCAAGATTATCGTAGTTTACGACATCGTGTCTCCTGTAGCGTGAGTGGTAGGTGTTTAATTCATGACAGCGGTTGTTCGCCTGATAGTAAGCAGTATGTGTACCGAGTTTGGTTGCAGTCGGTCCACTACTTTAGGAGGAGGTGCAGTAAGATGGCTCGCTTGGTTTGCAGTAATTCAAGAATATCGTAGTTTACGACTTCGAGTCTCCTGTAGCGTGAGTGGTAGGTGTTTAATTCATGACAGCTGTTGTTCGCCTGATAGTAAGCAGTTTGTGTACCGAGTTTGGTTGCAGTCGGTCCAGTACTTTAGGAGGAGGTGCAGTAAGATTGCTCGCATGGTTTTGCAGTAATTCAAGAATATCGTAGTTTACGACTTCGAGTCTCCTATAGCGTGAGTGGTAGGTGTTTAATTCATGACATCGGTTGTTCGCCTCATAGTAAGCAGTTTGTGTACCGAGTTTGGTTGCAGTCGGTCCAGTACTTTAGGAGGAGTTGCAGGAAGATGGCTCGCATGGTTTTGCAGTAATTCAAGAATATCGTAGTTTACGACTTCGTGTCTCCTGTAGCGTGAGTGGTAGGTATTTAATTCATGACAGCGGTTGTTCGCCTGATAGTATGCAGTATGTGTACAGAGTTTGGTTACAGTCGGTCCAAACTTTAGGAGGAGGTGCAGGAAGATGGCCCGCATGGTTTTGCAGTAAATCAAGAATATCGTAGATTACGACTTCGTGTCTCCTGTAGCGTGAGTGGTAGGTGTTTAATTCATGACAGCGGTTGTTCGCCTGATAGTAAGCGGTATGTGTACCGAGTTTGGTTGCAGTCGGTCCACTACTTTAGGAGGAGGTGCAGGAAAATGGCTCGCATGGTTTAGCAGTAAATCAACAATATCGTAGTTTACGACTTCGTGTCTCCTGTAGCGTGAGTGGTATAGGTTTAATTCAAGGCAGCGGTTGTTCGCCTGATAGTAAGTAGTATGTGTACCGAGTTTGGTTGCAGTCGGTCAAACACTGTAGGAGGGGGTGCAGGAAGATGGCTCGCATGGTTTTGCAGTAATTCAAGAATATCGTAGTTTACGACTTCGTGTCTCCTGTAGCGTGAGTGGTAGGTATTTAATTGATGACAGCGGTTGTTCGCCTGATAGTATGCAGTATGTGTACAGAGTTTGGTTACAGTCGGTCCAAACTTTAGGAGGAGGTGCAGGAAGATGGCCCGCATGGTTTTGCAGTAAATCAAGAATATCGTAGATTACGACTTCGTGTCTCCTGTAGCGTGAGTGGTAGGTGTTTAATTCATGACAGCGGTTGTTCGCCTGATAGTAAGCAGTTTGTGTACCGAGTTTGGTTGCAATCGGTCCTCTACTTTCGGAGGAGGTGCAGGAAGATGGCTCGCATGGTTTTGCAGTAATTCAAGATTATGGTAGTTTACGACTTCGTGTCTCCTGTAGCGTGAGTGGTAGATGTTTAATTCATGACAGCGGTTGTTCGCCTGATAGTAAGCAGTATGTGTACCGAGTTCGGTTGCAGTCGGTCCACTGCTTTAGGAGGAGGCGCAGGAAGATTGCTCGCATGGTTTTGCAGTAATTCAAGAATATCGTAGTTTACGACTTCGTGTCTCCTGTAGCGTGAGTGGTAGATGTTTAATTCAAGACAGCGGTTGTTCGCCTGATAGTAAGCAGTATGTGTACCGAGTTTTGTTGCAGTCGGTCCACTACATTAGGAGGAGGTGCAGGAAGATGGCTCGCATGGTTTTGCAGTAATTCAAGAATAACGTAGTTTACGACTTCGTGTCTCCTGTAGCGTGAGTAGTAGGTGTTTAATTCATGACAGCGATATTTCGCCTGATAGAAAGCAGTATGTGTACCGAGTTTGGTTGCAATCGGTCCACTACTTTAGGAGGAGGTGCAGGAAGATGGCTCGCATGGTTTTGCTGTAATTCAAGATTATCGTAGTTTACGTCTTCGTGTCTCCTGTGGCGGGAGTAGTAGGTGTTTAATTCATGACAGCGGTTGTTCGCCTGATAGTAAGCAGTAAGTGTACCGAGTTTGGTTGCAATCGGTCCTCTTCTGTAGGAGGAGGTGCAGCAAGATGGCTAGCATGATTTTGCAGTAATTCAAGATTATCGTAGTTTTCGACTTCGTGTGTTCTGTAGCGTGAGTGGTAGGTGTTTAAATCATGACAGCGGTTGTTCACCTGGTAGTAAGCAGTGTGTGTAACGAGTTTGGTTGCAGTCGGTCCGCTACTTTAGGAGGAGGTGCAGGAAGATGGCTCGCATGGTTTTGCAGTAATTCAAGAATATCGTAGTTTACGACTTCGTGTCTCCTGTAGCGTGAGTGATAGGTGTTTAATTCATGACAGCGGTTGTTCGCCTGATAGTAAGCAGTATGTGTACCGAGTTTGGTTGCAGTCGGTCCACTACTTTAGGAGGAGGTGCTGGAAGATGGCTCACATGGTTTTGCAGTAATTCAAGAACATCGTAGTTTACGACTTCGAGTCTCCTGTAGCGTGAGTGGTAGGTGTTTAATTCATGACAGCTGTTGTTCGCCTGATAGAAAGCAGTTTGTGTACCGAGTTTGGTTGCAGTCGGTCCACTACTTTAGGAGGAGGTGCAGTAAGATGGCTCGCATTGTTTTGCAGTAATTCAAGAATATCGTAGTTTACAACTTCGTGTCTCCTGTAGCGTGAGTGGTAGGTGTTTAATTCATGACAGTGGTTGTTCGGCTGATAGTAAGCAGTTTGTGTACCGAGTTTGGTTGCAGTCGGTGCAATACTTTAGGAGGAGGTGCAGTAAGATGGCTCGTATGGTTTTGCAGTAATTCAAGAATATCGTAGTTAACGACTTCGAGTCTCCTGTAGCGTGAATGGTAGGTGTTTAATTCATGACAGCGGTTGTTCGCCTGATAGTAAGCAGATTGTGTACCGAGTTTGGTTGCAGTCGGTCCACTACCTTAGGAGGAGTTGCAGGAAGATGGCTCGCATGGTTTTGCTGTAATTCAAGAATATCGAAGTTTACGACTTCGTGTCTCCTGTTGCGTGAGTGGTAGGTATTTAGTTCATGACAGCGGTTGTTCGCCTGATAGTAAGCAGTATGTGTACAGAGTTTGGTTGCAGTCGGTCCAAACTTGAGGAGGAGGTGCAGGAAGATGGCCCGCATGGTTTTGCAGTAATTCAAGAATATCGTAGTTTACGACTTCGTGTCTCCTGTAGCGTGAGTGGTAGGTGTTTAATTCATGACAGCGGTTGTTCGCCTGATAGTAAGCAGTATGTGTACCCAGTTTGGTTGCAGTCGGTCCACTACTTTAGGGGAGGTGCAGGAAGATGTCTCGCATGGTTTTGCAGTAATTCAAGAATGTCGTAGTTTACGACTTCGTGTCTCATGTAGCGTGAGTGGTAGGTGTTTAATTCATGACGGCGGTTGTTCGCCTGATTGTAAGCGGTATGTGTACCGAGTTTGGTTGCAGTCGGTCCACTACTTTAGGAGGAGGTGCAGGAAAATTGCTCGCATGGTTTTGCAGTAATTCAAGAATATCGTAGTTTACAACTTCGAGTCTCCTGTAGCGTGAGTGGTAGGTGTTTAATTCATGACAGCTGTTGTTCGCCTGATAGTATGCAGTTTGTGTACCGAGTTTGGTTGCAGTCGGTTCACAACTTAGGGAGGAGGTGCAGGAAGATGGCTCGCATGGTTTTGCAGTAAATCAAGAATATCGTAGTTTACGACTTCGTGTCTCCTGTAGCGTGAGTGGTAGGTGTTTAATTCATGACAGCGGTTGTTCGCCTGATAGTAAGAAGTATGTGTACCGAGTTTGGTTGCAATCGGTCCTCTACTTCAGGAGGAGGTGCAGGAAGATCGGTCGCATGGTATTGCAGTAATTCAAGATTATCGTAGTTTACGACTTCGTGTCTCCTGTTGCGTGAGTGGTAGGTGTTTAATTCATGACAGCGGTTGTTCGCCTGATAGTAAGCGGTATGTGTACCGAGTTTGGTTGCAGTCGGTCCACTACTTTAGGAGGAGGTGCAGGAAAATGGTTCGTATGCTTTTGCAGTAATTCAAGAATATCGTAGTTTACGACTTCGTGTCTCCTGTAGCGTGAGTTGTAGGTGTTTAAATCATGACAGCGGTTGTTAGCCTTATAGTAAGCAGTATGTGTACCGAGTTTGGTTGCAGTCGGTCCACTACTTTAGGAGGAGGTGCAGGAAGATGGCTCGCATGGTTTTGCAGTAATTCAAGACTATCGTAGTTTACGACATCGTGTCTCCTGTAGCGTGAGTGGTAGGTGTTTAATTCATGACAGCGGTTGTTCGCCTGATAGTAAGCAGTATGTGTACGGAGTTTGGTTGCAGTCGGTCCACTACTTTAGGAGGAGGTGCAGTAAGATGGCTCGCATGGTTTTGCAGTAATTCAAGAATATCGTAGTTTACGACTTCGAGTCTCCTGTAGCGTGAGTGGTAGGTGTTTAATTCATGACAGCGGTTGTTCGCCTGATAGTAAGCAGTTTGTGTACCGAGTTTGGTTGCAGTCGGTCCAGTACTTTAGGAGGAGTTGCAGGAAGATGGCCCGCATGGTTTTGCAGTAATTCAAGAATATCGTAGTTTACGACATCGTGTCTCCTGTAGCGTGAGTGGTAGGTGTTTAATTCATATCAGCGGTTGTTCGCCTGATAGTAAGCAGTATGTGTACCAAGTTTGGTTGCAGTCGGTCCACTACTTTAGGGGAGGTGCAGGAAGATGTCTCGCATGGTTTTGCAGTAATTCAAGAATATCGTAGTTTACGACTTCGTGTCTCCTGTAGCGTGAGTGGTAGGTGTTTAATTCATGACTGCGGTTATTCGCCTGATAGTAAGGAGTATGTGTACCGAGTTTGGTTGCAGTCGGTCCACTACTTTAGGAGGAGATGCAGGATGATAGCTCGCATGATTTTGCAGTAATTCAAGAATATCGTAGTTTACGACTTCGTGTCTCCTGTTGCGTGAGTGGTAGGTGTTTAATTCATGACAGCGGTTGTTCGCCTGATAGTAAGCGGTATGTGTACCGAGTTTGGTTGCAGTCGGTCCACTACTTTAGGAGGAGGTGCAGGAAAATGGTTCGTATGCTTTTGCAGTAATTCAAGAATATCGTAGTTTACGACTTCGTGTCTCCTGTAGCGTGAGTTGTAGGTGTTTAAATCATGACAGCGGTTGTAACCCTTATAGTAAGCAGTATGTGTACCGAGTTTGGTTGCAGTCGGTCCACTACTTTAGGAGGAGGTGCAGGAAGATGGCTCGCATGGTTTTGCAGTAATTCAAGACTATCGTAGTTTACGACATCGTGTCTCCTGTAGCGTGAGTGGTAGGTGTTTAATTCATGACAGCGGTTGTTCGCCTGATAGTAAGCAGTATGTGTACGGAGTTTGGTTGCAGTCGGTCCACTACTTTAGGAGGAGGTGCAGTAAGATGGCTCGCATGGTTTTGCAGTAATTCAAGAATATCGTAGTTTACGACTTCGAGTCTCCTGTAGCGTGAGTGGTAGGTGTTTAATTCATGACAGCGGTTGTTCGCCTGATAGTAAGCAGTTTGTGTACCGAGTTTGGTTGCAGTCGGTCCAGTACTTTAGGAGGAGTTGCAGGAAGATGGCCCGCATGGTTTTGCAGTAATTCAAGAATATCGTAGTTTACGACTTCGTGTCTCCTGTAGCGTGAGTGGTAGGTGTTTAATTCATGTCAGCGGTTGTTCGCCTGATAGTAAGCAGTATGTGTATCAAGTTTGGTTGCAGTCGGTCCACTACTTTAGGGGAGGTGCAGGAAGATGTCTCGCATGGTTTTGCAGTAATTCAAGAATATCGTAGTTTACGACTTCGTGTCTCCTGTAGCGTGAGTGGTAGGTGTTTAATTCATGACTGCGGTTATTCGCCTGATAGTAAGCAGTATGTGTACCGAGTTTGGTTGCAGTCGGTCCACTACTTTAGGAGGAGATGCAGGAAGATGTCTCGCATGATTTTGCAGTAATTCAAGAATATCGTAGTTTACGACTTCGTGTCTCCTGTTGCGTGTGTGGTAGGTGTTTAATTCATGACAGCGGTTGTTCGCCTGATAGTAAGCGGTATGTGTACCGAGTTTGGTTGCAGTCGGTCCACTACTTTAGGAGGAGGTGCAGGAAAATGGCTCGTATGCTTTTGCAGTAATTCAAGAATATCGTAGTTTACAACTTCGTGTCTCCTGTAGCGTGAGTGGTAGGTGTTTAAATCATGACAGCGGTTGTTAGCCTTATAGTAAGCAGTATGTGTACCGAGTTTGGTTGCAGTCGGTCCACTACTTTAGGAGGAGGTGCAGGAAGATGGCTCGCATGGTTTTGCAGTAATTCAAGATTATCGTAGTTTACGACATCGTGTCTCCTGTAGCTTGAGTGGTAGGTGTTAAATTCATGACAGCGGTTGTTCGCCTGATAGTAAGCAGTATGTGTACCGAGTTTGGTTGCAGTCGGTCCACCACTTTAGGAGGAGGTGCAGTAAGATGGCTCGCATGGTTTTGCAGTAATTCAAGAATATCGTAGTTTACGACTTCGAGTCTCCTGTAGCGTGAGTGGTAGGTGTTTAATTAATGACAGCTGTTGTTCGCCTGATAGTAAGCAGTTTGTGTACCGAGTTTGGTTGCAGTCGGTCCACTACTTTAGGAGGAGGTGCAGTAAGATGGCTCGCATGGTTTTGCAGTAACTCAAGAATATCGTAGTTTACGACTTCGAGTCTACTGTAGCGTGAGTGGTAGGTGTTTAATTCATGACAGCGGTTGTTCGCCTGATAGTAAGCAGTTTATGTAACGAGTTTGGTTGCAGTCGGTCCAGTACTTTAGGAGGAGTTGCAGGAAGATGGCTCGCATGGTTTTGCAGTAATTCAAGAATATCGTAGTTTACGACTTCGTGTCTCCTGTAGCGTGAGTGGTAGGTATTTAATTCATGACAGCGGTTGTTCGCCTGATAGTAAGCAGTATGTGTACAGAGTTTGGTTGCAGTCGGTCCAAACTTTAGGAGGAGGTGCAGGAAGATGGCCCGCATGGTTTTGCAGTAATTCAAGAATATCGTAGTTTACGACATCGTGTCTCCTGTAGCGTGAGTGGTAGGTGTTTAATTCATGACAGCGGTTGTTCGCCTGATAGTAAGCAGTATGTGTACGGAGTTTGGTTGCAGTCGGTCCACTACTTTAAGAGGAGGTGCAGTAAGATGGCTCGCATGGTTTTGCAGTAATTCAAGAATATCGTAGTTTACGACTTCGAGTCTCCTGTAGCGTGAGTGGTAGGTGTTTAATTCATGACAGCGGTTGTTCGCCTGATAGTAAGCAGTTTGTGTACCGAGTTTGGTTGCAGTCGGTCCAGTACTTTAGGAGGAGTTGCAGGAAGATGGCCCGCATGGTTATGCAGTAATTCAAGAATATCGTAGTTTACGACATCGTGTCTCCTGTAGCGTGAGTGGTTGGTGTTTAATTCATATCAGCGGTTGTTCGCCTGATAGTAAGCAGTATGTGTACCAAGTTTGGTTGCAGTCGGTCCACTACTTTAGGGGAGGTGCAGGAAGATGTCTCGCATGGTTTTGCAGTAATTCAAGAATATCGTAGTTTACGACTTCGTGTCTCCTGTAGCGTGAGTGGTAGGTGTTTAATTCGTGACTGCGGTTATTCGCCTGATAGTAAGCAGTATGTGTACCGAGTTTGGTTGCAGTCGGTCCACTACTTTAGGAGGAGATGCAGGATGATAGCTCGCATGATTTTGCAGTAATTCAAGAATATCGTAGTTTACGACTTCGTGTCTCCTGTTGCGTGAGTGGTAGGTGTTTAATTCATGACAGCGGTTGTTCGCCTGATAGTAAGCGGTATGTGTACCGAGTTTGGTTGCAGTCGGTCCACTACTTTAGGAGGAGGTGCAGGAAAATGGTTCGTATGCTTTTGCAGTAATTCAAGAATATCGTAGTTTACGACTTCGTGTCTCCTGTAGCGTGAGTTGTAGGTGTTTAAATCATGACAGCGGTTGTTAGCCTTATAGTAAGCAGTATGTGTACCGAGTTTGGTTGCAGTCGGTCCACTACTTTAGGAGGAGGTGCAGGAAGATGGCTCGCATGGTTTTGCAGTAATTCAAGACTATCGTAGTTTACGACATCGTGTCTCCTGTAGCGTGAGTGGTAGGTGTTTAATTCATGACAGCGGTTGTTCGCCTGATAGTAAGCAGTATGTGTACGGAGTTTGGTTGCAGTCGGTCCACTACTTTAGGAGGAGGTGCAGTAAGATGGCTCGCATGGTTTTGCAGTAATTCAAGAATATCGTAGTTTACGACTTCGAGTCTCCTGTAGCGTGAGTGGTAGGTGTTTAATTCATGACAGCGGTTGTTCGCCTGATAGTAAGCAGTTTGTGTACCGAGTTTGGTTGCAGTCGGTCCAGTACTTTAGGAGGAGTTGCAGGAAGATGGCCCGCATGGTTTTGCAGTAATTCAAGAATATCGTAGTTTACGACTTCGTGTCTCCTGTAGCGTGAGTGGTAGGTGTTTAATTCATGTCAGCGGTTGTTCGCCTGATAGTAAGCAGTATGTGTATCAAGTTTGGTTGCAGTCGGTCCACTACTTTAGGGGAGGTGCAGGAAGATGTCTCGCATGGTTTTGCAGTAATTCAAGAATATCGTAGTTTACGACTTCGTGTCTCCTGTAGCGTGAGTGGTAGGTGTTTAATTCATGACTGCGGTTATTCGCCTGATAGTAAGCAGTATGTGTACCGAGTTTGGTTGCAGTCGGTCCACTACTTTAGGAGGAGATGCAGGAAGATGTCTCGCATGATTTTGCAGTAATTCAAGAATATCGTAGTTTACGACTTCGTGTCTCCTGTTGCGTGTGTGGTAGGTGTTTAATTCATGACAGCGGTTGTTCGCCTGATAGTAAGCGGTATGTGTACCGAGTTTGGTTGCAGTCGGTCCACTACTTTAGGAGGAGGTGCAGGAAAATGGCTCGTATGCTTTTGCAGTAATTCAAGAATATCGTAGTTTACGACTTCGTGTCTCCTGTAGCGTGAGTGGTAGGTGTTTAAATCATGACAGCGGTTGTTAGCCTTATAGTAAGCAGTATGTGTACCGAGTTTGGTTGCAGTCGGTCCACTACTTTAGGAGGAGGTGCAGGAAGATGGCTCGCATGGTTTTGCAGTAATTCAAGATTATCGTAGTTTACGACATCGTGTCTCCTGTAGCGTGAGTGGTAGGTGTTTAATTCATGACAGCGGTTGTTCGCCTGATAGTAAGCAGTATGTGTACCGAGTTTGGTTGCAGTCGGTCCAATACTTTAGGAGGAGGTGCAGTAAGATGGCTCGCATGGTTTTGCAGTAATTCAAGAATATCGTAGTTTACGACTTCGAGTCTCCTGTAGCGTGAGTGGTAGGTGTTTAATTAATGACAGCTGTTGTTCGCCTGATAGTAAGCAGTTTGTGTACCGAGTTTGGTTGCAGTCGGTCCACTACTTTAGGAGGAGGTGCAGTAAGATGGCTCGCATGGTTTTGCAGTAACTCAAGAATATCGTAGTTTACGACTTCGAGTCTACTGTAGCGTGAGTGGTAGGTGTTTAATTCATGACAGCGGTTGTTCGCCTGATAGTAAGCAGTTTATGTAACGAGTTTGGTTGCAGTCGGTCCAGTACTTTAGGAGGAGTTGCAGGAAGATGGCTCGCATGGTTTTGCAGTAATTCAAGAATATCGTAGTTTACGACTTCGTGTCTCCTGTAGCGTGAGTGGTAGGTATTTAATTCATGACAGCGGTTGTTCGCCTGATAGTAAGCAGTATGTGTACAGAGTTTGGTTGCAGTCGGTCCAAACTTTAGGAGGAGGTGCAGGAAGATGGCCCGCATGGTTTTGCAGTAATTCAAGAATATCGTAGTTTACGACTTCGTGTCTCCTGTAGCGTGAGTGGTAGGTGTTTAATTCATGACAGCAGTTGTTCGCCTGATAGTAAGCGGTATGTGTACCGAGTTTGGTTGCAGTCGGTCAACTACTTTAGGAGGAGGTGCAGGAAAATGGCTCGCATGGATTAGCAGTAAATCAAGAATATCGTAGTTTATGACTTCGTGTCTCCTGTAGCGTGAGTGGTAGAGGTTTAATTCATGGCAGCGGTTGTTCGCCTGATAGTAAGTAGTATGTGTACCGAGTTTGGTTGCAGTCGGTCAAATACTTTAGGAGGGGGTGCAGGAAGATGGCTCGCATGGTTTTGCAGTAATTCAAGAATTTCATAGTTTACGACTTCGTGTCTCCTGTAGCGTGAGTAGTAGGTGTTTAATTCATGACAGCGGTTGTTCGCCTGATAGTAAGCAGTTTGTGTACCGAGTTTGGTTGCAGTCGTTTCACAACTTAGGGAGGAGGTGCAGGAAGATGGCTCGCATGGTTTTGCAGTAAATCAAGAATATCGTAGTTTACGACTTCGTGTCTCCTGTAGCGTGAGTGGTAGGTGTTTAATTCATGACAGCGGTTGTTCGCCTGATAGTAAGTAGTATGTGTACCGAGTTTGGTTGCAGTCGGTCCACTGCTTTAGGAGGAGGTGCAGGAAGATGGCTCAATTGGTTTTGCAGTAATTCAAGAATATCGTAGTTTACGACTTCGTGTCTCCTGTAGCGTGAGTAGTAGGTGTTTAATTAATGACAGCGGTTGTTCGCCAGAGAGGAAGCAGTATGTGTACCGAGTTTGGTTGCAGTCGGTCCACTACTTTAGGAGGAGGTGCAGGAAGATGGCTCGCATGGTTTTGCAGTAATTGAAGAATATCGTAGTTTACGACTTCCTGTCTCCTGTGGCGTGTGTGGTAGGTGTTTAATTCATGACAGCGGTTGTTCGCCTGATAGTAAGCAGTATGTGTACAGAGTTTGGTTGCAGTCGGTCCAAACTTTAGGAGGAGGTGCAGAAAGATGTCCCGCATGGTTTTGCAGTAATTCAAGAATATCGTAGTTTACGACATCGTGTCTCCTGTAGCGTGAGTGGTAGGTGTTTAATTCATGTCAGCGGTTGTTCGCCTGATAGTAAGCAGTATGTGTACCAAGTTTGGTTGCAGTCGGTCCACTACTTTAGGGGAGGTGCAGGAAGATGTCTCGCATGGTTTTGCAGTAATTCAAGAATATCGTAGTTTACGACTTCGTGTCTCCTGTAGCGTGAGTGGTAGGTGTTTAATTCATGACTGCGGTTATTCGCCTGATAGTAAGCAGTATGTGTACCGAGTTTGGTTGCAGTCGGTCCACTACTTTAGGAGGAGGTGCAGGAAAATGGTTCGTATGCTTTTGCAGTAATTCAAGAATATCGTAGTTTACGACTTCGTGTCTCCTGTAGCGTGAGTTGTAGGTGTTTAAATCATGACAGCGGTTGTTAGCCTTATAGTAAGCAGTATGTGTACCGAGTTTGGTTGCAGTCGGTCCACTACTTTAGGAGGAGGTGCAGGAAGATGGCCCGCATGGTTTTGCAGTAATTCAAGACTATCGTAGTTTACGACATCATGTCTCCTGTAGCGTGAGTGGTAGGTGTTTAATTCATGAAAGCGGTTGTTCGCCTGATAGTAAGCAGTATGTGTACGGAGTTTGGTTGCAGTCGGTCCACTACTTTAGGAGGAGGTGCAGTAAGATGGCTCGCATGGTTTTGCAGTAATTCAAGAATATCGTAGTTTACGACTTCGAGTCTCCTGTAGCGTGAGTGGTAGGTGTTTAATTCATGACAGCGGTTGTTCGCCTGATAGTAAGCAGTTTGTGTACCGAGTTTGGTTGCAGTCGGTCCAGTACTTTAGGAGGAGTTGCAGGAAGATGGCCCGCATGGTTTTGCAGTAATTCAAGAATATCGTAGTTTACGACTTCGTGTCTCCTGTAGCGTGAGTGGTAGGTGTTTAATTCATGTCAGCGGTTGTTCGCCTGATAGTAAGCAGTATGTGTATCAAGTTTGGTTGCAGTCGGTCCACTACTTTAGGGGAGGTGCAGGAAGATGTCTCGCATGGTTTTGCAGTAATTCAAGAATATCGTAGTTTACGACTTCGTGTCTCCTGTAGCGTGAGTGGTAGGTGTTTAATACATGACTGCGGTTATTCGCCTTATAGTAAGCAGTATGTGTACCGAGTTTGGTTGCAGTCGGTCCACTACTTTAGGAGGAGGTGCAGGAAGATGGCTCGCATGGTTTTGCAGTAATTCAAGATTATCGTAGTTTACGACATCGTGTCTCCTGTAGCGTGAGTGGTAGGTGTTTAATTCATGACAGCGGTTGTTCGCCTGATAGTAAGCAGTATGTGTACCGAGTTTGGTTGCAGTCGGTCCACTACTTTAGGAGGAGGTGCAGTAAGATGGCTCGCATGGTTTTGCAGTAATTCAAGAATATCGTAGTTTACGACTTCGAGTCTCCTGTAGCGTGAGTGGTAGGTGTTTAATTCATGACAGCTGTTGTTCGCCTGATAGTAAGCAGTTTGTGTACTGAGTTTGGTTGCAGTCGGTCCACTACTTTAGGAGGAGGTGCAGTAAGATGGCTCGCATGGTTTTGCAGTAATTCAAGAATATCGTAGTTTACGACTTCGAGTCTACTGTAGCGTGAGTGGTAGGTGTTTAATTCATGACAGCGGTTGTTCGCCTGATGGTAAGCAGTTTATGTAACGAGTTTGGTTGCAGTCGGTCCAGTACTTTAGGAGGAGTTGCAGGAAGATGGCTCGCATGGTTTTGCAGTAATTCAAGAATATCGTAGTTTACGACTTCGTGTATCATGTAGCGTGAGTGGTAGGTGTTTAATTCATGACAGCGGTTGTTCGCCTGATGGGAAGCAGTATGTGTACCGAGTTTGGTTGCAGTCGGTCCAAACTTTAGGAGGAGGTGCAGGAAGATGGCCCGCATGGTTTTGCAGTAATTCAAGAATATCGTAGTTTACGACTTCGTGTCTCCTGTAGCGTGAGTGGTAGGTGTTTAATTCATGACAGCAGTTGTTTGCCTGATAGTAAGCGGTATGTGTACCGAGTTTGGTTGCAGTCGGTCCACTACTTTAGGAGGAGGTGCAGGAAAATGGCTCGCATGGTTTAGCAGTAAATCAAGAATATCGTAGTTTATGACTTCGTGTCTCCTGTAGCGTGAGGGGTAGAGGTTTAATTCATGGCAGCGGTTGTTCGCCTGATAGGAAGTAGTATGTGTACCGAGTTTGGTTGCAGTCGGTCAAATACTTTAGGAGGGGGTGCAGGAAGATGGCTCGCATGGTTTTGCAGTAATTCAAGAATTTCATAGTTTACGACTTCGTGTCTCCTGTAGCGTGAGTAGTATGTGTTTAATTCATGACAGCGGTTGTTCGCCTGATAGTAAGCAGTTTGTGTACCGAGTTTGGTTGCAATCGGTCCTCTACTTTAGGAGGAGGTGGAGGAAGATGGCTCGCATGGTTTTGCAGTAATTCAAGATTATGGTAGTTTACGACTTCGTGTCTCCTGTAGCGTGAGTGGTAGATGTTTAATTCATGACAGCGGTTGTTCGCCTGATAGTAAGCAGTATGTGTACCGAGTTCGGTTGCAGTCGGTCCACTACATTAGGAGGAGGTGCAGGAAGATGGCTCGCATGGTTTTGCAGTAATTCAAGAATAACGTAGTTTACGACTTCGTGTCTCCTGTAGCGTGAGTAGTAGGTGTTTAATTCATGACAGCGATTGTTCGCCTGATAGAAAGCAGTATGTGAACCGAGTTTGGTTGCAATCGGTCCACTACTTTAGGAGGAGGTGCAGGAAGATGGCTCGCATGGTTTTGCTGTAATTCAAGATTATCGTAGTTTACGACTTCGTGTCTTCTGTAGCGTGAGTGGTAGGTGTTTAATTCATGACAGCGGTTGTTCGCCTGATAGTAAGCGGTATGTGTACCGAGTTTGGTTGCAGTCGGTCCACTACTTTAGGAGGAGGTGCAGGAAAATGGCTCGTATGCTTTTGCAGTAATTCAAGAATATCGTAGTTTACGACTTCGTGTCTCCTGTAGCGTGAGTGGTAGGTGTTTAAATCATGACAGCGGTTGTTAGCCTTATAGTAAGCAGTATGTGTACCGAGTTTGGTTGCAGTCGGTCCACTACTTTAGGAGGAGGTGCAGGAAGATGGCTCGCATGGTTTTGCAGTAATTCAAGATTATCGTAGTTTACGACTTCGTGTCTCCTGTAGCGTGAGTGGTAGGTGTTTAATTCATGTCAGCGGTTGTTCGCCTGATAGTAAGCAGTATGTGTATCAAGTTTGGTTGCAGTCGGTCCACTACTTTAGGGGAGGTGCAGGAAGATGTCTCTCATGGTTTTGCAGTAATTCAAGAATATCGTAGTTTACGACTTCGTGTCTCCTGTAGCGTGAGTGGTAGGTGTTTAATTCATGACTGCGGTAATTCGCCTGATAGTAAGCAGTATGTGTACCGAGTTTGGTTGCAGTCGGTCCACTACTTTAGGAGGAGTTGCAGGAAGATGGCTCGCATGGTTTTGCAGTAATTCAAGAATATCGTAGTTTACGACTTCGTGTCTCCTGTAGCGTGAGTGGTAGGTATTTATTTCATGACAGCGTTTGTTCGCCTGATAGTAAGCAGTATGTGTACAGAGTTTGGTTGCAGTCGGTCCAAACTTTAGGAGGAGGTGCAGGAAGATGTCCCGCATGGTTTTGCAGTAAATCAAGAATATCGTAGTTTACGACTTCGTGTCTCCTGTAGCGTGAGAGGTAGGTGTTTAATTCATGACAGCAGTTGTTCGCCTGATAGTAAGCGGTATGTGTACCGAGTTTGGTTGCAGTCGGTCCACTACTTTAGGAGGAGGTGCAGGAAAATTGCTCGCATGGTTTAGCAGTAAATCAAGAATATCGTAGTTTGCAGCTTCGTGTCTCCTGTAGCGTAAGTGGTAGATGTTTAATTCATGACAGCGGTTGTTCGCCTGATAGTAAGCAGTTTGTGTACCGAGTTTGGTTGCAATCGGTCCTCTACTTTAGGAGGAGGTGCAGGAAGATGGCTCGCATGGTTTTGCAGTAATTCAAGATTATGGTAGTTTACGACTTCGTGTCTCCTGTAGCGTAAGTGGTAGATGTTTAATTCATGACAGCGGTTGTTCGCCTGATAGTAAGCAGTATGTGTACCGAGTTCGGTTGCAGTCGGTCCACTGCTTTAGGAGGAGGCGCAGGAAGATGGCTCGCATGGTTTTGCAGTAATTCAAGAATATCGTAGTTTACGACTTCGTGTCTCCTGTAGCGTGAGTGGTAGGTGTTTAATTCATGACAGCGGTTATTCGCCTGATAGTAAGCAGTATGTGTACCCAGTTTGGTTTCAGTCGGTCCACTACTTTAGGGGAGGTGCAGGAAGATGTCTCGCATGGTTTTGCAGTAATTCAAGAATATCGTAGTTTACGACTTCGTGTCTCCTGTAGCGTGAGTGGTAGGTGTTTAATTCATGACTGCGGTTATTCGCCTGATAGTAAGCAGTATGTGTACCGAGTTTGGTTGCAGTCGGTCCACTACTTTAGGAGGAGATGCAGGAAGATGGCTCGCATGATTTTGCAGTAATTCAAGAATGTCGTAGTTTACGAATTCGTGTCTCCTGTAGCGTGAGTGGTAGGTGTTTAATTCATGACAGGGGTTGTTCGCCTGATAGTAAGCGGTATGTGTACCGAGTTTGGTTGCAGTCGGTCCACTACTTTAGGAGGAGGTGCAGGAAAATGGCTCGCATGGTTTTGCAGTAATTCAAGAATATCGTAGTTTACGACTTCGTGTCTCCTGTAGCGTGAGTGGTAGGTGTTTAATTCATGACAGCGGTTGTTAGCCTTATAGTAAGCAGTATGTGTACCGAGTTTGGTTGCAGTCGGTCCACTACTTTAGGAGGAGGTGCTGGAAGATTGCTCGCATGGTTTTGCAGTAATTCAAGAATATCGTAGTTTACGACTTCGAGTCTCCTGTAGCGTGAGTGGTAGGTGTTTAATTCATGACAGCTGTTGTTCGCCTGATAGTAAGCAGTTTGTGTACCGAGTTTGGTTGCAGTCGGTCCACTACTTTAAGAGGAGGTGCAGTAAGATGGCCCGCATTGTTTTGCAGTAATTCAAGAATATCGTAGTTTGCAGCTTCGTGTCTCCTGTAGCGTGAGTGGTAGGTGTTTAATTCATGACAGCGGTTGTTAGCCTGATAGTAAGCAGTATGTGTACCGAGTTTGGTTGCAGTCGGTCCACTACTTTAGGAGGAGGTGCAGGAAGATGGCTCGCATGGTTTTGCAGTAATTCAAGAATATCGTAGTTTCGACATCGTCTCTCCTGTAGCGTGAGTGGTAGGTGTTTAATTCATGACAGCGGTTGTTCGCCTGATAGTAAGCAGTATGTGTACCAAGTTTGTTTGCAGTCGGTCCACTACTTTAGGGGAGGTGCAGGAAGATGTCTCGCATCGTTTTGCAGTAATTCAAGAATATCATAGTTTACGACTTCGTGTCTCCTGTAGCGTGAGTGGTAGGTGTTTAATTCATGACTGCGGTTATTCGCCTGATAGTAAGCAGTATGTGTACCGAGTTTGGTTGTAGTCGGTCCACAACTTTAGGAGGAGATGCAGGAAGATGGCTCGCATGATTTTGCAGTAATTCAAGAATATTGTAGTTTACGACTTCGTGTCTCCTGTAGCGTGAGTGGTAGGTGTTTAATTCATGACAGCGGTTGTTCGCCTGATAGTAAGCGGAATGTGTACCGTGTTTGGTTGCAGTCGGTCCACTACTTTAGGAGGAGGTGCAGGAAAATGGCTCGTATGCTTTTGCAGTAATTCAAGAATATCGTAGTTTACGACTTCGTGTCTCCTGTAGCGTGAGTGGTAGGTGTTTAATTCATGACAGCAGTTGTTAGCCTTTTAGTAAGCAGTATATGTACCGAGTTTGGTTGCAGTCGGTCCACTACTTTAGGAGGAGGTACAGGAAGATGGCTCGCATGGTTTTGCAGTAATTCAAGATTATCGTAGTTTACGACATCGTGTCTCCTGTAGCGTGAGTGGTAGGTGTTTAATTCATGACAGCGGTTGTTCGCCTGATAGTAAGCAGTATGTGTACCGCGTTTGGTTGCAGTCGGTCCACTACTTTATGAGGAGGTGCTGGAAGATGGCTCGCATGGTTTTGCAGTAATTCAAGAATATCGTAGTTTACGACTTCGAGTCTCCTGTAGCGTGAGTGGTAGGTGTTTAATTCATGACAGCTGTTGTTCGCCTGATAGTAAGCAGTTTGTGTACCGAGTTTGGTTGCAGTCGGTCCACTACTTTAGGAGGAGGTGCAGTAAGATGGCTCGCATGGTTTTGCAGTAATTCAAGAATATCGTAGTTTACGACTTCGAGTCTCCTGTAGCGTGAATGGTAGGTGTTTAATTCATGACAGCGGTTGTTCGCCTGATAGTAAGCAGTTTGTGTACCGAGTTTGGTTGCAGTCGGTCCAGTACTTTAGGAGGAGTTGCAGGAAGATGGCTCGCATGGTTTTGCAGTAATTCAAGAATATCGTAGTTTACGACTTCGTGTCTCCTGTAGCGTGAGTGGTAGGTATTTAATTCATGACAGCGGTTGTTCGCCTGATAGTAAGCAGTATGTGTACAGAGTTTGGTTGCAGTCGGTCCAAACTTTAGGAGCAGGTGTAGGTAGATGTCCCGCATGGTTTTGCAGTAATTCAAGAATATCGTAGTTTACGACTTCGTGTCTCCTGTAGCGTGAGTGGTAGGTGTTTAATTCATGACAGCGGTTGTTCGCCTGATGGTAAGCAGTATGTGTACCCAGTTTGGTTGCAGTCGGTCCACTACTTTAGGAGGAGGTGCAGGAAGATTGCTCGCATGGTTTTGCAGTAATTCAAGAGTATCGTAGTTTACGACTTTGTGTCTCCTGTAGCGTGAGTGGTAGGTGTTTAATTCATGACTGCGGTTATTCGCCTGATAGTAAGCAGTATGTGTACCGAGTTTGGTTGCTGTCGGTCCACTACTTTAGGAGGAGATGCAGGAAGATGGCTCGCATGATTTAGCAGTAATTCAAGAATATCGTAGTTTATGACTTCGTGTCTCCTGTAGCGTGAGTGGTAGGTGTTTAATTCATGACAGCGGTTGTTCGCCTGATAGTAAGCAGTATGTGTACCGAGTTCGGTTGCAGTCGGTCCACTACATTAGGAGGAGGTGCAGGAAGATGGCTCGCATGGTTTTGCAGTAATTCAAGAATAACGTAGTTTACGACTTCGTGTCTCCTGTAGCGTGAGTAGTAGGTGTTTAATTCATGACAGCGATTGTTCGCCTGATAGAAAGCAGTATGTGAACCGAGTTTGGTTGCAATCGGTCCACTACTTTAGGAGGAGGTGCAGGAAGATGGCTCGCATGGTTTTGCTGTAATTCAAGATTATCGTAGTTTACGACTTCGTGTCTTCTGTAGCGTGAGTGGTAGGTGTTTAATTCATGACAGCGGTTGTTCGCCTGATAGTAAGCGGTATGTGTACCGAGTTTGGTTGCAGTCGGTCCACTACTTTAGGAGGAGGTGCAGGAAAATGGCTCGTATGCTTTTGCAGTAATTCAAGAATATCGTAGTTTACGACTTCGTGTCTCCTGTAGCGTGAGTGGTAGGTGTTTAAATCATGACAGCGGTTGTTAGCCTTATAGTAAGCAGTATGTGTACCGAGTTTGGTTGCAGTCGGTCCACTACTTTAGGAGGAGGTGCAGGAAGATGGCTCGCATGGTTTTGCAGTAATTCAAGATTATCGTAGTTTACGACTTCGTGTCTCCTGTAGCGTGAGTGGTAGGTGTTTAATTCATGTCAGCGGTTGTTCGCCTGATAGTAAGCAGTATGTGTATCAAGTTTGGTTGCAGTCGGTCCAGTACTTTAGGGGAGGTGCAGGAAGATGTCTCGCATGGTTTTGCAGTAATTCAAGAATATCGTAGTTTACGACTTCGTGTCTCCTGTAGCGTGAGTGGTAGGTGTTTAATTCATGACTGCGGTTATTCGCCTGATAGTAAGCAGTATGTGTACCGAGTTTGGTTGCAGTCGGTCCAGTACTTTAGGAGGAGTTGCAGGAAGATGGCTCGCATGGTTTTGCAGTAATTCAAGAATATCGTAGTTTACGACTTCGTGTCTCCTGTAGCGTGAGTGGTAGGTATTTATTTCATGACAGCGGTTGTTCGCCTGATAGTAAGCAGTATGTGTACAGAGTTTGGTTGCAGTCGGTCCAAACATTAGGAGGAGGTGCAGGAAGATGGCCCGCATGGTTTTGCAGTAAATCAAGAATATCGTAGTTTACGACTTCGTGTCTCCTGTAGCGTGAGTGGTAGGTGTTTAATTCATGACAGCAGTTGTTCGCCTGATATTAAGCGGTATGTGTACCGAGTTTGGTTGCAGTCGGTCCACTACTTTAGGAGGAGGTGCAGGAAAATTGCTCGCATGGTTTAGCAGTAAATCAAGAATATCGTAGTTTATGACTTCGTGTCTCCTGTAGCGTGAGTGGTAGAGGTTTAATTCATGGCAGCGGTTGTTCGCCTGATAGTAAGTAGTATGTGTACCGAGTTTGGTTGCAGTCGGTCAAATACTTTAGGAGGGGGTGCAGGAAGATGGCTCGCATGGTTTTGCAGTAATTCAAGAATTTCATAGTTTACGACTTCGTGTCTCCTGTAGCGTGAGTAGTAGGTGTTTAATTCATGACAGCGGTTGTTCGCCTGATAGTAAGCAGTTTGTGTACCGAGTTTGGTTGCATCGGTCCTCTACTTTAGGAGGAGGTGCAGGAAGATGGCTCGCATGGTTTTGCAGTAATTCAAGATTATGGTACTTTACGACTTCGTGTCTCCTGTAGCGTGAGTGGTAGATGTTTAATTCATGACAGCGGTTGTTCGCCTGATAGTAAGCAGTATGTGTACCGAGTTCGGTTGCAGTCGGTCCACTGCTTTAGGAGGAGGCGCAGGAAGATGGCTCGCATGGTTTTGCAGTAATTCAAGAATATCGTAGTTTTGGACTTCGTGTCTCCTGTAGCGTGAGTGGTAGGTGTTTAATTCATGACAGCGGTTATTCGCCTGATAGTAAGCAGTATGTGTACCCAGTTTGGTTTCAGTCGGTCCACTACTTTAGGGGAGGTGCAGGAAGATGTCTCGCATGGTTTTGCAGTAATTCAAGATTATCGTAGTTTACGACTTCGTGTCTCCTGTAGCGTGAGTGGTAGGTGTTTAATTCATGACTGCGGTTATTCGCCTGATAGTAAGCAGTATGTGTACCGAGTTTGGTTGCAGTCGGTCCACTACTTTAGGAGGAGATGCAGGAAGATGGCTCGCATGATTTTGCAGTAATTCAAGAATATCGTAGTTTACGAATTCGTGTGTCCTGTAGCGTGAGTGGTAGGTGTTTAATTCATGACAGGGGTTGTTCGCCTGATAGTAAGCGGTATGTGTACCGAGTTTGGTTGCAGTCGGTCCACTACTTTAGGAGGAGGTGCAGGAAAATGGCTCGCATGGTTTTGCAGTAATTCAAGAATATCGTAGTTTACGACTTCGTGTCTCCTGTAGCGTGAGTGGTAGGTGTTTAATTCATGACAGCGGTTGTTAGCCTTATAGTAAGCAGTATGTGTACCGAGTTTGGTTGCAGTCGGTCCACTACTTTAGGAGGAGGTGCTGGAAGATGGCTCGCATGGTTTTGCAGTAATTCAAGAATATCGTAGTTTACGACTTCTAGTCTCCTGTAGCGTGAGTGGTAGGTGTTTAATTCATGACAGCTGTTGTTCGCCTGATAGTAAGCAGTTTGTGTACCGAGTTTGGTTGCAGTCGGTCCACTACTTTAAGAGGAGGTGCAGTAAGATGGCCCGCATTGTTTTGCAGTAATTCAAGAATATCGTAGTTTGCAACTTCGTGTCTCCTGTAGCGTGAGTGGTAGGTGTTTAATTCATGACAGCGGTTGTTAGCCTGATAGTAAGCAGTATGTGTACCGAGTTTGGTTGCAGTCGGTCCACTACTTTAGGAGGAGGTGCAGGAAGATGGCTCGCATGGTTTTGCAGTAATTCAAGAATATCGTAGTTTCGACATCGTCTCTCCTGTAGCGTGAGTGGTAGGTGTTTAATTCGTGACAGCGGTTGTTCGCCTGATAGTAAGCAGTATGTGTACCAAGTTTGTTTGCAGTCGGTCCACTACTTTAGGGGAGGTGCAGGAAGATGTCTCGCATCGTTTTGCAGTAATTCAAGAATATCATAGTTTACGACATCGTGTCTCCTGTAGCGTGAGTGGTAGGTGTTTAATTCATGACTGCGGTTATTCGCCTGATAGTAAGCAGTATGTGTACCGAGTTTGGTTGCAGTCGGTCCAAAACTTTAGGAGGAAATGCAGGAAGATGGCTCGCATGATTTTGCAGTAATTCAAGAATATTGTAGTTTACGACTTCGTGTCTCCTGTAGCGTGAGTGGTAGGTGTTTAATTCATGACAGCGGTTGTTCGCCTGATAGTAAGCGGAATATGTACCGAGTTTGGTTGCAGTCGGTCCACTACTATAGGAGGAGGTGCAGGAAAATGGCTCGTATGCTTTTGCAGTAATTCAAGAATATCGTAGTTTACGACTTCGTGTCTCCTGTAGCGTGAGTGGTAGGTGTTTAAATCATGACAGCAGTTGTTAGCCTTATAGTAAGCAGTATATGTACCGAGTTTGGTTGCAGTCGGTCCACTACTTTAGGAGGAGGTACAGGAAGATGGCTCGCATGGTTTTGCAGTAATTCAAGATTATCGTAGTTTACGACATCGTGTCTCCTGTAGCGTGAGTGGTAGGTATTTAATTCATGACAGCGGTTGTTCGCCTGATAGTAAGTAGTATGTGTACCGCGTTTGGTTGCAGTCGGTCCACTACTTTATGAGGAGGTGCTGGAAGATGGCTCGCATGGTTTTGCAGTAATTCAAGAATATCGTAGTTTACGACTTCGAGTCTCCTGTAGCGTGAGTGGTAGGTGTTTAATTCATGACAGCTGTTGTTCGCCTGATAGTAAGCAGTTTGTGTACCGAGTTTGGTTGCAGTCGGTCCACTACTTTAGGAGGAGGTGCAGTAAGATGGCTCTCATGGTTTTGCAGTAATTCAAGAATATCGTAGTTTACGACTTAGAGTCTCCTGTAGCGTGAATGGTAGGTGTTTAATTCATGACAGCGGTTGTTCGCCTGATAGTAAGCAGTTTGTGTACCGAGTTTGGTTGCAGTCGGTCCAGTACTTTAGGAGGAGTTGCAGGAAGATGGCTCGCATGGTTTTGCAGTAATTCAAGAATATCGTAGTTTACGACTTCGTGTCTCCTGTAGCGTGAGTGGTAGGTATTTAATTCATGATAGCGGTTGTTCGCCTGATAGTAAGCAGTATGTGTACAGAGTTTGGTTGCAGTCGGTCCAAACTTTAGGAGCAGGTGTAGGAAGATGGCCCGCATGGTTTTGCAGTAATTCAAGAATATCGTAGTTTACGACTTCGTGTCTCCTGTAGCGTGAGTGGTAGGTGTTTAATTCATGACAGCGGTTGTTCGCCTGATAGTAAGCAGTATGTGTACCGCGTTTGGTTGCAGTCGGTCCACTACTTTAGGAGGAGGTGCAGGAAGATGGCTCGCATGGTTTTGCAGTAATTCAAGAATATCGTAGTTTACGACTTCGTGTCTCCTGTAGCGTGAGTGGTAGAGGTTTAATTCATGGCAGCGGTTGTTCGCCTGATAGTAAGTAGTATGTGTACCGAGTTTGGCTGCAGTCGGTCCAATACTTTAGGAGGGGGTGCAGGAAGATGGCTCGCATGGTTTTGCAGTAATTCAAGAATATCGTAGTTTACGACTTCGTGTCTCCTGTAGCGTGAGTAGTAGGTGTTTAATTCATGACAGCGGTTGTTCGCCTGATAGTAAGCAGTTTGTGTACCGAGTTTGGTTGCAATCGGTCCTCTACTTTAGGAGGAGGTGCAGGAAGATGGCTCGCATTGTTTTGCAGTAATTGAAGATTATCGTAGTTTACGACTTCGTGTCTCCTGTAGCGTGAGTGGTAGATGTTTAATTCATGACAGCGGTTGTTCGCCTGATAGTAAGCAGTATGTGTACCGAATTCGGTTGCAGTCGGTCCATTGCTTTAGGAGGAGGTGCAGGAAGATGGGTCGCATGGTTTTGCAGTAATTCAAGAATATCGTAGTTTACGACTTCGTGTCTTCTGTAGCGAGAGTGGTAGAGGTTTAATTCATGGCAGCGGTTGTTCGCCTGATAGTAAGTAGTATGTGTACCGAGTTTGGTTGCAATCGGTCCACTACTTTAGGAGGAGGTTCATGAAGATGGCTCGCATGGTTTTGCTGTAATTCAAGATTATCGTAGTTTACGAATTCGTGTCTTCTGTAGCGTGAGTGGTAGGTGTTTAATTCATGAATCGGTTGTTCGCCTGATAGTGAGCATTATGTGTACCGAGTTTGGTTGCAGTCGGTCCACTACTTTAGCAGGAGGTGCAGGAAGATGGCTCGCCTGGTTTTGCAGTAAGTCAAGAATATCGTAGTTTACGACTTCGAGTCTCCTGTAGCGTGAGTTGTAGGTGTTTAATTCATGACAGCGGTTGTTCGCCTGATAGTAAGCAGTTTGTGTACCGAGTTTGGTTGCAGTCGGTACACTACTTTAGGAGGAGGTGCAGTAAGATGGCTCGCATGGTTTTGCAGTAATTCAAGAATATCGTAGTTTACGACTTCGAGTCTCCTGTAGCGTGAGTGGTAGGTGTTTAACTCATGACAGCGGTTGTTCGCCTGATAGTAAGCAGTTTGTGTATCGAGTTTGGTTGCAGTCGGTCCACTACTTTAGGAGGAGTTGCAGGAAGATGGCTCGCAAGAATATCGTAGTTTACGACTTCGTGTCTCCTGTAGCGTGAGTGGTAGGTGTTTAATACATGACAGCGGTTTTTCGCCTGATAGCAAGCAGTATGTGTACAGAGTTTGGTTGCAGTCGGTCCAAACTTTAGGAGGAGGTGCAGGAAGATGGCTCGCATGGTTTTGCAGTAATTCAAGAATATCGTAGTTTCGACATCGTCTCTCCTGTAGCGTGAGTGGTAGGTGTTTAATTCATGACAGCGGTTGTTCGCCTGATAGTAAGCAGTATGTGTACCAAGTTTGTTTGCAGTCGGTCCACTACTTTAGGGGAGGTGCAGGAAGATGTCTCGCATCGTTTTGCAGTAATTCAAGAATATCATAGTTTACGACTTCGTGTCTCCTGTAGCGTGAGTGGTAGGTGTTTAATTCATGACCGCGGTTATTCGCCTGATAGTAAGCAGTATGTGTACCGAGTTTGGTTGCAGTCGGTCCACAACTTTAGGAGGAGATGCAGGAAGATGGCTCGCATGATTTTGCAGTAATTCAAGAATATTGTAGTTTACGACTTCGTGTCTCCTGTAGCGTGAGTGGTAGGTGTTTAATTCACGACAGCGGTTGTTCGCCTGATAGTAAGCGGAATGTGTACCGAGTTTGGTTGCAGTCGGTCCACTACTTTAGGAGGAGGTGCAGGAAAATGGCTCGTATGCTTTTGCAGTAATTCAAGAATATCGTAGTTTACGACTTCGTGTCTCCTGTAGCGTGAGTGGTAGGTGTTTAATTCATGACAGCAGTTGTTAGCCTTATAGTAAGCAGTATATGTACCGAGTTTGGTTGCAGTCGGTCCACTACTTTAGGAGGAGGTACAGGAAGATGGCTCGCATGGTTTTGCAGTAATTCAAGATTATCGTAGTTTACGACATCGTGTCTCCTGTAGCGTGAGTGGTAGGTGTTTAATTCATGACAGCGGTTGTTCGCCTGATAGTAAGCAGTATGTGTACCGCGTTTGGTTGCAGTCGGTCCACTACTTTATGAGGAGGTGCTGGAAGATGGCTCGCATGGTTTTGCAGTAGTTCAAGAATATCGTAGTTTACGACTTCGAGTCTCCTGTAGCGTGAGTGGTAGGTGTTTAATTCATAACAGCTGTTGTTCGCCTGATAGTAAGCAGTTTGTGTACCGAGTTTGGTTGCAGTCGGTCCACTACTTTAGGAGGAGGTGCAGTAAGATGGCTCTCATGGTTTTGCAGTAATTCAAGAATATCGTAGTTTACGACTTCGAGTCTCCTGTAGCGTGAATGGTAGGTGTTTAATTCATGACAGCGGTTGTTCGCCTGATAGTAATCAGTTTGTGTACCGAGTTTGGTTGCAGTCGGTCCAGTACTTTAGGAGGAGTTGCAGGAAGATGGCTCGCATGGTTTTGCAGTAATTCAAGAATATCGTAGTTTACGACTTCGTGTCTCCTGTAGCGTGAGTGGTAGGTATTTAATTCATGACAGCGGTTGTTCGCCTGATAGTAAGCAGTATGTGTACAGAGTTTGGTTGCAGTCGGTCCAAACTTTAGGAGCAGGTGTAGGAAGATGGCCCGCATGGTTTTGCAGTAATTCAAGAATATCGTAGTTTACGACTTCGTGTCTCCTGTAGCGTGAGTGGTAGGTGTTTAATTCATGACAGCGTTTGTTCGCCTGATGGTAAGCAGTATGTGTACCCAGTTTGGTTGCAGTCGGTCCACTACTTTAGGAGGAGGTGCAGGAAGATGGCTCGCATGGTTTTGCAGTAATTCAAGAATATCGTAGTTTACGACTTTGTGTCTCCTGTAGCGTGAGTGGTAGGTGTTTAATTCATGACTGCGGTTATTCGGCTGATAGTAAGCAGTATGTGTACCGAGTTTGGTTGCTGTCGGTCCACTACTTTAGGAGGAGATGCAGGAAGATGGCTCGCATGATTTTGCAGTAATTCAAGAATATCGTAGTTTACGACTTCGTGTCTCCTGTAGCGTGAGTGGTAGGTGTTTAATTCATGACAGCGGTTGTTCGCCTGATAGTAAGCGGTATGTGTACCGAGTTTGGTTGCAGTCGGTCCACTACTTTAGGAGGAGGTGCAGGAAAATGGCTCGCATGGTTTAGCAGTAATTCAAGAATATCGTAGTTTACGACTTCGTGTCTCCTGTAGCGAGAGTGGTAGGTGTTTAATTCATGACAGCGGTTGTTAGCCTTATAGTAAGCAGTATGTGTACCTAGTTTGGTTGCAGTCGGTCCACTACTTTAGGAGGAGGTGCAGGAAGATGGGTCGCATGGTTTTGCAGTAATTCAAGAATATCGTAGTTTACGACTTCGTGTCTCCTGTAGCGTGAGTGGTAGAGGTTTAATTCATGGCAGCGGTTGTTCGCCTGATAGTAAGTAGTATGTGTACCGAGTTTGGCTGCAGTCGGTCCAATACTTTAGGAGGGGGTGCAGGAAGATGGCTCGCATGGTTTTGCAGTAATTCAAGAATATCGTAGTTTACGACTTCGTGTCTCCTGTAGCGTGAGTAGTAGGTGTTTAATTCATGACAGCGGTTGTTCGCCTGATAGTAAGCAGTTTGTGTACCGAGTTTGGTTGCAATCGGTCCTCTACGTTAGGAGGAGGTGCAGGAAGATGGCTCGCATTGTTTTGCAGTAATTGAAGATTATCGTAGTTTACGACTTCGTGTCTCCTGTAGCGTGAGTGGTAGATGTTTAATTCATGACAGCGGTTGTTCGCCTGATAGTAAGCAGTATGTGTACCGAATTCGGTTGCAGTCGGTCCATTGCTTTAGGAGGATTTGCAGGAAGATGGGTCGCATGGTTTTGCAGTAATTCAAGAATATCGTAGTTTACGACTTCGTGTCTTCTGTAGCGAGAGTGGTAGAGGTTTAATTCATGGCAGCGGTTGTTCGCCTGATAGTAAGTAGTATGTGTACCGAGTTTGGTTGCAATCGGTCCACTACTTTAGGAGGAGGTTCAGGAAGATGGCTCGCATGGTTTTGCTGTAATTCAAGATTATCGTAGTTTACGAATTCGTGACTTCTGTAGCGTGAGTGGTAGGTGTTTAATTCATGAATCGGTTGTTCGCCTGATAGTGAGCATTATGTGTACCGAGTTTGGTTGCAGTCGGTCCACTACTTTAGCAGGAGGTGCAGGAAGATGGCTCGCCTGGTTTTGCAGTAAGTCAAGAATATCGTAGTTTACGACTTCGAGTCTCCTGTAGCGTGAGTTGTAGGTGTTTAATTCATGACAGCGGTTGTTCGCCTGATAGTAAGCAGTTTGTGTACCGAGTTTGGTTGCAGTCGGTACACTACTTTAGGAGGAGGTGCAGTAAGATGGCTCGCATGGTTTTGCAGTAATTCAAGAATATCGTAGTTCACGACTTCGAGTCTCCTGTAGCGTGAGTGGTAGGTGTTTAACTCATGACAGCGGTTGTTCGCCTGATAGTAAGCAGTTTGTGTATCGAGTTTGGTTGCAGTCGGTCCACTACTTTAGGAGGAGTTGCAGGAAGATGGCTCGCAAGAATATCGTAGTTTACGACTTCGTGTCTCCTGTAGCGTGAGTGGTAGGTGTTTAATACATGACAGCGGTTTTTCGCCTGATAGCAAGCAGTATGTGTACAGAGTTTGGTTGCAGTCGGTCCAAACTTTAGGAGGAGGTGCAGGAAGATGGCTCGCATGGTTTTGCAGTAATTCAGGAATATCGTAGTTTACGACTTCGTGTCTCCTGTAGCGTGAGTGGTAGGTGTTTAATTCATGACAGCGGTTGTTCGCCTGATAGTAAGCAGTATGTGTACCCAGTTTGGTTGCAGTCGGTCCACTACATTAGAAGGTGGTGCAGGAAGATCTTTCGCATGGATTTGCAGTAATTCAAGAATATCGTAGTTTACGACTTCGTGTATCATGTAGCGTGAGTGGTAGGTGTTTAATTCATTACAGCGGTTGTTCGCCTGATAGTGAGCAGTATGTGTACCCAGTTTGGTTGCAGTCGGTCCACTACTTTAGGAGTAGGTGCAGGAAGATGGCTCGCATGGTTTTGCAGTAATTCAAGATTATCGTAGTTTACGACTTCGTGTCTCCTGTAGCGTGAGTGGTAGGTGTTTAATTCATGACAGCGGTTGTTAGCCTGATAGTAAGCAGTAATTGTACCGAGTTTCGTTGCAGTCGGTCCACTACTTTAGGAGGAGGTGCAGGATGATGGCTCGCATGGATTTGCAGTAATTCAAGAATATCGTAGTTTACGACTTCGTGTCTCCTGTAGCGTGAGTGGTAGGTGTTTAATTCATGACAGCGGTTGTTCTCCTGATAGTAAGCAGTTTGTGTACCGAGTTGGGTTGCAATCGGTCCACTACTTTAGGAGGTGGTGCAGGAAGATGGCTCGCATGGTTTTGCTGTAATTCAAGATTATCGTAGTTTACGACTTCATGTCTTCTGTAGCGTGAGTGGTAGGTGTTTAATTTATGACAGCGGTTGTTCGCCTGATAGTGAGCATTATGTGTACCGAGTTTGGTTGCAGTCGGTCCACTACTTTAGCAGGAGGTGCAGGAAGATGGCTCGCCTGGTTTTGCAGTAATTCAAGAATATCGTAGTTTACGACTTCGAGTCTCCTGTAGCGTGAGTGGTAGGTGTTTAATTCATGACAGCGGTTGTTCGCCTGATAGTAAGCAGTTTGTGTACCGAGTTTGGTTGCAGTCGGTACACTACTTTAGGAGGAGGTGCAGTAAGATGGCTCGCATGGTTTTGCAGTAATTCAAGAATATCGTAGTTTACGACTTCGAGTCTCCTGTAGCGCGAGTGGTAGGTGTTTAACTCATGACAGCGGTTGTTCGCCTGATAGTAAGCAGTTTGTGTACCGAGTTTGGTGGCAGTCGGTCCACTACTTTAGGAGGAGTTGCAGGAAGATGGCTCGCATGGTTTTGAAGTAATTCAAGAATATCCTAGTTTACGACTTCGTGTCTCCTGTAGCGTGAGTGGTAGGTGTTTAATACATGACAGCGGTTTTTCGCCTGATAGCAAGCAGTATGTGTACAGAGTTTGGTTGCAGTCGGTCCAAACTTTAGGAGGAGGTGCAGGAAGATGGCTCGCATGGTTTTGCAGTAATTCAGGAATATCGTAGTTTACGACTTCGTGTCTCCTGTAGCGTGAGTGGTAGGTGTTTAATTCATGACAGCGGTTGTTCGCCTGATAGTAAGCAGTATGTGTACCCAGTTTGGTTGCAGTCGGTCCACTACATTAGAAGGTGGTGCAGGAAGATCTTTCGCATGGATTTGCAGTAATTCAAGAATATCGTAGTTTACGACTTCGCGTATCATGTAGCGTGAGTGGTAGGTGTTTAATTCATTACAGCGGTTGTTCGCCTGATAGTGAGCAGTATGTGTACCCAGTTTGGTTGCAGTCGGTCCACTACTTTAGGAGTAGGTGCAGGAAGATGGCTCGCATGGTTTTGCAGTAATTCAAGATTATCGTAGTTTACGACTTCGTTACTCCTGTACCGTGAGTGGTAGGTGTTTAATTCATGACAGCGGTTGTTTGCCTGATAGTAAGCAGTAATTGTACCGAGTTTCGTTGCAGTCGGTCCACTACTTTAGGAGGAGGTGCAGGATGATGGCTCGCATGGATATGCAGTAATTCAAGAATATCGTAGTTTACGACTTCGTGTCTCCTGTAGCGTGAGTGGTAGGTGTTTAATTCATGACAGCGGTTGTTCGCCTGATAGTGAGCAGTATGTGTACAGAGTTTGGTTGCAGTCGGTCCACACTTTAGGAGGAGGTGCAGGAAGATGGCTCGCATGGTTTTGTAGTAATTCAAGAATATCGTAGTTTCCTACTTCGTGTCTCCTGTAGCGTGAGTGGTAGGTGTTTAATTCATGACAGCGGTTATTCGCCTGATAGTAAGCAGTATGTGTAACGAGTTTGGTTGCAGTCGGTCCACTACTTTAGGAGGAGATGCAGGAAGGTGGCTCGCATGATTTTGCAGTAATTCAAGAATATCGTAGATTACGACTTCGTGTCTCCTGTGGCGTGAGTGGTAGGTGTTTAATTCATGACAGCGGTTGTTCGCCTGATAGTAAGCGGTATGTGTACCGAGTTTGGTTGCAGTCGGTCCACTACTTTAGGAGGATATGCAGGAAGATGGCTCGCATGGTTTTTGCAGTAAATCAAGAATATCGTAGTTTACGACTTCGAGTCTCCTATAGCGTGAGTGGTAGGTGTTTAATTCATGATAGCGGTTGTTCGCCTGATAGTAAGCGGTATGTGTACCGAGTTTGGTTGCAGTCGGTGCACTACTTTAGGAGGAGGTGCAGGGAGATGGCTCGCATTGTTTTTGCAGTAAATCAAGAATATCGTAGTTTACGACTTCGTGTCTCCTGTAGCGTGAGTGGTAGGTGTTTAATTCATGACAGCGGTTGTTCGCCTGATAGTAAGCAGTATGTGTACAGTGTTTGGTTGCAGTCGGTCCATACTTTAGGAGGAGGTGCAGGAATATGGCTCGTTTGGTTTTTGCAGTAAATCAAGAATATCGTAGTTTACGACTTCGAGTCTCTTATAGCGTGAGTGGTAGGTGTTTAATTCATGACAGCGGTTGTTCGCCTGATAGTAAGCGGTATGTGTACCGAGTTTGGTTGCAGTCGGTCCACTACTTTAGGAGGAGGTGCAGGAAGATGGCTCGCATGGTTTGCAGTAAATCAAGAATATCGTAGTATACGACTTCGAGTCTCCTGTAGCGTGAGTGGTAGGTGTTTAATTCATGACAGCGGTTGTTCGCCTGATAGTGAGCAGTTTGTGTACCGAGTTTGGTTGCAGACGGTATATTACTTTAGGAGGAGGTGCAGTAAGATGGCTCGCATTGTTTTGCAGTAAATCAAGAATATCTTAGTTTACAACTTCGTGTCTCCTGTAGCGTGAGTGGTAGGTGTTTAATTCATGACAGCGGTTGTTCGCCTGATAGTAAGCGGTATGTGTACCGAGTTTGGTTGCAGTCGGTCCACTACATTAGAAGGTGGTGCAGGAAGATCTTTCGCATGGATTTGCAGTAAGTCAAGAATATCGTAGTTTACGACTTCGTGTATCATGTAGCGTGAGTGGTAGGTGTTTAATTCATTACAGCGGTTGTTCGCCTGATAGTGAGCAGTATGTGTACCCAGTTTGGTTGCAGTCGGTCCACTACTTTAGGGAGAAGTTCAGGAAGATGGCTCGCATGGTTTTGCAGTAATTCAAGAATATCGTTGTTTACGACTTCGTGTCTCCTGTGGCGTGAGCGGTAGGTGTTTAATTCATGACAGCGGTTGTTCGCCTGATAGTAAGCAGTATGTGTACCGAGTTTGGTTGCAGTCGGTCCACTACTTTAGGAGGACGTGCAGGAAGATGGCTAGCATGGTTTTGCAGTAATTCAAGATTATCGTAGTTTACGACTTCGTGTCTCCTGTAGCGTGAGTGGTAGATGTTTAATTCATTACAGCGGTTGTTCGCCTGATAGTGAGCAGTACGAGTACCGAGTTTGGTTGCAGTCGGTCCACTACTTTCGGGAGAAGTTCAGGAAGATGGCTCGCATGGTTTTGCAGTAATTCAAGAAGATCGTAGTTTACGACTTCGTGTCTCCTGTTGCGTGAGTGGTAGGTGTTTAATTCATGACAGCGGTTGTTCGCCTTATAGTAAGCAGTATGTGTACCGAGTTTGGTTGCAGTCGGTCCATACTTTAGGAGGAGGTGCAGGAATATGGCCCGCATGATTTTGCAGTAATTCAAGATTATCGTAGTTTACGACTTCGTGTCTCCTGTAGCGTGAGCGGTAGGTGTTTAATTCATGACAGCGGTTGTTCGCCTGATAGTAAGCAGTATGTGTACCGAGTTTGGTTGCAGTTGGTCACTACTTTAGGAGGAGGTGCAGGAAGATGGCTCGCATTGTTTTGCAGTAATTCAAGAATATCGTAGTTTACGACTTCGTGTCTCCTGTAGTGTGAGTGGTAGGTGTTTAATACATGACAGCGGTTATTCGCCTGATAGTAAGCAGTATGTGTACCGAGTTTGGTTGCAGTCGGTCCACTACTTTACGAGGAGGTGCAGGAAGATGGATCGCATGGTTTTGCAGTAATTCAAGAAAATTGTAGTTTACGACTTCGAGTCTCCTGTAGCGTGAGTGGAAGGTGTTTAATTCATGACAGCGGTTGTTCGCCTGATAGTAAGCAGTATGTGTACCGAGTTTGGTAGCAGTCGGTCCACTACTTTAGGAGGAGGTGCAGGAAGATGGCTCGCATTATTGCAGTAATTCAAGATTATCGTTGTTTACGACTTCGTGTCTCCTGTAGCGTGAGTGGTAGATGTTTAATTCATGACAGCGGTTGTTCGCCTGATAGTAAGCAGTATGTGTACCGAGTTTGGTTGCAGTCGGTCCATTACTTTAGGAGGAGGTACAGGAAGATGGCTAGCATGGTTTTGCAGTAATTCAAGAATATCTTAGTTTACGACTTCTTGTCTCCTGTAGCGTGAGTGGTAGGTGTTTAATTCATGACAGCGTTTGTTCGCCTGATAGTAAGCAGTTTGTGTATTGAGTTTGGTTGCAGACGGTATATTACTTTAGGAGGAGGTGCAGTAAGATTGCTCGCTTTGTTTGCAGTAATTCAAGAATATCGTAGTTTACAACTTCGTGTGTTCTGTAGCGTGAGAGGTAGGTGTTTAATTCATGACAGCGGTTGTGCGCCTGATAGTAAGCGGTATGTGTACCGAGTTTGGTTGCAGTCGGTCCACTACATTAGGAGGTGGTGCAGGAAGATCTTTCGCATGGGTTTGCAGTAATTCAAGAATATCGTAGTTTACGACTTCGTGTATCACGTAGCGTGAGTGGTAGGTGTTTAATTCATTACAGCGGTTGTTCGCCTGATAGTTAGCAGTATGTGTACCGAGTTTGGTTGCAGTCGGTCCACTACTTTAGGGAGAAGTTCAGGAAGATGGCTCGCATGGTTTTGCAGTAATTCAAGAATATCGTAGCTTACGACTTCGTGTCTCCTGTTGCGTGAGTGGTAGGTGTTTTATTCATGACAGCGGTTGTTCGCCTGATAGTAAGCAGTATGTGTACCGAGTTTGGTTGCAGTCGGTCCACTACTTTAGGAGGAGGTGCAGGAAGATGGCTAGCATGGTTTTGCAGTAATTCAAGATTATCGTAGTTTACGACTTCGTGTCTCCTGTAGCGGGAGTGGTAGGTGTTTAATTCATGGCAGCGGTAGTTCGCCTGATAGTAAGCAGTATGTGTACCGAGTTTGGTTGCAGTTGGTCCACTACTTTAGGAAGAGGTGCAGGAAGATGGCTCGCATTGTTTTGCTGTAATTCAAGAATATCGTAGTTTACGACTTCGTGTCTCCTGTTGCGTGAGTCGTAGGTGTTTAATACATGACAGCGGTTATTCGCCTGATAGTAAGCAGTATGTGTACCGACTTTGGTTGTAGTCGGTCCACTACTTTAGGAGGAGGTGCAGGAAGATTGCTCGCATTATTGCAGTAATTCAAGATTATCGTAGTTTACGACTTCGTGTCTCCTGTAGCGTGAGTGGTAGATGTTTATTTCATGACAGCGGTTGTTCGCCTGATAGTAAGCAGTATGTGTACCGAGTTTGGTTGCAGTCGGTCTACTACTTTAGGAGGAGGTGCAGGAAGATGGCTCGCATGGTTTTGCAGTAATTCAAGAATATCGTAGTTTACGACTTCGTGTCTCCTGTAGCGTGAGTGGTAGGTGTTTAATTCATGACAGCGGTTATTCGCCAGATAGTGAGCAGTATGTGTATAGAGTTTGGTTGCAGTCGGTCCACACTTTAGGCGGAGGTGCAGGAAGATGGCTCGCATTGTTTTGTAGTAATTCAAGAATATCGTAGTTTACGACTTCGTGTCTCCTGTAGCGTGAGTGGTAGGTGTTTAATTCATGACAGCGGTTGTTCGCCTGATAGTAAGCAGTATGTGTACCGAGTTTGGTTGCAGTCGGTCCACTACTTTAGGAGGAGGTGCTGGAAGATGGCACGCATGGTTTTGCAGTAATTCAAGAAAATCGTAGTTTACGACATCAAGTCTCCTGTAGCGTGAGTGGTAGGTGTTTAATTCATGACAGCGGTTGTTCGTCTGATAGTAAGCAGTTTGTGTACCGGGTTTGGTTGCAGTCGGTCCACTACTTTAGGAGGAGATGCAGTAAGATGGCTCGCATTGTTTTGCAGTAATTCAAGAATATCGTAGTTTGCAACTTCGTGTCTCCTGTAGCGTGAGTGGTAGGTGTTTAATTCATGACAGCGATTGTTAGCCTGATAGTAAGCAGTATGTGTACCGAGTTTGGTTGCAGTCGGTCCACTACTTTAGGAGGAGGTGCAGGAAGATGGCTAGCATGGTTTTGCAGTAATTCAAGAATATCTCAGTTTACGACTTCTTGTCTCCTGTAGCGTGAGTGGTAGGTGTTTAATTCATGACAGCGGTTATTCGCCTTATAGTAAGCAGTATGGGTACCGAGTTTGGTTGCAGTCGGTCCACTACTTTAGGAGGAGGTGCAGGCAGATCGCTCGCATGGTTTTGCAGTAAATCAAGAATATCGTAGTTTACGAATTCGTGTTTCCTGTAGCGTGAGTGGTAGGTGTTTAATTCATGACAGCGGTTGTTCGCCTGATAGTAAACAGTATGTGTACAGAGTTTGGTTGCAGTCGGTCCATACTTTAGGAGGAGGTGCAGGAATATGGCCCGCATGGTTTTTCAGTAATTCAAGAATATCGTAGTTTACGACTTAGTGTCTCCTGTTGGGTGAGTGGTAGGTGTTTAATTCATGACAGCGGTTGTTCGCCTGATAGTTAGCGGTATGAGTACCGAGTTTGGTTGCAGTCGGTCCACTACTTTAGGAGGAGGTGCAGGAAGATGGCTCGCATGGTTTGCAGTAAATCAAGAATATTGTAGTTTACGACTTAGACTCTCCTGTAGCGTGAGTGGTAGGTGTTTAATTCATGACAGCGGTTGTTCGCCTGATAGTAAGCGGTATGTGTACCGAGTTTGGTTGCAGTCGGTCCACTACATTAGAAGGTGGTGCAGGAAGATCTTTCGCATGGATTTGCAGTAAGTCAAGAATATCGTAGTTTACGACTTCGTGTATCATGTAGCGTGAGTGGTAGGTGTTTAATTCATTACAGCGGTTGTTCGCCTGATAGTGAGCAGTATGTGTACCCAGTTTGGTTGCAGTCGGTCCACTACTTTAGGGAGAAGTTCAGGAAGATGGCTCGCATGGTTTTGCAGTAATTCAAGAATATCGTTGTTTACGACTTCGTGTCTCCTGTGGCGTGAGCGGTAGGTGTTTAATTCATGACAGCGGTTGTTCGCCTGATAGTAAGCAGTATGTGTACCGAGTTTGGTTGCAGTCGGTCCACTACTTTAGGAGGACGTGCAGGAAGATGGCTAGCATGGTTTTGCAGTAATTCAAGATTATCGTAGTTTACGACTTCGTGTCTCCTGTAGCGTGAGTGGTAGATGTTTAATTCATTACAGCGGTTGTTCGCCTGATAGTGAGCAGTACGAGTACCGAGTTTGGTTGCAGTCGGTCCACTACTTTCGGGAGAAGTTCAGGAAGATGGCTCGCATGGTTTTGCAGTAATTCAAGAAGATCGTAGTTTACGACTTCGTGTCTCCTGTTGCGTGAGTGGTAGGTGTTTAATTCATGACAGCGGTTGTTCGCCTTATAGTAAGCAGTATGTGTACCGAGTTTGGTTGCAGTCGGTCCATACTTTAGGAGGAGGTGCAGGAATATGGCCCGCATGATTTTGCAGTAATTCAAGATTATCGTAGTTTACGACTTCGTGTCTCCTGTAGCGTGAGCGGTAGGTGTTTAATTCATGACAGCGGTTGTTCGCCTGATAGTAAGCAGTATGTGTACCGAGTTTGGTTGCAGTTGGTCACTACTTTAGGAGGAGGTGCAGGAAGATGGCTCGCATTGTTTTGCAGTAATTCAAGAATATCGTAGTTTACGACTTCGTGTCTCCTGTAGTGTGAGTGGTAGGTGTTTAATACATGACAGCGGTTATTCGCCTGATAGTAAGCAGTATGTGTACCGAGTTTGGTTGCAGTCGGTCCACTACTTTACGAGGAGGTGCAGGAAGATGGATCGCATGGTTTTGCAGTAATTCAAGAAAATTGTAGTTTACGACTTCGAGTCTCCTGTAGCGTGAGTGGAAGGTGTTTAATTCATGACAGCGGTTGTTCGCCTGATAGTAAGCAGTATGTGTACCGAGTTTGGTAGCAGTCGGTCCACTAATTTAGGAGGAGGTGCAGGAAGATGGCTCGCATTATTGCAGTAATTCAAGATTATCGTTGTTTACGACTTCGTGTCTCCTGTAGCGTGAGTGGTAGATGTTTAATTCATGACAGCGGTTGTTCGCCTGATAGTAAGCAGTATGTGTACCGAGTTTGGTTGCAGTCGGTCCATTACTTTAGGAGGAGGTACAGGAAGATGGCTAGCATGGTTTTGCAGTAATTCAAGAATATCTTAGTTTACGACTTCTTGTCTCCTGTAGCGTGAGTGGTAGGTGTTTAATTCATGACAGCGTTTGTTCGCCTGATAGTAAGCAGTTTGTGTATTGAGTTTGGTTGCAGACGGTATATTACTTTAGGAGGAGGTGCAGTAAGATTGCTCGCTTTGTTTGCAGTAATTCAAGAATATCGTAGTTTACAACTTCGTGTGTCCTGTAGCGTGAGAGGTAGGTGTTTAATTCATGACAGCGGTTGTGCGCCTGATAGTAAGCGGTATGTGTACCGAGTTTGGTTGCAGTCGGTCCACTACATTAGGAGGTGGTGCAGGAAGTTCTTTCGCATGGGTTTGCAGTAATTCAAGAATATCGTAGTTTACGACTTCGTGTATCACGTAGCGTGAGTGGTAGGTGTTTAATTCATTACAGCGGTTGTTCGCCTGATAGTTAGCAGTATGTGTACCGAGTTTGGTTGCAGTCGGTCCACTACTTTAGGGAGAAGTTCAGGAAGATGGCTCGCATGGTTTTGCAGTAATTCAAGAATATCGTAGCTTACGACTTCGTGTCTCCTGTTGCGTGAGTGGTAGGTGTTTTATTCATGACAGCGGTTGTTCGCCTGATAGTAAGCAGTATGTGTACCGAGTTTGGTTGCAGTCGGTCCACTACTTTAGGAGGAGGTGCAGGAAGATGGCTAGCATGGTTTTGCAGTAATTCAAGATTATCGTAGTTTACGACTTCGTGTCTCCTGTAGCGGGAGTGGTAGGTGTTTAATTCATGGCAGCGGTAGTTCGCCTGATAGTAAGCAGTATGTGTACCGAGTTTGGTTGCAGTTGGTCCACTACTTTAGGAAGAGGTGCAGGAAGATGGCTCGCATTGTTTTGCTGTAATTCAAGAATATCGTAGTTTACGACTTCGTGTCTCCTGTTGCGTGAGTCGTAGGTGTTTAATACATGACAGCGGTTATTCGCCTGATAGTAAGCAGTATGTGTACCGACTTTGGTTGTAGTCGGTCCACTACTTTAGGAGGAGGTGCAGGAAGATTGCTCGCATTATTGCAGTAATTCAAGATTATCGTAGTTTACGACTTCGTGTCTCCTGTAGCGTGAGTGGTAGATGTTTATTTCATGACAGCGGTTGTTCGCCTGATAGTAAGCAGTATGTGTACCGAGTTTGGTTGCAGTCGGTCTACTACTTTAGGAGGAGGTGCAGGAAGATGGCTCGCATGGTTTTGCAGTAATTCAAGAATATCGTAGTTTACGACTTCGTGTCTCCTGTAGCGTGAGTGGTAGGTGTTTAATTCATGACAGCGGTTATTCGCCAGATAGTGAGCAGTATGTGTATAGAGTTTGGTTGCAGTCGGTCCACACTTTAGGCGGAGGTGCAGGAAGATGGCTCGCATTGTTTTGTAGTAATTCAAGAATATCGTAGTTTACGACTTCGTGTCTCCTGTAGCGTGAGTGGTAGGTGTTTAATTCATGACAGCGGTTGTTCGCCTGATAGTAAGCAGTATGTGTACCGAGTTTGGTTGCAGTCGGTCCACTACTTTAGGAGGAGGTGCTGGAAGATGGCACGCATGGTTTTGCAGTAATTCAAGAAAATCGTAGTTTACGACATCAAGTCTCCTGTAGCGTGAGTGGTAGGTGTTTAATTCATGACAGCGGTTGTTCGTCTGATAGTAAGCAGTTTGTGTACCGGGTTTGGTTGCAGTCGGTCCACTACTTTAGGAGGAGATGCAGTAAGATGGCTCGCATTGTTTTGCAGTAATTCAAGAATATCGTAGTTTGCAACTTCGTGTCTCCTGTAGCGTGAGTGGTAGGTGTTTAATTCATGACAGCGATTGTTAGCCTGATAGTAAGCAGTATGTGTACCGAGTTTGGTTGCAGTCGGTCCACTACTTTAGGAGGAGGTGCAGGAAGATGGCTAGCATGGTTTTGCAGTAATTCAAGAATATCTCAGTTTACGACTTCTTGTCTCCTGTAGCGTGAGTGGTAGGTGTTTAATTCATGACAGCGGTTATTCGCCTTATAGTAAGCAGTATGGGTACCGAGTTTGGTTGCAGTCGGTCCACTACTTTAGGAGGAGGTGCAGGCAGATCGCTCGCATGGTTTTGCAGTAAATCAAGAATATCGTAGTTTACGAATTCGTGTTTCCTGTAGCGTGAGTGGTAGGTGTTTAATTCATGACAGCGGTTGTTCGCCTGATAGTAAACAGTATGTGTACAGAGTTTGGTTGCAGTCGGTCCATACTTTAGGAGGAGGTGCAGGAATATGGCCCGCATGGTTTTTCAGTAATTCAAGAATATCGTAGTTTACGACTTAGTGTCTCCTGTTGGGTGAGTGGTAGGTGTTTAATTCATGACAGCGGTTGTTCGCCTGATAGTTAGCGGTATGAGTACCGAGTTTGGTTGCAGTCGGTCCACTACTTTAGGAGGAGGTGCAGGAAGATGGCTCGCATGGTTTGCAGTAAATCAAGAATATTGTAGTTTACGACTTAGACTCTCCTGTAGCGTGAGTGGTAGGTGTTTAATTCATGACAGCGTTTTTTCGCCTGATAGTAAGCAGTTTGTGTATTGAGTTTGGTTGCAGACGGTATATTACTTTAGGAGGAGGTGCAGTAAGATTGCTCGCTTTGTTTGCAGTAATTCAAGAATATCGTAGTTTACAACTTCGTGTGTCCTGTAGCGTGAGAGGTAGGTGTTTAATTCATGACAGCGGTTGTGCGCCTGATAGTAAGCGGTATGTGTACCGAGTTTGGTTGCAGTCGGTCCACTACATTAGGAGGTGGTGCAGGAAGATCTTTCGCATGGGTTTGCAGTAATTCAAGAATATCGTAGTTTACGACTTCGTGTATCACGTAGCGTGAGTGGTAGGTGTTTAATTCATTACAGCGGTTGTTCGCCTGATAGTTAGCAGTATGTGTACCGAGTTTGGTTGCAGTCGGTCCACTACTTTAGGGAGAAGTTCAGGAAGATGGCTCGCATGGTTTTGCAGTAATTCAAGAATATCGTAGCTTACGACTTCGTGTCTCCTGTTGCGTGAGTGGTAGGTGTTTTATTCATGACAGCGGTTGTTCGCCTGATAGTAAGCAGTATGTGTACCGAGTTTGGTTGCAGTCGGTCCACTACTTTAGGAGGAGGTGCAGGAAGATGGCTAGCATGGCTTTGCAGTAATTCAAGATTATCGTAGTTTACGACTTCGTGTCTCCTGTAGCGGGAGTGGTAGGTGTTTAATTCATGGCAGCGGTAGTTCGCCTGATAGTAAGCAGTATGTGTACCGAGTTTGGTTGCAGTTGGTCCACTACTTTAGGAAGAGGTGCAGGAAGATGGCTCGCATTGTTTTGCTGTAATTCAAGAATATCGTAGTTTACGACTTCGTGTCTCCTGTTGCGTGAGTCGTAGGTGTTTAATACATGACAGCGGTTATTCGCCTGATAGTAAGCAGTATGTGTACCGACTTTGGTTGTAGTCGGTCCACTACTTTAGGAGGAGATGCAGGAAGATTGCTCGCATTATTGCAGTAATTCAAGATTATCGTAGTTTACGACTTCGTGTCTCCTGTAGCGTGAGTGGTAGATGTTTATTTCATGACAGCGGTTGTTCGCCTGATAGTAAGCAGTATGTGTACCGAGTTTGGTTGCAGTCGGTCTAATACTTTAGGAGGAGGTGCAGGAAGATGGCTCGCATGGTTTTGCAGTAATTCAAGAATATCGTAGTTTACGACTTCGTGTCTCCTGTAGCGTGAGTGGTAGGTGTTTAATTCATGACAGCGGTTATTCGCCAGATAGTGAGCAGTATGTGTATAGAGTTTGGTTGCAGTCGGTCCACACTTTAGGCGGAGGTGCAGGAAGATGGCTCGCATGGTTTTGTAGTAATTCAAGAATATCGTAGTTTACGACTTCGTGTCTCCTGTAGCGTGAGTGGTAGGTGTTTAATTCATGACAGCGGTTGTTCGCCTGATAGTAAGCAGTATGTGTACCGAGTTTGGTTGCAGTCGGTCCACTACTTTAGGAGGAGGTGCTGGAAGATGGCACGCATGGTTTTGCAGTAATTCAAGAAAATCGTAGTTTACGACATCAAGTCTCCTGTAGCGTGAGTGGTAGGTGTTTAATTCATGACAGCGGTTGTTCGTCTGATAGTAAGCAGTTTGTGTACCGGGTTTGGTTGCAGTCGGTCCACTACTTTAGGAGGAGATGCAGTAAGATGGCTCGCATTGTTTTGCAGTAATTCAAGAATATCGTAGTTTGCAACTTCGTGTCTCCTGTAGCGTGAGTGGTAGGTGTTTAATTCATGACAGCGATTGTTAGCCTGATAGTAAGCAGTATGTGTACCGAGTTTGGTTGCAGTCGGTCCACTACTTTAGGAGGAGGTGCAGGATGATGGCTCGCATGGATTTGCAGTATTTCAAGAATATCGTAGTTTACGACTTCGTGTCTTCTGTAGCGTGAGTGGTAGGTGTTTAATTCATGACAGCGGTTGTTCGCCTGATAGTATGCGGTATGTGTACCGAGTTTGGTTGCAGTTGGTGCACTACTTTAGGAGGAGGTGCAGGAAGATGGCTCGCATGGTTTTGCAGTAATTCAAGAATATCGGAGTTTACAACTTCGTGTCTCCTGTAGCGTGAGTGGTAGGTGTTTAATTCATGACAGCGGTTATTCGCCTGATAGTAAGCAGTATGTGTACCGTGTTTGGTTGCAGTTGGTGCACTACTTTAGGAGGAGGTGCAGGAAGATGGCTCGCATGGTTTTGCAGTAATTCAAGAATATCGGAGTTTACGACTTCGTGTCTCCTGTAGCGTGAGTGGTAGGTGTTTAATTCATGACAGCGGTTGTTCGCCTGATAGTAAGCAGTATGTGTATAGAGTTTCGTTGCAGTCGGTCCATACTTTAGGAGGAGGTGCAGGAATATGGCTCGTTTGGTATTTGCAGTAAATCAAGAATATCGTAGTTTACGACATCGAGTCTCCTATAGCGTGAGTGGTAGGTGTTTAATTCATGACAGCGGTTGTTCGCCTGATAGTAAGCGGTATGTGTACCGAGTTTGGTTGCAGTCGGTGCACTACTTTAGGAGGAGGTGCAGGAAGAAAGCTCGCATGGTTTTGCAGTAATTCAAGAATATCGTAGTATACGACTTCGTGTCTCCTGTAGCGTGAATGGTAGGTGTTTAATTCATGACAGCGGTTGTTCGCCTGATAGTAAGCAGTATGTGTACAGAGTTAGGTTGCAGTCGGTCCATACTTTAGGAGGAGGTGCAGGAAGATGGCTCGCATGGTTTTGCAGTAATTCAAGAATATCGTAGTTTACGACTTCGTGTCTCCTGTTGCGTGAGTGGTAGGTGTTTAATTCATGACAGCGGTTGTTCGCCTGATAGTAAGCGGTATGTGTACCGAGTTTGGTTGCAGTCGGTCCACTACTTTAAAAGGAGGTGCAGGAAGATGGCTCGCATGGTTTGCAGTAAATCAAGAATATCGTAGTTTACAACTTCGAGTCTCCTGTAGCGTGAGTGGTAGGTGTTTAATTCATGACAGCGGTTGTTCGCCTGATAGTAAGCAGTTTGTGTACCGAGTTTGGTTGCAGACGGTATATTACTTTAGGAGGAGGTGCAGTAAGATGGTTCGCATTGTTTTGCAGTAAATCAAGAATATCGTAGTTTACAACTTCGTGTCTCCTGTAGCGTGAGTGGTAGGTGTTTAATTCATGACAGCGGTTGTTCGCCTGATAGTAAGCGGTATGTGTACCGAGTTTGGTTGCAGTCGGTCCACTACATAAGAAGGTGGTGCAGGAAGATCATTCGCATGGAATTGCAGTAATTCAAGAATATCGTAGTTTACGACTTCGTGTATCATGTAGCGTGAGTGGTAGGTGTTTAATTCATTACAGCGGTTGTTCACCTGATAGTGAGCAGTATGTGTACCCAGTTTGGTTGCAGTCGGTCCACTACTTTAGGGAGAAGTTCAGGAAGATTGCTCGCATGGTTTTGCAGTAATTCAAGAATATCGTAGTTTACGACTTCGTGTCTCCTGTTGCGTGAGTGGAAGGTGTTTAATTCATGACAGCGGTTGTTCGCCTGATAGTAAGCAGTATGTGTACCGAGTTTGGTTGCAGTCGGTCCACTACTTTAGGAGGAGGTGCAGGAAGATGGCTAGCATGGTTTTGCAGTAATTCAAGATTATCGTAGTTTACGACTTCGTGTCTCCTGTAGCGTGAGTGGTAGGTGTTTAATACATGACAGCGGTTATTCGCCTGATAGTAAGCAGTATGTGTACCGAGTTTGGTTGCAGTCGGTCCACTACTTTAGGAGGAGGTGCAGGAAGATGGATCGCATGGTTTTGCAGTAATACAAGAAAATTGTAGTTTTCGACTTCGAGTCTCCTGTAGCGTGAGTGGAAGTTGTTTAATACATGACAGCGGTTGTTCGCCTGATAGTAAGCAGTATGTGTACCGAGTTTGGTTGCAGTCGGTCCACTACTTTAGGAGGAGGTGCAGGAAGATGGATCGCATGGTTTTGCAGTAATTCAAGAAAATTGTAGTTTTCGACTTCGAGTCTCCTGTAGCGTGAGTGGAAGTTGTTTAATACATGACAGCGGTTGTTCGCCTGATAGTAAGCAGTATGTGTACCGAGTTTGGTTGCAGTTGGTCACTACTTTAGGAGGAGGTGCAGGAAGATGTCTCGCATTGTTTTGTAGTAATTCAAGAATATCGTAGTTTACGACTTCGTGTCTCCTGTTGCGTGAGTGGTAGGTGTTTAATTCATGACAGCGGATGTTCGCCTGATAGAAAGCAGAATGTGTACCGAGTTTGGTTGCAGTCGGTGCACTACTTTAGGAGTAGGTGCAGGAAGATGGCTCGCATGGTTTTGCAGTAATTCAAGATTATCGTAGTTTACGACTTCGTGTCTCCTGTAGCGTGAGTGGTAGGTGTTTAATTCATGACAGCGGTTGTTCGCCTGATAGTAAGCAGTATGTGTACCGAGTTTGGTTGCAGTTGGTCACTACTTTAGGAGGAGGTGCAGGAAGATGGCTCTCATTGTGTTGCAGTAATTCAAGAATATCGTAGTTTACGACTTCGTGTCTCCTGTAGTGTGAGTGGTAGGTGTTTAATACATGACAGCGGTTATTCGCCTGATAGTAAGCAGTATGTGTACCGAGTTTGGTTGCAGTCGGTCCACTATTTTAGGAGGAGGTGCAGGAAGATGGCTCGCATTGTTTTGCTGTAATTCAAGAATATCGTAGTTTACGACTTCGTGTCTCCTGTTGCGTGAGTCGTAGGTGTTTAATACATGACAGCGGTTATTCGCCTGATAGTAAGCAGTATGTGTACCGACTTTGGTTGTAGTCGGTCCACTACTTTAGGAGGAGGTGCAGGAAGATTGCTCGCATTATTGCAGTAATTCAAGATTATCGTAGTTTACGACTTCGTGTCTCCTGTAGCGTGAGTGGTAGATGTTTATTTCATGACAGCGGTTGTTCGCCTGATAGTAAGCAGTATGTGTACCGAGTTTGGTTGCAGTCGGTCTACTACTTTAGGAGGAGGTGCAGGAAGATGGTTCGCATGGTTTTGCAGTAATTCAAGAATATCGTAGTTTACGACTTCGTGTCTCCTGTAGCGTGAGTGGTAGGTGTTTAATTCATGACAGCGGTTATTCGCCAGATAGTGAGCAGTATGTGTATAGAGTTTGGTTGCAGTCGGTCCACACTTTAGGCGGAGGTGCAGGAAGATGTCTCGCATGGTTTTGTAGTAATTCAAGAATATCGTAGTTTACGACTTCGTGTCTCCTGTAGCGTGAGTGGTAGGTGTTTAATTCATGACAGCGGTTGTTCGCCTGATAGTAAGCAGTATGTGTACCGAGTTTGGTTGCAGTCGGTCCACTACTTTAGGAGGAGGTGCTGGAAGATGGCACGCATGGTTTTGCAGTAATTCAAGAAAATCGTAGTTTACGACATCAAGTCTCCTGTAGCGTGAGTGGTAGGTGTTTAATTCATGACAGCGGTTGTTCGTCTGATAGTAAGCAGTTTGTGTACCGGGTTTGGTTGCAGTCGGTCCACTACTTTAGGAGGAGATGCAGTAAGATGGCTCGCATTGTTTTGCAGTAATTCAAGAATATCGTAGTTTGCAACTTCGTGTCTCCTGTAGCGTGAGTGGTAGGTGTTTAATTCATGACAGCGATTGTTAGCCTGTTAGTAAGCAGTATGTGTACCGAGTTTGGTTGCAGTCGGTCCACTACTTTAGGAGGAGGTGCAGGAAGATGGCTAGCATGGTTTTGCAGTAATTCAAGAATATCTTAGTTTACGACTTCTTGTCTCCTGTAGCGTGAGTGGTAGGTGTTTAATTCATGACAGCGGTTATTCGCCTTATAGTAAGCAGTATGGGTACCGAGTTTGGTTGCAGTCGGTCCACTACTTTAGGAGGAGGTGCAGGCAGATCGCTCGCATGGTTTTGCAGTAAATCAAGAATATCGTAGTTTACGAATTCGTGTTTCCTGTAGCGTGAGTGGTAGGTGTTTAATTCATGACAGCGGTTGTTCGCCTGATAGTAAACAGTATGTGTACAGAGTTTGGTTGCAGTCGGTCCATACTTTAGGAGGAGGTGCAGGAATATGGCCCGCATGGTTTTGCAGTAATTCAAGAATATCCTAGTTTACGACTTCGTGTCTCCTGTTGGGTGAGTGGTAGGTGTTTAATTCATGACAGCGGTTGTTCGCCTGATAGTTAGCGGTATGAGTACCGAGTTTGGTTGCAGTCGGTCCACTACTTTAGGAGGAGGTGCAGGAAGATGGCTCGCATGTTTTGCAGTAAATCAAGAATATTGTAGTTTACGACTTAGACTCTCCTGTAGCGTGAGTGGTAGGTGTTTAATTCATGACAGCGTTTGTTCGCCTGATAGTAAGCAGTTTGTGTATTGAGTTTGGTTGCAGACGGTATATTACTTTAGGAGGAGGTGCAGTAAGATTGCTCGCTTTGTTTGCAGTAATTCAAGAATATCGTAGTTTACAACTTCGTGTGTCCTGTTGCGTGAGAGGAAGGTGTTTAATTCATGACAGCGGTTGTGCGCCTGATAGTAAGCGGTATGTGTACCGAGTTTGGTTGCAGTCGGTCCACTACATTAGGAGGTGGTGCAGGAAGATCTTTCGCATGGGTTTGCAGTAATTCAAGAATATCGTAGTTTACGACTTCGTGTATCACGTAGCGTGAGTGGTAGGTGTTTAATTCATTACAGCGGTTGTTCGCCTGATAGTTAGCAGTATGTGTACCGAGTTTGGTTGCAGTCGGTCCACTACTTTAGGGAGAAGTTCAGGAAGATGGCTCGCATGGTTTTGCAGTAATTCAAGAATATCGAAGCTTACGACTTCGTGTCTCCTGTTGCGTGAGTGGTAGGTGTTTTATTCATGACAGCGGTTGTTCGCCTGATAGTAAGCAGTATGTGTACCGAGTTTGGTTGCAGTCGGTCCACTACTTTAGGAGGAGGTGCAGGAAGATGGCTAGCATGGTTTTGCAGTAATTCAAGATTATCGTAGTTTACGACTTCGTGTCTCCTGTAGCGGGAGTGGTAGGTGTTTAATTCATGGCAGCGGTAGTTCGCCTGATAGTAAGCAGTATGTGTACCGAGTTTGGTTGCAGTTGGTCCACTACTTTAGGAAGAGGTGCAGGAAGATGGCTCGCATTGTTTTGCTGTAATTCAAGAATATCGTAGTTTACGACTTCGTGTCTCCTGTTGCGTGAGTCGTAGGTGTTTAATACAAGACAGCGGTTATTCGCCTGATAGTAAGCAGTATGTGTACCGACTTTGGTTGTAGTCGGTCCACTACTTTAGGAGGAGGTGCAGGAAGATTGCTCGCATTATTGCAGTAATTCAAGATTATCGTAGTTTACGACTTCTTGTCTCCTGTAGCGTGAGTGGTAGATGTTTATTTCATGACAGCGGTTGTTCGCCTGATAGTAAGCAGTATGTGTACCGAGTTTGGTTGCAGTCGGTCTACTACTTTAGGAGGAGGTGCAGGAAGATGGCTCGCATGGTTTTGCAGTAATTCAAGAATATCGTAGTTTACGACTTCGTGTCTCCTGTAGCGTGAGTGGTAGGTGTTTAATTCATGACAGCGGTTATTCGCCAGATAGTGAGCAGTATGTGTATAGAGTTTGGTTGCAGTCGGTCCACACTTTAGGCGGAGGTGCAGGAAGATGGCTCGCATGGTTTTGTAGTAATTCAAGAATATCGTAGTTTACGACTTCGTGTCTCCTGTAGCGTGAGTGGTAGGTGTTTAATTCATGACAGCGGTTGTTCGCCTGATAGTAAGCAGTATGTGTACCGAGTTTGGTTGCAGTCGGTCCACTACTTTAGGAGGAGGTGCTGGAAGATGGCACGCATGGTTTTGCAGTAATTCAAGAAAATCGTAGTTTACGACATCAAGTCTCCTGTAGCGTGAGTGGTAGGTGTTTAATTCATGACAGCGGTTGTTCGTCTGATAGTAAGCAGTTTGTGTACCGGGTTTGGTTGCAGTCGGTCCACTACTTTAGGAGGAGATGCAGTAAGATGGCTCGCATTGTTTTGCAGTAATTCAAGAATATCGTAGTTTGCAACTTCGTGTCTCCTGTAGCGTGAGTGGTAGGTGTTTAATTCATGACAGCGATTGTTAGTTTGATAGTAAGCAGTATGTGTACCGAGTTTGGTTGCAGTCGGTCCACTACTTTAGGAGGAGGTGCAGGATGATGGCTCGCATGGATTTGCAGTATTTCAAGAATATCGTAGTTTACGACTTCGTGTCTTCTGTAGCGTGAGTGGTAGGTGTTTAATTCATGACAGCGGTTGTTCGCCTGATAGTATGCGGTATGTGTACCGAGTTTGGTTGCAGTTGGGCACTACTTTAGGAGGAGGTGCAGGAAGATGGCTCGCATGGTTTTGCAGTAATTCAAGAATATCGGAGTTTACGACTTCGTGTCTCCTGTAGCGTGAGTGGTAGGTGTTTAATTCATGACAGCGGTTATTCGCCTGATAGTAAGCAGTATGTGTACCGTGTTTGGTTGCAGTTGGTGCACTACTTTAGGAGGAGGTGCAGGAAGATGGCTCGCATGGTTTTGCAGTAATTCAAGAATATCGGAGTTTACGACTTCGTGTCTCCTGTAGCGTGAGTGGTAGGTGTTTAATTCATGACAGCGGTTGTTCGCCTGATAGTAAGCAGTATGTGTATAGAGTTTCGTTGCAGTCGGTCCATACTTTAGGAGGAGGTGCAGGAATATGGCTCGTTTGGTATTTGCAGTAAATCAAGAATATCGTAGTTTACGACTTCGAGTCTCCTATAGCGTGAGTGGTAAGTGTTTAATTCATGACAGCGGTTGTTCGCCTGATAGTAAGCGGTATGTGTACCGAGTTTGGTTGCAGTCGGTGCAATACTTTAGGAGGAGGTGCAGGAAGAAAGCTCGCATGGTTTTGCAGTAATTCAAGAATATCGTAGTATACGACTTCGTGTCTCCTGTAGCGTGAATGGTAGGTGTTTAATTCATGACAGCGGTTGTTCGCCTGATAGTAAGCAGTATGTGTACAGAGTTAGGTTGCAGTCGGTCCATACTTTAGGAGGAGGTGCAGGAAGATGGCTCGCATGGTTTTGCAGTAATTCAAGAATATCGTAGTTTACGACTTCGTGTCTCCTGTTGCGTGAGTGGTAGGTGTTTAATTCATGACAGCGGTTGTTCGCCTGATAGTAAGCGGTATGTGTACCGAGTTTGGTTGCAGTCGGTCCACTACTTTAAAAGGAGGTGCAGGAAGATGGCTCGCATGGTTTGCAGTAAATCAAGAATATCGTAGTTTACAACTTCGAGTCTCCTGTAGCGTGAGTGGTATGTGTTTAATTCATGACAGCGGTTGTTCGCCTGATAGTAAGCAGTTTGTGTACCGAGTTTGGTTGCAGACGGTATATTACTTTAGGAGGAGGTGCAGTAAGATGGTTCGCATTGTTTTGCAGTAAATCAAGAATATCGTAGTTTACAACTTCGTGTCTCCTGTAGCGTGAGTGGTAGGTGTTTAATTCATGACAGCGGTTGTTCGCCTGATAGTAAGCGGTATGTGTACCGAGTTTGGTTGCAGTCGGTCCACTACTTTAAAAGGAGGTGCAGGAAGATGGCTCGCATGGTTTGCAGTAAATCAAGAATATCGTAGTTTACAACTTCGAGTCTCCTGTAGCGTGAGTGGTAGGTGTTTAATTCATGACAGCGGTTGTTCGCCTGATAGTAAGCAGTTTGTGTACCGAGTTTGGTTGCAGACGGTATATTACTTTAGGAGGAGGTGCAGTAAGATGGTTCGCATTGTTTTGCAGTAAATCAAGAATATCGTAGTTTACAATTTCGTGTCTCCTGTAGCGTGAGTGGTAGGTGTTTAATTCATGACAGCGGTTGTTCGCCTGATAGTAAGCAGTATGTGTATAGAGTTTCGTTGCAGTCGGTCCATACTTTAGGAGGAGGTGCAGGAATATGGCTCGTTTGGTATTTGCAGTAAATCAAGAATATCGTAGTTTACGACTTCGAGTCTCCTATAGCGTGAGTGGTAGGTGTTTAATTCATGACAGCGGTTGTTCGCCTGATAGTAAGCGGTATGTGTACCGAGTTTGGTTGCAGTCGGTGCACTACTTTAGGAGGAGGTGCAGGAAGAAAGCTCGCATGGTTTTGCAGTAATTCAAGAATATCGTAGTATACGACTTCGTGTCTCCTGTAGCGTGAATGGTAGGTGTTTAATTCATGACAGCGGTTGTTCGCCTGATAGTAAGCAGTATGTGTACAGAGTTAGGTTGCAGTCGGTCCATACTTTAGGAGGAGGTGCAGGAAGATGGCTCGCATGGTTTTGCAGTAATTCAAGAATATCGTAGTTTACGACTTCGTGTCTCCTGTTGCGTGAGTGGTAGGTGTTTAATTCATGACAGCGGTTGTTCGCCTGATAGTAATCGGTATGTGTACCGAGTTTGGTTGCAGTCGGTCCACTACTTTAAAAGGAGGTGCAGGAAGATGGCTCGCATGGTTTGCAGTAAATCAAGAATATCGTAGTTTACAACTTCGAGTCTCCTGTAGCGTGAGTGGTAGGTGTTTAATTCATGACAGCGGTTGTTCGCCTGATAGTAAGCAGTTTGTGTACCGAGTTTGGTTGCAGACGGTATATTACTTTAGGAGGAGGTGCAGTAAGATGGTTCGCATTGTTTTGCAGTAAATCAAGAATATCGTAGTTTACAACTTCGTGTCTCCTGTAGCGTGAGTGGTAGGTGTTTAATTCATGACAGCGGTTGTTCACCTGATAGTGAGCAGTATGTGTTCCCAGTTTGGTTGCAGTCGGTCCACTACTTTAGGGAGAAGTTCAGGAAGATTGCTCGCATGGTTTTGCAGTAATTCAAGAATATCGTAGTTTACGACTTCGTGTCTCCTGTTGCGTGAGTGGAAGGTGTTTAATTCATGACAGCGGTTGTTCGCCTGATAGTAAGCAGTATGTGTACCGAGTTTGGTTGCAGTCGGTCCACTACTTTAGGAGGAGGTGCAGGAAGATGGCTAGCATGGTTTTGCAGTAATTCAAGATTATCGTAGTTTACGACTTCGTGTCTCCTGTAGCGTGAGTGGTAGGTGTTTAATACATGACAGCGGTTATTCGCCTGATAGTAAGCAGTATGTGTACCGAGTTTGGTTGCAGTCGGTCCACTACTTTAGGAGGAGGTGCAGGAAGATGGATCGCATGGTTTTGCAGTAATTCAAGAAAATTGTAGTTTTCGACTTCGAGTCTCCTGTAGCGTGAGTGGAAGTTGTTTAATACATGACAGCGGTTGTTCGCCTGATAGTAAGCAGTATGTGTACCGAGTTTGGTTGCAGTTGGTCACTACTTTAGGAGGAGGTGCAGGAAGATGTCTCGCATTGTTTTGTAGTAATTCAAGAATATCGTAGTTTACGACTTCGTGTCTCCTGTTGCGTGAGTGGTAGGTGTTTAATTCATGACAGCGGATGATCGCCTGATAGAAAGCAGAATGTGTACCGAGTTTGGTTGCAGTCGGTGCACTACTTTAGGAGTAGGTGCAGGAAGATGGCTCGCATGGTTTTGCAGTAATTCAAGAATATCGTAGTTTACGACTTCGTGTCTCCTGTAGTGTGAGTGGTAGGTGTTTAATACATGACAGCGGTTATTCGCCTGATAGTAAGCAGTATGTGTACCGAGTTTGGTTGTAGTCGGTCCACTATTTTAGGAGGAGGTGCAGGAAGATGGATCGCATGGTTTTGCAGTAATTCAAGAAAATTGTAGTTTACGACTTCGAGTCTCCTGTAGCGTGAGTGGAAGGTGTTTAATTCATAAAGGCGGTTGTTCGCCTGATAGTAAGCAGTATGTGTACCGAGTTTGGTAGCAGTCGGTCCACTACTTTAGGAGGAGGTGCAGGAAGATGGCTCGCATTATTGCAGTAATTCAAGATTATCGTAGTTTACGACTTCGTGTCTCCTGTAGCGTGAGTGGTAGATGTTTAATTCATGACAGCGGATGTTCGCCTGATAGTAAGCAGTATGTGTACCGAGTTTGGTTGCAGTCGGTGCACTACTTTAGGAGTAGGTGCAGGAAGATGGCTCGCATGGTTTTGCAGTAATTCAAGATTATCGTAGTTTACGACTTCGTGTCTCCTGTAGCGTGAGTGGTAGGTGTTTAATTCATGACAGCGGTTGTTCGCCTGATAGTAAGCAGTATGTGTACCGAGTTTGGTTGCAGTTGGTCACTACTTTAGGAGGAGGTGCACGAAGATGGCTCGCATTGTTTTGCAGTAATTCAAGAATATCGTAGTTTACGACTTCGTGTCTCCTGTAGTGTGAGTGGTAGGTGTTTAATACATGACAGCGGTTATTCGCCTGATAGTAAGCAGTATGTGTACCGAGTTTGGTTGCAGTCGGTCCACTATTTTAGGAGGAGGTGCAGGAAGATGGATCGCATGGTTTTGCAGTAATTCAAGAAAATTGTAGTTTACGACTTCGAGTCGCCTGTAGCGTGAGTGGAAGGTGTTTAATTCATGACAGCGGTTGTTCGCCTGATAGTAAGCAGTATGTGTACCGAGTTTGGTAGCAGTCGGTCCACTACTTTAGGAGGAGGTGCAGGAAGATGGCTCGCATAATTGCAGTAATTCAAGATTATCTTAGTTTACGACTTCGTGTCTCCTGTAGCGTGAGTGGTAGATGTTTAATTCATGACAGCGGTTGTTCGCCTGATAGTAAGCAGTATGTGTACCGAGTTTGGTTGCAGTCGGTCTACTACTTTAAGAGGAGGTGCAGGTAGGTGGCTAGCATGGTTTTGCAGTAATTCAAGAATATCTTAGTTTATGACTTCGTGTCTCCTGTTGCGTGAGTGGTAGGTGTTTAATTCATGACAGCGGTTATTCGCCTGATAGTAAGCAGTATGTGTACCGTGTTTGGTTGCAGTCGGTCCACTACTTTAGGAGGAGCTGCAGGAAGATGGCTCGCATGGTTTTGCAGTAAATCAGGAATATCGTAGTTTACGAATTCGTGTCTCCTGTAGCGTGAGTGGTAGGTGTTTAATTCATGACAGCGGTTGTTCGCCTGACAGTAAGCGGTATGTGTACCGAGTTTGGTTGCAGTCGGTACACTACTTTAGGAGGAGGTGCAGGAAGATGGCTCGCATGGTGTGCAGTAAATCAAGAATATCTTAGTTTACGACTTCGACTCTCCTGTAGCGTGAGTGGTAGGTGTTTAATTCATGACAGCGGATGTTCGCCTGATAGCAAGCAGTTTATGTATTGAGTTTGTTTGCAGACGGTATATTACTTTAGGAGGAGGTGCAGTAAGATTGCTCGCATTGTTTTGCAGTAATTCAAGAATATCGTAGTTTACAACTTCGTGTATCATGTAGCGTGAGTGGTTGGTGTTTAATTCATTACAGCGGTTGTTCGCCTTATAGTTAGCAGTATGTGTACCGAGTTTGGTTGCAGTCGGTCCACTACTTTAGGGAGAAGTTCAGGAAGATGGCTCGCATGGTTTTGGAGTAATTCAAGAATATCGTAGCTTTCGACTTCGTGTCTCCTGTTGCGTGAGTGGTTGGTGTTTAATTCATGACAGCGGTTGTTCGCCTGATAGTAAGCAGTATGTGTACCGAGTTTGGTTGCAGTTGGTCCACTACTTTAGGAGGAGGTGCAGGACGATGGCTCGCATTGTTTTGCAGTAATTCAAGAATATCGTAGTTTACGACTTCGTGTCTCCTGTAGCGTGAGTGGTAGGTGTTTAATACATGACAGCGGTTATTCGCCTGATAGTAAGCAGTATGTGTACCGAGTTTGGTTGTAGTCGGTCCACTACTTTAGGAGGAGGTGCAGGAAGATTGCTCGCATTATTGCAGTAATTCAAGATTATCGTAGTTTACGACTTCGTGTCTCCTGTAGCGTGAGTGGTAGATGTTTATTTCATGACAGCGGATGTTCGCCTGATTGTAAGCAGTATGTGTACCGAGTTTGGTTGCAGTCGGTCTACTACTTTAGGAGGAGGTGCAGGAAGATTGCTCGCATTATTGCAGTAATTCAAGATTATCGTAGTTTACGACTTCGTGTCTCCTGTAGCGTGAGTGGTAGATGTTTATTTCATGACAGCGGTTGTTCGCCTGATAGTAAGCAGTATGTGTACCCAGTTTGGTTGCAGTCGGTCCACTACTTTAGGGGAGGTGCAGGAAGATATCTCGCATGGTTTTGCAGTAATTCAAGAATATCGTAGTTTACGACTTCGTGTCTCCTGTAGCGTGAGTGGTAGGTGTTTAATTCATGACAGCGGTTATTCGCCTGATAGTAAGCAGTATGTGTACCGAGTTTGGTTGCAGTCGGTCCACTACTTTAGGAGGAGATGCAGGAAGATGGCTCGCATGATTTTGCAGTAATTCAAGAATATCGTAGATTACGACTTCGTGTCTCCTGTGGCGTGAGAGGTAGGTGTTTAATTCATGACAGCGGTTGTTCGCCTGATAGTAAGTGGTATGTGTACCGAGTTTGGTTGCAGTCGGTCCACTACTTTAGGAGGAGATGCAGGAAGATGGCTCGCATGGTTTTGCAGTAATTCAAGATTATCGTAGTTTACGACTTCGTGTCTCCTGTAGCGTGAGTGGTAGGTGTTTAATTCATGACAGCGGTTGTTCGCCTGATAGTAAGCAGTATGTGTACCGAGTTTGGTTGCAGTTGGTCCACTACTTTAGGAGGAGGTGCAGGAAGATGGCTCGCATGGTTTTGCAGTAATTCAAGAATATCGTAGTTTACGACTTCGGGTCTCCTGTAGCGTGAGTGGTAGGTGTTTAATACATGACAGCGGTTATTCGCCTGATAGTAAGCAGTATGTGTACCGAGTTTGGTTGCAGTCGGTCCACTACTTTAGGAGGATGTGCAGGAAGATTGCTCGCATTATTGCAGTAATTCAAGATTATCGTAGTTTACGACGTCGTGTCTCCTGTTGCGTGAGTGGTAGGTGTTTAATTCATGACAGCGGTTGTTCGCCTGATAGTAAACAGTATGTGTACCGAGTTTGGTTGCAGTCGGTCCATACTTTAGGAGGAGGTGCAGGAGTATGGCTCGTTTGGTTTTTGCAGTAAATCATGAATATCGTAGTTTACGACTTCGAGTCTCCTATAGCGTGAGTGGTAGGTGTTTAATTCATGACAGCGGTTTTTCGCCTGATAGTAAGCGGTATGTGTACCGAGATTGGTTGCAGTCGGTGCACTACTTTAGGAGGAGGTGCAGGAAGATGGCTCGCATGGTTTTGCAGTAATTCAAGAATATCGTAGTTTACGACTTCGTGTCTCCTGTAGCGTGAGTGGTAGGTGTTTAATTCATGACAGCGGCTATTCGCCTGATAGTAAGCAGTATGTGTACCGAGTTTGGTTGCAGTTGGTCTATTACTTTAGGAGGAGGTGCAGGAAGATGGCTCGCATTGTTTTGCAGTAATTCAAGAATATCGTAGTTTACGACTTCGTGTCTCCTGTAGCGTGAGTGGTAGGAGTTTAATACATGACAGCGGTTATTCGCCTGATAGTAAGCAGTATGTGTACCGAGTTTGGTTGCAGTCGGTCCACTACTTTAGGAGGAGGTGCAGGAAGATGGCTCGCATTGTTTTGCAGTAATTCAAGAATATCGTAGTTTACGACTTCGTGTCTCCTGTAGCGTGAGTGGTAGGAGTTTAATACATGACAGCGGTTATTCGCCTGATAGTTAGCTGTATGTGTACCGAGTTTGGTTGCAGTCGGTCCACTACTTTAGGGAGAAGTTCAGGAAGATGGCTCGCATGGTTTTGCAGTAATTCAAGAATATCGTAGCTTTCGACTTCGTGTCTCCTGTTGCGTGAGTCGTAGGTGTATAATTCATGACAGCGGTTGTTCGCCTGATAGTAAGCAGTATGTGTACCGAGTTTGGTTGCAGTCGGTCCACTACTTTAGGAGGAGGTGCAGCAAGATTGCTAGCATGGTTTTGCAGTAATTCAAGATTATCGTAGTTTACGACTTCGTGTCTCCTGTAGCGGGAGTGGTAGGTGTTTAATTCATGACAGCGGTTGTTCGCCTGATAGTAAGCAGTATGTGTACCGAGTTCGGTTGCAGTTGGTCCACTACTTTAGGAGGAGGTGCAGGAAGATGGCTCGCATTGTTTTGCAGTAATTCAAGAATATCGTAGTTTACGGCTTCGTGTCTCCTGTAGCGTGAGTGGTAGGTGTTTAATACATGACAGCGGTTATTCGCCTGATAGTAAGCAGTATGTGTACCGAGTTTGGTTGTAGTCGGTCCACTACTTTAGAAGGAGGTGCAGGAAGATTGCTCGCATTATTGCAGTAATTCAAGATTATCGTAGTTTACGACTTCGTGTTTCCTGTAGCGTGAGTGGTAGATGTTTATTTCATGACAGCGGTTGTTCGCCTGATAGTAAGCAGTATGTGTACCGAGTTTGGTTGCAGTCGGTCTACTACTTTAGGAGGAGGTGCAGGAAGATGGCTCGCATGGTTATGCAGTAATTCAAGAATATCGTAGTTTACGACTTCGACTCTCCTGTAGCGTGAGTGGTAAGTGTTTAATTCATGACAGCGGTTGTTCGCCTGATAGTAAGCAGTTTGTGTATTGAGTTTGGTTGCAGACGGTATTTTACTTTAGGAGGAGGTGCAGTAAGATTGCTCGCATTGTTTTGCAGTAATTCAAGAATATCGTAGTTTACAACTTCGTGTCTCCTGTAGCGTGAGTGGTAGGTGTTTAATTCATGACAGCGGTTGTTCGCCTGATAGTAAGCGGTATGTGTACCAAGTTTGGTTGCAGTCGGTCCACTACATTAGGAGGTGGTGCAGGAAGATCTTTCGCATTGTTTTGCAGTAATTCAAGAATATCGTAGTTTACGACTTCGTGTATCATGTAGCGTGAGTGGTAGGTGTTTAATTCATTACAGCGGTTGTTCGCCTGATAGTTAGCAGTATGTGTACCGAGTTTGGTTGCAGTCGGTCCACTACTTTAGGGAGAAGTTCAGGAAGATGGCTCGCATGGTTTTGGAGTAATTCAAGAATATCGTAGCTTTCGACTTCGTGTCTCCTGTTGCGTGAGTGGTAGGTGTTTAATTCATGACAGCGGTTGTTCGCCTGATAGTAAACAGTATGTGTACAGAGCTTGGTTGCAGTCGGTCCATACTTTAGGAGGAGGTGCAGGAATATGGCCCGCATGGTTTTGCAGTAATTCAAGAATATCGTAGTTTACGACTTCGTGTCTCCTGTTGCGTGAGTCGTAGGTGTTTAATTCATGACAGCGGTTGTTCGCCTGATAGTAAGCGGTATGTGTACCGAGTTTGGTTGCAGTCGGTACACTACTTTAGGAGGAGGTGCAGGAAGATGGCTCGCATGGTGTGCAGTAAATCAAGAATATCTTAGTTTTCCGACTTCGACTCCCCTGTAGCGTGAGTGGTAGGTGTTTAATTCATGACAGCGGTTGTTCGCCTGATAGTAAGCAGTTTGTGTATTGAGTTTGGTTGCAGACGGTATATTACTTTAGGAGGAGGTGCAGTAAGATTGCTCGCATTGTTTTGCAGTAATTCAAGAAAATCGTAGTTTACAACTTCGTGTCTCCTGTAGCGTGAGTGGTAGGTGTTTAATTCATGACAGCGGTTGTTCGCCTGATAGTAAGCGGTATGTGTACCAAGTTTGGTTGCAGTCGGTCCACTACATTAGGAGGTGGTGCAGGAAGATCTTTCGCATGGTTTTGCAGTAATTCAAGAATATCGTAGTTTACGACTTCGTGTATCATGTAGCGTGAGTGGTAGGTGTTTAATTCATTACAGCGGTTTTTCGCCTGATAGTTAGCAGTATGTGTACCGAGTTTGGTTGCAGTCGGTCCACTACTTTAGGGAGAAGTTCAGGAAGATGGCTCGCATGGTTTTGGAGTACTTCAAGAATATCGTAGCTTTCGACTTCGTGTCTCCTGTTGCGTGAGTGGTAGGTGTTTAATTCATGACAGCGGTTGTTCGCCTGATAGTAAGCAGTATGTGTACCGAGTTTGGTTGAAGTCGGTCCACTACTTTAGGAGGAGGTGCAGGAAGATGGCTAGCATGGTTTTGCAGTAATTCAAGATTATCGTAGTTTACGACTTCGTGTCTCCTGTAGCGTGAGTGGTAGGTGTTTAATTCATTACAGCGGTTGTTCGCCTGATAGTAAGCAGTATGTGTACCGAGTTTGGTTGTAGTCGGTCCACTACTTTAGGAGGAGGTGCAGGAAGATTGCTCGCATTATTGCAGTAATTCAAGATTATCGTAGTTTACGACTTCGTGTCTCCTGTAGCGTGAGTGGTAGATGTTTATTTCATGACAGCGGATGTTCGCCTGATAGTAAGCAGTATGTGTACCGAGTTTGGTTGCAGTCGGTCTACTACTTTAGGAGGAGGTGCAGGAAGATTGCTCGCATTATTGCAGTAATTCAAGATTATCGTAGTTTACGACTTCGTGTCTCCTGTAGCGTGAGTGGTAGATGTTTATTTCATGACACCGGTTGTTCGCCTGATAGTAAGCAGTATGTGTACCCAGTTTGGTTGCAGTCGGTCCACTACTTTAGGGGAGGTGCAGGAAGATATCTCGCATGGTTTTGCAGTAATTCTAGAATATCGTAGTTTACGACTTCGTGTCTCCTGTAGCGTGAGTGGTAGGTGTTTAATTCATGACAGCGGTTATTCGCCTGATAGTAAGCAGTATGTGTACCGAGTTTGGTTGCAGTCGGTCCACTACTTTAGGAGGAGATGCAGGAAGATGGCTCGCATGATTTTGCAGTAATTCAAGAATATCGTAGATTACGACTTCGTGTCTCCTGTGGCGTGAGTGGTAGGTGTTTAATTCATGACAGCGGTTGTTCGCCTGATAGTAAGTGGTATGTGTACCGAGTTTGGTTGCAGTCGGTCCACTACTTTAGGAGGAGATGCAGGAAGATGGCTCGCATGGTTTTGCAGTAATTCAAGATTATCGTAGTTTACGACTTCGTGTCTCCTGTAGCGTGAGTGGTAGGTGTTTAATTCATGACAGCGGTTGTTCGCCTGATAGTAAGCAGTATGTGTACCGAGTTTGGTTGCAGTTGGTCCACTACTTTAGGAGGAGGTGCAGGAAGATGGCTCGCATGGTTTTGCAGTAATTCAAGAATATCGTAGTTTACGACTTCGGGTCTCCTGTAGCGTGAGTGGTAGGTGTTTAATACATGACAGCGGTTATTCGCCTGATAGTAAGCAGTATGTGTACCGAGTTTGGTTGCAGTCAGTCCACTACTTTAGGAGGAGGTGCAGGAAGATTGCTCGCATTATTGCAGTAATTCAAGATTATCGTAGTTTACGACGTCGTGTCTCCTGTTGCGTGAGTGGTAGGTGTTTAATTCATGACAGCGGTTGTTCGCCTGATAGTAAACAGTATGTGTACCGAGTTTGGTTGCAGTCGGTCCATACTTTAGGAGGAGGTGCAGGAGTATGGCTCGTTTGGTTTTTGCAGTAAATCATGAATATCGTAGTTTACGACTTCGAGTCTCCTATAGCGTGAGTGGTAGGTGTTAAATTCATGACAGCGGTTTTTCGCCTGATAGTAAGCGGTATGTGTACCGAGTTTGGTTGCAGTCGGTGCACTACTTTAGGAGGAGGTGCAGGAAGATGGCTCGCATGGTTTTGCAATAATTCAAGAATATCGTAGTTTACGACTTCGTGTCTCCTGTAGCGTGAGTGGTAGGTGTTTATTCCTTGACAGCGGCTATTCGCCTGATAGTAAGCAGTATGTGTACCGAGTTTGGTTGCAGTTGGTCCATTACTTTAGGAGGAGGTGCAGGAAGATGGCTCGCATTGTTTTGCAGTAATTCAAGAATATCGTAGTTTACGACTTCGTGTCTCCTGTAGCGTGAGTGGTAGGAGTTTAATACATGACAGCGGTTATTCGCCTGATAGTAAGCAGTATGTGTACCGAGTTTGGTTGCAGTCGGTCCACTACTTTAGTAGGAGGTGCAGGAAGATGGCTCGCATTGTTTTGCAGTAATTCAAGAATATCGTAGTTTACGACTTCGTGTCTCCTGTAGCGTGAGTGGTAGGAGTTTAATACATGACAGCGGTTATTCGCCTGATAGTTAGCAGTATGTGTACCGAGTTTGGTTGCAGTCGGTCCACTACTTTAGGGAGAAGTTCAGGAAGATGGCTCGCATGGTTTTGCAGTAATTCAAGAATATCGTAGCTTTCGACTTCGTGTCTCCTGTTGCGTGAGTCGTAGGTGTATAATTCATGACAGCGGTTGTTCGCCTGATAGTAAGCAGTATGTGTACCGAGTTTGGTTGCAGTCGGTCCACTACTTTAGGAGGAGGTGCAGCAAGATTGCTAGCATGGTTTTGCAGTAATTCAAGATTATCGTAGTTTACGACTTCGTGTCTCCTGTAGCGGGAGTGGTAGGCGTTTAATTCATGACAGCGGTTGTTCGCCTGATAGTAAGTAGTATGTGTACCGAGTTTGGTTGCAGTTGGTCCACTACTTTAGGAGGAGGTGCAAGAAGATGGCACGCATTGTTTTGCAGTAATTCAAGAATATCGTAGTTTACGACTTCGTGTCTCCTGTAGCGTGAGTGGTAGGAGTTTAATACATGACAGCGGTTATTCGCCTGATAGTTAGCAGTATGTGTACCGAGTTTGGTTGCAGTCGGTCCACTACTTTAGGGAGAAGTTCAGGAAGATGGCTCGCATGGTTTTGCAGTAATTCAAGAATATCGTAGCTTTCGACTTCGTGTCTCCTGTTGCGTGAGTCGTAGGTGTATAATTCATGACAGCGGTTGTTCGCCTGATAGTAAGCAGTATGTGTACCGAGTTTGGTTGCAGTCGGTCCACTACTTTAGGAGGAGGTGCAGCAAGATTGCTAGCATGGTTTTGCAGTAATTCAAGATTATCGTAGTTTACGACTTCGTGTCTCCTGTAGCGGGAGTGGTAGGCGTTTAATTCATGACAGCGGTTGTTCGCCTGATAGTAAGCAGTATGTGTACCGAGTTTGGTTGCAGTTGGTCCACTACTTTAGGAGGAGGTGCAAGAAGATGGCACGCATTGTTTTGCAGTAATTCAAGAATATCGTAGTTTACGGCTTCGTGTCTCCTGTAGCGTGAGTGGTAGGTGTTTAATACATGACAGCGGTTATTCGCCTGATAGTAAGCAGTATGTGTACCGAGTTTGGTTGCAGTCGGTCCACTACTTTAGGAGGAGATGCAGGAAGATGGCTCGCATGATTTTGCAGTAATTCAAGAATATCGTAGATTACGACTTCGTGTCTCCTGTGGCGTGAGTGGTAGGTGTTTAATTCATGACAGCGGTTGTTCGCCTGATAGTAAGTGGTATGTGTACCGAGTTTGGTTGCAGTCGGTCCACTACTTTAGGAGGAGATGCAGGAAGATGGCTCGCATGGTTTTGCAGTAATTCAAGATTATCGTAGTTTACGACTTTGTGTCTCCTGTAGCGTGAGTGGTAGGTGTTTAATTCATGACAGCGGTTGTTCGCCTGATAGTAAGCAGTATGTGTACCGAGTTTGGTTGCAGTTGGTCCACTACTTTAGGAGGAGGTGCTGGAAGATGGCTCGCATGGTTTTGCAGTAATTCAAGAATATCGTAGTTTACGACTTCGGGTCTCCTGTAGCGTGAGTGGTAGGTGTTTAATACATGACAGCGGTTATTCGCCTGATAGTAAGCAGTATGTGTACCGAGTTTGGTTGCAGTCGGTCCACTACTTTAGGAGGAGGTGCAGGAAGATTGCTCGCATTATTGCAGTAATTCAAGATTATCGTAGTTTACGACGTCGTGTCTCCTGTTGCGTGAGTGGTAGGTGTTTAATTCATGACAGCGGTTGTTCGCCTGATAGTAAACAGTATGTGTACCGAGTTTGGTTGCAGTCGGTCCATACTTTAGGAGGAGGTGCAGGAGTATGGCTCGTTTGGTTTTTGCAGTAAATCATGAATATCGTAGTTTACGACTTCGAGTCTCCTATAGCGTGAGTGGTAGGTGTTTAATTCATGACAGCGGTTTTTCGCCTGATAGTAAGCGGTATGTGTACCGAGTTTGGTTGCAGTCGGTCCACTACTTTAGGAGGAGGTGCAGGAAGATTGCTCGCATTATTGCAGTAATTCAAGATTATCGTAATTTACGACTTCGTGTTTCCTGTAGCGTGAGTGGTAGATGTTTATTTCATGACAGCGGTTGTTCACCTGATAGTAAGCAGTATGTGTACCGAGTTTGGTTGCAGTCGGTCTACAACTTTAGGAGGAGGTGCAGGAAGATGGCTCGCATGGTTATGCAGTAATTCAAGAATATCGTAGTTTACGACTTCGGGTCTCCTGTAGCGTGAGTGGTAGGTGTTTAATTCATGACAGCGGTTGTTCGCCTGATAGTGCGCAGTATGTGTACAGAGTTTGGTTGCAGTCGGTCCACACTTTAGGCGAAGGTGCAGGAAGATGGCTCGCATGGTTTTGTAGTAATTCAAGAATATCGTAGTTTACGACTTCGTGTCTCCTGTAGCGTGAGTGGTAGGTGATTAATCCATGACAGCGGTTGTTCGCCTGATAGTAAGCAGTATGTGTACCGAGTTTGGTTGCAGTTAGTCCACTACTTTAGGAGGAGGTGCAGGAAGATGGCTCGCATTGTTTTGCAGTAATTCAAGAATATCGTAGTTTACGACTTCGTGTCTCCTGTAGCGTGAGTGGTAGGTGTTTAATACATGACAGCGGTTATTCGCCTGATAGTAAGCAGTATGTGTACCGAGTTTGGTTGCAGTCGGTCCACTACTTTAGGAGGAGGTGCAGGAAGATTGCTGACATTATTGCAGTAATTCAAAATTATCGTAGTTTACGACTTCGTGTCTCCTGTAGCGTGAGTGGTAGATGTTTATTTCATGACAGCGGTTGTTCCCCTGATAGTAAGCAGTATGTGTACCGAGTTTGGTTGCAGTCGGTCTACTACTTTAAGAGGAGGTGCAGGAAGATGGCTCGCATGGTTTCGCAGTAATTCAAGAATATCGTAGTTTACGACTTCGTGTCTCCTGTAGCGTGAGTGGTAGGTGTTTAATACAAGACAGCGGTTGTTCGCCTGATAGTGAGCAGTATGTGTACAGAGTTTGGTTGCAGTCGGTCCACACTTTAGGAGGAGGTGCAGGAAGATGGCTCGCATGGTTTCGCAGTAATTCAAGAATATCGTAGTTTACGACTTCGGGTCTCCTGTAGCGTGAGTGGTAGGTGTTTAATACATGACAGCGGTTATTCGCCTGATAGTAAGCAGTATGTGTACCGAGTTTGGTTGCAGTCGGTCCACTACTTTAGGAGGAGGTGCAGGAAGATTGCTCGCATGGTTTTGCATTAATTCAAGAATATCGTAGTTTACGACTTCGTGTCTCCTGTTGCGTGAGTGGTAGGTGTTTAATTCATGACAGCGGTTGTTCGCCTGATAGTAAGCAGTATGTGTGCCGAGTTTGGTGGCAGTCGGTCCACTACTTTAGGAGGAGGTGCTGGAAGATGGCTAGCATGGTTTTGCAGTAATTCAAGATTATCGTAGTTTACGACTTCGTGTCACCTGCAGCGTGAGTGGTAGGTGTTTAATTCATGCCAGCGGTTGTTCGCCTGATAGTAAGCAGTATTTGTAACGAGTTTGGTTGCAGTTGGTCCACTACTTTAGGAGGAGGTGCAGGAAGATGGCTCGCTTTGTTTTGCAGTAATTCAAGAATATCGTAGTTTACGACTTCGTGTCTCCTGTAGCGTGAGTGGTAGGTGTTTAATACATGGCAGCGGTTATTCGCCTGATAGTAAGCAGTATGTGTACCGAGTTTGGTTGCAGTCGGTCCACTACTTTAGGAGGAGGTGCAGGAAGATTGCTCGCATTATTGCAGTAATTCAAGATTATCGTAGTTTACGACTTCGTGTATCCTGTAGCGTGAGTGGTAGATGTTTATTTCATGACAGCGGTTGTTCGCCTGATAGTAAGCAGTATGTGTACCGAGTTTGGTTGCAGTAGGTCTACTACTTTAGGAAGAGGTGCAGGAAGATGGCTCGCATGGTTTTGCAGTAATTCAAGAATATCGTAGTTTACGACTTCGTGTCTCCTGTAGCGTGAGTGGTAGGTGTTTAATTCATGACAGCGGTTGTTCGCCTGATAGTGAGCAGTATGTGTACAGAGATTGGTTGCAGTCGGTCCACACTTTAGGAGGAGGTGCAGGAAGATGTCTCGCATGGTTTTGTAGTAATTCAAGAATATCGTAGTTTACGACTTCGTGTCTCCTGTAGCGTGAGTGGTAGGTGTTTAATTCATGACAGCGGTTGTTCGCCTGATAGTAAGCAGTATGTGTACCGAGTTTGGTTGCAGTCGGTCCACTACTTTAGGGGAGGTGCAGGAAGATGTCTCGCATGGTTTTGCAGTAATTCAAGAATATCGTAGTTTACGACTTCGTGTCTCCTGTAGCGTGAGTGGTAGGTGTTTAATTCATGACAGCGGTTATTCGCCTGATAGTAAGCAGTATGTGTACCGTGTTTGGTTGCAGTCGGTCCACTACTTTAGGAGGAGGTGCTGGAAGATGGCTAGCATGGTTTTGCAGTAATTCAAGATTATCGTAGTTTACGACTTCGTGTCACCTGTAGCGTGAGTGGTAGGTGTTTAATTCATGCCAGCGGTTGTTCGCCTGATAGTAAGCAGTATGTGTACCGAGTTTGGTTGCAGTTGGTCCACTACTTTAGGAGGAGGTGCAGGAAGATGGCTCGCTTTGTTTTGCAGTAATTCAAGAATATCGTAGTTTACGACTTCGTGTCTCCTGTAGCGTGAGTGGTAGGTGTTTAATACATGGCAGCGGTTATTCGCCTGATAGTAAGCAGTATGTGTACCGAGTTTGGTTGCAGTCGGTCCACTACTTTAGGAGGAGGTGCAGGAAGATTGCTCGCATTATTGCAGTAATTCAAGATTATCGTAGTTTACGACTTCGTGTATCCTGTAGCGTGAGTGGTAGATGTTTATTTCATGACAGCGGTTGTTCGCCTGATAGTAAGCAGTATGTGTACCGAGTTTGGTTGCAGTAGGTCTACTACTTTAGGAAGAGGTGCAGGAAGATGGCTCGCATGGTTTTGCAGTAATTCAAGAATATCGTAGTTTACGACTTCGTGTCTCCTGTAGCGTGAGTGGTAGGTGTTTAATTCATGACAGCGGTTGTTCGCCTGATAGTGAGCAGTATGTGTACAGAGATTGGTTGCAGTCGGTCCACACTTTAGGAGGAGGTGCAGGAAGATGTCTCGCATGGTTTTGTAGTAATTCAAGAATATCGTAGTTTACGACTTCGTGTCTCCTGTAGCGTGAGTGGTAGGTGTTTAATTCATGACAGCGGTTGTTCGCCTGATAGTAAGCAGTATGTGTACCGAGTTTGGTTGCAGTCGGTCCACTACTTTAGGGGAGGTGCAGGAAGATGTCTCGCATGGTTTTGCAGTAATTCAAGAATATCGTAGTTTACGACTTCGTGTCTCCTGTAGCGTGAGTGGTAGGTGTTTAATTCATGACAGCGGTTATTCGCCTGATAGTAAGCAGTATGTGTACCGTGTTTGGTTGCAGTCGGTCCACTACTTTAGGAGGAGGTGCAGGAAGATGGCTCGCATGGTTTTGCAGTAAATCAAGAATATCGTAGTTTACGACTTCGTGTCTCCTGTAGCGTGAGTGGTAGGTGTTTAATTCATGACAGCGGTTGTTCGCCTGATAGTAAGCAGTATGTGTACCGAGTTTGGTTGCAGTCGGTCCATACTTTAGGTGGAGGTGCAGGAATATGGCTCGTTTGGTTTTTGCAGTAAATCATGAATATCGTAGTTTACGACTTCGAGTCTCCTATAGCGTGAGTGGTAGGTGTTTAATTCATGACAGGGGTTGTTCGCCTGATAGTAAGCGGTATGTGTACCGAGTTTGGTTGCAGTCGGTGCACTACTTTAGGAGGAGGTGCAGGAAGATGGCACGCATGGTTTTGCAGTAATTCAAGATTATCGTAGTTTACGACTTCGTGTCACCTGTAGCGTGAGTGGTAGATGTTTATTTCATGACAGCGGTTGTTCGCCTGATAGTAAGCAGTATGTGTACCGAGTTTGGTTGCAGTCGGTCTACTACTTTAGGAGGAGGTGCAGGAAGATGGCTCGCATGGTTTTGGAGTAATTCAAGAATATCGTAGTTTACGACTTCGTGTCTCCTGTAGCGTGAGTGGTAGGTGTTTAATTCATGACAGCGGTTGTTCGCCTGATAGTGAGCAGTATGTGTACAGAGTTTGGTTGCAGTCGGTCCACACTTTAGGCGGAGGTGCAAGAAGATGTCTCGCATGGTTTTGTAGTAATTCAAGAATATCGTAGTTTACGACTTCGTGTCTCCTGTAGCGTTAGTGGTAGGTGTTTAATTCATTACAGCGGTTGTTCGCCTGATAGTAAGCAGTATGTGTACCGAGGTTGGTTGCAGTTAGTCCACTACTTTAGGAGGAGGTGCAGGATGATGACTCGCATTGTTTTGCAGTAATTCAAGAATATCGTAGTTTACGACTTCGTGTCTCCTGTAGCGTGAATGGTAGGTGTTTAATACATGACAGCGGTTATTCGCCTGATTGTAAGCAGTATGTGTACCGAGTTTGGTTGCAGTCGGTCCACTACTTTAGGAGGAGGTGCAGGAAGGTTGCTCGCATTATTGCAGTAATTCTAAATTATCGTAGTTTACGACTTCGTGTCTCCTGTAGCGTGAGTGGTAGATGTTTCTTTCATGACAGCGGTTGTTCGCCTTATAGTAAGCAGTATGTGTACCGAGTTTGGTTGCAGTCGGTCTACTACTTTAGGAGGAGGTGCAGGAAGATGGCTCGCATGGTTTCGCAGTAATTCAAGAATATCGTAGTATACGACTTCGTGTCTCCTGTAGCGTGAGTGGTAGGTGTTTAATTCATGACAGCGGTTGTTCGCTTGATAGTGAGCAGTATGTGTACAGAGTTTGGTTGCAGTTGGTCCACACTTTAGGAGGAGGTGCAGGAAGATGGCACGCATGGTTTTGTAGTAATTCAAGAATATCGTAGTTTACGACTTCGTGTCTCCTGTAGCGTGAGTGGTAGGTGTTTAATTCATGACAGCGGTTGTTCGCCTGATAGTAAGCAGTATGTGTACCCAGTTTGGTTGCAGTCGGTCCACTACTTTAGGGGAGGTGCAGGAAGATGGCTCGCATGGTTTTGCAGTAATTCAAGAATATCGTAGTTTACGACTTCGTGTCTCCTGTAGCGTGAGTGGTAGGTGTTTAATTCATGACAGCGGTTATTCGCCTGATAGTAAGCAGTATGTGTACCGAGTTTGGTTGCAGTCGGTCCACTACTTTAGGAGGAGATGCAGGAAGATGGCTCGCATGATTTTCCAGTAATTCAAAAATATCGTAGATTACGACTTCGTGTCTCCTGTGGCGTGAGTGGTAGGTGTTTAATTCATGACAGCGGTTGTTCGCCTGATAGTAAGCGGTATGTGTACCGAGTTTGGTTGCAGTCGGTCCACTACTTTAGGAGGAGATGCAGGAAGATGTTTCGCATGGTTTTGCAGTAATTCAAGAATATCGTAGTTTACGACTTCGTGTATCATGTAACGTGAGTGGTAGGTGTTTAATTTATGACAGCGGTTGTTCGCCTGATAGTGAGCAGTATGTGTACCGAGTTTGGTTGCAGTTGGTCCACTACTTTAGGGAGAAGTTCAGGAAGATGGCTCGCATGGTTTTGTAGTAATTAAAGAATATCGTAGTTTACGACTTCGTGTCTCCTGTAGCGTGAGTGGTAGGTGTTTAATTCATGACAGCGGTTGTTCGCCTGATAGTAAGCAGTATGTGTACAGAGTTTGGTTGCAGTCGGTCCACTCCTTTCGGAGGAGGTGCAGGAAGATTGCTCGCATTATTGCAGTAGTTCAAGATTATCGTAGTTTACGACTTCGTGTCTCCTGTAGCGTGAGTGGTAGGTGTTTAATTCATGACAGCGGTTATTCGCCTGATAGTAAGCAGTATGTGTACCGAGTTTGGTTGCAGTCGGTCCACTACTTTAGGAGGAGGTGCTGGAAGATGGCTCGCATTGTTTTGTAGTAATTCAAGAATATCGTAGTTTACGACTTCGTGTCTCCTGTAGCGTGAGTGGTAGGTGTTTAATACATGACAGCGGTTATTCGCCTGATATTAAGCAGTATGTGCACCGAGTTTGGTTGTAGTCGGTCCACTACTTTTGGAGGAGGTGCAGGAAGATTGCGCGCATTATTGCAGTAATTCAAGATTATCGTAGTTTACGACTTCGTGTCTCCTGTAGCGTGAGTGGTAGATGTTTATTTCATGACAGCGGTTGTTCGCCTGATAGTAAGCAGTATGTGTACCGAGTTTGGTTGCAGTCGGTCTACTACTTTAGGAGGAGGTGCAGGAAGATGGCTCGCATGGTTTTGGAGTAATTCAAGAATATCGTAGTTTACGACTTCGTGTCTCCTGTAGCGTGAGTGGTAGGTGTTTAATTCATGACAGCGGTTGTTCGCCTGATAGTATGCAGTATGTGTACCGAGTTTGGTTGCAGTTGGTCCACTACTTTAGGAGGAGGTGCAGGAAGCTGGCTCGCATTGTTTTGCAGTAATTCAAGAATATCCTAGTTTACGACTTCGTGTCTCCTGTAGCGTGAGTGGTAGGTGTTTAATGCATGACAGCGGTTATTCGCCTGATAGTAAGCAGTATGTGTACCGAGTTTGGTTGCAGTCGGTCCACTACTTTAGGAGGAGGTGCAGGAAGATTGCTCGCATTATTGCAGTAATTCAAGATTATCGTAGTTTACGACTTCGTGTCTCCTGTAGCGTGAGTGGTAGGTGTTTAATTCATGACAGCGGTTGTTCGCCTGATAGTAAGCAGTATGTGTACCCAGTTTGGTTGCAGTCGGTCCAATACTTTAGGGGAGGTGCAGGAAGATGTCTCGCATGGTTTTGCAGTAATTCAAGAATATCGTAGTTTACGACTTCGTGTCTCCTGTAGCGTGAGTGGTAGGTGTTTAATTCATGACAGCGGTTATTCGCCTGATAGTAAGCAGTATGTGTACCGAGTTTGGTTGCAGTCGGTCCACTACTTTAGGAGGGGATGCAGGAAGATGGCTCGCATGATTTTGCAGTAAATCAAGAATATCGTAGATTACGACTTCGTGTCTCCTATGGCGTGAGTGGTAGGTGTTTAATTCATGACAGCGGTTGTTCGCCTGATAGTAAGCGGTATGTGTACCGAGTTTGGTTGCAGTCGGTCCACTACTTTAGGAGGAGATGCAGGAAGATGGCTCGCATGGTTTTGCAGTAACTCAAGATTATCGTAATTTACGACTTCGTGTCTCCTGTGGCGTGAGTGGTAGGTGTTTAATTCATGACAGCGGTTGTTCGCCTGATAGTAAGCAGTATGTGTACCGAGTTTGGTTGCAGTCGGTCCACTACTTTAGGAGGAGGTGCAGGAAGATGGCTCGCATTGTTTTGCAGTAATTCAAGAATATCGTAGTTTACGACTTCGGGTCTCCTGTAGCGTGAGTGGTAGGTGTTTAATACATGACAGCGGTTATTCGCCTGATAGTAAGCAGTATGTGTACCGAGTTTGGTTGCAGTCGGTCCACTACTTTAGGAGGAGGTGCAGGAAGATTGCTCGCATTATTGCAGTAATTCAAGATTATCGTAGTTTACGACTTCGTGTCTCCTGTAGCGTGAGTGGTAGGTGTTTAATACATGACATCGGTTATTCGCCTGACAGTAAGCAGTATGTGTACCGAGTTTGGTTGCAGTCGGTACACTACTTCAAGGAGGAGGTGCAGGAAGATTGCTCGCATTATTGCAGTAATTCAAGATTATCGTAGTTTACGACTTCGTGTCTCCTGTAGCGTGAGTGGTAGATGTTTATTTCATGACAGCGGTTGTTCGCCTGATAGTAAGCAGTATGTGTACCGAGTTTGGTTGCAGTAGGTCTACTACTTTAGGAGGAGGTGCAGGAAGATGGCTCGCATGGTTTTGCAGTAATTCAAGAATATCGTAGTTTACGACTTCGTGACTCCTGTAGCGTGAGTGGTAGGTGTTTAATTCATGACAGCGGTTGTTCGCCTGATAGTGAGCAGTATGTGTACAGAGATTGGTTGCAGTCGGTCCACACTTTAGGAGGAGGTGCAGAAAGATGGCTCGCATGGTTTTGTAGTAATTCAAGAATATCGTAGTTTACGACTTCGTGTCTCCTGTAGCGTGAGTGGTAGGTGTTTAATTCATGACAGCGGTTGTTCGCCTGATAGTAAGCAGTATGTGTACCCAGTTTGGTTGCAGTCGGTCCACTACTTTATGAGGAGGTGCAGGAAGATGTCTCGCATGGTTTTGCAGTAATTCAAGAATATATTACTTTACGATTTCGTGTCTCCTGTAGCGTGAGTGGTAGGTGTTTAATTCATGACAGCGGTTATTCGCCTGATAGTAAGCAGTATGTGTATCGAGTTTGGTTGCAGTCGGTCCACTACTTTAGGAGGAGATGCAGGAAGATGGCTCGCATGATTTTCCAGTAATTCAAGAATATCGTAGATTACGACTTCGTGTCTCCTGTGGCGTGAGTAGTAGGTGTTTAATTCATGACAGCGGTTGTTCGCCTGATAGTAAGCGGTATGTGTACCGAGTTTGGTTGCAGTCGGTCCACTACTTTAGGAGGAGATGCAGGAAGATGGCTCGCATGATTTTTGCAGTAAATCAAGAATATCGTAGTTTACGATTTCGAGTCTCCTATAGCGTGAGTGGTAGGTGTTTAATTCATGACAGCGGTTGTTCGCCTGATAGTAAGTGGTATGTGTACCGAGTTTGGTTGCAGTCGGTGCACTACTTTAGGAGGAGGTGCAGGAAGATGGCTCGTATGGTTTTGCAGTAATTCAAGAATATCGTAGTTTACGACTTCGGGTCTCCTGTAGCGTGAGTGGTAGGTGTTTAATTCATGACAGCGGTTATTCGCCTGATAGTAAGCAGTATGTGTACCGTGTTTAGTTGCAGTCGGTCCACTACTTTAGGAGGAGGTGCAGGAAGATGGCTCGCATGGTTTTGCAGTAAATCAACAATATCGTAGTTTACGACTTCGTGTCTCCTGTAGCGTGAGTGGTAGGTGTTTAATTCATGACAGCGGTTGTTCGCCTGATAGTAAGCAGTATGTGTACCGAGTTTGGTTGCAGTTGGTCCACTACTTTAGGAGGAGGTGCAGGAAGATGGCTCGCATTGTTTTGCAGTAATTCAAGAATATCGTAGTTTACGACTTCGTGTCTCCTGTAGCGTGAGTGGTAGGAGTTTAAAACATGACAGCGGTTATTCGCCTGATAGTAAGCAGTATGTGTACCGAGTTTGGTTGCAGTCGGTCCACTACTTTAGGAGGAGGTGCAGGAAGATTGCTCGCATTATTGCAGTAATTCAAGATTATCGTAGTTTACGACTTCGTGTCTCCTGTTGCGTGAGTGGTAGGTGTTTAATTCATGACAGCGGTTGTTCGCCTGATAGTAAGCAGTATGTGTACCGAGTTTGGTTGCAGTCGGTCCACTACTTTAGGAGGAGGTGCTGGAAGATGGCTAGCATGGTTTTGCAGTAATTCAAGATTATCGTAGTTTACGACTTCGTGTCTCCTGTAGCGTGAGTGGTAGGTGTTTAATTCATGACAGCGGTTGTTCGCCTGATAGTAAGCAGTATGTGTACCGAGTTTGGTTGCAGTTTGTCCACTACTTTAGGAGGAGGTGCAGAAAGATGGCTCGCATTGTTTTGCAGTAATTCAAGAATATCATAGTTTACGACTTCGTGTCTCCTGTAGCGTGAGTGGTAGGTGTTTAATACATGACAGCGGTTATTCGCCTGATAGTAAGCAGTATGTGTACCGCGTTTGGTTGCCGTCGGTCCACTACTTTAGGAGGAGGTGCAGGAAGATTGCTCGCATTATTGCAGTAATTCAAGATTATCGTAGTTTACGACTTCGTGTCTCCTGTAGCGTGAGTGGTAGATGTTTATTTCATGACAGCGGTTGTTCGCCTGATAGTAAGCAGTATGTGTACCGAGGTTGGTTGCAGTCGGTCTACTACTTTAGGAGGAGGTGCAGGAAGATGGCTCGCATGGTTTTGCAGTAATTCAAGAATATCGTAGTTTACGATTTCGTGTCTCCTGTAGCGTGAGTGGTAGGTGTTTAATTCATGACAGCGGTTGTTCGCCTGATAGTAAGCAGTATGTGTACCGAGTTTGGTTGCAGTCGGTCCACTACATTAGGAGGTGGTGCAGGAAGATCCTTCGCATGGTCTTGCAGTAATTAAAGAATATCGTAGTTTACGACTTCGTGTATCATGTAGCGTGAGTGGTAGGTGTTTAAATCATTACAGCGGTTGTTCGCCTGCTGGTGAGCAGTATGTGTACCGAGTTTGGTTGCAGTCGGTCCACTACTTTAGGGAGAAGCTCAGGAAAATGGCTCGCATGGTTTTGCAGTAATTCAAGAATATCGTAGCTTACGTCTTCGTTTCTCCTGTTGCGTGAGTGGTAGGTGTTTAATTCATGACAGCGGTTGTTCGCCTGATAGTAAGCAGTATGTGTACCGAGTTTGGTTGCAGTCGGTCCACTACTTTAGGAGGAGGTGCAGGAAGATGGCTAGCATGGTTTTGCAGTAATTCATGATTATCGTAGTTTATGACTTCGTGTCTCCTGTAGCGTGAGTGGTAGGTGTTTAATTCATGACAGCGGTTGTTCGGCTGATAGTAAGCAGTATGTGTAAAGAGTTTGGTTGCAGTTGGTCCACTACTTTAGGAGGAGGTGCAGGAAGATGGCTCGCATTGTTTTGCAGTAATTCAAGAATATCGTAGCTTACGTCTTCGTTTCTCCTGTTGCGTGAGTGGTAGGTGTTTAATTCATGACAGCGGTTGTTCGCCTGATAGTAAGCAGTATGTGTACCGAGTTTGGTTGCAGTCGGTCCACTACTTTAGGAGAAGGTGCAGGAAGATTGGTCGCATGGTTTTGCAGTAATTCAAGAATATGGTAGTTTACGACTTCGTGTCTCCTGTAGCGTGAGTGGTAGGTGTTTAATTCATGACAGCGGTTATTCGCCTGATAGTAAGTAGTTTGTGTACCGAGTTTGGTTGCAGACGGTATATTACTTTAGGAGGAGGTGCAGTAAGATGGCTCGCATTATTTTGCAGTAATACAAGAATATCGTAGTTTACAACTTCGTGTCTCCTGTAGCGTGAGTGGTAGGTGTTTAATTCATGACAGCGGTTGTTCGCCTGATAGTAAGCGGTATGTGTACCGAGTTTGGTTGCAGTCGGTCCACTACATTAGGAGGTGGTGCAGGAAGATGTTTCGCATGGTTTTGCAGTAATTCAAGAATAACGTAGTTTACGACTTCGTGTATCATGTAGCGTGAGTGGTAGGTGTTTAATTCATGACAGCGGTTGTTCGCCTGATGGGAAGCAGTATGTGTACCGAGTTTGGTTGCAGTCGGTCCACTAATTTAGGAGAAGGTGCAGGAAGATGGATCGCATGGTTTTGCAATAATTCAAGAAAATTGTAGTTTACGACTTCGAGTCTCCTGTAGCGTGAGTGGAAGGTGTTAAATTCATGACAGCGGTTGTTCGCCTGATAGTAAGCAGTATGTGTACCGAGTTTGGTTGCAGTCGGTCCACTACTTTAGGAGAAGGTGCAGGAAGATGGCTCGCATGGTTTTGCAGTAATTCAAGAATATGGTAGTTTACGACTTCGTGTCCCCTGTAGCGTGAGTGGTAGGTGTTTAATTCATGACAGCGGTTATTCGCCTGATAGTAAGTAGTTTGTGTACCGAGTTTGGTTGCAGACGGTATATTACTTTAGGAGGAGGTGCAGTAAGATGTCTCGCATTATTTTGCAGTAATACAAGAATATCGTAGTTTACAACTTCGTGTCTCCTGTAGCGTGAGTGGTAGGTGTTTAATTCATGACAGCGGTTGTTCGCCTGATAGTAAGCGGTATGTGTACCGAGTTTGGTTGCAGTCGGTCCACTACATTAGGAGGTGGTGCAGGAAGATGTTTCGCATGGTTTTGCAGTAATTCAAGAATAACGTAGTTTACGACTTCGTGTATCATGTAGCGTGAGTGGTAGGTGTTTAATTCATGACAGCGGTTGTTCGCCTGATGGGAAGCAGTATGTGTACCGAGTTTGGTTGCAGTCGGTCCACTAATTTAGGAGGAGGTGCAGGAAGATGGATCGCATGGTTTTGCAATAATTCAAGAAAATTGTAGTTTACGACTTCGAGTCTCCTGTAGCGTGAGTGGAAGGTGTTAAATTCATGACAGCGGTTGTTCGCCTGATAGTAAGCAGTATGTGTACCGAGTTTGGTTGCAGTCCGTGCACTACTTTAGGAGGAGGTGCAGGAAGATGGCTCGCATGGTTTTGCAGTAATTGAAGAATATCGTAGTATACGACTTCGTGTCTCCTGTAGCGTGAGTGGTAGGTGTTTAATTCATGACAGCGGTTATTCGCCTGATTGTAAGCAGTATGTGTACCGAGTTTGGTTGCAGTCGGTCCACTACTTTAGGAGGAGGTGCAGGAAGATGGCTCGCATGGTTTTGCAGTAACTCAAGAATATCGTAGTTTACGAGATCGTGTCTCCTGTAGCGTGAGTGGCAGGTGTTTAATTCATGACAGCGGTTGTTCGCCTGATAGTAAGCAGTATGTGTACAGAGTTTGGTTGCAGTCGGTCCATACTTTAGGAGGAGGTGCAGGAATATGGCTCGCATGGTTTGCAGTAAATCAAGAATATCGTAGTTTACGACTTCGAGTCTCCTGTAGCTTGAGTGGTAGGTGTTTAATTCATGACAGCGGTTGTTCGCCTGATAGTAAGCAGTTTGTGTACCGAGTTTGGTTGCAGACGGTATATTACTTTAGGAGGAGGTGCAGTAAGATGGCTCGCATTGTTTTGCAGTAATTCAAGAATATCGTAGTTTACAGCTTCGTTTCTCCTGTAGCGTGAGTGGTAGGTTTTTAATTCATGACAGCGGTTGTTCGCCTGATAGTAAGCGGAATGTGTACCGAGTTTGGTTGCAGTCGGTCCACTACATTAGGAGGTGGTGCAGGAAGATCTTTCGCATGGTTTTGCAGTAATTCAAGAATATCGTAGTTTACGGCTTCGTGTATCATGTAGCGTGAGTGGTAGAGGTTTAATTCATTACAGCGGTTGTTCGCCTGATAGTGAGCAGTATGTGTACCGAGTTTGGTTGCAGTCGGTCCACTACATTATGGAGAAGATCAGGAAGATGGCTCGCATGGTTTTGCAGTAATTCAAGAATATCGTAGTTTACGACTTCGTGTCTCCTGTTGCGTGAGTGGTAGGTGTTTAATTCATGACAGCGGTTGTTCGCCTGATAGTAAGCAGTATGTGTACCGAGTTTGGTTGCAGTCGGTCCACTACTTTAGGAGAAGGTGCAGGAAGATGGCTCGCATGGTTTTGCAGTAATTCAAGAATATGGTAGTTTACGACATCGTGTCTCCTGTAGCGTGAGTGGTAGGTGTTTAATTCATGACAGCGGTTATTCGCCTGATAGTAAGTAGTTTGTGTACCGAGTTTGGTTGCAGACGGTATATTACTTTAGGAGGAGGTGCAGTAAGATGGCTCGCATTATTTTGCAGTAATACAAGAATATCGTAGTTTACAACTTCGTGTCTCCTGTAGCGTGAGTGGTAGGTGTTTAATTCATGACAGCGGTTGTTCGCCTGATAGTAAGCGGTATGTGTACCGAGTTTGGTTGCAGTCGGTCCAATACATTAGGAGGTGGTGCAGGAAGATGTTTCGCATGGATTTGCAGTAATTCAAGAATAACGTAGTTTACGACTTCGTGTATCATGTAGCGTGAGTGGTAGGTGTTTAATTCATGACAGCGGTTGTTCGCCTGATGGGAAGCAGTATGTGTACCGAGTTTGGTTGCAGTCGGTCCACTAATTTAGGAGGAGGTGCAGGAAGATGGATCGCATGGTTTTGCAATAATTCAAGAAAATTGTAGTTTACGACTTCGAGTCTCCTGTAGCGTGAGTGGAAGGTGTTAAATTCATGACAGCGGTTGTTCGCCTGATAGTAAGCAGTATGTGTACCGAGTTTGGTTGCAGTCCGTGCACTACTTTAGGAGGAGGTGCAGGAAGATGGCTCGCATGGTTTTGCAGTAATTGAAGAATATCGTAGTATACGACTTCGTGTCTCCTGTAGCGTGAGTGGTAGGTGTTTAATTCATGACAGCGGTTATTCGCCTGATTGTAAGCAGTATGTGTACCGAGTTTGGTTGCAGTCGGTCCACTACTTTAGGAGGAGGTGCAGGAAGATGGCTCGCATGGTTTTGCAGTAACTCAAGAATATCGTAGTTTACGACATCGTGTCTCCTGTAGCGTGAGTGGTAGGTGTTTAATTCATGACAGCGGTTGTTCGCCTGATAGTAAGCAGTTTGTGTACCGAGTTTGGTTGCAGACGGTATATTACTTTAGGAGGAGGTGCAGTAAGATGGCTCGCATTGTTTTGCAGTAATTCAAGAATATCGTAGTTTACAGCTTCGTTTCTCCTGTAGCGTGAGTGGTAGGTTTTTAATTCATGACAGCGGTTGTTCGCCTGATAGTAAGCGGTATGTGTACCGAGTTTGGTTGCAGTCGGTCCACTACATTAGGAGGTGGTGCAGGAAGATCTTTCGCATGGTTTTGCAGTAATTCAAGAATATCGTAGTGTACGACTTCGTGTATCATGTAGCGTGAGTGGTAGAGGTTTAATTCATTACAGCGGTTGTTCGCCTGATAGTGAGCAGTATGTGTACCGAGTTCGGTTGCAGTCGGTCCACTACATTATGGAGAAGATCAGGAAGATGGCTCGCATGGTTTTGCAGTAATTCAAGAATATCGTAGTTTACGACTTCGTGTCTCCTGTTGCGTGAGTGGTAGGTGTTTAATTCATGACAGCGGTTGTTCGCCTGATAGTAAGCAGTATGTGTACCGAGTTTGGTTGCAATCGGTCCACTACTTTAGGAGGAGGTGCAGGAAGATGGCTAGCATGGTTTTGCAGTAATTCAAGATTATCGTAGTTAACGACTTCGTGTTTCCTGTAGCGTGAGTGGTAGGTGTTTAATTCATGACAGCGGTTGTTCGCCTGATAGTAAGCAGTATGTGTACCGAGTTTGGTTGCAGTTGGTCCACTACTTTAGGAGGAGGTGCAGGAAGATTGCTCGCATTGTTTTGCAGAAATTCAAGAATATCGTAGTTTACGACTTCGTGTCTCCTGTAGCGTGAGTGGTAGGTGTTTAGTACATGACAGCGGTTATTTGCCTGATAGTAAGCAGTATGTGTACCGAGTTTGGTTGCAGTCGGTCCACTACTTTAGGAGGAGGTGCAGGAAGATGGCTCGCATGGTTTTGCAGTAATTCAAGAAAATTGTAGTTTACGACTTCGAGTCTCCTGTAGCGTGAGTGGAAGGTGTTTAATTCATGACAGCGGTTGTTCGCCTGATAGTAAGCAGTATGTGTACCGAGTTTGGTAGCAGTCGGTCCACTACTTTAGGAGGAGGTGCAGGAAGATGGCTCGCATTATTGCAGTAATTCAAGATTATCGTAGTTTACGACTTCGAGTCTCCTGTAGCGTGAGTGGATGGTGTTTAATTCATGACAGCGGTTGTTCGCCTGATAGTAAGCAGTATGTGTACCGAGTTTGGTTGCAGTCGGTCCACTTCTTTAGGAGGAGGTGCAGGAAGATGGCTCGCATGGTTTTGCAGTAATTCAAGAATATCGTAGTTTACGACTTCGTGTCTCCTGTAGCGTGGGTGGTAGGTGTTTAATTCTTGACAGCGGTTATTCTCCTGATAGTAAGCACTAGGTGTACCGAGTTTGGTTGCAGTCGGTCCACTACTTTAGGAGGAGGTGCAGGAATATGGCTCGCATTGTTTTGCAGTAATTCAAGAATATCGTAGTTTACGACTTCGTGTCTCCTGTAGCGTGAGTGGTAGGTGTTTAATTCATGACAGCGGTTGTTCGCCTGATAGTAAACAGTATGTGTACCGAGTTTGGTTGCAGTCGGTCCACTACTTTAGGAGGAGGTGCAGGAAGATGGCTAGCATGGTTTTGCAGTAATTCAAGATTATCGTAGTTAACGACTTCGTGTCTCCGGTAGCGTGAGTGGTAGGTGTTTAATTCATTACAGCGGTTGTTCGCCTGATAGTGAGCAGTACGTGTACCGAGTTTGGTTGCAGTCGGTCCACTACTTTAGGGAGAAGTTCGGGAAGATGGCTCGCATGGTTTTGCAGTAATTCAAGAATATCGTAGTTTACGACTTCATGTCTCCTGTTGCGTGAGTGGTAGGTGTTAAATTCATGATAGCGGTTGTTCGCCTGATAGTAAGCAGTATGTGTACCGAGTTTGGTTGCAGTCGGTCCACTAATTTAAGAGGAGGTGCAGGAAGATGGCTAGCATGGTTTTGCAGTAATTCAAGATTATCGTAGTTTACGACTTCGTGTCACCTGTAGCGTGAGTGGTAGGTGTTTAATTCATGACAGCGGTTGTTCGCCTGATAGTAAGCAGTATGTGTACCGAGTTTGGTTGCAGTTGGTCACTACTTTAGGAGGAGGTGCAGGAAGATGGCTCGTATTGTTTTGCAGTAATTCAAGAATATCGTAGTTTACGACTTCGTGTCTCCTGTAGCGTGAGTGGTAGGTGTTTAATACATGACAGCGGTTATTCGCCTGATAGTAAGCAGTATGTGTACCGAGTTTGGTTGCAGTCGGTCCACTACTTTAGGAGGAGGTGCAGGAAGATGGATCGCATGGTTTTGCAGTAATTCAAGAAAATTGTAGTTTACGACTTCGTGTCTCATGTAGCGTGAGTGGAAGGTGTTTAATTCATGACAGCGGTTGTTCGCCTGATAGTAAGCAGTAAGTGTACCGAGTTTGGTAGCAGTCTGTCCACTACTTTAGGAGGAGGTGCAGGAAGATGGCTCGCATTATTGCAGTAATTCAAGATTATCGTAGTTTACGACTTCGTGTCTCCTGCAGCGTGAGTGGTTGATGTGTAATTCATGACAGCGGTTATTCGCTTGATAGTAAGCAGTATGTGTACCGAGTTTGGTTGCAGTCGTCCACTACTTTAGGAGGAGGTGCAGGAAGATGGCTCGCATGGTTTTGCAGTAATTCAAGAGTATCTTAGTTTACGACTTCGTGTCTCCTGTAGCGTGAGTGGTAGGTGTTTAATTCATGACAGCGGTTGTTCGCCTGATTGTAAGCAGTATGTGTACAGAGTTTGGTTGCAGTCGGTCCATACTTTAGGAGGAGGTGCAGGAATAAGGCCCGCATGGTTTTGCAGTAATTCAAGAATATCGTAGTTTACGACTTCGTGTCTCCTGTAGCTTGAGTGGTTGGTATTTAATTCATGACATTGGTTGTTCGCCTGATAGTAAGCAGTATGTGTACCGAGTTTAATTGCAGACGGTATATAACTTTAGGAGGAGGTGCAGTAAGATTGCTCGCATTGTTTTGCAGTAATTCAAGAATATCGTAGTTTACATCTTCGTTTCTCCTTTAGCGTGAGTGGTAGGTTTTTAATTCATAATAGCGGTTGTTCGCCTGATATTAAGCGGTATGTGTACCGAGTTTGGTTGCAGTCGGTCCACTACATTAGGAGGTGGTGCAGGAAGATCTTTCGCATGGTTTTGCAGTAATTCAATAATATCGTAGTTTACAACTTCGTGTATCATGTAGCGTGAGTGGTAGATGTTTAATTCATTACAGCGGTTGTTCGCCTGATAGTGAGCAGTATGTGTACCGAGTTTGGTTGCAGTTGGTCCACTACTTTATGGAGAAGGTCAGGAAGATGGCTCGCATGGTTTTGCAGTAATTCAAGAATATCGTAGTTTACGGCTTCGTGTCTCCTGTAGCGTGAGTGGTATGTGTTTAATACATGACAGCGGTTGTTCGCCTGATAGTACGCAGTATGTGTACCGAGTTTGGTAGCAATCGGTCCACTACTTTAGGAGGAGGTGCAGGAAGATGGCTCGCATTATTGCAGTAATTCAAGATTATCGTAGTTTACGACTTCGAGTCTCCTGTAGCGTGAGTGGAAGGTGTTTAATTCATGACAGCGGTTGTTCGCCTGATAGTAAGCAGTATGTGTACCGAGTTTGGTTGCAGTCGGTCCACTACTTTAGGAGGAGGTGCAGGAAGATGGCTCGCATGGTTTTGCAGTAATTCAAGAATATCGTAGTTTACGACTTCGTGTCTCCTGTACCGTGAGTGGTAGGTGTTTAATTCATGACAGCGGTTATTCGCCTGATAGTAAGCAGTAGGTGTACCGAGTTTGGTTGCAGTCGGTCCACTACTTTAGGAGGAGGTGCAGGAAGATGGCTCGCATGGTTTTGCAGTATTTCAAGAAAATTGTAGTTTACGACTTCGAGTCTCCTGTAGCGTGAGTGGTAGGTGTTTAATTCATCCCAGCGGTTGTTCGCCTGATAGTAAGCAGTATGTGTACCGAGTTTGGTTGCAGTCGGTCCCCTACTTTAGGAGGAGGTGCCGGAAGATGGCTCGCATGGTTTTGCAGTAATTCAAGATTATCGTAGTTTACGACTTCGTGTCTCCTGTAGCGTGAGTGGTAGGTGTATAATTCAAATTCATCACAGCGGTTGTTCGCCTGATAGTAAGCAGTATGTGTACCGAGTTTGGTTGCAGTCGGTCCACTACTTTAGGAGGAGGTGCCGGAAGATGGCTCGCATGGTTTTGCAGTAATTCAAGATTATCGTAGTTTACGACTTCGTGTCTCCTGTAGCGTGAGTGGTAGGTGTTTAATTCATGACAGCGGTTGTTCGCCTGATAATAACCAGTATGTGTACCGAGTTTGGTTGCAGTCGGTCCACTACATTAGGAGGTGGTGCAGGAAGATGTTTCGCATGGTTTTGCAGTAATTCAAGAATATCGTAGTTTACGACTTCGTGTATCATGTAGCGTGAGTGGTAGATGTTTAATTCTTGACAGCGGTTGTTCGCCTGATAGTGAGCAGTATGTGTACCGAGTTTGGTTGCAGTCGGTCCACTACTTTAGGGAGAAGTTCAGGAAGATGGCTCGCATGGTTTTGCAGTAATTCAAGAATATCGTAGTTTACGACTTCGTGTCTCCTGTAGCGTGAGTGGTAGGTGTTTAATTCATGACAGCGGTTGTTCGCCTGATAGTAAGCAGTATGTGTACCGAGTTTGGTTGCAGTCGGTCCACTACTTTAGGAGGAGGTGCAGGAAGATGGCTCGCATTGTTTTGCAGTAATTCAAGAATATCGTAGTTTACGACTTCGTAACTCCTGTAGCGTGAGTGGTAGGTGTTTAATTAATGACAGCGGTTGTTCGCCTGATAGTAAGCAGTATGTGTACCGAGTTTGGTTGCAGTCGGTCCACTACTTTACGAGGAGGTGCAGGAAGATGGCTCGAATGGTTTTGTGGTAATTCAAGAATATCGTAGTTTACGACTTCGTGTCTCCTGTAGCGTGAGTGGTAGGTGTTTAATTCATCACAGCGGTTGTTCGCCTGATAGGATGCAGTATGTGTACCGAGATTGGTTGAGTAGGTCCACTACATTAGTAGGAGGTGCACGAAGATGGCTCGCATGGTTTTGCAGTAATTCAAGAAAATTGTAGTTTACGACTTCGAGTCTCCTGTAGCGTGAGTGGTAGGTGTTTAATTCATCACAGCGGTTGTTCGCCTGATAGTAAGCAGTATGTGTACCGAGTTTGGTTGCAGTTGGTCCACTACTTTAGGAGGAGGTGCCGGAAGATGGCTCGCATGGTTTTGCAGTAATTCAAGAATATCGTAGTTTACGAATTCGTGTCTCCTGTAGAGTGAGTGGTAGGTGTTTAATTCATGACAGCGGTTGTTCGCCTGATAGTACGCAGTATGTGTACCGAGTTTGGTTGCAGTCGGTCCACTACATTAGGAGGTGGTGCAGGAAGATGTTTCGCATGGTTTTGCAGTAATTCAAGAATATCGTAGTTTACGACTTCGTGTATCATGTAGCGTGAGTGGTAGGTGTTTAATTCATGACAGCTGTTGTTCGCTTGATAGTGAGCAGTATGTGTACCGAGTTTGGTTGCAGTCGGTCTACTACTTTAGGGAGAAGTGCCGGATGATGACTCGCATGGTTTTGCAGTATTCAAGAATATCGTAGTTTACGAATTCGTGTCTCCTGTAGAGTGAGTGGTAGGTGTTCAATTCATGACAGCGGTTGTTCGCCTGATAGTAAACAGTATGTGTACCGAATTTGGTTGCAGTCGGTCCACTACTTTAGGAGGAGGTGCAGGAAGATGGCTCGCATGTTTTTGCAGTAGCTCAAGATTATCGTAGTTTACGACTTCGTGTCTCCTGTAGCGTGAGTGGTAGGTGTTTAATTCATGACAGCGGTTGTTCGCCTGATAGTAAGCAGTATGTGTACCGAGTTTGGTTGCAGTCGGTCCACTACTTTAGGACGAGGTGCAGGAAGATGGCTCGCATGGTTTTGCAGTAATTCAAGAATATCGTAGTTTACGACTTCGTGTCTCCTGTAGCGTGAGTGGTAGGTGTTTAATTCATGACAGCGGTTATTCGCCTGATAGTACGCAGTATGTGTACCGAGTTTGGTTGCAGTCGGTCCAATACTTTAGGTGGAGGTGCAGGAAGATGGCTCGCATGGTTTTGCAGTAATTCAAGAAAATTTTAGTTTACGAGTTCGAGTCTCCTGTAGCGTGAGTGGTAGGTGTTTAATTAATGACAGCGGTTGTTCGCCTGATAGTAAGCAGTATGTGTACAGAGTTTGGTTGCAGTCGGTCCACTACTTTAGTTGGAGGTGCAGGAAGATTGCTCGCATGGTTTTGCAGTAATTCAAGAATATCGTAGTTTACGACGTCGTGCCTCCTGTAGCGTGAGTGGTAGGTGTTTAATTCATGACAGCGGTTATTCGCCTGATAGTTAGCAGTATGTGTACCGAGTTTGGTTGCAGTCGGTCAACTACTTTAGGAGGAGGTGCAGGAAGACGGCTCGCATGGTTTTGCAGTAATTCAAGAATATCGTAGTTTACGAATTCGTGTCTCCTGTAGCGTGAGTGGTAGGTGTTTAATTCATGACAGCGGTTGTTCGCCTGATAGTAAGCTGTATGTGTACCGAGTTTGGTTGCAGTCGGTCCACTACATTAGGTGGAGGTGCAGGAAGATCGCTCGCATGATTTTGCAGTAATTCAAGAATATCGTAGTTTACGACTTCGTGTCTCCTGTAGCGTGAGGGGTAGGTGGTTAATTCATGACAGCGGTTGTTCGCCTGATAGTAAGAAGTATGAGTACCGAGTTTGGTTGCAGTCGGTCCACTACTTTAGGAGGAGGTGCAGGTAGATGGCTCGCATGATTTTGCAGTAATTCAACAATATCGTAGTTTACGACATCGTGTCTCCTGTAGCGTGAGTGGTAGGTGTTTAATTCATGACAGCGGTTGTTCGCCTGATAGTAAGCGGTATGTGTACCGAGTTTGGTTGCAGTCGGTCCACTACTTTAGGAGGAGGTGCAGGAAGATTGCTCGCATGGTTTTGCAGTAAATCAAAAATATCGTAGTTTACGACGTCATGTCTCCTGTAGCGTGAGTGGTAGGTGTTTAATTCATGACAGCGGTTGTTCGCCTGATAGTAAGCGGTATGTGTACCGAGTTTGGTTGCAGTCGGTCCACTACTTTAGGAGGAGGTGCAGGAAGATGGCTCGCATGGTTTTGCAGTAATTCAAGAATATCGTAGTTTACGACTTCGTGTCTCCTGTAGCGTGAGTGGTAGGTGTTTAATTCATGACAGCGGTTGTTCGCCTGATAGTAAGCAGTATGTGTACCGAGTTTGGTTGCAGTCGGTCCACTACTTTCGGAGGAGGTGCAGGAAGATGGCTCGCATGGTTTTGCAGTAATTCAAGAATATCGTAGTTTACGACTTCGTGTCTCCTGTAGCGTCAGTGGTAGGTGTTTAATTCATGATAGCGGTTGTTCGCCTGATAGTAAGCAGTATGTGTACCGAGTTTGGTTGCAGTCGGTCCACTACTTTAGGAGGAGGTGCAGGAAGATGGCTAGCATGGTTTTGCAGTAATTCAAGAATATCGTAGTTTACGACTTCGTGTCTTCTGTGGCGTGAGTGGTACGTATTTAATTCATGAGAGCGGTAGTTCGCCTGATAGTAAGCAGTATGTGTACCGAGTTTGGTTGCAGTCGGTCCACTACTTTAGGAGGAGGTGCAGGAAGATGGCTCGCATGGTTTTGCAGTAAATCAAAAATATCGTAGTTTACGACGTCATGTCTCCTGTAGCGTGAGTGGTAGGTGTTTAATTCATGACAGCGGTTGTTCGCCTGATAGTAAGCGGTATGTGTACCGAGTTTGGTTGCAGTCGGTCCACTACTTTAGGAGGAGGTGCAGGAAGATGGCTCGCATGGTTTTGCAGTAATTCAAGAATATCGTAGTTTACGACTTCGTGTCTCCTGTAGCGTGAGTGGTAGGTGTTTAATTCATGACAGCGGTTGTTCGCCTGATAGTAAGCAGTATGTGTACCGAGTTTGGTTGCAGTCGGTCCACTACTTTAGGAGGAGGTGCAGGAAGATGGCTCGCATGGTTTTGCAGTAATTCAAGAATATCGTAGTTTACGACGTCGTGTCTCCTGTAGCTTGAGTGGTAGGTGTTTAATTCATGACAGCGGTTGTTCGCCTGATAGAAAGCAGTATGTGTACCGAGTTTGGTTGCAGTCGGTCCACTACTTTAGGAGGAGTTGCAGGAAGATGGCTCGCATGGTTTTGCAGTAATTCAAGAATATCGTAGTTTACGACGTCATGTCTCCTGTAGCGTGAGTGGTAGGTGTTTACTTCATGACAGCGGTTGTTCGCCTGATAGTAAGCAGTATGTGTACCGAATTTGGTTGCAGTCGGACCAATACATTAGGAGGTGGTGCAGGAAGATGTTTCGCATGGTTTTGCAGTAATTCAAGAATATCGTAGTTTACGACTTCGTGTATCATGTAACGTGAGTGGTAGGTGTTTAATTCATGACAGCGGTTGTTCGCCTGATAGTGAGCAGTATGTGTACCGAGTTTGGTTGCAGTCGGTCCACTACTTTAGGGAGAAGTTCAGGATGATGTCTCGCATGGTTTTGCAGTAATTCAAGAATATCGTAGTTTACGACTTCGTGTCCCCTGTAGCCTGAGTGGTAGGTGTTTAATTCATGACAGCGGTGGTTCGCCTGATAGTAAGCAGTATGTGTACAGAGTTTGGTTGCAGTCGGTCCACTACTTTCGGAGGAGGTGCAGGAAGATTGCTCGCATGGTTTTGCAGTAATTCAAGAATATCGTAGTTTACGACTTCGTGTCTCCTGTAGCGTGAGTGGTAGGTGTTTAATTCATGACAGCGGTTGTTCGCCTGATAGTAAGCAGTATGTGTACCGAGTTTGGTTGCAGTCGGTCCACTACTTTAGGAGGAGGTGCAGGAAGATGGCTAGCATGGTTTTGCAGTAATTCAAGAATATCGTAGTTTACGACTTCGTGTCTTCTGTGGCGTGAGTGGTACGTGTTTAATTCATGAGAGCGGTTGTTCGCCTCATAGTAAGCAGTATGTGTACCGAGTTTGGTTGCAGTCGGTCCACTACTTTAGGAGGAGGTGCAGGAAGATGGCTCGCATGGTTTTGCAGTAATTCAAGATTATCGTAGTTTACGACTTCGTGTCTCCTGTAGCGTGAGTGGTAGGTGTTTAATTCATGACAGCGGTTGTTCGCCTGATAGTAAGCAGTATGTGTACCGAGTTTGGTTGCAGTCGGTCCACTACATTAGGTGGAGGTGCAGGAAGATCGCTCGCATGATTTTGCAGTAATTCAAGAATATCGTAGTTTACGAATACGTGTCTCCTGTAGCGTGAGGGGTAGGTGGTTAATTCATGACAGCGGTTGTTCGCCTGATAGTAAGAAGTATGTGTACCGAGTTTGGTTGCAGTCGGTCCACTACTTTAGGAGGAGGTGCAGGAAGATGGCTCGCATGATTTTGCAGTAATTCAACAATATCGCAGTTTACGACATCGTGTCTCCTGTAGCGTGAGTGGTAGGTGTTTAATTCATGACAGCGGTTGTTCGTCTGATAGTAAGCGGTATGTGTACCGAGTTTGGTTGCAGTCGGTCCACTACTTTAGGAGGAGGTGCAGGAAGATGGCTCGCATGATTTTGCAGTAATTCAAGAATATCGTAGTTTACGACCACGTGTCTCCTGTAGCGTCAGTGGTAGGTGTTTAATTCATGAGAGCGGTTGTTCGCCTGATAGTAAGCAGTATGTGTACCGAGTTTGGTTGCAGTCGGTCCACTACTTCAGGAGGAGGTGCAGGAAGATGGCTCGCATGGTTTTGCAGTAATTCAACAATATCGTAGTTTCCGACTTCGTGTCTCCTGTAGCGTGAGTGGTAGGTGTTTAATTCATAACAGCGGTTGTTCGCCTGATAGTAAGCGGTATGTGTACCGAGTTGGGTTGCAGTCGGTCCACTACTTTAGGAGGAGGTGCAGGAAGATGGCTCGCATGGTTTTGCAGTAATTCAAGAATATCGTAGTTTACGACTTCGTGTCTCCTGTAGCGTGAGTGGTAGGTGTTTAATTCATGACAGCGGTTGTTCGCCTGATAGTTAGCGGTATGTGTACCGAGTTTGGTTGCAGTCGGTCCACTACTTTAGGAGGAGGTGCAGGAAGATGGCTCGCATGGTTTTGCAGTAATTCATGAATATCGTAGTTTACGACGTCGTGTCTCCTGTAGCTTGAGTGGTAGGTGTTTAATTCATGACAGCGGTTATTCGCCTGATAGTAAGCAGTATGTGTACCGAGTTTGGTTGCAGTCGGTCCACTACTTTAGGAGGAGGTGCAGGAAGATGGCTCGCATGGTTTTACAGTAACTCAAGAATATCGTAGTTTACGACGTCATGTCTCCTGTAGCGTGAGTGGTAGGTGTTTAATTCATGACAGCGGTTGTTCGCCTGATAGTAAGCAGTATGTGTACCGTGTTTGGTTGCAGTCGGTCCACTACTTTAGGGAGAAGTTCAGAGAGATGGCTCGTATGGTTTTGCAGTAATTCAAGAATATCGTAGTTTACGACTTCGTGTCTTCTGTGGCGTGAGTGGTACGTGTTTAATTCATGACAGCGGTTGTTCGCCTGATAGTAAGCAGTATGTGTACCGAGTTTGGTTGCAGTCGGTCCACTACTTTAGGAGGAGGTACAGGAAGATTGCTCGCATGGTTTTGCAGTAATTCAAGAATATCGTAGTTTACGACGTCGTGCCTCCTGTAGCGTGAGTGGTAGGTGTTTAATTAATGACAGCGGTAATTCGCCTGATAGTTAGCAGTATGTGAACCGAATTTGGTTGCAGTCGGTCCACTACTTTAGGAGGAGGTGCAGGAAGACGGCTCGCATGGTTTTGCAGTAATTCAAGAATATCGTAGTTTACGAATTCGTGTCTCCTGTAGCGTGAGTGGTAGGTGTTTAATTCATGACAGCGGTTGTTCGCCTGATAGTAAGCAGTAAGTGTACCGAGTTTGGTTGCAGTCGGTCCACTACATTAGGTGGAGGTGCAGGAAGATCGCTCGCATGATTTTGCAGTAATTCAAGAATATCGTAGTTTACGAATACGTGTCTCCTGTAGCGTGAGGGGTAGGTGGTTAATTCATGACAGCGGTTGTTCGCCTGATAGTAAGAAGTATGTGTACCGAGTTTGGTTGCAGTCGGTCCACTACTTTAGGAGGAGGTGCAGGAAGATGGCTCGCATGATTTTGCAGTAATTCAACAATATCGTAGTTTACGACATCGTGTCTCCTGTAGCGTGAGTGGTAGGTGTTTAATTCATGACAGCGGTTGTTCGCCTGATAGTAAGCGGTATGTGTACCGAGTTTGGTTGCAGTCGGTCCACTACTTTAGGAGGAGGTGCAGGAAGATGGCTCGCATGATTTTGCAGTAATTCAAGAATATCGTAGTTTACGACCACGTGTCTCCTGTAGCGTCAGTGGTAGGTGTTTAATTCATGAGAGCGGTTGTTCGCCTGATAGTAAGCAGTATGTGTACCGAGTTTGGTTGCAGTCGGTCCATTACTTTAGGAGGAGGTGCAGGACGATGGCTCGCATGGTTTTGCAGTAATTCAAGAATATCGTAGTTTACGACTTCGTGTCTACTGTAGCGTGAGTGGTAGGTGTTTAATACATGACAGCGGTTATTCGCCTGATAGTAAGCAGTATGTGTACCGAGTTTGGTTGCAGTCGGTCCACTACTTTAGGAGGAGGTGCAGGAAGATGGATCGCATGGTTTTGCAGTAATTCAAGAAAATTGTAGTTTACGACTTCGTGTCTCATGTAGCGTGAGTGGAAGGTGTTTAATTCATGACAGCGGTTGTTCGCCTGATAGTAAGCAGTAAGTGTACCGAGTTTGGTAGCAGTCTGTCCACTACTTTAGGAGGAGGTGCAGGAAGATGGCTCGCATTATTGCAGTAATTCAAGATTATCGTAGTTTACGACTTCGTGTCTCCTGCAGCGTGAGTGGTTGATGTGTAATTCATGACAGCGGTTATTCGCTTGATAGTAAGCAGTATGTGTACCGAGTTTGGTTGCAGTCGTCCACTACTTTAGGAGGAGGTGCAGGAAGATGGCTCGCATGGTTTTGCAGTAATTCAAGAGTATCTTAGTTTACGACTTCGTGTCTCCTGTAGCGTGAGTGGTAGGTGTTTAATTCATGACAGCGGTTGTTCGCCTGATTGTAAGCAGTATGTGTACAGAGTTTGGTTGCAGTCGGTCCATACTTTAGGAGGAGGTGCAGGAATAAGGCCCGCATGGTTTTGCAGTAATTCAAGAATATCGTAGTTTACGACTTCGTGTCTCCTGTAGCTTGAGTGGTTGGTATTTAATTCATGACATTGGTTGTTCGCCTGATAGTAAGCAGTATGTGTACCGAGTTTAATTGCAGACGGTATATAACTTTAGGAGGAGGTGCAGTAAGATTGCTCGCATTGTTTTGCAGTAATTCAAGAATATCGTAGTTTACATCTTCGTTTCTCCTTTAGCGTGAGTGGTAGGTTTTTAATTCATAATAGCGGTTGTTCGCCTGATATTAAGCGGTATGTGTACCGAGTTTGGTTGCAGTCGGTCCACTACATTAGGAGGTGGTGCAGGAAGATCTTTCGCATGGTTTTGCAGTAATTCAATAATATCGTAGTTTACAACTTCGTGTATCATGTAGCGTGAGTGGTAGATGTTTAATTCATTACAGCGGTTGTTCGCCTGATAGTGAGCAGTATGTGTACCGAGTTTGGTTGCAGTTGGTCCACTACTTTATGGAGAAGGTCAGGAAGATGGCTCGCATGGTTTTGCAGTAATTCAAGAATATCGTAGTTTACGGCTTCGTGTCTCCTGTAGCGTGAGTGGTATGTGTTTAATACATGACAGCGGTTGTTCGGCTGATAGTACGCAGTATGTGTACCGAGTTTGGTAGCAATCGGTCCACTACTTTAGGAGGAGGTGCAGGAAGATGGCTCGCATTATTGCAGTAATTCAAGATTATCGTAGTTTACGACTTCGAGTCTCCTGTAGCGTGAGTGGAAGGTGTTTAATTCATGACAGCGGTTGTTCGCCTGATAGTAAGCAGTATGTGTACCGAGTTTGGTTGCAGTCGGTCCACTACTTTAGGAGGAGGTGCAGGAAGATGGCTCGCATGGTTTTGCAGTAATTCAAGAATATCGTAGTTTACGACTTCGTGTCTCCTGTACCGTGAGTGGTAGGTGTTTAATTCATGACAGCGGTTATTCGCCTGATAGTAAGCAGTAGGTGTACCGAGTTTGGTTGCAGTCGGTCCACTACTTTAGGAGGAGGTGCAGGAAGATGGCTCGCATGGTTTTGCAGTATTTCAAGAAAATTGTAGTTTACGACTTCGAGTCTCCTGTAGCGTGAGTGGTAGGTGTTTAATTCATCCCAGCGGTTGTTCGCCTGATAGTAAGCAGTATGTGTACCGAGTTTGGTTGCAGTCGGTCCCCTACTTTAGGAGGAGGTGCCGGAAGATGGCTCGCATGGTTTTGCAGTAATTCAAGATTATCGTAGTTTACGACTTCGTGTCTCCTGTAGCGTGAGTGGTAGGTGTATAATTCAAATTCATCACAGCGGTTGTTCGCCTGATAGTAAGCAGTATGTGTACCGAGTTTGGTTGCAGTCGGTCCACTACTTTAGGAGGAGGTGCCGGAAGATGGCTCGCATGGTTTTGCAGTAATTCAAGATTATCGTAGTTTACGACTTCGTGTCTCCTGTAGCGTGAGTGGTAGGTGTTTAATTCATGACAGCGGTTGTTCGCCTGATAATAACCAGTATGTGTACCGAGTTTGGTTGCAGTCGGTCCACTACATTAGGAGGTGGTGCAGGAAGATGTTTCGCATGGTTTTGCAGTAATTCAAGAATATCGTAGTTTACGACTTCGTGTATCATGTAGCGTGAGTGGTAGATGTTTAATTCTTGACAGCGGTTGTTCGCCTGATAGTGAGCAGTATGTGTACCGAGTTTGGTTGCAGTCGGTCCACTACTTTAGGGAGAAGTTCAGGAAGATGGCTCGCATGGTTTTGCAGTAATTCAAGAATATCGTAGTTTACGACTTCGTGTCTCCTGTAGCGTGAGTGGTAGGTGTTTAATTCATGACAGCGGTTGTTCGCCTGATAGTAAGCAGTATGTGTACCGAGTTTGGTTGCAGTCGGTCCACTACTTTAGGAGGAGGTGCAGGAAGATGGCTCGCATTGTTTTGCAGTAATTCAAGAATATCGTAGTTTACGACTTCGTAACTCCTGTAGCGTGAGTGGTAGGTGTTTAATTAATGACAGCGGTTGTTCGCCTGATAGTAAGCAGTATGTGTACCGAGTTTGGTTGCAGTCGGTCCACTACTTTACGAGGAGGTGCAGGAAGATGGCTCGAATGGTTTTGTGGTAATTCAAGAATATCGTAGTTTACGACTTCGTGTCTCCTGTAGCGTGAGTGGTAGGTGTTTAATTCATCACAGCGGTTGTTCGCCTGATAGGATGCAGTATGTGTACCGAGATTGGTTGAGTAGGTCCACTACATTAGTAGGAGGTGCACGAAGATGGCTCGCATGGTTTTGCAGTAATTCAAGAAAATTGTAGTTTACGACTTCGAGTCTCCTGTAGCGTGAGTGGTAGGTGTTTAATTCATCACAGCGGTTGTTCGCCTGATAGTAAGCAGTATGTGTACCGAGTTTGGTTGCAGTTGGTCCACTACTTTAGGAGGAGGTGCCGGAAGATGGCTCGCATGGTTTTGCAGTAATTCAAGAATATCGTAGTTTACGAATTCGTGTCTCCTGTAGAGTGAGTGGTAGGTGTTTAATTCATGACAGCGGTTGTTCGCCTGATAGTACGCAGTATGTGTACCGAGTTTGGTTGCAGTCGGTCCACTACATTAGGAGGTGGTGCAGGAAGATGTTTCGCATGGTTTTGCAGTAATTCAAGAATATCGTAGTTTACGACTTCGTGTATCATGTAGCGTGAGTGGTAGGTGTTTAATTCATGACAGCTGTTGTTCGCTTGATAGTGAGCAGTATGTGTACCGAGTTTGGTTGCAGTCGGTCTACTACTTTAGGGAGAAGTGCCGGATGATGACTCGCATGGTTTTGCAGTATTCAAGAATATCGTAGTTTACGAATTCGTGTCTCCTGTAGAGTGAGTGGTAGGTGTTCAATTCATGACAGCGGTTGTTCGCCTGATAGTAAACAGTATGTGTACCGAATTTGGTTGCAGTCGGTCCACTACTTTAGGAGGAGGTGCAGGAAGATGGCTCGCATGTTTTTGCAGTAGCTCAAGATTATCGTAGTTTACGACTTCGTGTCTCCTGTAGCGTGAGTGGTAGGTGTTTAATTCATGACAGCGGTTGTTCGCCTGATAGTAAGCAGTATGTGTACCGAGTTTGGTTGCAGTCGGTCCACTACTTTAGGACGAGGTGCAGGAAGATGGCTCGCATGGTTTTGCAGTAATTCAAGAATATCGTAGTTTACGACTTCGTGTCTCCTGTAGCGTGAGTGGTAGGTGTTTAATTCATGACAGCGGTTATTCGCCTGATAGTACGCAGTATGTGTACCGAGTTTGGTTGCAGTCGGTCCAATACTTTAGGTGGAGGTGCAGGAAGATGGCTCGCATGGTTTTGCAGTAATTCAAGAAAATTTTAGTTTACGAGTTCGAGTCTCCTGTAGCGTGAGTGGTAGGTGTTTAATTAATGACAGCGGTTGTTCGCCTGATAGTAAGCAGTATGTGTACAGAGTTTGGTTGCAGTCGGTCCACTACTTTAGTTGGAGGTGCAGGAAGATTGCTCGCATGGTTTTGCAGTAATTCAAGAATATCGTAGTTTACGACGTCGTGCCTCCTGTAGCGTGAGTGGTAGGTGTTTAATTCATGACAGCGGTTATTCGCCTGATAGTTAGCAGTATGTGTACCGAGTTTGGTTGCAGTCGGTCAACTACTTTAGGAGGAGGTGCAGGAAGACGGCTCGCATGGTTTTGCAGTAATTCAAGAATATCGTAGTTTACGAATTCGTGTCTCCTGTAGCGTGAGTGGTAGGTGTTTAATTCATGACAGCGGTTGTTCGCCTGATAGTAAGCTGTATGTGTACCGAGTTTGGTTGCAGTCGGTCCACTACATTAGGTGGAGGTGCAGGAAGATCGCTCGCATGATTTTGCAGTAATTCAAGAATATCGTAGTTTACGACTTCGTGTCTCCTGTAGCGTGAGGGGTAGGTGGTTAATTCATGACAGCGGTTGTTCGCCTGATAGTAAGAAGTATGAGTACCGAGTTTGGTTGCAGTCGGTCCACTACTTTAGGAGGAGGTGCAGGTAGATGGCTCGCATGATTTTGCAGTAATTCAACAATATCGTAGTTTACGACATCGTGTCTCCTGTAGCGTGAGTGGTAGGTGTTTAATTCATGACAGCGGTTGTTCGCCTGATAGTAAGCGGTATGTGTACCGAGTTTGGTTGCAGTCGGTCCACTACTTTAGGAGGAGGTGCAGGAAGATTGCTCGCATGGTTTTGCAGTAAATCAAAAATATCGTAGTTTACGACGTCATGTCTCCTGTAGCGTGAGTGGTAGGTGTTTAATTCATGACAGCGGTTGTTCGCCTGATAGTAAGCGGTATGTGTACCGAGTTTGGTTGCAGTCGGTCCACTACTTTAGGAGGAGGTGCAGGAAGATGGCTCGCATGGTTTTGCAGTAATTCAAGAATATCGTAGTTTACGACTTCGTGTCTCCTGTAGCGTGAGTGGTAGGTGTTTAATTCATGACAGCGGTTGTTCGCCTGATAGTAAGCAGTATGTGTACCGAGTTTGGTTGCAGTCGGTCCACTACTTTCGGAGGAGGTGCAGGAAGATGGCTCGCATGGTTTTGCAGTAATTCAAGAATATCGTAGTTTACGACTTCGTGTCTCCTGTAGCGTCAGTGGTAGGTGTTTAATTCATGATAGCGGTTGTTCGCCTGATAGTAAGCAGTATGTGTACCGAGTTTGGTTGCAGTCGGTCCACTACTTTAGGAGGAGGTGCAGGAAGATGGCTAGCATGGTTTTGCAGTAATTCAAGAATATCGTAGTTTACGACTTCGTGTCTTCTGTGGCGTGAGTGGTACGTATTTAATTCATGAGAGCGGTAGTTCGCCTGATAGTAAGCAGTATGTGTACCGAGTTTGGTTGCAGTCGGTCCACTACTTTAGGAGGAGGTGCAGGAAGATGGCTCGCATGGTTTTGCAGTAAATCAAAAATATCGTAGTTTACGACGTCATGTCTCCTGTAGCGTGAGTGGTAGGTGTTTAATTCATGACAGCGGTTGTTCGCCTGATAGTAAGCGGTATGTGTACCGAGTTTGGTTGCAGTCGGTCCACTACTTTAGGAGGAGGTGCAGGAAGATGGCTCGCATGGTTTTGCAGTAATTCAAGAATATCGTAGTTTACGACTTCGTGTCTCCTGTAGCGTGAGTGGTAGGTGTTTAATTCATGACAGCGGTTGTTCGCCTGATAGTAAGCAGTATGTGTACCGAGTTTGGTTGCAGTCGGTCCACTACTTTAGGAGGAGGTGCAGGAAGATGGCTCGCATGGTTTTGCAGTAATTCAAGAATATCGTAGTTTACGACGTCGTGTCTCCTGTAGCTTGAGTGGTAGGTGTTTAATTCATGACAGCGGTTATTCGCCTGATAGTAAGCAGTATGTGTACCGAGTTTGGTTGCAGTCGGTCCACTACTTTAGGGGGAGGTGCAGGAAGATGGCTCGCATGGTTTTGCAGTAACTCAAGAATATCGTAGTTTACGACGTCATGTCTCCTGTAGGGTGAGTGGTAGGTGTTTAATTCATGACAGCGGTTGTTCGCCTGATAGAAAGCAGTATGTGTACCGAGTTTGGTTGCAGTCGGTCCACTACTTTAGGAGGAGTTGCAGGAAGATGGCTCGCATGGTTTTGCAGTAATTCAAGAATATCGTAGTTTACGACGTCATGTCTCCTGTAGCGTGAGTGGTAGGTGTTTACTTCATGACAGCGGTTGTTCGCCTGATAGTAAGCAGTATGTGTACCGAATTTGGTTGCAGTCGGACCAATACATTAGGAGGTGGTGCAGGAAGATGTTTCGCATGGTTTTGCAGTAATTCAAGAATATCGTAGTTTACGACTTCGTGTATCATGTAACGTGAGTGGTAGGTGTTTAATTCATGACAGCGGTTGTTCGCCTGATAGTGAGCAGTATGTGTACCGAGTTTGGTTGCAGTCGGTCCACTACTTTAGGGAGAAGTTCAGGATGATGTCTCGCATGGTTTTGCAGTAATTCAAGAATATCGTAGTTTACGACTTCGTGTCCCCTGTAGCCTGAGTGGTAGGTGTTTAATTCATGACAGCGGTGGTTCGCCTGATAGTAAGCAGTATGTGTACAGAGTTTGGTTGCAGTCGGTCCACTACTTTCGGAGGAGGTGCAGGAAGATTGCTCGCATGGTTTTGCAGTAATTCAAGAATATCGTAGTTTACGACTTCGTGTCTCCTGTAGCGTGAGTGGTAGGTGTTTAATTCATGACAGCGGTTGTTCGCCTGATAGTAAGCAGTATGTGTACCGAGTTTGGTTGCAGTCGGTCCACTACTTTAGGAGGAGGTGCAGGAAGATGGCTAGCATGGTTTTGCAGTAATTCAAGAATATCGTAGTTTACGACTTCGTGTCTTCTGTGGCGTGAGTGGTACGTGTTTAATTCATGAGAGCGGTTGTTCGCCTCATAGTAAGCAGTATGTGTACCGAGTTTGGTTGCAGTCGGTCCACTACTTTAGGAGGAGGTGCAGGAAGATGGCTCGCATGGTTTTGCAGTAATTCAAGATTATCGTAGTTTACGACTTCGTGTCTCCTGTAGCGTGAGTGGTAGGTGTTTAATTCATGACAGCGGTTGTTCGCCTGATAGTAAGCAGTATGTGTACCGAGTTTGGTTGCAGTCGGTCCACTACATTAGGTGGAGGTGCAGGAAGATCGCTCGCATGATTTTGCAGTAATTCAAGAATATCGTAGTTTACGAATACGTGTCTCCTGTAGCGTGAGGGGTAGGTGGTTAATTCATGACAGCGGTTGTTCGCCTGATAGTAAGAAGTATGTGTACCGAGTTTGGTTGCAGTCGGTCCACTACTTTAGGAGGAGGTGCAGGAAGATGGCTCGCATGATTTTGCAGTAATTCAACAATATCGCAGTTTACGACATCGTGTCTCCTGTAGCGTGAGTGGTAGGTGTTTAATTCATGACAGCGGTTGTTCGTCTGATAGTAAGCGGTATGTGTACCGAGTTTGGTTGCAGTCGGTCCACTACTTTAGGAGGAGGTGCAGGAAGATGGCTCGCATGATTTTGCAGTAATTCAAGAATATCGTAGTTTACGACCACGTGTCTCCTGTAGCGTCAGTGGTAGGTGTTTAATTCATGAGAGCGGTTGTTCGCCTGATAGTAAGCAGTATGTGTACCGAGTTTGGTTGCAGTCGGTCCACTACTTCAGGAGGAGGTGCAGGAAGATGGCTCGCATGGTTTTGCAGTAATTCAACAATATCGTAGTTTCCGACTTCGTGTCTCCTGTAGCGTGAGTGGTAGGTGTTTAATTCATAACAGCGGTTGTTCGCCTGATAGTAAGCGGTATGTGTACCGAGTTGGGTTGCAGTCGGTCCACTACTTTAGGAGGAGGTGCAGGAAGATGGCTCGCATGGTTTTGCAGTAATTCAAGAATATCGTAGTTTACGACTTCGTGTCTCCTGTAGCGTGAGTGGTAGGTGTTTAATTCATGACAGCGGTTGTTCGCCTGATAGTTAGCGGTATGTGTACCGAGTTTGGTTGCAGTCGGTCCACTACTTTAGGAGGAGGTGCAGGAAGATGGCTCGCATGGTTTTGCAGTAATTCATGAATATCGTAGTTTACGACGTCGTGTCTCCTGTAGCTTGAGTGGTAGGTGTTTAATTCATGACAGCGGTTATTCGCCTGATAGTAAGCAGTATGTGTACCGAGTTTGGTTGCAGTCGGTCCACTACTTTAGGAGGAGGTGCAGGAAGATGGCTCGCATGGTTTTACAGTAACTCAAGAATATCGTAGTTTACGACGTCATGTCTCCTGTAGCGTGAGTGGTAGGTGTTTAATTCATGACAGCGGTTGTTCGCCTGATAGTAAGCAGTATGTGTACCGTGTTTGGTTGCAGTCGGTCCACTACTTTAGGGAGAAGTTCAGAGAGATGGCTCGTATGGTTTTGCAGTAATTCAAGAATATCGTAGTTTACGACTTCGTGTCTTCTGTGGCGTGAGTGGTACGTGTTTAATTCATGACAGCGGTTGTTCGCCTGATAGTAAGCAGTATGTGTACCGAGTTTGGTTGCAGTCGGTCCACTACTTTAGGAGGAGGTACAGGAAGATTGCTCGCATGGTTTTGCAGTAATTCAAGAATATCGTAGTTTACGACGTCGTGCCTCCTGTAGCGTGAGTGGTAGGTGTTTAATTAATGACAGCGGTAATTCGCCTGATAGTTAGCAGTATGTGAACCGAATTTGGTTGCAGTCGGTCCACTACTTTAGGAGGAGGTGCAGGAAGACGGCTCGCATGGTTTTGCAGTAATTCAAGAATATCGTAGTTTACGAATTCGTGTCTCCTGTAGCGTGAGTGGTAGGTGTTTAATTCATGACAGCGGTTGTTCGCCTGATAGTAAGCAGTAAGTGTACCGAGTTTGGTTGCAGTCGGTCCACTACATTAGGTGGAGGTGCAGGAAGATCGCTCGCATGATTTTGCAGTAATTCAAGAATATCGTAGTTTACGAATACGTGTCTCCTGTAGCGTGAGGGGTAGGTGGTTAATTCATGACAGCGGTTGTTCGCCTGATAGTAAGAAGTATGTGTACCGAGTTTGGTTGCAGTCGGTCCACTACTTTAGGAGGAGGTGCAGGAAGATGGCTCGCATGATTTTGCAGTAATTCAACAATATCGTAGTTTACGACATCGTGTCTCCTGTAGCGTGAGTGGTAGGTGTTTAATTCATGACAGCGGTTGTTCGCCTGATAGTAAGCGGTATGTGTACCGAGTTTGGTTGCAGTCGGTCCACTACTTTAGGAGGAGGTGCAGGAAGATGGCTCGCATGATTTTGCAGTAATTCAAGAATATCGTAGTTTACGACCACGTGTCTCCTGTAGCGTCAGTGGTAGGTGTTTAATTCATGAGAGCGGTTGTTCGCCTGATAGTAAGCAGTATGTGTACCGAGTTTGGTTGCAGTCGGTCCATTACTTTAGGAGGAGGTGCAGGACGATGGCTCGCATGGTTTTGCAGTAATTCAAGAATATCGTAGTTTACGACTTCGTGTCTCCTGTAGCGTGCGTGGTAGGTGTTTAATTCATGACAGCGGTTGTTCGCCTGATAGTAAGAAGTATGTGTACCGAGTTTGGTTGCAGTCGGTCCACTACTTAAGGAGGAGGTGCAGGAAGATGGCTCGCATGATTTTGCAGTAATTCAACAATATCGTAGTTTCCGACTTCGTGTCTCCTGTAGCGTGAGTGGTAGGTGTTTAATTCATAACAGCGGTTGTTCGCCTGATAGTAAGCGGTATGTGTACCGAGTTTGGTTGCAGTCGGTCCACTACTTTAGGAGGAGGTGCAGGAAGATTGCTCGCATGGTTTTGCAGTAATTCAAGAATATCGTAGTTTACGACTTCATGTCTCCTGTATCGTGAGTGGTAGGTGTTTAATTCATGACAGCGGTTGTTCGCCTGATAGTAAGCAGTATGTGTACCGAGTTTGGTTGCAATCGGTCCAGTACTTTAGGAGGAGGTGCAGGAAGATGGCTCGCATGGTTTTGCAGTAATTCAAGAATATCGTAGTTTACGACTTCGTGTCTCCTGTAGCTTGAGTGGTAGGTGTTTAATTCATGACAGCGGTTATTCGCCTGATAGTAAGCAGTATGTGTACCGAGTTTGGTTGCGGTCGGTCCACTACTTTAGGAGGAGGTGCAGGAAGATGGCTCGCATGGTTTTGCAGTAACTCAAGAATATCGTAGTTTACGACGTCATGTCTCCTGTAGCGTGAGTGGTAGGTGTTTAATTCATGACAGCGGTTGTTCGCCTTATAGTAAGCAGTATGTGTACCGAGTGTGGTTGCAGTCGGTCCACTACTTTAGGAGGAGGTGCAGGAAGATGGCTCGCATGGTTTTGCAGTAACTCAAGAATATCGTAGTTTACGACGTCATGTCTCCTGTAGCGTGAGTGGTAGGTGTTTAATTCATGACAGCGGTTGTTCGCCTGATAGTAAGCAGTATGTGTACCGAGTTTGGTTGCAGTCGGTCGACTACTTTAGGAGGATGTGCAGGAAGATGGCTCGCATGGTTTTGCAGTAATTCAAGAATATCGTAGTTTACGACTTCGTGTCTCCTGTAGCGTGAGTGGTAGGTGTTTAATTCATGACAGCGGTTGTTCGCCTGATAGTAAGCAGTATGTGTACCGAGTTTGGTTGCAGTCGGTGCACTACTTTAGGAGGAGGTGCAGGAAGATGGCTCGCATGGTTTTGCAGTAATTCAAGAATATCGTAGTTTACGACTTCGTGTCTCCTGTAGCGTGAGTGGTAGGTGTTTAATTCATGACAGCGGTTATTCGCCTGATAGTAAGCAGTATGTGTACCGAGTTTGGTTGCAGTCGGTCCACTACTTTAGGGAGAAGTTCAGAGAGATGGCTCGTATGGTTTTGCAGTAATTCAAGAATATCGTAGTTTACGACTTCGTGTCTTCTGTGGCGTGAGTGGTACGTGTTTAATTTATGAGAGCGGTTATTCGCCTGATAGTAATCAGTATGTGTACCGAGTTTGGTTGCAGTCGGTCCATTACTTTAGGAGGAGGTGCAGGAAGATGTCTCGCATGGTTTTGCAGTAATTCTAGATTTTCGTAGTTTACGACTTCGTGACTCCTGTGGCGTGAGTGGTAGGTGTTTAATTCATGACAGCGGTTAATCGCCTTATAGTTAGCAGTATGTGTACCGAGTTTGGTTGCAGTCGGTCCACTACTTTAGGAGGAGGTGCAGGAAGATGGCTCGCATGGTTTTGTAGTAATTCAAGAATATCGTAGTTTACGACTTCGTGTCTCCTGTATCGTGAGTGGTAGGTGTTTAATTCATGACAGCGGTTGTTCGCCTGATAGTAAGCAGTATGTGTACCGAGTTTGGTTGCAGTCGGTCCAGTACTTTAGGAGGAGGTGCAGGAAGATGGCTCGCATGGTTTTGCAGTAATTCAAGAATATCGTAGTTTACGACTTCGTGTCTCCTGTAGCTTGAGTGGTAGGTGTTTAATTCATGACAGCGGTTATTCGCCTGATAGTAAGCAGTATGTGTACCGAGTTTGGTTGCAGTCGGTCCACTACTTTAAGAGGAGGTGCAGGAAGATGGCTCGCATGGTTTTGCAGTAACTCAAGAATATCGTAGTTTACGACGTCATGTCTCCTGTAGCGTGAGTGGTAGGTGTTTAATTCATGACAGCGGTTGTTTGCCTTATAGTAAGCAGTATGTGTACCGAGTGTGGTTGCAGTCGGTCCACTACTTTAGGAGGAGGTGCAGGAAGATGGCTCGCATGGTTTTGCAGTAATTCAAGAATATCGTAGTTTACGACTTCGTGTCTCCTGTAGCGTGAGTGGTAGGTGTTTAATTCATGACAGCGGTTGTTCGCCTGATAGTAAGCGGTATGTGTACCGAGTTTGGTTGCAGTCGGTCGACTACTTTAGGAGGATGTGCAGGAAGATGGCTCGCATGGTTTTGCAGTAATTCAAGAATATCGTAGTTTACGACTTCGTGTCTCCTGTAGCGTGAGTGGTAGGTGTTTAATTCATGACAGCGGTTATTCGCCTGATAGTAAGCAGTATGTGTACCGAGTTTGGTTGCAGTCGGTCCATACTTTAGGGAGAAGTTCAGAAAGATGGCTGGCATGGTTTTGCAGTAATTCAAGAATATCGTAGTTTACGACTTCGTGTCTTCTGTGGCGTGAGTGGTACGTGTTTAATTCATGAGAGCGGTTATTCGCCTGATAGTAATCAGTATGTGTACCGAGTTTGGTTGCAGTCGGTCCACTACTTTAGGAGGAGGTGCAGGAAGATGTCTCGCATGATTTTGCAGTAATTCTAGATTTTCGTAGTTTACGACTTCGTGACTCCTGTAGCGTGAGTGGTAGGTGTTTAATTCATGACAGCGGTTATTCGCCTTATAGTTAGCAGTATGTGTACCGAGTTTGGTTGCAGTCGGTCCACTACTCTAGGAGGAGGTGCAGGAAGATGGCTCGCATGGTTTTGCAGTAATTCAAGATTATCGTAGTTTACGACTTCGTGTCTCCTGTAGCGTGAGTGGTAGGTGTTTAATTCATGACAGCGGTTGTTCGCCTGATAGTAAGCAGTATGTGTACCGAGTTTGGTTGCTGTCGGTCCACTACTTTAGGAGGAGGTGCAGGAAGATTGCTCGCATGGTTTTGCAGTAATTCAAGAATATCGTAGTTTACGACGTCGTGCCTCCTGTAGCGTGAGTGGTAGGTGTTTAATTCATGACAGCGGCTGTTCGCCTGATAGTAAGCGGTATGTGTACCGAGTTTGGTTGCAGTCGGTCCACTACTTTAAGAGGAGGTGCAGGAAGATGGCTCGCATGATTTTGCAGTAAATCAAAAATATCGTAGTTTATGACTTCGTGTCTCCTGTAGCGTGAGTTGTAGGTGTTTAATTCATGACAGCGGTTGTTCGCTTGATAGTAAGCAGTATGTGTACCGAGTTTGGTTGCAGTTCGTCCACTACTTTAGGAGGAGGTGCAGGAAGATGGCTCGCATGGTTTTGCAGTTATTCAAGAATATCGTAGTTTACGACTTCGTGTCTCCTGTAGCGTGTGTCGTAGGTGTCTAATTCATGACAGCGGTTGTTCGCCTGATAGTAAGCAGTATGTGTACCGAGTTTGGTTGCAGTCGGTCCATACTTTAGGAGGAGGTGCAGGAAGATGCCTCGCATGGTTTTGCAGTAATTCAAGAATATCGTAGTTTACGACTTCGTGTCTCCTGTAGCGTGAGTGGTAGGTGTTTAATTCATGACAGCGGTTATTCGCCTGATAGTAAGCAGTATGTGTACCGAGTTTGGTTGCAGTCGGTCCACTACTTTAGGGAGAAGTTCAGGAAGATGGCTCGCATGGTTTTGCAGTAATTCAAGAATATCGTAGTTTACGACTTTGTGTCTTCTGTGGCGTGAGTGTTACGTGTTTAATTCATGAGAGCGGTTGTTCACCTGATAGTAAGCAGTATGTGTACCGAGTTTGGTTGCAGTCGGTCCACTACTTTAGGAGGAGGTGCAGGAAGATGGCTCGCATGGTTTTGCAGTAATTCAAGAATATCGTAGTTTACGACTTCGTGTCTCCTGTAGCGTGAGTGGTAGGTGTTTAATTCATGGCAGCGGTTATTCGCCTGATAGTAAGCAGTATGTGTACCGAGTTTGGTTGCAGTCGGTCCACTACTTTAGGGTGAAGTTCAGGAGGATGGCTCGCATGGTTTTGCAGTAATTCAAGAATATCGTAGTTTACGACTTCGTGTCTTCTGTGGCGTGAGTGGTACGCGTTAAATTCATGAGAGCGGTTGTTCGCCTGATAATAAGCAGTATGTGTACCGAGTTTGGTTGCAGACGGTCCACTACTTTAGGAGGAGGTGCAGGAAGATGGCTCGCATGGTTTTGCAGTAATTCAAGATTATCGTAGTTTACGACTTCGTGTCTCCTGTAGCGTGAGTGGTAGGTGTTTAATTCATGACAGCGGTTGTTCGCCTGATAGTAAGCAGTATGTGTACCGAGATTGGTTGCAGTCGGCCCACTACTTTAGGAGGAGGTGCAGGAAGATGGCTCGCATGGTTTTGCAGTAATTCAAGAATATCGTAGTTTACGACGTCGTGTCTCCTGTAGCGTGAGTGGTAGGTGTTTAATTCATGACAGCGGTTATTCGCCTGATAGCAGTATGTGTACCGAGTTTGATTGCAGTCGGTCCACTACTTTAGGAGGAGGTGCAGGAAGATGGCTCGCATGGTTTTGCAGTAATTCAAGATTATCGTAGTTTACGACTTCGTGTCTCCTTTAGCGTGAGTGGTAGGTGTTTAATTCATGACAGCGGTTGTTCGCCTGATAGTAAGCAGTATGTGTACAGAGTTTGGTTGCAGTCGGTCCACTTCTTTAGGAGGAGGTGCAGGAAGACTGCTCGCATGGATTTGCAGTAATTCAAGAATATCGTAGTTTACGAATTCGTGTCTCCTGTAGCGTGAGTGGTAGGTGTTTAATTCATGACAGCGGTTGTTCGCCTGATAGTAAGCAGTATGTGTACCGAGTTTGGTTGCAGTCGGTCCACTACATTAGGTGGAGGTGCAGGAAGATCGCTCGCATGATTTTGCAGTAATTCAAGAATATCGTAGTTTACGACTTCGTGTCTCCTGTAGCGTCAGTGGTAGGTGTTTAATTCATGACAGCGGTTGTTCGCCTGATAGTAAGAAGTATGTGTACCGAGTTTGGCTGCAGTCGGTCCACTACTTTAGGAGGAGGTGCAGGAAGATTGCTCGCATGATTTTGCAGTAATTCAACAATATCGTAGTTTACGACTTCGTGTCTCCTGTAGCGTGAGTGGTAGGTGTTTAATTCATGACAGCGGTTGTTCGCCTGATAGTAAACGGTATGTGTACCGAGTTTGGTTGCAGTCGGTCCACTACTTTAGGAGGAGGTGCAGGAAGATGGCTCGCATGATTTTGCAGTAATTCAAGAATATCGTAGTTTACGACTTCGTGTCTCCTGTAGCGTGAGTGGTAGGTGTTTAATTAATGACAGCGGTTGTTCGCCTGATAGTAAACAGTATGTGTACCGAGTTTGCTTGCAGTCGGTCCACTACTTTAGGAGGAGGTGCAGGAAGATGGCTCCCATGGTTTTGCAGTAATTCAAGAATACCGTAGTTTACGACTTCGTGTCTCCTGTAGCGTGAGTGGTAGGTGTTTAATTCATGACAGCGGTTATTCGCCTGATAGTAAGCAGTATGTGTACCGAGTTTGGTTGCAGTTGGTCCACTACTTTAGGAGGAGGTGCAGGAAGATGGCTCGAATGGTTTTGTGGTAATTCAAGAATATCGTAGTTTACGACTTCGTGTCTCCTGTAGCGTGAGTGGTAGGTGTTTAATTCATGACAGCGGTTGTTCGCCTGATAGTAAGCAGTATGTGTACCGAGATTGGTTGCTGTCGGTCCACTACGTTAGGAGGAGGTGCAGGAAGATGGCTCGCATGGATTTGCAGTAATTCAAGAACATTGTAGTTTACGACTTCGAGTCTCCTGTAGCGTGAGCGGTAGGTGTTTAATTCATGACAGCGGTTGTTCGCCTGATAGTAAGCAGTATGTGTACCGAGGTTGGTTGCAGTCGGTCCACTACTTTAGGGGGTTGTGCCGGAAGATGGCTCGCATGGATTTGCAGTAATTCAAGATTATCGTAGTTTACGACTTCGTGTCTCCTGTAGCGTGAGTGGTAGGTGTTTAATTCATGAAAGCGGTTGTTCGCCTGATATTAAGTGGTATGTGTACCGAGTTTGGTTGCAGTCGGTCCACTACTTTAGGAGGAGGTGCAGGAAGACGGCTCGCATGGTTTTGCTGTATTTCAAGAATATCGTAGTTTACGACTTCGTGTCTCCTGTAGCGTGAATGGTAGGTGTTTAATTCATGACAGCGGTTGTTAGCCTGATAGTAAGCAGTATGTGTACCGTGTATGGTTGCAGTCTTCCACTACATTAGGTGGAGGTGCAGGAAGATCGCTCGCATGGTTTTGCAGTAATTCAAGAATATCGTAGTTTACGACTTCGCGTCTCCTGTAGCGTGAGTGGTAGGTGTTTAATTCATGACAGCGGTTGTTCGCCTGTAGTACGCAGTATGTGTACCGAGTTTGGTTGCAGTCGGGCCAATACATTAGGAGGTGGTGCAGGAAGATATTTCGCATGGTTTTGCAGTAATTCAAGAATATCGTAGTATACGACTTCGTGTCTCCTGTAGCGTGAGTGGTAGGTGTTTAATTCATGGCAGCGGTTATTCGCCTGATAGTAAGCAGTATGTGTACCGAGTTTGGTTGCAGTCGGTCCACTACTTTAGGGTGAAGTTCAGGAGGATGGCTCGCATGGTTTTGCAGTAATTCAAGAATATCGTAGTTTACGACTTCGTGTCTTCTGTGGCGTGAGTGGTACGTGTTAAATTCATGAGAGCGGTTGTTCGCCTGATAGTAAGCAGTATGTGTACCGAGTTTCGTTGCAGTCGGTCCACTACTTTAGGAGGAGGTGCAGGAAGATGGCTCGCATGGTTTTGCAGTAATTCAAGATTATCGTAGTTTACGACTTCGTGTCTCCTTTAGCGTGAGTGGTAGGTGTTTAATTCATGACAGCGGTTGTTCGCCTGATAGTAAGCAGTATGTGTACAGAGTTTGGCTGCAGTCGGTCCACTTCTTTAGGAGGAGGTGCAGGAAGACTGCTCGCATGGTTTTGCAGTAATTCAAGAATATCGTAGTTTACGAATTCGTGTCTCCTGTAGCGTGAGTGGTAGGTGTTTAATTCATGACAGCGGTTGTTCGCCTGATAGTAAGCAGTATGTGTACCGAGTTTGGTTGCAGTCGGTCCACTACATTAGGTGGAGGTGCAGGAAGATCGCTCGCATGATTTTGCAGTAATTCAAGAATATCGTAGTTTACGACTTCGCGTCTCCTGTAGCGTCAGTGGTAGGTGTTTAATTCATGACAGCGGTTGTTCGCCTGATAGTAAGAAGTATGTGTACCGAGTTTGGCTGCAGTCGGTCCACTACTTTAGGAGGAGGTGCAGGAAGATTCCTCGCATGATTTTGCAGTAATTCAACAATATCGTAGTTTACGACTTCGTGTCTCCTGTAGCGTGAGTGGTAGGTGTTTAATTCATGACAGCGGTTGTTCGCCTGATAGTAAACGGAATGTGTACCGAGTTTGGTTGCAGTCGGTCCACTACTTTAGGAGGAGGTGCAGGAAGATGGCTCGCATGATTTTGCAGTAATTCAAGAATATCGTAGTTTACGACTTCGTGTCTCCTGTAGCGTGAGTGGTAGGTGTTTAATTAATGACAGCGGTTGTTCGCCTGATAGTAAACAGTATGTGTACCGAGTTTGCTTGCAGTCGGTCCACTACTTTAGGAGGAGGTGCAGGAAGATTGCTCGCATGGTTTTGCAGTAATTCAAGATTATCGTAGTTTACGACTTCGTGTCTCCTGTAGCGTGAGTTGTAGTTGTTTAATTCATGACAGCGGTGGTTCGCCTGATAGTAAGCAGTATGTGTACCGAGTTTGGTTGCAGTCGGTCCACTACTTTAGGAGGAGGTGCAGGAAGATGGCTCGCATGGTTTTGCAGTAATTCAAGAATATCGTAGTTTACGACTTCGTGTCTCCTGTAGCGTGAGTCGTAGGTGTCTAATTCATGACAGCGGTTGTTCGCCTGATAGTAAGCAGTATGGGTACCGAGTTTGGTTGCAGTCGGTCCATACTTTAGGAGGAGGTGCAGGAAGATGGCTCGCATGGTTTTGCAGTAATTCAAGAATATCGTAGTTTACGACTTCGTGTCTCCTGTAGCGTGAGTGGTAGGTGTTTAATTCATGACAGCGGTTATTCGCCTGATAGTAAGCAGTATGTGTACCGAGTTTGGTTGCAGTCGGTCCACTACTTTAGGGAGAAGTTCAGGAAGATGGCTCGCATGGTTTTGCAGTAATTCAAGAATATCGTAGTTTACGACTTTGTGTCTTCTGTGGCGTGAGTGTTACGTGTTTAATTCATGAGAGCGGTTGTTCACCTGATAGTAAGCAGTATGTGTACCGAGTTTGGTTGCAGTCGGTCCACTACTTTAGGAGGAGGTGCAGGAAGATGGCTCGCATGGTTTTGCAGTAATTCAAGAATATCGTAGTTTACGACTTCGTGTCTCCTGTAGCGTGAGTGGTAGGTGTTTAATTCATGGCAGCGGTTATTCGCCTGATAGTAAGCAGTATGTGTACCGAGTTTGGTTGCAGTCGGTCCACTACTTTAGGGTGAAGTTCAGGAGGATGGCTCGCATGGTTTTGCAGTAATTCAAGAATATCGTAGTTTACGACTTCGTGTCTTCTGTGGCGTGAGTGGTACGTGTTAAATTCATGAGAGCGGTTGTTCGCCTGATAGTAAGCAGTATGTGTACCGAGTTTGGTTGCAGTCGGTCCACTACTTTAGGAGGAGGTGCAGGAAGATGGCTCGCATGGTTTTGCAGTAATTCAAGATTATCGTAGTTTACGACTTCGTGTCTCCTGTAGCGTGAGTGGTAGGTGTTTATTTCGTGACAGCGGTTGTTCGCCTGATAGTAAGCAGTATGTGTACCGAGATTGGTTGCAGTCGGCCCACTACTTTAGGAGGAGGTGCAGGAAGATGGCTCGCATGGTTTTGCAGTAATTCAAGAGTATCGTAGTTTACGACGTCGTGTCTCCTGTAGCGTGAGTGGTAGGTGTTTAATTCATGACAGCGGTTATTCGCCTGATAGTTAGCAGTATGTGTACCGAGTTTGATTGCAGTCGGTCCACTACTTTAGGAGGAGGTGCAGGAAGATGGCTCGCATGGTTTTGCAGTAATTCAAGATTATCGTAGTTTACGACTTCGTGTCTCCTTTAGCGTGAGTGGTAGGTGTTTAATTCATGACAGCGGTTGTTCGCCTGATAGTAAGCAGTATGTGTACAGAGTTTGGTTGCAGTCGGTCCACTTCTTTAGGAGGAGGTGCAGGAAGACTGCTCGCATGGTTTTGCAGTAATTCAAGAATATCGTAGTTTACGAATTCGTGTCTCCTGTAGCGTGAGTGGTAGGTGTTTAATTCATGACAGCGGTTGTTCGCCTGATAGTAAGCAGTATGTGTACCGAGTTTGGTTGCAGTCGGTCCACTACATTAGGTGGAGGTGCAGGAAGATCGCTCGCATGATTTTGCAGTAATTCAAGAATATCGTAGTTTACGACTTCGTGTCTCCTGTAGCGTCAGTGGTAGGTGTTTAATTCATGACAGCGGTTGTTCGCCTGATAGTAAGAAGTATGTGTACCGAGTTTGGCTGCAGTCGGTCCACTACTTTAGGAGGAGGTGCAGGAAGATTGCTCGCATGATTTTGCAGTAATTCAACAATATCGTAGTTTACGACTTCGTGTCTCCTGTAGCGTGAGTGGTAGGTGTTTAATTCATGACAGCGGTTGTTCGCCTGATAGTAAACGGAATGTGTACCGAGTTTGGTTGCAGTCGGTCCACTACTTTAGGAGGAGGTGCAGGAAGATGGCTCGCATGATTTTGCAGTAATTCAAGAATATCGTAGTTTACGACTTCGTGTCTCCTGTTGCGTGAGTGGTAGGTGTTTAATTAATGACAGCGGTTGTTCGCCTGATAGTAAACAGTATGTGTACCGAGTTTGCTTGCAGTCGGTCCACTACTTTAGGAGGAGGTGCAGGAAGATTGCTCGCATGGTTTTGCAGTAATTCAAGATTATCGTAGTTTACGACTTCGTGTCTCCTGTAGCGTGAGTTGTAGGTGTTTAATTCATGACAGCGGTGGTTCGCCTGATAGTAAGCAGTATGTGTACCGAGTTTGGTTGCAGTCGGTCCACTACTTCAGGAGGAGGTGCAGGAAGATGGCTCCCATGGTTTTGCAGTAATTCAAGAATACCGTAGTTTACGACTTCGTGTCTCCTGTAGCTTGAGTGGTAGGTGTTTAATTCATGACAGCGGTTGTTCGCCTGATAGTAAGCAGTATGTGTACCGAGGTTGGTTGCAGTCGGTCCACTACTTTAGGGGGTTGTGCCGGAAGATGTCTCGCATGGATTTGCAGTAATTCAAGATTATCGTAGTTTACGACTTCGTGTCTCCTGTAGTGTGAGTGGTAGGTGTTTAATTCATGAAAGCGGTTGTTCGCCTGATATTAAGTGGTATGTGTACCGAGTTTGGTTGCAGTCGGTCCACTACTTTAGGAGGAGGTGCAGGAAGACGGCTCGCATGGTTTTGCTGTATTTCAAGAATATCGTAGTTTACGACTTCGTGTCTCCTGTAGCGTGAATGGTAGGTGTTTAATTCATGACAGCGGTTGTTAGCCTGATAGTAAGCAGTATGTGTACCGTGTATGGTTGCAGTCGTCCACTACATTAGGTGGAGGTGCAGGAAGATCGCTCGCATGGTTTTGCAGTAATTCAAGAATATCGTAGTTTACGACTTCGCGTCTCCTGTAGCGTGAGTGGTAGGTGTTTAATTCATGACAGCGGTTGTTCGCCTGATAGTACGCAGTATGTGTACCGAGTTTGGTTGCAGTCGGGCCAATACATTAGGAGGTGGTGCAGGAAGATATTTCGCATGGTTTTGCAGTAATTCAAGAATATCGTAGTTTACGACTTCGTGTCTCCTGTAGCGTGAGTGGTAGGTGTTTAATTCATGGCAGCGGTTATTCGCCTGATAGTAAGCAGTATGTGTACCGAGTTTGGTTGCAGTCGGTCCACTACTTTAGGGTGAAGTTCAGGAGGATGGCTCGCATGGTTTTGCAGTAATTCAAGAATATCGTAGTTTACGACTTCGTGTCTTCTGTGGCGTGAGTGGTACGTGTTAAATTCATGAGAGCGGTTGTTCGCCTGATAGTAAGCAGTTTGTGTACCGAGTTTGGTTGCAGTCGGTCCACTACTTTAGGAGGAGGTGCAGGAAGATGGCTCGCATGGTTTTGCAGTAATTCAAGATTATCGTAGTTTACGACTTCGTGTCTCCTGTAGCGTGAGTGGTAGGTGTTTAATTCATGACAGCTGTTGTTCGCCTGATAGTAAGCAGTATGTGTACCTAGTTTGGTTGCAGTCGGCCCACTACTTTAGGAGGAGGTGCAGGAAGATGGCTCGCATGGTTTTGCAGTAATTCAAGAATATCGTAGTTTACGACGTCGTGTCTCCTGTAGCGTGAGTGGTAGGTGTTTAATTCATGACAGCGGTTATTCGCCTGATAGTTAGCAGTATGTGTACCGAGTTTGGTTGCAGTCGGTCCACTACATTAGGTGGAGGTGCAGGAAGATCGCTCGCATGATTTTGCAGTAATTCAAGAATATCGTAGTTTACGACTTCGTGTCTCCTGTAGCGTCAGTGGTAGGTGTTTAATTCATGACAGCGGTTGTTCGCCTGATAGTAAGAAGTATGTGTACCGAGTTTGGCTGCAGTCGGTCCACTACTTTAGGAGGAGGTGCAGGAAGATTGCTCGCATGATTTTGCAGTAATTCAACAATATCGTAGTTTACGACTTCGTGTCTCCTGTAGCGTGAGTGGTAGGTGTTTAATTCATGACAGCGGTTGTTCGCCTGATAGTAAACGGTATGTGTACCGAGTTTGGTTGCAGTCGGTCCACTACTTTAGGAGGTGGTGCAGGAAGATGGCTCGCATGATTTTGCAGTAATTCAAGATTATCGTAGTTTACAACTTCGTGTCTCCTGTAGCGTGAGTGGTAGGTGTTTAATTAATGACAGCGGTTGTTCGCCTGATAGTAAACAGTATGTGTACCGAGTTTGCTTGCAGTCGGTCCACTACTTTAGGAGGAGGTGCAGGAAGATTGCTCGCATGGTTTTGCAGTAATTCAAGATTATCGTAGTTTACGACTTCGTGTCTCCTGTAGCGTGAGTTGTAGGTGTTTAATTCATGACAGCGGTGGTTCGCCTGATAGTAAGCAGTATGTGTACCGAGTTTGGTTGCAGTTGGTCCACTACTTTAGGAGGAGGTGCAGGAAGATGGCTCGAATGGTTTTGTGGTAATTCAAGAATATCGTAGTTTACGACTTCGTGTCTCCTGTAGCGTGAGTGGTAGGTGTTTAATTCATGACAGCGGTTGTTCGCCTGATAGTAAGCAGTATGTGTACCGAGATTGGTTGCTGTCGGTCCACTACGTTAGGAGGAGGTGCAGGAAGATGGCTCGCATGGATTTGCAGTAATTCAAGAACATTGTAGTTTACGACTTCGAGTCTCCTGTAGCGTGAGTGGTAGGTGTTTAATTCATGACAGCGGTTGTTCGCCTGATAGTAAGCAGTATGTGTACCGTGGTTGGTTGCAGTCGGTCCACTACTTTAGGGGGAGGTGCCGGAAGATGGCTCGCATGGATTTGCAGTAATTCAAGATTATCGTAGTTTACGACTTCGTGTCTCCTGTAGCGTGAGTGGTAGGTGTTTAATTCATGAAAGCGGTTGTTCGCCTGATATTAAGTGGTATGTGTACCGAGTTTGGTTGCAGTCGGTCCACTACTTTAGGAGGAGGTGCAGGAAGATCTCTCGCATGGTTTTGCAGTAATTCAAGAATATCGTAGTTTACGACTTCGCGTCTCCTGTAGCGTGAGTGGTAGGTGTTTAATTCATGACAGCGGTTGTTCGCCTGATAGTACGCAGTATGTGTACCGAGTTTGGTTGCAGTCGGGCCAATACATTAGGAGGTGGTGCAGGAAGATATTTCGCATGGTTTTGCAGTAATTCAAGAATATCGTAGTTTACGACTTCGTGTATCATGTAACGTGAGTGGTAGGTGTTTAATTCATGACAGCGGTTGTTCGCCTGATAGTAAGCCGTATGTGTGCCGAGTTTGGTAGCAGTCGGTCCACTACTTTAGGGAGAAGTTCAGGAAGATGGCTCGCATGGTTTTGCAATAATTCAAGAATATCGTAGTTTACGACTTCGTGTCTCCTGTTGCGTGAGTGGTACGTGTTTAATTCATGACAGCGGTTGTTCGCCTGATAGTAAGCAGTATGTGTACCGAGTTTGGTTGCAGTCGGTCCACTACTTTAGGAGGAGGTGCAGGAAGATGGCTCGCATGGTTTTGCAGTAGTTCAAGATTATCGTAGTTTACGAATTCGTGTCTCCTGTAGCGTGAGTGGTAGGTGTTTAATTCATGACAGCGGTTGTTCGCCTGATAGTAAGCAGTATGTGTACCGAGTTTGGTTGCAGTCGGTCCACTACTTTAGGAGGAGGTGCAGGAAGATGGCTCGCATGGTTTTGCAGTAATTCAACAATATCGTAGTTTACGACTTCGTGTCTCCTGTAGCGTGAGTGGTAGGTGTTTAATTCATGACAGCGGTTGTTCGCCTGATAGTAAGCGGTATGTGTACCGAGTTTGGTTTCAGTCGGTCCACTACTTTAGGAGGAGGTCCAGGAAGATGGCTCGCTAGGTTTTGCAGTAATTCAAGAATATCGTAGTTTACGACTTCGTGTCACCTGTAGCGTGAGTGGTAGGCGTTTAATTCATGACAGCGGTTGTTCGCCTGATAGTAAGCAGTATGTGTACCGAGTTTGGTTGCAGTTGGTCACTACTTTAGGAGGAGGTGCAGGAAGATGGCTCGCATGGTTTTGCAGTAATTCAACAATATCGTAGTTTACGACTTCGTGTCTCCTGTAGCGTGAGTGGTAGGTGTTTAATTCATGACAGCGGTTGTTCGCCTGATAGTACGCAGTATGTGTACCGAGTTTGGTTGCAGTCGGGCCAATACATTAGGAGGTGGTGCAGGAAGATATTTCGCATGGTTTTGCAGTAATTCAAGAATATCGTAGTTTACGACTTCGTGTCTCCTGTAGCGTGAGTGGTAGGTGTTTAATTCATGGCAGCGGTTATTCGCCTGATAGTAAGCAGTATGTGTACCGAGTTTGGTTGCAGTCGGTCCACTACTTTAGGGTGAAGTTCAGGAGGATGGCTCGCATGGTTTTGCAGTAATTCAAGAATATCGTAGTTTACGACTTCGTGTCTTCTGTGGCGTGAGTGGTACGTGTTAAATTCATGAGAGCGGTTGTTCGCCTGATAGTAAGCAGTATGTGTACCGAGTTTGGTTGCAGTCGGCCCACTACTTTAGGAGGAGGTGCAGGAAGATGGCTCGCATGGTTTTGCAGTAATTCAAGAATATCGTAGTTTACGACGTCGTGTCTCCTGTAGCGTGAGTGGTAGGTGTTTAATTCATGACAGCGGTTATTCGCCTGATAGTTAGCAGTATGTGTACCGAGTTTGGTTGCAGTCGGTCCACTACATTAGGTGGAGGTGCAGGAAGATCGCTCGCATGATTTTGCAGTAATTCAAGAATATCGTAGTTTACGACTTCGTGTCTCCTGTAGCGTCAGTGGTAGGTGTTTAATTCATGACAGCGGTTGTTCGCCTGATAGTAAGAAGTATGTGTACCGAGTTTGGCTGCAGTCGGTCCACTACTTTAGGAGGAGGTGCAGGAAGATTGCTCGCATGATTTTGCAGTAATTCAACAATATCGTAGTTTACGACTTCGTGTCTCCTGTAGCGTGAGTGGTAGGTGTTTAATTCATGACAGCGGTTGTTCGCCTGATAGTAAACGGTATGTGTACCGAGTTTGGTTGCAGTCGGTCCACTACTTTAGGAGGAGGTGCAGGAAGATGGCTCGCATGATTTTGCAGTAATTCAAGAATATCGTAGTTTACAACTTCGTGTCTCCTGTAGCGTGAGTGGTAGGTGTTTAATTAATGACAGCGGTTGTTCGCCTGATAGTAAACAGTATGTGTACCGAGTTTGCTTGCAGTCGGTCCACTACTTTAGGAGGAGGTGCAGGAAGATTGCTCGCATGGTTTTGCAGTAATTCAAGATTATCGTAGTTTACGACTTCGTGTCTCCTGTAGCGTGAGTTGTAGGTGTTTAATTCATGACAGCGGTGGTTCGCCTGATAGTAAGCAGTATGTGTACCGAGTTTGGTTGCAGTTGGTCCACTACTTTAGGAGGAGGTGCAGGAAGATGGCTCGAATGGTTTTGTGGTAATTCAAGAATATCGTAGTTTACGACTTCGTGTCTCCTGTAGCGTGAGTGGTAGGTGTTAAATTCATGACAGCGGTTGTTCGCCTGATAGTAAGCAGTATGTGTACCGAGATTGGTTGCTGTCGGTCCACTACGTTAGGAGGAGGTGCAGGAAGATGGCTCGCATGGATTTGCAGTAATTCAAGAACATTGTAGTTTACGACTTCGAGTCTCCTGTAGCGTGAGTGGTAGGTGTTTAATTCATGACAGCGGTTGTTCGCCTGATAGTAAGCAGTATGTGTACCGTGGTTGGTTGCAGTCGGTCCACTACTTTAGGGGGAGGTGCCGGAAGATGGCTCGCATGGATTTGCAGTAATTCAAGATTATCGTAGTTTACGACTTCGTGTCTCCTGTAGCGTGAGTGGTAGGTGTTTAATTCATGAAAGCGGTTGTTCGCCTGATATTAAGTGGTATGTGTACCGAGTTTGGTTGCAGTCGGTCCACTACTTTAGGAGGAGGTGCAGGAAGATCTCTCGCATGGATTTGCAGTAATTCAAGAATATCGTAGTTTACGACTTCGCGTCTCCTGTAGCGTGAGTGGTAGGTGTTTAATTCATGACAGCGGTTGTTCGCCTGATAGTACGCAGTATGTGTACCGAGTTTGGTTGCAGTCGGGCCAATACATTAGGAGGTGGTGCAGGAAGATATTTCGCATGGTTTTGCAGTAATTCAAGAATATCGTAGTTTACGACTTCGTGTATCATGTAACGTGAGTGGTAGGTGTTTAATTCATGACAGCGGTTGTTCGCCTGATAGTAAGCCGTATGTGTACCGAGTTTGGTAGCAGTCGGTCCACTACTTTAGGGAGAAGTTCAGGAAGATGGCTCGCATGGTTTTGCAATAATTCAAGAATATCGTAGTTTACGACTTCGTGTCTCCTGTTGCGTGAGTGGTACGTGTTTAATTCATGACAGCGGTTGTTCGCCTGATAGTAAGCAGTATGTGTACCGAGTTTGGTTGCAGTCGGTCCACTACTTTAGGAGGAGGTGCAGGAAGATGGCTCGCATGGTTTTGCAGTAGTTCAAGATTATCGTAGTTTACGAATTCGTGTCTCCTGTAGCGTGAGTGGTAGGTGTTTAATTCATGACAGCGGTTGTTCGCCTGATAGTAAGCAGTATGTGTACCGAGTTTGGTTGCAGTCGGTCCACTACTTTAGGAGGAGGTGCAGGAATATGGCTCGCATGGTTTTGCAGTAATTCAACAATATCGTAGTTTACGACTTCGTGTCTCCTGTAGCGTGAGTGGTAGGTGTTTAATTCATGACAGCGGTTGTTCGCCTGATAGTAAGCGGTATGTGTACCGAGTTTGGTTTCAGTCGGTCCACTACTTTAGGAGGAGGTCCAGGAAGATGGCTCGCTAGGTTTTGCAGTAATTCAAGAATATCGTAGTTTACGACTTCGTGTCACCTGTAGCGTGAGTGGTAGGCGTTTAATTCATGACAGCGGTTGTTCGCCTGATAGTAAGCAGTATGTGTACCGAGTTTGGTTGCAGTTGGTCACTACTTTAGGAGGAGGTGCAGGAAGATGGCTCGCATGGTTTTGCAGTAATTCAAGAAGATCGTAGTTTACGACGTCGTGTCTCCTGTAGCTTGAGTGGTAGGTGTTTAATTCATGACAGCGGTTATTCGCCTGATAGTAAGCAGTATGTGTACCGAGTTTGGTTGCAGTCGGTCCACTACTTTAGGAGGAGGTGCAGGAAGATGGCTCGCATGGTTTTGCAGTAACTCAAGAATATCGTAGTTTACGACGTCATGTCTCCTGTAGCGTGAGTGGTAGGTGTTTAATTCATGACAGCGGTTGTTCGCCTGATAGTAAGCAGTATGTGTACCGAGTTTGGTTGCAGTCGGTCCACTACTTTAGGAGGAGGTGCAGGAAGATGGCTCGCATGGTTTTGCAGTAATTCAAGAATATCGTAGTTTACGACTTCGTGTCTCCTGTAGCGTGAGTGGTAGGTGTTTAATTCATGACAGCGGTTGTTCGCCTGATAGTAAGCAGTATGTGTACCGAGTTTGGTTGCAGTCGGACCAATACATTAGGAGGTGGTGAAGGAAGATGTTTCGCATGGTTTTGCAGTAATTCAAGAATATCGTAGTTTACGACTTCGTGTATCATGTAACGTGAGTGGTAGGTGTTTAATTCATGACAGCGGTTGTTCGCCTGATAGTGAGCAGAATGTGTACCGAGTTTGGTTGCAGTCGGTCCACTACATTAGGTGGAGGTGCAGGAAGATCGCTCGCATGATTTTGCAGTAATTCAAGAATATCGTAGTTTACGACTTCGTGTCTCCTGTAGAGTGAGTGGTAGGTGTTTAATTCATGACAGCGGTTGTTCGCTTGATAGTACGCAGTATGTGTACCGAGTTTGGTTGCAGTCGGTCCACTACTTTCGGAGGAGGTGCACGAAGATGGCTCGCATGGTTTTTCAGTGATTCAAGAATATCGTAGTTTACGACCTCGTGTCTCCTGTAGCGTGAGTCGTAGGTGTCTAATTCATGACAGCGGTTGGTCGCCTGATAGTAACCAGTATGTGTACCGAGTTTGGTTGCAGTCGGTCCATACTTTAGGAGGATGTGCAGGAAGATGGCTCGCATGGTTTTGCAGTAATTCAAGAATATCGTATTTTACGACTTCGTGTCTCCTGTAGCGTGAGTGGTAGGTGTTTAATTCATGATAGCAGTTGTTCGCCTGATAGTAAGCAATATGTGTACAGAGTTTGGTTGCAGTCGGTCCATTACTTTCGGAGGAGGTGCAGGAAGATGGCTCGCATGGTTTTGCAGTAATTCAAGAATATCGTAGTTTACGACTTCGTGTCTCGTGTAGCGTCAGTGGTAGGTGTTTAATTCATGACAGCGGTTGTTCGCCTGATATTAAGCAGTATGTGTACCGAGATTGGTTGCAGTCGGTCCAGTACTTTAGGAGGAGGTGCAGGAAGATGGCTCGCATGGTTTTGCAGTAATTCAAGAATATCGTAGTTTACGACTTCGTGTCTCCTGTAGCGTGAGTGGTAGGTGTTTAATTCATGACAGCGGTTGTTCGCCTGATAGTAAGCGGTATGTGTACCGAGTTTGGTTGCAGTCGGTCCACTACTTTAGGAGGAGGTGCAGGAAGATGGCTCGCTTTGTTTTGCAGTAATTCAAGAATATCGTAGTTTACGACTTCGTGTAACCTGAAGCGTGAGTGGTAGGTGTTTAATTCATGACAGCGGTTGTTCGCCTGATAGTAAGCAGTATGTGTACCGAGTTTGGTTGCAGTCGGTCCACTACTTTAGGAGGAGGTGCAGGAAGATGGCTCGCATGGTTTTGCAGTAATTCAAGATTATCGTAGTTTACGACGTCGTGTCTCCTGTAGCTTGAGTGGTAGGTATTTATTTCATGACAGCGGTAATTCGCCTGATAGTAAGCCGTATGTGTACCGAGTTTGGTTGCAGTCGGTCCACTACTTTAGGAGGAGGTGCAGGAAGTTGGCTCGCATGGTTTTGCAGTAACTCAAGAATATCGTAGTTTACGACGTCACTTCTCCTGTAGCGTGAGTGGTAGGTGTTTAATTCATGAGAGCGGTTGTTCGCCTGATAGTAAGCAGTATGTGTACCGAGTTTGGTTGCAGTCGGTCCACTACTTTAGGAGGAGGTGCAGGAAGATAGCTCGCATGGTTTTGCAGTAATTCAAGATTATCGTAGTTTACGACTTCGTGTCTCCTGTAGCGTGAGTGGTAGGTGTTTAATTCATGACAGCGGTTGTTCGCCTGATAGTAAGCAGTATGCGTACCGAGTTTGGTTGCAGTCGGTCCACTACTTTAGGAGGAGGTGCAGGAAGATTGCTCGCATGGTTTTGCAGTAATTCAAGAATATCGTAGTTTACGACGTCGTGTCTCCTGTAGCGTGATTGGTAGTTGTTTAATTCATGACAGCGGTTATTCGCCTGATAGTTAGCAGTATGTGTACCGAGTTTGGTTGCAGTCGGTCCACTACTTTAGGAGGAGGTGCAGGAAGATGGCTCGCATGGTTTTGCAGTAATTCAAGATAATCGTAGTTTACGACTTCGTGTATCCTGAAGCGTGAGTTGTAGGTGTTTAATTCATGACAGCGGTATTTCGCCTGATAGTAAGCAGTATGTGTACAGAGTTTGGTTGCAGTCGGTCCACTACTTTAGGAGGTGGTGCAGAACGACGGCTCGCATGGTTTTGCAGTAATTCAAGAATATCGTAGTTTACGAATTCGTGTCTCCTGTAGCGTGAGTGGTAGGTGTTTAATTCATGACAGCGGTTGTTCGCCTGATAGTAAGCAGTATGTGTACCGAGTTTGGTTGCAGTCGGTCCACTACATTAGGTGGAGGTGCAGGAAGATCGCTCGCATGATTTTGCAGTAATTCAAGAATATCGTAGTTTACGAATTCGTGTCTCCTGTAGCGTGAGTGGTAGGTGTTTAATTCATGACAGCGGTTGTTCGCCTGATAGTAAGAAGTACGTGTACCGAGTTTGGTTGCAGTCAGTCCACTACTTTAGGAGGAGGTGCAGGAAGATGGCTCGCATGATTTTGCAGTAATTCAACAATATCGTAGTTTACGACATCGTGTCTCCTGTAGCGTGAGTGGTAGGTGTTTAATTCATGACAGCGGTTGTTCGCCTGATAGTAAGTGGTATGTGTACCGAGTTTGGTTGCAGTCGGTCCACTACTTTAGGAGGAGGTGCAGGAAGATGGCTCGCATGGTTTTGCAGTAATTCAAAAATATCGTAGTTTACGACTTCGTGTCTCCTGTAGCGTGAGTGGTAGGTGTTTAATTCATGACAGCGGTTGTTCGCTTGATAGTAAGCGGTATGTGTACCGAGTTTGGTTGCAGTCGGTCCACTACTTTCGGAGGAGGTGCAGGAAGATGGCTCGCATGGTTTTTCAGTTATTCAAGAATATCGTAGTTTACGACTTCGTGTCTCCTGTAGCGTGAGTCGTAGGTGTCTAATTCATGACAGCGGTTGTTCGCCTGATAGTAAGCAGTATGTGTACCGAGTTTGGTTGCAGTCGGTCCATACCTTAGGAGGAGGTGCAGGAAGATGTCTCGCATGGTTTTGCAGTAATTCAAGAATATCGTAGTTTACGACTTCGTGTCTCCTGTAGCGTGAGTGGTAGGTGTGTAATATTTGTTAGCGGTTGTTCGCCTGATAGTAAGCAATATGTGAACAGAGTTTGGTTGCAGTCGGTCCACTACTTTCGGAGGAGGTGCAGGAAGATGGCTCGCATGGTTTTGCAGTAATTCAAGAATATCGTAGTTTACGACTTCGTGTCTCCTGTAGCGTCAGTGGTAGGTGTTTAATTCATGAGAGCGGTTGTTCGCCTGATAGTAAGCAGTATGTGTACCGAGTTTGGTGACAGTCGGTCCACTACTTTAGGAGGAGGTGCAGGAAGATGGCTCGCATGGTTTTGCAGTAATTCAAGAATATCGTAATTTACGACTTCGTGTCTCCTGTAGCGTGAGTGGTAGGTGTTTAATTCATAACAGCGGTTGTTCGCCTGATAGTAATCAGTATGTGTACCGAGTTTGGTTGCAGCCGGTCCACTACATTAGGTGGAGGTGCAGGAAGATCGCTCGCATGATTTTGCAGTAATTTAAGAATATCGTAGTTTACGACTTCGTGTGTCCTGTAGCGTGAGTGGTAGGTGTTTAATTCATGACAGCGGTTGTTCGCCTGATAGTAAGAAGTACGTGTACCCAGTTTGGTTGCAGTCGGTCCATACTTTAGGAGGAGGTGCAGGAAGATGGCTCGCATGATTTTGCAGTAATTCAACAATATCGTAGTTTACGACATCGTGTCTCCTGTAGCGTGAGTGGTAGGTGTGTAATTCATGACAGCGGTTGTTCGCCTGATAGTAAGCGGTATGTGTACCGAGTTTGGTTGCAGTCGGTCCACTACTTTAGGAGGAGGTGCAGGAAGATGGCTCGCATGGTTTTGCAGTAAGTCAAAAATATCGTAGTTTACGACTTCGTGTCTCCTGTAGCGTGAGTGGTAGGTGTTTAATTCATGACAGCGGTTGTTCGCCTGATAGTAAGCAATATGTGTACAGAGTTTGGTTGCAGTCGGTGCACTACTTTAGGAGGAGGTGCAGGAAGATTGCTCGCATGGTTTTGCAGTAATTCAAGAATATCGTAGTTTACGACTTCGTGTCTCCTGTAGCGTCAGTGGTAGGTGTTTAATTCATGAGAGCGGTTGTTCGCCTGATAGTAATCAGTATGTGTACCGAGTTTGGTTGCAGCCGGTCCACTACATTAGGTGGAGGTGCAGGAAGATCGCTCGCATGATTTTGCAGTAATTTAAGAATATCGTAGTTTACGACTTCGTGTGTCCTGTAGCGTGAGTGGTAGGTGTTTAATTCATGACAGCGGTTGTTCGCCTGATAGTAAGAAGTACGTGTACCGAGTTTGGTTGCAGTCGGTCCATACTTTAGGAGGAGGTGCAGGAAGATGGCTCGCATGATTTTGCAGTAATTCAACAATATCGTAGTTTACGACATCGTGTCTCCTGTAGCGTGAGTGGTAGGTGTGTAATATTTGTTAGCGGTTGTTCGCCTGATAGTAAGCAATATGTGAACAGAGTTTGGTTGCAGTCGGTCCACTACTTTCGGAGGAGGTGCAGGAAGATGGCTCGCATGGTTTTGCAGTAATTCAAGAATATCGTAGTTTACGACTTCGTGTCTCCTGTAGCGTCAGTGGTAGGTGTTTAATTCATGAGAGCGGTTGTTCGCCTGATAGTAAGCAGTATGTGTACCGAGTTTGGTGACAGTCGGTCCACTACTTTAGGAGGAGGTGCAGGAAGATGGCTCGCATGGTTTTGCAGTAATTCAAGAATATCGTAATTTACGACTTCGTGTCTCCTGTAGCGTGAGTGGTAGGTGTTTAATTCATAACAGCGGTTGTTCGCCTGATAGTAATCAGTATGTGTACCGAGTTTGGTTGCAGCCGGTCCACTACATTAGGTGGAGGTGCAGGAAGATCGCTCGCATGATTTTGCAGTAATTTAAGAATATCGTAGTTTACGACTTCGTGTGTCCTGTAGCGTGAGTGGTAGGTGTTTAATTCATGACAGCGGTTGTTCGCCTGATAGTAAGAAGTACGTGTACCGAGTTTGGTTGCAGTCGGTCCATACTTTAGGAGGAGGTGCAGGAAGATGGCTCGCATGATTTTGCAGTAATTCAACAATATCGTAGTTTACGACATCGTGTCTCCTGTAGCGTGAGTGGTAGGTGTGTAATTCATGACAGCGGTTGTTCGCCGGATAGTAAGCGGTATGTGTACCGAGTTTGGTTGCAGTCGGTCCACTACTTTAGGAGGAGGTGCAGGAAGATGGCTCGCATGGTTTTGCAGTAAGTCAAAAATATCGTAGTTTACGACTTCGTGTCTCCTGTAGCGTGAGTGGTAGGTGTTTAATTCATGACAGCGGTTGTTCGCCTGATAGTAAGCAATATGTGTACAGAGTTTGGTTGCAGTCGGTCCACTACTTTAGGAGGAGGTGCAGGAAGATTGCTCGCATGGTTTTGCAGTAATTCAAGAATATCGTAGTTTACGACTTCGTGTCTCCTGTAGCGTCAGTGGTAGGTGTTTAATTCATGAGAGCGGTTGTTCGCCTGATAGTAAGCAGTATGTGTACCGAGTTTGGTGACAGTCAGCCTAATACTTTAGGAGGAGGTGCAGGAAGATGGCTCGCATGGTTTTGCAGTAATTCAAGAATATCGTAGTTTACGACTTCGTGTCTCCTGTAGCGTGAGTGGTAGGTGTTTAATTCATGACAGCGGTTGTTCGCCTGATAGTAAGCAGTATGTGTACCGAGTTTGGTTGCAGTCGGTCCACTACTTTAGGAGGAGGTACAGGAAGATGGCTCGCATGGATTTGCGGTAATTCAAGAATATCGTAGTTTACGACTTCGTGTCTCCTGTAGCGTGAGTGGTAGGTGTTTAATTCATGACAGCGGTTATTCGCCTGATAGTAAGCAGTATGTGTACCGAGTTTGGTTGCAGTCGGTCCACTACTTTAGGGAGAAGTTCAGGATGATGGCTCGCATGGTTTTGCAGTAATTCAAGAATATCGTAGCTTACGACTTCGTGTCTTCTGTGGCGTGAGTGGTACGTGTTTAATTCATGAGAGCGGTTATTCGCCTGATAGTAAGCAGTATGTGTACCGAGTTTGGTTGCAGTCGGTCCACTACTTTAGGAGGAGGTGCAGGAAGATGGCTCGCATGGTTTTTCAGTAATTCAAAATTATCGTAGTTTACGACTTCGTGTCACGTGTAGCGTGAGTGGTAGGTGTTTAATTCAAGACAGCGGTTGTTCGCCTGATAGTAAGCAGTATGTGTACCGAGTTTGGTTGCAGTCGGTCCACTACTTTAGGAGGAGGTGCAGGAAGATGGCTCGCATGGTTTTGCAGTAATTCAAGAATATCGTAGTTTACGACGTCGTGTCTCCTGTAGCGTGAGTGGTAGGTGTTTAATTCATGACAGCGGTTATTCGCCTGATAGTAAGCAGTATGTGTACAGAGTTTGGTTGCAGTCGGTGCACTACTTTAGGAGGAGGTGCAGGAAGATTGCTCGCATGGTTTTGCAGTAATTCAAGAATATCGTAGTTTACGTCGTCGTGCCTCCTGTCGCGTGAGTGGTAGGTGTTTAATTCATGACAGCGGTTGTTCGCCTGATAGTAAGCGGTATGTGTACCGAGTTTGGTTGCAGTCGGTCCACTACTTTAGGAGGAGGTGCAGGAAGATGGCTCGCATGATTTTTCAGTAAATCAAAAATATCGTAGTTTACGACTTCGTGTCTCCTGTAGAGTGAGTGGTAGGTGTTTAATTCAGGACAGCGGTTATTCGCCTGATAGTTAGCAGTATGTGTACCGAGTTTGGTTGCAGTCGGTCCACTACTTTAGGAGGAGGTGCAGGAAGATGGCTCGCATGGCTTTGCAGTAATTCAAGATTATCGTAGTTTACGACTTCGTGTCTCCTGTAGCGTGAGTGGTAGTAGTTTAATTCATGACAGCGGTTGTTCGCCTGATAGTAAGCAGTATGTGTACAGAGTTTGGTTGCAGTCGGTCCATTACTTTAGGAGGAGGTGCAGGAAGACGGCTCGCATGGTTTTGCAGTAATTCAAGAATATCGTAGTTTACGAATTCGTGTCTCCTGTAGCGTGAGTGGTAGGTGTGTAATTCATGACAGCGGTTGTTCGCCTGATAGTAAGCAGTATGTGTACCGAGTTTGGTTGCAGTCGGTCCACTACATTAGGTGGAGGTGCAGGAAGATCGCTCGCATGATTTTGCAGTAATTCAAGAATATCGTAGTTTACGACTTCGTGTCTCCTGTAGCGTGAGTGGTAGGTGTTTAATTCATGACAGCGGTTGTTCGCCTGATAGTAAGAAGTATGTGTACCGAGTGTGGTTGCAGTCGGTCCACTATTTTAGGAGGAGGTGCAGGAAGATGGCTCGCATGATTTTGCAGTAATTCAACAATATCGTAGTTTACGACTTCGTGTCTCCTGTAGCGTGAGTGGTAGGTGTTTAATTCATGACAGCGGTTGTTCGCCTGATAGTAAGCGGTATGTGTACCGAGTTTGGTTGCAGTCGGTCCACTACTTTTGGAGGAGGTGCAGGAAGATGGCTCGCATGATTTTGCAGTAAATCAAAAATATCGTAGTTTACGACTTCGTGTCTCCTGTAGCGTGAGTTGTAGGTGTTTAATTCATGACAGCGGTTGTTCGCTTGATAGTAAGCAGTATGTGTACCGAGTTTGGTTGCAGTCGGTCCACTACTTTAGGAGGAGGTGCAGGAAGATGGCTCGCATGGTTTTGCAGTTATTCTAGAATATCGTAGTTTACGACTTCGTGTCTCCTGTAGCGTGAGTCGTAGGTGTCTAATTCATGACAGCGGTTGTTCGCCTTATAGTAAGCAGTATGTGTACCGAGTTTGGTTGCAGTCGGTCCATACTTTAGGATTAGGTGCAGGAAGATGACTCGCATGGTTTTGCAGTAATTCAAGAATATCGTAGTTTACGACTTCGTGTCTCTTGTAGCGTCAGTGGTAGGTGTTTAATTCATGACAGCGGTTGTTCGCCTGATAGTAAGCAGTATGTGTACCGAGTTTGGTTGCAGTCGGTCCACTACTTTAGGAGGAGGTACAGGAAGATGGCTCGCATGGATTTGCGGTAATTCAAGAATATCGTAGTTTACGACTTCGTGTCTCCTGTAGCGTGAGTGGTAGGTGTTTAATTCATGACAGCGGTTATTCGCCTGATAGTAAGCAGTATGTGTACCGAGTTTGGTTGCAGTCGGTCCACTACTTTAGGGAGAAGTTCAGGAAGATGTCTCGCATGGTTTTGCAGTAATTCAAGAATATCGTAGCTTACGACTTCGTGTCTTCTGTGGCGTGAGTGGTACGTGTTTAATTCATGAGAGCGGTTATTCGCCTGATAGTAAGCAGTATGTGTACCGAGTTTGGTTGCAGTCGGTCCACTACTTTAGGAGGAGGTGCAGGAAGATGGCTCGCATGGTTTTTCAGTAATTCAAAATTATCGTAGTTTACGACTTCGTGTCACCTGTAGCGTGAGTGGTAGGTGTTTAATTCAAGACAGCGGTTGTTCGCCTGATAGTAAGCAGTATGTGTACCGAGTTTGGTTGCAGTCGGTCCACTACTTTAGGAGGAGGTGCAGGAAGATGGCTCGCATGGTTTTGCAGTAATTCAAGAATATCGTAGTTTACGACGTCGTGTCTCCTGTAGCGTGAGTGGTAGGTGTTTAATTCATGACAGCGGTTATTCGCCTGATAGTAAGCAGTATGTGTACAGAGTTTGGTTGCAGTCGGTGCACTACTTTAGGAGGAGGTGCAGGAAGATTGCTCGCATGGTTTTGCAGTAATTCAAGAATATCGTAGTTTACGTCGTCGTGCCTCCTGTAGCGTGAGTGGTAGGTGTTTAATTCATGACAGCGGTTGTTCGCCTGATAGTAAGCGGTATGTGTACCGAGTTTGGTTGCAGTCGGTCCACTACTTCAGGAGGAGGTGCAGGAAGATGGCTCGCATGATTTTTCAGTAAATCAAAAATATCGTAGTTTACGACTTCGTGTCTCCTGTAGAGTGAGTGGTAGGTGTTTAATTCAGGACAGCGGTTATTCGCCTGATAGTTAGCAGTATGTGTACCGAGTTTGGTTGCAGTCGGTCCACTACTTTAGGAGGAGGTGCAGGAAGATGGCTCGCATGGCTTTGCAGTAATTCAAGATTATCGTAGTTTACGACTTCGTGTCTCCTGTAGCGTGAGTGGTAGTAGTTTAATTCATGACAGCGGTTGTTCGCCTGATAGTAAGCAGTATGTGTACAGAGTTTGGTTGCAGTCGGTCCATTACTTTAGGAGGAGGTGCAGGAAGACGGCTCGCATGGTTTTGCAGTAATTCAAGAATATCGTAGTTTACGAATTCGTGTCTCCTGTAGCGTGAGTGGTAGGTGTGTATTTCATGACAGCGGTTGTTCGCCTGATAGTAAGCAGTATGTGTACCGAGTTTGGTTGCAGTCGGTCCACTACATTAGGTGGAGGTGCAGGAAGATCGCTCGCATGATTTTGCAGTAATTCAAGAATATCGTAGTTTACGACTTCGTGTCTCCTGTAGCGTGAGTGGTAGGTGTTTAATTCATGACAGCGGTTGTTCGCCTGATAGTAAGAAGTATGTGTACCGAGTGTGGTTGCAGTCGGTCCACTATTTTAGGAGGAGGTGCAGGAAGATTGCTCGCATGATTTTGCAGTAATTCAACAATATCGTAGTTTACGACTTCGTGTCTCCTGTAGCGTGAGTGGTAGGTGTTTAATTCATGACAGCGGTTGTTCGCCTGATAGTAAGCGGTATGTGTACCGAGTTTGGTTGCAGTCGGTCCACTACTTTTGGAGGAGGTGCAGGAAGATGGCTCGCATGATTTTGCAGTAAATCAAAAATATCGTAGTTTACGACTTCGTGTCTCCTGTAGCGTGAGTTGTAGGTGTTTAATTCATGACAGCGGTTGTTCGCTTGATAGTAAGCAGTATGTGTACCGAGTTTGGTTGCAGTCGGTCCACTACTTTAGGAGGAGGTGCAGGAAGATGGCTCGCATGGTTTTGCAGTTATTCAAGAATATCGTAGTTTACGACTTCGTGTCTCCTGTAGCGTGAGTCGTAGGTGTCTAATTCATGACAGCGGTTGTTCGCCTTATAGTAAGCAGTATGTGTACCGAGTTTGGTTGCAGTCGGTCCATACTTTAGGATTAGGTGCAGGAAGATGACTCGCATGGTTTTGCAGTAATTCAAGAATATCGTAGTTTACGACTTCGTGTCTCCTGTAGCGTCAGTGGTAGGTGTTTAATTCATGACAGCGGTTGTTCGCCTGATAGTAAGCAGTATGTGTACCGAGTTTGGTTGCAGTCGGTCCACTACTTTAGGAGGAGGTACAGGAAGATGGCTCGCATGGATTTGCGGTAATTCAAGAATATCGTAGTTTACGACTTCGTGTCTCCTGTAGCGTGAGTGGTAGGTGTTTAATTCATGACAGCGGTTATTCGCCTGATAGTAAGCAGTATGTGTACCGAGTTTGGTTGCAGTCGGTCCACTACTTTAGGGAGAAGTTAAGGAAGATGGCTCGCATGGTTTTGCAGTAATTCAAGAATATCGTAGCTTACGACTTCGTGTCTTCTGTGGCGTGAGTGGTACGTGTTTAATTCATGAGAGCGGTTATTCGCCTGATAGTAAGCAGTATGTGTACCGAGTTTGGTTGCAGTCGGTCCACTACTTTAGGAGGAGGTGCAGGAAGATGGCTCGCATGGTTTTTCAGTAATTCAAAATTATCGTAGTTTACGACTTCGTGTCACCTGTAGCGTGAGTGGTAGGTGTTTAATTCAAGACAGCGGTTGTTCGCCTGATAGTAAGCAGTATGTGTACCGAGTTTGGTTGCAGTCGGTCCACTACTTTAGGAGGAGGTGCAGGAAGATGGCTCGCATGGTTTTGCAGTAATTCAAGAATATCGTAGTTTACGACGTCGTGTCTCCTGTAGCGTGAGTGGTAGGTGTTTAATTCATGACAGCGGTTATTCGCCTGATAGTAAGCAGTATGTGTACAGAGTTTGGTTGCAGTCGGTGCACTACTTTAGGAGGAGGTGCAGGAAGATTGCTCGCATGGTTTTGCAGTAATTCAAGAATATCGTAGTTTACGTCGTCGTGCCTCCTGTAGCGTGAGTGGTAGGTGTTTAATTCATGACAGCGGTTGTTCGCCTGATAGTAAGCGGTATGTGTACCGAGTTTGGTTGCAGTCGGTCCACTACTTTAGGAGGAGGTGCAGGAAGATGGCTCGCATGATTTTTCAGTAAATCAAAAATATCGTAGTTTACGACTTCGTGTCTCCTGTAGAGTGAGTGGTAGGTGTTTAATTCAGGACAGCGGTTATTCGCCTGATAGTTAGCAGTATGTGTACCGAGTTTGGTTGCAGTCGGTCCACTACTTTAGGAGGAGGTGCAGGAAGATGGCTCGCATGGCTTTGCAGTAATTCAAGGTTATCGTAGTTTACGACTTCGTGTCTCCTGTAGCGTGCGTGGTAGTAGTTTAATTCATGACAGCGGTTGTTCGCCTGATAGTAAGCAGTATGTGTACAGCGTTTGGTTGCAGTCGGTCCATTACTTTAGGAGGAGGTGCAGGAAGACGGCTCGCATGGTTTTGCAGTAATTCAAGAATATCGAAGTTTACGAATTCGTGTCTCCTGTAGCGTGAGTGGTAGGTGTGTAATTCATGACAGCGGTTGTTCGCCTGATAGTAAGCAGTATGTGTACCGAGTTTGGTTGCAGTCGGTCCACTACATTAGGTGGAGGTGCAGGAAGATCGCTCGCATGATTTTGCAGTAATTCAAGAATATCGTAGTTTACGACTTCGTGTCTCCTGTAGCGTGAGTGGTAGGTGTTTAATTCATGACAGCGGTTGTTCGCCTGATAGTAAGAAGTATGTGTACCGAGTGTGGTTGCAGTCGGTCCACTATTTTAGGAGGAGGTGCAGGAAGATGGCTCGCATGATTTTGCAGTAATTCAACAATATCGTAGTTTACGACTTCGTGTCTCCTGTAGCGTGAGTGGTAGGTGTTTAATTCATGACAGCGGTTGTTCGCCTGATAGTAAGCGGTATGTGTACCGAGTTTGGTTGCAGTCGGTCCACTACTTTTGGAGGAGGTGCAGGAAGATGGCTCGCATGATTTTGCAGTAAATCAAAAATATCGTAGTTTACGACTTCGTGTCTCCTGTAGCGTGAGTTGTAGGTGTTTAATTCATGACAGCGGTTGTTCGCTTGATAGTAAGCAGTATGTGTACCGAGTTTGGTTGCAGTCGGTCCACTACTTTAGGAGGAGGTGCAGGAAGATGGCTCGCATGGTTTTGCAGTTATTCAAGAATATCGTAGTTTACGACTTCGTGTCTCCTGTAGCGTGAGTCGTAGGTGTCTAATTCATGACAGCGGTTGTTCGCCTTATAGTAAGCAGTATGTGTACCGAGTTTGGTTGCAGTCGGTCCATACTTTAGGATTAGGTGCAGGAAGACGACTCGCATGGTTTTGCAGTAATTCAAGAATATCGTAGTTTACGACTTCGTGTCTCCTGTAGCGTGAGTGGTAGGTGTTTAATTCATGATAGCGGTTGTTCGCCTGATAGTAAGCAGTATGTGTACAGAGTTTGGTTGCAGTCGGTCCACTACTTTCGGAGGAGGTGCAGGAAGATGGCTCGCATGGTTTTGCAGTAATTCAAAATTATCGTAGTTTACCACTTCGTGTCTCCTGTAGCGTGAGTGGTAGGTGTTTAATTCATGACAGCGGTTATTCGCCTGATAGTAAGCAGTATGTGTACCGAGTTTGGTTGCAGTCGGTCCACTACTTTAGGGAGAAGTTCAGGAAGATGGCTCGCATGGTTTTGCAGTAATTCAAGAATATCGTAGTTTACGACTTCGTGTCTTCTGTGGCGTGAGTGGTACGTGTTTAATTCATGACAGCGGTTGTTCGCCTGATAGTAAGCAGTATGTGTACCGAGTTTGGTTGCAGTCGGTCCACTACTTTAGGAGGAGGAGCAGGAAGATGGCTCGCATGGTTTTGCAGTAATTCAAGATTATCGTAGTTTACGACTTCGTGTCTCCTGTAGCGTGAGTCGTAGGTGTCTAATTCATGACAGCGGTTGTTCGCCGGATAGTAAGCAGTATGTGCACCGAGTTTGGTTGCAGTCGGTCCATACTTTAGGAGGAGGTGCAGGAAGATGCTTCGCATGGTTTTGCAGTAATTCAAGAATATCGTAGTTTACGACTTCGTGTCTCCTGTAGCGTGAGTGGTAGGTGTTTAATTCATGACAGCGGTTATTCGCCTGATAGTAAGCAGTATGTGTACCGAATTTGGTTGCAGTCGGTCCACTACTTTAGGAGGAGGTGCAGGAAGATTGCTCGCATGGTTTTGCAGTAATTTAAGAATATCGTAGTTTACGACGTCACGTCTCCTGTAGCGTGAGTCGTAGGTGTTTAAATCATGACAGCGGTTGTTCGCCTGATAGTACGCAGTATGTGTACCGAGTTTCGTTGCAGTCGGTCCACTACTTTAGGAGGAGGTGCAGGAAGATGGCTCGCATGGTTTTTCAGTAATTCAAGAATATCGCAGTTTACGACTTCGTGTCTCCTGTAGCGTGAGTGGTAGGTGTTAAATTCATGACAGCGGTTGTTCGCCTGATAGTAAGCAGTATGTGTACCGAGTTTGGTTGCAGTCGGTATACTACTTTAGGAGGAGGTGCAGGAAGATAGCTCGCATGGTTTTGCACTAATTCGAGAATATCGTAGTTTACGACTTCGTGTCTCCTGTAGCGTGAGTGGTAGGTGTTTAAAACATGACAGCATTTGTTCGCATGATAGTGTGCAGTATGTGTACCGAGTATGGTTGCAGTCGGCCACTACTTTAGGAGGAGGTGCTGGAAGATGTTTCGCATGTTTTTGCAGTAATTCAGGAATATTGTATTTTACGACTTCTTGTCTCCTGTAGCGTGAGTGGTAGGTGTTTAATTCATGACAGCGGTTGTTCGCCTGATAGTACGCAGTATGTGTACCGAGTTTGGTTGCAGTCGGTCAACTACATTAGGAGGTGGTGCAGGAAGATGTTTCGCGTGGTTTTGCAGTAATTCAAGAATATCGTAGTTTACGACTTCGTGTCTCCTGTTGCTTAAGTGGTAGGTGTTTAATTCATGACAGCGGTTGTTCGCCTGATAGTAAGCAGTATGTCTACCGAGGTTGGATGCAGCCGGTCCATTATTTTAGGAGGAGGTGCAGGAAGATGGCTCGCATTGTTTTGCAGTAATTCAAGAATATCGTAGTTTACGACTGCGTGTCTCCTGCAGCGTGAATGGTAGGTGTTTAATTCATGACAGCGGTTGTTCGCCTGATAGTAAGCAGTATGTGTACCGAGTTTGGTTGCAGTCGGTCCATTATTTTAGGAGGAGTTGCAGGAAGATGGCTTTCATGGTTTTGCAGTAATTCAAGAATATCGTAGTTTACGACTTCGTGTGTCCTGTAGCGTGAGTGGTAGGTGTTTAATTCATGACAGCGGTTGTTCGCCTGATAGTAAGCAGTATGTGTACCAAGTTTGGTTGCAGTCGGCCCACAACTGGAGGAGGAGGTGCAGGAAGATTGCTCGCATGGTTTTGCAGTAATTCAAGATTATCGTAGTTTACGACTTCGTGTCTCCTGTATCGTGAGTGGTAGGTGTTTAAATCATGACAGCGGTTGTTCGCCTGATAGAAGGAAGTATGTGTACCGAGTTTGGTTGCAGTCGGTCCACTACTTTAGGAGGAGGTGCAGGAAGATGGCTCGCATGGATTTGCAGTAATTCAAGAATATCGTAGTTTACGACTTCGTGTCTCCAGTAGCGTGAGTGGTAGGTGTTTAATACATGACAGCGGTTGTTCGCCTGATAGTATGCAGTATGTGTACCGAGTTTGGTTGCAGTCGGTCCACTACGTTAGGAGGATGAGCAGGAAGATGGCTCGCATGGTTGTGCAGTAATTCAAGATTATCGTAGTTTACGACTTCGTGTCTCCTGTATCGTGAGTGGTAGGTGTTTAAATCATGACAGCGGTTGTTCGCCTGATAGAAGGAAGTATGTGTACCGAGTTTGGTTGCAGTCGGTCCACTACTTTAGGAGGAGGTGCAGGAAGATGGCTCGCATGATTTTGCAGTAATTCAACAATATCGCAGTTTACGACTTCGTGTCTCCTGTAGCGTGAGTGGTAGGTGTTTAATTCATGACAGCGGTTGTTCGCCTGATAGTAAGCGGTATGTGTACCGAGTTTGGTTGCAGTCGGTCCACTACTTTAGGAGGAGGTGCAGGAAGATGGCTCGCATGGTTTTGCAGTAATTGAAGAATATCGTAGTTTACGACTTCGTGTCTCCTGTAGGGTGAGTGGTAGGTGTTTAATTCATGACAGCGGTTGTTCGCTTGATAGTAAGCAGTATGTGTACCTAGTTTGGTTGCAGTCGGTCCACTACTTTAGGAGGAGGTGCAGGAAGATGGCTCGCATGGTTTTGCAGTTTTTCAAGAATATCGTAGTTTACGACTTCGTGTCTTTTGTAGCGTGAGTCGTAGGTGTCTAATTCATGACAGCGGTTGTTCGCCTGATAGTAAGCAGTATGTGTACCGAGTTTGGTTGCAGTCGGTCCGTACTTTAGGAGGAGGCGCAGGAAGATGGCTCGCATGGTTTTGCAGTAATTCAAGAATATCGTAGTTTACGACTTCGTGTCTCCTGTAGCGTGAGTGGTAGGTGTTTAATTCATGATAGCGGTTGTTCGCCTGATAGTAAGCAGTATGTGTACAGAGTTTGGTTGCAATCGGTCCACTACTTTCGGAGGAGGTGCAGGAAGATGGCTCGCATGGTTTTGCAGTAATTCAAGAATATCGTAGTTTACGACTTCGTATCTCCTGTAGCGTGAGTGGTAGGTGTTTAATTCATGACAGCGGTTATTCGCCTGATAGTAAGCAGTATGTGTACCGAGTATGGTTGCAGTCGGTACACTACTTTAGGAGGAGGTGCAGGAAGATGGCTCGCATGGTTTTTCAGTAATTCAAGAATATCGCAGTTTACGACTTCGTGTCTCCTGTAGCGTGAGTGGTAGGTGTTAAATTCATGACAGCGGTTGTTCGCCTGATAGTAAGCAGTATGTGTACCGAGTTTAGATGCAATCGGTCCACTACTTTAGGAGGAGCTGCAGGAAGATAGCTCGCATGGTTTTGCAGTAATTCGAGAATATCGTAGTTTACGACTTCGTGTCTCCTGTAGCGTGAGTGGTAGGTGTTTAAAACATGACAGCGGTTGTTCGCCTGATAGTAAGCAGTATGGGTACCGAGTTTGGTTGCAGTCGATCCACTACTTTAGGAGGAGGTGCAGGAAGATGTCTTGCATGGTTTTGCGGTAAGTCAAGAATATCGTAGTTTACGACTTCGTGTCTCTCCCGTAGCGTGAGTGGTAGGTGTTTAATTCATGACAGCGGTTGTTCGCCTGATAGTAAGCAGTATGTGTACCGAGTTTGGTTGCAGTTGGTCCACTACTTTATGAGGAGGTGCAGGAAGATGGCTCGCATGGTTTTGCAGTAATTCAAGAATATCGTAGTTTACGACTTCGTGTCTCCTGTAGCGTGAGTGGTAGGTGTTTACTTCATGACAACGGTTGTTCGCTGATAGTAAGCAGTCTGTGTACCGAGTTTGGTTGCAGTCGGTCCACTACTGGTGGAGGAGGTGCAGGAAGATGGCTCGCATGGTTTTGCAGTAATTCAAGAATATCGTAGTTTACGACTTCGTGTCTCCTGTAGCGTGAGTGGTAGGTGTTTAATTCATGACAGCGGTTGTTTGCCTTATAGTGACCAGTTTGTGTACCGAGTTTGGTTGCTGTCGGTCAACTACTTTAGGAGGAGGTGCAGGAAGATGGCTCGCATGGTTTTTCAGTAATTCAAGAGTATCGTCGTTTACGAATTCGTGTCTCCTGTAGCGTGAGTGGTAGGTGTTTAAATCATGACAGCGGTTGTTCGCCTGATAGTAAGCAGTATGTGTACCGAGTTTGGTTGCAGTCGGTCGAATACTGGAGGAGGAGGTGCAGGAAGATGGCTCGCATGGTTTTGCAGTAATTCAAGAATAACATAGTTCACGACTTCGTGTTTCCTGTAGCGTGAGTGGTAGGTGTTTAATTCATGACAGCGGTTGTTCGCCTGATAGTAAAAAGTATGTGTACCGAGTTTGGTTGCAGTCGGTCCACTACTTTAGGAGGAGGTGCAGGAAGATGGCTCGCATGATTTTGCAGTAATTCGACAATATCGCAGTTTACGACTTCGTGTCTCCTGTAGCGTGAGTGGTAGGTGTTTAATTCATGACAGCGGTTGTTCGCCTGATAGTGAGCGGTATGTGTACTGAGTTTGGTTGCAGTCGGTCCACTACTTTAGGAGGAGGTGCAGGAAGATGGCTCGCATGGTTTTGCAGTAAATCAAGAATATCGTAGTTTACGACTTCGTGTCTCATGTAGCGTGAGTGGTAGGTGTTTAATTCATGACAGCGGTTGTTCGCTTGATAGTAAGCAGTATGTGTACCGAGTTTGGTTGCAGTCGGTCCACTACTTTAGGAGGAGGTGCAGGAAGATTGCTCGCATGGTTTTGCAGTTATTCAAGAATATCGTAGATTACGACTTCGTGTCTCCTGTAGCGTGAGTCGTAGGTGTCTCATTCATGACAGCGGTTGTTCGCCAGATAGTAAGCAGTATGTGTACCGAGTTTGGTTGCAGTCGGCCCGTACTTTAGGAGGAGGTGCAGGAATATGGCTCGCATGGTTTTGCAGTAATTCAAGAATATCGTAGTTTACGACTTCGTGTCTCCTGTAGCGTGAGTGGTAGGTGTTTAATTCATGATAGCGGTTGTTCGCCTGATAGTAAGCAGTATGTGTACAGAGTTTGCTGCAGTCGGTCCACTACTTTCGGAGGAGGTGCAGGATGATGGCTCGCATGGTTTTGCAGTAATTCAAGAATATCGTAGTTTACGACTTCGTGTCTCCTGTAGCGTGAGTGGTAGGTGTTTAATTCATGACAGCGGTTATTCGCCTGATAGTAAGCAGTATGTGTACCGAGTTTGGTTGCAGTCGGTCCACTACTTTAGGAGGAGGTGCAGGAAGATGGCTCGCATGGTTTTTCAGTAATTCAAGAATATCGCAGTTTACGACTTCGTGTCTCCTGTAGCGTGAGTGGTAGGTGTTAAATTCATGACAGCGGTTGTTCGCCTGATAGTAAGCAGTATGTGTACCGAATTTAGTTGCAGTCGGTCCACTACTTTAGGAGGAGGTGCAGGAAGATTGCTCGCATGGTTTTGCAGTAATTCGAGAATATCGTAGTTTACGACTTCGTGTCTCCTGTAGCGTGAGTGGTTGGTGTTTAATTCATGACAGCGGTTGTTCGCATGATGGTAAGCAGTATGTGTACCGTGTTTGGTTGCAGTCGGTCCACTACATTAGGAGGTGGTGCAGGAAGATGTTTCGCATGGTTTTGCAGTAATTCAAGAATATCGTAGTTTACGACTTCGTGTCTCATGTAGCGTGAGTGGTAGGTGTTTAATTCATGACAGCGGTTGTTCGGCTGATAGTATGCAGTATGTGTACCGAGTTTGGTTGCAGTCGGTCCACTACTTTAGGGAGAAGTTAAGGAAGGTGGCTCGCATGGTTTTGCAGTAATTCAAGAATATCGTAGTTTACGGCTTCGTGTCTCCTGTAGCGTGAGCCGTAGGTGTCTAATTCATGGCAGCGGTTGTTCGCCTGATAGTAAGCAGTATGTGTACCGAGTTTGGTTGCAGTCGGTCCACTACTTTAGGAGGAGGTGCAGGAAGATGGCAAGCATGGTTTTGCAGTAATTCAAGATTATCTAGTTTACGACTTCGTGTGTCCTGTAGCGTGAGTGGTAGGTGTTTAATTCATGACAGCGGTTGTTCGCCTGATAGGAAGCAGTATGTGTACCGAGTTTGGTTGCAGTCGGTCAACTACTTTCGGAGGAGGTGCAGGAAGATGGCTCGCATGGTTTTGCAGTTATACAAGAATATCGTAGTTTACGACTTCGTGTCTCCTGTAGCGTGAGCCGTAGGTGTCTAATTCATGGCAGCGGTTGTTCGCCTGATAGTAAGCAGTATGTGTTCCGAGTTTGTTTGCAGTCGGTCCATACTTTAGGAGGAGGTGCAGGAAGATGGCTCGCATGGTTTTGCAGTAATTCAAGAATATCGTAGTTTACGACTTCGTGTCTCCTGTAGCGTGAGTGGTAGGTGTTTAATTCATGACAGCGGTTGTTCGCCTGATGGTAAGCAGTATGTGTACAGAGTTTGGTTGCAGTCGGTCCACTACTTTCGGAGGAGGTGCAGGAAGATGGATCGCATGGTTTTGCAGTAATTCAAGAATATCGTAGTTTACGACTTCGTGTCTCCTGTAGCGTGAGTGGTAGGTGTTTAATTCATGACAGCTGTTATTCGCCTGATAGTAAGCAGTATGTGTACCGAGTTTGGTTGCAGTCGGCCACTACTTTAGGAGGAGCTGCAGGAAGATGTCTTGCATGGTTTTGCGGTAAGTCAAGAATATCGTAGTTTACGAATTCGTGTCTCTCCTGTAGCGTGAGTGGTAGGTGTTTAAATCATGACTGCGGTTGTTCGCCTGATAGTAAGCAGTATGTGTACCGAGTTTGGTTGCAGTCGGTCGAATACTAGAGGAGGAGGTGCAGGAAGATGGCTCGCATGGTTTTGCAGTAATTCAAGAATAACATAGTTCACGACTTCGTGTATCCTGTAGCGTGAGTGGTAGGTGTTTAATTCATGACAGCGGTTGTTCGCGTGATTGTAAGCAGTATGGGTACCGAGTTTGGTTGCAGTCGCTCAACTACTTTAGGAGGAGGTGCAGGAAGATGGCTCGCAGTGTTTTGCAGTAATTCAAGAATGTCGTAGTTTACGACTTCGTGTCTCCTGTAGCGTGAGTGGTAGGTGTTTAATTCATGACAGCGGTTGTTCGCCTGATAGTAAGCAGTATGTGTACCGAGTTTGGCTGCAGTCGGTCCACTACATTAGGAGGAGGTGCAGAAAGATCGCTCGCATGGTTTTGCAGTAATTCAAGAATATCTTAGTTTACGACTTCGTGTCTCCTGTAGCGTGAGTGGTAGGTGTTTAATTCATGACAGCGGTTTTTCGCCTGATAGTAAGCAGTATGTGTACCGAGTTTGGTTGCAGTCGGTCCACTACTTTAGGAGGAGGTGATGGACGATTGCTCGCATGAATTTGCAGTAATTCAAGAATATCGTAGTTTACGACTTCGTGTCTCCTATAGCGTGAATGGTAGGTGTTTAATTCATGACAGCGGTTGTTCGCCTGATAGTAAGTAGTATGGATACCGAGATTGGGTGCAGTAGGTCCAATACTTTTGGAGGAGGTGCAGGAAGATGGCTCGCATGCTTTTGCAGTAATTCAAGAATATCGTAGTTTACGACTTCGTGTCTCCTGTAGCGTGAGAGGTAGGTGTTTACTTCATGACAGCGGTTGTTCGCTGATAGTAAGCAGTCTGTGTACCGAGTTTGGTTGCAGTCGGTCCACTACTGGTGGAGGAGGTGCAGGAAGATGGCTCGCATGGTTTTGCAGTAATTCAAGAATATCGTAGTTTACGACTTCGTGTCTCCTGTAGCGTGAGTGGTAGGTGTTTAATTCATGACAGCGGTTGTTCGCCTTATAGTGACCAGTTTCTGTACCGAGTTTGGTTGCTGTCGGTCAACTACTTTAGGAGGAGGTGCAGGAAGATGGCTCGCATGGTTTTTCAGTAATTCAAATGTATCGTAGTTTACGAATTCGTGCCTCCTGTAGCGTGAGTGGTAGGTGTTTAAATCATGACTGCGGTTGTTCGCCTGATAGTAAGCAGTATGTGTACCGAGTTTGGTTGCAGTCGGTCGAATACTGGAGGAGGAGGTGCAGGAAGATGGCTCGCATGGTTTTGCAGTAATTCAAGAATAACATAGTTCACGACTTCGTGTTTCCTGTAGCGTGAGTGGTAGGTGTTTAATTCATGACAGCGGTTGTTCGCGTGATTGTAAGCAGTATGGGTACCGAGTTTGGTTGCAGTCGGTTAACTACTTTAGGAGGAGGTGCAGGAAGATGGCTCGCAGTGTTTTGCAGTAATTCAAGAATGTCGTAGTTTACGACTTCGTGTCTCCTGTAGCGTGAGTGGTAGGTGTTTAATTCATGACAGCGGTTGTTCGCCTGATAGTAAGCAGTATGTGTACCGAGTTTGGCTGCAGTCGGTCCACTACATTAGGAGGAGGTGCAGAAAGATCGCTCGCATGGTTTTGCAGTAATTCAAGAATATCTTAGTTTACGACTTCGTGTCTCCTGTAGCGTGAGTGGTAGGTGTTTAATTCATGACAGCGGTTTTTCGCCTGATAGTAAGCAGTATGTGTACCGAGTTTGGTTGCAGTCGGTCCACTACTTTAGGAGGAGGTGATGGACGATTGCTCGCATGGTTTTGCAGTAATTCAAGAATCTCGTAGTTTACGACTTCGTGTCTCCTATAGCGTGAATGGTAGGTGTTTAATTCATGACAGCGGTAGTTCGCCTGATAGTAAGTAGTATGTATACCGAGATTGGGTGCAGTAGGTCCAATACTTTTGGAGGAGGTGCAGGAAGATGGCTCGCATGGTTTTGCAGTAATTCAAGAATATCGTAGTTTACGACTTCGTGACTCCTGTAGCGTGAGGGGTAGGTGTTTAATTCATGACAGCGGTTGTTCGCCAGATAGTAAGCAGTATGTGTTCCGAGTTTGGCTGCAGTCTGTCCACTACATTAGGAGGAGGTGCAGGAAGGTCGCTCGCATGGTTTTGCAGTAATTCAAGAATAACGTAGTTTACGACTTCGTGTCTCCTGTGGCGTGAGTGGTAGGTGTTTAATTCATTTCAGCTGTTGTTCGCCTGATAGTAAGCAGTATGTGTACCGAGTTTGGTTGCAGTCGGTCCACTACTTTAGGAGGAGGTGCAGGAAGATGGCAAGCATGGTTTTGCAGTAATTCAAGAATATCTAGTTTACGACTTCGTGGCTCCTGTAGCGTGAGTGGTAGGTGTTTAATTCATGACAGCGGTTGTTCGCCTGATAGGAAGCAGTATGTGTACCGAGTTTGGTTGCAGTCGGTCCACTACTTTCGGAGGAGGTGGAGGAAGATGGCTCGCATGGTTTTGCAGTTATTCAAGAATATCGTAGTTTACGACTTCGTGTCTCCTGTAGCGTGAGCCGTAGGTGTCTAATTCATGGCAGCGGTTGTTCGCCTGATAGTAAGCAGTATGTGTTCCGAGTTTGGTTGCAGTCGGTCCATACTTTAGGAGGAGGTGCAGGAAGATGGCTCGCATGGTTTTGCAGTAATTCAAGAATATCGTAGTTTACGACTTCGTGTCTCCTGTAGCGTGAGTGGTAGGTGTTTAATTCATGACAGCGGTTGTTCGCCTGATAGTAAGCAGTATGTGTACAGAGTTTGGTAGCAGTCGGTCCACTACTTTCGGAGGAGGTGCAGGAAGATGGATCGCATGGTTTTGCAGTAATTCAAGAATATCGTAGTTTACGACTTCGTGTCTCCTGTAGCGTGAGTGGTAGGTGTTTAATTCATGACAGCTGTTATTCGCCTGATAGTAAGCAGTATGTGTACCGAGTTTGGTTGCAGTCGGCCACTACTTTAGGAGGAGCTGCAGGAAGATAGCTCGCATGGTTTTGCAGTAATTCGAGAATATCGTAGTTTACGACTTCGTGTCTCCTGTAGTGTGAGTGGTAGGTGTTTAAAACATGACAGCGGTTGTTCGCCTGATAGTAGGCAGTATGTGTACCGAGTTTGGTTGCAGTCGATACACTACTTAAGAGGAGGTGCAGAAAGATGTCTTGCATGGTTTTGCGGTAAGTCAAGAATATCGTAGTTTACGAATTCGTGTCTCTCCTGTAGCGTGAGTGGTAGGTGTTTAATTCATGACAGCGGTTGTTCGCCTGATAGTAGGCAGTATGTGTACCGAGTTTGGTTGCAGTTGGTCCACTACTTTATGAGGAGGTGCAGGAAGATTGCTCGCATGATTTTGCAGTAATTCAAGAATATCGTAGTTTACGACTTCGTGTCTCCTGTAGCGTGAGAGGTAGGTGTTTACTTCATGACAGCGGTTGTTCGCTGATAGTAAGCAGTCTGTGTACCGAGTTTGGTTGCAGTCGATCCACTACTGGTGGAGGAGGTGCAGGAAGATTGCTCGCATGGTTTTGCAGTAATTCAAGAATATCGTAGTTTACGACTTCGTGTCTCCTGTAGCGTGAGTGGTAGGTGTTTAATTCATGACAGCGGTTGTTCGCCTTATAGTGACCAGTTTCTGTACCGAGTTTGGTTGCTGTCGGTCAAATACTTTAGGAGGAGGTGCAGGAAGATGGCTCGCATGGTTTTTCAGTAATTCAAGAGTATCGTAGTTTACGAATTCGTGTCTCCTGTAGCGTGAGTGGTAGGTGTTTAAATCATGACAGCGGTTGTTCGCCTGATAGTAAGCAGTATGTGTACCGAGTTTGGTTGCAGTCGGTCGAATACTGGAGGAGGAGGTGCGGGAAGATGGCTCGCATGGTTTTGCAGTAATTCAAGAATAACATAGTTCACGACTTCGTGTTTCCTGTAGCGTGAGTGGTAGGTGTTTAATTCATGACAGCGGTTGTTCGCGTGATTGTAAGCAGTATGGGTACCGAGTTTGGTTGCAGTCGGTCAACTACTTTAGGAGGAGGTGCAGGAAGATGGCTCGCAGTGTTTTGCAGTAATTCAAGAATGTCGTAGTTTACGACTTCGTGTCTCCTGTAGCGTGAGTGGTAGGTGTTTAATTCATGACAGCGGTTGTTCGCCTGATAGTAAGCAGTATGTGTACCGAGTTTGGCTGCAGTCGGTCCACTACTTTAGGAGGAGGTGCAGAAAGATCGCTCGCATGGTTTTGCAGTAATTCAAGAATATCTTAGTTTACGACTTCGTGTCTCCTGTAGCGTGAGTGGTAGGTGTTTAATTCATGACAGCGGTTTTTCGCCTGATAGTAAGCAGTATGTGTACCGAGTTTGGTTGCAGTCGGTCCACTACTTTAGGAGGAGGTGATGGACGATTGCTCGCATGGTTTTGCAGTAATTCAAGAATCTCGTAGTTTACGACTTCGTGTCTCCTATAGCGTGAATGGTAGGTGTTTAATTCATGACAGCGGTTGTTCGCCTGATAGTAAGTAGTATGTATACCGAGATTGGGTGCAGTAGGAGCAATACTTTTGGAGGAGGTGCAGGAAGATGCCTCGCAAGCTTTTGCAGTAATTCAAGAATATCGTAGTTTACGACTTCGTATCTCCTGTAGCATCATTCGTAGGTGTTTAATTCATGACAGCGGTTGTTCGCCTGATAGTAAGCAGTATGTGTACCGAGTTTGGTTGCAGTCGGTCCACTACTTTAGGAGGAGGTGCAGGAAGATGGCTCGCATGGTTTTGCAGTAATTCAAGAATATCGTAGTTTACGACTTCGTGTCTCCTGTGGCGTAAGTGGTAGGTGTTTAATTCATTACAGCGGTTGTTCGCCTGATAGTAAGCAGTATGTGTACCGAGTTTGGTTGCAGTCGGTCCACTACTTTAGGAGGAGGTGCAGGAAGATGGCAAGCATGGTTTTGCAGTAATTCAAGAATATCGTAGTTTACGACTTCGTGTCGCCTGTAGCGTGAGTGGTAGGTGTTTAATTCATGACAGCGGTTGTTCGCCTGACAGTAAGCAGTATGTGTACCGAGTTTGGTTGAAGTCGGTCCACTACTTTTGGAGGAGGTGCAGGATGATGGCTCGCATGGTTTTGCAGTAATTCAAGAATATCGTAGTTTACTACTTCGTGTCTCCTGTAGCGTGAGTGATAGGTGTTTACTTCATGACAGCGGTTGTTCGTCTGATAGTAAGCAGTATGTGTACCGAGTTTGGTTGCAGTCGGTCCACTACTGGAGGAGGAACTGCAGGAAGATGGCTCGCATGGTGTTGCAGTAATTCAAGAATATCGTAGTTTACGACTTCGTGTCTCCTGTAGCGTGAGTGGTAGGTATTTAATTCATGACAGCGGGTGTTCGCCTGATAGTAAGCAGTATGTGTACAGAGTTTGGTTGCTGTCGGTCCACTACTTTAGGAGGAGGTGCAGGAAGATGGCTCGCATGGTTTTGCAGTAATTCAAGAGTATCGTAGTTTACGAATTCGTGTCTCCTGTAGCGTAAGTGGTAGGTGTTTAATTCATGACAGCGGGTGTTCGCCTGATAGTAAGCAGTATGCGTATCGAGTTTGGTTGCAGTCGGTCCACTACTTTAGGAGGAGGTGCAGGAAGATGGCTCGCATGGTTTTGCAGTAATTCAAGAATATCGTAGTTTACGACTTCGTGTCTCCTGTAGCGTGAGTGGTAGGTGTTTAATTCATGACAGCGGTTGTTCGCCTGATAGTAAGCAGTATGTGTACAGAGATTGGTTGCAGTCGGTCCACTACTTTCGGAGGAGGTGCAGGAAGATGGATCGCATGGTTTTGCAGTAATTCGAGAATATCGTAGTTTACGACTTCGTGTCTCCTGTAGCGTGAGTGGTAGGTGTTTACTTCATGACAGCGGTTGTTCGCTGATAGTAAGCAGTCTGTGTACCGAGTTTGGTTGCAGTCGGTCCACTACTGGTGGAGGAGGTGCAGGAAGATGGCTCGCATGGTTTTGCAGTAATTCAAGAATATCGTAGTTTACGACTTCGTGTCTCCTGTAGCGTGAGTGGTAGGTGTTTAATTCATGACAGCGGTTGTTCGCCTTATAGTGACCAGTTTCTGTACCGAGTTTGGTTGCTGTCGGTCAACTACTTTAGGAGGAGGTGCAGGAAGATGGCTCGCATGGTTTTTCAGTAATTCAAGAGTATCGTAGTTTACGAATTCGTGTCTCCTGTAGCGTGAGTGGTAGGTGTTTAAATCATGACAGCGGTTGTTCGCCTGATAGTAAGCAGTATGTGTACCGAGTTTGGTTGCAGTCGGTCGAATACTGGAGGAGGAGGTGCAGGAAGATTGCTCGCATGGTTTTGCAGTAATTCAAGAATAACATAGTTCACGACCTCGTGTTTCCTGTAGCGTGAGTGGTAGGTGTTTAATTCATGACAGCGGTTGTTCGCGTGATTGTAAGCAGTATGGGTACCGAGTTTGGTTGCAGTCGGTCAACTACTTTAGGAGGAGGTGCAGGAAGATGGCTCGCAGTGTTTTGCAGTAATTCAAGAATGTCGTAGTTTACGACTTCGTGTCTCCTGTAGCGTGAGTGGTAGGTGTTTAATTCATGACAGCGGTTGTTCGCCTGATAGTAAGCAGTATGTGTACCGAGTTTGGCTGCAGTCGGTCCACTACTTTAGGAGGAGGTGCAGAAAGATCGCTCGCATGGTTTTGCAGTAAATCAAGAATATCGTAGTTTACGACTTCGTGTCTCCTGTAGCGTGAGTGGTAGGTATTTAATTCATGACAGCGGGTGTTCGCCTGATAGTAAGCAGTATGTGTACCGAGTTTGGTTGCAGTCGGTCCACTACTTTAGGAGGAGGTGATGGACGATTGCTCGCATGGTTTTGCAGTAATTCAAGAATCTCGTAGTTTACGACTTCGTGTCTCCTATAGCGTGAATGGTAGGTGTTTAATTCATGACAGCGGTTGTTCGCCTGATAGTAAGTAGTATGTATACCGAGATAGGGTGCAGTAGGTCCAATACTTTTGGAGGAGGTGCAGGAAGATGGCTCGCATGCTTTTGCAGTAATTCAAGAATATCGTAGTTTACGACTTCGTATCTCCTGTAGCATCATTGGTAGGTGTATAATTCATGACAGCGGTTGGTCGCCTGATAGTAAGCAGTATGTGTACCGAGTTTGGTTGCAGTCGGTCCACTACTTTAGGAGGAGGTGCAGGAAGATGGCTCGCATGGTTTTGCAGTAATTCAAGAATATCGTAGTTTACGACTTCGAGTCTCCTGTGGCGTAAGTGGTACTTGTCTAATTCATTACAGCGGGTGTTCGCCTGATGGTAAGCAGTATGTGTACCGAGTTTGGTTGCAGTCGGTCCACTACTTTAGGAGGAGGTGCAGGAAGATGGCAAGCATGGTTTTGCAGTAATTCAAGAATATCGTAGTTTACGACTTCGTGTCACCTGTAGCGTGAGTGGTAGTTGTTTAATTCATGACAGCGGTTGTTCGCCTGACAGTAAGCAGTATGTGTACCGAGTTTGGTTGAAGTCGGTCGATTACTTTTGGAGGAGGTGCAGGATGATGGCTCGCATGGTTTTGCAGTAATTCAAGAATATCGTAGTTTACTACTTCGTGTCTCCTGTAGCGTGAGTGATAGGTGTTTACTTCATGACAGCGGTTGTTCGTCTGATAGTAAGCAGTATGTGTACCGAGTTTGGTTGCAGTCGGTCCACTACTGGAGGAGGAACTGCAGGAAGATGGCTCGCATGGTGTTGCAGTAATTCAAGAATATCGTAGTTTACGACTTCGTGTCTCCTGTAGCGTGAGTGGTAGGTATTTAATTCATGACAGCGGGTGTTCGCCTGATAGTAAGCAGTATGAGTACAGAGTTTGGTTGCTGTCGGTCCACTACTTTAGGAGGAGGTGCAGGAAGATGGCTCGCATGGCTTTGCAGTAATTCAAGAGTATCGTAGTTTACGAATTCGTGTCTCCTGTAGCGTGAGTGGTAGGTGTTTAATTCATGACAGCGGGTATTCGCCTGATTGTAAGCAGTATGCGTATCGAGTTTGGTTGCAGTCGGTCCACTACTTTAGGAGGAGGTGCAGGAAGATGGCTTGCATGGTTTTGCAGTAATTCAAGAATATCGTAGTTTACGACTTCGTGTCTCCTGTAGCGTGAGTGGTAGGTGTTTAATTCATGACAGCGGTTGTTCGCCTGGTAGTAAGCAGTATGTGTACAGAGTTTGGTTGCAGTCGGTCCACTACTTTCGGAGGAGGTGCAGGAAGGTGGATCGCATGGTTTTGCAGTAATTCAAGAATATCGTAGTTTACGACTTCGTGTCTCCTGTAGCGTGAGTGGTAGGTGTTTAATTCATGACAGCTGTTATTCGCCTGATAGTAAGCAGTATGTGTACCGAGTTTGGTTGCAGTCGGTCCACTACTGGTGGAGGAGGTGCAGGAAGATGGCTCGCATGGTTTTGCAGTAATTCAAGAATATCGTAGTTTACGACTTCGTGTCTCCTGTAGCGTGAGTGGTAGGTGTTTAATTCATGACAGCGGTTGTTCGGCTTATAGTGACCAGCTTCTGTAACGAGTTTGGTTGCTGTCGGTCAACTACTTTCGGAGGAGGTGCAGGAAGATGGCTCGCATGGTTTTTCAGTAATTCAAGAGTATCGTAGTTTACGAATTCGTGTCTCCTGTAGCGTGAGTGGTAGGTGTTTAAATCATGACAGCGGTTGTTCGCCTGATAGTAAGCAGTATGTGTACCGAGTTTGGTTGCAGTCGGTCGAATACTGGAGGAGGAGGTGCAGGAAGATGGCTCGCATGGTTTTGCAGTAATTCAAGAATAACATAGTTCACGACTTCGTGTTTCCTGTAGCGTGAGTGGTAGGTGTTTAATTCATGACAACGGTTGTTCGCGTGATTGTAAGCAGTATGGGTACCGAGTTTGGTTGCAGTCGGTCAACTACTTTAGGGGGAGGTGCAGGAAGATGGCTCGCAGTGTTTTGCAGTAATTCAAGAATGTCGTAGTTTACGACTTCGTGTCTCCTGTAGCGTGAGTGGTAGGTGTTTAATTCATGACAGCGGTTGTTCGCCTGATAGTAAGCAGTATGTGTACCGAGTTTGGTTGCAGTCGGTCCACTACTTTAGGAGGAGGTGCAGGAAGATGGCTCGCATGGTTTTGCAGTAATTCAAGAATATCGTAGTTTACGACTTCGTGTCTCCTGTGGCGTAAGTGGTAGGTGTTTAATTCATTACAGCGGTTGTTCGCCTGATAGTAAGCAGTATGTGTACCGAGTTTGGTTGCAGTCGGTCCACTACTTTAGGAGGAGGTGCAGGAAGATGGCAAGCATTGGTTTTGCAGTAATTCAAGAATATCGTAGTTTACGACTTCGTGTCTCCTGTAGCGTGAGTGGTAGGTGTTTAATTCATGACAGCGGTTGTTCGCCTGACAGTAAGCAGTATGTGTACCGAGTTTGATTGAAGTCGGTCGATTACTTTTGGAGGAGGTGCAGGATGATGGCTCGCATGGTTTTGCAGTAATTCAAGAATATCGTATTTTACTACTTCGTGTCTCCTGTAGCGTGAGTGATAGGTGTTTACTTCATGACAGCGGTTGTTCGTCTGATAGTAAGCAGTATGTGTACCGAGTTTGGTTGCAGTCGGTCCACTACTGGAGGAGGAACTGCAGGAAGATGGCTCGCATGGTATTGCAGTAATTCAAGAATATCGTAGTTTACGACTTCGTGTCTCCTGTAGCGTGAGTGGTAGGTATTTAATTCATGACAGCGGGTGTTCGCCTGATAGTAAGCAGTATGTGTACAGAGTTTGGTTGCTGTCGGTCCACTACTTTAGGAGGAGGTGCAGGAAGATGGCTCGCATGGCTTTGCAGTAATTCAAGAGTATCGTAGTTTACGAATTCGTGTCTCCTGTAGCGTGAGTGGTAGGTGTTTAATTCATGACAGCGGGTGTTCGCCTGATAGTAAGCAGTATGCGTATCGAGTTTGGTTGCAGTCGGTCCACTACTTTAGGAGGAGGTGCAGGAAGATGGCTCGCATGGTTTTGCAGTAATTCAAGAATATCGTAGTTTACGACTTCGTGTCTCCTGTAGCGTGAGTGGTAGGTGTTTAATTCATGACAGCGGTTGTTCGCCTGGTAGTAAGCAGTATGTGTACAGAGTTTGGTTGCAGTCGGTCCACAACTTTCGGAGGAGGTGCAGGAAGATGGATCGCATGGTTTTGCAGTAATTCAAGAATATCGTAGTTTACGACTTCGTGTCTCCTGTAGCGTGAGTGGTAGGTGTTTAATTCATGACAGCTGTTATTCGCCTGATAGTAAGCAGTATGTGTACCGAGTTTGGTTGCAGTCGGTCCACTACTGGTGGAGGAGGTGCAGGAAGATGGCACGCATGGTTTTGCAGTAATTCAAGAATATCGTAGTTTACGACTTCGTGTCTCCTGTAGCGTGAGTGGTAGGTGTTTAATTCATGGCAGCGGTTGTTCGGGTTATAGTGACCAGCTTCTGTAACGAGTTTGGTTGCTGTCGGTCAACTACTTTAGGAGGAGGTGCAGGAAGATGGCTCGCATGGTTTTTCAGTAATTCAAGAGTATCGTAGTTTACGAATTCGTGTCTCCTGTAGCGTGAGTGGTAGGTGTTTAAATCATGACAGCGGTTGTTCGCCTGATAGTAAGCAGTATGTGTACCGAGTTTGGTTGCAGTCGGTCGAATACTGGAGGAGGAGGTGCAGGAAGATGGCTCGCATGGTTTTGCAGTAATTCAAGAATAACATAGTTCACGACTTCATGTTTCCTGTAGCGTGAGTGGTAGGTGTTTAATTCATGACAGCTGTTGTTCGCGTGATTGTAAGCAGTATGGGTACCGAGTTTGGTTGCAGTCGGTCAACTACTTTAGGAGGAGGTGCAGGAAGATGGCTCGCAGTGTTTTGCAGTAATTCAAGAATGTCGTAGTTTACGACTTCGTGTCTCCTGTAGCGTGAGTGGTAGGTGTTTAATTCATGACAGCGGTTGTTCGCCTGATAGTAAGCAGTATGTGTACCGAGTTTGGCTGCAGTCGGTCCACTACTTTAGGAGGAGGTGCAGAAAGATCGCTCGCATGGTTTTGCAGTAATTCAAGAATATCTTAGTTTACGACTTCGTGTCTCCTGTAGCGTGAGTGGTAGGTGTTTAATTCATGACAGCGGTTTTTCGCCTGATAGTAAGCAGTATGTGTACCGAGTTTGGTTGCAGTCGGTCCACTACTTTAGAAGGAGGTGATGGACGATTGCTCGCATGGTTTTGCAGTAATTCAAGAATCTCGTAGTTTACGACTTCGTGTCTCCTATAGCGTGAATGGTAGGTGTTTAATTCATGACAGCGGTTGTTCGCCTGATAGTAAGTAGTATGTATACCGAGATTGGGTGCAGTAGGTCCAATACTTTTGGAGGAGGTGCAGGAAGATGGCTCGCATGCTTTTGCAGTAATTCAAGAATATCGTAGTTTACGACTTCGTATCTCCTGTAGCATCATTGGTAGGTGTTTAATTCATGACAGCGGTTGTTCGCCTGATAGTAAGCAGTATGTGTACCGAGTTTGGTTGCAGTCGGTCCACTACTTTAGGAGGAGGTGCAGGAAGATGGCTCGCATGGTTTTGCAGTAATTCAAGAATATCGTAGTTTACGACTTCGTGTCTCCTGTGGCGTAAGTGGTAGGTGTTTAATTCATTACAGCGGTTGTTCGCCTGATAGTAAGCAGTATGTGTACCGAGTTTGGTTGCAGTCGGTCCACTACTTTAGGAGGAGGTGCAGGAAGATGGCAAGCATGGTTTTGCAGTAATTCAAGAATATCGTAGTTTACGACTTCGTGTCTCCTGTAGCGTGAGTGGTAGGTGTTTAATTCATGACAGCGGTTGTTCGCCTGACAGTAAGCAGTATGTGTACCGAGTTTGGTTGAAGTCGGTCCACTACTTTTGGAGGAGGTGCAGGATGATGGCTCGCATGGTTTTGCAGTAATTCAAGAATATCGTAGTTTACTACTTCGTGTCTCCTGTAGCGTGAGTGATAGGTGTTTACTTCATGACAGCGGTTGTTCGTCTGATAGTAAGCAGTATGTGTACCGAGTTAGGTTGCAGTCGGTCCACTACTGGAGGAGGAACTGCAGGAAGATGGCTCGCATGGTGTTGCAGTAATTCAAGAATATCGTAGTTTATGACTTCGTGTCTCCTGTAGCGTGAGTGGTAGGTATTTAATTCATGACAGCGGGTGTTCGCCTGATAGTAAGCAGTATGTGTACAGAGTTTGGTTGCTGTCGGTCCACTACTTTAGGAGGAGGTGCAGGAAGATGGCTCGCATGGTTTTGCAGTAATTCAAGAGTATCGTAGTTTACGAATTCGTGTCTCCTGTAGCGTGAGTGGTAGGTGTTTAATTCATGACAGCGGGTGTTCGCCTGATAGTAAGCAGTATGCGTATCGAGTTTGGTTGCAGTCGGTCCACTACTTTAGGAGGAGGTGCAGGAAGATTACTCGCATGATTTTGCAGTAATGCAAGAATATCGTAGTTTACGACTTAGTGTCTCCTGCAGCGTGAGTGGTAGGTGTTTAATTCATGAAAGCGGTTGTTCGCCTGATAGTAAGCGGTATGTGTACCGAGTTTGGTTGCAGTCGGTCCACTGAATTAGGAGGAGGTGCAGGAAGACGGCTCGCATGGTTTTGCAGTAATTCAAGAATATCATAGTTCACGACTTCGTGTTTCCTGTAGCGTGAGTGGTAGGTGTTTAATTCATGACAGCGGTAGTTCGCGTGATAGTAAGCAGTATGTGAACCGAGTTTGGTTGCAGTCGGTCCACTACTTTAGGAGGAGTTGCAGGTAGATGGCTCGCAGTGTTTTGCAGTAATTCTAGAATGTCGTAGTTTACGACTTCGTGTCTCCTTTAGCGTGAGTGGTAGGTGTTTAATTCATGACAGCGGTTGTTCGCCTGATAGTAAGCCGTATGTGTACCGAGTTTGGTTGCAGTCGGTCCACTACTTTAGGAGGAGGTGCAGGAAGATGCCTCGCATGGTTTTTGCAGTAATTCAAGAATATTGTAGTTTACGACTTCGTGTCTCCTGTAGCGTGAGTGGTAGGTGTTTAATTCATGACAGCGGTTGTTCGCCTGATAGTACGCAGTATGTGTACCGAGTTTGGTTTCAGTCGGTCCACTAGTTTAGGAGGAGGTGCAGGAAGATGGCTCGCATGGTTTTGCAGTTATTCAAGAATATCGTAGTTTACGACTTCGTGTCTCCTGTAGTGTGAGTGGTAGGTGTTTAATTCATGACAGCGGTTGTTCGTCTGATAGTAAGCAGTATGTGTGCCTAGTTTGGTTGCAGTCAGTCCAATACTTTAGGAGGAGGTGCAGGAAGATGGCTCGCATGGTTTTGCAGTATTTTACGAATATCGTAGTTTACGACTTCGTGTCTCCTGTAGCGTGAGTGGTAGGTGTTTTATTCTTGACAGCGGTTGTTCGCCTGATAGTAAGCAGTATGTGTACCGAGTTTGGTTGCAGTCGGTCCACTACTGGAGGAGGAGGTGCAGGAAGATGGCCCGCATTGTTTTGCTGTAATTCAAGAACATCGTAGTTTACGACTTCGTGTCTCCTGTAGCGTGAGTGATAGATGATTAATTCATGACAGCGGTTGTTCGCCTGATAGTAAGCAGTATGTGTACCGAGTTTGGTTGCAGTCGGTCCACTACTTTAGGAGGAGGTGCAGGAAGATTGCTCGCATGGCTTTGCAGTAATTCAAGAATATCGTAGTTTACGACTTCGTGTCGCCTGTAGCGTGAGTGTTAAGTGTTTAATTCATGACAGCGGTTGTTCGCCTGATAGTAAGCAGTATGTGTACCGAGTTTGGTTGCAGTCGGTCCACTAGTTTAGGAGGAGGTGCAGGAAGATTGCTTGCATGGTTTTGCAGTAATTCAAGCATATCGTAGTTTACGACTTCGTGACTCCTGTAGCGTGAGTGGTAGGTCTTTAATTCATGACCGCGGTTGTTCGCCTGAGTGTAAGCAGTATGTGTACCGAGTTGGTTGCAGTCGGCCCACTACTGGAGGAGGAGGTGCAGGAAGATGTCCACGCATTGTTTTGCAGTAATTCAAGAATATCGTAGTTTACGACTTCGTGTCTCCTGTAGCGTGAGTGGTTGGTGTTTAATTCATGACATCGGTTGTTCGCCTGATAGTAAGCAGTATGTGTACCGAGTTTGGTTGCAGTCGGTCCACTACTTTAGGAGGAGGTGCAGTAAGATGGCTCGCATGGTTTTGCAGTAATTCAAGAATATCGTAGTTTATGACTTCGTGTCTCCTGTAGCGTTAGTGGAAGGAGTTTAATTCATGACAGCAGTTGTTCGCCTGATAGTAAGCAGCATGTGTACCGAGTTTGGTTGCAGTCGGTCCACTACTTTAGAAGGAGGTGCAGGAAGATGGCTCGCATGGTTTTGCAGTAATTCAAGAATATCGTAGTTTACGGCTTCGTGTCACCTGTAGCGTGTGTGGTAGGTTTTTAATTCATGACTGCGGTTGTTCGCCTGATAGTAAGTAGTATGTGTACCGAGTTTGGTTGCAGTCGGTCCACTACTTTAGGAGGAGGTGCAGGAAGATGGCTCGCAGTGTTTTGCAGTAATTCAAGAATATCGTAGTTTACGGCTTCGTGTCTCCTGTAGCGTGAGTGGTAGGTTTTTAATTCATGACTGCGGTTGTTCGCCTGATAGTAAGCAGAATGTGTACCGAGTTTGGTTGCAGTTGGTCCACTACTTTAGGAGGAGGTGCAGGAAGATGGCTCGCATGGTTTTGCAAGAGTATCGTAGTTTACGACTTCGTGTCTCCTGTAGCGTGAGTGGTAGGAGTTTTATTCATGACAGCAGTTGTTCGCCTGATAGTAAGCAGCATGTGTACCGAGTTTGGTTGCAGTCGGTCCACTACTTTAGAAGGAGGTGCAGGAAGATGGCTCGCATGGTTTTGCAGTAATTCAAGAATATCGTAGTTTACGACTTCGTGTCTCCTGTAGCGTGAGTGGTTGGTGTTTAGTTCATGACATGGGTTGTTCGCCTGATAGTAAGCAGCATGTGTAAAGAGTTTGGTTGCAGTCGGTCCACAACTTCAGAAGGAGGTGCAGGAAGATGGCTCGCATGGTTCTGCAGTAATTCAAGAATATCGTAGTTTACGACTTCGTGGAGCCTGTAGCGTGAGTGTTAAGTGTTTAATTCATGACAGCGGTTGTTCGCCTGATAGTGGGCAGTATGTGTACCGAGTTTGGTTGCAGTCGGTCCACTACTTTAGGAGGAGGTGCAGGAAGATGGCTCGCATGGTTTTGCAGTAATTCAAGAATATCGTAGTTTACGACTTCGTGTCTCCTGTAGCGTTATTGGAAGGAGTTTAATTCATGACAGCAGTTGTTCGCCTGATAGTAAGCAGCATGTGTACCGAGTTTGGTTGCAGTCGGTCCACTACTTTAGAAGGAGGTGCAGGAAGATGGCTCGCATGGTTTTGCAGTAATTCAAGAATATCGTAGTTTACGACTTCGTGTCTCCTGTAGCGTGAGTGGTTGGTATTTAATTCATGACATTGGTTGTTCGCCTGATAGTAAGCAGTATGTGTACCGAGTTTGGTTGCAGTCGGTCCACTACTTTAGGAGGAGGTGCAGGAAGATGGCTCGCATGGTTTTGCAAGAATATCGTAGTTTACGACTTCGTGTGTCCTGTAGCGTGAGTGGTAGGTATTTAATTCATGACAGCGGGTGTTCGCCTGATAGTAAGCAGTATGTGTACCGAGTTTGGTTGCAGTCGGTCCACTACTTTAGGAGGAGGTGATGGACGATTGCTCGCATGGTTTTGCAGTAATTCAAGAATCTCGTAGTTTACGACTTCGTGTCTCCTATAGCGTGAATGGTAGGTGTTTAATTCATGACAGCGGTTGTTCGCCTGATAGTAAGTAGTATGTATACCGAGATTGGGTGCAGTAGGTCCAATACTTTTGGAGGAGGTGCAGGAAGATGGCCCGCATGCTTTTGCAGTAATTCAAGAATATCGTAGTTTACGACTTCGTATCTCCTGTAGCATCATTGGTAGGTGTTTAATTCATGACAGCGGTTGTTCGCCGGATAGTAAGCAGTATGTGTACCGAGTTTGGTTGCAGTCGGTCCACTACTTTAGGAGGAGGTGCAGGAAGATGGCTCGCATGGTTTTGCAGTAATTCAAGAATATCGTAGTTTACGACTTCGTGTCTCCTGTGGCGTAAGTGGTAGGTGTTTAATTCATTACAGCGGTTGTTCGCCTGATAGTAAGCAGTATGTGTACCGAGTTTGGTTGCAGTCGGTCCACTACTTTAGGAGGAGGTGCAGGAAGATGGCAAGCATGGTTTTGCAGTAATTCAAGAATATCGTAGTTTACGACTTCGTGTCTCCTGTAGCGTGAGTGGTAGGTGTTTAATTCATGACAGCGGTTGTTCGCCTGACAGTAAGCAGTATGTGTACCGAGTTTGGTTGAAGTCGGTCGACTACTTTTGGAGGAGGTGCAGGATGATGGCTCGCATGGTTTTGCAGTAATTCAAGAATATCGTAGTTTACTACTTCGTGTCTCCTGTAGCGTGAGTGATAGGTGATTACTTCATGACAGCGGTTGTTCGTCTGATAGTAAGCAGTATGTGTACCGAGTTTGGTTGCAGTCGGTCCACTACTGGAGGAGGAACTGCAGGAAGATGGCTCGCATGGTGTTGCAGTAATTCAAGAATATCGTAGTTTACGACTTCGTGTCTCCTGTAGCGTGAGTGGTAGGTATTTAATTCATGACAGCGGGTGTTCGCCTGATAGTAAGCAGTATGTGTACAGAGTTTGGTTGCTGTGGGTCCACTACTTTAGGAGGAGGTGCAGGAAGATGGCTCGCATGGCTTTGCAGTAATTCAAGAGTATCGTAGTTTACGAATTCGTGTCTCCTGTAGCGTGAGTGGTAGGTGTTTAATTCATGACAGCGGGTGTTCGCCTGATAGTAAGCAGTATGCGTATCGAGTTTGGTTGCAGTCGGTCCACTACTTTAGGAGGAGGTGCAGGAAGATGGCTCGCATGGTTTTGCAGTAATTCAAGAATATCGTAGTTTACGACTTCGTGTCTCCTGTAGCGTGAGTGGTAGGTGTTTAATTCATGACAGCGGTTGTTCGCCTGGTAGTAAGCAGTATGTGTACAGAGTTTGGTTGCAGTCGGTCCACTACGTTCGGAGGAGGTGCAGGAAGATGGATCGCATGGTTTTGCAGTAATTCAAGAATATCGTAGTTTACGACTTCGTGTCTCCTGTAGCGTGAGTGGTAGGTGTTTAATTCATGACAGCTGTTATTCGCCTGATAGTAAGCAGTATGTGTACCGAGTTTGGTTGCAGTCGGTCCACTACTGGTGGAGGAGGTGCAGGAAGATGGCTCGCATGGTTTTGCAGTAATTCAAGAATATCGTAGTTTACGACTTCGAGTCTCCTGTAGCGTGAGTGGTAGGTGTTTAATTCATGACAGCGGTTGTTCGGCTTATAGTGACCAGCTTCTGTAACGAGTTTGGTTGCTGTCGGTCAACTACTTTAGGAGGAGGTGCAGGAAGATGGCTCGCATGGTTTTTCAGTAATTCAAGAGTATCGTAGTTTACGAATTCGTGTCTCCTGTAGCGTGAGTGGTAGGTGTTTAAATCATGACAGCGGTTGTTCGCCTGATAGTAAGCAGTATGTGTACCGAGTTTGGTTGCAGTCGGTCGAATACTGGAGGAGGAGGTGCAGGAAGATGGCTCGCATGGTTTTGCAGTAATTCAAGAATAACATAGTTCACGACTTCGTGTTTCCTGTAGCGTGAGTGGTAGGTGTTTAATTCATGACAGCGGTTGTTCGCGTGATTGTAAGCAGTATGGGTACCGAGTTTGGTTGCAGTCGGTCAACTACTTTAGGAGGAGGTGCAGGAAGATGGCTCGCAGTGTTATGCAGTAATTCAAGAATGTCGTAGTTTACGACTTCGTGTCTCCTGTAGCGTGAGAGGTAGGTGTTTAATTCATGACAGCGGTTGTTCGCCTGATAGTAAGCAGTATGTGTACCGAGTTTGGCTGCAGTCGGTCCACTACTTTAGGAGGAGGTGCAGAAAGATCGCTCGCATGGTTTTGCAGTAATTCAAGAATATCTTAGTTTACGACTTCGTGTCTCCTGTAGCGTGAGTGGTAGGTGTTTAATTCATGACAGCGGTTTTTCGCCTGATAGTAAGCAGTATGTGTACCGAGTTTGGTTGCAGTCGGTCCACTACTTTAGGAGGAGGTGATGGACGATTGCTCGCATGGTTTTGCAGTAATTCAAGAATCTCGTAGTTTACGACTTCGTGTCTCCTATAGCGTGAATGGTAGGTGTTTAATTCATGACATCGGTTGTTCGCCTGATAGTAAGTAGTATGTATACCGAGATTGGGTGCAGTAGGTCCAATACTTTTGGAGGAGGTGCAGGAAGATGGCTCGCATGCTTTTCCAGTAATTCAAGAATATCGTAGTTTACGACTTCGTATCTCCTGTAGCATCAATTGGTAGGTGTTTAATTCATGACAGCGGTTGTTCGCCTGATAGTATGCAGTATGTGTACCGAGTTTGGTTGAAGTCGGTCCACTACTTTTGGAGGAGGTGCAGGAAGATGGCTCGCATGGTTTTGCAGTAATTCAAGAATATCGTAGTTTACGACTTCGTGTCTCCTGTGGCGTAAGTGGTAGGTGTTTAATTCATTACAGCGGTTGTTCGCCTGATAGTAAGCAGTATGTGTACCGAGTTTGGTTGCAGTCGGTCCACTACTTTAGGAGGAGGTGCAGGAAGATGGCAAGCATGGTTTTCCAGTAATTCAAGAATATCGTAGTTTACGACTTCGTGTCTCCTGTAGCGTGAGTGGTAGGTGTTTAATTCATGACAGCGGTTGTTCGCCTGACAGTAAGCAGTATGTGTACCGAGTTTGGTTGAAGTCGGTCCACTACTTTTGGAGGAGGTGCAGGATGATGGCTCGCATGGTTTTGCAGTAATTCAAGAATATCGTAGTTTACTACTTCGTGTCTCCTGTAGCGTGAGTGATAGGTGTTTACTTCATGACAGCGGTTGTTCGTCTGATAGTAAGCAGTATGTGTACCGAGTTTGGTTGCAGTCGGTCCACTACTGGAGAAGGAACTGCAGGAAGATGGCTCGCATGGTGTTGCAGTAATTCAAGAATATCGTAGTTTATGACTTCGTGTCTCCTGTAGCGTGAGTGGTAGGTATATAATTCATGACAGCGGGTGTTCGCCTGATAGTAAGCAGTATGTGTACAGAGTTTGGTTGCTGTCGGTCCACTACTTTAGGAGGAGGTGCAGGAAGATGGCTCGCATGGTTTTGCAGTAATTCAAGAGTATCGTAGTTTACGAATTCGTGTCTCCTGTAGCGTGAGTGGTAGGTGTTTAATTCATGACAGCGGGTGTTCGCCTGATAGTAAGCAGTATGCGTATCGAGTTTGGTTGCAGTCGGTCCACTACTTTAGGAGGAGGTGCAGGAAGATTACTCGCATGGTTTTGCAGTAATGCAAGAATATCGTAGTTTACGACTTAGTGTCTCCTGCAGCGTGAGTGGTAGGTGTTTAATTCATGAAAGCGGTTGTTCGCCTGATAGTAAGCGGTATGTGTACCGAGTTTGGTTGCAGTCGGTCCACTGAATTAGGAGGAGGTGCAGGAAGACGGCTCGCATGGTTTTGCAGTAATTCAAGAATATCATTGTTCACGACTTCGTGTTTCCTGTAGCGTGAGTGGTAGGTGTTTACTTCATGACAGCGGTTGTTCGTCTGATAGTAAGCCGTATGTGTACCGAGTTTGGTTGCAGTCGGTCGACTACTTTAGGAGGAGGTGCAGGAAGATGGCTCGCATGGTTTTGCAGTAATTCAAGAATATTGTAGTTTACGACTTCGTGTCTCCTGTAGCGTGAGTGGTAGGTGTTTAATTCATGACAGCGGTTGTTCGCCTGATAGTACGCAGTATGTGTACCGAGTTTGGTTTCAGTCGGTCCACTAGTTTAGGAGGAGGTGCAGGAAGATGGCTCGCATGGTTTTGCAGTTATTCAAGAATATCGTAGTTTACGACTTCGTGTCTCCTGTAGTGTGAGTGGTAGGTGTTTAATTCATGACAGCGGTTGTTCGTCTGATAGTAAGCAGTATGTGTACCTAGTTTGGTTGCAGTCAGTCCAATACTTTAGGAGGAGGTGCAGGAAGATGGCTCGCATGGTTTTGCAGTATTTCACGAATATCGTAGTTTACGACTTCGTGTCTCCTGTAGCGTGAGTGGTAGGTGTTTTATTCTTGACAGCGGTTGTTCGCCTGATAGTAAGCAGTATGTGTACCGAGTTTGGTTGCAGTCGGTCCACTACTGGAGGAGGAGGTGCAGGAAGATTGCCCGCATTGTTTTGCTGTAATTCAAGAACATCGTAGTTTACGACTTCGTGTCTCCTGTAGCGTGAGTGATAGATGATTAATTCATGACAGCGGTTGTTCGCCTGATAGTAAGCAGTATGTGTACCGAGTTTTGTTGCAGTCGGTCCACTACTTTAGGAGGAGGTGCAGGAAGATTGCTCGCATGGCTTTGCAGTAATTCAAGAATATCGTAGTTTACGACTTCGTGTCGCCTGTAGCGTGAGTGTTAAGTGTTTAATTCATGACAGCGGTTGTTCGCCTGATAGTAAGCAGTATGTGTACCGAGTTTGGTTGCAGTCGGTCCACTAGTTTAGGAGGAGGTGCAGGAAGATTGCTTGCATGGTTTTGCAGTAATTCAAGCATATCGTAGTTTACGACTTCGTGTCTCCTGTAGCGTGAGTGGTAGGTCTTTAATTCATGACCGCGGTTGTTCGCCTGATTGTAAGCAGTATGTGTACCGAGTTGGTTGCAGTCGGCCCACTACTGGAGGAGGAGGTGCAGGAAGATGTCCACGCATGATTTTGCAGTAATTCAAGTATATCGTAGTTTACGACTTCGTGTCTCCTGTAGCGTGAGTGGTTGGTGTTTAATTCATGACATCGGTTGTTCGCCTGATAGTAAGCAGTATGTGTACCGAGTTTGGTTGCAGTCGGTCCACTACTTTAGGAGGAGGTGCAGTAAGATTGCTCGCATGGTTTTGCAGTAATTCAAGAATATCGTAGTTTACGACTTCGTGTCTCCTGTAGCGTTAGTGGAAGGAGTTTAATTCATGACAGCAGTTGTTCGCCTGATAGTAAGCAGCATGTGTACCGAGTTTGGTTGCAGTCGGTCCACTACTTTAGAAGGAGGTGCAGGAAGATGGCTCGCATGGTTTTGCAGTAATTCAAGAATATCGTAGTTTACGGCTTCGTGTCTCCTGTAGCGTGTGTGGTAGGTTTTTAATTCATGACTGCGGTTGTTCGCCTGATAGTAAGTAGTATGTGTACCGAGTTTGGTTGCAGTCGGTCCACTACTTTAGGAGGAGGTGCAGGAAGATGGCTCGCAGTGTTTTGCAGTAATTCAAGAATATCGTAGTTTACGGCTTCGTGTCTCCTGTAGCGTGAGTGGTAGGTTTTTAATTCATGACTGCGGTTGTTCGCCTGATAGTAAGCAGAATGTGTACCGAGATTGGTTGCAGTCGGTCCACTACTTTAGGAGGAGGTGCAGGAAGATGGCTCGCATGGTTTTGCAAGAGTATCGTAGTTTACGACTTCGTGTCTCCTGTAGCGTGAGTGGTAGGAGTTTAATTCATGACAGCAGTTGTTCGCCTGATAGTAAGCAGCATGTGTACCGAGTTTGGTTGCAGTCGGTCCACTACTTTAGAAGGAGGTGCAGGAAGATGGCTCGCATGGTTTTGCAGTAATTCAAGAATATCGTAGTTTACGACTTCGTGTCTCCTGTAGCGTGAGTGGTTGGTGTTTAGTTCATGACATGGGTTGTTCGCCTGATAGTAAGCAGCATGTGTAAAGAGTTTGGTTGCAGTCGGTCCATTACTTCAGAAGGAGGTGCAGGAAGATGGCTCGCATGGTTCTGCAGTAATTCAAGAATATCGTAGTTTACGACTTCGTGTAGCCTGTAGCGTGAGTGTTAAGTGTTTAATTCATGACAGCGGTTGTTCGCCTGATAGTGAGCAGTATGTGTACCGAGTTTGGTTGCAGTCGGTCCACTACTTTAGGAGGAGGTGCAGGAAGATGGCTCGCATGGTTTTGCAGTAATTCAAGAATATCGTAGTTTACGACTTCGTGTCACCTGTAGCGTTAGTGGAAGGAGTTTAATTCATGACAGCAGTTGTTCGCCTGATAGTAAGCAGCATGTGTACCGAGTTTGGTTGCAGTCGGTCCACTACTTTAGAAGGAGGTGCAGGAAGATGGCTCGCATGGTTTTGCAGTAATTCAAGAATATCGTAGTTTACGACTTCGTGTCTCCTGTAGCGTGAGTGGTTGGTATTTAATTCATGACATTGGTTGTTCGCCTGATAGTAAGCAGTATGTGTACCGAGTTTGGTTGCAGTCGGTCCACTACTTTAGGAGGAGGTGCAGGAAGATGGCTCGCATGGTTTTACAAGAATATCGTAGTTTACGACTTCGTGTGTCCTGTAGCGTGAGTGGTAGGTGTTTAATTGATGACATCGGTTGTTCGCCTGATAGTAAGCAGTATGTGTACCTAGTTTGGTTGCAGTCGGTCCACTACTTTATCAGGAGGTGCAGGAAGATGGCTCGCATGATTTTGCAGGAATTCAAGAATATCGTTGTCTACGACTTCGTGTCGCCTGTAGCGTGAGTGTTAAGTGTTTAATTCATGACAGCGGTTGTTCGCCTGATAGTAAGCAGTATGTGTATCGAGTTTTGTTTAAGTCGGTCCACTACTTTAGGAGGAGGTGCAGGAAGATGGCTAGCATGGTTTTGCAGTAATTCAAGAATATCGTAGTTTACGACTTCGTGTCTCCTGTAGCGTGAGTGGTAGGAGTTTAATTCATGACAGCAGTTATTCGCCTGATAGAGAGCAGCATGTGTACCGAGTTTGGTTGCAGTCGGTCCATTATTTTAGGAGGAGGTGCAGGAAGATGGCTTTCATGGTTTTGCAGTAATTCAAGAATATCGTAGTTTACGACTTCGTGTGTCCTGTAGCGTGATTGGTAGGTGTTTAATTCATGACAGCGGTTGTTCGCCTGATAGTAAGCAGTATGTGTACCGAGTTTGGTTGCAGTCGGTCCATTATTTTAGGAGGAGGTGCAGGAATATGGCTTTCATGGTTTTGCAGTAATTCAAGAATATCGTAGTTTACGACTCCGTGTGTCCTGTAGCGTGGGGTGGTAGGTGTTTAATTCATGACAGCGGTTATTCGCCTGATAGTAAGCAGTATGTGTACCGAGTTTGGTTGCAGTCGGTCCACTACTTTTGGAGGAGGTGAAGGAAGATGGCTCGCATGGTTTTGCAAGAATATCGTAGTTAACGACTTCGTGTCGCCTGTAGCGTGAGTGTTAAGTGTTTAATTCATGACAGCGGTTGTTCGCCTGATAGTAAGCAGTATGTGTACCGAGTTTGGTTGCAGTCGGTCCATTAATTTAGGAGGAGGTGCAGGAAGATGGCTTCCATGGTTTTGCAGTAATTCAAGAATATCGTAGTTTACGGCTTCGTGTGTCCTGTAGCGTGAGTGGTAGGTGTTTAATTCATGACAGCGGTTGTTCGCCTGATAGTAAGCAGTATGTGTTCCGAGTTTGATTGCAGACGGTCCACTACTTTAGAAGGAGGTGCAGGAAGATGGCTCGAATGGTTTTGCAGTAATTCAAGAATATCGTAGTTTACGAATTCGTGTCTCCAGTAGCTTGAGTGGTAGGTTTTTAATTCATGACAGCGGTTGTTCGCCTGATAGTAAGCAGTACGTGTACCAAGTTTGGTTGCAGTCGGTCCAATACTTTAGGAGGAGGTGCAGGAAGATGGCTCGCATGGTTTTGCAAGAATATCGTAGTTTACGACATCGTGTCTCCTGTAGCGTGAGTGGTAGGTTTTTAATTCATGACTGCGGTTGTTCGCCTGATGGTAAGCAGTATGTGTACCGAGTTTGGTTGCAGTTGGTCCATTACTTTATGAGGAGGTACAGGAAGATGGCTCGCATGGTTTTGCAAGAATATCGTAGTTTACGACTTCGTGTGTCCTGTAGTGTGAGTGGTAGGTGTTTAATTCATGACAGAGGTTGTTCGCCTGATAGTAAGCAGTATGTGTACCGAGTTTGGTTGCAGTCGGTCCACTACTTTAGGAGGAGGTGCAGGAAGATGGCTCGCATGGTTTTGCAGTAATTCAAGAATATCGTAGTTTACGACTTCGGGTCGCCTGTAGCGTGAGTGTTAAGTGTTTAATTCATGACAGCGGTAGTTCGCCTGATAGTAAGGAGTATGTGTATCGAGTTTGGTTGCAGTCGGTCCACTACTTCAGGAGGAGGTGCAGGAAGATGGCTCGCATGGTTTTGCAGTAATTCAAGAATATCGTAGTTTACGACTTCGTGTCTCCTGTAGCGTGAGTGGAAGGTGTTTAATTCATGTCAGCGGTTGTTCGCCTGATAGTAAGCAGTATGTGTACCGAGTTTGGTTGCAGTCGGTCCACTACTTTAGGAGGAGGTGCAGGAAGATTGCTCGCATGGGTTTGCAGTAATTCAAGAATATCGTAGTTTACGACTTTGAGTCTCCTGTAGCGTGAGTGGTAGGTTTTTAATTCATGACAGCGGTTGTTCGCCTGATAGTAAGCAGTGTGAGTACCGAGATTGGTTGCAGTCGGTCCTCTACTTTAGGAGGTGGTGCAGGAAGATGGCTCGCATGGTTTTCTAGAAATTCAAGAATATCGTAGTTTACGACGTCGTGTCTCCTGTAGCGTGAGTGGTAGGTGTTTAATTCATGACATCGGTTGTTCGCCTGATAGTAAGCAGTATGTGTACCGAGTTTGGTTGCAGTCGGTCCACTACTTTAGGAGGAGGTGCAGGAAGATGGCTAGCATGGTTTTGCAGTAATTCAAGAATATCGTAGTTTACGACTTCGTGTGTCCTGTAGCGTGATTGGTAGGTGTTTAATTCATGACAGCGGTTGTTCGCCTGATAGTAAGCAGTATGTGTACCGAGTTTGGTTGCAGTCGGTCCACTACTTTTGGAGGAGGTGCAGGAAGATGGCTCGCATGGTTTTGCAAGAATATCGTAGTTAACGACTTCGTGTCGCCTGTAGCGTGAGGGTTAAGTGTTTAATTCATGACAGCGGTTGTTCGCCTGATAGTAAGCAGTATGTGTACCGAGTTTGGTTGCAGTCGGTCCATTATTTTAGGAGGAGGTGCAGGAAGATGGCTCTCATGGTTTTGCAGTAATTCAAGAATATCGTAGTTTACGGCTTCGTGTGTCCTGTAGCGTGAGTGGTAGGTGTTTAATTCATGACAGCGGTTGTTCGCCTGATAGTAAGCAGTATGTTTTCCGAGTTTGGTTGCAGTCGGTCCACTACTTTAGGAGGAGGTGCAGGAAGATGGCTCGTATGATTTTGCAGTAATTCAAGAATATCGTAGTTTACGACTTCGTGTCTCCTGTAGCGTGAATTGTAGGCGTTTATTTCATGACAGCGGTTTTTCGCCTGATAGTAAGCAGTATGTGTACCGAGTTTGGTTGCAGTCGGTCCATTACTTTAGGAGGAGGTGCAGGAAGATGGCTTTCATGGTATTGCAGTAATTCAAGAATATCGTAGTTTACGACTTCGTGTGTCCTGTAGCGTGAGTGGTAGGTGTTTAATTTATATCAGCGGTTGTTCGCCTGATAGTAAGCAGTATGTGAACCGAGTTTGGTTGCAGTCGGTCCACTACTTTAGGAGGAGGTGCAGGAAGATTGCTCGCATGGTTTTGCAGTAATTCAAGATTAACGTAGTTTACGACTTCGTGTCTCCTGTATCGTGAGTGGTAGGTTTTTAATTCATGACAGCGGTTGTTCGCCTGATAGTAAGCAGTATGTGTACCGAGTTTGGTTGCAGTCGGTTACTACTTTAGGAGGAGGTGCAGGAAGATGGCTCGCATGGTTTTGCAGTAATTCAAGAATATCGTAGTTTACGACTTCGTGTGTCCTGTAGCGTGATTGGTAGGTGTTTAATTCATGACAGCGGTTGTTCGCCTGATAGTAAGTAGTATGTGTACCGAGTTTGGTTGCAGTCGGTCCACTACTGGAGGAGGAGCTGCAGGAAGATGGCTCGCATGGTTTTGCAGTAATTCAAGAATATCGTAGTTTACGACTTCGTGTCTCATGTAGCGTGAGTGGTAGGTGTTTAATTCATGACAGCGGTTGTTCGCCTGATAGTAAGCAGTATGTGTGCCGAGTTTGGTTGCAGTCTGTCCATTATTTTAGGAGGAAGTGCCAGAAGATGGCTCGCATGATTTTGCAGTAATTCAAGACTATCGTAATTTACGACTTCGTGTCTCCTGTAGCGTGAGTGGTAGGTGTTTAATTCATGACTGCGGTTGTTCGCCTGATGGTAGGCAGTATGTGTACCGAGTTTGGTTGCAGTCGGTCCACTACTTTAGGAGGAGGTGCAGGAAGATGGCTCGCATGGTTTTGCAGTAATTCAAGAATATCGTAGTTTACGACTTCGGGTCGCCTGTAGCGTGAGTGTTAAGTGTTTAATTCATGACAGCGGTTGTTCGCCTGATAGTAAGGAGTATGTGTATCGAGTTTGGTTGCAGTCGGTCCACTACTTCAGGAGGAGGTGCAGGAAGATGGCTCGCATGGTTTTGCAGTAATTCAAGAATATCGTAGTTTACGACTTCGTGTCTCCTGTAGCGTGAGTGGAAGGTGTTTAATTCATGTCAGCGGTTGTTCGCCTGATAGTAAGCAGTATGTGTACCGAGTTTGGTTGCAGTCGGTCCACTACTTTAGGAGGAGGTGCAGGAAGATTGCTCGCATGGGTTTGCAGTAATTCAAGAATATCGTAGTTTACGACTTTGAGTCTCCTGTAGCGTGAGTGGTAGGTTTTTAATTCATGACAGCGGTTGTTCGCCTGATAGTAAGCAGTGTGAGTACCGAGATTGGTTGCAGTCGGTCCTCTACTTTAGGAGGTGGTGCAGGAAGATGGCTCGCATGGTTTTCTAGAAATTCAAGAATATCGTAGTTTACGACGTCGTGTCTCCTTTAGCGTGAGTGGTAGGTGTTTAATTCATGACAACGGTTGTTCGCCTGATAGTAAGCAGTATGTGTACCGAGTTTGGTTGCAGTCGGTCCACTACTTTAGGAGGAGGTGCAGGAAGATGGCTAGCATGGTTTTGCAGTAATTCAAGAATATCGTAGTTTACGACTTCGTGTGTCCTGTAGCGTGATTGGTAGGTGTTTAATTCATGACAGCGGTTGTTCGCCTGACAGTAAGCAGTATGTGTACCGAGTTTGGTTGCAGTCGGTCCACTACTTTTGGAGGAGGTGCAGGAAGATGGCTCGCATCGTTTTGCAAGAATATCGTAGTTAACGACTTCGTGTCGCCTGTAGCGTGAGGGTTAAGTGTTTAATTCATGACAGCGGTTGTTCGCCTGATACTAAGCAGTATGTGTACCGAGTTTGGTTGCAGTCGGTCCATTATTTTAGGAGGAGGTGCAGGAAGATGGCTCTCATGGTTTTGCAGTAATTCAAGAATATCGTAGTTTACGGCTTCGTGTGTCCTGTAGCGTGAGTGGTAGGTGTTTAATTCATGACAGCGGTTGTTCGCCTGATAGTAAGCAGTATGTTTTCCGAGTTTGGTTGCAGTCGGTCCACTACTTTAGGAGGAGGTGCAGGAAGATGGCTCGTATGATTTTGCAGTAATTCAAGAATATCGTAGTTTACGACTTCGTGTCTCCTGTAGCGTGAATTGTAGGCGTTTATTTCATGACAGCGGTTTTTCGCCTGATAGTAAGCAGTATGTGTACCGAGTTTGGTTGCAGTCGGTCCATTACTTTAGGAGGAGGTGCAGGAAGATGGCTTTCATGGTATTGCAGTAATTCAAGAATATCGTAGTTTACGACTTCGTGTGTCCTGTAGCGTGAGTGGTAGGTGTTTAATTTATATCAGCGGTTGTTCGCCTGATAGTAAGCAGTATGTGAACCGAGTTTGGTTGCAGTCGGTCCACTACTTTAGGAGGAGGTGCAGGAAGATTGCTCGCATGGTTTTGCAGTAATTCAAGATTATCGTAGTTTACGACTTCGTGTCTCCTGTATCGTGAGTGGTAGGTTTTTAATTCATGACAGCGGTTGTTCGCCTGATAGTAAGCAGTATGTGTACCGAGTTTGGTTGCAGTCGGTTACTACTTTAGGAGGAGGTGCAGGAAGATGGCTCGCATGGTTTTGCAGTAATTCAAGAATATCGTAGTTTACGACTTCGTGTCTCCTGTAGCGTGAGTGGTAGGTTTTTAATTCATGACAGTGGTTGTTCGCCTGATAGTAAGCAGTATGTGTACGGAGATAGGTTGCAGTCAGTCCACTACTTTAGGAGGAGGTGCAGGAAGATGGCTCGCATGGTTTTGCAGTAATTCAAGAATATCGTAGTTTACGACTTCGTGTGTCCTGTAGCGTGATTGGTAGGTGTTTAATTCATGACAGCGGTTGTTCGCCTGATAGTAAGTAGTATGTGTACCGAGTTTGGTTGCAGTCGGTCCACTACTGGAGGAGGAGCTGCAGGAAGATGGCTCGCATGGTTTTGCAGTAATTCAAGAATATCGTAGTTTACGACTTCGTGTCTCATGTAGCGTGAGTGGTAGGTGTTTAATTCATGACAGCGGTTGTTCGCCTGATAGTAAGCAGTATGTGTACCGAGTTTGGTTGCAGTCTGTCCATTATTTTAGGAGGAAGTGCCAGAAGATGGCTCGCATGATTTTGCAGTAATTCAAGACTATCGTAATTTACGACTTCGTGTCTCCTGTAGCGTGAGTGGTAGGTGTTTAATTCATGACTGCGGTTGTTCGCCTGATGGTAGGCAGTATGTGTACCGAGTTTGGTTGCAGTTGGTCCACTACTTTATGAGGAGGTGCAGGAAGATGGCTCGCATGGTTTTGCAGGAATATCGTAGTTTACGACTTCGTGTGTCCTGTAGCGTGAGTGGTAGGTGTTTAATTCATGACTGCGGTTGTTCGCCTGATGGTAGGCAGTATGTGTACCGAGTTTGGTTGCAGTCGGTCCACTACTTTAGGAGGAGGTGCAGGAAGATGGCTCGCATGGTTTTGCAGTAATTCAAGAATATCGTAGTTTACGACTTCGGGTCGCCTGTAGCGTGAGTGTTAAGTGTTTAATTCATGACAGCGGTTGTTCGCCTGATAGTAAGGAGTATGTGTATCGAGTTTGGTTGCAGTCGGTCCACTACTTCAGGAGGAGGTGCAGGAAGATGGCTCGCATGGTTTTGCAGTAATTCAAGAATATCGTAGTTTACGACTTCGTGTCTCCTGTAGCGTGAGTGGAAGGTGTTTAATTCATGTCAGCGGTTGTTCGCCTGATAGTAAGCAGTATGTGTACCGAGTTTGGTTGCAGTCGGTCCACTACTTTAGGAGGAGGTGCAGGAAGATTGCTCGCATGGGTTTGCAGTAATTCAAGAATATCGTAGTTTACGACTTTGAGTCTCCTGTAGCGTGAGTGGTAGGTTTTTAATTCATGACAGCGGTTGTTCGCCTGATAGTAAGCAGTGTGAGTACCGAGATTGGTTGCAGTCGGTCCTCTACTTTAGGAGGTGGTGCAGGAAGATGGCTCGCATGGTTTTCTAGAAATTCAAGAATATCGTAGTTTACGACGTCGTGTCTCCTTTAGCGTGAGTGGTAGGTGTTTAATTCATGACAACGGTTGTTCGCCTGATAGTAAGCAGTATGTGTACCGAGTTTGGTTGCAGTCGGTCCACTACTTTAGGAGGAGGTGCAGGAAGATGGCTAGCATGGTTTTGCAGTAATTCAAGAATATCGTAGTTTACGACTTCGTGTGTCCTGTAGCGTGATTGGTAGGTGTTTAATTCATGACAGCGGTTGTTCGCCTGATAGTAAGCAGTATGTGTACCGAGTTTGGTTGCAGTCGGTCCACTACTTTTGGAGGAGGTGCAGGAAGATGGCTCGCATGGTTTTGCAAGAATATCGTAGTTAACGACTTCGTGTCGCCTGTAGCGTGAGGGTTAAGTGTTTAATTCATGACAGCGGTTGTTCGCCTGATAGTAAGCAGTATGTGTACCGAGTTTGGTTGCAGTCGGTCCATTATTTTAGGAGGAGGTGCAGGAAGATGGCTCTCATGGTTTTGCAGTAATTCAAGAATATCGTAGTTTACGGCTTCGTGTGTCCTGTAGCGTGAGTGGTAGGTGTTTAATTCATGACAGCGGTTGTTCGCCTGATAGTAAGCAGTATGTTTTCCGAGTTTGGTTGCAGTCGGTCCACTACTTTAGGAGGAGGTGCAGGAAGATGGCTCGTATGATTTTGCAGTAATTCAAGAATATCGTAGTTTACGACTTCGTGTCTCCTGTAGCGTGAATTGTAGGCGTTTATTTCATGACAGCGGTTTTTCGCCTGATAGTAAGCAGTATGTGTACCGAGTTTGGTTGCAGTCGGTCCATTACTTTAGGAGGAGGTGCAGGAAGATGGCTTTCATGGTATTGCAGTAATTCAAGAATATCGTAGTTTACGACTTCGTGTGTCCTGTAGCGTGAGTGGTAGGTGTTTAATTTATATCAGCGGTTGTTCGCCTGATAGTAAGCAGTATGTGAACCGAGTTTGGTTGCAGTCGGTCCACTACTTTAGGAGGAGGTGCAGGAAGATTGCTCGCATGGTTTTGCAGTAATTCAAGATTAACGTAGTTTACGACTTCGTGTCTCCTGTATCGTGAGTGGTAGGTTTTTAATTCATGACAGCGGTTGTTCGCCTGATAGTAAGCAGTATGTGTACCGAGTTTGGTTGCAGTCGGTTACTACTTTAGGAGGAGGTGCAGGAAGATGGCTCGCATGGTTTTGCAGTAATTCAAGAATATCGTAGTTTACGACTTCGTGTCTCCTGTAGCGTGAGTGGTAGGTTTTTAATTCATGACAGCGGTTGTTCGCCTGATAGTAAGCAGTATGTGTACGGAGATAGGTTGCAGTCAGTCCACTACTTTAGGAGGAGGTGCAGGAAGATGGCTCGCATGGTTTTGCAGTAATTCAAGAATATCGTAGTTTACGACTTCGTGTGTCCTGTAGCGTGATTGGTAGGTGTTTAATTCATGACAGCGGTTGTTCGCCTGATAGTAAGTAGTATGTGTACCGAGTTTGGTTGCAGTCGGTCCACTACTGGAGGAGGAGCTGCAGGAAGATGGCTCGCATGGTTTTGCAGTAATTCAAGAATATCGTAGTTTACGACTTCGTGTCTCATGTAGCGTGAGTGGTAGGTGTTTAATTCATGACAGCGGTTGTTCGCCTGATAGTAAGCAGTATGTGTGCCGAGTTTGGTTGCAGTCTGTCCATTATTTTAGGAGGAAGTGCCAGAAGATGGCTCGCATGATTTTGCAGTAATTCAAGACTATCGTAATTTACGACTTCGTGTCTCCTGTAGCGTGAGTGGTAGGTGTTTAATTCATGACTGCGGTTGTTCGCCTGATGGTAGGCAGTATGTGTACCGAGTTTGGTTGCAGTCGGTCCACTACTTTAGGAGGAGGTGCAGGAAGATGGCTCGCATGGTTTTGCAGTAATTCAAGAATATCGTAGTTTACGACTTCGGGTCGCCTGTAGCGTGAGTGTTAAGTGTTTAATTCATGACAGCGGTTGTTCGCCTGATAGTAAGGAGTATGTGTATCGAGTTTGGTTGCAGTCGGTCCACTACTTCAGGAGGAGGTGCAGGAAGATGGCTCGCATGGTTTTGCAGTAATTCAAGAATATCGTAGTTTACGACTTCGTGTCTCCTGTAGCGTGAGTGGAAGGTGTTTAATTCATGTCAGCGGTTGTTCGCCTGATAGTAAGCAGTATGTGTACCGAGTTTGGTTGCAGTCGGTCCACTACTTTAGGAGGAGGTGCAGGAAGATTGCTCGCATGGGTTTGCAGTAATTCAAGAATATCGTAGTTTACGACTTTGAGTCTCCTGTAGCGTGAGTGGTAGGTTTTTAATTCATGACAGCGGTTGTTCGCCTGATAGTAAGCAGTGTGAGTACCGAGATTGGTTGCAGTCGGTCCTCTACTTTAGGAGGTGGTGCAGGAAGATGGCTCGCATGGTTTTCTAGAAATTCAAGAATATCGTAGTTTACGACGTCGTGTCTCCTTTAGCGTGAGTGGTAGGTGTTTAATTCATGACAACGGTTGTTCGCCTGATAGTAAGCAGTATGTGTACCGAGTTTGGTTGCAGTCGGTCCACTACTTTAGGAGGAGGTGCAGGAAGATGGCTAGCATGGTTTTGCAGTAATTCAAGAATATCGTAGTTTACGACTTCGTGTGTCCTGTAGCGTGATTGGTAGGTGTTTAATTCATGACAGCGGTTGTTCGCCTGATAGTAAGCAGTATGTGTACCGAGTTTGGTTGCAGTCGGTCCACTACTTTTGGAGGAGGTGCAGGAAGATGGCTCGCATCGTTTTGCAAGAATATCGTAGTTAACGACTTCGTGTCGCCTGTAGCGTGAGGGTTAAGTGTTTAATTCATGACAGCGGTTGTTCGCCTGATACTAAGCAGTATGTGTACCGAGTTTGGTTGCAGTCGGTCCATTATTTTAGGAGGAGGTGCAGGAAGATGGCTCTCATGGTTTTGCAGTAATTCAAGAATATCGTAGTTTACGGCTTCGTGTGTCCTGTAGCGTGAGTGGTAGGTGTTTAATTCATGACAGCGGTTGTTCGCCTGATAGTAAGCAGTATGTTTTCCGAGTTTGGTTGCAGTCGGTCCACTACTTTAGGAGGAGGTGCAGGAAGATGGCTCGTATGATTTTGCAGTAATTCAAGAATATCGTAGTTTACGACTTCGTGTCTCCTGTAGCGTGAATTGTAGGCGTTTATTTCATGACAGCGGTTTTTCGCCTGATAGTAAGCAGTATGTGTACCGAGTTTGGTTGCAGTCGGTCCATTACTTTAGGAGGAGGTGCAGGAAGATGGCTTTCATGGTATTGCAGTAATTCAAGAATATCGTAGTTTACGACTTCGTGTGTCCTGTAGCGTGAGTGGTAGGTGTTTAATTTATATCAGCGGTTGTTCGCCTGATAGTAAGCAGTATGTGAACCGAGTTTGGTTGCAGTCGGTCCACTACTTTAGGAGGAGGTGCAGGAAGATTGCTCGCATGGTTTTGCAGTAATTCAAGATTATCGTAGTTTACGACTTCGTGTCTCCTGTATCGTGAGTGGTAGGTTTTTAATTCATGACAGCGGTTGTTCGCCTGATAGTAAGCAGTATGTGTACCGAGTTTGGTTGCAGTCGGTTACTACTTTAGGAGGAGGTGCAGGAAGATGGCTCGCATGGTTTTGCAGTAATTCAAGAATATCGTAGTTTACGACTTCGTGTCTCCTGTAGCGTGAGTGGTAGGTTTTTAATTCATGACAGTGGTTGTTCGCCTGATAGTAAGCAGTATGTGTACGGAGATAGGTTGCAGTCAGTCCACTACTTTAGGAGGAGGTGCAGGAAGATGGCTCGCATGGTTTTGCAGTAATTCAAGAATATCGTAGTTTACGACTTCGTGTGTCCTGTAGCGTGATTGGTAGGTGTTTAATTCATGACAGCGGTTGTTCGCCTGATAGTAAGTAGTATGTGTACCGAGTTTGGTTGCAGTCGGTCCACTACTGGAGGAGGAGCTGCAGGAAGATGGCTCGCATGGTTTTGCAGTAATTCAAGAATATCGTAGTTTACGACTTCGTGTCTCATGTAGCGTGAGTGGTAGGTGTTTAATTCATGACAGCGGTTGTTCGCCTGATAGTAAGCAGTATGTGTACCGAGTTTGGTTGCAGTCTGTCCATTATTTTAGGAGGAAGTGCCAGAAGATGGCTCGCATGATTTTGCAGTAATTCAAGACTATCGTAATTTACGACTTCGTGTCTCCTGTAGCGTGAGTGGTAGGTGTTTAATTCATGACTGCGGTTGTTCGCCTGATGGTAGGCAGTATGTGTACCGAGTTTGGTTGCAGTTGGTCCACTACTTTATGAGGAGGTGCAGGAAGATGGCTCGCATGGTTTTGCAGGAATATCGTAGTTTACGACTTCGTGTGTCCTGTAGCGTGAGTGGTAGGTGTTTAATTCATGACAGAGGTTGTTCGCCTGATAGTAAGCAGTATGTGTACCGAGTTTGGTTGCAGTCGGTCCACTACTTTAGGAGGAGTTGCAGGAAGATGGCTCGCATGGTTTTGCAGTACTTCAAGAATATAGTAGTTTATGACTTCGGGTCGCATGTAGTGTGAGTGTTAAGTGTTTAATTCATGACAGCGGTTGTTCGCCTGATAGTAAGCAGTATGTGTATCGAGTTTGGTTGCAGTCGGTCCACTACTTCAGGAGGAGGTGCAGGAAGATGGCTCGCATGGTTTTGCAGTAATTCAAGAATATCGTAGTTTACGACTTCGTGCCTCCTGTAGCGTGAGTGGAAGGTGTTTAATTCATGACAGCGGTTGTTCGCCTGATAGTAAGCAGTATGTGTACCGAGTTTGGTTGCAGTCGGTCCACTACTTTAGGAGGAGGTGCAGGAAGATGGCTCGCATGGTTTTGCAGTAATTCAAGAATATCGTAGTTTACGACTTCGAGTCTCCTGTAGCGTGAGTTGTAGGTTTTTAATTCATGACAGCGGTTGTTCGCCTGATAGTAAGCAGTATGAGTACCGAGATTGGTTGCAGTCGGTCCTCTACTTTAGGAGGTGGTGCAGGAAGATGGCTCGCATGGTTTTCTAGAAATTCAAGAATATCGTAGTTTACGACGTCGTGTCTCCTTTAGCGTGAGTGGTAGGTGTTTAATTCATGACAACGGTTGTTCGCCTGATAGTAAGCAGTATGTGTACCGAGTTTGGTTGCAGTCGGTCCACTACTTTAGGAGGAGGTGCAGGAAGATGGCTAGCATGGTTTTGCAGTAATTCAAGAATATCGTAGTTTACGACTTCGTGCCTCCTGTAGCGTGAGTGGAAGGTGTTTAATTCATGACAGCGGTTGTTCGCCTGATAGTAAGCAGTATGTGTACCGAGTTTGGTTGCAGTCGGTCCACTACTTTAGGAGGAGGTGCAGGAAGATGGCTCGCATGGTTTTGCAGTAATTCAAGAATATCGTAGTTTACGACTTCGAGTCTCCTGTAGCGTGAGTTGTAGGTTTTTAATTCATGACAGCGGTTGTTCGCCTGATAGTAAGCAGTATGAGTACCGAGATTGGTTGCAGTCGGTCCTCTACTTTAGGAGGTGGTGCAGGAAGATGGCTCGCATGGTTTTCTAGAAATTCAAGAATATCGTAGTTTACGACGTCGTGTCTCCTTTAGCGTGAGTGGTAGGTGTTTAATTCATGACAACGGTTGTTCGCCTGATAGTAAGCAGTATGTGTACCGAGTTTGGTTGCAGTCGGTCCACTACTTTAGGAGGAGGTGCAGGAAGATGGCTAGCATGGTTTTGCAGTAATTCAAGAATATCGTAGTTTACGACTTCGTGTGTCCTGTAGCGTGATTGGTAGGTGTTTAATTCATGACAGCGGTTGTTCGCCTGATAGTAAGTAGTATGTGTACCGAGTTTGGTTGCAGTCGGTCCATTATTTTAGGAGGAGGTGCAGGAATATGGCTTTCATGGTTTTGCAGTAATTCAAGAATATCGTAGTTTCCGACTCCGTGTGTCCTGTAGTGTGAGTGGTAGGTGTTTAATTCATGACAGCGGTTGTTCGCCTGATAGTAAGCAGTATGTGTACCGAGTTTGGTTGCAGTCGGTCCACTACTTTTGGAGGAGGTGCAGGAAGATGGCTCGCATGGTTTTGCAAGAATATCGTAGTTAACGACTTCGTGTCGCCTGTAGCGTGAGTGTTAAGTGTTTAATTCATGACAGCGGTTGTTCGCCTGATAGTAAGTAGTATGTGTACCGAGTTTGGTTGCAGTCGGTCCATTATTTTAGGAGGAGGTGCAGGAAGATGGCTTTCATGGTTTTGCAGTAATTCAAGAATATCGTAGTATACGGCTTCGTGTGTCCTGTAGCTTGAGTGGTAGGTTTTTAATTCATGACAGCGGTTGTTCGCCTGATAGTAAGCAGTACGTGTACCAAGTTTGGTTGCAGTCGGTCCACTACTTTAGGAGGAGGTGCAGGAAGATGGCTCGCATGGTTTTGCAAGAATATCGTAGTTTACGACATCGTGTCTCCTGTAGCGTGAGTGGTAGGTTTTTAATTCATGACTGCGGTTGTTCGCCTGATGGTAAGCAGTATGTGTACCGAGTTTGGTTGCAGTTGATCCATTACTTTATGAGGAGGTGCAGGAAGATGGCTCGCATGGTTCTGCAAGAATATCGTAGTATACGACTTCGTGTGTCCTGTAGCGTGAGTGGTAGGTGTTTAATTCATGACAGAGATTGTTCGCCTGATACTAAGCAGTATGTGTACCGAGTTTGGTTGCAGTCGGTCCACTACTTTAGGAGGAGGTGCAGGAAGATGGCTCGCATGGTTTTGCAGTAATTCAAGAATATCGTAGTTTACGACTTCGGGTCGCCTGTAGCGTGAGTGTTAAGTGTTTAATTCATGACAGCGGTTGTTCGCCTGATAGTAAGGAGTATGTGTATCGAGTTTGGTTGCAGTCGGTCCACTACTTCAGGAGGAGGTGCAGGAAGATGGCTCGCATGGTTTTGCAGTAATTCAAGAATATCGTAGTTTACGACTTCGTGTCTGCTGTAGCGTGAGTGGAAGGTGTTTAATTCATGTCAGCGGTTGTTCGCCTGATAGTAAGCAGTATGTGTACTGAGTTTGGTTGCAGTCGGTCCACTACTTTAGGAGGGGGTGCAGGAAGATTGCTCGCATGGGTTTGCAGTAATTCAAGAATATCGTAGTTTACGACTTTGAGTCTCCTGTAGCGTGAGTGGTAGGTTTTTAATTCATGACAGCGGTTGTTCGCCTGATAGTAAGCAGTGTGAGTACCGAGATTGGTTGCAGTCGGTCCTCTACTTTAGGAGGTGGTGCAGGAAGATGGCTCGCATGGTTTTCTAGAAATTCAAGAATATCGTAGTTTACGACGTCGTGTCTCCTGTAGCGTGAGTGGTAGGTGTTTAATTCATGACATCGGTTGTTCGCCTGATAGTAAGCAGTATGTGTACCGAGTTTGGTTGCAGTCGGTCCACTACTTTAGGAGGAGGTGCAGGAAGATGGCTAGCATGGATTTGCAGTAATTCAAGAATATCGTAGTTTACGACTTCGTGTGTCCTGTAGCGTGATTGGTAGGTGTTTAATTCATGACAGCGGTTGTTCGCCTGATAGTAAGCAGTATGTGTACCGAGTTTGGTTGCAGTCGGTCCACTACTTTTGGAGGAGGTGCAGGAAGATGGCTCGCATGGTTTTGCAAGAATATCGTAGTTAACGACTTCGTGTCGCCTGTAGCGTGAGGGTTAAGTGTTTAATTCATGACAGCGGTTGTTCGCCTGATAGTAAGCAGTATGTGTACCGAGTTTGGTTGCAGTCGGTCCATTATTTTAGGAGGAGGTGCAGGAAGATGGCTCTCATGGTTTTGCAGTAATTCAAGAATATTGTAGTTTACGGCTTCGTGTGTCCTGTAGCGTGAGTGGTAGGTGTTTAATTCATGACAGCGGTTGTTCGCCTGATAGTAAGCAGTATGTTTTCCGAGTTTGGTTGCAGTCGGTCCACTACTTTAGGAGGAGGTGCAGGAAGATGGCTCGTATGATTTTGCAGTAATTCAAGAATATCGTAGTTTACGACTTCGTGTCTCCTGTAGCGTGAATTGTAGGCGTTTATTTCATGACAGCGGTTTTTCGCCTGATAGTAAGCAGTATGTGTACCGAGTTTGGTTGCAGTCGGTCCATTACTTTAGGAGGAGGTGCAGGAAGATGGCTTTCATGGTATTGCAGTAATTCAAGAATATCGTAGTTTACGACTTCGTGTGTCCTGTAGCGTGAGTGGTAGGTTTTTAATTTATATCAGCGGTTGTTCGCCTGATAGTAAGCAGTATGTGAACCGAGTTTGGTTGCAGTCGGTCCACTACTTTAGGAGGAGGTGCAGGAAGATTGCTCGCATGGTTTTGCAGTAATTCAAGATTATCGTAGTTTACGACTTCGTGTCTCCTGTATCGTGAGTGGTAGGTTTTTAATTCATGACAGCGGTTGTTCGCCTGATAGTAAGCAGTATGTGTACCGAGTTTGGTTGCAGTCGGTTACTACTTTAGGAGGAGGTGCAGGAAGATGGCTCGCATGGATTTGCAGTAATTCAAGAATATCGTAGTTTACGACTTCGTGTCTCCTGTAGCGTGAGTGGTAGGTTTTTAATTCATGACAGCGGTTGTTCGCCTGATAGTAAGCAGTATGTGTACGGAGATAGGTTGCAGTCAGTCCACTACTTTAGGAGGAGGTGCAGGAAGATGGCTCGCATGGTTTTGCAGTAATTCAAGAATATCGTAGTTTACGACTTCGTGTGTCCTGTAGCGTGATTGGTAGGTGTTTAATTCATGACAGCGGTTGTTCGCCTGATAGTAAGTAGTATGTGTACCGAGTTTGGTTGCAGTCGGTCCACTACTGGAGGAGGAGCTGCAGGAAGATGGCTCGCATGGTTTTGCAGTAATTCAAGAATATCGTAGTTTACGACTTCGTGTCTCATGTAGCGTGAGTGGTAGGTGTTTAATTCATGACAGCGGTTGTTCGCCTGATAGTAAGCAGTATGTGTACCGAGTTTGGTTGCAGTCGGTCCACTACTTTAGGAGGAGTTGCAGGAAGATGGCTCGCATGGTTTTGCAGTACTTCAAGAATATAGTAGTTTATGACTTCGGGTCGCATGTAGTGTGAGTGTTAAGTGTTTAATTCATGACAGCGGTTGTTCGCCTGATAGTAAGCAGTATGTGTATCGAGTTTGGTTGCAGTCGGTCCACTACTTCAGGAGGAGGTGCAGGAAGATGGCTCGCATGGTTTTGCAGTAATTCAAGAATATCGTAGTTTACGACTTCGTGCCTCCTGTAGCGTGAGTGGAAGGTGTTTAATTCATGACAGCGGTTGTTCGCCTGATAGTAAGCAGTATGTGTACCGAGTTTGGTTGCAGTCGGTCCACTACTTTAGGAGGAGGTGCAGGAAGATGGCTCGCATGGTTTTGCAGTAATTCAAGAGTATCGTAGTTTACGACTTCGAGTCTCCTGTAGCGTGAGTTGTAGGTTTTTAATTCATGACAGCGGTTGTTCGCCTGATAGTAAGCAGTATGAGTACCGAGATTGGTTGCAGTCGGTCCTCTACTTTAGGAGGTGGTGCAGGTAGATGGCTCGCATGATTTTTTAGAAATTCAAGAATATCGTAGTTTACGACGTCGTGTCTCCTGTAGCGTGAGTGGTAGGTGTTTAATTCATGACATCGGTTATTCGCCTGATAGTAAGCAGTATGTGTACCGAGTTTGGTTGCAGTCGGTCCACTACTTTAGGAGGAGGTGCAGGAAGATGGCTAGCATGGTTTTGCAGTAATTCAAGAATATCGTAGTTTACGACTTCGTGTCTCCTGTAGCATGAGTGGTAGGAGTTTAATTCATGACAGCAGTTATTCGCCTGATAGAAAGCAACATGTGTACCGAGTTTGGTTGCAGTCGGTCCATTATTTTAGGAGGAGGTGCAGGAAGATGGCTTTCATGGTTTTGCAGTAATTCAAGAATATCGTAGTTTACGACTTCGTGTGTCCTGTAGCGTGATTGGTAGGTGTTTAATTCATGACAGCGGTTGTTCGCCTGATAGTAAGTAGTATGTGTACCGAGTTTGGTTGCAGTCGGTCCATTATTTTAGGAGGAGGTGCAGGAATATGGCTTTCATGGTTTTGCAGTAATTCAAGAATATCGTAGTTTCCGACTCCGTGTGTCCTGTAGTGTGAGTGGTAGGTGTTTAATTCATGACAGCGGTTGTTCGCCTGATAGTAAGCAGTATGTGTACTGAGTTTGGTTGCAGTCGGTCCACTACTTTTGGAGGAGGTGCAGGAAGATGGCTCGCATGGTTTTGCAAGAATATCGTAGTTAACGACTTCGTGTCGCCTGTAGCGTGAGTGTTAAGTGTATAATTCATGACAGCGGTTGTTCGCCTGATAGTAAGTAGTATGTGTACCGAGTTTGGTTGCAGTCGGTCCATTATTTTAGGAGGAGGTGCAGGAAGATGGCTGTCATGGTTTTGCAGTAATTCAAGAATATCGTAGTATACGGCTTCGTGTGTCCTGTAGCTTGAGTGGTAGGTTTTTAATTCATGACAGCGGTTGTTCGCCTGATAGTAAGCAGTACGTGTACCAAGTTTGGTTGCAGTCGGTCCACTACTTTAGGAGGAGGTGCAGGAAGATGGCTCGCATGGTTTTGCAAGAATATCGTAGTTTACGACATCGTGTCTCCTGTAGCGTGAGTGGTAGGTTTTTAATTCATGACTGCGGTTGTTCGCCTGATGGTAAGCAGTATGTGTACCGAGTTTGGTTGCAGTTGATCCATTACTTTATGAGGAGGTGCAGGAAGATGGCTCGCATGGTTCTGCAAGAATATCGTAGTATACGACTTCGTGTGTCCTGTAGCGTGAGTGGTAGGTGTTTAATTCATGACAGAGATTGTTCGCCTGATAGTAAGCAGTATGTGTACCGAGTTTGGTTGCAGTCGGTCCACTACTTTAGGAGGAGGTGCAGGAAGATGGCTCGCATGGTTTTGCAGTAATTCAAGAATATCGTAGTTTACGACTTCGGGTCTGCTGTAGCGTGAGTGGAAGGTGTTTAATTCATGTCAGCGGTTGTTCGCCTGATAGTATGCAGTATGTGTACTGAGTTTGGTTGCAGTCGGTCCACTACTTTAGGAGGGGGTGCAGGAAGATTGCTCGCATGGGTTTGTAGTAATTCAAGAATATCGTAGTTTACGACTTTGAGTCTCCTGTAGCGTGAGTGGTAGGTTTTTAATTCATGACAGCGGTTGTTCGCCTGATAGTAAGCAGTGTGAGTACCGAGATTGGTTGCAGTCGGTCCTCTACTTTAGGAGGTGGTGCAGGAAGATGGCTCGCATGGTTTTCTAGAAATTCAAGAATATCGTAGTTTACGACGTCGTGTCTCCTGTAGCGTGAGTGGTAGGTGTTTAATTCATGACATCGGTTGTTCGCCTGATAGTAAGCAGTATGTGTACCGAGTTTGGTTGCAGTCGGTCCACTACTTTAGGAGGAGGTGCAGGAAGATGGCTAGCATGGATTTGCAGTAATTCAAGAATATCGTAGTTTACGACTTCGTGTGTCCTGTAGCGTGATTGGTAGGTGTTTAATTCATGACAGCGGTGTTCGCCTGATAGTAAGCAGTATGTGTACCGAGTTTGGTTGCAGTCGGTCCACTACTTTTGGAGGAGGTGCAGGAAGATGGCTCGCATGCTTTTGCAGTAATTCAAGAATATTGTAGTTTACGGCTTCGTGTGTCCTGTAGCGTGAGTGGTAGGTGTTTAATTCATGACAGCGGTTGTTCGCCTGATAGTAAGCAGTATGTTTTCCGAGTTTGGTTGCAGTCGGTCCACTACTTTAGGAGGAGGTGCAGGAAGATGGCTCGTATGATTTTGCAGTAATTCAAGAATATCGTAGTTTACGACTTCGTGTCTCCTGTAGCGTGAATTGTAGGCGTTTATTTCATGACAGCGGTTTTTCGCCTGATAGTAAGCAGTATGTGTACCGAGTTTGGTTGCAGTCGGTCCATTACTTTAGGAGGAGGTGCAGGAAGATGGCTTTCATGGTATTGCAGTAATTCAAGAATATCGTAGTTTACGACTTCGTGTGTCCTGTAGCGTGAGTGGTAGGTGTTTAATTTATATCAGCGGTTGTTCGCCTGATAGTAAGCAGTATGTGAACCGAGTTTGGTTGCAGTCGGTCCACTACTTTAGGAGGAGGTGCAGGAAGATTGCTCGCATGGTTTTGCAGTAATTCAAGATTATCGTAGTTTACGACCTCGTGTCTCCTGTATCGTGAGTGGTAGGTTTTTAATTCATGACAGCGGTTGTTCGCCTGATAGTAAGCAGTATGTGTACCGAGTTTGGTTGCAGTCGGTTACTACTTTAGGAGGAGGTGCAGGAAGATGGCTCGCATGGTTTTGCAGTAATTCAAGAATATCGTAGTTTACGACTTCGTGTCTCCTGTAGCGTGAGTGGTAGGTTTTTAATTCATGACAGCGGTTGTTCGCCTGATAGTAAGCAGTATGTGTACGGAGATAGGTTGCAGTCAGTCCACTACTTTAGGAGGAGGTGCAGGAAGATGGCTCGCATGGTTTTGCAGTAATTCAAGAATATCGTAGTTTACGACTTCGTGTGTCCTGTAGCGTGATTGGTAGGTGTTTAATTCATGACAGCGGTTGTTCGCCTGATAGTAAGTAGTATGTGTACCGAGTTTGGTTGCAGTCGGTCCACTACTGGAGGAGGAGCTGCAGGAAGATGGCTCGCATGGTTTTGCAGTAATTCAAGAATATCGTAGTTTACGACTTCGTGTCTCATGTAGCGTGAGTGGTAGGTGTTTAATTCATGACAGCGGTTGTTCGCCTGATAGTTAGCAGTATGTGTACCGAGTTTGGTTGCAGTCTGTCCATTATTTTAGGAGGAAGTGCCAGAAGATGGCTCGCATGATTTTGCAGTAATTCAAGACTATCGTAATTTACGACTTCGTGTCTCCTGTAGCGTGAGTGGTAGGTGTTTAATTCATGACTGCGGTTGTTCGCCTGATGGTAGGCAGTATGTGTACCGAGTTTGGTTGCAGTTGGTCCACTACTTTATGAGGAGGTGCAGGAAGATGGCTCGCATGGTTTTGCAGGAATATCGTAGTTTACGACTTCGTGTGTCCTGTAGCGTGAGTGGTAGGTGTTTAATTCATGACAGAGGTTGTTCGCCTGATAGTAAGCAGTATGTGTACCGAGTTTGGTTGCAGTCGGTCCACTACTTTAGGAGGAGTTGCAGGAAGATGGCTCGCATGGTTTTGCAGTAATTCAAGAATATCGTAGTTTATGACTTCGGGTCGCCTGTAGTGTGAGTGTTAAGTGTTTAATTCATGACAGCGGTTGTTCGCCTGATAGTAAGCAGTATGTGTATCGAGTTTGGTTGCAGTCGGTCCACTACTTCAGGAGGAGGTGCAGGAAGATGGCTCGCATGGTTTTGCAGTAATTCAAGAATATCGTAGTTTACGACTTCGTGCCTCCTGTAGCGTGAGTGGAAGGTGTTTAATTCATGACAGCGGTTGTTCGCCTGATAGTAAGCAGTATGTGTACCGAGTTTGGTTGCAGTCGGTCCACTACTTTAGGAGGAGGTGCAGGAAGATGGCTCGCATGGTTTTGCAGTAATTCAAGAATATCGTAGTTTACGACTTCGAGTCTCCTGTAGCGTGAGTGGTAGGTTTTTAATTCATGACAGCGGTTGTTCGCCTGATAGTAAGCAGTATGAGTACCGAGATTGGTTGCAGTCGGTCCTCTACTTTAGGAGGTGGTGCAGGTAGATGGCTCTCATGGTTTTTTAGAAATTCAAGAATATCGTAGTTTACGACGTCGTGTCTCCTGTAGCGTGAGTGGTAGGTGTTTAATTCATGACATCGGTTATTCGCCTGATAGTAAGCAGTATGTGTACCGAGTTTGGTTGCAGTCGGTCCACTACTTTAGGAGGAGGTGCAGGAAGATGGCTAGCATGGTTTTGCAGTAATTCAAGAATATCGTAGTTTACGACTTCGTGTCTCCTGTAGCGTGAGTGGTAGGAGTTTAATTCATGACAGCAGTTATTCGCCTGATAGAAAGCAACATGTGTACCGAGTTTGGTTGCAGTCGGTCCATTATTTTAGGAGGAGGTGCAGGAAGATGGCTTTCATGGTTTTGCAGTAATTCAAGAATATCGTAGTTTACGACTTCGTGTGTCCTGTAGCGTGATTGGTAGGTATTTAATTCATGACAGCGGTTGTTCGCCTGATAGTAAGTAGTATGTGTACCGAGTTTGGTTGCAGTCGGTCCATTATTTTAGGAGGAGGTGCAGGAAGATAGCTTTCATGGTTTTGCAGTAATTCAAGAATATCGTAGTTTACGGCTTCGTGTGTCCTGTAGCTTGAGTGGTAGGTTTTTAATTCATGACAGCGGTTGTTCGCCTGATAGTAAGCAGTACGTGTACCAAGTTTGGTTGCAGTCGGTCCAATACTTTAGGAGGAGGTGCAGGAAGATGGCTCGCATGGTTTTGCAAGAATATCGTAGTTTACGACATCGTGTCTCCTGTAGCGTGAGTGGTAGGTTTTTAATTCATGACTGCGGTTGTTCGCCTGATGGTAAGCAGTATGTGTACCGAGTTTGGTTGCAGTTGATCCATTACTTTATGAGGAGGTGCAGGAAGATGGCTCGCATGGTTCTGCAAGAATATCGTAGTATACGACTTCGTGTGTCCTGTAGCGTGAGTGGTAGGTGTTTAATTCATGACAGAGGTTGTTCGCCTGATAGTAAGCAGTATGTGTACCGAGTTTGGTTGCAGTCGGTCCACTACTTTAGGAGGAGGTGCAGGAAGATGGCTCGCATGGTTTTGCAGTAATTCAAGAATATCGTAGTTTACGACTTCGGGTCGCCTGTAGCGTGAGTGTTAAGTGTTTATTTCATGACAGCGGTTGTTCGCCTGATAGTAAGGAGTATGTGTATCGAGTTTGGTTGCAGTCGGTCCACTACTTCAGGAGGAGGTGCAGGAAGATGGCTCACATGGTTTTGCAGTAATTCAAGAATATCGTAGTTTACGACTTCGTGTCTCCTGTAGCGTGACTGGTAGGTGTTTAATTCATGACAGCGGTTGTTCGCCTGATAGTAAGCAGTATGTGTTCCGAGTTTGATTGCAGACGGTCCACTACTTTAGAAGGAGGTGCAGGAAGATGGCTCGAATGGTTTTGCAGTAATTCAAGAATATCGTAGTTTACGACTTCGTGTCTCCTGTAGCTTGAGTGGTAGGTTTTTAATTCATGACAGCGGTTGTTCGCCTGGTAGTAAGCAGTACGTGTACCAAGTTTGGTTGCAGTCGGTCCACTACTTTAGGAGGAGGTGCAGGAAGATGGCTCGCATGGTTTTGCAAGAATATCGTAGTTTACGACATCGTGTCTCCTGTAGCGTGAGTGGTAGGTTTTTAATTCATGACTGCGGTTGTTCGCCTGATGGTAAGCAGTATGTGTACCGAGTTTGGTTGCAGTTGGTCCATTACTTTATGAGGAGGTGCAGGAAGGTGGCTCGCATGGTTTTGCAAGAATATCGTAGTTTACGACTTCGTGTGTCCTGTAGCGTGAGTGGTAGGTGTTTAATTCATGACAGAGGTTGTTCGCCTGATAGTAAGCAGTATGTGTACCGAGTTTGGTTGCAGTCGGTCCACTACTTTAGGAGGAGGTGCAGGAAGATCGCTCGCATGGTTTTGCAGTAATTCAAGAATATCGTAGTTTACGACTTCGGGTCGCCTGTAGCGTGAGTGTTAAGTGTTTAATTCATGACAGCGGTTGTTCGCCTGATAGTAAGGAGTATGTGTATCGAGTTTGGTTGCAGTCGGTCCACTACTTCAGGAGGAGGTGCAGGAAGATTGCTCGCATGGTTTTGCAGTAATTCAAGAATATCGTAGTTTACGACTTCGTGTCTCCTGTAGCGTGAGTGGAAGGTGTTTAATTCATGTCAGCGGTTGTTCGCCTGATAGTAAGCAGTATGTGTACCGAGTTTGGTTGCAGTCGGTCCACTACTTTAGGAGGAGGTGCAGGAAGATTGCTCGCATGGTTTTGCAGTAATTCAAGAATATCGTAGTTTACGACTTCGTGTGTCCTGTGGCGTGATTGGTAGGTGTTTAATTCATGACAGCTGTTGTTCGCCTGATAGTAAGCAGTATGTGTACCGAGTTTGGTTGCAGTCGGTCCACTACTTTTGGAGGAGGTGCAGGAAGATGGCTCGTATAAGCTTGCAGTAATTCAAGAATATCGTAGTTTACGACTTCGTGTCTCCTGTAGCGTGAGTTGTAGGCGTTTATTTCATGACAGCGGTTTTTCGCCTGATAGTAAGCAGTATGTGAACCGAGTTTGGTTGCAGTCGGTCCATTACTTTAGGAGGAGGTGCAGGAAGATGGCTTTCATGGTATTGCAGTAATTCAAGAATATCGTAGTTTACGACTTCGTGTGTCCTGTAGCGTGAGTGGTAGGTGTTTAATTTATATCAGCGGTTGTTCGCCTGATAGTAAGCAGTATGTGTACGGAGATAGGTTGTAGTCAGTCCACTACTTTAGGAGGAGGTGCAGGAAGATGGCTCGCATGGTTTTGCAGTCACTCAAGAATATCGTAGTTTACGAATTCGTGTCTCCTGTAGCGTGAGTGGTAGGTGTTTAATTCATGACAGCGGTTGTTCGCCTGATAGTATGCAGTATGTGTACCGAGTTTGGTTGCAGTCGGTCCACTACTGGAGGAGGAGCTGCAGGAAGATGGCTCGCATGGTTTTGCAGTAATTCAAGAATATCGTAGTTTACGACTTTGTGTCTCATGTAGCGTGAGTGGTAGGTGTTTAATTCATGACAGCGGTTGTTCGCCTGATAGTAAGCAGTATGTGTACCGAGTTTGGTTGCAGTCTGTCCATTATTTTAGGAGGAAGTGCCAGAAGATGGCTCGCATGATTTTGCAGTAATTCAAGACTATCGTAATTTACGACTTCGTGTCTCCTGTAGCGTGAGTGGTAGGTGTTTAATTCATGACTGCGGTTGTTCGCCTGATGGTAGGCAGTATGTGTACCGAGTTTGGTTGCAGTTGGTCCACTACTTTATGAGGAGGTGCAGGAAGATGGCTCGCATGGTTTTGCAGGAATATCGTAGTTTACGACTTCGTGTGTCCTGTAGCGTGAGTGGTAGGTGTTTAATTCATGAATGAGGTTGTTCGCCTGATAGTAAGCAGTATGTGTACCGAGTTTGGTTGCAGTCGGTCCACTACTTTAGGAGGAGGTGCAGGAAGATGGCTCGCATGGTTTTGCAGTAATTCAAGAATATCGTAGTTTATGACTTCGGGTCGCCTGTAGTGTGAGTGTTAAGTGTTTAATTCATGACAGCGGTTGTTCGCCTGATAGTAAGCAGTATGTGTATCGAGTTTTGTTGCAGTCGGTCCACTACTTCAGGAGGAGGTGCAGGAAGATGGCTCGCATGGTTTTGCAGTAATTCAACAATATCGTAGTTTACGACTTCGTGTCTCCTGTAGCGTGAGTGGAAGGTGTTTAATTCATGACAGCGGTTGTTCGCCTGATAGTAAGCAGTATGTGTACCGAGTTTGGTTGCAGTCGGTCCACTACTTTAGGAGGAGGTGCAGGAAGATGGCTCGCATGGTTTTGCAGTAATTCAAGAATATCGTAGTTTACGACTTCGAGTCTCCTGTAGCGTGAGTGGAAGGTGTTTAATTCATGTCAGCGGTTGTTCGCCTGATAGTAAGCAGAATGTGTACCGAGTTTGGTTGCAGTCGGTCCACTACTTTAGGAGGAGGTGCAGGAAGATTGCTCGCATGGTTTTGCAGTAATTCAAGAATATCGTAGTTTACGACTTCGTGTGTCCTGTAGCGTGATTGGTAGGTGTTTAATTCATGACAGCTGTTGTTCGCCTGATAGTAAGCAGTATGTGTACCGAGTTTGGTTGCAGTCGGTCCACTACTTTTGGAGGAGGTGCAGGAAGATGGCTCGCATGGTTTTGCAAGAATATCGAAGTTAACGACTTCGTGTCGCCTGTAGCGTGTGGGTTAAGTGTTTAATTCATGACAGCGGTTGTTCGCCTGATAGTAAGCAGTATGTGTACCGAGTTTGGTTGCAGTCGGTCCATTATTTTAGGAGGAGGTGCAGGAAGATGGCTCTCATGGTTTTGCAGTAATTCAAGAATATCGTAGTTTACGGCTTCGTGTGTCCTGTAGCGTGAGTGGTAGGTGTTTAATTCATGACAGCGGTTGTTCGCCTGATAGTAAGCAGTATGTTTTCCGAGTTTGGTTGCAGTCGGTCCACTACTTTAGGAGGAGGTGCAGGAAGATGGCTCGTATGATTTTGCAGTAATTCAAGAATATCGTAGTTTACGACTTCGTGTCTCCTGTAGCGTGAGTTGTAGGCGTTTATTTCATGACAGCGGTTTTTCGCCTGATAGTAAGCAGTATGTGTACCGAGTTTGGTTGCAGTCGGTCCATTACTTTAGGAGGAGGTGCAGGAAGATGGCTTTCATGGTATTGCAGTAATTCAAGAATATCGTAGTTTACGACTTCGTGTGTCCTGTAGCGTGAGTGGTAGGTGTTTAATTTATATCAGCGGTTGTTCGCCTGATAGTAAGCAGTATGTGTACGGAGATAGGTTGCAGTCAGTCCACTACTTTAGGAGGAGGTGCAGGAAGATGGCTCGCATGGTTTTGCAGTCACTCAAGAATATCGTAGTTTACGAATTCGTGTCTCCTGTAGCGTGAGTGGTAGGTGTTTAATTCATGACAGCGGTTGTTCGCCTGATAGTATGCAGTATGTGTACCGAGTTTGGTTGCAGTCGGTCCACTACTGGAGGAGGAGCTGCAGGAAGATGGCTCGCATGGTTTTGCAGTAATTCAAGAATATCGTAGTTTACGACTTTGTGTCTCATGTAGCGTGAGTGGTAGGTGTTTAATTCATGACAGCGGTTGTTCGCCTGATAGTAAGCAGTATGTGTACCGAGTTTGGTTGCAGTCTGTCCATTATTTTAGGAGGAAGTGCCAGAAGATGGCTCGCATGATTTTGCAGTAATTCAAGACTATCGTAATTTACGACTTCGTGTCTCCTGTAGCGTGAGTGGTAGGTGTTTAATTCATGACTGCGGTTGTTCGCCTGATGGTAGGCAGTATGTGTACCGAGTTTGGTTGCAGTTGGTCCACTACTTTATGAGGAGGTGCAGGAAGATGGCTCGCATGGTTTTGCAGGAATATCGTAGTTTACGACTTCGTGTGTCCTGTAGCGTGAGTGGTAGGTGTTTAATTCATGAATGAGGTTGTTCGCCTGATAGTAAGCAGTATGTGTACCGAGTTTGGTTGCAGTCGGTCCACTACTTTATGAGGAGGTGCAGGAAGATGGCTCGCATGGTTTTGCAGTAATTCAAGAATATCGTAGTTTATGACTTCGGGTCGCCTGTAGTGTGAGTGTTAAGTGTTTAATTCATGACAGCGGTTGTTCGCCTGATAGTAAGCAGTATGTGTATCGAGTTTTGTTGCAGTCGGTCCACTACTTCAGGAGGAGGTGCAGGAAGATGGCTCGCATGGTTTTGCAGTAATTCAACAATATCGTAGTTTACGACTTCGTGTCTCCTGTAGCGTGAGTGGAAGGTGTTTAATTCATGACAGCGGTTGTTCGCCTGATAGTAAGCAGTATGTGTACCGAGTTTGGTTGCAGTCGGTCCACTACTTTAGGAGGAGGTGCAGGAAGATGGCTCGCATGGTTTTGCAGTAATTCAAGAATATCGTAGTTTACGACTTCGAGTCTCCTGTAGCGTGAGTGGTAGGTTTTTAATTCATGACAGCGGTTGTTCGCCTGATAGTAAGCAGTATGAGTACCGAGATTGGTTGCAGTCGGTCCTCTACTTTAGGAGGTGGTGCAGGTAGATGGCTCGCAAGGTTTTTTAGAAATTCAAGAATATCGTAGTTTACGAAGTCGTGTCTCCTGTAGCGTGAGTGGTACGTGTTTAATTCATGACATCGGTTATTCGCCTGATAGTAAGCAGTATGTGTACCGAGTTTGGTTGCAGTCGGTCCACTACTTTAGGAGGAGGTGCAGGAAGATGGCTAGCATGGTTTTGCAGTAATTCAAGAATATCGTAGTTTACGACTTCGTGTCTCCTGTAGCGTGAGTGGTAGGAGTATAATTCATGACAGCAGTTATTCGCCTGATAGAAGGCAGCATGTGTACCGAGTTTGGTTGCAGTCGGTCCATTATTTTAGGAGGAGGTGCAGGAAGATGGCTTTCATGGTTTTGCAGTAATTCAAGAATATCGTAGTTTACGACTTCGTGTGTCCTGTAGCGTGATTGGTAGGTGTTTAATTCATGACAGCGGTTGTTCGCCAGATAGTAAGCAGTATGTGTACCGAGTTTGGTTGCAGTCGGTCCATTATTTTAGGAGGAGGTGCAGGAATATGGCTTTCATGGTTTTGCAGTAATTCAAGAATATCGTAGTTTACGACTCCGTGTGTCCTGTAGCGTGGGGTGGTAGGTGTTTAATTCATGACAGCGGTTGTTCGCCTGATAGTAAGCAGTATGTGTACCGAGTTTGGTTGCAGTCGGTCCACTACTTTTGGAGGAGGTGCAGGAAGATGGCTCGCATGGTTTTGCAAGAATATCGTAGTTAACGACTTCGTGTCGCCTGTAGCGTGAGTGTTAAGTGTTTAATTCATGACAGCGGTTGTTCGCCTGATAGTAAGCAGTATGTGTACCGAGTTTGGTTGCAGTCGGTCCATTAATTTAGGAGGAGGTGCTGGAAGATGGCTTCCATGGTTTTGCAGTAATTCAAGAATATCGTAGTTTACGGCTTCGTGTGTCCTGTAGCGTGAGTGGTAGGTGTTTAATACATGACAGCGGTTGTTCGCCTGATAGTAAGCAGTATGTGTTCCGAGTTTGATTGCAGACGGTCCACTACTTTAGAAGGAGGTGCAGGAAGATGGCTCGAATGGTTTTGCAGTAATTCAAGAATATCGTGGTTTACGACTTCGTGTCTCCTGTAGCTTGAGTGGTAGGTTTTTAATTCATGACAGCGGTTGTTCGCCTGATAGTAAGCAGTACGTGTACCAAGTTTGGTTGCAGTCGGTCCACTACTTTAGGAGGAGGTGCAGGAAGATGGCTCGCATGGTTTTGCAAGAATATCGTAGTTTACGACATCGTGTCTCCTGTAGCGTGAGTGGTAGGTTTTTAATTCATGACTGCGGTTGTTCGCCTGATGGTAAGCAGTATGTGTACCGAGTTTGGTTGCAGTTGGTCCATTACTTTATGAGGAGGTGCAGGAAGATGGCTCGCATGGTTTTGCAAGAATATCGTAGTTTACGACTTCGTGTGTCCTGTAGCGTGAGTGGTAGGTGTTTAATTCATGACAGAGGTTGTTCGCCTGATAGTATGCAGTATGTGTACCGAGTTTGGTTGCAGTCGGTCCACTACTTTAGGAGGAGGTGCAGGAAGATGGCTCGCTTGGTTTTGCAGTAATTCAAGAATATTGTAGTTTACGACTTCGGGTCGCCTGTAGCGTGAGTGTTAAGTGTTTAATTCATGACAGCGGTTGTTCGCCTGATAGTAAGGAGTATGTGTATCGAGTTTGGTTGCAGTCGGTCCACTACTTCAGGAGGAGGTGCAGGAAGATGGCTCGCATGGTTTTGCAGTAATTCAAGAATATCGTAGTTTACGACTTCGTGTGTCCTGTAGCGTGAGTGGTAGGTGTTTAATTCATGACAGAGGTTGTTCGCCTGATAGTAAGCAGTATGTGTACCGAGTTTGGTTGCAGTCGGTCCACTACTTTTGGAGGAGGTGCAGGAAGATGGCTCGCATGGTTTTGCAAGAATATCGTAGTTAACGACTTCGTGTCGCCTGTAGCGTGAGGGTCAAGTGTTTAATTCATGACAGCGGTTGTTCGCCTGATAGTAAGCAGTATGTGTACCGAGTTTGGTTGCAGTCGGTCCATTATTTTAGGAGGAGGTGCAGGAAGATGGCTCTCATGGTTTTGCAATAATTCAAGAATATCGTAGTTTACGGCTTCGTGTGTCCTGTAGCGTGAGTGGTAGGTGTTTAATTCATGACAGCGGTTGTTCGCCTGATAGTAAGCAGTATGTTTTCCGAGTTTGGTTGCAGTCGGTCCACTACTTTAGGAGGAGGTGCAGGAAGATGGCTCGTATGATTTTGCAGTAATTCAAGAACATCGTAGTTTACGACTTTGAGTCTCCTGTAGCTTGAGTGGTAGGTTTTTAATTCATGACAGCGGTTGTTCGCCTGATAGTAAGCAGTGTGAGTACCGAGATTGGTTGCAGTCGGTCCTCTACTTTAGGAGGTGGTGCAGGAAGATGGCTCGCATGGTTTTCCAGAAATTCAAGAATATCGTAGTTATCGACGTCGTGTCTCCTGTAGCGTGAGTGGTAGGTGTTTAATTCATGACATCGGTTGTTCGCCTGATAGTAAGCAGTATGTGTACCGAGTTTGGTTGCAGTCGGTCCATTATTTTAGGAGGAGGTGCAGGAATATGGCTTTCATGGTTTTGCAGTAATTCAAGAATATCGTAGTTTACGACTCCGTGTGTCCTGTAGCGTGGGGTGGTAGGTGTTTAATTCATGACAGCGGTTGTTCGCCTGATAGTAAGCAGTATGTGTACCGAGTTTGGTTGCAGTCGGTCCACTACTTTTGGAGGAGGTGCAGGAAGATTGTTCGCATGGTTTTGCAAGAATATCGTAGTTAACGACTTCGTGTCGCCTGTAGCGTGAGTGTTAAGTGTTTAATTCATGACAGCGGTTGTTCGGCTGATAGTAAGCAGTATGTGTACCGAGTTTGGTTGCAGTCGGTCCTTAATTTAGGAGGAGGTGCAGGAAGATGGCTTTCATGGTTTTGCAATAATTCAAGAATATCGTAGTTTACGACTTCGTGTCTCCTGTAGCGTGAGTGGAAGGTGTTTAATTCATGTCAGCGGTTGTTCGCCTGATAGTAAGCAGTATGTGTACCGAGTTTGGTTGCAGTCGGTCCACTACTTTAGGAGGAGGTGCAGGAAGATTGCTCGCATGGTTTTGCAGTAATTCAAGAATATCGTAGTTTACGACTTTGAGTCTCCTGTAGCGTGAGTGGTAGGTTTTTAATTCATGACAGCGGTTGTTCGCCTGATAGTAAGCAGTGTGAGTACCGAGATTGGTTGCAGTCGGTCCTCTACTTTAGGAGGTGGTGCAGGAAGATGGCTCGCATGGTTTTCTAGAAATTCAAGAATATCGTAGTTTACGACGTCGTGTCTCCTGTAGCGTGAGTGGTAGGTGTTTAATTCATGACATCGGTTGTTCGCCTGATAGTAAGCAGTATGTGTACCGAGTTTGGTTGCAGTCGGTCCACTACTTTAGGAGGAGGTGCAGGAAGATGGCTAGCATGGTTTTGCAGTAATTCAAGAATATCGTAGTTTACGACTTCGTGTGTGTTGTAGCGTGATTGGTAGGTGTTTAATTCATGACAGCGGTTGTTCGCCTGATAGTAAGCAGTATGTGTACCGAGTTTTGTTGCAGTCGGTCCACTACGTTTGAAGGAGGTGCAGGAAGATGGCTCGCATGGTTTTGCAAGAATATCGTAGTTAACGACTTCGTGTCGCCTGTAGCGTGAGGGTTAAGTGTTTAATTCATGACAGCGGTTGTTCGCCTGATAGTAAGCAGTATGTGTACCGAGTTTGGTTGCAGTCGGTCCATTATTTTAGGAGGAGGTGCAGGAAGATGGCTCTCATGGTTTTGCAGTAATTCAAGAATATCGTAGTTTACGGCTTCGTGTGTCCTGTAGCGTGAGTGGTAGGTGTTTAATTCATGACAGCGGTTGTTCGCCTGATAGTAAGCAGTATGTTTTCCGAGTTTGGTTGCAGTCGGTCCACTACTTTAGGAGGAGGTGCAGGAAGATGGCTCGTATGATTTTGCAGTAATTCAAGAATATCGTAGTTTACGACTTTGAGTCTCCTGTAGTGTGAGTGGTAGGTTTTTAATTCATGACAGCGGTTGTTCGCCTGATAGTAAGCAGTGTGAGTACCGAGATTGGTTGCAGTCGGTCCTCTACTTTAGGAGGTGGTGCAGGAAGATGGCTCGCATGGTTTTCTAGAAATTCAAGAATATCGTAGTTTACGACGTCTTGTCTCCTGTAGCGTGAGTGGTAGGTGTTTAATTCATGACATCGGTTGTTCGCCTGATAGTAAGCAGTATGTGTACCGAGTTTGGTTGCAGTCGGTCCACTACTTTAGGAGGAGGTGCAGGAAGATGGCTAGCATGGTTTTGCAGTAATTCAAGAATATCGTAGTTTACGACTTCGTGTGTCCTGTAGCGTGATTGGTAGGTGTTTAATTCATGACAGCGGTTGTTCGCCTGATAGTAAGCAGTATGTGTACCGACTTTGGTTGCAGTCGGTCCACTACTTTTGGAGGAGGTGCAGGAAGATGGCTCGCATGATTTTGCAAGAATATCGTCGTTAACGACTTCGTGTCGCCTGTAGCGTGAGGGTTAAGTGTTTAATTCATGACAGCGGTTGTTCGCCTGATAGTAAGCAGTATGTGTACCGAGTTTGGTTGCAGTCGGTCCATTATTTTAGGAGGAGGTGCAGGAAGATGGCTCTCATGGTTTTGCAGTAATTCAAGAATATCGTAGTTTACGGCTTCGTGTGTCCTGTAGCGTGAGTGGTAGGTGTTTAATTCATGACAGCGGTTGTTCGCCTGATAGTAAGCAGTATGTTTTCCGAGTTTGGTTGCAGTCGGTCCACTACTTTAGGAGGAGGTGCAGGAAGATGGCTCGTATGATTTTGCAGTAATTCAAGAATATCGTAGTTTACGACTTCGTGTCTCCTGTAGCGTGAGTGGAAGGTGTTTAATTCATGTCAGCGGTTGTTCGCCTGATAGTAAGCAGTATGTGTACTGAGTTTGGTTGCAGTCGGTCCACTACTTTAGGAGGAGGTGCAGGAAGATTGCTCGCATGGGTTTGCAGTAATTCAAGAATATCGTAGTTTACGACTTTGACTCTCCCGTAGCGTGAGTGGTAGGTTTTTAATTCATGACAGCGGTTGTTCGCCTGATAGTAAGCTGTGTGAGTACCGAGATTGGTTGCAGTCGGTCCTCTACTTTAGGAGGTGGTGCAGGAAGATTGCTCGCATGGTTTTGCAGTAATTCAAGAATATCGTAGTTTATGACTTCGGGTCGCCTGTAGTGTGAGTGTTAAGTGTTTAATTCATGACAGCGGTTGTTCGCCTGATAGTAAGCAGTGTGTGTATCGAGTTTGGTTGCAGTCGGTCCACTACTTCAGGAGGAGGTGCAGGAAAATTGCTCGCATGGTTTTGCAGTAATTCAAGAATATCGTAGTTTACGACTTCGTGCCTCCTGTAGCGTGAGTGGAAGGTGTTTAATTCATGACAGCGGTTGTTCGCCTGATAGTAAGCAGTATGTGTACCGAGTTTGGTTGCAGTCGGTCCACTACTTTAGGAGGAGGTGCAGGAAGATGGCTCGCATGGTTTTGCAGTAATTCAAGAATATCGTAGTTTACGACTTCGAGTCTCCTGTAGCGTGAGTGGTAGGTTTTTAATTCATGACAGCGGTTGTTCGCCTGATAGTAAGCAGTATGAGTACCGAGATTGGTTGCAGTCGGTCCACTACTTTTGGAGGAGGTGCAGGAAGATGGCTCGCATGATTTTGCAAGAATATCGTCGTTAACGACTTCGTGTCGCCTGTAGCGTGAGGGTTAAGTGTTTAATTCATGACAGCGGTTGTTCGCCTGATAGTAAGCAGTATGTGTACCGAGTTTGGTTGCAGTCGGTCCATTATTTTAGGAGGAGGTGCAGGAAGATGGCTCGCATGGTTTTCTAGAAATTCAAGAATATCGTAGTTTACGACGTCGTGTCTCCTGTAGCGTGAGTGGTAGGTGTTTAATTCATGACATCGGTTGTTCGCCTGATAGTAAGCAGTATGTGTACCGAGTTTGGTTGCAGTCGGTGCACTACTTTAGGAGTAGGTGCAGGAAGATGGCTCGCATGGTTTTGCAGTAATTCAAGATTATCGTAGTTTACGACTTCGTGTCTCCTGTAGCGTGAGTGGTAGGTTTTTAATTCATGACAGCGGTTGTTCGCCTGATAGTAAGCAGTATGTGTACGGAGATAGGTTGCAGTCAGTCCACTACTTTAGGAGGAGGTGCAGGAAGATGGCTAACATGGTTTTGCAGTCACTCAAGAATATCGTAGTTTACGAATTCGTGTCTCCTGTAGCGTGAGTGGTAGGTGTTTAATTCATGACAGCGGTTGTTCGCCTGATAGTATGCAGTATGTGTACCGAGTTTGGTTGCAGTCGGTCCACTACTGGAGGAGGAGCTGCAGGAAGATGGCTCGCATGGTTTTGCAGTAATTCAAGAATATCGTAGTTTACGACTTCGTGTCCCATGTAGCGTGAGTGGTAGGTGTTTAATTCATGACAGCGGTTGTTCGCCTGATAGTAAGCAGTATGTGTACCGAGTTTGGTTGCAGTCTGTCCATTATTTTAGGAGGAAGTGCCAGAAGATGGCTCGCATGATTTTGCAGTAATTCAAGACTATCGTAATTTACGACTTCGTGTCTCCTGTATCGTGAGTGGTAGGTGTTTAATTCATGACTGCGGTTGTTCGCCTGATGGTAGGCAGTATGTGTACCGAGTTTGGTTGCAGTTGGTCCACTACTTTATGAGGAGGTGCAGGAAGATGGCTCGCATGGTTTTGCAGGAATATCGTAGTTTACGACATCGTGTGTCCTGTAGCGTGAGTGGTAGGTGTTTAATTCATGACAGAGGTTGTTCGCCTGATAGTAAGCAGTATGTGTACCGAGTTTGGTTGCAGTCGGTCCACTACTTTAGGAGGAGGTGCAGGAAGATTGCTCGCATGGTTTTGCAGTAATTCAAGAATATCGTAGTTTATGACTTCGGGTCGCCTGTAGTGTGAGTGTTAAGTGTTTAATTCATGACAGCGGTTGTTCGCCTGATAGTAAGCAGTGTGTGTATCGAGTTTGGTTGCAGTCGGTCCACTACTTCAGGAGGAGGTGCAGGAAGATTGCCCGCATGGTTTTGCAGTAATTCAAGAATATCGTAGTTTACGACTTCGTGCCTCCTGTAGCGTGAGTGGAAGGTGTTTAATTCATGACAGCGGTTGTTCGCCTGATAGTAAGCAGTATGTGTACCGAGTTTGGTTGCAGTCGGTCCACTACTTTAGGAGGAGGTGCAGGAAGATGGCTCGCATGGTTTTGCAGTAATTCAAGAATATCGTAGTTTACGACTTCGAGTCTCCTGTAGCGTGAGTGGTAGGTTTTTAATTCATGACAGCGGTTGTTCGCCTGATAGTAAGCAGTATGAGTACCGAGATTGGTTGCAGTCGGTCCTCTACTTTAGGAGGTGGTGCAGGTACATGGCTCGCATGGTTTTTTAGAAATTCAAGAATATCGTAGTTTACGACGTCGTGTCTCCTGTAGCGTGAGTGGTAGGTGTTTAATTCATGACATCGGTTATTCGCCTGATAGTAAGCAGTATGTGTACCGAGTTTGGTTGCAGTCGGTCCACTACTTTAGGAGGAGGTGCAGGAAGATGGCTAGCATGGTTTTGCAGTAATTCAAGAATATCGTAGTTTACGACTTCGTGTCTCCTGTAGCGTGAGTGGTAGGAGTTTAATTCATGACAGCAGTTATTCGCCTGATAGAAAGCAGCATGTGTACCGAGTTTGGTTGCAGTCGGTCCATTATTTTAGGAGGAGGTGCAGGAAGATGGCTTTCATGGTTTTGCAGTAATTCAAGAATATCGTAGTTTACGACTTCGTGTGTCCTGTAGCGTGATTGGTAGGTGTTTAATTCATGACAGCGGTTGTTCGCCTGATAGTAAGCAGTATGTGTACCGAGTTTGGTTGCAGTCGGTCCATTATTTTAGGAGGAGGTGCAGGAATATGGCTTTCATGGTTTTGCAGTAATTCAAAATATCGTAGTTTCCGACTCCGTGTGTCCTGTAGTGTGAGTGGTAGGTGTTTAATTCATGACAGCGGTTGTTCGCCTGATAGTAAGCAGTACGTGTACCAAGTTTGGTTGCAGTCGGTCCACTACTTTAGGAGGAGGTGCAGGAAGATGGCTCGCATGGTTTTGCAAGAATATCGTAGTTTACGACATCGTGTCTCCTGTAGCGTGAGTGGTAGGTTTTTAATTCATGACTGCGGTTGTTCGCCTGATGGTAAGCAGTATGTGTACCGAGTTTGGTTGCAGTTGGTCCATTACTTTATGAGGAGGTGCAGGAAGATGGCTCGCATGGTTTTGCAAGAATATCGTAGTTTACGACTTCGTGTGTCCTGTAGCGTGAGTGGTAGGTGTTTAATTCATGACAGAGGTTGTTCGCCTGATAGTAAGCAGTATGTGTACCCAGTTTGGTTGCAGTCGGTCCACTACTTTAGGAGGAGGTGCAGGAAGATGGCTCGCATGGTTTTGCAGTAATTCAAGAATATCGTAGTTTACGACTTCTGGTCGCCTGTAGCGTGAGTGTTAAGTGTTTATTTCATGACAGCGGTTGTTCGCCTGATAGTAAGGAGTATGTGTATCGAGTTTGGTTGCAGTCGGTCCACTACTTCAGGAGGAGGTGCAGGAAGATGGCTCGCATGGTTTTGCAGTAATTCAAGAATATCGTAGTTTACGACTTCGTGTCTCCTGTAGCGTGACTGGTAGGTGTTTAATTCATGACCGCGTTTGTTCGCCTGATAGTAAGCAGTATGTGTTCCGAGTTTGATTGCAGACGGTCCACTACTTTAGAAGGAGGTGCAGGAAGATGGCTCGAATGGTTTTGCAGTAATTCAAGAATATCGTAGTTTACGACTTCGTGTCTCCTATAGCTTGAGTGGTAGGTTTTTAATTCATGACAGCGGTTGTTCGCCTGATAGTAAGCAGTACGTGTACCAAGTTTGGTTGCAGTCGGTCCACTACTTTAGCAGGAGGTGCAGGAAGATGGCTCGCATGGTTTTGCAAGAATATCGTAGTTTACGACATCGTGTCTCCTGTAGCGTAAGTGGTAGGTTTTTAATTCATGACTGCGGTTGTTCGCCTGATGGTAAGCAGTATATGTACCGAGTTTGGTTGCAGTTGGTCCATTACTTTATGAGGAGGTGCAGGAAGATGGCTCGCATGGTTTTGCAAGAATATCGTAGTTTACGACTTCGTGTGTCCTGTAGCGTGAGTAGTAGGTGTTTAATTCATGACAGAGGTTGTTCGCCTGATAGTAAGCAGTATGTGTACCGAGTTTGGTTGCAGTCGGTCCACTACTTTAGGAGGAGGTGCAGGAAGATGGCTCGCATGATTTTGCAGTAATTCAAGAATATCGTAGTTTACGACTTCGGGTCGCCTGTAGCGTGAGTGTTAAGTGTTTAATTCATGACAGCGGTTGTTCGCCTGATAGTAAGGAGTATGTGTATCGAGTTTGGTTGCAGTCGGTCCACTACTTCAGGAGGAGGTGCAGGAAGATGGCTCGCATGGTTTTGCAGTAATTCAAGAATATCGTAGTTTACGACTTCGTGTCTCCTGTAGCGTGAGTGGAAGGTGTTTAATTCATGTCAGCGGTTGTTCGCCTGATAGTAAGCAGTATGTGTACCGAGTTTGGTTGCAGTCGGTCCACTACTTTAGGAGGAGGTGCAGGAAGATTGCTCGCATGGTTTTGCAGTAATTCAAGAATATCGTAGTTTACGACTTTGAGTCTCCTGTAGCGTGAGTGGTAGGTTTTTAATTCATGACAGCGGTTGTTCGCCTGATAGTAAGCAGTGTGAGTACCGAGATTGGTTGCAGTCGGTCCTCTACTTTAGGAGGTGGTGCAGGAAGATGGCTCGCATGGTTTTCTAGAAATTCAAGAATATCGTAGTTTACGACGTCGTGTCTCCTGTAGCGTGAGTGATAGGTGTTTAATTCATGACAGCGGTTGTTCGCCTGATAGTAAGCAGTATGTTTTCCGAGTTTGGTTGCAGTCGGTCCACTACTTTAGGAGGAGGTGCAGGAAGATGGCTCGTATGATTTTGCAGTAATTCAAGAATATCGTAGTTTACGACTTCGTGTCTCCTGTAGCGTGAGTTGTAGGCGTTTTATCATGACAGCGGTTTTTCGCCTGATAGTAAGCAGTATGTGTACCGAGTTTGGTTGCAGTCGGTCCATTACTTTAGGAGGAGGTGCAGGAAGATGGCTTTCATGGTATTGCAGTAATTCAAGAATATCGTAGATTACGACTTCGTGTGTCATGTAGCGTGAGTGGTAGGTGTTTAATTTATATCAGCGGTTGTTCGCCTGGTAGTAAGCAGTATGTGAACCGAGTTTGGTTGCAGTCGGTCCACTACTTTGGGAGGAGGTGCAGGAAGATTGCTCGCATGGTTTTGCAGTAATTCAAGATTATCGTAGTTTACGACTTCGTGTCTCCTGTATCGTGAGTGGTAGGTTTTTAATTCATGACAGCGGTTGTTCGCCTGATAGTAAGCAGTATGTGTACCGAGTTTGGTTGCAGTCGGTCACTACTTTAGGAGGAGGTGCAGGAAGATGGCTCGCATGGTTTTGCAGTAATTCAAGAATATCGTAGTTTACGACTTCGTGTCTCATGTAACGTGAGTGGTAGGTGTTTAATTCATGACAGCGGTTGTTCGCCTGATAGTAAGCAGTATGTGTACCGAGTTTGGTTGCAGTCTGTCCATTATTTTAGGAGGAAGTGCCAGAAGATGGCTCGCATGATTTTGCAGTAATTCAAGACTATCGTAATTTACGACTTCGTGTCTCCTGTAGCGTGAGTGGTAGGTGTTTAATTCATGACAGCGGTTGTTCGCCTGATGGTAGGCAGTATGTGTACCGAGTTTGGTTGCAGTTGGTCCACTATTTTATGAGGAGGTGCAGGAAGATGGCTCGCATGGTTTTGCAGGAATATCGTAGTTTACGACTTCGTGTGTCCTGTAGCGTGAGTGGTAGGTGTTTAATTCATGACAGAGGTTGTTCGCCTGATAGTAAGCAGTATGTGTACCGAGTTTGGTTGCAGTCGGTCCACTACTTTAGGAGGAGGTGCAGGAAGATGGCTCGCATGGTTTTGCAGTAATTCAAGAATATCGTAGTTTATGACTTCGGGTCGCCTGCAGTGTGAGTGTTAAGTGTTTAATTCATGACAGCGGTTGTTCGCCTGATAGTAAGCAGTATGTGTATCGAGTTTGGTTGCAGTCGGTCCACTACTTCAGGAGGAGGTGCAGGAAGATGGCTCGCATGGTTTTGCAGTAATTCAAGAATATCGTAGTTTACGACTTCGTGCCTCCTGTAGCGTGAGTGGAAGGTGTTTAATTCATGACAGCGGTTGTTCGCCTGATAGTAAGCAGTATGTGTACCGAGTTTGGTTGCAGTCGGTCCACTACTTTAGGAGGAGGTGCAGGAAGATGGCTCGCATGGTTTTGCAGTAATTCAAGAATATCGTAGTTTACGACTTCGAGTCTCCTGTAGCGTGAGTGGTAGGTTTTTAATTCATGACAGCGGTTGTTCGCCTGATAGTAAGCAGTATGAGCACCGAGATTGGTTGCAGTCGGTCCTCTACTTTAGGACGTGGTGCAGGTAGATGGCTCGCATGGATTTTTAGAAATTCAAGAATATCGTAGTTTACGACGTCGTGTCTCCTGTAGCGTGAGTGGTAGGTGTTTAATTCATGACATCGGTTATTCGCCTGATAGTAAGCAGTATGTGTACCGAGTTTGGTTGCAGTCGGTCCACTACTTTAGGAGGAGGTGCAGGAAGATGGCTAGCATGGTTTTGCAGTAATTCAAGAATATCGTAGTTTACGACTTCGTGTCTCCTGTAGCGTGAGTGGTAGGAGTTTAATTCATGACAGCAGTTATTCGCCTGATAGAAAGCAGCATGTGTACCGAGTTTGGTTGCAGTCGGTCCATTATTTTAGGAGGAGGTGCAGGAAGATGGCTTTCATGGTTTTGCAGTAATTCAAGAATATCGTAGTTTACGACTTCGTGTGTCCTGTAGCGTGATTGGTAGGTGTTTAATTCATGACAGCGGTTGTTCGCCTGATAGTAAGCAGTATGTGTACCGAGTTTGGTTGCAGTCGGTCCATTATTTTAGGAGGAGGTGCAGGAATATGGCTTTCATGGTTTTGCAGTAATTCAAGAATATCGTAGTTTCCGTTTCCGTGTGTCCTGTAGTGTGAGTGGTAGGTGTTTAATTCATGACAGCGGTTGTTCGCCTGATAGTAAGCAGTATGTGTACCGAGTTTGGTTGCAGTCGGTCCACTACTTTTGGGGGAGGTGCAGGAAGATGGCTCGCATGGTTTTGCAAGAATATCGTATTTAACGACTTCGTGTCGCCTGTAGCGTGAGTGTTAAGTGTTTAAATCATGACAGCGGTTGTTCGCCTGATAGTAAGTAGTATGTGTACCGAGTTTGGTTGCAGTCGGTCCATTATTTTAGGAGGAGGTGCAGGAAGATGGCTTTCATGGTTTTGCAGTAATTCAAGAATATCGTAGTTTACGGCTTCGTGTGTCCTGTAGCTTGAGTGGTAGGTTTTTAATTCATGACAGCGGTTGTTCGCCTGATAGTAAGCAGTACGTGTACCAAGTTTGGTTGCAGTCGGTCCACTACTTTAGGAGGGGGTGCAGAAAGATGGCTCGCATGGTTTTGCAAGAATATCGTAGTTTACGACATCGTGTCTCCTGTAGCGTGAGTGGTAGGTTTTTAATTCATGACTGCAGTTGTTCGCCTGATGGTATGCAGTATGTGTACCGAGTTTGGTTGCAGTTGGTCCATTACTTTATGAGGAGGTGCAGGAAGATGGCTCGCATGGTTTTGCAAGAATATCGTAGTTTACGACTTCGTGTGTCCTGTAGCGTGAGTGGTAGGTGTTTAATTCATGACAGAGGTTGTTCGCCTGATAGTAAGCAGTATGTGTACCGAGTTTGGTTGCAGTCGGTCCACTACTTTAGGAGGAGGTGCAGGAAGATGGCTCGCATGGTTTTGCAGTAATTCAAGAATATCGTAGTTTACGACTTCGGGTCGCCTGTAGCGTGAGTGTTAAGTGTTTATTTCATGACAGCGGTTGTTCGCCTGATAGTAAGGAGTATGTGTATCGAGTTTGGTTGCAGTCGGTCCACTACTTCAGGAGGAGGTGCAGGAAGATGGCTCGCATGGTTTTGCAGTAATTCAAGAATATCGTAGTTTACGACTTCGTGTCTCCTGTAGCGTGAGTGGAAGGTGTTTCATTCATGTCAGCGGTTGTTCGCCTGATAGTAAGCAGTATGTGTACCGAGTTTGGTTGCAGTCGGTCCACTACTTTAGGAGGAGGTGCAGGAAGATTGCTCGCATGGTTTTGCAGTAATTCAAGAATATCGTAGTTTACGACTTTGAGTCTCCTGTAGCGTGAGTGGTAGGTGTTTAATTCATGACATCGGTTGTTCGTCTGATAGTAAGCAGTATGTGTACCGAGTTTGGTTGCAGTCGGTCCACTACTTCAGGAGGAGGTGCAGGAAGATGGCTCGCATGGTTTTGCAGTAATTCAAGAATATCGTAGTTTACGACTTCGTGCCTCCTGTAGCGTGAGTGGAAGGTGTTTAATTCATGACAGCGGTTGTTCGCCTGATAGTAAGCAGTATGTGTACCGAGTTTGGTTGCAGTCGGTCCACTACTTTAGGAGGAGGTGCAGGAAGATGGCTCGCATGGTTTTGCAGTAATTCAAGAATATCGTAGTTTACGACTTCGAGTCTCCTGTAGCGTGAGTGGTAGGTTTTTAATTCATGACAGCGGTTGTTCGCCTGATAGTAAGCAGTATGAGCACCGAGATTGGTTGCAGTCGGTCCTCTACTTTAGGAGGTGGTGCAGGTAGATGGCTCGCATGGATTTTTAGAAATTCAAGAATATCGTAGTTTACGACGTCGTGTCTCCTGTAGCGTGAGTGGTAGGTGTTTAATTCATGACATCGGTTATTCGCCTGATAGTAAGCAGTATGTGTACCGAGTTTGGTTGCAGTCGGTCCACTACTTTAGGAGGAGGTGCAGGAAGATGGCTAGCATGGTTTTGCAGTAATTCAAGAATATCGTAGTTTACGACTTCGTGTCTCCTGTAGCGTGAGTGGTAGGAGTTTAATTCATGACAGCAGTTATTCGCCTGATAGAAAGCAGCATGTGTACCGAGTTTGGTTGCAGTCGGTCCATTATTTTAGGAGGAGGTGCAGGAAGATGGCTTTCATGGTTTTGCAGTAATTCAAGAATATCGTAGTTTACGACTTCGTGTGTCCTGTAGCGTGATTGGTAGGTGTTTAATTCATGACAGCGGTTGTTCGCCTGATAGTAAGCAGTATGTGTACCGAGTTTGGTTGCAGTCGGTCCATTATTTTAGGAGGAGGTGCAGGAATATGGCTTTCATGGTTTTGCAGTAATTCAAGAATATCGTAGTTTCCGTTTCCGTGTGTCCTGTAGTGTGAGTGGTAGGTGTTTAATTCATGACAGCGGTTGTTCGCCTGATAGTAAGCAGTATGTGTACCGAGTTTGGTTGCAGTCGGTCCACTACTTTTGGGGGAGGTGCAGGAAGATGGCTCGCATGGTTTTGCAAGAATATCGTATTTAACGACTTCGTGTCGCCTGTAGCGTGAGTGTTAAGTGTTTAAATCATGACAGCGGTTGTTCGCCTGATAGTAAGTAGTATGTGTACCGAGTTTGGTTGCAGTCGGTCCATTATTTTAGGAGGAGGTGCAGGAAGATGGCTTTCATGGTTTTGCAGTAATTCAAGAATATCGTAGTTTACGGCTTCGTGTGTCCTGTAGCTTGAGTGGTAGGTTTTTAATTCATGACAGCGGTTGTTCGCCTGATAGTAAGCAGTACGTGTACCAAGTTTGGTTGCAGTCGGTCCACTACTTTAGGAGGGGGTGCAGAAAGATGGCTCGCATGGTTTTGCAAGAATATCGTAGTTTACGACATCGTGTCTCCTGTAGCGTGAGTGGTAGGTTTTTAATTCATGACTGCAGTTGTTCGCCTGATGGTATGCAGTATGTGTACCGAGTTTGGTTGCAGTTGGTCCATTACTTTATGAGGAGGTGCAGGAAGATGGCTCGCATGGTTTTGCAAGAATATCGTAGTTTACGACTTCGTGTGTCCTGTAGCGTGAGTGGTAGGTGTTTAATTCATGACAGAGGTTGTTCGCCTGATAGTAAGCAGTATGTGTACCGAGTTTGGTTGCAGTCGGTCCACTACTTTAGGAGGAGGTGCAGGAAGATGGCTCGCATGGTTTTGCAGTAATTCAAGAATATCGTAGTTTACGACTTCGGGTCGCCTGTAGCGTGAGTGTTAAGTGTTTATTTCATGACAGCGGTTGTTCGCCTGATAGTAAGGAGTATGTGTATCGAGTTTGGTTGCAGTCGGTCCACTACTTCAGGAGGAGGTGCAGGAAGATGGCTCGCATGGTTTTGCAGTAATTCAAGAATATCGTAGTTTACGACTTCGTGTCTCCTGTAGCGTGAGTGGAAGGTGTTTCATTCATGTCAGCGGTTGTTCGCCTGATAGTAAGCAGTATGTGTACCGAGTTTGGTTGCAGTCGGTCCACTACTTTAGGAGGAGGTGCAGGAAGATTGCTCGCATGGTTTTGCAGTAATTCAAGAATATCGTAGTTTACGACTTTGAGTCTCCTGTAGCGTGAGTGGTAGGTGTTTAATTCATGACATCGGTTGTTCGTCTGATAGTAAGCAGTATGTGTACCGAGTTTGGTTGCAGTCGGTCCACTACTTTAGGAGGAGGTGCAGGAAGATAGCTAGCATGGTTTTGCAGTAATTCAAGAATATCGTAGTTTACGACTTCGTGTCTCCTGTAGCGTGAGTGGTAGGAGTTTAATTCATGACAGCAGTTGTTCGCCTCATAGAAAGCAGCATGTGTACCGAGTTTGGTTGCAGTCGGTCCATTATTTTAGGAGGAGGTGCAGGAAGATGGCTTTCATGGTTTTGCAGTAATTCAAGAATATCGTAGTTTACGACTTCGTGTGTCCTGTAGCGTGATTGGTAGGTGTTTAATTCATGACAGCGGTTGTTCGCCTGATAGTAAGCAGTATGTGTACCGAGTTTGGTTGCAGTCGGTCCACTACTTTTGGAGGAGGTGCAGGAAGATGGCTCGCATGGTTTTGCAAGAATATCGTAATTAACGACTTCGTGTCGCCTGTAGCGTGAGTGTTAAGTGTTTAATTCATGACAGCGGTTGTTCGCCTGATTGTAAGCAGTATGTGTACCGAGTTTGGTTGCAGTCGGTCCATTATTTTAGGAGGAGGTGCAGGAAGATTGCTCTCATGGTTTTGCAGTAATTCAAGAATATCGTAGTTTACGGCTTCGTGTGTCCTGTAGCGTGAGTGGTAGGTGTTTATTTAATGACAGCGGTTGTTCGCCTGATAGTAAGCAGTATGTGTTCCGAGTTTGGTTGCAGTCGGTCCACTACTTTAGGAGGAGGTGCAGGAAGATGGCTCGCATGATTTTGCAGTAATTCAAGAATATCGTAGTTTACGACTTCGTGTCTCCTGTAGCGTGAGTTGTAGGCGTTTATTTCATGACAGCGGTTTTTCGCCTGATAGTAAGCAGTATGTGTACCGAGTTTGGTTGCAGTCGGTCCATTACTTTAGGAGGAGGTGCGGAAGATGGCTTTCTTGGTTTTGCAGTAATTCAAGAATATCGTAGTTTACGACTTCGTGTCTCCTGTAGCGTGAGTGGTAGGTTTTTAATTCATGACAGCGGTTGTTCGCCTGATAGTAAGCAGTATGTGTACGGAGATAGGTTGCAGTCAGTTTACTACTTTAGGAGGAGGTGCAGGAAGATGGCTCGCATGGTTTTGCAGTCACTCAAGAATATCGTAGTTTACGACTTCGTGTCTCCTGTAGCGTGAGTGGTAGGTGTTTAATTCATGACAGCGGTTGTTCGCCTGATAGTATGCAGTATGTGTACCGAGTTTGGTTGCAGTCGGTGCACTACTTTAGGAGGAGGTGCAGGAAGATTGCTCGCATGGTTTTGCAGTAATTCAAGATTATCGTAGTTTACGACTTCGTGTCTCCTGTAGCGTGAGTGGTAGGTTTTTAATTCATGACAGCGGTTGTTCGCCTGATAGTAAGCAGTATGTGTACGGAGATAGGTTGCAGTCAGTTTACTACTTTAGGAGGAGGTGCAGGAAGATGGCTCGCATGGTTTTGCAGTCACTCAAGAATATCGTAGTTTACGACTTCGTGTCTCCTGTAGCGTGAGTGGTAGGTGTTTAATTCATGACAGCGGTTGTTCGCCTGATAGTATGCAGTATGTGTACCGAGTTTGGTTGCAGTCGGTGCACTACTGGAGGAGGAGCTGCAGGAAGATGGCTCGCATGCTTTTGCAGTAATTCAAGAATATCGTAGTTTACGACTTCGTGTCTCATGTAGCGTGAGTGGTAGGTGTTTAATTCATGACAGCGGTTGTTCGCCTGATAGTAAGCAGTATGTGTTCCGAGTTTGGTTGCAGTCGGTCCACTACTTTAGGAGGAGGTGCAGGAAGATGGCTCGTATGTTTTTGCAGTAATTCAAGAATATCGTATTTTACGACTTGGTGTCTCCTGTATCGTGAGTGGTAGATTTTTAATTCATGATAGCGGTTGTTCGCCTGATAGTAAGCAGCATGTGTACCGAGTTTGGTTGCAGTCGGTCCACTACTTTAGAGGAGGTGCAGGAAGATGCCTCGCATGGATTTGCAGAAATTCAAGAATATCGTAGTTTACGACTTCGGGTCTCCTGTAGCGTGAGTGGTAGGTGTCTAATTCATGACAGCGGTCGTTCGCCTGATAGTAAGCAGTATGTGTACCGATTTTGGTTGCAGTCGGTCCACTACTTTTGGAGGAGTTGCAGGAAGATGGCTTTCAAGGTTTTGTAGTAATTCAAGAATATCGTAGTTTACGACTTCGTGTGTCCTGTAGCGTGAGTGGTAGGTGTTTAATTCATGACAGCGGTTGTTCGCCTGATAGTAAGCAGTATGTGTACCGAGATTGGTTGCAGTCGGCCCACAACTGGAGGAGGAGGTGCAGGAAGGTGGCTCGCATGGTTTTGCATTAATTCAAGAATATCGTAGTTTACGACTTCGTGTCTCCTGTAGCGTGAGTGGAAGGTGTTTAATTCATGTCAGCGGTTGTTCGCCTGATAGTAAGCAGTATGTGTACCGAGTTTGGTTGCAGTCGGTCCAATACTTTAGGAGGAGGTGCAGGAAGATTGCTCGCATGGTTTTGCAGTAATTCAAGAATATCGTAGTTTACGACTTTGAGTCTCCTGTAGCGTGAGTGGTAGGTTTTTAATTCATGACAGCGGTTGTTCGCCTGATAGTAAGCAGTGTGAGTACCGAGATTGGTTGCAGTCGGTCCTCTACTTTAGGAGGTGGTGCAGGAAGATGGCTCGCATTGTTTTTTAGAAATTCAAGAATATCGTAGTTTACGACGTCGTGTCTCCTGTAGCGTGAGTGGTAGGTGTTTAATTCATGACATCGGTTGTTCGCCTGATAGTAAGCAGTATGTGTACCGAGTTTGGTTGCAGTCGGACCACTACTTTAGGAGGAGGTGCAGGAAGATGGCTAGCATGGTTTTAGAGTAATTCAAGAATATCGTAGTTTACGACTTCGTGTCTCCTGTAGCGTGAGTGGTAGGAGTTTAATTCATGACAGCAGTTGTTCGCCTGATAGAAAGCAGCATGTGTACCGAGTTTGGTTGCAGTCGGTCCATTATTTTAGGAGGAGGTGCAGGAAGATGGCTTTCATGGTATTGCAGTAATTCAAGAATATCGTAGTTTACGACTTCGTGTGTCCTGTAGCGTGATTGGTAGGTGTTTAATTCATGACAGCGGTTGTTCGCCTGATAGTAAGCAGTAAGTGTACCGAGTTTGGTTGCAGTCGGTCCACTTCTTTTGGAGGAGGTGCAGGAAGATGGCTCGCATGGTTTTGCAAGAATATCGTAGTTAACGACTTCGTGTCGCCTGTAGCGTGAGTGTTAAGTGTTTAATTCATGACAGCGGTTGTTCGCCTGATAGTAAGCAGTATGTGTACCGAGTTTGGTTGCAGTCGGTCCATTATTTTAGGAGGAGGTGCAGGAAGATTGCTCTCATGGTTTTGCAGTAATTCAAGAATATCGTAGTTTACGGCTTCGTGTGTCCTGTAGCGTGAGTGGTAGGTGTTTATTTCATGACAGCGGTTGTTCGCCTGATAGTAAGCAGTATGTGTTCCGAGTTTGGTTGCAGTCGGTCCACTACTTTAGGAGGAGGTGCAGGAAGATGGCTCGTATGATTTTGCAGTAATTCAAGAATATCGTAGTTTACGACTTCGTGTCTCCTGTAGCGTGAGTTGTAGGCGTTTATTTCATGACAGCGGTTTTTCGCCTGATAGTAAGCAGTATGTGTACCGAGTTTGGTTGCAGTCGGTCCATTACTTTAGGAGGAGGTGCAGGAAGATGGCTTTCGAGGTTTTGCAGTAATTCAAGAATATCGTAGTTTACGACTTCGTGTGTCCTGTAGCGTGAGTGGTAGGTGTTTAATTTATATCAGCGGTTGTTCGCCTGATAGTAAGCAGTATGTGTACCGAGTTTGGTTGCAGTCGGTCCACTACTTTAGAAGGAGGTGCAGGAAGATTGCTCGCATGGTTTTGCAGTAATTCAAGATTATCGTAGTTTACGACTTCGTGTCTCCTGTAGCGTGAGTGGTAGGTTTTTAATTCATGACAGCGGTTGTTCGCCTGATAGTAAGCAGTATGTGTACGGAGATAGGTTGCAGTCAGTCCACTACTTTAGGAGGAGGTGCAGGAAGATGGCTCGCATGGTTTTGCAGTCACTCAAGAATATCGTAGTTTACGACTTCGTGTCTCCTGTAGCGTGAGTGGTAGGTGTTTAATTCATGACAGCGGTTGTTCGCCTGATAGTATGCAGTATGTGTACCGAGTTTGGTTGCAGTCGGTCCACTACTGTAGGAGGAGCTGCAGGAAGATGGCTCGCATGCTTTTGCAGTAATTCAAGAATATCGTAGTTTACGACTTCGTGTCTCATGTAGCGTGAGTGGTAGGTGTTTAATTCATGACAGCGGTTGTTCGCCTGATAGTAAGCAGTATGTGTACCGAGTTTGGTTGCAGTCTGTCCATTATTTTAGGAGGAGGTGCAGGAAGATGGCTTTCATGGTTTTGCAGTAATTCAAGAATATCGTAGTTTACGACTCCGTGTGTCCTGTAGCGTGAGTGGTAGGTGTTTAATTCATGACAGCGGTTGTTCGCCTGATAGTAAGCAGTATGTGTACCGAGTTTGGTTGCAGTCGGTCCATTACTTTTGGAGGAGGTGCAGGAAGATCGCTCGCATGGTTTAGCAAGAATATCGTAGTTAACGACTTCGTGACTTCTGTAGCGTGAGTTTTAAGTGTTTAATTCATGACAGCGGTTGTTCGCCTGATAGTAAGCAGTATGTGTACCGAGTTTGGTTGCAGTCGGTCCTTTATTTTAGGAGGGGGTGCAGGAAGATGGCTTTCATGGTTTTGCAGTAATTCAAGAATATCGTAGTTCACGACTTCGTGTCTCCTGTAGCGTGAGTTGTAGGCGTTTATTTCATGACAGCGGTTTTTCGCCTGATAGTAAGCAGTATGTGTACCGAGTTTGGTTGCAGTCGGTCCATTACTTTAGGAGGAGGTGCAGGAAGATGGCTTTCATGGTTTTGCAGTAATTCAAGAATATCGTAGTTTACGACTTCGTGTGTCCTGTAGCGTGAGTGGTAGGTGTTTAATTTATATCAGCGGTTGTTCGCCTGATAGTAAGCAGTATGTGTACCGAGTTTGGTTGCAGTCGGTCCACTACTTTAGGAGGAGGTGCAGGAAGATTGCTCGCATGGTTTTGCAGTAATTCAAGATTATCGTAGTTTACGACTTCGTGTCTCCTGTAGCGTGAGTGGTAGGTTTTTAATTCATGACAGCGGTTGTTCGCCTGATAGTAAGCAGTATGTGTACGGAGATAGGTTGCAGTCAGTTTACTACTTTAGGAGGAGGTGCAGGAAGATGGCTCGCATGGTTTTGCAGTCACTCAAGAATATCGTAGTTTACGACTTCGTGTCTCCTGTAGCGTGAGTGGTAGGTGTTTAATTCATGACAGCGGTTGTTCGCCTGATAGTATGCAGTATGTGTACCGAGTTTGGTTGCAGTCGGTCCACTACTAGAGGAGGAGCTGCAGGAAGATGGCTCGCATGGTTTTGCAGTAATTCAAGAATATCGTAGTTTACGACTTCGTGTCTCATGTAGCTTGAGTGGTAGGTGTTTAATTCATGACAGCGGTTGTTCGCCTGATAGTAAGCAGTATGTGTTCCGAGTTTGGTTGCAGTCGGTCCACTACTTTAGGAGGAGGTGCAGGAAGATGGCTCGTATGTTTTTGCAGTAATTCAAGAATATCGTATTTTACGACTTCGTGTCTCCTGTATCGTGAGTGGTAGGTTTTTAATTCATGACAGCGGTTGTTCGCCTTATAGTAAGCAGTATGTGTACCGAGTTTGGTTGCAGTCGGTCCACTACTTTAGGGGGAGGTGCAGGAAGATTGCTCGCATGGTTTTGCAGTAATTCAAGAATATCGTAGTTTACGACTTCGTGTCTCCTGTATCGTGAGTGGTAGATTTTTAATTCATGATAGCGGTTGTTCGCCTGATAGTAAGCAGCATGTGTACCGAGTTTGGTTGCAGTCGGTCCACTACTTTAGAGGAGGTGCAGGAAGATGGCTCGCATGGATTTGCAGAAATTCAAGAATATCGTAGTTTACGACTTCGGGTCTTCTGTAGCGTGAGTGGTAGGTGTCTAATTCATGACAGCGGTCGTTCGCCTGATAGTAAGCAGTATGTGTACCGATTTTGGTTGCAGTCGGTCCACTACTTTTGGAGGAGTTGCAGGAAGATGGCTTTCAAGGTTTTGTAGTAATTCAAGAATATCGTAGTTTACGACTTCGTGTGTCCTGTAGTGTGAGTGGTAGGTGTTTAATTCATGACAGCGGTTGTTCGCCTGATAGTAAGCAGTATGTGTACCGAGATTGGTTGCAGTCGGCCCACAACTGGAGGAGGAGGTGCAGGAAGGTGGCTCGCATGGTTTTGCATTAATTCAAGAATATCGTAGTTTACGACTTCGTGTCTCCTGTAGCGTGAGTGGAAGGTGTTTAATTCATGTCAGCGGTTGTTCGCCTGATAGTAAGCAGTATGTGTACCGAGTTTGGTTGCAGTCGGTCCAATACTTTAGGAGGAGGTGCAGGAAGATTGCTCGCATGGTTTTGCAGTAATTCAAGAATATCGTAGTTTACGACTTTGAGTCTCCTGTAGCGTGAGTGGTAGGTTTTTAATTCATGACAGCGGTTGTTCGCCTGATAGTAAGCAGTGTGAGTACCGAGATTGGTTGCAGTCGGTCCTCTACTTTAGGAGGTGGTGCAGGAAGATGGCTCGCATGGTTTTTTAGAAATTCAAGAATATCGTAGTTTACGACGTCGTGTCTCCTGTAGCGTGAGTGGTAGGTGTTTAATTCATGACATCGGTTGTTCGCCTGATAGTAAGCAGTATGTGTACCGAGTTTGGTTGCAGTCGGTCCACTACTTTAGGAGGAGGTGCAGGAAGATGGCTAGCATGGTTTTGCAGTAATTCAAGAATATCGTAGTTTACGACTTCGTGTCTCCTGTAGCGTGAGTGGTAGGAGTTTAATTCATGACAGCAGTTGTTCGCCTGATAGAAAGCAGCATGTGTACCGAGTTTGGTTGCAGTCGGTCCATTATTTTAGGAGGAGGTGCAGGAAGATGGCTTTCATGGTATTGCAGTAATTCAAGAATATCGTAGTTTACGACTTCGTGTGTCCTGTAGCGTGATTGGTAGTTGTTTAATTCATGACAACGGTTGTTCGCCTGATAGTAAGCAGTAAGTGTACCGAGTTTGGTTGCAGTCGGTCCACTTCTTTTGGAGGAGGTGCAGGAAGATGGCTCGCATGGTTTTGCAAGAATATCGTAGTTAACGACTTCGTGTCGCCTGTAGCGTGAGTGTTAAGTGTTTAATTCATGACAGCGGTTGTTCGCCTGATAGTAAGCAGTATGTGTACCGAGTTTGGTTGCAGTCGGTCCATTATTTTAGGAGGAGGTGCAGGAAGATTGCTCTCATGGTTTTGCAGTAATTCAAGAATATCGTAGTTTACGGCTTCGTGTGTCCTGTAGCGTGAGTGGTAGGTGTTTATTTCATGACAGCGGTTGTTCGCCTGATAGTAAGCAGTATGTGTTCCGAGTTTGGTTGCAGTCGGTCCACTACTTTAGGAGGAGGTGCAGGAAGATGGCTCGTATGATTTTGCAGTAATTCAAGAATATCGTAGTTTACGACTTCGTGTCTCCTGTAGCGTGAGTTGTAGGCGTTTATTTCATGACAGCGGTTTTTCGCCTGATAGTAAGCAGTATGTGTACCGAGTTTGGTTGCAGTCGGTCCATTACTTTAGGAGGAGGTGCAGGAAGATGGCTTTCGAGGTTTTGCAGTAATTCAAGAATATCGTAGTTTACGACTTCGTGTGTCCTGTAGCTTGAGTGGTAGGTGTTTAATTTATATCAGCGGTTGTTCGCCTGATAGTAAGCAGTATGTGTACCGAGTTTGGTTGCAGTCGGTCCACTACTTTAGGAGGAGGTGCAGGAAGATTGCTCGCATGGTTTTGCAGTAATTCAAGATTATCGTAGTTTACGACTTCGTGTCTCCTGTAGCGTGAGTGGTAGGTTTTTAATTCATGACAGCGGTTGTTCGCCTGATAGTAAGCAGTATGTGTACGGAGATAGGTTGCAGTCAGTCCACTACTTTAGGAGGAGGTGCAGGAAGATGGCTCGCATGGTTTTGCAGTCACTCAAGAATATCGTAGTTTACGACTTCGTGTCTCCTGTAGCGTGAGTGGTAGGTGTTTAATTCATGACAGCGGTTGTTCGCCTGATAGAATGCAGTATGTGTACCGAGTTTGGTTGCAGTCGGTCCACTACTGTAGGAGGAGCTGCAGGAAGATGGCTCGCATGCTTTTGCAGTAATTCAAGAATATCGTAGTTTACGACTTCGTGTCTCATGTAGCGTGAGTGGTAGGTGTTTAATTCATGACAGCGGTTGTTCGCCTGATAGTAAGCAGTATGTGTACCGAGTTTGGTTGCAGTCTGTCCATTATTTTAGGAGGAGGTGCAGGAAGATGGCTTTCATGGTTTTGCAGTAATTCAAGAATATCGTAGTTTACGACTCCGTGTGTCCTGTAGCGTGAGTGGTAGGTGTTTAATTCATGACAGCGGTTGTTCGCCTGATAGTAAGCAGTATGTGTACCGAGTTTGGTTGCAGTCGGTCCACTACTTTTGGAGGAGGTGCAGGAAGATCGCTCGCATGGTTTAGCAAGAATATCGTAGTTAACGACTTCGTGTCTTCTGTAGCGTGAGTTTTAAGTGTTTAATTCATGACAGCGGTTGTTCGCCTGATAGTAAGCAGTATGTGTACCGAGTTTGGTTGCAGTCGGTCCTTTATTTTAGGAGGGGGTGCAGGAAGATGGCTTTCATGGTTTTGCAGTAATTCAAGAATATCGTAGTTAACGACTTCGTGTCTCCTGTAGCGTGAGTTGTAGGCGTTTATTTCATGACAGCGGTTTTTCGCCTGATAGTAAGCAGTATGTGTACCGAGTTTGGTTGCAGTCGGTCCATTACTTTAGGAGGAGGTGCAGGAAGATGGCTTTCATGGTTTTGCAGTAATTCAAGAATATCGTAGTTTACGACTTCGTGTGTCCTGTAGCGTGAGTGGTAGGTGTTTAATTTATATCAGCGGTTGTTCGCCTGATAGTAAGCAGTATGTGTACCGAGTTTGGTTGCAGTCGGTCCACTACTTTAGGAGGAGGTGCAGGAAGATTGCTCGCATGGTTTTGCAGTAATTCAAGATTATCGTAGTTTACGACTTCGTGTCTCCTGTAGCGTGAGTGGTAGGTTTTTAATTCATGACAGCGGTTGTTCGCCTGATAGTAAGCAGTATGTGTACGGAGATAGGTTGCAGTCAGTCCACTACTTTAGGAGGAGGTGCAGGAAGATGGCTCGCATGGTTTTGCAGTCACTAAAGAATATCGTAGTTTACGACTTCGTGTCTCCTGTAGCGTGAGTGGTAGGTGTTTAATTCATGACAGCGGTTGTTCGCCTGATAGTATGCAGTATGTGTACCGAGTTTGGTTGCAGTCGGTCCACTACTGTAGGAGGAGCTGCAGGAAGATGGCTCGCATGCTTTTGCAGTAATTCAAGAATATCGTAGTTTACGACTTCGTGTCTCATGTAGCGTGAGTGGTAGGTGTTTAATTCATGACAGCGGTTGTTCGCCTGATAGTAAGCAGTATGTGTACCGAGTTTGGTTGCAGTCTGTCCATTATTTTAGGAGGAGGTGCAGGAAGATGGCTTTCATGGTTTTGCAGTAATTCAAGAATATCGTAGTTTACGACTCCGTGTGTCCTGTAGCGTGAGTGGTAGGTGTTTAATTCATGACAGCGGTTGTTCGCCTGCTAGTAAGCAGTATGTGTACCGAGTTTGGTTGCAGTCGGTCCACTACTTTAGGAGGAGGTCCAGAAATATGGCTCGCATGGTTTTGCAGTAATTCAAGAATATCGCAGTTTACTACTCCGTGTCTCCTGTAGCGTAAGTGGTAGGTGTTTAATTCTTGACAGCGGTTGTTTGCCTGATATAAGCAGTATGTGTACCGAGTTTGGTTGCAGTCGGTTCACTACTTTAGGAGGAGGTGCAGGAAGATTGCCCGCATGCTTTTGTAGTAATTCAAGAATATCGTAGTTAACGACTTCGTGTCTCCTTTAGCGTGAGTGATAGGTGTTTAATTGATTACAGCGGTTGTTCGGCTGATAGTAAGCAGTATGTGTACCGAGTTTGGTTGCAGTCGGTCCATTACTTTAGGAGGAGGTGCAGGAAGATGGCTTTCATGGTTTTGCAGTAATTCAAGAATATCGTAGTTTACGACTTCGTGTGTCCTGTAGCGTGAGTGGTAGGTGTTTAATTTATATCAGCGGTTGTTCGCCTGATAGTAAGCAGTATGTGTACCGAGTTTGGTTGCAGTCGGTCCACTACTTTAGGAGGAGGTGCAGGAAGATTGCTCGCATGGTTTTGCAGTAATTCAAGATTATCGTAGTTTACGACTTCGTGTCTCCTGTAGCGTGAGTGGTAGGTTTTTAATTCATGACAGCGGTTGTTCGCCTGATAGTAAGCAGTATGTGTACGGAGATAGGTTGCAGTCAGTTTACTACTTTAGGAGGAGGTGCAGGAAGATGGCTCGCATGGTTTTGCAGTCACTCAAGAATATCGTAGTTTACGACTTCGTGTCTCCTGTAGCGTGAGTGGTAGGTGTTTAATTCATGACAGCGGTTGTTCGCCTGATAGTATGCAGTATGTGTACCGAGTTTGGTTGCAGTCGGTCCACTACTAGAGGAGGAGCTGCAGGAAGATGGCTCGCATGCTTTTGCAGTAATTCAAGAATATCGTAGTTTACGACTTCGTGTCTCATGTAGCGTGAGTGGTAGGTGTTTAATTCATGACAGCGGTTGTTCGCCTGATAGTAAGCAGTATGTGTTCCGAGTTTGGTTGCAGTCGGTCCAATACTTTAGGAGGAGGTGCAGGAAGATGGCTCGTATGTTTTTGCAGTAATTCAAGAATATCGTATTTTACGACTTCGTGTCTCCTGTATCGTGAGTGGTAGGTTTTTAATTCATGACAGCGGTTGTTCGCCTTATAGTAAGCAGTATGTGTACCGAGTTTGGTTGCAGTCGGTCCACTACTTTAGGGGGAGGTGCAGGAAGATTGCTCGCATGGTTTTGCAGTAATTCAAGAATATCGTAGTTTACGACTTCGTGTCTCCTGTATCGTGAGTGGTAGATTTTTAATTCATGATAGCGGTTGTTCGCCTGATAGTAAGCAGCATGTGTACCGAGTTTGGTTGCAGTCGGTCCACTACTTTAGAGGAGGTGCAGGAAGATGGCTCGCATGGATTTGCAGAAATTTAAGAATATCGTAGTTTACGACTTCGGGTCTCCTGTAGCGTGAGTGGTAGGTGTCTAATTCATGACAGCGGTCGTTCGCCTGATAGTAAGCAGTATGTGTACCGATTTTGGTTGCAGTCGGTCCACTACTTTTGGAGGAGTTGCAGGAAGATGGCTTTCAAGGTTTTGTAGTAATTCAAGAATATCGTAGTTTACGACTTCGTGTGTCCTGTAGCGTGAGTGGTAGGTGTTTAATTCATGACAGCGGTTGTTCGCCTGATAGTAAGCAGTATGTGTACCGAGTTTGGTTGCAGTCGGTCCAATACTTTAGGAGGAGGTGCAGGAAGATTGCTCGCATGGTTTTGCAGTAATTCAAGAATATCGTAGTTTACGACTTTGAGTCTCCTGTAGCGTGAGTGGTAGGTTTTTAATTCATGACAGCGGTTGTTCGCTTGATAGTAAGCAGTGTGAGTACCGAGATTGGTTGCAGTCGGTCCTCTACTTTAGGAGGTGGTGCAGGAAGATGGCTCGCATGGTTTTTTAGAAATTCAAGAATATCGTAGTTTACGACGTCGTGTCTCCTGTAGCGTGAGTGGTAGGTGTTTAATTCATGACATCGGTTGTCGCCTGATAGTAAGCAGTATGTGTACCGAGTTTGGTTGCAGTCGGTCCACTACTTTAGGAGGAGGTGCAGGAAGATGGCTAGCATGGTTTTGCAGTAATTCAAGAATATCGTAGTTTACGACTTCGTGTCTCCTGTAGCGTGAGTGGTAGGAGTTTAATTCATGACAGCAGTTGTTCGCCTGATAGAAAGCAGCATGTGTACCGAGTTTGGTTGCAGTCGGTCCATTATTTTAGGAGGAGGTGCAGGAAGATGGCTTTCATGGTATTGCAGTAATTCAAGAATATCGTAGTTTACGACTTCGTGTGTCCTGTAGCGTGATTGGTAGGTGTTTAATTCATGACAGCGGTTGTTCGCCTGATAGTAAGCAGTAAGTGTACCGAGTTTGGTTGCAGTCGGTCCACTTCTTTTGGAGGAGGTGCAGGAAGATGGCTCGCATGGTTTTGCAAGAATATCGTAGTTAACGACTTCGTGTCGCCTGTAGCGTGAGTGTTAAGTGTTTAATTCATGACAGCGGTTGTTCGCCTGATAGTAAGCAGTATGTGTACCGAGTTTGGTTGCAGTCGGTCCATTATTTTAGGAGGAGGTGCAGGAAGATTGCTCTCATGGTTTTGCAGTAATTCAAGAATATCGTAGTTTACGGCTTCGTGTGTCCTGTAGCGTGAGTGGTAGGTGTTTATTTCATGACAGCGGTTGTTCGCCTGATAGTAAGCAGTATGTGTTCCGAGTTTGGTTGCAGTCGGTCCACTACTTTAGGAGGAGGTGCATGAAGATGGCTCGTATGATTTTGCAGTAATTCAAGAATATCGTAGTTTACGACTTCGTGTCTCCTGTAGCGTGAGTTGTAGGCGTTTATTTCATGACAGCGGTTTTTCGCCTGATAGTAAGCAGTATGTGTACCGAGTTTGGTTGCAGTCGGTCCATTACTTTAGGAGGAGGTGCAGGAAGATGGCTTTCGAGGTTTTGCAGTAATTCAAGAATATCGTAGTTTACGACTTCGTGTGTCCTGTAGCGTGAGTGGTAGGTGTTTAATTTATATCAGCGGTTGTTCGCCTGATAGTAAGCAGTATGTGTACCGAGTTTGGTTGCAGTCGGTCCACTACTTTAGGAGGAGGTGCAGGAAGATTGCTCGCATGGTTTTGCAGTAATTCAAGATTATCGTAGTTTACGACTTCGTGTCTCCTGTAGCGTGAGTGGTAGGTTTTTAATTCATGACAGCGGTTGTTCGCCTGATAGTAAGCAGTATGTGTACGGAGATAGGTTGCAGTCAGTCCACTACTTTAGAAGGAGGTGCAGGTAGATGGCTCGCATGGTTTTGCAGTCACTCAAGAATATCGTAGTTTACGACTTCGTGTCTCCTGTAGCGTGAGTGGTAGGTGTTTAATTCATGACAGCGGTTGTTCGCCTGATAGTATGCAGTATGTGTACCGAGTTTGGTTGCAGTCGGTCCACTACTGTAGGAGGAGCTGCAGGAAGATGGCTCGCATGCTTTTGCAGTAATTCAAGAATATCGTAGTTTACGACTTCGTGTCTCATGTAGCGTGAGTGGTAGGTGTTTAATTCATGACAGCGGTTGTTCGCCTGATAGTAAGCAGTATGTGTACCGAGTTTGGTTGCAGTCTGTCCATTATTTTAGGAGGAGGTGCAGGAAGATGGCTTTCATGGTTTTGCAGTAATTCAAGAATATCGTAGTTTACGACTCCGTGTGTCCTGTAGCGTGAGTGGTAGGTGTTTAATTCATGACAGCGGTTGTTCGCCTGATAGTAAGCAGTATGTGTACCGAGTTTGGTTGCAGTCGGTCCACTACTTTTGGAGGAGGTGCAGGAAGATCGCTCGCATGGTTTAGCAAGAATATCGTAGTTAACGACTTCGTGTCTTCTGTAGCGTGAGTTTTAAGTGTTTAATTCATGACAGCGGTTGTTCGCCTGATAGTAAGCAGTATGTATACCGAGTTTGGTTGCAGTCGGTCCTTTATTTTAGGAGGGGGTGCAGGAAGATGGCTTTCATGGTTTTGCAGTAATTCAAGAATATCGTAGTTTACGACTTCGTGTCTCCTGTAGCGTGAGTTGTAGGCGTTTATTTCATGACAGCGGTTTTTCGCCTGATAGTAAGCAGTATGTGTACCGAGTTTGGTTGCAGTCGGTCCATTACTTTAGGAGGAGGTGCAGGAAGATGGCTTTCATGGTTTTGCAGTAATTCAAGAATATCGTAGTTTACGACTTCGTGTGTCCTGTAGCGTGAGTGGTAGGTGTTTAATTTATATCAGCGGTTGTTCGCCTGATAGTAAGCAGTATGTGTACCGAGTTTGGTTGCAGTCGGTCCACTACTTTAGGAGGAGGTGCAGGAAGATTGCTCGCATGGTTTTGCAGTAATTCAAGATTATCGTAGTTTACGACTTCGTGTCTCCTGTAGCGTTAGTGGTAGGTTTTTAATTCATGACAGCGGTTGTTCGCCTGATAGTAAGCAGTATGTGTACGGAGATAGGTTGCAGTCAGTTTACTACTTTAGGAGGAGGTGCAGGAAGATGGCTCGCATGGTTTTGCAGTCACTCAAGAATATCGTAGTTTACGACTTCGTGTCTCCTGTAGCGTGAGTGGTAGGTGTTTAATTCATGACAGCGGTTGTTCGCCTGATAGTATGCAGTATGTGTACCGAGTTTGGTTGCAGTCGGTCCACTACTAGAGGAGGAGCTGCAGGAAGATGGCTCGCATGCTTTTGCAGTAATTCAAGAATATCGTAGTTTACGACTTCGTGTCTCATGTAGCGTGAGTGGTAGGTGTTTAATTCATGACAGCGGTTGTTCGCCTGATAGTAAGCAGTATGTGTTCCGAGTTTGGTTGCAGTCGGTCCACTACTTTAGGAGGAGGTGCAGGAAGATGGCTCGTATGTTTTTGCAGTAATTCAAGAATATCGTATTTTACGACTTCGTGTCTCCTGTATCGTGAGTGGTAGGTTTTTAATTCATGACATCGGTTGTTCGCCTTATAGTAAGCAGTATGTGTACCGAGATTGGTTGCAGTCGGCCCACAACTGGAGGAGGAGGTGCAGGAAGGTGGCTCGCATGGTTTTGCATTAATTCAAGAATATCGTAGTTTACGACTTCGTGTCTCCTGTAGCGTGAGTGGAAGGTGTTTAATTCATGTCAGCGGTTGTTCGCCTGATAGTAAGCAGTATGTGTACCGAGTTTGGTTGCAGTCGGTCCAATACTTTAGGAGGAGGTGCAGGAAGATTGCTCGCATGGTTTTGCAGTAATTCAAGAATATCGTAGTTTACGACTTTGAGTCTCCTGTAGCGTGAGTGGTAGGTTTTTAATTCATGACAGCGGTTGTTCGCCTGATAGTAAGCAGTGTGAGTACCGAGATTGGTTGCAGTCGGTCCACTACTTTAGGAGGAGGTGCAGGAAGATGGCTAGCATGGTTTTGCAGTAATTCAAGAATATCGTAGTTTACGACTTCGTGTCTCCTGTAGCGTGAGTGGTAGGAGTTTAATTCATGACAGCAGTTGTTCGCCTGATAGAAAGCAGCATGTGTACCGAGTTTGGTTGCAGTCGGTCCATTATTTTAGGAGGAGGTGCAGGAAGATGGCTTTCATGGTATTGCAGTAATTCAAGAATATCGTAGTTTACGACTTCGTGTGTCCTGTAGCGTGATTGGTAGGTGTTTAATTCATGACAGCGGTTGTTCGCCTGATAGTAAGCAGTAAGTGTACCGAGTTTGGTTGCAGTCGGTCCACTTCTTTTGGAGGAGGTGCAGGAAGATGGCTCGCATGGTTTTGCAAGAATATCGTAGTTAACGACTTCGTGTCGCCTGTAGCGTGAGTGTTAAGTGTTTAATTCATGACAGCGGTTGTTCGCCTGATAGTAAGCAGTATGTGTACCGAGTTTGGTTGCAGTCGGTCCATTATTTTAGGAGGAGGTGCAGGAAGATTGCTCTCATGGTTTTGCAGTAATTCAAGAATATCGTAGTTTACGGCTTCGTGTGTCCTGTAGCGTGAGTGGTAGGTGTTTATTTCATGACAGCGGTTGTTCGCCTGATAGTAAGCAGTATGTGTTCCGAGTTTGGTTGCAGTCGGTCCACTACTTTAGGAGGAGGTGCAGGAAGATGGCTCGTATCATTTTGCAGTAATTCAAGAATATCGTAGTTTACGACTTCGTGTCTCCTGTAGCGTGAGTTGTAGGCGTTTATTTCATGACAGCGGTTTTTCGCCTGATAGTAAGCAGTATGTGTACCGAGTTTGGTTGCAGTCGGTCCATTACTTTAGGAGGAGGTGCAGGAAGATGGCTTTCGAGGTTTTGCAGTAATTCAAGAATATCGTAGTTTACGACTTCGTGTGTCCTGTAGCGTGAGTGGTAGGTGTTTAATTTATATCAGCGGTTGTTCGCCTGATAGTAAGCAGTATGTGTACCGAGTTTGGTTGCAGTCGGTCCACTACTTTAGGAGGAGGTGCAGGAAGATTGCTCGCATGGTTTTGCAGTAATTCAAGATTATCGTAGTTTACGACTTCGTGTCTCCTGTAGCGTGAGTGGTAGGTTTTTAATTCATGACAGCGGTTGTTCGCCTGATAGTAAGCAGTATGTGTACGGAGATAGGTTGCAGTCAGTCCACTACTTTAGGAGGAGGTGCAGGAAGATGGCTCGCATGGTTTTGCAGTCACTCAAGAATATCGTAGTTTACGACTTCGTGTCTCCTGTAGCGTGAGTGGTAGGTGTTTAATTCATGACAGCGGTTGTTCGCCTGATAGTATGCAGTATGTGTACCGAGTTTGGTTGCAGTCGGTCCACTACTGTAGGAGGAGCTGCAGGAAGATGGCTCGCATGCTTTTGCAGTAATTCAAGAATATCGTAGTTTACGACTTCGTGTCTCATGTAGCGTGAGTGGTAGGTGTTTAATTCATGACAGCGGTTGTTCGCCTGATAGTAAGCAGTATGTGTACCGAGTTTGGTTGCAGTCTGTCCATTATTTTAGGAGGAGGTGCAGGAAGATGGCTTTCTTGGTTTTGCAGTAATTCAAGAATATCGTAGTTTACGACTCCGTGTGTCCTGTAGCGTGAGTGGTAGGTGTTTAATTCATGACAGCGGTTGTTCGCCTGATAGTAAGCAGTATGTGTACCGAGTTTGGTTGCAGTCGGTCCACTACTTTTGGAGGAGGTGCAGGAAGATCGCTCGCATGGTTTAGCAAGAATATCGTAGTTAACGACTTCGTGTCTTCTGTAGCGTGAGTTTTAAGTGTTTAATTCATGACAGCGGTTGTTCGCCTGATAGTAAGCAGTATGTGTACCGAGTTTGGTTGCAGTCGGTCCATTACTTTAGGAGGAGGTGCAGGAAGATGGCTTTCGAGGTTTTGCAGTAATTCAAGAATATCGTAGTTTACGACTTCGTGTGTCCTGTAGCGTGAGTGGTAGGTGTTTAATTTATATCAGCGGTTGTTCGCCTGATAGTAAGCAGTATGTGTACCGAGTTTGGTTGCAGTCGGTCCACTACTTTAGGAGGAGGTGCAGGAAGATTGCTCGCATGGTTTTGCAGTAATTCAAGATTATCGTAGTTTACGACTTCGTGTCTCCTGTAGCGTGAGTGGTAGGTTTTTAATTCATGACAGCGGTTGTTCGCCTGATAGTAAGCAGTATGTGTACGGAGATAGGTTGCAGTCAGTCCACTACTTTAGGAGGAGGTGCAGGAAGATGGCTCGCATGGTTTTGCAGTCACTCAAGAATATCGTAGTTTACGACTTCGTGTCTCCTGTAGCGTGAGTGGTAGGTGTTTAATTCATGACAGCGGTTGTTCGCCTGATAGTATGCAGTATGTGTACCGAGTTTGGTTGCAGTCGGTCCACTACTAGAGGAGGAGCTGCAGGAAGATGGCTCGTATGTTTTTGCAGTAATTCAAGAATATCGTATTTTACGACTTCGTGTCTCCTGTATCGTGAGTGGTAGGTTTTTAATTCATGACATCGGTTGTTCGCCTTATAGTAAGCAGTATGTGTACCGAGATTGGTTGCAGTCGGCCCACAACTGGAGGAGGAGGTGCAGGAAGGTGGCTCGCATGGTTTTGCATTAATTCAAGAATATCGTAGTTTACGACTTCGTGTCTCCTGTAGCGTGAGTGGAAGGTGTTTAATTCATGTCAGCGGTTGTTCGCCTGATAGTAAGCAGTATGTGTACCGAGTTTGGTTGCAGTCGGTCCAATACTTTAGGAGGAGGTGCAGGAAGATTGCTCGCATGGTTTTGCAGTAATTCAAGAATATCGTAGTTTACGACTTTGAGTCTCCTGCAGCGTGAGTGGTAGGTTTTTAATTCATGACAGCGGTTGTTCGCCTGATAGTAAGCAGTATGTGTACCGAGTTTGGTTGCAGTCTGTCCATTATTTTAGGAGGAGGTGCAGGAAGATGGCTTTCATGGTTTTGCAGTAATTCAAGAATATCGTAGTTTACGACTCCGTGTGTCCTGTAGCGTGAGTGGTAGGTGTATAATTCATGACAGCGGTTGTTCGCCTGATAGTAAGCAGTATGTGTACCGAGTTTGGTTGCAGTCGGTCCACTACTTTTGGAGGAGGTGCAGGAAGATCGCTCGCATGGTTTAGCAAGAATATCGTAGTTAACGACTTCGTGTCTTCTGTAGCGTGAGTTTTAAGTGTTTAATTCATGACAGCGGTTGTTCGCCTGATAGTAAGCAGTATGTGTACCGTGTTTGGTTGCAGTCGGTCCTTTATTTTAGGAGGGGGTGCAGGAAGATGGCTCGTATGTTTTTGCAGTAATTCAAGAATATCGTATTTTACGACTTCGTGTCTCCTGTATCGTGAGTGGTAGATTTTTAATTAATGACAGCGGTTGGTCGCCTTATAGTAAGCAGTATGTGTACCGAGTTTGGTTGCAGTCGGTCCACTACTTTAGGGGGAGGTGCAGGAAGATTGCTCGCATGGTTTTGCAGTAATTCAAGAATATCGTAGTTTACGACTTCGTGTCTCCTGTATCGTGAGTGGTAGGTTTTTAATTCATGATAGCGGTTGTTCGCCTGATAGTAAGCAGCATGTGTACCGAGTTTGGTTGCAGTCGGTCCACTACTTTAGAGGAGGTGCAGGAAGATTGCTCGCATGGATTTGCAGAAATTCAAGAATATCGTAGTTTACGACTTCCGGTCTCCTGTAGCGTGAGTGGTAGGTGTCTAATTCATGACAGCGGTCGTTCGCCTGATAGTAAGCAGTATGTGTACCGATTTTGGTTGCAGTCGGTCCACTACTTTTGGAGGAGTTGCAGGAAGATGGCTTTCAAGGTTTTGTAGTAATTCAAGAATATCGTAGTTTACGACTTCGTGTGTCCTGTAGCGTGAGTGGTAGGTGTTTAATTCATGACAGCGGTTGTTCGCGTGATTGTAAGCAGTATGGGTACCGAGTTTGGTTTCAGTCGGTCAAATACTTTAGGAGGAGGTGCAGGAAGATGGCTCGCAGTGTTTTGCAGTAATTCAAGAATGTCGTAGTTTACGACTTCGTGTCTCCTGTAGCGTGAGTGGTAGGTGTTTAATTCATGACAGCGGTTGTTCGCCTGATAGTAAGCAGTATGTGTACCGAGTTTGGCTGCAGTCGGTCCACTACTTTAGGAGGAGGTGCAGAAAGATCGCTCGCATGGTTTTGCAGTAATTCAAGAATATCTTAGTTTACGACTTCGTGTCTCCTGTAGCGTGAGTGGTAGGTGTTTAATTCATGACAGCGGTTTTTCGCCTGATAGTAAGCAGTATGTGTACCAAGTTTGGTTGCAGTCGGTCCACTACTTTAGGAGGAGGTGATGGACGATTGCTCGCATGGTTTTGCAGTAAATCAAGAATCTCGTAGTTTACGACTTTGTGTCTCCTATAGCGTGAATGGTAGGTGTTTAATTCATGACAGCGGTTGTTCGCCTGATAGTAAGTAGTATGTATACCGAGATTGGGTGCAGTAGGTCCAATACTTTAGGAGGAGGTGCAGGAAGATTGCTCGCATGGTTTTGCAGTAATTCAAGATTATCGTAGTTTACGACTTCGTGTCTCCTGTAGCGTGAGTGGTAGGTTTTTAATTCATGACAGCGGTTGTTCGCCTGATAGTAAGCAGTATGTGTACGGAGATAGGTTGCAGTCAGTCCACTACTTTAGGAGGAGGTGCAGGAAGATGGCTCGCATGGTTTTGCAGTCACTCAAGAATATCGTAGTTTACGACTTCGTGTATCCTGTAGCGTGAGTGGTAGGTGTTTAATTCATGACAGCGGTTGTTCGGCTGATAGTATGCAGTATGTGTACCGAGTTTGGTTGCAGTCTGTCCATTATTTTAGGAGGTGGTGCAGGAAGATGGCTTTCATGGTTTTGCAGTAATTCAAGAATATCGTAGTTTACGACTCCGTGTGTCCTGTAGCGTGAGTGGTAGGTGTTTAATTCATGACAGCGGTTGTTCGCCTGATAGTAAGCAGTATGTGTACCGAGTTTGGTTGCAGTCGGTCCACTACTTTTGGAGGAGGTGCAGGAAGATCGCTCGCATGGTTTAGCAAGAATATCGTAGTTAACGACTTCGTGTCTTCTGTAGCGTGAGTTTTAAGTGTTTAATTCATGACAGCGGTTGTTCGCCTGATAGTAAGCAGTATGTGTACCGAGTTTGGTTGCAGTCGGTCCTTTATTTTAGGAGGGGGTGCAGGAAGATGGCTTTCATGGTTTTGCAGTAATTCAAGAATATCGTAGTTTACGACTTCGTGTGTCCTGTAGCGTGAGTGGTAGGTGTTTAATTCATGACAGCGGTTGTTCGCCTGATAGTAAGCAGTATGTGTTCCGAGTTTGGTTGCAGTCGGTCCACTACTTTAGGAGGAGGTGCAGGAAGATGGCTCGTATGTTTTTGCAGTAATTCGAGTATATTGTATTTTATGACTTCGTGTCGCCTGTATCGTGAGTGGTAGATTTTTAATTCATGACAGCGGTTGTTCGCCTTATAGTAAGCAGTATGTGTACCGAGTTTGGTTGCAGTCGGTCCACTACTTTAGGAGGAGGTGATGGACGATTTCTCGCATGGTTTTGCAGTAATTCAAGAATCTCGTAGTTTACGACTTCGTGTCTCCTATAGCGTGAATGGTAGGTGTTTAATTCATGACAGCGGTTGTTCGCCTGATAGTAAGTAGTATGTATACCGAGATTGGGTGCAGTAGGTCCAATACTTTTGGAGGAGGTGCAGGAAGATGGCTCGCATGCTTTTGCTGTAATTCAAGAATATCGTAGTTTACGACTTCGTATCTCCTGTAGCATCATTGGTAGGTGTTTAAATCATGACAGCGGTTGTTCGCCTGATAGTACGCAGTATGTGTACCGAGTTTGGTTGCAGTCGGTCCACTACTTTAGGAGGAGGTGCAGGAAGATGGCTCGCATGGTTTTGCAGTAATTCATGAATATCGTAGTTTACGACTTCGTGTCTCCTGTGGCGTAAGTGGTAGGTGTTTAATTCATTACAGCGGTTGTTCGCCTGATAGTAAGCAGTATGTGTACCGAGTTTGGTTGCAGTCGGTCCACTACTTTAGGAGGAGGTGCAGGAAGATGGCAAGCATGGTTTTGCAGTAATTCAAGAATATCGTAGTTTACGACTTCGTGTCTCCTGTAGCGTGAGTGGTAGGTGTTTAATTCATGACAGCGGTTGTTCGCCTGACAGTAAGCAGTATGTGTACCGAGTTTGGTTGAAGTCGGTCCACTACTTTTGGAGGAGGTGCAGGATGATGGCTCGCATTGTTTTGCAGTAATTCAAGAATATCGTAGTTTACGACTTCGTGTCTCCTGTAGCGTGAGTGATAGGTGTTTACTTCATGACAGCGGTTGTTCGTCTGATAGTAAGCAGTATGTGTACCGAGTTTGGTTGCAGTCGGTCCACTACTGGAGGAGGAACTGCAGGAAGATGGCTCGCATGGTGTTGCAGTAATTCAAGAATATCGTAGTTTACGAATTCGTGTCTCCTGTAGCGTGAGTGGTAGGTATTTAATTCATGACAGCGGGTGTTCGCCTGATAGTAAGAAGTATGTGTACAGAGTTTGGTTGCTGTCGGTCCACTACTTTAGGAGGAGGTGCAGGAAGATGGCTCGCATGGTTTTGCAGTAATTCAAGAGTATCGTAGTTTACGAATTCGTGTCTCCTGTAGCGTGAGTGGTAGGTGTTTAATTCATGACAGCGGGTGTTCGCCTGATAGTAAGCAGTATGCGTATCGAGTTTGGTTGCAGTCGGTCCACTACTTTAGGAGGAGGTGCAGGAAGATTGCTCGCATGGTTTTGCAGTAATTCAAGAATATCGTAGTTTACGACTTCGTATCTCCTGTAGCATCAGTGGTAGGTGTTTAATTCATGACAGCGGTTGTTCGCCTGATAGTAAGCAGTATGTGTACCGAGTTTGGTTTTAGTCGGTCCAATACTTTAGGAGGAGGTGCAGGAAGATTGCTCGCATGCTTTTGCAGTAATTCAAGAATATCGTAGTTTACGACTTCGGGTCTCCTGTAGCGTGAGTGGTAGGTGTTTAATTCAAGACAGCGGTTGTTCGCCTGACAGTAAGCAGTATGTGTACCGAGTTTGGTTGCAGTCGGTCCACTACTTTAGGAGGAGGTGCAGGAAGATGGCTCGCATGGATTTGCAGTAATTCCAGAATATTGTAGTTTACGACTTCGTGTCTCCTGTAGCGTGAGTGGTAGGTGTTTAATTCATGACAGCGGTTGTTCGCCTGATAGTACGCAGTATGTGTACCGAGTTTGGTTTCAGTCGGTCCACTAGTTTAGGAGGAGGTGCAGGAAGATGGCTCGCATGGTTTTGCAGTAATTCAAGAATGTCGTAGTTTACGACTTCGTGTCTCCTGTAGCGTGAGTGGTAGGTGTTTAATTCATGACAGCGGTTGTTCGCCTGATAGTAAGCCGTATGTGTACCGAGTTTGGTTGCAGTCGGTCCACTACTTTAGGAGGAGGTGCAGGAAGATGGCTCGCATGGTTTTGCAGTAATTCAAGAATATTGTAGTTTACGACTTCGTGTCTCCAGTAGCGTGAGTGGTAGGTGTTTAATTCATGACAGCGGTTGTTCGCCTGATAGTACGCAGTATGTGTACCAAGTTTGGTTTCAGTCGGTCCACTAGTTTAGGAGGAGGTGCAGGAAGATGGCTCGCATGGTTTTTGCAGTTATTCAAGAATATCGTAGTTTACGACTTCGTGTCTCCTGTAGTGTGAGTGGTAGGTGTTTAATTCATGACAGCGGTTGTTCGTCTGATAGTAAGCAGTATGTGTACCTAGTTTGGATGCAGTCAGTCCAATACTTTAGGAGGAGGTGCAGGAAGATGGCTCGCATGGTTTTGCAGTATTTCACGAATATCGTAGTTTACGACTTCGTGTCTCCTGTAGCGTGAGTGGTAGGTGTTTTATTCTTGACAGCGGTTGTTCGCCTGATAGTAAGCAGTATGTGTACCGAGTTTGGTTGCAGTCGGTCCACTACTGGAGGAGGAGGTGCAGGAAGATGGCCCGCATTGTTTTGCTGTAATTCAAGAACATCGTAGTTTACGACTTCGTGTCTCCTGTAGCGTGAGTGATAGATGATTAATTCATGACAGCGGTTGTTCGCCTGAGAGTAAGCAGTATGTGTACCGAGTTTGGTTGCAGTCGGTCCACTACTTTAGGAGGAGGTGCAGGAAGATGGCTCGCATGGCTTTGCAGTAATTCAAGAATATCGTAGTTTACGACTTCGTGTCGCCTGTAGCGTGAGTGTTAAGTTTTTAATTCATGACAGCGGTTGTTCGCCTGATAGTAAGCAGTATGTGTACCGAGTTTGGTTGCAGTCGGTCCACTAGTTTAGGAGGAGGTGCAGGAAGATTGCTTGCATGGTTTTGCAGTAATTCAAGCATATCGTAGTTTACGACTTCGTGTCTCCTGTAGCGTGAGTGGTAGGTCTTTAATTCATGACAGCGGGTGTTCGTCTGATTGTAAGCAGTATGTGTACCGAGTTGGTTGCAGTCGGCCCACTACTGGAGGAGGAGGTGCAGGAAGATGTCCACGCATGGTTTTGCAGTAATTCAGGAATATCGTAGTTTACGACTTCGTGTCTCCTGTAGCGTGAGTGGTTGGTGTTTAATTCATGACATCGGTTGTTCGCCTGATAGTAAGCAGTATGTGTACCGAGTTTGGTTGCAGTCGGTCCACTACTTTAGGAGGAGGTGCAGTAAGATGGCTCGCATGGTTTTGCAGTACTTCAAGAATATCGTAGTTTACGACTTCGTGTCTCCTGTAGCGTTAGTGGAAGGAGTTTAATTCATGACATCAGTTGTTCGCCTGATAGTAAGCAGCATGTGTACCGAGTTTGGTTGCAGTCGGTCCACTACTTTAGAAGGAGGTGCAGGAAGATGGCTCGCATGGTTTTGCAGTAATTCAAGAATATCGTAGTTTACGGCTTCGTGTCTCCTGTAGCGTGAGTGGTAGGTTTTTAATTCATGACTGCGGTTGTTCGTCTGATAGTAAGCAGTATGTGTACCGAGTTTGGTTGCAGTCGGTCCATTACTTTTGGAGGAGGTGCAGGAAGATCGCTCGCATGGTTTAGCAAGAATATCGTAGTTAACGACTTCGTGTCTTCTGTAGCGTGAGTTTTAAGTGTTTAATTCATGACAGCGGTTGTTCGCCTAATAGTAAGCAGTATGTGTACCGAGTTTGGTTGCAGTCGGTCCTTTATTTTAGGAGGGGGTGCAGGAAGATGGCTTTCATGGTTTTGCAGTAATTCAAGAATATCGTAGTTTACGACTTCGTGTGTCCTGTAGCGTGAGTGGTAGGTGTTTAATTCATGACAGCGGTTGTTCGCCTGATAGTAAGCAGTATGTGTTCCGAGTTTGGTTGCAGTCGGTCCACTACTTTAGGAGGAGGTGCAGGAAGATAGCTCGTATGTTTTTGCAGTAATTCAAGAATATCGTACTTTACGACTTCGTGTCTCCTGTATCGTGAGTGGTAGATTTTTAATTCATGACAGCGGTTGTTCGCCTTATAGTAAGCAGTATGTGTACCGAGTTTGGTTGCAGTCGGTCCACTACTTTAGGGGGAGGTGCAGGAAGATTGCTCGCATGGTTTTGCAGTAATTCAAGAATATCGTAGTTTACGACTTCGTGTCTCCTGTATCGTGAGTTGTAGGTTTTTAATTCATGATAGCGGTTGTTCGCCTGATAGTAAGCAGCATGTGTACCGAGTTTGGTTGCAGTCGGTCCACTACTTTAGAGGAGGTGCAGGAAGATGGCTCGCATGGATTTGCAGAAATTCAAGAATATCGTAGTTTACGACTTCGGGTCTCCTGTAGCGTGAGTGGTAGGTGTCTAATTCATGACAGCGGTCGTTCGCCTGATAGTAAGCAGTATGTGTACCGATTTAGGTTGCAGTCGGTCCACTACTTTTGGAGGAGTTGCAGGAAGATGGCTTTCAAGGTTTTGTAGTAATTCAAGAATATCGTAGTTTACGACTTCGTGTGTCCTGTAGCGTGAGTGGTAGGTGTTTAATTCATGACAGCGGATGTTCGCGTGGTTGTAAGCAGTATGGGTACCGAGTTTGGTTTCAGTCGGTCAACTACGTTAGGAGGAGGTGCAGGAAGATGGCTCGCAGTGTTTTGCAGTAATTCAAGAATGTCGTAGTTTACGACTTCGTGTCTCCTGTAGCGTGAGTGGTAGGTGTTTAACTCATGACAGCGGTTGTTCGCCTGATAGTAAGCAGTATGTGTACCGAGTTTGGCTGCAGTCGGTCCACTACTTTAGGAGGAGGTGCAGAAAGATCGCTCGCATGGTTTTGCAGTAATTCAAGAATATCTTAGTTTACGACTTCGTGTCTCCTGTAGCGTGAGTGGTAGGTGTTTAATTCATGACAGCGGTTTTTCGCCTGATAGTAAGCAGTATGTGTACCGAGTTTGGTTGCAGTCGGTCCACTACTTTAGGAGGAGGTGATGGACGATTGCTCGCATGGTTTTGCAGTAATTCAAGAATTTCGTAGTTTACGACTTCGTGTCTCCTATAGCGTGAATGGTAGGTGTTTAATTCATGACAGCGGTTGTTCGCCTGATAGTAAGTAGTATGTATACCGAGATTGGGTGCAGTAGGTCCAATACTTTTGGAGGAGGTGCAGGAAGATGGCTCGCATGCTTTTGCAGTAATTCAAGAATATCGTAGTTTACGACTTCCTATCTCCTGTAGCATCATTGGTAGGTGTTTAATTCATGACAGCGGTTGTTCGCCTGATAGTAAGCAGTATGTGTACCGAGTCTGATTGCAGTCGGTCCACTACTTAAGGAGGAGGTGCAGGAAGATGGCTCGCATGGTTTTGCAGTAATTCATGAATATCGTAGTTTACGACTTCGTGTCTCCTGCGGCGTAAGTGGTAGGTGTTTAATTCATTACAGCGGTTGTTCGCCTGATAGTAAGCAGTATGTGTACCGAGTTTGGTTGCAGTCGGTCCACTACTTTAGGAGGAGGTGCAGGAAGATTGCAAGCATGGTTTTGCAGTAATTCAAGAATATCGTAGTTTACGACTTCGTGTCTCCTGTAGCGTGAGTGATAGGTGTTTACTTCATGACAGCGGTTGTTCGTCTGATAGTAAGCAGTATGTGTACCGAGTTTGGTTGCAGTCGGTCCACTACTGGAGGAGGAACTGCAGGAAGATGGCTCGCATGGTGTTGCAGTAATTCAAGAATATCGTAGTTTACGACTTCGTGTCTCCTGTAGCGTGAGTGGTAGGTATTTAATTCATGACAGCGGGTGTTCGCCTGATAGTAAGCAGTATGTGTACAGAGTTTGGTTGCTGTCGGTCCACTACTTTAGGAGGAGGTGCAGGAAGATGGCTCGCATGGTTTTGCAGTAATTCAAGAGTATCGTAGTTTACGAAATCGTGTCTCCTGTAGCGTGAGTGGTAGGTGTTTAATTCATGACAGCGGGTGTTCGCCTGATAGTAAGCAGTATGCGTATCGAGTTTGGTTGCAGTCGGTCCACTACTTTAGGAGGAGGTGCAGGAAGATTGCTCGCATGGTTTTGCAGTAATTCAAGAATATCGTAGTTTACGACTTCGTATCTCCTGTAGCATCAGTGGTAGGTGTTTAATTCATGACAGCGGTTGTTCGCCTGATAGTAAGCAGTATGTGTACCGTGTTTGGTTGCAGTCGGTCCAATACTTTAGGAGGAGGTGCAGGAAGATTGCTCGCATGCTTTTGCAGTAATTCAAGAATATCGTAGTTTACGACTTCGGGTCTCCTGTAGCGTGAGTGGTAGGTGTTTAATTCAAGACAGCGGTTGTTCGCCTGACAGTAAGCAGTATGTGTACCGAGTTTGGTTGCAGTCGGTCCACTACTTTAGGAGGAGGTGCAGGAAGATGGCTCGCATGGTTTTGCAGTAATTCAAGAATATCGTAGTTTACGACTTCGTGTCTCCTGTAGCGTGAGTGGTAGGTGTTTAATTCATGACAGCGGTTGTTCGCCTGATAGTACGCAGTATGTGTACCGAGTTTGGTTTCAGTCGGTCCACTAGTTTAGGAGGAGGTGCAGGAAGATGGCTCGCATGGTTTTGCAGTAATTTAAGAATGTCGTAGTTTACGACTTCGTGTCTCCTGTAGCGTGAGTGGTAGGTGTTTAATTCATGACAGCGGTTGTTCGCCTGATAGTAAGCCGTATGTGTACCGAGTTTGGTTGCAGTCGGTCCACTACTTTAGGAGGAGGTGCAGGAAGATGGCTCGCATGGTTTTGCAGTAATTCAAGAATATTGTAGTTTACGACTTCGTGTCTCCTGTAGCGTGAGTGGTAGGTGTTTAATTCATGACAGCGGTTGTTCGCCTGATAGTACGCAGTATGTGTACCGAGTTTGGTTTCAGTCGGTCCACTAGTTTAGGAGGAGGTGCAGGAAGATGGCTCGCATGGTTTTGCAGTAATTCAAGAGTATCGTAGTTTACGAATTCGTGTCTCCTGTAGCGTGAGTGGTAGGTGTTTAATTCATGACAGCGGGTGTTCGCCTGATAGTAAGCAGTATGCGTATCGAGTTTGGTTGCAGTCGGTCCACTACTTTAGGAGGAGGTGCAGGAAGATTGCTCGCATGGTTTCGCAGTAATTCAAGAATATCGTAGTTTACGACTTCGTATCTCCTGTAGCATCAGTGGTAGGTGTTTAATTCATGACAGCGGTTGTTCGCCTGATAGTAAGCAGTATGTGTACCGAGTTTGGTTGCAGTCGGTCCAATACTTTAGGAGGAGGTGCAGGAAGATTGCTCGCATGCTTTTGCAGTAATTCAAGAATATCGTAGTTTACGACTTCGGGTCTCCTGTAGCGTGAGTGGTAGGTGTTTAATTCAAGACAGCGGTTGTTCGCCTGACAGTAAGCAGTATGTGTACCGAGTTTGGTTGCAGTCGGTCCACTACTTTAGGAGGAGGTGCAGGAAGATGGCTCGCATGGATTTGCAGTAATTCAAGAATATTGTAGTTTACGACTTCGTGTCTCCTGTAGCGTGAGTGGTAGGTGTTTAATTCATGACAGCGGTTGTTCGCCTGATAGTACGCAGTATGTGTACCGAGTTTGGTTTCAGTCGGTCCACTAGTTTAGGAGGAGGTGCAGGAAGATGGCTCGCATGGTTTTGCAGTAATTCAAGAGTATCGTAGTTTACGAATTCGTGTCTCCTGTAGCGTGAGTGGTAGGTGTTTAATTCATGACAGCGGGTGTTCGCCTGATAGTAAGCAGTATGCGTATCGAGTTTGGTTGCAGTCGGTCCACTACTTTAGGAGGAGGTGCAGGAAGATTGCTCGCATGGTTTCGCAGTAATTCAAGAATATCGTAGTTTACGACTTCGTATCTCCTGTAGCATCAGTGGTAGGTGTTTAATTCATGACAGCGGTTGTTCGCCTGATAGTAAGCAGTATGTGTACCGAGTTTGGTTGCAGTCGGTCCAATACTTTAGGAGGAGGTGCAGGAAGATTGCTCGCATGCTTTTGCAGTAATTCAAGAATATCGTAGTTTACGACTTCGGGTCTCCTGTAGCGTGAGTGGTAGGTGTTTAATTCAAGACAGCGGTTGTTCGCCTGACAGTAAGCAGTATGTGTACCGAGTTTGGTTGCAGTCGGTCCACTACTTTAGGAGGAGGTGCAGGAAGATGGCTCGCATGGTTTTGCAGTAATTCAAGAATATTGTAGTTTACGACTTCGTGTCTCCTGTAGCGTGAGTGGTAGGTGTTTAATTCATGACAGCGGTTGTTCGCCTGATAGTACGCAGTATGTGTACCGAGTTTGGTTTCAGTCGGTCCACTAGTTTAGGAGGAGGTGCAGGAAGATGGCTCGCATGGTTTTGCAGTAATTCAAGAATGTCGTAGTTTACGACTTCGTGTCTCCTGTAGCGTGAGTGGTAGGTGTTTAATTCATGACAGCGGTTGTTCGCCTGATAGTAAGCCGTATGTGTACCGAGTTTGGTTGCAGTCGGTCCACTACTTTAGGAGGAGGTGCAGGAAGATGGCTTGCATGGATTTGCAGTAATTCAAGAATATTGTAGTTTACGACTTCGTGTCTCCTGTAGCGTGAGTAGTAGGTGTTTAATTCATGACAGCGGTTGTTCGCCTGATAGTACGCAGTATATGTACCGAGTTTGGTTTCAGTCGGTCCACTAGTTTAGGAGGAGGTGCAGGAAGATGGCTCGCATGGTTTTGCAGTAATTCAAGAATGTCGTAGTTTACGACTTCGTGTCTCCTGTAGCGTGAGTGGTAGGTGTTTAATTCATGACAGCGGTTGTTCGCCTGATAGTAAGCCGTATGTGTACCGAGTTTGGTTGCAGTCGGTCCACTACTTTAGGAGGAGGTGCAGGAAGATGGCTCGCATGGTTTTGCAGTAATTCAAGAATATTGTAGTTTACGACTTCGTGTCTCCTGTAGCGTGAGTGGTAGGTGTTTAATTCATGACAGCGGTTGTTCGCCTGATAGTACGCAGTATGTGTACCGAGTTTGGTTTCAGTCGGTCCACTAGTTTAGGAGGAGGTGCAGGAAGATTGCTCGCATGGTTTTTGCAGTTATTCAAGAATATCGTAGTTTACGACTTCGTGTCTCCTGTAGTGTGAGTGGTAGGTGTTTAATTCATGACAGCGATTGTTCGTCTGATAGTAAGCAGTATGTGTACCTAGTTTGGTTGCAGTCAGTCGAATACTTTAGGAGGAGGTGCAGGAAGATGGCTCGCATGGTTTTGCAGTATTTCACGAATATCGTAGTTTACGACTTCGTGTCTCCTGTAGCGTGAGTGGTAGGTGTTTTATTCTTGACAGCGGTTGTTCGCCTGATAGTAAGCAGTATGTGTACCGAGTTTGGTTGCAGTCGGTCCACTACTGGAGGAGGAGGTGCAGGAAGATGGCCCGCATTGTTTTGCTGTAATTCAAGAACATCGTAGTTTACGACTTCGTGTCTCCTGTAGCGTGAGTGATAGATGATTAATTCATGACAGCGGTTGTTCGCCTGAGAGTAAGCAGTATGTGTACCGAGTTTGGTTGCAGTCGGTCCACTACTTTAGGAGGAGGTGCAGGAAGATGGCTCGCATGGCTTTGCAGTAATTCAAGAATATCGTAGTTTACGACTTCGTGTCGCCTGTAGCGTGAGTGTTAAGTGTTTAATTCATGACAGCGGTTGTTCGCCTGATAGTAAGCAGTATGTGTACCGAGTTTGGTTGCAGTCGGTCCACTAGTTTAGGAGGAGGTGCAGGAAGATTGCTTGCATGGTTTTGCAGTAATTCAAGCATATCGTAGTTAACGACTTCGTGTCTCCTGTAGCGTGAGTGGTAGGTCTTTAATTCATGACAGCGGGTGTTCGCCTGATTGTAAGCAGTATGTGTACCGAGTTGGTTGCAGTCGGCCCACTACTGGAGGAGGAGGTGCAGGAAGATGTCCACGCATGGTTTTGCAGTAATTCAAGAATATCGTAGTTTACGACTTCGTGTCTCCTGTAGCGTGAGTGGTTGGTGTTTAATTCATGACATCGGTTGTTCGCCTGATAGTAAGCAGTATGTGTACCGAGTTTGGTTGCAGTCGGTCCACTACTTTAGGAGGAGGTGCAGTAAGATGGCTCGCATGGTTTTGCAGTAATTCAAGAATATCGTAGTTTACGACTTCGTGTCTCCTGTAGCGTTAGTGGAAGGAGTTTAATTCATGACATCAGTTGTTCGCCTGATAGTAAGCAGCATGTGTACCGAGTTTGGTTGCAGTCGGTCCACTACTTTAGAAGGAGATGCAGGAAGATGGCTCGCATGGTTTTGCAGTAATTCAAGAATATCGTAGTTTACGGCTTCGTGTCTCCTGTAGCGTGAGTGGTAGGTTTTTAATTCATGACTGCGGTTGTTCGTCTGATAGTAAGCAGTATGTGTACCGAGTTTGGTTGCAGTCGGTCCACTACTTTTGGAGGAGGTGCAGGAAGATCGCTCGCATGGTTTAGCAAGAATATCGTAGTTAACGACTTCGTGTCTTCTGTAGCGGGAGTTTTAAGTGTTTAATTCATGACAGCGGTTGTTCGCCTAATATTAAGCAGTATGTGTACCGAGTTTGGTTGCAGTCGGTCCTTTATTTTAGGAGGGGGTGCAGGAAGATGGCTTTCATGGTTTTGCAGTAATTCAAGAATATCGTAGTTTACGACTTCGTGTGTCCTGTAGCGTGAGTGGTAGGTGTTTAATTCATGACAGCGCTTGTTCGCCTGATAGTAAGCAGTATGTGTTCCGAGTTTGGTTGCAGTCGGTCCACTACTTTAGGAGGAGGTGCAGGAAGATGGCTCGTATGTTTTTGCAGTAATTCAAGAATATCGTATTTTACGACTTCGTGTCTCCTGTATCGTGAGTGGTAGATTTTTAATTCATGACAGCGGTTGTTCGCCTTATAGTAAGCAGTATGTGTACCGAGTTTGGTTGCAGTCGGTCCACTACTTTAGGGGGAGGTGCAGGAAGATTGCTCGCATGGTTTTGCAGTAATTCAAGAATATCGTAGTTTACGACTTCGTGTCTCCTGTATCGTGAGTTGTAGGTTTTTAATTCATGATAGCGGTTGTTCGCCTGATAGTAAGCAGCATGTGTACCGAGTTTGGTTGCAGGCGGTCCACTACTTTAGAGGAGGTGCAGGAAGATGGCTCGCATGGATTTGCAGAAATTCAAGAATATCGTAGTTTACGACTTCGGGTCTCCTGTAGCGTGAGTGGTAGGTGTCTAATTCATGACAGCGGTCGTTCGCCTGATAGTAAGCAGTATGTGTACCGATTTTGGTTGCAGTCGGTCCACTACTTTTGGAGGAGTTGCAGGAAGATGGCTTTCAAGGTTTTGTAGTAATTCAAGAATATCGTAGTTTACGACTTCGTGTGTCCTGTAGCGTGAGTGGTAGGTGTTTAATTCATGACAGCGGTTGTTCGCGTGATTGTAAGCAGTATGGGTACCGAGTTTGGTTTCAGTCGGTCAACTACTTTAGGAGGAGGTGCAGGAAGATGGCTCGCAGTGTTTTGCAGTAATTCAAGAATGTCGTAGTTTACGACTTCGTGTCTCCTGTAGCGTGAGTGGTAGGTGTTTAATTCATGACAGCGGTTGTTCGCCTGATAGTAAGCAGTATGTGTACCGAGTTTGGCTGCAGTCGGTCTACTACTTTAGGAGGAGGTGCAGAAAGATCGCTCGCATGGTTTTGCAGTAATTCAAGAATATCTTAGTTTACGACTTCGTGTCTCCTGTAGCGTGAGTGGTAGATGTTTAATTCATGACAGCGGTTTTTCGCCTGATAGTAAGCAGTATGTGTACTGAGTTTGGTTGCAGTCGGTCCACTACTTTAGGAGGAGGTGCAGGAAGATTGCAAGCATGGTTTTGCAGTAATTCAAGAATATCGTAGTTTACGACTTCGTGTCTCCTGTAGCGTGAGTGGTAGGTGTTTAATTCATGACAGCGGTTGTTCGCCTGACAGTAAGCAGTATGTGTACCGAGTTTGGTTGAAGTCGGTCCACTACTTTTGGAGGAGGTGCAGGATGATGGCTCGCATGGTTTTGCAGTAATTCAAGAATATCGTAGTTTACGACTTCGTGTCTCCTGTAGCGTGAGTGATAGGTGTTTACTTCATGACAGCGGTTGTTCGTCTGATAGTAAGCAGTATGTGTACCGAGTTTGGTTGCAGTCGGTCCACTACTGGAGGAGGAACTGCAGGAAGATGGCTCGCATGGTATTGCAGTAATTCAAGAATATCGTAGTTTACGACTTCGTGTCTCCTGTAACGTGAGTGGTAGGTATTTAATTCATGACAGCGGGTGTTCGCCTGATAGTAAGCAGTATGTGTACAGAGTTTGGTTGCTGTCGGTCCACTACTTTAGGAGGAGGTGCAGGAAGATGGCTCGCATGGTTTTGCAGTAATTCAAGAGCTATCGTAGTTTACGAATTCGTGTCTCCTGTAGCGTGAGTGGTAGGTGTTTAATTCATGACAGCGGGTGTTCGCCTGATAGTAAGCAGTATGCGTATCGAGTTTGGTTGCAGTCGGTCCACTACTTTAGGAGGAGGTGCAGGAAGATTGCTCGCATGGTTTTGCAGTAATTCAAGAATATCGTAGTTTACGACTTCGTATCTCCTGTAGCATCAGTGATAGGTGTTTAATTCATGACAGCGGTTGTTCGCCTGATAGTAAGCAGTATGTGTACCGAGTTTGGTTGCAGTCGGTCCAATACTTTAGGAGGATGTGCAGGAAGATTGCTCGCATGCTTTTGCAGTAATTCAAGAATATCGTAGTTTACGACTTCGGGTCTCCTGTAGCGTGAGTGGTAGGTGTTTAATTCAAGACAGCGGTTGTTCGCCTGACAGTAAGCAGTATGTGTACCGAGTTTGGTTGCAGTCGGTCCACTACTTTAGGAGGAGGTGCAGGAAGATGGCTCGCATGGTTTTGCAGTAATTCAAGAATATTGTAGTTTACGACTTCGTGTCTCCTGTAGCGTGAGTGATAGGTGTTTAATTCATGACAGCGGTTGTTCGCCTGATAGTACGCAGAATGTGTACCGAGTTTGGTTTCAGTCGGTCCACTAGTTTAGGAGGAGGTGCAGGAAGATGGCTCGCATGGTTTTGCAGTAATTCAAGAATGTCGTAGTTTACGACTTCGTGTCTCCTTTAGCGTGAGTGGTAGGTGTTTAATTCATGACAGCGGTTGTTCGCCTGATAGTAAGCCGTATGTGTACCGAGTTTGGTTGCAGTCGGTCCACTAGTTTAGGAGGAGGTGCAGGAAGATGGCTCGCATGGTTTTGCAGTAATTCAAGAATATTGTAGTTTACGACTTCGTGTCTCCTGTAGCGTGAGTGGTAGGTGTTTAATTCATGACAGCGGTTGTTCGCCTGATAGTACGCAGTATGTGTACCGAGTTTGGTTTCAGTCGGTCCACTAGTTTAGGAGGAGGTGCAGGAAGATGGCTCGCATGGTTTTGCAGTTATTCAAGAATATCGTAGTTTACGACTTCGTGTCTCCTGTAGTGTGAGTGGTAGGTGTTTAATTCATGACAGCGGTTGTTCGTCTGATAGTAAGCAGTATGTGTACCTAGTTTGGTTGCAGTCAGTCCAATACTTTAGGAGGAGGTGCAGGAAGATGGCTCGCATGGTTTTGCAGTATTTCACGAATATCGTAGTTTACGACTTCGTGTCTCCTGTAGCGTGAGTGGTAGGTGTTTTATTCTTGACAGCGGTTGTTCGCCTGATAGTAAGCAGTATGTGTACCGAGTTTGGTTGCAGCCGGTCCACTACTGGAGGAGGAGGTGCAGGAAGATGGCCCGCATTGTTTTGCTGTAATTCAAGAACATCGTAGTTTACGACTTCGTGTCTCCTGTAGCGTGAGTGATAGATGATTAATTCATGACAGCGGTTGTTCGCCTGAGAGTAAGCAGTATGTGTGCCGAGTTTGGTTGCAGTCGGTCCACTACTTTAGGAGGAGGTGCAGGAAGATGGCTCGCATGGCTTTGCAGTAATTCAAGAATATCGTAGTTTACGACTTCGTGTCGCCTGTAGCGTGAGTGTTAAGTGTTTAATTCATGACAGCGGTTGTTCGCCTGATAGTAAGCAGTATGTGTACCGAGTTTGGTTGCAGTCGGTCCACTAGTTTAGGAGGAGGTGCAGGAAGATTGCTTGCATGGTTTTGCAGTAATTCAAGCATATCGTAGTTTACGACTTCGTGTCTCCTGTAGCGTGAGTGGTAGGTCTTTAATTCATGACAGCGGGTGTTCGCCTGATTGTCAGCAGTATGTGTACCGAGTTGGTTGCAGTCGGCCCACTACTGGAGGAGGAGGTGCAGGAAGATGTCCACGCATGGTTTTGCAGTAATTCAAGAATATCGTAGTTTACGACTTCGTGTCTCCTGTAGCGTGAGTGGTTGGTGTTTAATTCATGACATCGGTTGTTCGCCTGATAGTAAGCAGTATGAGTACAGAGTTTTGTTGCAGTCGGTCCACTACTGGAGGAGGAACTGCAGGAAGATGGCTCGCATGGTGTTGCAGTAATTCAAGAATATCGTAGTTTACGACTTCGTGTCTCCTGTAGCGTGAGTGGTAGGTCTTTAATTCATGACAGCGGGTGTTCGCCTGATTGTAAGCAGTATGTGTACCGAGTTGGTTGCAGTCGGCCCACTACTGGAGGAGGAGGTGCAGGAAGATGTCCACGCATGGTTTTGCAGTAATTCAAGAATATCGTAGTTTACGACTTCGTGTCTCCTGTAGCGTGAGTGGTTGGTGTTTAATTCATGACATCGGTCGTTCGCCTGATAGTAAGCAGTATGTGTACCGAGTTTGGTTGCAGTCGGTCCACTACTTTAGGAGGAGGTGCAGTAAGATGGCTCGCATGGTTTTGCAGTAATTCAAGAATATCGTAGTTTACGACTTCGTATCTCCTGTAGCATCAGTGATAGGTGTTTAATTCATGACAGCGGTTGTTCGCCTGATAGTAAGCAGTATGTGTACCGAGTTTGGTTGCAGTCGGTCCAATACTTTAGGAGGAGGTGCAGGAAGATTGCTCGCATGCTTTTGCAGTAATTCAAGAATATCGTAGTTTACGACTTCGGGTCTCCTGTAGCGTGAGTGGTAGGTGTTTAATACAAGACAGCGGTTGTTCGCCTGACAGTAAGCAGTATGTGTACCGAGTTTGGTTGCAGTCGGTCCACTACTTTAGGAGGAGGTGCAGGAAGATTGCTCGCATGGTTTTGCAGTAATTCAAGAATATTGTAGTTTACGACTTCGTGTCTCCTGTAGCGTGAGTGATAGGTGTTTAATTCATGACAGCGGTTGTTCGCCTGATAGTACGCAGTATGTGTACCGAGTTTGGTTTCAGTCGGTCCACTAGTTTAGGAGGAGGTGCAGGAAGATGGCTCGCATGGTTTTGCAGTAATTCAAGAATGTCGTAGTTTATGACTTCGTGTCTCCTGTAGCGTGAGTGGTAGGTGTTTAATTCATGACAGCGGTTGTTCGCCTGATAGTAAGCCGTATGTGTACCGAGTTTGGTTGCAGTCGGTCCACTACTTTAGGAGGAGGTGCAGGAAGATGGCTCGCATGGTTTTGCAGTAATTCAAGAATATTGTAGTTTACGACTTCGTGTCTCCTGTAGCGTGAGTGGTAGGTGTTTAATTCATGACAGCGGTTGTTCGCCTGATAGTACGCAGTATGTGTACCGAGTTTGGTTTCAGTCGGTCCACTAGTTTAGGAGGAGGTGCAGGAAGATGGCTCGCATGGTTTTGCAGTTATTCAAGAATATCGTAGTTTACGACTTCGTGTCTCCTGTAGTGTGAGTGGTAGGTGTTTAATTCATGACAGCGGTTGTTCGTCTGATAGTAAGCAGTATGTGTACCTAGTTTGGTTGCAGTCAGTCCAATACTTTAGGAGGAGGTGCAGGAAGATGGCTCTCATGGTTTTGCAGTATTTCACGAATATCGTAGTTTACGACTTCGTGTCTCCTGTAGCGTGAGTGGTAGGTGTTTTATTATTGACAGCGGTTGTTCGCCTGATAGTAAGCAGTATGTGTACCGAGTTTGGTTGCAGCCGGTCCACTACTGGAGGAGGAGGTGCAGGAAGATGGCCCGCATTGTTTTGCTGTAATTCAAGAACATCGTAGTTTACGACTTCGTGTCTCCTGTAGCGTGAGTGATAGATGATTAATTCATGACAGCGGTTGTTCGCCTGAGAGTAAGCAGTATGTGTACCGAGTTTGGTTGCAGTCGGTCCACTACTTTAGGAGGAGGTGCAGGAAGATGGCTCGCATGGCTTTGCAGTAATTCAAGAATATCGTAGTTTACGACTTCGTGTCGCCTGTAGCGTGAGTGTTAAGTGTTTAATTCATGACAGCGGTTGTTCGCCTGATAGTAAGGAGTATGTGTACCGAGTTTGGTTGCAGTCGGTCCACTAGTTTAGGAGGAGGTGCAGGAAGATTTCTTGCATGGTTTTGCAGTAATTCAAGCATATCGTAGTTTACGACTTCGTGTCTCCTGTAGCGTGAGTGGTAGGTCTTTAATTCATGACAGCGGGTGTTCGCCTGATTGTAAGCAGTATGTGTACCGAGTTGGTTGCAGTCGGCCCACTACTGGAGGAGGAGGTGCAGGAAGATGTCCACGCATGGTTTTGCAGTAATTCAAGAATATCGTAGTTTACGACTTCGTCTCTCCTGTAGCGTGAGTGGTTGGTGTTTAATTCATGACATCGGTTGTTCGCCTGATAGTAAGCAGTATGTGTACCGAGTTTGGTTGCAGTCGGTCCACTACTTTAGGAGGAGGTGCAGTAAGATGGCTCGCATGGTTTTGCAGTAATTCAAGAATATCGTAGTTTACGACTTCCTGTCTCCTGTAGCGTTAGTGGAAGGAGTTTAATTCATGACATCAGTTGTTCGCCTGATAGTAAGCAGCATGTGTACCGAGTTTGGTTGCAGTCGGTCCACTACTTTAGAAGGAGGTGCAGGAAGATGGCTCGCATGGTTTTGCAGTAATTCAAGAATATCGTAGTTTACGGCTTCGTGTCTCCTGTAGCGTGAGTGGTAGGTTTTTAATTCATGACTGCGGTTGTTCGTCTGATAGTAAGTAGTATGTGTACCGAGTTTGGTTGCAGTCGGTCCACTACTTTAGGAGGAGGTGCAGGAAGATGGCTCGCAGTGTTTTGCAGTAATTCAAGAATATCGTAGTTTACGGCTTCGTGTCTCCTGTAGCGTGAGTGGTAGGTTTTTAATTCATGACTGCGGTTGTTCGCCTTATAGTAAGCAGAATGTGTACCGAGTTTGGTTGCAGTCGGTCCACTACTTTAGGAGGAGGTGCAGGAAGATGGCTCGCATGGTTTTGCAAGAGTATCGTAGTTTACGACTTCGTGTCTCCTGTAGCGTGAGTGGTAGGAGTTTAATTCATGACAGCAGCTGTTCGCCTGATAGTAAGCAGCATGTGTACCGAGTTTGGTTGCAGTCGGTCCACTACTTTAGAAGGAGGTGCAGAAAGATGGCTCGCATGGTTTTGCAGTAATTCAAGAATATCGTAGTTTACGACTTTGTGTCTCCTGTAGAGTGAGTGGTTGGTGTTTAATTCATGACATGGGTTGTTCGCCTGATAGTAAGCAGCATGTGTAAAGAGTTTGGTTGCAGTCGGTCCACTACTTCAGAAGGAGGTGCAGGAAGATGTCTCGCATGGTTTTGCAGTAATTCAAGAATATCGTAGTTTACGACTTCGTATCTCCTGTAGCATCAGTGATAGGTGTTTAATTCATGACAGCGGTTGTTCGCCTGATAGTAAGCAGTATGTGTACCGAGTTTGGTTGCAGTCGGTCCAATACTTTAGGAGGATGTGCAGGAAGATTGCTCGCATGCTTTTGCAGTAATTCAAGAATATCGTAGTTTACGACTTCGGGTCTCCTGTAGCGTGAGTGGTAGGTGTTTATTTCAAGACAGCGGTTGTTCGCCTGACAGTAAGCAGTATGTGTACCGCGTTTGGTTGCAGTCGGTCCACTACTTTAGGAGGAGGTGCAGGAAGATGGCTCGCATGGTTTTGCAGTAATTCAAGAATATTGTAGTTTACGACTTCGTGTCTCCTGTAGCGTGAGTGATAGGTGTTTAATTCATGACAGCGGTTGTTCGCCTGATAGTACGCAGAATGTGTACCGAGTTTGGTTTCAGTCGGTCCACTAGTTTAGGAGGAGGTGCAGGAAGATGGCTCGCATGGTTTTGCAGTAATTCAAGAATGTCGTAGTTTACGACTTCGTGTCTCCTTTAGCGTGAGTGGTAGGTGTTTAATTCATGACAGCGGTTGTTCGCCTGATAGTAAGCCGTATGTGTACCGAGTTTGGTTGCAGTCGGTCCACTAGTTTAGGAGGAGGTGCAGGAAGATGGCTCGCATGGTTTTGCAGTAATTCAAGAATATTGTAGTTTACGACTTCGTGTCTCCTGTAGCGTGAGTGGTAGGTGTTTAATTCATGACAGCGGTTGTTCGCCTGATAGTACGCAGTATGTGTACCGAGTTTGGTTTCAGTCGGTCCACTAGTTTAGGAGGAGGTGCAGGAAGATGGCTCGCATGGTTTTGCAGTTATTCAAGAATATCGTAGTTTACGACTTCGTGTCTCCTGTAGTGTGAGTGGTAGGTGTTTAATTCATGACAGCGGTTGTTCGTCTGATAGTAAGCAGTATGTGTACCTAGTTTGGTTGCAGTCAGTCCAATACTTTAGGAGGAGGTGCAGGAAGATGGCTCGCATGGTTTTGCAGTATTTCACGAATATCGTAGTTTACGACTTCGTGTCTCCTGTAGCGTGAGTGGTAGGTGTTTTATTCTTGACAGCGGTTGTTCGCCTGATAGTAAGCAGTATGTGTACCGAGTTTGGTTGCAGCCGGTCCACTACTGGAGGAGGAGGTGCAGGAAGATGGCCCGCATTGTTTTGCTGTAATTCAAGAACATCGTAGTTTACGACTTCGTGTCTCCTGTAGCGTGAGTGATAGATGATTAATTCATGACAGCGGTTGTTCGCCTGAGAGTAAGCAGTATGTGTGCCGAGTTTGGTTGCAGTCGGTCCACTACTTTAGGAGGAGGTGCAGGAAGATGGCTCGCATGGCTTTGCAGTAATTCAAGAATATCGTAGTTTACGACTTCGTGTCGCCTGTAGCGTGAGTGTTAAGTGTTTAATTCATGACAGCGGTTGTTCGCCTGATAGTAAGCAGTATGTGTACCGAGTTTGGTTGCAGTCGGTCCACTAGTTTAGGAGGAGGTGCAGGAAGATTGCTTGCATGGTTTTGCAGTAATTCAAGCATATCGTAGTTTACGACTTCGTGTCTCCTGTAGCGTGAGTGGTAGGTCTTTAATTCATGACAGCGGGTGTTCGCCTGATTGTAAGCAGTATGTGTACCGAGTTGGTTGCAGTCGGCCCACTACTGGAGGAGGAGGTGCAGGAAGATGTCCACGCATGGTTTTGCAGTAATTCAAGAATATCGTAGTTTACGACTTCGTGTCTCCTGTAGCGTGAGTGGTTGGTGTTTAATTCATGACATCGGTTGTTCGCCTGATAGTAAGCAGTATGAGTACAGAGTTTGGTTGCAGTCGGTCCACTACTGGAGGAGGAACTGCAGGAAGATGGCTCGCATGGTGTTGCAGTAATTCAAGAATATCGTAGTTTACGACTTCGTGTCTCCTGTAGCGTGAGTGGTAGGTCTTTAATTCATGACAGCGGGTGTTCGCCTGATTGTAAGCAGTATGTGTACCGAGTTGGTTGCAGTCGGCCCACTACTGGAGGAGGAGGTGCAGGAAGATGTCCACGCATGGTTTTGCAGTAATTCAAGAATATCGTAGTTTACGACTTCGTGTCTCCTGTAGCGAGAGTGGTTGGTGTTTAATTCATGACATCGGTCGTTCGCCTGATAGTAAGCAGTATGTGTACCGAGTTTGGTTGCAGTCGGTCCACTACTTTAGGAGGAGGTGCAGTAAGATGGCTCGCATGGTTTTGCAGTAATTCAAGAATATCGTAGTTTACGACTTCGTATCTCCTGTAGCATCAGTGATAGGTGTTTAATTCATGACAGCGGTTGTTCGCCTGATAGTAAGCAGTATGTGTACCGAGTTTGGTTGCAGTCGGTCCAATACTTTAGGAGGAGGTGCAGGAAGATTGCTCGCATGCTTTTGCAGTAATTCAAGAATATCGTAGTTTACGACTTCGGGTCTCCTGTAGCGTGAGTGGTAGGTGTTTAATTCAAGACAGCGGTTGTTCGCCTGACAGTAAGCAGTATGTGTACCGAGTTTGGTTGCAGTCGGTCCACTACTTTAGGAGGAGGTGCAGGAAGATTGCTCGCATGGTTTTGCAGTAATTCAAGAATATTGTAGTTTACGACTTCGTGTCTCCTGTAGCGTGAGTGATAGGTGTTTAATTCATGTCAGCGGTTGTTCGCCTGATAGTACGCAGTATGTGTACCGAGTTTGGTTTCAGTCGGTCCACTAGTTTAGGAGGAGGTGCAGGAAGATGGCTCGCATGGTTTTGCAGTAATTCAAGAATGTCGTAGTTTATGACTTCGTGTCTCCTGTAGCGTGAGTGGTAGGTGTTTAATTCATGACAGCGGTTGTTCGCCTGATAGTAAGCCGTATGTGTACCGAGTTTGGTTGCAGTCGGTCCACTACTTTAGGAGGAGGTGCAGGAAGATGGCTCGCATGGTTTTGCAGTAATTCAAGAATATTGTAGTTTACGACTTCGTGTCTCCTGTAGCGTGAGTGGTAGGTGTTTAATTCATGACAGCGGTTGTTCGCCTGATAGTACGCAGTATGTGTACCGAGTTTGGTTTCAGTCGGTCCACTAGTTTAGGAGGAGGTGCAGGAAGATGGCTCGCATGGTTTTGCAGTTATTCAAGAATATCGTAGTTTACGACTTCGTGTCTCCTGTAGTGTGAGTGGTAGGTGTTTAATTCATGACAGCGGTTGTTCGTCTGATAGTAAGCAGTATGTGTACCTAGTTTGGTTGCAGTCAGTCCAATACTTTAGGAGGAGGTGCAGGAAGATGGCTCTCATGGTTTTGCAGTATTTCACGAATATCGTAGTTTACGACTTCGTGTCTCCTGTAGCGTGAGTGGTAGGTGTTTTATTCTTGACAGCGGTTGTTCGCCTGATAGTAAGCAGTATGTGTACCGAGTTTGGTTGCAGCCGGTCCACTACTGGAGGAGGAGGTGCAGGAAGATGGCCCGCATTGTTTTGCTGTAATTCAAGAACATCGTAGTTTACGACTTCGTGTCTCCTGTAGCGTGAGTGATAGATGATTAATTCATGACAGCGGTTGTTCGCCTGAGAGTAAGCAGTATGTGTACTGAGTTTGGTTGCAGTCGGTCCACTACTTTAGGAGGAGGTGCAGGAAGATGGCTCGCATGGCTTTGCAGTAATTCAAGAATATCGTAGTTTACGACTTCGTGTCGCCTGTAGCGTGAGTGTTAAGTGTTTAATTCATGACAGCGGTTGTTCGCCTGATAGTAAGGAGTATGTGTACCGAGTTTGGTTGCAGTCGGTCCACTAGTTTAGGAGGAGGTGCAGGAAGATTTCTTGCATGGTTTTGCAGTAATTCAAGCATATCGTAGTTTACGACTTCGTGTCTCCTGTAGCGTGAGTGGTAGGTCTTTAATTCATGACAGCGGGTGTTCGCCTGATTGTAAGCAGTATGTGTACCGAGTTGGTTGCAGTCGGCCCACTACTGGAGAAGGAGGTGCAGGAAGATGTCCACGCATGGTTTTGCAGTAATTCAAGAATATCGTAGTTTACGACTTCGTGTCTCCTGTAGCGTGAGTGGTTGGTGTTTAATTCATGACATCGGTTGTTCGCCTGATAGTAAGCAGTATGTGTACCGAGTTTGGTTGCAGTCGGTCCACTACTTTAGGAGGAGGTGCAGTAAGATGGCTCGCATGGTTTTGCAGTAATTCAAGAATATCGTAGTTTACGACTTCCTGTCTCCTGTAGCGTTAGTGGAAGGAGTTTAATTCATGACATCAGTTGTTCGCCTGATAGTAAGCAGCATGTGTACCGAGTTTGGTTGCAGTCGGTCCACTACTTTAGAAGGAGGTGCAGGAAGATGGCTCGCATGGTTTTGCAGTAATTCAAGAATATCGTAGTTTACGGCTTCGTGTCTCCTGTAGCGTGAGTGGTAGGTTTTTAATTCATGACTGCGGTTGTTCGTCTGATAGTAAGTAGTATGTGTACCGAGTTTGGTTGCAGTCGGTCCACTACTTTAGGAGGAGGTGCAGGAAGATGGCTCGCAGTGTTTTGCAGTAATTCAAGAATATCGTAGTTTACGGCTTCGTGTCTCCTGTAGCGTGAGTGGTAGGTTTTTAATTCATGACTGCGGTTGTTCGCCTTATAGTAAGCAGAATGTGTACCGAGTTTGGTTGCAGTCGGTCCACTACTTTAGGAGGAGGTGCAGGAAGATGGCTCGCATGGTTTTGCAAGAGTATCGTAGTTTACGACTTCGTGTCTCCTGTAGCGTGAGTGGTAGGAGTTTAATTCATGACAGCAGCTGTTCGCCTGATAGTAAGCAGCATGTGTACCGAGTTTGGTTGCAGTCGGTCCACTACTTTAGAAGGAGGTGCAGAAAGATGGCTCGCATGGTTTTGCAGTAATTCAAGAATATCGTAGTTTACGACTTTGTGTCTCCTGTAGCGTGAGTGGTTGGTGTTTAATTCATGACATGGGTTGTTCGCCTGATAGTAAGCAGCATGTGTAAAGAGTTTGGTTGCAGTCGGTCCACTACTTCAGAAGGAGGTGCAGGAAGATGTCTCGCATGGTTCTGCAGTAATTCAAGAATATCGTAGTTTACGACTTCGTGTCGCCTGTAGCGTGAGTGTTAAGTGTTTAATTCATGACAGCGGTTGTTCGCCTGATAGTGAGCAGTATGTGTACCGAGTTTGGTTGCAGTCGGTCCACTACTTTAGGAGGAGGTGCAGGAAGATTGCTCGCATGTTTTTGCAGTAATTCAAGAATATCGTAGTTTACGACTTCGTGTCTCCTGTAGCGTTAGTGGAAGGAGTTTAATTCATGACAGCAGTTGTTCGCCTGATAGTAAGCAGCATGTGTACCGAGTTTGGTTGCAGTCGGTCCACTACTTTAGAAGGAGGTGCAGGAAGATGGCTCGCATGGTTTTGCAGTAATTCAAGAATATCGTAGTTTACGACTTCGTGTCTCCTGTAGCTTGAGTGGTTGGTATTTAATTCATGACATTGGTTGTTCGCCTGATAGTAAGCAGTTTGTGTACCGAGTTTTGTTGCAGTCGGTCCACTACTTTAGGAGGAGGTGCAGGAAGATGGCTCGCATGGTTTTGCAAGAATATCGTAGTTTACGACTTCGTGTGTCCTGTAGCGTGAGTGGTAGGTGTTTAATTGATGACAGCGGTTGTTCGCCTGATAGTAAGCAGTATGTGTACCTAGCTTGGTTGCAGTCGGTCCACTACTTTAGGAGGAAGTGCCAGAAGATGGCTCGCATGATTTTGCAGTAATTCAAGACTATCGTAATTTACGACTTCGTGTCTCCTGTAGCGTGAGTGGTAGGTGTTTAATTCTTGACTGCGGTTGTTCGCCTGATGGTAGGCAGTATGTGTACCGAGTTTGGTTGCAGTTGGTCCACTACTTTATGAGGAGGTGCAGGAAGATTGCTCGCATGGTTTTGCAGGAATATCGTAGTTTACGACTTCGTGTGTCCTGTAGCGTGAGTGGTAGGTGTTTAATTCATGACAGAGGTTGTTCGCCTGATAGTAAGCAGTATGTGTACCGAGTTTGGTTGCAGTCGGTCCACTACTTTAGGAGGAGGTGCAGGAAGATGGCTCGCATGGTTTTGCAGTAATTCAAGAATATCGTAGTTTATTACTTCGGGTCGCCTGTAGTGTGAATGTTAAGTGTTTAAATCATGACAGCGGTTGTTCGCCTGATAGTAAGCAGTATGTGTATCGAGTTTGGTTGCAGTCGGTCCACTACTTCAGGAGGAGGTGCAGGAAGATGGCTCGCATGGTTTTGCAGTAATTCAAGAATATCGTAGTTTACGACTTCGTGTCTCATGTAGCGTGAGTGGAAGGTGTTTAATTCATGACAGCGTTTGTTCGCCTGATAGTAAGCAGTATGTGTACCGAGTTTGGTTGCAGTCGGTCCACTACTTTAGGAGGAGGTGCAGGAAGATGGCTCGCATGGTTTTGCAGTAATTCAAGAATATCGTAGTTTACGACTTCGAGTCTCCTGTAGCGTGAGTGGTAGGTTTTTAATTCATGACAGCGGTTGTTCGCCTGATAGTAAGCAGTATGAGTACCGAGATTGGTTGCAGTCGGTCCTCTACTTTAGGAGGTGGTGCAGGTAGATGGCTCGCAAGGTTTTTTAGAAATTCAAGAATATCGTAGTTTACGACGTCGTGTCTCCTGTAGCGTGAGTGGTAGGTGTTTAATTCATGACAGCGGTTGTTCGTCTGATAGTAAGCAGTATGTGTACCGAGTTTGGTTGCAGTCGGTCCATTATTTTAGGAGGAGGTGCAGGAATATGGCTTTCATGGTTTTGCAGTAATTCAAGAATAACGTAGTTTACGACTCCGTGTGTCCTGTAGCGTGGGGTGGTAGGTGTTTAATTCATGACAGCGGTTTTTCGCCTGATAGTAAGCAGTATGTGTACCGAGTTTGGTTGCAGTCGGTCCACTACTTTTGGAGGAGGGGCAGGAAGATGGCTCGCATGGTTTTGCAAGAATATCGTAGTTAACGACTTCGTGTCGCCTGTAGCGTGAGTGTTAAGTGTTTAATTCATGACAGCGGTTGTTCGCCTGATAGTAAGCAGTATGTGTACCGAGTTTGGTTGCAGTCGATCCATTAATTCAGGAGGAGGTGCAGGAAGATGGCTTTCATGGTTTTGCAGTAATTCAAGAATATCGTAGTTTACGGCTTCGTGTGTCCTGTAGCGTGAGTGGTAGGTGTTTAATTCATGACAGCGGTTGTTCGCCTGATAGTAAGCAGTATGTGTTCCGAGTTTGATTGCAGACGGTCTACTACTTTAGAAGGAGGTGCAGGAAGATGGCTCGAATGGTTTTGCAGTAATTCAAGAATATCGTAGTTTACGACTTCGTGTCTCCTGTAGTTTGAGTGGTAGGTTTTTAATTCATGACAGCGGTTGTTCGCCTGATAGTATGCAGTACGTGTACCAAGTTTGGTTGCAGTCGGTCCACTACTTTAGAAGGAGGTGCAGGAAGATGGCTCGCATGGTTTTGCAAGAATATCGTAGTTTACGACATCGTGTCTCATGTAGCGTGAGTGGTAGGTTTTTAATTCATGACTGCGGTTGTTCGCCTGATGGTAAGCAGTATGTGTACCGAGTTTGGTTGCAGTTGGTCCATTACTTTATGAGGAGGTGCAGGAAGATGGCTCGCATGGTTTTGCAAGAATATCGTATTTTACGACTTCGTGTGTCCTGTAGCGTGAGTGGTAGGTGTTTAATTCATGACAGAGGTTGTTCGCCTGATAGTAAGCAGTATGTGTACCGAGTTTGGTTGCAGTCGGTCCACTACTTTAGGAGGAGGTGCAGGAAGATGGCTAGCATGGTTTTGCAGTAATTCAAGAATATCGTAGTTTACGACTTCGTGTCTCCTGTAGCGTGAGTGGTAGGAGTTTAATTCTTGACAGCAGTTATTCGCCTGATAGAAAGCAGCATGTGTACCGAGTTTGGTTGCAGTCGGTCCATTATTGTAGGAGGAGGTGCTGGAAGATGGCTTTCATGGTTTTGCAGTAATTCAAGAATATCGTAGTTTACGACTTCGTGTGTCCTGTAGCGTGATTGGTAGGTGTTTAATTCATGACAGCGGTTGTTCGTCTGATAGTAAGCAGTATGTGTACCGAGTTTGGTTGCAGTCGGTCCATTATTTTAGGAGGAGGTGCAGGAATATGGCTTTCATGGTTTTGCAGTAATTCAAGAATATCGTAGTTTACGACTCCGTGTGTCCTGTAGCGTGGGGTGGTAGGTGTTTAATTCATGACAGCGGTTGTTCGCCTGATAGTAAGCAGTATGTGTACCGAGTTTGGTTGCAGTCGGTCCACTACTTTTGGAGGAGGTGCAGGAAGATGGCTCGCATGGTTTTGCAAGAATATCGTAGTTAACGACTTCGTGTCGCCTGTAGCGTGAGTGTTAAGTGTTTAATTCATGACAGCGGTTGTTCGCCTGATAGTAAGCAGTATGTGTACCGAGTTTGGTTGCAGTCGGTCGATTAATTTAGGAGGAGGTGCAGGAAGATGGCTTTCATGGTTTTGCAGTAATTCAAGAATATCGTAGTTTACGGCTTCGTGTGTCCTGTAGCGTGAGTGGTAGGTGTTTAATTCATGACAGCGGTTGTTCGCCTGATAGTAAGCAGTATGTGTTCCGAGTTTGATTGCAGACGGTCCACTACTTTAGAAAGAGGTGCAGGAAGATGGCTCGAATGGTTTTGCAGTAATTCAAGAATATCGTAGTTTACGACTTCGTGTCTCCTGTAGTTTGAGTGGTAGGTTTTTAATTCATGACAGCGGTTGTTCGCCTGATAGTAAGCAGTACGTGTACCAAGTTTGGTTGCAGTCGGTCCACTACTTTAGGAGGAGGTGCAGGAAGATAGCTCGCATGGTTTTGCAAGAATATCGTAGTTTACGACATCGTGTCTCCTGTAGCGTGAGTGGTAGGTTTTTAATTCATGACTGCGGTTGTTCGCCTGATGGTAAGCAGTATGTGTACCGAGTTTGGTTGCAGTTGGTCCATTACTTTATGAGGAGGTGCAGGAAGATGGCTCGCATGGTTTTGCAAGAATATCGTAGTTTACGACTTCGTGTGTCCTGTAGCGTGAGTGGTAGGTGTTTAATTCATGACAGAGGTTGTTCGCCTGATAGTAAGCAGTATGTGTACCGAGTTTGGTTGCAGTCGGTCCACTACTTTAGGAGGAGGTGCAGGAAGATGGCTCGCATGGTTATGCAGTAATTCAAGAATATCGTAGTTTACGACTTCGGGTCGCCTGTAGCGTGAGTGTTAAGTGTTTAATTCATGACAGCGGTTGTTCGCCTGATAGTAAGGAGTATGTGTATCGAGTTTGGTTGCAGTCGGTCCACTACTTCAGGAGGAGGTGCAGGAAGATGGCTCGCATGGTTTTGCAGTAATTCAAGAATATCGTAGTTTACGACTTCGTGTCTCCTGTAGCGTGAGTGGTAGGTGTTTAATTCATGTCAGCGGTTGTTCCCCTGATAGTAAGCAGTATGTGTACCGAGTTTGGTTGCAGTCGGTCCACTACTTTAGGAGGAGGTGCAGGAAGATTGCTCGCATGGTTTTGCAGTAATTCAAGAATATCGTAGTTTACGACTTTGAGTCTCCTGTAGCGTGAGTGGTAGGTTTTTAATTCATGACAGCGGTTGTTCTCCTGATAGTAAGCAGTGTGAGTACCGAGATTGGTTGCAGTCGGTCCTCTACTTTAGGAGGTGGTGCAGGAAGATAGCTCGCATGGTTTTTTAGAAATTCAAGAATATCGTAGTTTACGACGTCGTGTCTCCTGTAGCGTGAGTGGTAGGTGTTTAATTCATGACATCGGTTGTTCGCCTGATAGTAAGCAGTATGTGTTCCGAGTTTGGTTGCAGTCGGTCCACTACTTTAGGAGGTGGTGCAGGAAGATTGCTAGCATGGTTTTGCAGTAATTCAAGAATATCGTAGTTTACGACTTCGTGTGTCCTGTAGCGTGATTGGTAGGTGTTTAATTCATGACAGCGGTTGTTCGCCTGATAGTAAGCAGTATGTGTACCGAGTTTGGTTGCAGTCGGGCCACTACTTTTGGAGGAGGTGCAGGAAGATAGCTCGCATGGTTTTGCAAGAATATCGTAGTTAACGACTTCGTGTCGCCTGTAGCGTGAGGGTTAAGTGTTTAATTCATGACAGCGGTTGTTCGCCTGATAGTAAGCAGTATGTGTACCGAGTTTGGTTGCAGTCGGTCCATTACTTTAGGAGGAGGTGCAGGAAGATGGCTTTCATGGTATTGCAGTAATTCAAGAATATCGTAGTTTACGACTTCGTGTGTCCTGTAGCGTGAGTGGTAGGTGTTTAATTTATATCAGCGGTTGTTCGCCTGATAGTAAGCAGTATGTGAACCGAGTTTGGTTGCAGTCGGTCCACTACTTTAGGAGGAGGAGCAGGAAGATTGCTCGCATGGTTTTGCAGTAATTCAAGATTATCGTAGTTTACGACTTCGTGTCTCCTGTATCGTGAGTGGTAGGTTTTTAATTCATGACAGCGGTTGTTCGCCTGATAGTAAGCAGTATGTGTACCGAGTTTGGTTGCAGTCGGTCACTACTTTAGGAGGAGGTGCAGGAAGATGGCTTTCATGGTTTTGCAGTAATTCAAGAATATCGTAGTTTACGACTTCGTGTCTCCTGTAGCGTGAGTGGTAGGTATTTAATTCATGACAGCGGTTGTTCGCCTGATAGTAAGCAGTATGTGTACGGAGATAGGTTGCAGTCAGTCCACTACTTTAGGAGGAGGTGCAGGAAGATGGCTCGCATGGTTTTGCAGTCACTCAAGAATATCGTAGTTTACGACTTCGTGTCACCTGTGGCGTGAGTGGTAGGTGATTAATTCATGACAGCGGTTGTTCGCCTGATAGTATGCAGTATGTGTACCGAGTTTGGTTGCAGTCGGTCCACTACTGGAGGAGGAGCTGCAGGAAGATGGCTCGCATGGTTTTGCAGTAATTCAAGAATATCGTAGTTTACGACTTCTTGTCTCATGTAGCGTGAGTGGTAGGTGTTTAATTCATGACAGCGGTTGTTCGCCTGATAGTAAGCAGTATGTGTACCGAGTTTGGTTGCAGTCTGTCCATTATTTTAGGAGGAAGTGCCAGAAGATGGCTCGCATGATTTTGCAGTAATTCAAGACTATCGTAATTTACGACTTCCTGTCTCCTGTGGCGTGAGTGGTAGGTGTTTAATTCATGACTGCGGTTGTTCGCCTGATGGTAGGCAGTATGTGTACCGAGTTTGGTTGCAGTTGGTCCACTACTTTATGAGGAGGTGCAGGAAGATGGCTCGCATGGTTTTGCAGGAATATCGTAGTTTACGACTTCGTGTGTCCTGTAGCGTGAGTGGTAGGTGTTTAATTCTTGACAGAGGTTGTTCGCCTGATAGTAAGCAGTATGTGTACCGAGTTTGGTTGCAGTCGGTCCACTACTTTAGGAGGAGGTGCAGGAAGATTGCTCGCATGGTTTTGCAGTAATTCAAGAATATCGTAGTTTACGACTTCGTGCCTCCTGTAGCGTGAGTGGAAGGTGTTTAATTCATGACAGCGGTTGTTCGCCTGATAGTAAGCAGTATGTGTTCCGAGTTTGGTTTCAGTCGGTCCACTACTTTAGGAGGAGGTGCAGGAAGATGGCTCGCATGATTTTGCAGTAATTCAAGAATATCGTAGTTTACGACTTCGAGTCTCCTGTAGCGTGAGTGGTAGGTTTTTAATTCATGACAGCGGTTGTTCGCCTGATAGTAAGCAGTATGAGTACCGAGATTGGTTGCAGTCGGTCCTCTACTTTAGGAGGTGGTGCAGGTAGATGGCTCGCATGGTTTTTTAGAAATTCAAGAATATCGTAGTTTACGACGTCGTGTCTCCTGTAGCGTGAGTGGTAGGTGTTTAATTCATGACATCGGTTATTCGCCTGATAGTAAGCAGTATGTGTACCGAGTTTGGTTGCAGTCGGTCCACTACTTTAGGAGGAGGTGCAGGAAGATGGCTAGCATGGTTTTGCAGTAATTCAAGAATATCGTAGTTTACGACTTCGTGTCTCCTGTAGCGTGAGTGGTAGGAGTTTAATTCATGACAGCAGTTATTCGCCTGATAGAAAGCAGCATGTGTACCGAGTTTGGTTGCAGTCGGTCCATTATTTTAGGAGGAGGTGCAGGAAGATGGCTTTCATGGTTTTGCAGTAATTCAAGAATATCGTAGTTTACGACTTCGTGTGTCCTGTAGCGTGATTGGTAGGTGTTTAATTCATGACAGCGGTTGTTCGCCTGATAGTAAGCAGTATGTGTACCGAGTTTGGTTGCAGTCGGTCCATTATTTTAGGAGGAGGTGCAGGAATATGGCTTTCATGGTTTTGCAGTAATTCAAGAATATCGTAGTTTCCGACTCCGTGTGTCCTGTAGCGTGAGTGGTAGGTGTTTAATTCATGACAGCGGTTGTTCGCCTGATAGTAAGCAGTATGTGTACCGAGTTTGGTTGCAGTCGGTCCACTACTTTTGGAGGAGGTGCAGGAAGATGGCTCGCATGGTTTTGCAAGAATATCGTAGTTAACGACTTCGTGTCGCCTGTAGCGTGAGTGTTAAGTGTTTAATTCATGACAGCGGTTGTTCGCCTGATAGTAAGTAGTATGTGTACCGAGTTTGGTTGCAGTCGGTCCATTATTTTAGGAGGAGGTGCAGGAAGATGGCTTTCATGGTTTTGCAGTAATTCAAGAATATCGTAGTTTACGACTTCGGGTCGCCTGTAGCGTGAGTGTTAAGTGTTTATTTCATGACAGCGGTTGTTCGCCTGATAGTAAGGAGTATGTGTATCTAGTTTGGTTGCAGTCGGTCCACTACTTCAGGAGGAGGTGCAGGAAGATGGCTCGCATGGTTTTTCAGTAATTCAAGAATATCGTAGTTTACGACTTCGTGTCTCCTGTAGCGTGAGTGGAAGGTGTTTAATTCATGTCAGCGGTTGTTCGCCTGATAGTAAGCAGTATGTGTACCGAGTTTGGTTGCAGTCGGTCCACTACTTTAGGAGGAGGTGCAGGAAGATTGCTCGCATGGTTTTGCAGTAATTCAAGAATATCGTAGTTTACGACTTTGAGTCTCCTGTAGCGTGAGTGGTAGGTTTTTAATTCATGACAGCGGTTGTTCGCCTGATAGTAAGCAGTATGAGTACCGAGATTGGTTGCAGTCGGTCCTCTACTTTAGGAGGTGGTGCAGGAAGATGGCTCGCATGGTTTTTTAGAAATTCAAGAATATCGTAGTTTACGACGTCGTGTCTCCTGTAGCGTGAGTGGTAGGTGTTTAATTCATGACATCGGTTGTTCGCCTGATAGTAAGCAGTATGTGTACCGAGTTTGGTTGCAGTCGGTCCACTACTTTAGGAGGAGGTGCAGGAAGATGGCTAGCATTGTTTTGCAGAAATTCAAGAATATCGTAGTTTACGACTTCGTGTCTCCTGTAGCGTGAGTGGTAGGAGTTTAATTCATGACAGCAGTTGTTCGCCTGATAGAAAGCAGCATGTGTACCGAGTTTGGTTGCAGTCGGTCCATTATTTTAGGAGGAGGTGCAGGAAGATGGCTTTCATGGTTTTGCAGTAATTCAAGAATGTCGTAGTTTACGACTTCGTGTGTCCTGTAGCGTGATTGGTAGGTGTTTAATTCATGACAGCGGTTGTTCGCCTGATAGTAAGCAGTATGTGTACTGAGTTTGGTTGCAGTCGGTCCACTACTTTTGGAGGAGGTGCAGGAAGATGGCTTGCATGGTTTTGCAAGATTATCGTAGTTAACGACTTCGTGTCGCCTGTAGCGTGAGTGGTAGGTGTTTAATTCATGACAGCGGTTGTTCGCCTGATAGTAAGCAGTATGTGTACCGAGTTTGGTTGCAGTCGGTCCATTATTTTAGGAGGAGGTGCAGGAAGATTGCTCTCATGGTTTTGCAGTAATTCAAGAATATCGTAGTTTACGGCTTCATGTGTCCTGTAGCGTGAGTGGTAGGTGTTTATTTCATGACAGCGGTTATTCGCCTGATAGTAAGCAGTATGTGTTCCGAGTTTGGTTGCAGTCGGTCCACTACTTTAGGAGGAGGTGCAGGAAGATTGCTCGCATGGTTTTGCAGTAATTCAAGATTATCGTAGTTTACGAATTCGGGTCTCCTGTAGCGTGAGTGGTAGGTTTTTAATTCATGACAGCGGTTGTTCGCCTGATAGTAAGCAGTATGTGTACGGAGATAGGTTGCAGTCAGTCCACTACTTTAGGAGGAGGTGCAGGAAGATGGCTCGCATGGTTTTGCAGTCACTCAAGAATATCGTAGTTTACGACTTCGTGTCTCCTGTAGCGTGAGTGGTAGGTGTTTAATTCATGACAGCGGTTGTTCGCCTGATAGTATGCAGTATGTGTACCGAGTTTGGTTGCAGTCGGTCCACTACTGGAGGAGGAGCTGCAGGAAGATGGCTCGCATGCTTTTGCAGTAATTCAAGAATATCGTAGTTTACGACTTCGTGTCTCATGTAGCGTGAGTGGTAGGTGTTTAATTCATGACAGCGGTTGTTCGCCTGATAGTAAGCAGTATGTGTACCGAGTTTGGTTGCAGTCTGTCCATTATTTTAGGAGGAGGTGCAGGAAGATTGCTTTCATGGTTTTGCAGTAATTCAAGAATATCGTAGTTTACGAATCCGTGTGTCCTGTAGCGTGAGTGGTAGGTGTTTAATTCATGACAGCGGTTGTTCGCCTGATAGTAAGCAGTATGTGTACCGAATTTGGTTGCAGTCGGTCCACTACTTTTGGAGGAGGTGCAGGAAGATCGCTCGCATGGTTTAGCAAGAATATCGTAGTTAACGACTTCGTGTCTTCTGTAGCGTGAGTTTTAAGTGCTTAATTCATGACAGCGGTTGTTCGCCTGATAGTAAGCAGTATGTGTACCGAGTTTGGTTGCAGTCGGTCCTTTATTTTAGGAGGAGGTGCAGGAAGATGGCTTTCATGGTTTTGCAGTAATTCAAGAATATCGTAGTTTACGACTTCGTGTGTCCTGTAGCGTGAGTGGTAGGTGTTTAATTCATGACAGCGGTTGTTCGCCTGATAGTAAGCAGTATGTGTTCCGAGTTTGGTTGCAGTCGGTCCACTACTTTAGGAGGAGGTGCAGGAAGATGGCTCGTATGTTTTTGCAGTAATTCAAGAATATCGTATTTTACGACTTCGTGTCTCCTGTATCGTGAGTGGTAGGTTTTTAATTCATGACAGCGGTTGTTCGCCTTATAGTAAGCAGTATGTGTACCGAGTTTGGTTGCAGTCGGTCCACTACTTTAGGGGGAGGTGCAGGAAGATTGCTCGCATGGTTTTGCAGTAATTCAAGAATATCGTAGTTTACGACTTCGTGTCTCCTGTATCGTGAGTGGTAGGTTTTTAATTCATGATAGCGGTTGTTCGCCTGATAGTAAGCAGCATGTGTACCGAGTTTGGTTGCAGTCGGTCCACTACTTTAGAGGAGGTGCAGGAAGATGGCTCGCATGGATTTGCAGAAATTCAAGAATATCGTAGTTTACGACTTCGGGTCTCCTGTAGCGTGAGTGGTAGGTGTCTAATTCATGACAGCGGTCGTTCGCCTGATAGTAAGCAGTATGTGTACCGATTTTGGTTGCAGTCGGTCCACTACTTTTGGAGGAGTTGCAGGAAGATGGCTTTCAAGGTTTTGTAGTAATTCAAGAATATCGTAGTTTACGACTTCGTGTGTCCTGTAGCGTGAGTGGTAGGTGTTTAATTCATGACAGCGGTTGTTCGCCTGATAGTAAGCAGTATGTGTGCCGAGATTGGTTGCAGTCGGCCCACAACTGGAGGAGGAGGTGCAGGAAGGTGGCTCGCATGGTTTTGCATTAATTCAAGAATATCGTAGTTTACGACTTCGTGTCTCATGTAGCGTGAGTGGTAGGTTTTTAATTCATGACAGCGGTTTTTCGGCTGATAGTAAGCAGTATGTGTACCGAATTTGGTTGCAGTCGGTCCCTTACTGGAGGAGGAGGTGCAGGAAGATTGCTCGCATGGTTTTGCAGTAATTCAAGAATATCGTAGTTTACGACTTCGTGTCTCCTGTAGCGTGAGTGGTAGGTGATTAATTCATGACAGCGGTTGTTCGCCTGATAGTAAGCAGTATGTGTACCGAGTTTGGTTGCAGTCGGTCCACTACTTTAGGAGGAGGTGCAGGAAGATGGCTCGCATGGTTTTGCAGTAACTCAAGAATATCGTAGTTTACGACTTCGTGTCTCCTGTAGCGTGAGTGGTAGGTGTTTAATTCATGAAAGCGGTTTTTCGGCTGATAGTATGCAGTATGTGTACCGAGTTTGGTTGCAGTCGGTCCACTACTGGAGGAGGAGCTGCAGGAAGATGGCTCGCATGCTTTTGCAGTAATTCAAGATTATCGTAGTTTACGACTTCGTGTCTCATGTAGCGTGAGTGGTAGGTGTTTAATTCATGAAAGCGGTTTTTCGGCTGATAGTAAGCAGTATGTGTACCGAATTTGGTTGCAGTCGGTCCATTACTGGAGGAGGAGGTGCAGGAAGATTGCTCGCATGGTTTTGCAGTAATTCAAGAATATCGTAGTTTACGACTTCGTGTCTCCTGTAGCGTGAGTGGTAGGTCTTTAATTCATGACCGCGGTTGTTCGCCTGATTGTAAGCAGTATGTGTACCGAGTTGGTTGCAGTCGGCCCACTACTGGAGGAGGAGGTGCAGGAAGATGTCCACGCATGGTTTTGCAGTAATTCAAGAATATCGTAGTTTACGACGTCGTGTCTCCTGTAGCGTGAGTGGTTGGTGTTTAATTCATGACATCGGTTGTTCGCCTGATAGTAAGCAGTATGTGTACCGAGTTTGGTTGCAGTCGGTCCACTACTTTAGGAGGAGGTGCAGTAAGATGGCTCGCATGGTTTTGCAGTAATTCAAGAATATCGTAGTTTACGACTTCGTGTCTCCTGTAGCGTTAGTGGAAGGAGTTTAATTCATGACATCAGTTGTTCGCCTGATAGTAAGCAGCATGTGTACCGAGTTTGGTTGCAGTCGGTCCACTACTTTAGAAGGAGGTGCAGGAAGATGGCTCGCATGGTTTTGCAGTAATTCAAGAATATCGTAGTTTACGGCTTCGTGTCTCCTGTAGCGTGAGTGGTAGGTTTTTAATTCATGACTGCGGTTGTTCGTCTGATAGTAAGTAGTATGTGTACGGAGTTTGGTTGCAGTCGGTCCACTACTTTAGGAGGAGGTGCAGGAAGATGGCTCGCAGTGTTTTGCAATAATTCAAGTATATCGTAGTTTACGGCTTCGTGTCTCCTGTAGCGTGAGTGGTAGGTTTTTAATTCATGACTGCGGTTGTTCGCCTTATAGTAAGCAGAATGTGTACCGAGTTTGGTTGCAGTCGGTCCACTACTTTAGGAGGAGGTGCAGGAAGATGGCTCGCATGGTTTTGCAAGAGTATCGTAGTTTACGACTTCGTGTCTCCTGTAGCGTGAGTGGTTGGTGTTTAATTCATGACATGGGTTGTTCGCCTGATAGTAAGCAGCATGTGTAAAGAGTTTGCTTGCAGTCGGTCCACTACTTCAGAAGGAGGTGCAGGAAGATGGCTCGCATGGTTCTGCAGTAATTCAAGAATATCGTAGTTTACGACTTCGTGTCGCCTGTAGCGTGAGTGTTAAGTGTTTAATTCATGACAGCGGTTGTTCGCCTGATAGTGAGCAGTATGTGTACCGAGTTTGGTTGCAGTCGGTCCACTACTTTAGGAGGAGGTGCAGGAAGATGGCTCGCATGGTTTTGCAGTAATTCAAGAATATCGTAGTTTACGACTTCGTGTCTCCTGTAGCGTTAGTGGAAGGAGTTTAATTCATGACAGCAGTTGTTCGCCTGATAGTACGCAGCATGTGCACCGAGTTTGGTTGCAGTCGGTCCACTACTTTAGAAGGAGGTGCAGGAAGATGGCTCGCATGGTTTTGCAGTAATTCAAGAATATCGTAGTTTACGACTTCGTGTCTCCTGTAGCGTTAGTGGAAGGAGTTTAATTCATGACAGCAGTTGTTCGCCTGATAGTACGCAGCATGTGCACCGAGTTTGGTTGCAGTCGGTCCACTACTTTATCAGGAGGTGCAGGAAGATGGCTCGCATGATTTTGCAGGAATTCAAGAATATCGTTGTCTACGACTTCGTGTCGCCTGTAGCGTGAGTGTTAAGTGTTTAATTCATGACAGCGGTTGTTCGCCTGATAGTAAGCAGTATGTGTACCATGTTTGGTTGCAGTCGGTCACTACTTTAGGAGGAGGTGCAGGAAGATGGCTCGCATGGTTTTGCAGTAATTCAAGAATATCGTAGTTTACGACTTCGTGTCTCCTGTAGCGTGAGTAGTAGGTGTTTAATTCATGACAGCGGTTGTTCGCCTGATAGTAAGCAGTATGTGTACCGAGTTTGGTTGCAGTCGGTCCACTACTTTAGGAGGAGGTGCAGGAAGATGGCTCGCATGGTTTTGCAAGAATATCGTAGTTTACGACTTCGTGTGTCCTGTAGCGTGAGTGGTAGGTGTTTAATTGATGACAGCGGTTTTTCGCCTGATAGTATGCAGTATGTGTACCTAGTTTGGTTGCAGTCGGTCCACTACTTTATCAGGAGGTGCAGGAAGATGGCTCGCATGATTTTGCAGGAATTCAAGAATATCGTTGTCTACGACTTCGTGTCGCCTGTAGCGTGAGTGTTAAGTGTTTAATTCATGACAGCGGTTGTTCGCCTGATAGTAAGCAGTATGTGTACCATGTTTGGTTGCAGTCGGTCACTACTTTAGGAGGAGGTGCAGGAAGATGGCTCGCATGGTTTTGCAGTAATTCAAGAATATCGTAGTTTACGACTTCGTGTCTCCTGTAGCGTGAGTAGTAGGTGTTTAATTCATGACAGCGGTTGTTCGCCTGATAGTAAGCAGTATGTGTACCGAGTTTGGTTGCAGTCGGTCCACTACTTTAGGAGGAAGTGCCAGAAGATGGCTCGCATGATTTTGCAGTAATTCAAGACTATCGTAATTTACGACTTCGTGTCTCCTGTAGCGTGAGTGGTAGGTGTTTAATTCATGACTGCGGTTGTTCGCCTGATGGTAGGCAGTATGTGTACCGAGTTTGGTTGCAGTTGGTCCACTACTTTATGAGGAGGTGCAGGAAGATGGCTCGCATGGTTTTGCAGGAATATCGTAGTTTACGACTTCGTGTGTCCTGTAGCGTGAGTGGTAGGTGTTTAATTCATGACAGAGGTTGTTCGCCTGATAGTAAGCAGTATGTGTACCGAGTTTGGTTGCAGTCGGTCCACTACTTTAGGAGGAGGTGCAGGAAGATGGCTCGCATGGTTTTGCAGTAATTCAAGAATATCGTAGTTTATGACATCGGGTCGCCTGTAGTGTGAGTGTTAAGTGTTTAATTCATGACAGCGGTTGTTCGGCTGATAGTAAGCAGTATGTGTATCGAGTTTGGTTGCAGTCGGTCCACTACTTCAGGAGGAGGTGCAGGAAGATGGCTCGCATGGTTTTGCAGTAATTCAAGAATATCGTAGTTTACGACTTCGTGTCTCCTGTAGCGTGAGTGGAAGGTGTTTAATTCATGACAGCGGTTGTTCGCCTGATAGTAAGCAGTATGTGTACCGAGTTTGGTTGCAGTCGGTCCAGTACTTTAGGAGGAGGTGCAGGAAGATGGCTCGCATGGTTTTGCAGTAATTCAAGAATATCGTAGTTTACGACTTCGAGTCTCCTGTAGCGTGAGTGGTAGGTTTTTAATTCATGACAGCGGTTGTTCGCCTGATAGTAAGCAGTATGAGTACCGAGATTGGTTGCAGTCGGTCCTCTACTTTAGGAGGTGGTGCAGGTAGATGGCTCGCAAGGTTTTTTAGAAATTCAAGAATATCGTAGTTTACGACGTCGTGTCTCCTGTAGCGTGAGTGGTAGGTGTTTAATTCATGACATCGGTTATTCGCCTGATAGTAAGCAGTATGTGTACCGAGTTTGGTTGCAGTCGGTCCACTACTTTAGGAGGAGGTGCAGGAAGATGGCTAGCATGGTTTTGCAGTAACTCAAGAATATCGTAGTTTACGACTTCGTGTCTCCTGTAGCGTGAGTGGTAGGAGTTTAATTCTTGACAGCAGTTATTCGCCTGATAGAAAGCAGCATGTGTACCGAGTTTGGTTGCAGTCGGTCCATTATTTTAGGAGGAGGTGCTGGAAGATGGCTTTCATGGTTTTGCAGTAATTCAAGAATATCGTAGTTTACGACTTCGTGTGTCCTGTAGCGTGATTGGTAGGTGTTTAATTCATGACAGCGGTTGTTCGCCTGATAGTAAGCAGTATGTGTACCGAGTTTGGTTGCAGTCGGTCCATTATTTTAGGAGGAGGTGCAGGAATATGGCTTTCATGGTTTTGCAGTAATTCAAGAATATCGTAGTTTACGACTCCGTGTGTCCTGTAGCGTGGGGTGGTAGGTGTTTAATTCATGACAACGGTTGTTCGCCTGATAGTAAGCAGTATGTGTACCGAGTTTGGTTGCAGTCGGTCCACTACTTTTGGAGGAGGTGCAGGAAGATGGCTCGCATGGTTTTGCAAGAATATCGTAGTTAACGACTTCGTGTCGCCTGTAGCGTTAGTGTTAAGTGTTTAATTCATGACAGCGGTTGTTCGCCTGATAGTAAGCAGTATGTGTACCGAGTTTGGTTGCAGTCGGTCCATTAATTTAGGAGGAGGTGCAGGAAGATGGCTTTCATGGTTTTGCAGTAATTCAAGAATATCGTAGTTTACGGCTTCGTGTGTCCTGTAGCGTGAGTGGTAGGTGTTTAATTCATGACGGCGGTTGTTCGCCTGATAGTAAGCAGTATGTGTTCCGAGTTTGATTGCAGACGGTCCACTACTTTAGAAGGAGGTGCAGGAAGATGGCTCGAATGGTTTTGCAGTAATTCAAGAATATCGTAGTTTACGACTTCGTGTCTCCTGTAGTTTGAGTGGTAGGTTTTTAATTCATGACAGCGGTTGTTCGCCTGATAGTAAGCAGTACGTGTACCAAGTTTGGTTGCAGTCGGTCCACTACTTTAGGAGGAGGTGCAGGAAGATGGCTCGCATGGTTTTGCAAGAATATCGTAGTTTACGACATCGTGTCTCCTGTAGCGTGAGTGGTAGGTTTTTAATTCATGACTGCGGTTGTTCGCCTGATGGTAAGCAGTATGTGTACCGAGTTTGGTTGCAGTTGGTCCATTACTTTATGAGGAGGTGCAGGAAGATGGCTCGCATGGTTTTGCAAGAATATCGTAGTTTACGACTTCGTGTGTCCTGTAGCGTGAGTGGTAAGTGTTTAATTCATGACAGAGGTTGTTCGCCTGATAGTAAGCAGTATGTGTACCGAGTTTGGTTGCAGTCGGTCCACTACTTTAGGAGGAGGTGCAGGAAGATGGCTCGCATGGTTTTGCAGTAATTCAAGAATATCGTAGTTTACGACTTCGTGTCTCCTGTAGCGTGAGTGGAAGGTGTTTAATTCATGACAGCGGTTGTTCGCCTGATAGTAAGCAGTGTGAGTACCGAGATTGGTTGCAGTCGGTCCTCTACTTTAGGAGGTGGTGCAGGAAGATGGCTCGCATGGTTTTTTAGAAATTCAAGAATATCGTAGTTTACGACGTCGTGTCTCCTGTAGCGTGAGTGGTAAGTGTTTTATTCATGACATCGGTTGTTCGCCTGATAGTAAGCAGTATGTGTTCCGAGTTTGGTTGCAGTCGGTCCACTACTTTAGGAGGAGGTGCAGGAAGATGGCTAGCATGGTTTTGCAGTAATTCAAGAATATCGTAGTTTACGACTTCGTGTGTCCTGTAGCGTGATTGGTAGGTGTTTAATTCATGACAGCGGTTGTTCGCCTGATAGTAAGCAGTATGTGTACCGAGTTTGGTTGCAGTCGGTCCACTACTTTTGGAGGAGGTGCAGGAAGATGGCTCGCATGGTTTTGCAAGAATATCGTAGTTAACGACTTCGTGTCGCCTGTAGCGTGAGGGTTAAGTGTGTAATTCATGACAGCGGTTGTTCGCCTGATAGTAAGCAGTATGTGTACCGAGTTTGGTTGCAGTCGGTCCATTATTTTAGGAGGAGGTGCAGGAAGATGGCTCTCATGGTTTTGCAGTAATTCAAGAATATCGTAGTTTACGGCTTCGTGTTTCCTGTAGCGTGAGTGGTATGTGTTTAATTCATGACAGCGGTTGTTCGCCTGATAGTAAGCAGTATGTTTTCCGAGTTTGGTTGCAGTCGGTCCACTACTTTAGGAGGAGGTGCAGGAAGATGGCTCGTATGATTTTGCAGTAATTCAAGAATATCGTAGTTTACGACTTCGTGTCTCCTGTAGCGTGAGTTGTAGGCGTTTATTTCATGACAGCGGTTTTTCGCCTGATAGTAAGCAGTATGTGTACCGAGTTTGGTGTCAGTCGGTCCATTACTTTAGGAGGAGGTGCAGGAAGATGGCTTTCATGGTATTGCAGTAATTCAAGAATATCGTAGTTTACGACTTCGTGTGTCCTGTAGCGTGAGTGGTAGGTGTTTAATTTATATCAGCGGTTGTTCGCCTGATAGTAAGCAGTATGTGAACCGAGTTTGGTTGCAGTCGGTCCACTACTTTAGGAGGAGGTGCAGGAAGGTTGCTCGCATGGTTTTGCAGTAATTCAAGATTATCGTACTTTACGACTTCGTGTCTCCTGTATCGTGAGTGGTAGGTTTTTAATTCATGACAGCGGTTGTTCGCCTGATAGTAAGCAGTATGTGTACCGAGTTTGGTTGCAGTCGGTCACTACTTTAGGAGGAGGTGCAGGAAGATGGCTCGCATGGTTTTGCAGTAATTCAATAATATCGTAGTTTACGACTTCGTGTCTCCTGTAGCGTGAGTGGTAGGTATTTAATTCATGACAGCGGTTGTTCGCCTGATAGTAAGCAGTATGTGTACGGAGATAGGTTGCAGTCAGTCCACTACTTTAGGAGGAGGTGCAGGAAGATGGCTCGCATGGTTTTGCAGTCACTCAAGAATATCGTAGTTTACGACTTCGTGTCTCCTGCAGCGTGAGTGGTAGGTGTTTAATGCATGACAGCGGTTGTTCGCCTGATAGTATGCAGTATGTGTACCGAGTTTGGTTGCAGTCGGTCCACTACTGGAGGTGGAGCTGCAGGAAGATGGCTCGCATGGTTTTGCAGTAATTCAAGAATATCGTAGTTTACGACTTCGTGTCTCATGTAGCGTGAGTGGTAGGTGTTTAATTCAAGACAGCGGTTGTTCGCCTGATAGTAAGCAGTATGTGTACCGAGTTTGGTTGCAGTCTGTCCATTATTTTAGGAGGAAGTGCCAGAAGATGGCTCGCATGATTTTGCAGTAATTCAAGACTATCGTAATTTACGACTTCGTGTCTCCTGTAGCGTGAGTGGTAGGTGTTTAATTCATGACTGCGGTTGTTCGCCTGATGGTAGGCAGTATGTGTACCGAGTTTGGTTGCAGTTGGTCCACTACTTTATGAGGAGGTGCAGGAAGATGGCTCGCATGGTTTTGCAGGAATATCGTAGTTTACGACTTCGTGTGTCCTGTAGCGTGAGTGGTAGGTGTTTAATTCATGACAGCGGTTGTTCGCCTGATAGTAAGCAGTATGTGTACCGAGTTTGGTTGCAGTCGGTCCATTATTTTAGGAGGAGGTGCAGGAAGATGGCTCTCATGGTTTTGCAGTAATTCAAGAATATCGTAGTTTACGGCTTCGTGTGTCCTGTAGCGTGAGTGGTAGGTGTTTAATTCATGACAGCGGTTGTTCGCCTGATAGTAAGCAGTATGTTTTCCGAGATTGGTTGCAGTCGGTCCACTACTTTAGGAGGAGGTGCAGGAAGATGGCTCGTATGATTTTGCAGTAATTCAAGAATATCGTAGTTTACGACTTCGTGTCTCCTGTAGCGTGAGTTGTAGGCGTTTATTTCATGACAGCGGTTTTTCGCCTGATAGTAAGCAGTATGTGTACCGAGTTTGGTGTCAGTCGGTCCATTACTTTAGGAGGAGGTGCAGGAAGATGGCTTTCATGGTATTGCAGTAATTCAAGAATATCGTAGTTTACGACTTCGTGTGTCCTGTAGCGTGAGTGGTAGGTGTTTAATTTATATCAGCGGTTGTTCGCCTGATAGTAAGCAGTATGTGAACCGAGTTTGGTTGCAGTCGGTCCACTACTTTAGGAGGAGGTGCAGGAAGATTGCTCGCATGGTTTTGCAGTAATTCAAGATTATCGTAGTTTACGACTTCGTGTCTCCTGTATCGTGAGTGGTAGGTTTTTAATTCATGACAGCGGTTGTTCGCCTGATAGTAAGCAGTATGTGTACCGAGTTTGGTTGCAGTCGGTCACTACTTTAGGAGGAGGTGCAGGAAGATGGCTCGCATGGTTTTGCAGTAATTCAAGAATATCGTAGTTTACGACTTCGTGTCTCCTGTAGCGTGAGTGGTAGGTATTTAATTCATGACAGCGGTTGTTCGCCTGATAGTAAGCAGTATGTGTACGGAGATAGGTTGCAGTCAGTCCACTACTTTAGGAGGAGGTGCAGGAAGATGGCTCGCATGGTTTTGCAGTCACTCAAGAATATCGTAGTTTACGACTTCGTGTCTCCTGCAGCGTGAGTGGTAGGTGTTTAATGCATGACAGCGGTTGTTCGCCTGATAGTATGCAGTATGTGTACCGAGTTTGGTTGCAGTCGGTCCACTACTGGAGGTGGAGCTGCAGGAAGATGGCTCGCATGGTTTTGCAGTAATTCAAGAATATCGTAGTTTACGACTTCGTGTCTCATGTAGCGTGAGTGGTAGGTGTTTAATTCAAGACAGCGGTTGTTCGCCTGATAGTAAGCAGTATGTGTACCGAGTTTGGTTGCAGTCTGTCCATTATTTTAGGAGGAAGTGCCAGAAGATGGCTCGCATGATTTTGCAGTAATTCAAGACTATCGTAATTTACGACTTCGTGTCTCCTGTAGCGTGAGTGGTAGGTGTTTAATTCATGACTGCGGTTGTTCGCCTGATGGTAGGCAGTATGTGTACCGAGTTTGGTTGCAGTTGGTCCACTACTTTATGAGGAGGTGCAGGAAGATGGCTCGCATGGTTTTGCAGGAATATCGTAGTTTACGACTTCGTGTGTCCTGTAGCGTGAGTGGTAGGTGTTTAATTCTTGACAGAGGTTGTTCGCCTGATAGTAAGCAGTATGTGTACCGAGTTTGGTTGCAGTCGGTCCACTACTTTAGGAGGAGGTGCAGGAAGATTGCTCGCAGGGTTTTGCAGTAATTCAAGAATATCGTAGTTTATGACTTCGGGTCGCCTGTAGTGTGAGTGTTAAGTGTTTAATTCATGACAGCGGTTGTGCGCCTGATAGTAAGCAGTATGTGTATCGAGTTTGGTTGCAGTCGGTTCACTACTTCAGGAGGAGGTGGAGGAAGATGGCTCGCATGGTTTTGCAGTAATTCAAGAATATCGTAGTTTACGACTTCGTGCCTCCTGTAGCGTGAGTGGAAGGTGTTTAATTCATGACAGCGGTTGTTCGCCTGATAGTAAGCAGTATTTGTACCGAGTTTGGTTGCAGTCGGTCTACTACTTTAGGAGGAGGTGCAGGAAGATGGCTCGCATGGTTTTGCAGTAATTCAAGAATATCGTAGTTTACGACTTCGAGTCTCCTGTAGCGTGAGTGGTAGGTTTTTAATTCATGACAGCGGTTGTTCGCCTGATAGTAAGCAGTATGAGTACCGAGATTGGTTGCAGTCGGTCCTCTACTTTAGGAGGTGGTGCAGGTAGATGGCTCGCATGGTTTTTTAGAAATTCAAGAATATCGTAGTTTACGACGTCGTGTCTCCTGTAGCGTGAGTGGTAGGTGTTGAATTCATGACATCGGTTATTCGCCTGATAGTAAGCAGTGTGTGTACCGAGTTTGGTTGCAGTCGGTCCACTACTTTAGGAGGAGGTGCAGGAAGATGGCTAGCATGGTTTTGCAGTAATTCAAGAATATCGTAGTTTACGACTTCGTGTCTCCTGTAGCGTGAGTGGTAGGAGTTTAATTCATGACAGCAGTTATTCGCCTGATAGAAAGCAGCATGTGTACCGAGTTTGGTTGCAGTCGGTCCATTATTTTAGGAGGAGGTGCAGGAAGATGGCTTTCATGGTTTTGCAGTAATTCAAGAATATCGTAGTTTACGACTTCGTGTGTCCTGTAGCGTGATTGGTAGGTGTTTAATTCATAACAGCGGTTGTTCGCCTGATAGTAAGCAGTATGTGTACCGAGTTTGGTTGCAGTCGGTCCATTATTTTAGGAGGAGGTGCAGGAATATTGCTTTCATGGTTTTGCAGTAATTCAAGAATATCGTAGTTTCCGACTCCGTGTGTCCTGTAGCGTGAGTGGTAGGTGTTTAATTCATGACAGCGGTTGTTCGCCTGATAGTAAGCAGTATGTGTACCGAGTTTGGTTGCAGTGGGTCCACTACTTTTGGAGGAGGTGCAGGAAGATGGCTCGCATGGTTTTGCAAGAATATCGTAGTTAACGACTTCGTGTCGCCTGTAGCGTGAGTGTTAAGTGTTTAATTCATGACAGCGGTTGTTCGCCTGATAGTAAGTAGTATGTGTACCGAGTTTGGTTGCAGTCGGTCCATTATTTTAGGAGGAGGTGCAGGAAAATGGCTTTCATGGTTTTGCAGTAATTCAAGAATATCGTAGTTTACGGCTTCGTGTGTCCTGTAGCGTGAGTGGTAGGTGTTTAATTCATGACAGCGGTTGTTCGCCTGATAGTAACCAGTATGTGTTCCGAGGTTGGTTGCAGTCGGTCCACTACTTTAGAAGGAGGTGCAGGAAGATGGCTCGAATGGTTTTGTAGTAATTCAAGAAGATCGTAGTTTAATACTTCGTGTCTCCTGTAGCTTGAGAGGTAGGTTTTTAATTCATGACAGCGGTTGTTCGCCTGATAGTAAGCAGTACGTGTACCAAGTTTGGTTGCAGTCGGTCCACTACTTTAGGAGGAGGTGCAGGAAGATGGCTCGCATGGTTTTGCAAGAATATCGTAGTTTACGACATCGTGTCTCCTGTAGCGTGAGTGGTAGGTTTTTAATTCATGACTGCGGTTGTTCGACTGATGGTAAGCAGTATGTGTACCGAGTTTGGTTGCAGTTGGTCCATTACTTTATGAGGAGGTGCCGGAAGATTGCTCGCATGGTTTTGCAAGAATATCGTAGTTTACGACTTCGTGTGTCCTGTAGCGTGAGTGGTAGGTGTTTAATTCATGACAGAGGTTGTTCGCCTGATAGTATGCAGTATGTGTACCGAGTTTGGTTGCAGTCGGTCCACTACTTTAGGAGGAGGTGCAGGAAGATGGCTCGCATGGTTTTGCAGTAATTCAAGAATATCGTAGTTTACGACTTCGGGTCGCCTGTAGCGTGAGTGTTAAGTGTTTATTTCATGACAGCGGTTGTTCGCCTGATAGTAAGGAGTATGTGTATCGAGTTTGGTTGCAGTCGGTCCACTACTTCAGGAGGAGGTGCAGGAAGATGGCTCGCATGGTTTTGCAGTAATTCAAGAATATCGTAGTTTACGACTTCGTGTCTCCTGTAGCGTGAGTGGAAGGTGTTTAATTCATGTCAGCGGTTGTTCGCCTGATAGTAAGCAGTATGTGTACCGAGTTTGGTTGCAGTCGGTCCACTACTTTAGGAGGAGGTGCAGGAAGATTGCTCGCATGGTTTTGCAGTAATTCAAGAATATCGTAGTTTACGACTTTGAGTCTCCTGTAGCGTGAGTGGTAGGTTTTTAATTCATGACAGCGGTTGTTCGCCTGATAGTAAGCAGTGTGAGTACCGAGATTGGTTGCAGTCGGTCCTCTACTTTAGGAGGTGGTGAAGGAAGATGGCTCGCATGGTTTTTTAGAAATTCAAGAATATCGTAGTTTACGACGTCGTGTCTCCTGTAGCGTGAGTGGTAGGTGTTTAATTCATGACATCGGTTGTTCGCCTGATAGTAAGCAGTATGTGTACCGAGTTTGGTTGCAGTCGGTCCACTACTTTAGGAGGAGGTGCAGGAAGATGGCTAGCATGGTTTTGCAGTAATTCAAGAATATCGTAGTTTACGACTTCGTGTCTCCTGTAGCGTGAGTGGTAGGTGTTTAATTCATGACAGCGGTTGTTCGCCTGATAGTAAGCAGTATGTGTACCGAGTTTGGTTGCAGTCGTACCATTATTTTAGGAGGAGGTGCAGGAAGATGGCTTTCATGGATTTGCAGTAATTCAAGAATATCGTAGTTTACGACTTCGTGTGTCCTGTAGCGTGATTGGTAGGTGTTTAATTCATGACAGCGGTTGTTCGCCTGATAGTAAGCAGTATGTGTACCGAGTTTGGTTGCAGTCAGTCCACTACTTTTGGAGGAGGTGCAGGAAGATGGCTCGCATGGTTTTGCAAGAATATCGTAGTTAACGACTTCGTGTCGCCTGTAGCGTGAGTGGTAGGTGTTTAATTCATGACAGCGGTTGTTCGCCTGATAGTAAGCAGTATGTGTACCGAGTTTGGTTGCAGTCAGTCCATTATTTTAGGAGGAGGTGCAGGAAGATTGCTCTCATGGTTTTGCAGTAATTCAAGAATATCGTAGTTTACGGCTTCGTGTGTCCTGTAGCGTAAGTGGTAGGTGTTTATTTCATGACAGCGGTTGTTCGCCTGATAGTAAGCAGTATGTGTTCCGAGTTTGGTTGCACTCGGTCCACTACTTTAGGAGGAGGTGCAGGAAGATGGCTCGTATGATTTTGCAGTAATTCAAGAATATCGTAGTTTACGACTTCGTGTCTCCTGTAGCGTGAGTTGTAGGCGTTTATTTCATGACAGCGGTTTTTCGCCTGATAGTAAGCAGTATGTGTACCGAGTTTGGTTGCAGTCGGTCCATTACTTTAGGAGGAGGTGCAGGAAGATGGCTTTCATGGTTTTGCAGTAATTCAAGAATATCGTAGTTTACGACTTCGTGTGTCCTGTAGCGTGAGTGGTAGGTGTTTAATTTATATCAGCGGTTGTTCGCCTGATAGTAAGCAGTATGTGTACCGAGTTTGGTTGCAGTCGGTCCACTACTTTAGGAGGAGGTGCAGGAAGATTGCTCGCATGGTTTTGCAGTAATTCAAGATTATCGTAGTTTACGACTTCGTGTCTCCTGTAGCGTGAGTGGTAGGTTTTTAATTCATGACAGCGGTTGTTCGCCTGATAGTAAGCAGTATGTGTACGGAGATAGGTTGCAGTCAGTCCACTACTTTAGGAGGAGGTGCAGGAAGATTGCTCGCATGGTTTTGCAGTCACTCAAGAATATCGTAGTTTACGACTTCGTGTCTCCTGTAGCGTGAGTGGTAGGTGTTTAATTCATGACAGCGGTTGTTCGCCTGATAGTATGCAGTATGTGTACCGAGTTTGGTTGCAGTCGGTCCACTACTGGAGGAGGAGCTGCAGGAAGATGGCTCGCATGCTTTTGCAGTAATTCAAGAATATCGTAGTTTACGACTTCGTGTCTCATGTAGCGTGAGTGGTAGGTGTTTAATTCATGACAGCGATTGTTCGCCTGATAGTAAGCAGTATGTGTACCGAGTTTGGTTGCAGTCTGTCCATTATTTTAGGAGGAGGTGCAGGAAGATGGCTTTCATTGTTTTGCAGTAATTCAAGAATATCGTAGTTTACGACTCCGTGTGTCCTGTAGCGTGGGTGGTAGGTGTTTAATTCATGACAGCGGTTGTTCGCCTGATAGTAAGCAGTATGTGTACCGAGTTTGGTTGCAGTCGGTCCACTACTTTTGGAGGAGGTGCAGGAAGATCGCTCGCATGGTTTAGCAAGAATATCGTAGTTAACGACTTCGTGTCTTCTGTAGCGTGAGTTTTAAGTGTTTAATTCATGACAGCGGTTGTTCGCCTGATAGTAAGCAGTATGTGTACCGAGTTTGGTTGCAGTCGGTCCTTTATTTTAGGAGGAGGTGCAGGAAGATGGCTTTCATGGTTTTGCAGTAATTCAAGAATATCGTAGTTTACGACTTCGTGTGTCCTGTAGCGTGAGTGGTAGGTGTTTAATTCATGACAGCGGTTGTTCGCCTGATAGTAAGCGGTATGTGTTCCGAGTTTGGTTGCAGTCGGTCCACTACTTTAGGAGGAGGTGCAGGAAGATGGCTCGTATGTTTTTGCAGTAATTCAAGAATATCGTATTTTACGACTTCGTGTCTCCTGTATCGTGAGTGGTAGGTTTTTAATTCATGACAGCGGTTGTTCGCCTTATAGTAAGCAGTATGTGTACCGAGATTGGTTGCAGTCGGTCCACTACTTTAGGGGGAGGTGCAGGAAGATTGCTCGCATGGTTTTGCAGTAATTCAAGAATATCGTAGTTTACGACTTCGTGTCTCCTGTAGCGTGAGTGGTAGGTTTTTAATTCATGATAGCGGTTGTTCGTCTGATAGTAAGCAGCATGTGTACCGAGTTTGGTTGCAGTCGGTCCACTACTTTAGAGGAGGTGCAGGAAGATGGCTCGCATGGATTTGCAGAAATTCAAGAATATCGTAGTTTACGACTTCGGGTCTCTTGTAGCGTGAGTGGTAGGTGTCTAATTCATGACAGCAGTTGTTCGCCTGATAGAAAGCAGCATGTGTACCGAGTTTGGTTGCAGTCGTACCATTATTTTAGGAGGAGGTGCAGGAAGATGGCTTTCATGGTTTTTCAGTAATTCAAGAATATCGTAGTTTACGACTTCGTGTGTCCTGTAGCGTGATTGGTAGGTGTTTAATTCATGACAGCGGTTGTTCGCCTGATAGTAAGCAGTATGTGTACCGAGATTGGTTGCAGTCGGCCCACAACTGGAGGAGGAGGTGCAGGAAGGTGGCTCGCATGGTTTTGCATTAATTCAAGAATATCGTAGTTTACGACTTCGTGTCTCCTGTAGCGTGAGTGGTAGGTTTTTAATTCATGACAGCGGTTTTTCGGCTGATAGTAAGCAGTATGTGTACCGAATTTGGTTGCAGTCGGTCCCTTACTGGAGGAGGAGGTGCAGGAAGATTGCTCGCATGGTTTTGCAGTAATTCAAGAATATCGTAGTTTACGGCTTCGTGTGTCCTGTAGCGTGAGTGGTAGGTGATTAATTCATGACAGCGGTTGTTCGCCTGATAGTAAGCAGTATGTGTTCCGAGTTTGGTTGCAGTCGATCCACTACTTTAGGAGGAGGTGCAGGAAGATGGCTCGTATGATTTTGCAGTAATTCAAGAATATCGTAGTTTACGACTTCGTGTCTCCTGTAGCGTGAGTTGTAAGCGTTAATTTCTTGACAGCGGTTTTTCGCCTGATAGTAAGCAGTATGTGTACCGAGTTTGGTTGCAGTCGGTCCATTACTTTAGGAGGAGGTGCAGGAAGATGGCTTTCATGGTTTTGCAGTAATTCAAGAATATCGTAGTTTACGACTTCGTGTGTCCTGTAGCGTGAGTGGTAGGTGTTTAATTTATATCAGCGGTTGTTCGCCTGATAGTAAGCAGTATGTGTACCGAGTTTGGTTGCAGTCGGTCCACTACTTTAGGAGGAGGTGCAGGAAGATTGCTCGCATGGTTTTGCAGTAATTCAAGATTATCGTAGTTTACGACTTCGTGTCTCCTGTAGCGTGAGTGGTAGGTTTTTAATTCATGACAGCGGTTGTTCGCCTGATAGTAAGCAGTATGTGTACGGAGATAGGTTGCAGTCAGTCCACTACTTTAGGAGGAGGTGCAGGAAGATGGCTCGCATGGTTTTGCAGTCACTCAAGAATATCGTAGTTTACGACTTCGTGTCTCCTGTAGCGTGAGTGGTAGGTGTTTAATTCATGACAGCGGTTGTTCGCCTGATAGTATGCAGTATGTGTACCGAGTTTGGTTGCAGTCGGTCCACTACTGGAGGAGGAGCTGCAGGAAGATGGCTCGCATGCTTTTGCAGTAATTCAAGAATATCGTAGTTTACGACTTCGTGTCTCATGTAGCGTGAGTGGTAGGTGTTTAATTCATGACAGCGGTTGTTCGCCTGATAGTAAGCAGTATGTGTACCGAGTTTGGTTGCAGTCTGTCCATTATTTTGGGAGGAGGTGCAGGAAGATGGCTTTCATGGTTTTGCAGTAATTCAAGAATATCGTAGTTTACGACTCCGTGTGTCCTGTAGCGTGAGTGGTAGGTGTTTAATTCATGACAGCGGTTGTTCGCCTGATAGTAAGCAGTATGTGTACCGAGTTTGGTTGCAGTCGGTCCACTACTTTTGGAGGAGGTGCAGGAAGATCGCTCGCATTTTTTAGCAAGAATATCGTAGTTAACGACTTCGTGTCTTCTGTAGCGTGAGTTTTAAGTGTTTAATTCATGACAGCGGTTGTTCGCCTGATAGTAAGCAGTATGTGTACCGAGTTTGGTTGCAGTCGGTCCTTTATTTTAGGAGGAGGTGCAGGAAGATGGCTTTCATGGTTTTGCAGTAATTCAAGAATATCGTAGTTTACGACTTCGTGTGTCCTGTAGCGTGAGTGGTAGTTGTTTAATTCATGACAGCGGTTGTTCGCCTGATAGTAAGCAGTATGTGTTCCGAGTTTGGTTTCAGTCGGTCCACTACTTTAGGAGGAGGTGCAGGAAGATGGCTCGTATGTTTTTGCAGTAATTCAAGAATATCGTAGTTTACGACTTCGTGTCTCCTGTATCGTGAGTGGTAGGTTTTTAATTCATGATAGCGGTTGTTCGCCTGATAGTAAGCAGCATGTGTACCGAGTTTGGTTGCAGTCGGTCCACTACTTTAGAGGAGGTGCAGGAAGATGGCTCGCATGGATTTGCAGAAATTCAAGAATATCGTAGTTTACGACTTCGTGTCTCCTGTAGCGTTAGTGGAAGGAGTTTAATTCATGACATCAGTTGTTCGCCTGATAGTAAGCAGTATGTGTACCGAGTTTGGTTGCAGTCGGTCCACTACTTTAGGAAGAGGTGCAGGAAGATTGCTCGCATGGTTTTGCAGTAATTCAAGAATATCGTAGTTTACGACTTTGAGTCTCCTGTAGCGTGAGTGGTAGGTTTTTAATTCATGACAGCGGTTGTTCGCCTGATAGTAAGCAGTGCGAGTACCGAGATTGGTTGCAGTCGGTCCTCTACTTTAGGAGGTGGTGCAGGAAGATGGCTCGCATGGTTTTTTAGAAATTCAAGAATATCGTAGTTTACGACGTCGTGTCTCCTGTAGCGTGAGTGGTAGGTGTTTAATTCATGACATCGGTTGTTCGCCTGATAGTAAGCAGTATGTGTACCGAGTTTGGTTGCAGTCGGTCCACTACTTTAGGAGGAGGTGCAGGAAGATGGCTAGCATGGTTTTGCAGTAATTCAAGAATATCGTAGTTTACGACTTCGTGTCTCCTGTAGCGTGAGTGGTAGGAGTTTAATTCATGACAGCAGTTGTTCGCCTGATAGAAAGCAGCATGTGTACCGAGTTTGGTTGCAGTCGTACCATTATTTTAGGAGGAGGTGCAGGAAGATGGCTTTCATGGTTTTGCAGTAATTCAAGAATATCGTAGTTTACGACTTCGTGTGTCCTGTAGCGTGATTGGTAGGTGTTTAATTCATGACAGCGGTTGTTCGCCTGATAGTAAGCAGTATGTGTACCGAGTTTGGTTGCAGTCGGTCCACTACTTTTGGAGGAGGTGCAGGAAGATGGCTCGCATGGTTTTGCAAGAATATCGTAGTTAACGACTTCGTGTCGCCTGTAGCGTGAGTGGTAGGTGTTTAATTCATGACAGCGGTTGTTCGCCTGATAGTAAGCAGTATGTGTACCGAGTTTGGTTGCAGTCGGTCCATTATTTTAGGAGGAGGTGCAGGAAGATTGCTCTCATGGTTTTGCAGTAATTCAAGAATATCGTAGTTTACGACTTCGTGTCTCCTGTAGCGTGAGTGGTAGGTGTTTAATTCATGACAGCGGTTGTTCGCCTGATAGTATGCAGTATGTGTACCGAGTTTGGTTGCAGTCGGTCCACTACTGGAGGAGGAGCTGCAGGAAGATGGCTCGCATGCTTTTGCAGTAATTCAAGAATATCGTAGTTTACGACTTCGTGTCTCATGTAGCGTGAGTGGTAGGTGTTTAATTCATGACAGCGGTTGTTCGCCTGATAGTAAGCAGTATGTGTACCGAGTTTGGTTGCAGTCTGTCCATTATTTTAGGAGGAGGTGCAGGAAGATGGCTTTCATGGTTTTGCAGTAATTCAAGAATATCGTAGTTTACGACTCCGTGTGTCCTGTAGCGTGAGTGGTAGGTGTTTAATTCATGACAGCGGTTGTTCGCCTGATAGTAAGCAGTATGTGTACCGAGTTTGGTTGCAGTCGGTCCACTACTTTTGGAGGAGGTGCAGGAAGATCGCTCGCATTTTTTAGCAAGAATATCGTAGTTAACGACTTCGTGTCTTCTGTAGCGTGAGTTTTAAGTGTTTAATTCATGACAGCGGTTGTTCGCCTGATAGTAAGCAGTATGTGTACCGAGTTTGGTTGCAGTCGGTCCTTTATTTTAGGAGGAGGTGCAGGAAGATGGCTTTCATGGTTTTGCAGTAATTCAAGTATATCGTAGTTTACGACTTCGTGTGTCCTGTAGCGTGAGTGGTAGGTGTTTAATTCATGACAGCGGTTGTTCGTCTGATAGTAAGCAGTATGTGTTCCGAGTTTGGTTGCAGTCGGTCCACTACTTTAGGAGGAGGTGCAGGAAGATGGCTCGTATGTTTTTGCAGTAATTCAAGAATATCGTAATTTACGACTTCGTGTCTCCTGTATCGTGAGTGGTAGGTTTTTAATTCATGACAGCGGTTGTTCGCCTTATAGTAAGCAGTATGTGTACCGAGTTTGGTTGCAGTCGGTCCACTACTTTAGGGGGAGGTGCAGGAAGATTGCTCGCATGGTTTTGCAGTAATTCAAGAATATCGTAGTTTACGACTTCGTGTCTCCTGTATCGTGAGTGGTAGGTTTTTAATTCATGATAGCGGTTGTTCGCCTGATAGTAAGCAGCATGTGTACCGAGTTTGGTTGCAGTCGGTCCACTACTTTAGAGGAGGTGCAGGAAGATGGCTCGCATGGATTTGCAGAAATTCAAGAATATCGTAGTTTACGACTTCGGGTCTCTTGTAGCGTGAGTGGTAGGTGTCTAATTCATGACAGCGGTCGTTCGCCTGATAGTAAGCAGTATGTGTACCGATTTTGGTTGCAGTCGGTCCACTACTTTTGGAGGAGTTGCAGGAAGATGGATTCCAAGGTTTTGTAGTAATTCAAGAATATCGTAGTTTACGACTTCGTGTGTCCTGTAGCGTGAGTGGTAGGTGTTTAATTCATGACAGCGGTTGTTCGCCTGATAGTAAGCAGTATGTGTACCGAGATTGGTTGCAGTCGGCCCACAACTGGAGGAGGAGGTGCAGGAAGGTGGCTCGCATGGTTTTGCATTAATTCAAGAATATCGTAGTTTACGACTTCGTGTCTCCTGTAGCGTGAGTGGTAGGTTTTTAATTCATGACAGCGGTTTTTCGGCTGATAGTAAGCAGTATGTGTACCGAATTTGGTTGCAGTCGGTCCCTTACTGGAGGAGGAGGTGCAGGAAGATTGCTCGCATGGTTTTGCAGTAATTCAAGAATATCGTAGTTTACGACTTCGTGTCTCCTGTAGCGTGAGTGGTAGGTGATAATTTCATGACAGCGGTTGTTCGCCTGATAGTAAGCAGTATGTGTACCGAGTTTGGTTGCAGTCGGTCCACTACTTTAGGAGGAGGTGCAGGAAGATGGCTCGCATGGTTTTGCAGTAACTCAAGAATATCGTAGTTTACGACTTCGTGTCTCCTGTAGCGTGAGTGGTAGGTGTTTAATTCATGAAAGCGGTTTTTCGGCTGATAGTAAGCAGTATGTGTACCGAATTTGGTTGCAGTCGGTCCCTTACTGGAGGAGGAGGTGCACGAAGATTGCTCGCATGGTTTTGCAGTAATTCAAGAATATCGTAGTTTACGACTTCGTGTCTCCTGTAGCGTGAGTGGTAGGTGTTTAATTCACGACAGCCGTTATTCGCCTGATAGTAAGCAGTATGTGTACCGAGTTTGGTTGCAGTCGGTCCAATACTTTAGGAGTAGATGCAGGAAGATTGCTCGCATGGTTTTGCAGTAATTCAAGAATATCGTAGTTTAAGACTTCGTGTCTCCTGTAGCGTGAGTGGTAGGTGATTAATTCATGACAGCGGTTGTTCGCCTGATAGTAAGCAGTATGTGTACCGAGTTTGGTTGCAGTCGATCCACTACTTTAGGAGGAGGTGCAGGAAGATGTCTTGCATGGTTTTGCGGTAAGGCAAGAATATCGTAGTTTACGACTTCGTGTCTCCTGTAGCGTGAGTGGTAGGTGTTTAATTCATGACAGCGGTTGTTCGCCTGATAGTAAGCAGTATGTGTACCGAGTTTGGTTGCAGTCGGTCTACTACTTTAGGAGGAGGTGGAGGAAGATGGCTCACATGGATTTGCAGTAATTCAAGATTATCGAAGTTTACGACTTCGTGTCTCCTGTAGCGTGAGTTGTAGGTGTATAATTCATGACAGCGGTTGTTCGCCTGATAGTAAGCAGTATGTGTACCGAGTTTGGTTGCAGTCGGTCCACTACTTTACGAGGAGGTGCAGGAAGATTTCTCGCATGGTTTTTCAGTAATTCAAGAATATCGTAGTTTAAGACTTCGTGTGTCCTGTAGCGTGAGTGGTAGGTGTTTAATTTATATCAGCGGTTGTTCGCCTGATAGTAAGCAGTATGTGTACCGAGTTTGGTTGCAGTCGGTCCACTACTTTAGGAGGAGGTGCAGGAAGATTGCTCGCATGGTTTTGCAGTAATTCAAGATTATCGTAGTTTACGACTTCGTGTCTCCTGTAGCGTGAGTGGTAGGTTTTTAATTCATGACAGCGGTTGTTCGCCTGATAGTAAGCAGTATGTGTACGGAGATAGGTTGCAGTCAGTCCACTACTTTAGGAGGAGGTGCAGGAAGATGGCTCGCATGGTTTTGCAGTCACTCAAGAATATCGTAGTTTACGACTTCGTGTCTCCTGTAGCACGAGTGGTAGGTGTTTAATTCATGACAGCGGTTGTTCGCCTGATAGTATGCAGTATGTGTACCGAGTTTGGTTGCAGTCGGTCCACTACTGGAGGAGGAGCTGCAGGAAGATGGCTCGCATGCTTTTGCAGTAATTCAAGAACATCGTAGTTTACGACTTCGTGTCTCATGTAGCGTGAGTGGTAGGTGTTTAATTCATGACAGCGGTTGTTCGCCTGATAGTAAGCAGTATGTGTACCGAGTTTGGTTGCAGTCTGTCCATTATTTTAGGAGGAGGTGCAGGAAGATGGCTTTCATGGTTTTGCAGTAATTCAAGAATATCGTAGTTTACGACTCCGTGTGTCCTGTAGCGTGAGTGGTAGGTGTTTAATTCATGACAGCGGTTGTTCGCCTTATAGTAAGCAGTATGTGTACCGAGTTTGGTTGCAGTCGGTCCACTACTTTTGGAGGAGGTGCAGGAAGATCGCTCGCATGGTTTAGCAAGAATATCGTAGTTAACGACTTCGTGTCTTCTGTAGCGTGAGTTTTAAGTGTTTAATTCATGACAGCGGTTGTTCGCCTGATAGTAAGCAGTATGTGTACCGAGTTTGGTTGCAGTCGGTCCTTTATTTTAGGAGGAGGTGCAGGAAGATGGCTTTCATGGTTTTGCAGTAATTCAAGAATATCGTAGTTTACGACTTCGTGTGTCCTGTAGCGTGAGTGGTAGGTGTTTAAATCATGACAGCGGTTGTTCGCCTGATAGTAAGCAGTATGTGTTCCGAGTTTGGTTGCAGTCGGTCCACTACTTTAGGAGGAGGTGCAGGAAGATGGCTCGTATGTTTTTGCAGTAATTCAAGAATATCGTATTTTACGACTTCGTGTCTCCTGTATCGTGAGTGGTAGGTTTTTAATTCATGACAGCGGTTGTTCGCCTTATAGTAAGCAGTATGTGTACCGAGTTTGGTTGCAGTCGGTCCACTACTTTAGGGGGAGGTGCAGGAAGATTTCTCGCATGGTTTTGCAGTAATTCAAGAATATCGTAGTTTACGACTTCGTGTCTCCTGTATCGTGAGTGGTAGGTTTTTAATTCATGATAGCGGTTGTTCGCCTGATAGTAAGCAGCATGTGTACCGAGTTTGGTTGCAGTCGGTCCACTACTTTAGAGGAGGTGCAGGAAGATGGCTCGCATGGATTTGCAGAAATTCAAGAATATCGTAGTTTACGACTTCGGGTCTCCTGTAGCGTGAGTGGTAGGCGTCTAATTCATGACAGCGGTCGTTCGCCTGATAGTAAGCAGTATGTGTACCGATTTTGGTTGCAGTCGGTCCACTACTTTTGGAGGAGTTGCAGGAAGATGGCTTTCAAGGTTTTGTAGTAATTCAAGAATATCGTAGTTTACGACTTCGTGTGTCCTGTAGCGTGAGTGGTAGGTGTTTAATTCATAACAGCGGTTGTTCGCCAGATAGTAAGCAGTATGTGTACCGAGATTGGTTGCAGTCGGCCCACAACTGGAGGAGGAGGTGCAGGAAGGTGGCTCGCATGGTTTTGCATTAATTAAAGAATATCGTAGTTTACGACTTCGTGTCTCCTGTAGCGTGAGTGGTAGGTTTTTAATTCATGACAGCGGTTTTTCGGCTGATAGTAAGCAGTATGTGTACCGAATTTGGTTGCAGTCGGTCCCTTACTGGAGGAGGAAGTGCAGGAAGATTGCTCGCATGGTTTTGCAGTAATTCAAGAATATCGTAGTTTACGACTTCGTGTCTCCTGTAGCGTGAGTGGTAGGTGATTAATTCATGACAGCGGTTGTTCGCCTGATAGTAAGCAGTATGTGTACCGAGTTTGGTTGCAGTCGGTCCACTACTTTAGGAGGAGGTGCAGGAAGATGGCTCGCATGGTTTTGCAGTAACTCAAGAATATCGTAGTTTACGACTTCGTGTCTCCTGTAGCGTGAGTGGTAGGTGTTTAATTCATGAAAGCGGTTTTTCGGCTGATAGTAAGCAGTATGTGTACCGAATTTGGTTGCAGTCGGTCCCTTACTGGAGGAGGAGGTGCACGAAGATTGCTCGCATGGTTTTGCAGTAATTCAAGAATATCGTAGTTTACGACTTCGTGTCTCCTGTAGCGTGAGTGGTAGATGTTTAATTCACGACAGCCGTTATTCGCCTGATAGTAAGCAGTATGTGTACCGAGTTTGGTTGCAGTCGGTCCAATACTTTAGGAGTAGATGCAGGAAGATTGCTCGCATGGTTTTGCAGTAATTCAAGAATATCGTAGTTTAAGACTTCGTTTCTCCTGTAGCGTGAGTGGTAGGTGATTAATTCATGACAGCGGTTGTTCGCCTGATAGTAAGCAGTATGTGTACCGAGATTGGTTGCAGTCGATCCACTACTTTAGGAGGAGGTGCAGGAAGATGTCTTGCATGGTTTTGCGGTAAGGCAAGAATATCGTAGTTTACGACTTCGTGTCTCCTGTAGCGTGAGTGGTAGGTGTTTAATTCATGACAGCGGTTGTTCGCCTGATAGTAAGCAGTATGTGTACCGAGTTTGGTTGCAGTCGGTCTACTACTTTAGGAGGAGGTGGAGGAAGATGGCTCGCATGGATTTGCAGTAATTCAAGATTATCGAAGTTTACGACTTCGTGTCTCCTGTAGCGTGAGTTGTAGGTGTATAATTCATGACAGCGGTGGTTCGCCTGATAGTAAGCAGTATGTGTACCGAGTTTGGTTGCAGTCGGTCCACTACTTTACGAGGAGGTGCAGGAAGATTTCTCGCATGGTTTTTCAGTAATTCAAGAATATCGTAGTTTAAGACTTCGAGTTTCCTGTAGCGTGAGTGGTAGGTGTTTAATTCACGACAGCGTTTGTTCGCCTATAGTAAGCAGTATGTGTACCGAGTTTCGTTGCAGTCGGTCCAATACTTTAGGAGGAGATGCAGGAAGATGTCTCGCATGGTTTTGCAGTAATTCAAGAATATCGTAGTTTACGACTTCGTGTCTCCTGTAGCGTGAGTGGTAGGTGATTAATTCATGACAGCGGTTGTTCGCCTGATAGTAAGCAGTATGTGTACCGAGTTTGGTTGAAGTCGATCCACTACTTTAGGAGGAGGTGCAGGAAGATATCTTGCATGGTTTTGCGGTAAGTCAAGAATATCATAGTTTACGACTTCGTGTCTCCTGTAGCGTGAGTGGTAGGTGTTTAATTCATGACAGCGGTTGTTCGCCTGATAGTAAGCAGTATGTGTACCGAGTTTGGTTGCAGTCGGTCCACTACTTTATCAGGAGGTGCAGGAAGATGGCTCGCATGGTTTTGCAGTAATTCAAGAATATCGTAGTTTACGATTTCGTGTCTCCTATAGCGTGAGTGGTAGGTGTTTTCTTCATGACAGCGGTTGTTCGCCTGATAGTATGCAGTATGTGTATCGAGTTTGGTTGCAGTCGGTCCATTATTTTAGGAGGAGGTTGCGGAAGATGGCTTTCATGGTTTAGCAGTAATTTAAGAATATCGTAGTTTACGACTCCGTTTGTCCTTTAGCGTGAGTGGTAGGTGTTTAATTCATGACAGCGGTTGTTCGCCTGATAGTAAGCAGTATGTGTACCGAGTTTGGTTGCAGTCGGTCCACTACTGGAGGAGGAGCTTCAGGAAGATGGCTCGCATGGTTTTGCAGTAATTCAAGAATATCGTAGTTTACGACTTCGTGTCTCATGTAGCGTGAGTGGTAGGTGTTTAATTCATGACAGCGGTTGTTCGCCTGATAGTAAGCAGTATGTGTACCGAGTTTGGTTGCAGTCGGTCCATTATTTTAGGAGGAGGTGCAGGAAGAAGGCTTTCATGGTTTTGCAGTAATTCAAGAATATCGTAGTTTACGACTCCGTGTGTCCTGTAGTGTGAGTGTTAAGTGTTTAATTCATGACAGCGGTTGTTCGCCTGATAGTAAGCAGTATGTGTACCGAGTTTGGTTGCAGTCGGTCCACTACTTTTGGAGGAGGTGCAGGAAGATCGCTCGCATGGTTTAGCAAGAATATCGTAGTAAACGACTTCGTGTCTTCTGTAGCGTGAGTTTTAAGTGTTTAATTCATGACAGCGGTTGTTCGCCTGATAGTAAGCAGTATGTGTACCGAGTTTGGTTGCAGTCGGTCCTTTATTTTAGGAGGAGGTGCAGGAAGATGGCTTTCATGGTTTTGCAGTAATTCAAGAATATTGTAGTTTACGACTTCGTGTGTCCTGTAGCGTGAGTGGTAGGTGTTTAATTCATGACAGCGGTTGTTCGCCTGATAGTAAGCAGTATGTGTACCAAGTTTGGTTGCAGTCGGCCCACAACTGGAGGATGAGGTGCAGGAAGGTGGCTCGCATGGTTTTGCAGTAATTCAAGAATATCGTAGTTTACGACTTCGTGTCTCCTGTAGCGTGAGTGGTAGGTTTTTAATTCATGACAGCGGTTGTTCGCCTGATAGTAAGCAGTATGTGTACGGAGATAGGTTGCAGTCGGTCCACTACTTTAGGAGGAGGTGCAGGAAGATGGGTCGCATGGTTTTGCAGTAACTCAAGAATATCGTAGTTTACGACTTCGCGTCTCCTGTAGCGTGAGTGGTAGGTGTTTAATTCATGACAGCGGTTTTTCGCCTGATAGTAAGCAGTATGTGTACCGAATTTGGTTGCAGTCGGTCCCTTACTGGAGGAGGAGGTGCAGGAAGATTGCTCGCATGGTTTTGCAGTAATTCAAGAATATCGTAGTTTACGACCTCGTGTCTCCTGTAGCGTGAGTGATAGGTGTTTAATTCATGACGGCAGTTGTTCGCCTGATACTAAGCAGTATGTGTACCGAGTTTGGTTGCAGTCGGTCCACTACTTTAGGAGGAGGTGGAGGAAGATGGCTCGCATGGTTTTGCAGTAATTCAAGAATATCGTAGTTTACGACTTCGTGTCTCCTGTAGCGTGAGTTGTAGGTGTTTAATTCATGACAGCGGTTGTTCGCCTTATAGTAAGCAGTGTGTGTACCGAGTTTGGTTGCAGTCGGTCTACTATTTTACGAGGAGGTGCAGGAAGATTTCTCGCATGGTTTTTCAGTAATTCAAGAATATCGCAGTTTAAGACTTCGTGTTTCCTGTAGCGTGAGTGGTAGGTGTTTAATTCACGACAGCGGTTATTCGCCTGATAGTAAGCAGTTTGTGTACCGAGTTTGGTTGCATTCGGTCCAATACTTTAGGAGGAGATGCAGGAAGATGGCTCGCATGGTTTTGCAGTAATTCAAGAATATCGTAGTTTACGACTTCGTGTCTCCTATAGCGTGAGTGGTAGGTGTTTACTTCATGACAGCGGTTGTTCGCCAGATAGTATGCAGTATGTGTACCGAGTTTGGTTGCAGTCGGTCCACTACTGGAGGAGGAGCTGCAGGAAGATGGCTCGCATGGTTTTGCAGTAATTCAAGAATATCGTAGTTTACGACTCCGTGTGTCCTGTAGCGTGAGTGGTAGGTGTTCAATTCATGACAGCGGTTGTTCGCCTGATAGTAAGCAGTATGTGTACCGATTTTGGTTGCAGTCGGTCCACTACTTTTGGAGGAGGTGCAGGAAGATTGCTCGCATGGTTTTGCAAGAATATCGTAGTTAACGACTTCGTGTCGCCTGTAGCGTGAGTGTTAAGTGTTTAATTCATTACAGCGGTGTTTCGCCTGATAGTAAGCAGTATGTGTACCGAGTTTGGTTGCAGTCGGTCCATTATTTTAGGAGGAGGTGCAGGATCTGGCTTTCATGGTTTTGCAGTAATTCAAGAATATCGTAGTTTACGACTTCGTGTGTCCTGTAGCGTGAGTGGTAAGTGTTTAATTCATGACAGCGGTTGTTCGCCTGATAGTAAGCAGTATGTGTACCGAGTTTGGTTTCAGTCGGTCCATTATTTTAGGAGGAGGTGCAGGAAGATGGCTTTCATGGTTTTGCAGTAATTCAAGAATATCGTAGTTTACGACTCCGTGTGTCCTGTAGCGTGAGTGGTAGGTGTTTAATTCATGACAGCGGTTTTTCGCCTGATAGTAAGCAGTATGTGTACCGAATTTGGTTGCAGTCGGTCCCTTACTGGAGGAGGAGGTGCAGGAACATTGTGCGCATGGTTTTGCAGTAATAGAAGAATATCGTAGTTTACGACTTCGTGTCTCCTGTAGCGTGAGTGATAGGTGTTTAACTCATGACGGCAGTTGTTCGCCTGATACTAAGCAGTATGTGTACCGAGTTTGGTTGCAGTCGGTCCACTACTTTAAGAGGAGGTGGAGGAAGATGGCTCGCATGGTTTTGCAGTAATTCAAGAACATCGTAGTTTACGACTTCGTGTCTCCTGTAGCGTGAGTGGTAGGTGTTTAATTCATGACAGCGGTTGTTCGCCTGATAGAAAGCAGTATGTGTACCGAGTTTGGTTGCAGTCGGTCCACTACTTTACGGGGAGGTGCAGGAAGAATTCTCGCATGGTTTTTCAGTAATTCAAGAATATCGTAGTTTAAGACTTCGTGTTTCCTGTAGCGTGAGTGGTAGGTGTTTAATTCACGACAGCGGTTATTCGCCTGATAGTAAGCAGTATGTGTACCGAGTTTGGTTGCAGTCGATACAATACTTTAGGAGGAGATGCAGGAAGAAGGCTCGCATGGTTTTGCAGTAATTCAAGAATATCGTAGTTTACGACATCGTGTCTCCTGTAGCGTGAGTGGTAGGTGATTAATTCATTAGAGCGGTTGTTCGCCTCATAGTAAGCAGTATGTGTACCGAGTTTGGTTGCAGTCGGTCCACTACTTTAGGAGGAGGTGCAGGATGATTGCTCGCATGGTTTTGCAGTAATTCAAGAATATCGTAGTTTACGACTTCGTGTCTCCTGTATCGTGGGTGGTAGGTTTTTAATTAATGACAGCGGTTGTTCGACTGATAGTAAGCAGTATGTGTTCCGAGTTTGGTTGCAGTCGGTCCACTACTTTAGGAGGAGGTGCAGGAAGATGGCTTGCATGGTTTTGCAGTATTTAAAGAATATCGTAGTTTACGACTTCGTGTCTCCTGTAGCGTTTGTGGTAGGTGTTTAATTCATGACAGCGGTTGTTCGCGTGATAGTAAGCAGTATGTGTACCGAGTTTGGTTGCAGTCGGTCCACTACTTTAGGAGGAGGTGCAGGAAGATGGCTCGCATGTTTTTGCAGTAATTCAAGAATATCGTAGTTTATGACTTCGTGTCTCCTGTAGCGAGAGTGGTAGGTGTTTAATTCATGACAGCGGTTGTTCGCCTGATAGCAAGCAGTATGTGTACCGAGTTTGGTTGCAGTCGGTCCATTATTTTAGGAGGAGGTGCAGGAAGATGGCTTTCATGGTTTTGCAGTAATTCAAGAATATCGTAGTTTACGACTCCGTGTGTCCTGTAGCGTGAGTGGTAGGTGTTTAATTCATGACAGCGGTTGTTCGCCTGATAGTAAGCAGTATGTGTACCGAGTTTGGTTGCAGTCGGTCCACTACTTTTGGAGGAGGTGCAGGAAGATGGCTCGCATGGTTTTGCAAGAATATCGTAGTTAACGACTTCGTGTCTTCTGTAGCGTGAGTGTTAAGTGTTTAATTCATGACAGCGGTTGTTCGCCTGATAGTAAGCAGTATGTGTACCGAGTTTGGTTGCAGTCGGTCCATTACTTTAGGAGGAGGTGCAGGAATATGGCTTTCATGGTTTTGTAGTAAATCAAGAATATCGTAGTTTACGACTTCGTGTGTCCTGTAGCGTGAGTGGTAGGTGTTTAATTCATGACAGCGGTTGTTCGCCTGATAGTAAGCAGTATGTGTACCAAGTTTGGTTGCAGTCGGCCCACTACTGGAGGATGAGGTGCAGGAAGGTGGCTCGCATGGTTTTGCAGTAATTCAAGAATATCGTAGTTTACGACTTCGTGTCTCCTGTAGCGTGAGTGGTAGGTTTTTAATTCATGACAGCGGTTGTTCGCCTGATAGTAAGCAGTATGTGTACCGATTTTGGTTGCAGTCGGTCCACAACTTTAGGAGGAGGTGCAGGTAGATGGCTCGCATGGTTTTACAAGAATATCGTAGTTAACGACTTCGTGCCGCCTGTAGCGTGAGTGTTAAGTGTTTAATTCATGACAGCGGTTGTTCGCCTGATAGTAAGCAGTATGTGTACCGAGTTTGGTTGCAGTCGGTCCATTATTTTAGGAGGAGGTGCAGGATCTGGCTTTCATGGTTTTGCAGTAATTCAAGAATATCGTAGTTTACGACATCGTGTGTCCTGTAGCGTGAGTGGTAAGTGTTTAATTCATGACAGCGGTTGTTCGCCTGATAGTAAGCAGTATGTGTACCGAGTTTGGTTTCAGTCGGTCCATTATTTTAGGAGGAGGTGCAGGAAGATGGCTTTCATGGTTTTGCAGTAATTCAAGAATATCGTAGTTTACGACTCCGTGTGTCCTGTAGCGTGAGTGGTAGGTGTTTTATTCATGACAGCGGTTTTTCGCCTGATAGTAAGCAGTATGTGTACCGAATTTGGTTGCAGTCGGTCCCTTACTGGAAGAGGAGGTGCAGGAAGATTGTTCGCATGGTTTTGCAGTAATAGAAGAATATCGTAGTTTACGACTTCGTGTCTCCTGTAGCGTGAGTGATAGGTGTTTAACTCATGACGGCAGTTGTTCGCCTGATACTAAGCAGTATGTGTACCGAGTTTGGTTGCAGTCGGTCCACTACTTTAAGAGGAGGTGGAGGAAGATGGCTCGCATGGTTTTGCAGTAATTCAAGAACATCGTAGTTTACGACTCCGTGTCTCCTGTAGCGTGAGTGGTTGGTGTTTAATACATGACAGCGGTTGTTCGCCTGATAGAAAGCAGTATGTGTACCGAGTGTGGTTGCAGTCGGTCCACTACTTTACGGGGAGGTGCAGGAAGATTTCTCGCATGGTTTTTCAGTAATTCAAGAATATCGTAGTTTAAGACTTCGTGTTTCCTGTAGCGTGAGTGGTAGGTGTTTAATTCACGACAGCGGTTATTCGCCTGATAGTAAGCAGTATGTGTACCGAGTTTGGTTGCAGTCGATACAATACTTTAGGAGGAGATGCAGGAAGAAGGCTCGCATGGTTTTGCAGTAATTCAAGAATATCGTAGTTTACGACTTCGTGTCTCCTGTAGCGTGAGTGGTAGGTGATTAATTCATTAGAGCGGTTGTTCGCCTCATAATAAGCAGTATGTGTACCGAGTTTGGTTGCAGTCGGTCCACTACTTTAGGAGGAGGTGCAGGAAGATTGCTCGCATGGTTTTGCAGTAATTCAAGAATATCGTAGTTTACGACTTCGTGTCTCCTGTATCGTGAGTGGTAGGTTTTTAATTAATGACAGCGGTTGTTCGACTGATAGTAAGCAGTATGTGTTCCGAGTTTGGTTGCAGTCGGTCCAATACTTTAGGAGGAGGTGCAGGAAGATGGCTCGCATGGTTTTGCAGTAATTCAAGAATATTGAAGTTTACGACTTCGTTTCTCCTGTAGCGTGAGTGGTAGGCGTTTATTTCATGACAGCGGTTTTTCGCCTGATAGTAAGCAGTATGTGTACCGAGTTTGGTTGCAGTCGGTCCATTACTTTAGGAGGAGGTGCAGGAAGATTGCTTTCATGGTTTTGCAGTAATTCAAGAATATCGTAGTTTACGACTTCGTGTGTCCTGTAGCGTGAGTGGTAGGTGTTTAATTCATGAGAGCGGTTGTTCGCCTGATAGTAAGCAGTATGTGTACCGAGTTTGGTTGCAGTCGGAGCACTACATTAGAGGAGGTGCAGGAAGATGGCTCGCATGGTTTTGCAGAAATTCAAGAATATCGTAGTTTACGACTTCGAGTCTCCTGTAGCGTGAGTGGTAGGTGTCTAATTCATGACAGCGGTTTTTCGCCTGATAGTAAGCAGTATGTGTACCGAGTTTGGTTGCAGTCGGCCCAAAACTGGAGGAGGAGGTGCAGGAAGGTGGCTCGCATGGTTTTGCAGTAATTCAAGAATATCGTAGTTTACGACTTCGTGTCTCCTGTATCGTGAGTGGTAGGTTTTTAATTAATGACAGCGGTTGTTCGACTGATAGTAAGCAGTATGTGTTCCGAGTTTGGTTGCAGTCGGTCCACTACTTTAGGAGGAGGTGCAGGAAGATGGCTCGCATGGTTTTGCAGTAATTCAAGAATATCGTAGTTTACGACTTCGTGTCTCCTGTAGCGTGAGTGGTAGGTGTTTAATTCATGACAGCGGTTGTTCGCCTGATAGTAAGCAGTGTGTGTACCGAGTTTGGTTGCAGTCGGTCCATTATTTTAGGAGGAGTTGCAGGATGATGGCTTTCATGGTTTTGCAGTAATTCAAGAATATCGTAGTTTACGACTCCGTGTGTCCTGTAGCGTGAGTGGTAGGTGTTTAATTCATGACAGCGGTTGTTCGCCTGATAGTAAGCAGTGTGTGTACCGAGTTTGGATGCAGTCGGTCCATTACTTTAGGAGGAGGTGCAGGAAGATGGCTTTCATGGTTTTGTAGTAGATCAAGAATATCGTAGTTTACGACTTCGTGTGTCCTTTAGCGTGAGTGGTTGGTGTTTAATTCATGACAGCGGTTGTTCGCCTGATAGTAAGCAGTATGTGTACCAAGTTTGGTTGCAGTCGGCCCACAACTGGAGGATGAGGTGCAGGAAGGTGGCTCGCATGGTTTTGCAGTAATTCAAGAATATCGTAGTTTACGACTTCGTGTCTCCTGTAGCGTGAGTGGTAGGTTTTTAATTCATGACAGCGGGTGTTCGCCTGATAGTAAGCAGTATGTGTACGGAGATAGGTTGCAGTCGGTCCACTACTTTAGGAGGAGGTGCAGGAAGATGGGTCGCATGGTTTTGCAGTAACTCAAGAATATCGTAGTTTACGACTTCGCGTATCCTGTAGCGTGAGTGGTAGGTGTTTAATTCATGACAGCGGTTTTTCGCCTGATAGTAAGCAGTATGTGTACCGAATTAGGTTGCAGTCGGTCCCTTACTGGAGGAGGAGGTGCAGGAAGATTGCTCGCATGGTTTTGCAGTAATTCAAGAATATCGTAGTTTACGACCTCGTGTCTCCTGTAGCGTGAGTGATAGGTGTTTAATTCATGACGGCAGTTGTTCGCCTGATACTAAGCAGTATGTGTACCGAGTTTGGTTGCAGTCGGTCCACTACTTTAGGAGGAGGTGGAGGAAGATGGCTCGCATGGTTTTGCAGTAATTCAAGAATATCGTAGTTTACGACTTAGTGTCTCCTGTAGCGTGAGTTGTAGGTGTTTAATTCATGACGGCGGTTGTTCGCCTGATAGTAAGCAGTGTGTGTACCGATTTTGGTTGCAGTCGGTCCACTACTTTACGAGGAGGTGCAGGAAGATTTCTCGCATGGTTTTTCAGTAATTCAAGAATATCGCAATTTAAGACTTCGTGTTTCCTGTAGCGTGAGTGGTAGGTGTTTAATTCACGACAGCGGTTATTCGCCTGATAGTAAGCAGTTTGTGTACCGATTTTGGTTGCAGTCGGTCCAATACTTTAGGAGGAGATGCAGGAGGATGGCTCGCATGGGTTTGCAGTAATTCAAGAATATCGTAGTTTACGACTTCGTGTCTCGTATAGCGTGAGTGGTAGGTGTTTACTTCATGACAGCGGTTGTTCGCCTGATAGTATGCAGTATGTGTACCGAGTTTGGTTGCAGTCGGTCCACTACTGGAGGAGGAGCTGCAGGAAGATTGCTCGCATGGTTTTGCAGTAATTCAAGAATATCGTAGTTTACGACTCCGTGTGTCCTGTAGCGTGAGTGGTAGGTGTTCAATTCATGACAGCGGTTGTTCGCCTGATAGTAAGCAGTATGTGTACCGATTTTGGTTGCAGTCGGTCCACTACTTTTGGAGGAGGTGCAGGAAGATGTCTCGCATGGTATTGCAAGAATATCGTAGTTAACGACTTCGTGTCGCCTGTAGCGTGAGTGTTAAGTGTTTAATTCATGACAGCGGTTGTTCGCCCGATAGTAAGCAGTATGTGTACCGAGTTTGGTTGCAGTCGGTCCATTATTTTAGGAGGAGGTGCAGGATCTGGCTTTCATGGTTTTGCAGTAATTCAAGAATATCGTAGTTTACGACTTCGTGTGTCCTGTAGCGTGAGTGGTAGGTGTTTAATTCATGACAGCGGTTGTTCGCCTGATAGTAAGCAGTATGTGTACCGAGTTTGGTTTCAGTCGGTCCATTATTTTAGGAGGAGGTGCAGGAAGATGGCTTTCATGGTTTTGCAGTAATTCAAGAATATCGTAGTTTACGACTCCGTGTGTCCTGTAGCGTGAGTGGTAGGTGTTTGATTCATGACAGCGGTTTTTCGCCTGATAGTAAGCAGTATGTGTACCGAATTTGGTTGCAGTCGGTCCCTTACTGGAGGAGGAGGTGCAGGAAGATTGTTCGCATGGTTTTGCAGTAATAGGAGAATATCGTAATTTACGACTTCGTGTCTCCTGTAGCGTGAGTGATAGGTGTTTAACTCATGACGGCAGTTGTTCGCCTGATACTAAGCAGTATGTGTACCGAGTTTGGTTGCAGCCGGTCCACTACTTTAAGAGGAGGTGGAGGAAGATGGCTCGCATGGTTTTGCAGTAATTCAAGAACATCGTAGTTTACGACTTCACGTCTCCTGTAGCGTGAGTGGTAGGTGTTTAATTCATGACAGCGGTTGTTCGCCTGATAGAAAGCAGTATGTGTACCGAGTTTGGTTGCAGTCGGTCCACTACCTTACCGGGAGGTGCGGGAAGATTGCTCGCATGGTTTTGCAGTAATTCAAGAATATCGTAGTTTACGACTTCGTGTCTCCTGTATCGTGAGTGGTAGGTTTTTAATTAATGACAGCGGTTGTTCGACTGATAGTAAGCAGTATGTGTTCCGAGTTTGGTTGCAGTCGGTCCACTACTTTAGGAGGAGGTGCAGGAAGATGGCTCGCATGGTTTTGCAGTAATTCAAGAATATCGAAGTTTACGATTTCGTTTCTCCTGTAGCGTGAGTGGTAGGCGTTTATTTCATGACAGCGGTTTTTCGCCTGATAGTAAGCAGTATGTGTACCGAGTTTGGTTGCAGTCGGTCCATTACTTTAGGAGGAGGTGCAGGAAGATTGCTTTCATGGTTTTGCAGTAATTCATGAATATCGTAGTTTACGACTTCGTGTGTCCTGTATCGTGAGTGGTAGGTGTTTAATTCATGACAGCGGTTGTTCGCCTGATAGTAAGCAGTATGTGTACCGAGTTTGGTTGCAGTCGGTGCACTACATTAGAGGAGGTGCAGGAAGATGGCTCGCATGGTTTTGCAGAAATTCAAGAATATCGTAGTTTACGACTTCGAGTCTCCTGTAGCGTGAGTGGTAGGTGTCTAATTCATGACAGCGGTTTTTCGCCTGATAGTAAGCAGTATGTGTACCGAATTTGGTTGCAGTCGGTCCCTTACTGGAGGAGGAGGTGCAGGAATATTGCCCGCATGGTTTTGCAGTAATTCAAGAATATCGTAGTTTATGACCTCGTGTCTCCTGTAGCGAGAGTGATAGGTGTTTAATTCATGACGGCAGTTGTTCGCCTGATACTAAGCAGTATGTGTACCGAGTTTGGTTGCAGTCGGTCCACTACTTTAGGAGGAGGTGGAGGAAGATGGCTCGCATGGTTTTGCAGTAATTCTAGAATATCGTAGTTTACGACTTCGTGTCTCCTGTAGCGTGAGTTGTAGGTGTTTAATTCATGACAGCGGTTGTTCGCCTTATAGTGAGCAGTGTGTGTACCGAGTTTGGTTGCAGTCGGTCCACTATTTTACGAGGAGGTGCAGGAAGATTTCTCGCATGGTTTTTCAGTAATTAAAGAATATCGCAGTTTAAGACTTCGTGTTTCCTGTAGCGTGAGTGGTAGGTGTTTAATTCACGACAGCGGTTATTCGCCTGATAGTAAGCAGTTTATGTACCGAGTTTGGTTGCAGTCGGTCCAATACTTTAGGAGGAGATGCAGGAAGATGGCTCGCATGGTTTTGCAGTAATTCAAGAATATCATAGTTTACGACTCCGTGTGTACTGTAGCGTGAGTGGTAGGTGTTCAATTCATGACAGCGGTTGTTCGCCTGATTGTAAGCAGTATGTGTACCGATTTTGGTTGCAGTCGGTCCACAACTTTAGGAGGAGGTGCAGGTAGATGGCTCGCATGGTTTTACAAGAATATCGTAGTTAACGACTTCGTGCCGCCTGTAGCGTGAGTGTTAAGTGTTTAATTCATGACAGCGGTTGTTCGCCTGATAGTAAGCAGTATGTGTACCGAGTTTGGTTGCAGTCGGTCCATTATTTTAGGAGGAGGTGCAGGATCTGGCTTTCATGGTTTTGCAGTAATTCAAGAATATCGTAGTTTACGACATCGTGTGTCCTGTAGCGTGAGTGGTAAGTGTTTAATTCATGACAGCGGTTGTTCGCCTGATAGTAAGCAGTATGTGTACCGAGTTTGGTTTCAGTCGGTCCATTATTTTAGGAGGAGGTGCAGGAAGATGGCTTTCATGGTTTTGCAGTAATTCAAGAATATCGTAGTTTACGACTCCGTGTGTCCTGTAGCGTGAGTGGTAGGTGTTTAATTCATGACAGCGGTTTTTCGCCTGATAGTAAGCAGTATGTGTACCGAATTTGGTTGCAGTCGGTCCCTTACTGGAGGAGGAGGTGCAGGAATATTGCTCGCATGGTTTTGCAGTAATTCAAGAATATCGTAGTTTACGACCTCGTGTCTCCTGTAGCGAGAGTGATAGGTGTTTAATTCATGACGGCAGTTGTTCGCCTGATACTAAGCAGTATGTGTACCGAGTTTGGTTGCAGTCGGTCCACTACTTTAGGATGAGGTGGAGGAAGATGGCTCGCATGGTTTTGCAGTAATTCTAGAATATCGTAGTTTACGACTTCGTGTCTCCTGTAGCGTGAGTTGTAGGTGTTTAATTCATGACAGCGGTTGTTCGCCTTATAGTGAGCAGTGTGTGTACCGAGTTTGGTTGCAGTCGGTCCACTATTTTACGAGGAGGTGCAGGAAGATTTCTCGCATGGTTTTTCAGTAATTAAAGAATATCGCAGTTTAAGACTTCGTGTTTCTTGTAGCGTGAGTGGTAGGTGTTTAATTCACGACAGCGGTTATTCGCCTGATAGTAAGCAGTTTATGTACCGAGTTTGGTTGCAGTCGGTCCAATACTTTAGGAGGAGATGCAGGAAGATGGCTCGCATGGTTTTGCAGTAATTCAAGAATATCATAGTTTACGACTCCGTGTGTCCTGTAGCGTGAGTGGTAGGTGTTCAATTCATGACAGCGGTTGTTCGCCTGATTGTAAGCAGTATGTGTACCGATTTTGGTTGCAGTCGGTCCACAACTTTAGGAGGAGGTGCAGGTAGATGGCTCGCATGGTTTTACAAGAATATCGTAGTTAACGACTTCGTGCCGCCTGTAGCGTGAGTGTTAAGTGTTTAATTCATGACAGCGGTTGTTCGCCTGATAGTAAGCAGTATGTGTACCGAGTTTGGTTGCAGTCGGTCCATTATTTTAGGAGGAGGTGCAGGATCTGGCTTTCATGGTTTTGCAGTAATTCAAGAATATCGTAGTTTACGACATCGTGTGTCCTGTAGCGTGAGTGGTAAGTGTTTAATTCATGACAGCGGTTGTTCGCCTGATAGTAAGCAGTATGTGTACCGAGGTTGGTTTCAGTCGGTCCATTATTTTAGGAGGAGGTGCAGGAAGATGGCTTTCATGGTTTTGCAGTAATTCAAGAATATCGTAGTTTACGACTCCGTGTGTCCTGTAGCGTGAGTGGTAGGTGTTTAATTCATGACAGCGGTTTTTCGCCTGATAGTAAGCAGTATGTGTACCGAATTTGGTTGCAGTCGGTCCCTTACTGGAAGAGGAGGTGCAGGAAGATTGTTCGCATGGTTTTGCAGTAATAGAAGAATATCGTAGTTTACGACTTCGTGTCTCCTGTAGCGTGAGTGATAGGTGTTTAACTCATGACGGCAGTTGTTCGCCCGATACTAAGCAGTATGTGTACCGAGTTTGGTTGCAGTCGGTCCACTACTTTAAGAGGAGGTGGAGGAAGATGGCTCGCATGGTTTTGCAGTAATTCAAGAACATCGTAGTTTACGACTTCGTGTCTCCTGTAGCGTGAGTGGTTGGTGTTTAATACATGACAGCGGTTGTTCGCCTGATAGAAAGCAGTATGTGTACCGAGTTTGGTTGCAGTCGGTCCACTACTTTACGGGGAGGTGCAGGAAGATTTCTCGCATGGTTTTTCAGTAATTCAAGAATATCGTAGTTTAAGACTTCGTGTTTCCTGTAGCGTGAGTGGTAGGTGTTTAATTCACGACAGCGGTTATTCGCCTGATAGTAAGCAGTATGTGTACCGAGTTTGGTTGCAGTCGATACAATACTTTAGGAGGAGATGCAGGAAGAAGGCTAGCATGGTTTTGCAGTAATTCAAGAATATCGTAGTTTACGACTTCGTGTTTCCTGTAGCGTGAGTGGTAGGTGATTAATTCATTAGAGCGGTTGTTCGCCTCATAATAAGCAGTATGTGTACCGAGTTTGGTTGCAGTCGGTCCACTACTTTAGGAGGAGGTGCAGGAAGATTGCTCGCATGGTTTTGCAGTAATTCAAGAATATCGTAGTTTACGACTTCGTGTCTCCTGTATCGTGAGTGGTAGGTTTTTAATTAATGACAGCGGTTGTTCGACTGATAGTAAGCAGTATGTGTTCCGAGTTTGGTTGCAGTCGGTCCACTACTTTAGGAGGAGGTGCAGGAAGATGGCTCGCATGGTTTTGCAGTAATTCAAGAATATTGAAGTTTACGACTTCGTTTCTCCTGTAGCGTGAGTGGTAGGCGTTTATTTCATGACAGCGGTTTTTCGCCTGATAGTAAGCAGTATGTGTACCGAGTTTGGTTGCAGTCGGTCCATTACTTTAGGAGGAGGTGCAGGAAGATTGCTTTCATGGTTTTGCAGTAATTCAAGGATATCGTAGTTTACGACTTCGTGTGTCCTGTAGCGTGAGTGGTAGGTGTTTAATTCATGAGAGCGGTTGTTCGCCTGATAGTAAGCAGTATGTGTACCGAGTTTGGTTGCAGTCGGTGCACTACATTAGTGGAGGTGCAGGAAGATGGCTCGCATGGTTTTGCAGAAATTCAAGAATATCGTAGTTTACGACTTCGAGTCTCCTGTAGCGTGAGTGGCAGGTGTCTAATTCATGACAGCGGTTTTTCGCCTGATAGTAAGCAGTATGTGTACCGAGTTTGGTTGCAGTCGGCCCAAAACTGGAGGAGGAGGTGCAGGAAGGTGGCTCGCATGGTTTTGCAGTAATTCAAGAATATCGTAGTTTACGACTTCGAGTGTCCTGTAGCGTGAGTGGTAGGTGTTTAATTCATGACAGCGGTTGTTCGCCTGATAGTGAGCAGTATGTGTACCGAGTTTGGTTGCAGTCGGTCCATTATTTTAGGAGGAGTTGCAGGAAGATGGCTTTCATGGTTTTGCAGTAATTCAAGAATATCGTAGTTTACGACTCGGTGTGTCCTGTAGCGTGAGTGGTAGGTGTTTAATTCATGACAGCGGTTGTTCGCCTGATAGTAAGCAGTATGTGTACCGAGTTTGGTTGCAGTCGGTCCACTACTTTTGGATGAGGTGCAGGAAGATGGCTCGCATGGTTTTGCAAGAATATCGTAGTTAACGACTTCGTGTCACCTGTAGCGTGAGTGTTAAGTGTTTAATTCATGACAGCGGTTGTTCGCCTGATAGTAAGCAGTATGTGTACCGAGTTTGGATGCAGTCGGTCCATTACTTTAGGAGGAGGTGCAGGAAGATGGCTTTCATGGTTTTGTAGTAGATCAAGAACATCGTAGTTTACGACTTCGTGTGTCCTTTAGCGTGAGTGGTAGGTGTTTAATTCATGACTGCGGTTGTTCGCCTGATAGTAAGCAGTATGTGTACCAAGTTTGGTTGCAGTCGGCCCACAACTGGAGGATGAGGTGCAGGAAGGTGGCTCGCATGGTTTTGCAGTAATTCAAGAATATCGTAGTTTACGACTTCGTGTCTCCTGTAGCGTGAGTGGTAGGTTTTTAATTCATGACAGCGGGTGTTCGCCTGATAGTAAGCAGTATGTGTACGGAGATAGGTTGCAGTCGGTCCACTACTTTAGGAGGAGGTGCAGGAAGATGGGTCGCATGGTTTTGCAGTAACTCAAGAATATCGTAGTTTACGACTTCGCGTCTCCTGTAGCGTGAGTGGTAGGTGTTTAATTCATGACAGCGGTTTTTCGCCTGATAGTAAGCAGTATGTGTACCGAATTTGGTTGCAGTCGGTCCCTTACTGGAGGAGGAGGTGCAGGAAGATTGCTCGCATGGTTTTGCAGTAATTCAAGAATATCGTAGTTTACGACCTCGTGTCTCCTGTAGCGTGAGTGATAGGTGTTTAATTCATGACGGCAGTTGTTCGCCTGATACTAAGCAGTATGTGTACCGAGTTTGGTTGCAGTCGGTCCACTACTTTAGGAGGAGGTGGAGGAAGATGGCTCGCATGGTTTTGCAGTAATTCAAGAATATCGTAGTTTACGACTTCGTGTCTCCTGTAGCGTGAGTTGTAGGTGTTTAATTCATGACAGCGGTTGTTCGCCTGATAGTAAGCAGTGTGTGTACCGATTTTGGTTGCAGTCGGTCCACTACTTTACGAGGAGGTGCAGGAAGATTTCTCGCATGGTTTTTCAGTAATTCAAGAATATCGCAATTTAAGACTTCGTGTTTCCTGTAGCGTGAGTGGTAGGTGTTTAATTCACGACAGCGGTTATTCGCCTGATAGTAAGCAGTTTGTGTACCGAGTTTGGTTGCAGTCGGTCCAATACTTTAGGAGGAGATGCAGGAAGATGGCTCGCATGGGTTTGCAGTAATTCAAGAATATCGTAGTTTACGACTTCGTGTCTCGTATAGCGTGAGTGGTAGGTGTTTACTTCATGACAGCGGTTGTTCGCCTGATAGTATGCAGTATGTGTACCGAGTTTGGTTGCAGTCGGTCCACTACTGGAGGAGGAGCTGCAGGAAGATTGCTCGCATGGTTCTGCAGTAATTCAAGAATATCGTAGTTTACGACTCCGTGTGTCCTGTAGCGTGAGTGGTAGGTGTTCAATTCATGACAGCGGTTGTTCGCCTGATAGTAAGCAGTATGTGTACCGATTTTGGTTGCAGTCGGTCCACTACTTTTGGAGGAGGTGCAGGAAGATGGCTCGCATGGTATTGCAAGAATATCGTAGTTAACGACTTCGTGTCGCCTGTAGCGTGAGTGTTAAGTGTTTAATTCATGACAGCGGTTATTCGCCCGATAGTAAGCAGTATGTGTACCGAGTTTGGTTGCAGTCGGTCCATTATTTTAGGAGGAGGTGCAGGATCTGGCTTTCATGGTTTTGCAGTAATTCAAGAATATCGTAGTTTACGACTTCGTGTGTCCTGTAGCGTGAGTGGTAAGTGTTTAATTCATGACAGCGGTTGTTCGCCTGATAGTAAGCAGTATGTGTACCGAGTTTGGTTTCAGTCGGTCCATTATTTTAGGAGGAGGTGCAGGAAGATGGCTTTCATGGTTTTGCAGTAATTCAAGAATATCGTAGTTTACGACTCCGTGTGTCCTGTAGCGTGAGTGGTAGGTGTTTAATTCATGACAGCGGTTTTTCGCCTGATAGTAAGCAGTATGTGTACCGAATTTGGTTGCAGTCGGTCCCTTACTGGAGGAGGAGGTGCAGGAAGATTGTTCGCATGGTTTTGCAGTAATAGGAGAATATCGTAATTTACGACTTCGTGTCTCCTGTAGCGTGAGTGATAGGTGTTTAACTCATGACGGCAGTTGTTCGCCTGATACTAAGCAGTATGTGTACCGAGTTTGGTTGCAGCCGGTCCACTACTTTAAGAGGAGTTGGAGGAAGATGGCTCGCATGGTTTTGCAGTAATTCAAGAACATCGTAGTTTACGACTTCGCGTCTCCTGTAGCGTGAGTGGTAGGTGTTTAATTCATGACAGCGGTTGTTCGCCTGATAGAAAGCAGTATGTGTACCGAGTTTGGTTGCAGTCGGTCCACTACCTTACGGGGAGGTGCAGGAAGATTGCTCGCATGGTTTTGCAGTAATTCAAGAATATCGTAGTTTACGACTTCGTGTCTCCTGTATCGTGAGTGGTAGGTTTTTAATTAATGACAGCGGTTGTTCGACTGATAGTAAGCAGTATGTGTTCCGAGTTTGGTTGCAGTCGGTCCACTACTTTAGGAGGAGGTGCAGGAAGATGGCTCGCATGGTTTTGCAGTAATTCAAGAATATCGAAGTTTACGATTTCGTTTCTCCTGTAGCGTGAGTGGTAGGCGTTTATTTCATGACAGCGGTTTTTCGCCTGATAGTAAGCAGTATGTGTACCGAGTTTGGTTGCAGTCGGTCCATTACTTTAGGAGGAGGTGCAGGAAGATTGCTTTCATGGTTTTGCAGTAATTCATGAATATCGTAGTTTACGACTTCGTGTGTCCTGTAGCGTGAGTGGTAGGTGTTTAATTCATGACAGCGGTTGTTCGCCTGATAGTAAGCAGTATGTGTACCGAGTTTGGTTGCAGCCGGTGCACTACATTAGAGGAGGTGCAGGAAGATGGTACGCATGGTTTTGCAGAAATTCAAGAATATCGTAGTTTACGACTTCGAGTCTCCTGTAGCGTGAGTGGTAGGTGTCTAATTCATGACAGCGGTTTTTCGCCTGATAGTAAGCAGTATGTGTACCGAGTTAGGTTGCAGTCGGCCCAAAACTGGAGGAGGAGGTGCAGGAAGGTGGCTCGCATGGTTTTGCAGTAATTCAAGAATATCGTAGTTTACGACTTCGTGTCTCCTGTAGCGTAAGTGGTAGGTGTTTAATTCATGACAGCGGTTGTTCGCCTGATAGTAAGCAGTATGTGTACCGAGTTTGGTTGCAGTCGATCCACTACTTTAGGAGGAGGTGCAGGAAGATTTCTTGCATGGTTTTGCGGTAAGTCAAGAATATCATAGTTTACGACTTCGTGTCACCTGTAGCGTGAGTGGTAGGTGTTTAATTCATGACAGCGGTTGTTCGCCTGATAGTAAGTAGTATGTGTACCGAGTTTGGTTGCAGTCGGTCCACTACTTTATCAGGAGGTGCAGGGAGATGGCTCGCATGGTTTTGCAGTAATTCAAGAATATCGTAGTTTACGATTTCGTGTCTCATATAGCGTGAGTGGTAGGTGTTTACTTCATGACAGCGGATTTTCTCCTGATAGTAATCAGTATGTGTACCGAATTTGGTTGCAGTCGGTCCCTTACTGGAGGAGGAGGTGCAGGAAGATTGCTCGCATGGTTTTGCAGTAATTCAAGAATATCGTAGTTTACGACCTCGTGTCTCCTGTAGCGTGAGTGATAGGTGTTTAATTCATGACGGCAGTTGTTCGCCTGATACGTAGCAGTATGTGTACCGAGTTTGGTTGCAGTCGGTCTACTACTTTAGGAGGAGGTGTAGGAAGACGGCTCGCATGGTTTTGCAGTAATTCAAGATTATCGTAGTTTACGACTTCGTGTCTCCTGTAGCGTGAGTTGTAGGTGTTTAATTCATGACAGCGGTTGTTCGCCTGATAGTAAGCAGTGTGTGTACCGAGTTTGGTTGCAGTCGGTCCACTACTTTACGAGGAGGTGCAGGAAGATTTCTCGCATGGTTTTTCAGTAATTCAAGAATATCGTAGTTTAAGACTTCGTGTTTCCTGTAGCGTGAGTGGTAGGTGTTTAATTCACGACAGCGGTTATTCGCCTGATAGTAAGCAGTATGTGTACCGAGTTTGGTTGCAGTCGGTCCAATACTTTAGGAGGAGATGCAGGAAGATGGCTCGCATGGTTTTGCAGTAATTCAAGAATATCGTAGTTTACGACTTCGTGTCTCCTGTAGCGTGAGTGGTAGGTGATTAATTCATGACAGCGGTTGTTCGCCTGATAGTAAGCAGTATGTGTACCGAGTTTGGTTGCAGTCGATCCACTACTTTAGGAGGAGGTGCAGGAAGATATCTTGCATGGTTTTGCGGTAAGTCAAGAGTATCGTAGTTTACGACTTCGTGTCTCCTGTAGCGTGAGTGGTAGGTGTTTAATTCATGACAGCGGTTGTTCGCCTGATAGTAAGCAGTATGTGTACCGAGTTTGGTTGCAGTCGGTCCACTACTTTATCAGGAGGTGCAGGAAGATGGCTCGCATGGTTTTGCAGTAATTCAAGAATATCGTAGTTTACGATTTCGTGTCTCCTATAGCGTGAGTAGTAGGTGTTTACTTCATGACAGCGGTTGTTCGCCTGATAGTATGCAGTATGTGTACCGAGTTTGGTTGCAGTCGGTCCACTACTGGAGGAGGAGCTGCAGGAAGATGGCTCGCATGGTTTTGCAGTAATTCAAGAATATCGTAGTTTACGACTCCGTGTGTCCTGTAGCGTGAGTGGTAGGTGTTCAATTCATGACAGCGGTTGTTCGCCTGATAGTAAGCAGTATGTGTACCGATTTTGGTTGCAGTCGGTCCACTACTTTTGGAGGAGGTGCAGGAAGATGGCTCGCATGGTTTTGCAAGAATATCGTAGTTAACGACTTCGTGTCGCCTGTAGCGTGAGTGTTATGTGTTTAATTCATGACAGCGGTTGTTCGCCTGATCGTAAGCAGTATGTGTACCGAGTTTGGTTGCAGTCGGTCCATTATTTTAGGAGGAGGTGCAGGATCTGTCTTTCATGGTTTTGCAGTAATTCAAGAATATCGTAGTTTACGACTTCGTGTGTCCTGTAGCATGAGTGGTAGGTGTTTAATTCATGACAGCGGTTGTTCGCCTGATAGTAAGCAGTATGTGTACCGAGTTTGGTTGCAGTCGGCCCAAAACTGGAGGAGGTGCAGCAAGATGGCTCGCATGGTTTTGCAGTAATTCAAGAATATCGTAGTTTACGACTTCGTGTCTCCTGTAGCGTGAGTGGTAGGTGTTTAATTCATGACAGCGGTTGTTCGCCTGATAGTAAGCAGTATGTGTACCGAGTTTGGTTTCAGTCGGTCCATTATTTTAGGAGGAGGTGCAGGAAGATTGCTTTCATGGTTTTGCAGTAATTCAAGAATATCGTAGTTTACGACTCCGTGTGTCCTGTAGCGTGAGTGGTAGGTGTTTAATTCATGACAGCGGTTTTTCGCCTGATAGTAAGCAGTATGTGTACCGAATTTGGTTGCAGTCGGTCCCTTACTGGAGGAGGAGGTGCAGGAAGATTGCTCGCATGGTTTTGAAGTAATTCAAGAATATCGTAGTTTACGACTTCGTGTCTCCTGTAGCGTGAGTGATAGGTGTTTAATTCATGACGGCAGTTGTTCGCCTGATACTAAGCAGTATGTGTACCGAGTTTGGTTGCAGTCGGTCCACTACTTTAAGAGGAGGTGGAGGAAGATGGCTCGCATGATTTTGCAGTAATTCAAGAATATCGTAGTTTACGACTACGTGTCTCCTGTAGCGTACGTGGTAGGTGTTTAATTCATGACAGTGGTTGTTCGCCTGATAGTAAGCAGTATGTGTACCGAGTTTGGTTGCAGTCGGTCCATTATTTTAGGAGGAGTTGCAGGAAGATTGCACGCATGGTTTTGCAAGAATATCGTAGTTAACGACTTCGTGTCGCCTGTAGCGTGAGTGTTAAGTGTTTAATTCATGACAGCGGTTGTTCGCCTGATAGTAAGCAGTATGTGTACCGAGTTTGGTTGCAGTCGGTCCATTACTTTAGGAGGATGTGCAGGAAGATGGCTTTCATGGTTTTTTAGTAATTCAAGAATATCGTAGTTTACGACTTCGTGTGTCCTGTAGCGTGAGTGGTAGGTGTTTAATTCAGGACAGCGGTTGTTCGCCTGATAGTAAGCAGTATCTGTACCAAGTTTGGTTGCAGTCAGCCCACAACTGGAGGATGAGGTGCAGGAAGGTGGCTCGCATGGTTTTGCAGTAATTCAAGAATATCGTAGTTTACGACTTCGTGTCTCCTGTAGTGTGAGTGGTAGGTTTTTAATTCATGACAGCGGTTGTTCGCCTGTTAGTAAGCAGTATGTGTACGGAGATAGGTTACAGTCGGTCCACTACTTTAGGAGGAGGTGCAGGAAGATGGGTCGCATGGTTTTGCAGTCACTCAAGAATATCGTAGTTTACGACTTCGCGTCTCCTGTAGCGTGAGTGGTAGGTGTTTAATTCATGACAGCGGTTTTTCGCCTGATAGTAAGCAGTATGTGTACCGAATTTGGTTGCAGTCGGTCCCTTACTTGAGGAGGAGGTGCAGGAAGATTGCTCGCATGGTTTTGCAGTAATTCAAGAATATCGTAGTTTACGACCTCGTGTCTCCTGTAGCGTGAGTGATAGGTGTTTAATTCATGACGGCAGTTGTTCGCCTGATACTAAGCAGTATGTGTACCGAGTTTGGTTGCAGTCGGTCCACTACTTTAGGAGGAGGTGGAGGAAGATGGCTCGCATGGTTTTGCAGTAATTCAAGAATATCGTAGTTTACGACTTCGTGTCTCCTGTAGCGTGAGTTGTAGGTGTTTAATTCATGACAGCGGTTGTTCGCCTGATAGTAAGCAGTGTGTGTACCGAGTTTGGTTGCAGTCGGTCCACTACTTTACGATGAGGTGCAGGAAGATTTCTCGCATGGTTTTTCAGTAATTCAAGAATATCGTAGTTTAAGACTTCGTGTTTCCTGTAGCGTGAGTGGTAGGTGTTTAATTCACGACAGCGGTTATTCGCCTGATAGTAAGCAGTATGTGTACCGAGTTTGGTTGCAGTCGGTCCAATACTTTAGGAGGAGATGCAGGAAGATGGCTCGCATGGTTTTGAAGTAATTCAAGAATATCGTAGTTTACGACTTCGTGTCTCCTGTAGCGTGAGTGGTAGGTGATTAATTCATGACAGCGGTTGTTCGCCTGATAGTAAGCAGTATGTGTACCGAGTTTGGTTGCAGTCGATCCACTACTTTAGGAGGAGGTGCAGGAAGATGGCTCGTATGGTTTTGCAGTAATTCAAGAATATCGTAGTTTCCGACTTCGTGTCTCCTGTAGCGTGAGTGGTAGGTGTTTACTTCATGACAGCGGTTGTTCGCCTGATAGTATGCAGTATGTGTACCGAGTTTGGTTGCAGTCGGTCCACTACTGGAGGAGGAGCTGCAGGAAGATGGCTCGCATGGTTTTGCAGTAATTCAAGAATATCGTAGTTTACGACTCCGTGTGTCCTGTGGCGTGAGTGGTAGGTGTTCAATTCATGACAGCGGTTGTTCGCCTGATAGTAAGCAGTATGTGTACCGATTTTGGTTGCAGTCGGTCCACTACTTTTGGAGGAGGTGCAGGAAGATGTCTCGCATGGTTTTGCAAGAATATCGTAGTTAACGACTTCGTGTCGCCTGTAGCGTGAGTGTTAAGTGTTTAATTCATGACAGCGGTTGTTCGCCTGATCGTAAGCAGTATGTGTACCGAGTTTGGTTGCAGTCGGTCCATTAATTTAGGAGGAGGTGCAGGATCTGACTTTCATGGTTTTGCAGTAATTCAAGAATATCGTAGTTTACGACTTCGTGTGTCCTGTAGAATGAGTGGTAGGTGTTTAATTCATTACAGCGGTTGTTCGCCTGATAGTAAGCAGTATGTGTACCGAGTTTGGTTGCAGTCGGCCCAAAACTGGAGGAGGTGCAGGAAGATGGCTCGCATGGTTTTGCAGTAATTCAAGAATATCGTTGTTTACGACTTCGTGTCTCCTGTAGCGTGAGTGGTAGGTGTTTAATTCATGACAGCGGTTGTTCGCCTGATAGTAAGCAGTATGTGTACCGAGTTTGGTTTCAGTTGGTCCATTATTTTAGGAGGAGGTGCAGGAAGATGGCTTTCATGGTTTTGCAGTAATTCAAGAATATCGTTGTTTACGACTCCGTGTGTCCTGTAACGTGAGTGGTGGGTGTTTAATTCATGACAGCGGTTTTTCGCCTGATAGTAAGCAGTATGTGTACCGAATTTGGTTGCAGTCGGTCCCTTACTGGAGGAGGAGGTGCAGGAAGATTGCTCGCATGGTTTTGCAGTAATTCAAGAATATCGTAGTTTACGACTTCGTGTCTCATGTAGCGTGAGTGATAGGTGTTTAATTCATGACGGCAGTTGTTCGCCTGATACAATGCAGTATGTGTACCGAGTTTGGTTGCAGTCGGTCCACTACTTTACGGGGAGGTGCAGGAAGATTTCTCGCATGGTTTTTCAGTAATTCAAGAATATCGTAGTTTAAGACTTCGTGTTTCCTGTAGCGTGAGTGGTAGGTGTTTAATTCACGACAGCGGTTATTCGCCTGAAAGTAAGCAGTATGTGTACCGAGTTTGGTTGCAGTCGATCCAATAGTTTAGGAGGAGATGCAGGAAGATGGCTCGCATGATTTTGCAGTAATTCAAGAATATCGTAGTTTACGACTTCGTGTCTCCTGTAGCGTGAGTGGTAGGTGATTAATTCATGAGAGCGGTTGTTCGCCTGATAGTAAGCAGTATGTGTACCGAGTTTGGTTGCAGTCGGTCCACTACTTTATGAGGAGGAGCAGGAAGATGACTCGCATGGTTTTGCAGTAATTCAAGAATATCGTAGTTTATGATTTAGTGTCTCCTATAGCGTGAGTGGTAGGTGTTTACTTCATGACAGCGGTTGTTCCCCTGATAGTATGCAGTATGTGTACCGAGTTTGGTTGCAGTCGGTCCACTACTGGAGGAGGAGCTGCAGGAAGATGGCTCGCATGGTTTTGCAGTAATTCAAGAATATCGTAGTTTACTACTCCGTGTCTCCTGTAGCGTGAGTGGTAGGTGTTTAATTCATGACAGCGGTTGTTCGCCTGATAGTAAGCAGTATGTGTATCGAGGTTGGTTGCAGTCGGTCCATTATTTTAGGAGGAGGTGCAGGAAGATGGCTTTCATGGTCTTGCAGTAATTCAAGAATATCGTAGTTTACGACTCCGTGTGTCCTGCAGCATGAGTGGTAGATGTTTAAGTCATGACAGCGGTTGTTCACCTGATAGTAAGCAGTATGTGTACCGAGTTTGGTTGCAGTCGGTCCACTACTTATGGAGGAAGTGCAGGAAGATGGCTCGCATGGTTTTGCCAGAATATCGTAGTTAACGACTTCGTGTCGCCTGTAGCGTGAGTATTAAGAGTTTAATTCATGACAGCGGTTGTTCGCCTGATTGTAAGCAGTATGTGTACCGAGTTTGGTTGCAGTCGGTCCACTACTTTAGGAGGAGGTGGAGGAAGATTGCTCGCATGGTTTTGCAGTAATTCAAGAATATCGTAGTTTACGACTTCGTTTCTCCTGTAGCGTGAGTGGTAGGCGTTTATTTCATGACAGCGGTTTTTCGCCTGATAGTAAGCAGTATGTGTACCGAGTTTGGTTGCAGTCGGTCCATTACTTTAGGAGGAGGTGCAGGAAGATTGCTTTCATGGTTTTGCAGTAATTCAAGAATATCGTAGTTCACGACTTCGTGTGTCCTGTAGCGTGAGTGGTAGGTGTTTAATTCATGACAGCGGTTGTTCGCCTGATAGTAAGTAGTATGTGTACCGAGTTTGGTTGCAGTCGGCCCAAAACTTGAGGAGGAGGTGCAGGAAGGTGGCTCGCATGGTTTTGCAGTAATTCAAGAATATCGTAGTTTACGACTTCGTGTCTCCTGTAGCGTGAGTGGTAGGTGTTTAATTCATGACTGCGGTTTTTCGCCTGATAGTAAGCAGTATGTGTACCACGTTTGGTTGCAGTCGGCCCACAACTGGAGAGGGAGGTGCAGGAAGGTGGCTCGCATTGTTTTGCAGTAATTCAAGAATATCGTAGTTTACGACTTCGTGTCTCCTGTAGCGTGAGTCGTAGGTGTCCAATTCATGACAGCGGTTGTTCGCCAGATAGTATGCACTATGTGTACCGAGTTTGGTTGCAGTCGGTCCACTACTGGAGGAGGAGCTGCAGGAAGATGGCTCGCATGGTTTTGCAGTAATTCAAGAATATCGTTGTATACGACATCGTGTCTCCTGTAGCTTGAGTGGTAGGTGTTTAATTCATGACTGCGGTTGTTCGCCTGATAGTAAGCAGTATGTGTGCCGAGTTTGGTTGCTGTCGGTCCACTACTTTAGGAGGAGGTGCAGGAAGATGTCTCGCATGGTTTTGCAGTAATTCAAGAATATCGTAGTTTACGACTTCGTGTCTCCTGTAGCGTGAGTGGTAGGTGTTTATTTCACGACAGCGGTTGTTCGCCTGATAGTAAGCAGTATGTGTACCGTGTTTGGTTGCAGTCGGTCCAATACTTATGGAGGAGGTGCAGGAAGATGGCTCGCATGGTTTTGCAAGAATATCGTAGTTTACGACTCCGTGTGTCCTGTAGCGTGAGTGGTAGGTGTTTAATTCATGACAGCGGTTGTTCGCCTGATAGTAAGCAGTATGTGTACCGAGTTTGGTTGCAGTCGGTCCACTACTTTAGGAGGAGGTGCAGGAAGATGGCTCGCATGGTTTTGCAGAAATTCAAGAATATCGAAGTTTACGACTTCGTTTCTCCTGTAGCGTGAGTGGTAGGCGTTTATTTCATGACAGCGGTTTTTCGCCTGATAGTAAGCAGTATGTGTACCGAGTTTGGTTGCAGTCGGTCCATTACTTCAGGATGAGGTGCAGGAAGATTGCTTTCATGGTTTTGCAGTAATTCAAGAATATCGTAGTTTACGACTTCGTGTGTCCTGTGGCGTGAGTGGTAGGTGTTTAATTCATGACAGCGGTTGTTCGCCAGATAGTAAGTAGTATGTGTACCGAGTTTGGTTGCAGTCGGCCCAAAACTGGAGGAGGAGGTGCAGGAAGGTGGCTCGCATGGTTTTGCAGTAATTCAAGAATATCGTAGTTTACGACTTCGTGTCTCCTGTAGCGTGAGTGGTAGGTGTTTAATTCATGACAGCGGTTGTTCGCCTGATAGTAAGCAGTATGTGTACCGAGTTTGGTTGCAGTCGGTCCACTACTTTAGAGGAGGTGCAGGAAGATGACTCGCATGGTTTTGCAGAAATTCAAGAATATCGTAGTTTACGACTTCGTGTCTCCTGTAGCGTGAATTGTAGGTGTCTAATTCATGACTGCGGTTTTTCGCCTGATAGTAAGCAGTATGTGTTTCGAGTTTGGGTGCAGTCGGCCCACAACTGGAGAGGGAGGTGCAGGAAGGTGGCTCGCATGGTTTTGCAGTAATACAAGAATATCGTAGTTTACGACTTCGTGCCTCCTGTAGCGTGAGTGGTAGGTGTTTAATTCATGACAGTGGTTTTTCGCCTGATAGTAAGCAGTAGGTGTACCGAGTATGGTTTCAGCCGGTCCACTACTTTAGGAAGAGGTGGAGGCAGATGGCTCGCATGGTTTTGCAGTAATTCAAGAATATCGTAGTTTACGACTTCGTGTCTCCTGTAGCGTGAGTTGTAGGTGTTTAATTCATGACAGCGGTTGTTCGCCTGATAGTAAGCAGTATGTGTACCGAGTTTGGTTGCAGCCGGTCCACTACTTTACGAGGAGGAGCAGGAAGATTTCTCGCTTGGTTTTTCAGTAATTCAAGAACATCGTAGTTTAAGACGTGTGACTCCTATAGCGTGAGTGGTAGGTGTTTAATTCACGACAGCGGTTATTCGCCTGATAGTAAGCAGTATGTGTACCGAGTTTGGTTGCAGTCGGTCCAATACTTTAGGAGGAGATGCAGGAAGATGGCTCGCATGGTTTTGCAGTAATTCAAGAATATCGTAGTTTACGACTTCGTGTCTCCTGTATCGTGAGTGGTAGGTGATTAATTCATGACAGCGGTTGTTCGCCTGATAGTAAGCAGTATGTGTACCGAGTTTGGTTGCAGTCGATCCACTACTTTAGGAGGAGGTGCAGGAAGATGTCTTGCATGGTTTTGCGGTAAGTCAAGAATATCGTAGTTTACGACTTCGTGTCTCCTGTAGCGTGAGTGGTAGGTGTTTAATTCATGACAGCGGTTGTTCGCCTGATAGTAAGAAGTATGTGTACCGAGTTTGGTTGCAGTCGGTCCACTACTTTATGAGGAGGTGCAGGAAGATGGCTCGCATGTTTTTGCAGAAATTCAAGTATATTGTAGTTTACGACTTCGTGTCTCCTGTAGCGTGAATGGTAGGTGTCTAATTCATGACTGCGGTTTTTCGCCTGATAGTAAGCAGTATGTGTTTCGAGTTTGGTTGCAGTCAGCCCACAACTGGAGAGGTAGGTGCAGCAAGGTCGCTCGCATGGTTTTGCAGTAATTCAAGAATATCGTAGTTTACGACTTCGTGTCTCCTGTAGCGTGTGTCGTAGGTGTCCAATTCATGACAGCGGTTGTTCGCCTGATAGTAAGCAGTATGTGTACGGAGATTGGTTGCAGTCGGTCCATTACTTTAGGAGGAGGTGCAGGAAGATGGCTCGCATGGTTTTGCAGTAATTCAAGAATATCGTAGTTTACGACATCGTGTCTCCTGTAGCGTGTGTGATAGGTGTTTAATTCATGACGGCAGTTGTTCGCCTGATACTAAGCAGTATGAGTACCGAGTTTGGTTGCAGTCGGACCACTACTTTAGGAGGAGGTGGAGGAAGATGGCTCGCATGGTTTTGCAGTAATTCAAGAATATCGTAGTTTACGACTTCGTGTCTACTGTAGCATGAGTGGTAGGTGTTTAATTCATGACAGCGAATATTCGCCTGATAGTAAGTAGTACGTGTACCGACTTTGGGTGCAGTAGGTCCAATACATTAGGAGGAGGTGCAGGAAGATGGCTTTCATGGTTTTGCCGTAATTCAAGAACATCGTAGTTTACGATTTCATGTCTCCTGTAGCGTGAGTGGTAGGTGTTTAATGCATGACAGCGGTTGTTCGCCTGATAGTAAGCAGTGTGTGTACAGAGTTTGGTTGCAGTCGGTCCACTACTTTAGGAGGAGGTGCAGGAAGATGGCTCGCATGGTTTTGCAAGAATATCGTAGTTTACGACATCGTGTCGCCTGTAGCGTGAGTGTTAAGTATTTAATTCATGACAGCGGTTGTTCGCCTGATAGTAAGCAGTATGTGTACCGAGTTTGGTTGCAGTCGGTCCATTATTTTAGGAGGAGGTGCAGGAAGACTGCTCGCATGGTTTTGCAGTAATTCACGAATATCGTAGTTTACGACTTCGTGTCTCCTGTAGCGTGAGTGATAGGTGTTTAATTCATGACAGCAGTTGTTCGCCTGATACTAATCAGTATGTGTACCGAGTTTGGTTGCAGTCGGTCCACTACTTTAGGCGGAGGTGGAGGAAGATGGCTCGCATGGTTTTGCAGTAATTCAAGAATATCGTAGTTTACGACATCGTGTCGCCTGTAGCGTGAGTGGTAGGAGTTTAATTCATGACAACGGTTGTTCGCCTGATAGTAAGCAGTATGTGTACCGAGTTTGGTTGCAGTCGGTCCACTACTTTACGAGGAGGTGCAGGAAGATTTCTCGCATGGTTTTCAGTAATTCAAGAATATCGTAGTTTAAGACTTCGTGTCTCCTGTAGCGTGAGTGGTAGGTCTTTAATCCATGACAGCGGTTGTTCGCCTGATAGTAAGCAGTATGTGTACCGAGTTTGGTTGCAGTCGGTCCACTACTTTATGAGGAGGTGCAGGAAGATGGCTCGCATGATTTTGCAGTAATTCAAGAATATCGTAGTTTACGATTTCGTGTCTCCTATAGCGTTAGTGGTAGGTGTTTACTTCATGACAGCGGTTGTTCGCCTGATAGTGTGCAGTATGTGAACCGAGTTTGGTTGCAGTCGGTCCACTACTGGAGGAGGAGGTGTAGGAAGATGGCTCGCATGGTTTTGCATTAATTCAAGAATATCGTAGTTTACGACTTCATGTCTCCTGTAGCGTGAGTGGTAGGTGATTAATTCATGACAGCGGTTGTTTGCCTGATAGTAAGCAGTATGTGTACCGAGTTTGGTTGCAGTCGGTCCACTATTTTATGAGGAGGTGCAGTAAGATGGCTCGCATGGTTTTGCAGTAATTCAAGAATATCTTAGTTTACGATTTCGTGTCTCCTACAGCGTGAGTGGTAGGTGTTTACTTGATGACAGAGATTGTTCGCCTGATAGAATGCACTATGTGTACCGAGTTTGGTTGCAGTCGGTCCACTACTGGAGGAGGAGCTGCAGGAAGATGGCTCGCATGGTTTTGCAGTAATTCAAGAATATCGTTGTTTATGACTTCGTGTCTCCTGTAGCGTGAGTGGTAGGTGTTTAATTCATGACAGCGGTTGTTCGCCTGATAGTAAGCAGTATGTGTACCGAGTTTGGTTGCAGTCGATCCACTACTTTAGGAGGAGGTGCAGGAATATGTCTTGCATGGTTTTGCGGTAAGTCAAGAATATCGTAGTATACGACTTCGTGTCTCCTGTAGCGTGAGTGGTAGGTGTTTAATTCATGACAGCGGTTGTTCGCCTGATAGTAAGCAGTATGTGTACTGAGTTTGGTTGCAGTCGGTCCACTACTTTATGAGGAGGTGCAGGAAGATGGCTCGCATGGTTTTGCAGTAATTCAAGAATATCTTAGTTTACGATTTCGTGTCTCCTACAGCGTGAGTGGTAGGTGTTTACTTCATGACAGAGATTGTTCGCCTGATAGAATGCACTATGTGTACCGAGTTTGGTGGCAGTCGGTCCACTACTGGAGGAGGAGCTGCAGGAAGATGGCTCGCACGGTTTTGCAGTAATTCAAGAATATCGTAGTTTACGACTTCGTGTCTCCTGTAGCGTGAGTGGTAGGTGTTTAATTCATGACAGCAGTTGTTCGCCTGATAGTAAGCAGTATGTGTGCCGAGTTTGGTTGCTGTCGGTCCATTACTTTAGGAGGAGGTGCAGGAAGATGGCTCGCATGGTTTTGCAAAAATATCGTAGTTTACGACATCGTGTCGCCTGTAGCGTGAGTGTTAAGTATTTAATTCATGACAGCGGTTGTTCGCCTAATAGTAAGCAGTATGTGTACCGAGTTTGGTTGCAGTCGGTCCATTATTTTAGGAGGAGGTGCAGGAAGACTGCTCGCATGGTTTTGCAGTAATTCAAGAATATCGTAGTTTACGACTTCGTGTCTCCTGTAGCGTGAGTGATAGGTGTTTAATTCATGACAGCAGTTGTTCGCCTGATACTAAGCAGTATGTGTACCGAGTTTGGTTGCAGTCGGTCCACTACTTTAGGCGGAGGTGGAGGAAGATGGCTCGCATGGTTTTGCAGTAATTCAAGAATATCGTAGTTTACGACATCGTGTCGCCTGTAGCGTGAGTGGTAGGAGTTTAATTCATGATAGCGGTTGTTCGCCTGATAGTAAGCAGTATGTGTACCGAGTTTGGTTGCAGTCGGTCCACTACTTTACGAGGAGGTGCAGGAAGATTTCTCGCATGGTTTTCAGTAATTAGAGAATATCGTAGTTTAAGACTTCGTGTCTCCTGTAGCGTGAGTGGTAGGTCTTTAATCCATGACAGCGGTTGTTCGCCTGATAGTAAGCAGTATGTGTACCGAGTTTGGTTGCAGTCGGTCCACTACTTTATGAGGAGGTGCAGGAAGATGGCTCGCATGATTTTGCAGTAATTCAAGAATATCGTAGTTTACGATTTCGTGTCTCCTATAGCGTTAGTGGTAGGTGTTTACTTCATGACAGCGGTTGTTCGCCTGATAGTATGCAGTATGTGTACCGAGTTTGGTTGCAGTCGGTCCACTACTGGAGGAGGAGGTGTAGGAAGATGGCTCGCATGGTTTTGCAGTAATTCTAGAATATCGTAGTTTACGACTTCATGTCTCCTGTAGCGTGAGTGGTAGGTGATTAATTCATGACAGCGGTTGTTTGCCTGATAGTAAGCAGTATGTGTACCGAGTTTGGTTGCAGTCGGTCCACTACTTTATGAGGAGGTGCAGGAAGATTACTCGCATGGTTTTGCAGTAATTCAAGAATATCTTAGTTTACGATTTCGTGTCTCCTACAGCGTGAGTGGTAGGTGTTTACTTGATGACAGAGATTGTTCGCCTGATAGAATGCACTATGTGTACCGAGTTTGGTTGCAGTCGGTCCACTACTGGAGGAGGAGCTGCAGGAAGATGGCTCGCATGGTTTTGCAGTAATTCAAGAATATCGTTGTTTATGACTTCGTGTCTCCTGTAGCGTGAGTGGTAGGTGTTTAATTCATGACAGCGGTTGTTCGCCTGATAGTAAGCAGTATGTGTACCGAGTTTGGTTGCAGTCGATCCACTACTTTAGGAGGAGGTGCAGGAATATGTCTTGCATGGTTTTGCGGTAAGTCAAGAATATCGTAGTTTACGACTTCGTGTCTCCTGTAGCGTGAGTGGTAGGTGTTTAATTCATGACAGCGGTTGTTCGCCTGATAGTAAGCAGTATGTGTACTGAGTTTGGTTGCAGTCGGTAAACTACTTTATGAGGAGGTGCAGGAAGATGGCTCGCATGGTTTTGCAGTAATTCAAGAATATCTTAGTTTACGATTTCGTGTCTCCTACAGCGTGAGTGGTAGGTGTTTACTTCATGACAGAGATTGTTCGCCTGATAGAATGCACTATGTGTACCGAGTTTGGTTGCAGTCGGTCCACTACTGGAGGAGGAGCTGCAGGAAGATGGCTCGCACGGTTTTGCAGTAATTCAAGAATATCGTAGTTTACGACTTCGTGTCTCCTGTAGCGTGAGTGGTAGGTGTTTAATTCATGACAGCGGTTGTTCGCCTGATAGTAAGCAGTATGTGTGCCGAGTTTGGTTGCTGTCGGTCCACTACTTTAGGAGGAGGTGCAGGAAGATGGCTCGCATGGTTTTGCGGTAATGCAAGAATATCGTAGTTTACGACATCGTGTCTCCTGTAGCGTGAGTGGTAGGTGTTTAATTCATGACAGCGGTTGTTCGCCTGATAGTAAGCAGTATGTGTATCGAGTTTGGTTGCAGTCGGTCCACTACATTAGGAGGAGGTGCAGGAAGATGGCTGGCATGGTTTTGCAAGAATATCGTAGTTTACGACATCGTGTCGCCTGTAGCGTGAGTGTTATGTATTTAATTCATGACAGCGGTTGTTCGCCTGATAGTAAGCAGTATGTGTACCGAGTTTGGTTGCAGTCGGTCCATTATTTTAGGAGGAGGTACAGGAAGATGGCTCGCATGATTTTGCAGTAATTCAAGAATATCGTAGTTTACGATTTCGTGTCTCCTATAGCGTTAGTGGTAGGTGTTTACTTCATGACAGCGGTTGTTCGCCTGATAGTATGCAGTATGTGTACCGAGTTTGGTTGCAGTCGGTCCACTACTGGAGGAGGAGGTGCAGGAAGATGGCTCGCATGGTTTTGCAGTAATTCAAGAATATCGTAGTTTACGACTTCATGTCTCCTGTAGCCTGAGTGGTAGGTGATTAATTCATGACAGCGGTTGTTCGCCTGATAGTAAGCAGTACGTGTACCGAGTTTGGTTGCAGTCGATCCACTACTTTAGGAGGAGGTGCAGGAAGATGTCATGCATGGTTTTGCGGTAAGTCAAGAATATCGTAGTTTACGACTTCGTGTCTCCTGTAGCGTGAGTGGTAGGTGTTTAATTCATGACAGCGGTTGTTTGCCTGATAGTAAGCAGTATGTGTACCGAGTTTGGTTGCAGTCGGTCCACTACTTTATGAGGAGCTGCAGGAAGATGGCTCGCATGGTTTTGCAGTAATTCAAGAATATCTTAGTTTACGATTTCGTGTCTCCTACAGCGTGAGTGGTAGGTGTTTACTTCATGACAGAGATTGTTCGCCTGATAGAATGCACTATGTGTACCGAGTTTGGTTGCAGTCGGTCCACTACTGGAGGTGGAGCTGCAGGAAGATGGCTCTCATGGTTTTGCAGTAATTCAAGAATATCGTTGTTTTTGACTTCGTGTCTCCTGTAGCGTGAGTGGTAGGTGTTTAATTCATGACTGCGGTTGTTCGCCTGATAGTAAGCAGTTTGTGTACCGAGTTTGGTTGCAGTCGATCCACTACTTTAGGAGGAGGTGCAGGAATATGTCTTGCATGGTTTTGCGGTAAGTCAAGAATATCGTAGTTTACGACTTCGTGTCTCCTGTAGCGTGAGTTGTAGGTGTTTAATTCATGACAGCGGTTGTTCGCCTGATAGTAAGCAGTATGTGTACCGAGTTTGTTTGCAGTCGGTCCACTACGTTATGAGGAGGTGCAGGAAGATGGCTCGCATGGTTTTGCAGTAATTCAAGAATATCTTAGTTTACGATTTCGTGTCTCCTACAGCGTGAGTGGTAGGTGTTTACTTCATGACAGAGATTGTTCGCCTGATAGAATGCACTATGTGTACCGAGTTTGGTTGCAGTCGGTCCACTACTGGAGGAGGAGCTGCAGGAAGATGGCTCGCACGGTTTTGCAGTAATTCAAGAATATCGTTGTTTACGACTTCGTGTCTCCTGTAGCGTGAGTGGTAGGTGTTTAATTCATGACAGCGGTTGTTCGCCTGATAGTAAGCAGTATGTGTGCCGAGTTTGGTTGCTGTCGGTCCACTACTTTAGGAGGAGGTGCAGGAAGATGGCTCGCATGGTTTTGCAGTAATTCAAGAATATCGTAGTTTACGACTTCGTGTCTCCTGTAGCGTGAGTGGTAGGTGTTTAATTCATGACAGCGTTTGTTCGCCTGATAGTAAGCAGTTTGTGTACCGAGTTTGGTTGCAGTCGGTCCACTACATTAGGAGGAGGTGCAGGAAGATGGCTGGCATGGTTTTGCAAGAATATCGTAGTTTACGACATCGTGTCGCCTGTAGCGTGAGTGTTATGTATTTAATTCATGACAGCGGTTGATCGCCTGATAGTAAGCAGTATGTGTACCGCGTTTGGTTGCAGTCGGTCCATTATTTTAGGAGGAGGTGCAGGAAGACTGCTCGCATGGTTTTGCAGTAATTCAAGAAAATCGTAGTTTACGACTTCGTGTCGCCTGTAGCGTGAGTGGTAGGTGTTTAATTCATGACAGCGGTTGATTGCCTGATAGTAAGCAGTATGTGTACCGAGTTTGGTTGCAGTCGGTCCACTACTTTATGAGGAGGTGCAGGAAGATGGCTCGCATAGTTTTGCAGTAATTCAAGAATATCTTACTTTACGATTTCGTGTCTCCTACAGCGTGAGTGGTAGGTGTTTACTTCATGACAGAGATTGTTCGCCTGATAGAATGCACTATGTGTACCGAGTTTGGTTGCAGTCGGTCCACTACTGGAGGAGGAGCTGCAGGAAGATAGCTCGCATGGTTTTGCAGTAATTCAAGAATATCGTTGTTTATGACTTCGTGTCTCCTGTAGCGTGAGTGGTAGGTGTTTAATTCATGACAGCGGTTGTTCGCCTGATAGTAAGCAGTATGTGTACCGAGTTTGGTTGCAGTCGATCCACTACTTTAGGAGGAGGTGCAGGAATATATCTTGCATGGTTTTGCGGTAAGTCAAGAATATCGTAGTTTACGACATCGTGTCTCCTGTAGCGTGAGTGGTAGGTGTTTAATTCATGACAGCGGTTGTTCGCCTGATAGTAAGCAGTATGTGTACCGAGTTTGGTTGCAGTCGGTCCACTACTTTATGAGGAGGTGCCGGAAGATGGCTCGCATGGTTTTGCAGTAATTCAAGAATATCTTAGTTTACGATTTCGTGTCTCCTACAGCGTGAGTGGTAGGTGTTTACTTCATGACAGAGATTGTTCGCCTGATAGAATGCACTATGTGTACCGAGTTTGGTTGCAGTCGGTCCACTACTGGAGGAGGAGCTGCAGGCAGATGGCTCGCACGGTTTTGCAGTAATTCAATAATATCGTTGCTTACGACTTCGTGTCTCCTGTAGCGTGAGTGGTAGGTGTTTAATTCATGACAGCGGTTGTTCGCCTGATAGTAAGCAGTATGTGTGCCGAGTTTGGTTGCTGTCGGTCCACTACTTTAGGAGGAGGTGCAGGAAGATTGCTCGCATGGTTTTGCAGTAATTCAAGAATATCGTAGTTTACGACTTCGTGTCTCCTGTAGCGTGAGTGGTAGGTGTTTAATTCATGACAGCGGTTGTTCGCCTGATAGTAAGCAGTATGTGTACCGAGTTTGGTTGCAGTCGGTCCACTTCTTTAGGAGGAGGTGCAGGATGATTGCTCGCATGGTTTTTCGGTAATGCAAGAATATCGTAGTTTACGACATCGTGTCTCCTGTAGCGTGAGTGGTAGGTGTTTAATTCATGACAGCGGTTGTTCGCCTGATAGTAAGCAGTATGTGTACCGAGTTTGGTTGCAGTCGGTCCACTACATTAGGAGGAGGTGCAGGAAGATTGCTCGCATGGTTTTGCAAGAATATCGTAGTTTACGACATCGTGTCGCCTGTAGCATGAGTGTTAAGTATTTAATTCATGACAGCGGTTGTTCGCCTGATAGTAAGCAGTATGTGTACCGAGTTTGGTTGCAGTCGGTCCACTACTTTAGGAGGAGGTGCAGGAAGACTGCTCGCATGGTTTTGCAGTAATTCAAGAATATCGTAGTTTACGACTTCGTGTCTCCTGTAAGCGTGAGTGATAGGTGTTTAATTCATGACAGCAGTTGTTCGCCTGATACTAAGCAGTATGTGTACCGAGTTTGGTTGCAGTCGGTCCACTACTTTAGGAGGAGGTGCAGGAAGATGTCTTGCATGTTTTTGCGGTAAGTCAAGAATATCGTAGTTTACGACTTCGTGTCTCCTGTAGCGTGGGTGGTAGGTGTTTAATTCATGACAGCGGTTGTTCGCCTGATAGTAAGCAGTATGTGTACCGAGTTTGGTTGCAGTCGGTCCACTACTTTATGAGGAGGTGCAGGAAGATGGCTCGCATGGTTTTGCAGTAATTCAAGAATATCTTAGTTTACGATTTCGTGTCTCCTACAGCGTGAGTGGTAGGTGTTTACTTCATGACAGAGATTGTTCGCCTGATAGAATGCACTATGTGTACCGAGTTTGGTTGCAGTCGGTCCACTACTGGAGGAGGAGCTGCAGGAAGATGGCTCGCATGGTTTTGCAGTAATTCAAGAATATCGTTGTTTACGACTTCGTGTCTCCTGTAGCGTGAGTGGTAGGTGTTTAATTCATGACAGCGGTTGTTCGCCTGATAGTAAGCAGTATGTGTACCGAGTTTGGTTGCAGTCGATCCACTACTTTAGGAGGAGGTGCAGGAATATGTCTTGCATGGTTTTGCGGTAAGTCAAGAATATCGTAGTTTACGACTTCGTGTCTCCTGTAGCGTGAGTGGTAGGTGTTTAATTCATGACAGCGGTTGTTCGCCTGATAGTAAGCAGTATGTGTACTGAGTTTGGTTGCAGTCGGTCCACTACTTTATTAGGAGGTGCAGGAAGATGGCTCGCATGGTTTTGCAGTAATTCATGAATATCTTAGTTTACGATTTCGTGTCTCCTACAGCGTGAGTGGTAGGTGTTTACTTCATGACAGAGATTGTTCGCCTGATAGAATGCACTATGTGTACCGAGTTTGGTTGCAGTCGGTCCACTACTGGAGGAGGAGCTGCAGGAAGATGTCTCGCACGGTTTTGCAGTAATTCAAGAATATCGTTGTTTACGACATCGTGTCTCCTGTAGCGTGAGTGGTAGGTGTTTAATTCATGCAACGGTTGTTCGCCTGATAGTAAGCAGTATGTGTGCCGAGTTTGGTTGCTGTCGGTCCACTACTTTAGGAGGAGGTGCAGGAAGATGGCTCGCATGGTTTTGCAGTAATTCAAGAATATCGTAGTTTACGACTTCGTGTCTCCTGTAGCGTGAGTGGTAGGTGTTTAATTCATGACAGCGGTTGTTCGCCTGATAGTAAGCAGTATGTGTACCGAGTTTGGTTGCAGTCGGTCCACTACTTTAGGAGGAGGTGCAGGAAGATGGCTCGCATGGTTTTGCGGTAATGCAAGAATATCGTAGTTTACGACATCGTGTCTCCTGTAGCGTGAGTGGTAGGTGTTTAATTCATGACAGCGGTTGTTCGAGTGATAGTAAGCAGTATGTGTACCGAGTTTGGTTGCAGTCGGTCCACTACTTCAGGAAGAGCTGCAGGTAGATGGCTCGCAGTGTTTTGCAGTAATTCAAGAATGTCGTAGTTTACGAATTCGTGTTTCCTGTAGAGTGAGTGGTAGGTGTTTAATTCATGATAGCGGTTGTTCGCCTGATAGTAAGCAGTATGTGTACCGAGTTGGGTTGCAGTCGGTCCACTACTTTAGGAGGAGGTGCAGGAAGATGGCTCGCATGGTTTTGCAGTAATTCAAGAATATCGTAGTTTACGACTTCGTGTCTCCTGTAGCGTGAGTGGTAGGTGATTAATTCATGACAGCGGTTGTTCGCCTGATAGTAAGCAGTATGTGTACCGAGTTTGGTTGCAGTCGATCCACTACTTTAGGAGGAGGTGCAGGAAGATGTCTTGCATGGTTTTGCGGTAAGTCAAGAATAACCTAGTTTACGACTTCGTGTCTCCTGTAGCGTGAGTGGTAGGTGTTTAATTCATGACAGCGGTTGTTCGCCTGATAGTAAGGAGTATGTGTACCGAGTTTGGTTGCAGTCGGTCCACTACTTTATGAGGAGGTGCAGGAAGATGGCTCGCATGCTTTTGCAGTAATTCAAGAATATCTTAGTTTACGATTTCGTGTCTCCTACAGCGTGAGTGGTAGGTGTTTACTTCATGACAGCGGTTGTTCGAGTGATAGTAAGCAGTATGTGTACCGAGTTTGGTTGCAGTCGGTCCACTACTTCAGGAAGAGCTGCAGGTAGATGACTCGCAGTGTTTTGCAGTAATTCAAGAATGTCGTAGTTTACGAATTCGTGTTTCCTGTAGAGTGAGTGGTAGGTGTCTAATCATGACAGCGGTTGTTCGCCTGATAGTAAGCAGTATGTGTACCGAGTTTGGGTGCAGTAAGTCCAATACATTAGGAGGAGGTGCAGGAAGATGGCTTGCATGGTTTTGCAGTAATTCAAGCATATCGTAGTTTACGAATTCGTTTCTCCTGTAGCGTGAGTGGTAGGTGTTTAATTCATGACAGCAGTTATTCGCCTGATAGTCAGCAGTATGTGTTCCGAGTTTGGTTGCAGTCGGTCCATTATTTTAGGAGGAGGTGCAGGAAGATGTCTTTCATGGTTTTGCCGTAATTCAAGAACATCGTAGTTTACGACTCCGTGTGTCCTGTAGCGTGAGTGGTAGGTGTTTAATTCATGACAGCGGTTGTTCGCCTGATAGTAAGCAGTATGTGTACCGAGTTTGGTTGCAGTCGGTCCACTACTTTAGGAGGAGGTGCAGGAAGATGGCTCGCATGGTTTTGCAAGAATATCGTAGTTTACGACATCGTGTCGCCTGTAGCGTGAGTGTTAAGTATTTAATTCATGACAGCGGTTGTTCGCCTGATAGTAAGCAGTATGTGTACCGAGTTTGGTTGCAGTCGGTCCATTATTTTAGGAGGAGGTGCAGGAAGACTGCTCGCATGGTTTTGCAGTAATTCAAGAATATCGTAGTTTACGACTTCGTGTCTCCTGTAGCGTGAGTGATAGGTGTTTAATTCATGACAGCAGTTGTTCGCCTGATACTAAGCAGTATGTGTACCGAGTTTGGTTGCAGTCGGTCCACTACTTTAGGAGGAGGTGGAGGAAGATGGCCCGCATGGTTTTGCAGTAATTAAAGAATATCGTAGTTTACGACATCGTGTCTCCTGTAGAGTGAGTGGTAGGAGTTTAATTCATGACAGCGGTTGTTCGCCTGATAGTAAGCAGTATGTGTATTGAGTTTGGTTGCAATCTGTCCACTACTTTACGAGGAGGTGCAGGAAGATTTCTCGCATGGTTTTCAGTAATTCAAGAATATCGTAGTTTAAGACTTCGTGTCTCCTGTAGCGTGAGTGGTAGGTGATTAATTCATGACAGCGGTTGTTCGCCTGATAGTAAGCAGTATGTGTACCGAGTATGGTTGCAGTCGATCCACTACTTTAGGAGGAGGTGCAGGAAGATATCATGCATGGTTTTGCGGTAAGTCAAGAATATCGTAGTTTACGACTTCGTGTATCCTGTAGCGTGAGTGGTAGGTGTTTAATCCATGACAGCGGTTGTTCGCCTGATAGTAAGCAGTATCTGAACCGAGTTTGGTTGCAGTCGGTACACTACTTTATGAGGAGGTGCAGGAAGATGGCTCGCATGATTTTGCAGTAATTCAAGAATATCGTAGTTTACGATTTCGTGTCTCCTATAGCGTGAGTGGTAGGTGTTTACTTCATGACAGCGGTTGTTCGCCTGATAGTATGCAGTATGTGTACCGAGTTTGGTTGCAGTCGGTCCACTACTGGAGGAGGAGGTGCAGGAAGATGGCGCGCATGGTTTTGCAGTAATTCAAGAATATCGTAGTTTACGACTTCATGTCTCCTGTAGCCTGAGTGGTAGGTGATTAATTCATGACAGCGGTTGTTCGCCTGATAGTAAGCAGTATGTGTACCGAGTTTAGTTGCAGTCGGTCCACTACTTTATGAGGAGGTGCAGGAAGATGGCTCGCATGGTTTTGCAGTAATTCAGGAATATCTTAGTTTACGATTTCGTGTCTCCTACAGCGTGAGTGGTAGGTGTTTACTTCATGACAGAGATTGTTCGCCTGATAGTAAGCAGTATGTGTACCGAGTTTGGTTGCAGTCGGTCCACTACATTAGGAGGAGGTGCAGGAAGACGGCTCGCATGGTTTTGCAGTAATTTAAGAATATCATAGTTCACGACTTCGTGTTTTCTGTAGCGTAAGTGGTAGGTGTTTAATTCATGACAGCGGTTGTTCGAGTGATAGTAAGCAGTATGTGTACCGAGTTTGGTTGCAGTCGGTCCACTACTTCAGGAAGAGCTGCAGGTAGATGGCTCGCAGTGTTTTGCAGTAATTCAAGAATGTCGTAGTTTACGAATTCGTGTTTCCCGTAGAGTGAGTGGTAGTTGTTTAATTCATGATAGCGGTTGTTCGCCTGATAGTAAGCAGTATGTGTACCGAGTTGGGTTGCAGTCGGTCCAATACTTTAGGAGGAGGTGCAGGAAGATGGCACGCATGGTTTTGCAGTAATTCAAGAATATCGTAGTTTACGACTTCGTGTCTCCTGTAGCGTGAGTGGTAGGTGATTAATTCATGACAGCGGTTGTTCGCTTATAGTAAGCAGTATGTGTACCGAGTTTGGTTGCAGTCGATCCAATACTTTAGGAGGAGGTGCAGGAAGATGTCTTGCATGGTTTTGCGGTAAGTCAAGAATATCGTAGTTTACGACTTCGTGTCTCCCGTAGCGTGAGTGGTAGGTGTTTAATTCATGACAGCGGTTGTTCGCCTGATAGTAAGAAGTATGTGTACCAAGTTTGGTTGCAGTCGGTCCACTACTTTATGAGGAGGTGCAGGAAGATGGCTCGCATGCTTTTGCAGTAATTCAACAATATCTTAGTTTACGATTTCGTGTCTCCTACAGCGTGAGTGGTAGGTGTTTACTTCATGACAGCGGTTGTTCGAGTGATAGTAAGCAGTATGTGTACCGAGTTTGGTTGCAGTCGGTCCACTACTTCAGGAAGAGCTGCAGGTAGATGGCTCGCAGTGTTTTGCAGTAATTCAAGAATGTCGTAGTTTACGAATTCGTGTTTCCTGTAGAGTGAGTGGTAGGTGTCTAATCATGACAGCGGTTGTTCGCCTGATAGTAAGCAGTATGTGTACCGAGTTTGGTTGCAGTCGGTCCAATACTTTAGGAGGAGGTGCAGGAAGATGGCTCGCATGGTTTTGCAGTAATTCAAGAATATCGTAGTTTACGACTTAGTGTCTCCTGTAGCGTGAGTGGTAGGTGTTTAATTCATGACAGCGGATGTTCGCCTAATAGTAAGCAGTATGTGTACCGAGTTTGGTTGTAGTCGGTCCACTACTTTAGGAGGAGGTGATGGAAGATTGCTCGCATGGTTTTGCAGTAATTCAAGAATATCGTAGTTTACGACTTCGTGTCTACTGTAGCATGAGTGGTAGGTGTTTAATTCATGACAGCGAATATTCGCCTGATAGTAAGTAGTATGTGTACCGACTTTGGGTGCAGTAGGTCCAATACATTAGGAGTAGGTGCAGGAAGATGGTTTGCATGGTTTTGCAGTAATTCAAGCATATCGTAGTTTACGAATTCGTGTCTCCTGTAGCGTGAGTGGTAGGTGTTTAATTCATGACAGCAGTTATTCGCCTGATAGTCAGCAGTATGTGTTCCGAGTTTGGTTGCAGTCGGTCCATTATTTTAGGAGGAGGTGCAGGAAGATGTCTTTCCTGGTTTTGCCGTAATTCAAGAACATCGTAGTTTACGACTCCGTGTGTCCTGTAGCGTGAGTGGTAGGTGTTTAATTCATGACAGCGGTTGTTCGCCTGATAGTAAGCAGTATGTGTACCGAGTTTGGTTGCAGTCGGTCCACTACTTTAGGAGGAGGTGCAGGAAGATGGCTCGCATGGTTTTGCAAGAATATCGTAGTTTACGACATCGTGTCGCCTGTAGCGTGAGTGTTAAGTATTTAATTCATGACAGCGGTTGTTCGCCTGATAGTAAGCAGTATGTGTACCGAATTTGGTTGCAGTCGGTCCATTATTTTAGGAGGAGGTGCAGGAAGACTGCTCGCATGGTTTTGCAGTAATTCAAGAATATCGTAGTTTACGACTTCGTGTCTCCTGTAGCGTGAGTGATAGGTGTTTAATTCATGACAGCAGTTGTTCGCCTGATACTAAGCAGTATGTGTACCGAGTTTGGTTGCAGTCGGTCCACTACTTTAGGAGGAGGTGGAGGAAGATGGCTCGCATGGTTTTGCAGTAATTCAAGAATATCGTAGTTTACGACATCGTGTCTCCTGTAGCGTGAGTGGTAGGAGTTTAATTCATGACAGCGGTTGTTCGCCTGATAGTAAGCAGTATGTGTACCGAGTTTGGTTGCAGTCGGTCCACTACTTTACGAGGAGGTGCAGGAAGATTTCTCGCATGGTTTTCAGTAATTCAAGAATATCGTAGTTTACGACTTCGTGTCTCCTGTAGCGTGAGTGATAGGTGTTTAATTCATGACAGCAGTTGTTCGCCTGATACTAAGCAGTATGTGTACCGAGTTTGGTTGCAGTCGGTCCACTACTTTAGGAGGAGGTGGAGGAAGATGGCTCGCATGGTTTTGCAGTAATTCAAGAATATCGTAGTTTACGATTTCGTGTCTCCTATAGCGTGAGTGGTAGGTGTTTACTTCATGACAGCGGTTGTTCGCCTGATAGTATGCAGTATGTGTACCGAGTTTGGTTGCAGTCGGTCCACTATTGGAGGAGGAGGTGCAGGAAGATGGCTCGCATGGTTTTGCAGTAATTCGAGAATATCGTAGTTTACGACTTCATGTCTCCTGTAGCCTGAGTGGTAGGTGATTAATTCATGACAGCGGTTGTTCACCTGATAGTAAGCAGTATGTGTACCGAGTTTGGTTGCAGTCGATCCACTACTTTAGGAGGAGGTGCAGGAAGATGTCTTGCATGGTTTTGCGGTAAGTCAAGAATATCGTAGTTTACGACTTCGTGTCTCCTGTAGCGTGAGTGGTAGGTGTTTAATTCATGACAGCGGTTGTTCGCCTGATAGTAAGCAGTATGTGTACCGAGTTTGGTTGCAGTCGGTCCACTACTTTATGAGGAGGTGCAGGAAGATGGCTCGCATGGTTTTGCAGTAATTCAAGAATATCTTAGTTTACGAATTCGTGTCTCCTACAGTGTGAGTGGTAGGTGTTTACTTCATGACAGGGATTGTTCGCCTGATAGAATGCACTATGTGTACCGAGTTTGGTTGCAGTCGGTCCACTACTGGAGGAGGAGCTGCAGGAAGATGGCTCGCACGGTTTTGCAGTAATTCAAGAATATCGTTGTTTACGACTTCGTGTCTCCTGTAGCGTGAGTGGTAGGTGTTTAATTCATGATAGCGGTTGTTCGTCTGATAGTAAGCAGTATGTGTGCCGAGTTTGGTTGCTGTCGGTCCACTACTTTAGGAGGAGGTGCAGGAAGATGGCTCGCATGGTTTTGCAGTAATTCAAGAATATCGTAGTTTACGACTTCGTGTCTCCTGTAGCGTGAGTGGTAGGTGATTAATTCATGACAGCGGTTGTTCGCCTGATAGTAAGCAGTATGTGTACCGAGTTTGGTTGCAGTCGGTCCACTACTTTATGAGGAGGTGCAGGAAGATAGCTCGCATGGTTTTGCAGTAATTTAAGAATATCTTAGTTTACGACTTCGTGTCTCCTACAGCGTGAATGGTAGGTGTTTACTTCATGACAGCGGTTGTTCGAGTGATAGTAAGCAGTATGTGTACCGAGTTTGGTTGCAGTCGGTCCACTACTTCAGGAAGAGCTGCAGGTAGATGGCTCGCAGTGTTTTGCAGTAATTCAAGAATGTCGTAGTTTACGAATTCGTGTTTCCTGTAGAGTGAGTGGTAGGTGTCTAATCATGACAGCGGTTGTTCGCCTGATAGTAAGCAGTATGTGTACCGAGTTTGGTTGCAGTCGGTCCAATACTTTAGGAGGAGGTGCAGGAAGATGGCTCGCATGGTTTTGCAGTAATTCAAGAATATCGTAGTTTACGACTTCGTGTCTCCTGTAGCGTGAGTGGTAGGTGTTTAATTCATGACAGCGGATGTTCGCCTGATAGTAAGCAGTATGTGTACCGAGTTTGGTTGTAGTCGGTCCTCTACTTTAGGAGGAGGTGATGGAAGATTGCTTGCATGGTTTTGCAGTAATTCAAGAATATCGTAGTTTACGACTTCGTGTCTACTGTAGCATGAGTGGTAGGTGTTTAATTCATGACAGCGAATATTCGCCTGATAGTAAGTAGTATGTGTACCGACTTTGGGTGCAGTAGGTCCAATACATTAGGAGGAGGTGCAGGAAGATGGCTTGCATGGTTTTGCAGTAATTCAAGCATATCGTAGTTTACGAATTCGTGTCTCCTGTAGCGTGAGTGGTAGGTGTTTAATTCATGACAGCAGTTATTCGCCTTATAGTCAGCAGTATGTGTTCCGAGTTTGGTTGCAGTCGGTCCATTATTTTAGGAGGAGGTGCAGGAAGATGGCTTTCATGGTTTTGCCGTAATTCAAGAACATCGTAGTTTACGACTCCGTGTGTCCTGTAGCGTGAGTGGTAGGTGTTTAATTCATGACAGCGGTTGTTCGCCTGATAGTAAGCAGTATGTGTACCGAGTTTGGTTGCAGTCGGTCCACTACTTTAGGAGGAGGTGCAGGAAGATGGCTCGCATGGTTTTGCAAGAATATCGTAGTTTACGACATCGTGTCGCCTGTAGCGTGAGTGTTAAGTATTTAATTCATGACAGCGGTTGTTCGCCTGATAGTAAGCAGTATGTGTACCGAGTTTGGTTGCAGTCGGTCCATTATTTTAGGAGGAGGTGCAGGAAGACTGCTCGCATGGTTTTGCAGTAATTCAAGAATATCGTAGTTTACGACTTCGTGTCTCCTGTAGCGTGAGTGATAGGTGTTTAATTCATGACAGCAGTTGTTCGCCTGATACTAAGCAGTATGTATACCGAGTTTGGTTGCAGTCTGTCCACTACTTTAGGAGGAGGTGGAGGAAGATGGCTCGCATGGTTTTGCAGTAATTCAAGAATATCGTAGTTTACGACATCGTGTCTCCTGTAGCGTGAGTGGTAGGAGTTTAATTCATGACAGCGGTTGTTCGCCTGATAGTAAGCAGTATGTGTACCGAGTTTGGTTGCAGTCGGTCCACTACTTTACGAGGGGGTGCAGGAAGATTTCTCGCATGGTTTTCAGTAATTCAAGAATATCGTAGTTTAAGACTTCGTGTCTCCTGTAGCGTGAGTGGTAGGTGTTTAATTCACGACAGCGGTTGTTCGCCTGATAGTAAGCAGTATTTGTACCGAGTTTGGTTGCAGTCGGTCCAATACTTTAGGAGGAGGTGCAGGAAGATGGCTCGCGTGGTTTTGCAGTAATTCAAGAATATCGTAGTTTACGACCTCGTGTCTCCTGTAGCGTGAGTGGTAGGTGATTAATTCATGACAGCGGTTGTTCGCCTGATAGTAAGCAGTTTGTGTACCGAGTTTGGTTGCAGTCGATCCACTACTTTAGGAGGAGGTGCAGGAAGATATCATGCATGGTTTTGCGGTAAGTCAAGAATATCGTAGTTTACGACTTCGTGTCTCCTGTAGCGTGAGTGGTAGGTGTTTAATTCATGACAGCGGTTGTTCGCCTGATAGTAAGCAGTATGTGTACCGAGTTTGGTTGCAGTCGGTCCACTACTTTATGAGGAGGTGCCGGAAGATGGCTCGCATGGTTTTGCAGTAATTCAAGAATATCTTAGTTTACGATTTCGTGTCTCCTACAGCGAGAGTGGTAGGTGTTTACTTCATGACAGAGAATGTTCGCCTGATAGAATGCACTATGTGTACCGAGTTTGGTTGCAGTCGGTCCACTACTGGAGGAGGAGCTGCAGGAAGATGGCTCGCACGGTTTTGCGGTAATTCAAGAATATCGTTGTTTACGACTTCGTGTCTCCTGTAGCGTGAGTGATGGTGTTTAATTCATGACAGCGGTTGTTCGCCTGATAGTAAGCAGTATGTGTGCCGAGTTTGGTTGCTGTCGGTCCACTACTTTAGGAGGAGGTGCAGGAAGATGGCTCGCATGGTTTTGCAGTAATTCAAGAATATCGTAGTTTACGACTTCGTGTCTCCTGTAGCGTGAGTGGTAGGTGTTTAATTCATGACAGCGGTTGTTCGCCTGATAGTAAGCAGTATGTGTACCGAGTTTGGTTGCAGTCGGTCCACTTCTTTAGGAGGAGGTGCAGGAAGATGGCTCGCATAGTTTTGCGGTAATGCAAGAATATCGTAGTTTACGACATCGTGTCTCCTGTAGCGTGAGTGGTAGGTGTTTAATTCATGACAGCGGTTGTTCGCCTGATAGTAAGCAGTATGTGTACCGAGTTTGGTTGCAGTCGGTCCACTACATTAGGAGGAAGTGCAGGAAGATTGCTCGCATGGTTTTGCAAGAATATCGTAGTTTACGACATCGTGTCGCCTGTAGCGTGAGTGTTAAATATTTAATTCATGACAGCGGTTGTTCGCCTGATAGTAAGCAGTATGTGTACCGAGTTTGGTTGCAGTCGGTCCATTATTTTAGGAGGAGGTGCAGGAAGACTGCTCGCATGGTTTTGCAGTAATTCAAGAATATCGTAGTTTACGACTTCGTGTCTCCTGTAGCGTGAGTGATAGGTGTTTAATTCAGGACAGCAGTTTTTCGCCTGATACTAAGCAGTATGTGTACCGATTTTGGTTGCAGTCGGTCCACTACTTTAGGAGGAGGTGGAGGAAGATGGCTCGCATGGTTTTGCAGTAATTCAAGAATATCGTAGTTTAAGACATCGTGTCTCCTATAGCGTGAGTGGTAGGTGTTTACTTCATGACAGCGGTTGTTCGCCTGATAGTAAGCAGTATGTGTACCGAGTTTGGTTGCAGTCGATCCACTACTTTAGGAGGAGGTGCAGGAAGATGTCTTGCATGGTTTTCAGTAATTCAAGAATATCGTAGTTTAAGACTTCGTGTCTCCTATAGCGTGAGTGGTAGGTGTTTACTTCATGACAGCGGTTGTTCGCCTGATAGTATGCAGTATGTGTACCGAGTTTGGTTGCAGTCGGTCCACTACTGGAGGAGGAGGTGCAGGAAGATGGCTCGCATGGTTTTGCAGTAATTCAAGAATATCGTAGTTTACGACTTCATGTCTCCTGTAGCCTGAGTGGTAGGTGATTAATTCATGACAGCGGTTGTTCGCCTGATAGTAAGCAGTATGTGTACCGAGTTTGGTTGCAGTCGATCCACTACTTTAGGAGGAGGTGCAGGAAGATGTCTTGCATGGTTTTGCGGTAAGTCAAGAATATCGTAGTTTACGACTTCGTGTCTCCTGTAGCGTGAGTGGTAGGTGTTTAATTCATGACAGCGGTTGTTCGCCGGATAGTAAGCAGTATGTCTACCGAGTTTGGTTGCAGTCGGTCCACTACTTTATGAGGAGGTGCAGGAAGATGGCTCGCATGGTTTTGCAGTAATTCAAGAATATCTTAGTTTACGATTTCGTGTCTCCTACAGCGTGAGTGGTAGGTGTTTACTTCATGACAGAGATTGTTCGCCTGATAGAATGCACTATGTGTACCGAGTTTGGTTGCAGTCGGTCCACTACTGGAGGAGGAGCTGCAGGAAGATGGCTCGCATGGTTTTGCAGTAATTCAAGAATATCGTTGTTTACGACTTCGTGTCTCCTGTAGCGTGAGTGGTAGGTGTTTAATTCATGACAGCGGTTGTTCGCCTGATAGTAAGCAGTATGTGTACCGAGTTTGGTTGCAGTCGATCCACTACTTTAGGAGGAGGTGCAGGAATATATCTTGCATGGTTTTGCGGTAAGTCAAGAATATCGTAGTTTACGACTTCGTGTCTCCTGTAGCGTGAGTGGTAGGTGTTTAATTCATGACAGCGGTTGTTCGCCTGATAGTAAGCAGTATGTGTACCGAGTTTGGTTGCAGTCGGTCCACTACTTTATGAGAAGGTGCAGGAAGATGGCTCGCATGGTTTTGCAGTAATTCAAGAATATCTTAGTTTACGATTTCGTGCCTCCTACAGCGTGAGTGGTAGGTGTTTACTTCATGACAGAGATTGTTCGCCTGATAGAATGCACTATGTGTACCGAGTTTGGTTGCAGTCGGTCCACTACTGGAGGAGGAGCTGCAGGAAGATGGCTCGCACGGTTTTGCAGTAATTCAAGAGTATCGTTGTTTACGACATCGTGACTCCTGTAGCGTGAGTGGTAGGTGTTTAATTCATGACAGCGGTTGTTCGCCTGATAGTAAGCAGTATGTGTACCGAGTTTGGTTGCAGTCGGTCCACTACATTAGGAGGAGGTGCAAAAGGATTGCTCGCATGGTTTTGCAAGAATATCGTAGTTTACGACATCGTGTCGCCTGTAGCGTGAGTGTTAAGTATTTAATTCATGACAGCGATTGTTCGCCTGATAGTAAGCAGTATGTGTACCGAGTTTGGTTGCAGTCGGTCCATTATTTTAGGAGGAGGTGCAGGAAGACTGCTCGCATGGTTTTGCAGTAATTCAAGAATATCGTAGTTTACGACTTCGTGTCTCCTGTAGCGTGAGTGATAGGTGTTTAATTCATGACAGCAGTTGTTCGCCTGATACTAAGCAGTATGTGTACCGAGTTTGGTTGCAGTCGGTCCACTACTTTAGGAGGAGGTGGAGGAAGATGGCTCGCATGGTTTCGCAGTAATTCAAGATTATCGTAGTTTACGACATCGTGTCTCCTGTAGCGTGAGTGGTAGGAGTTTAATTCATGACAGCGGTTGTTCGCCTTATAGTAAGCAGTATGTGTACCGAGTTTGGTTGCAGTCGGTCCACTACTTTACGAGGAGGTGCAGGAAGATTTCTCGCATGGTTTTCAGTAATTCAAGAATATCGTAGTTTAAGACTTCGTGTCTCCTATAGCGTGAGTGGTAGGTGTTTACTTCATGACAGCGGTTGTTCGCCTGATAGTATGCAGTATGTGTACCGAGTTTGGTTGCAGTCGGTCCACTACTGGAGGAGGAGGTGCAGGAAGATTGCTCGCATGGTTTTGCAGTAATTCAAGAATATCGTAGTTTACGACTTCATGTCTCCTGTAGCCTGAGTGGTAGGTGATTAATTCATGACAGCGGTTGTTCGCCTGATAGTAAGCAGTAAGTGTACCGAGTTTGGTTGCAGTCGATCCACTACTTTAGGAGGAGGTGCAGGAAGATGTCTTGCATGGTTTTGCGGTAAGTCAAGAATATCGTAGTTTACGACTTCGTGTCTCCTGTAGCGTGAGTGGTAGGTGTTTAATTCATGACAGCGGTTGTTCGCCTGATAGTAAGCAGTATGTGTACCGAGTTTGGTTGCAGTCGGTCCACTACTTTATGAGGAGGTGCAGGAAGATGGCTCGCGTGGTTTTGCAGTAATTCAAGAATATCTTAGTTTACGATTTCGTGTCTCCTACAGCGTGAGTGGTAGGTGTTTACTTCATGACAGAGATTGTTCGCCTGATAGAATGCACTATGTGTACCGAGTTTGGTTGCAGTCGGTCCACTACTGGAGGAGGAGCTGCAGGAAGATGGCTCGCATGGTTTTGCAGTAATTCAAGAATATCGTTGTTTACGACTTCGTGTCTCCTGTAGCGTGAGTGGTAGGTGTTTAATTCATGACAGCGGTTGTTCGCCTGATAGTAAGCAGTATGTGTACCGAGTTTGGTTGCAGTCGGTCCATTATTTTAGGAGGAGGTGCAGGAAGACTGCTCGCATGGTTTTGCAGTAATTCAAGAATATCGTAGTTTACGACTTCGTGTCTCCTGTAGCGTGAGTGGTAGGTGTTTAATTCATGACAGCGGTTGATTGCCTGATAGTAAGCAGTATGTGTACCGAGTTTGGTTGCAGTCGGTCCACTACTTTATGAGGAGGTGCAGGAAGATGGCTCGCATGGTTTTGCAGTAATTCAAGAATATCTTACTTTACGATTTCGTGTCTCCTACAGCGTGAGTGGTAGGTGTTTACTTCATGACAGAGATTGTTCGCCTGATAGAATGCACTATGTGTACCGAGTTTGGTTGCAGTCGGTCCACTACTGGAGGAGGAGCTGCAGGAAGAAGGCTCGCATGGTTTTGCAGTAATTCATGAATATCGTTGTTTATGACTTCGTGTCTCCTGTAGCGTGAGTGGTAGGTGTTTAATTCATGACAGCGGTTGTTCGCCTGATAGTAAGCAGTATGTGTACCGAGTTTGGTTGCAGTCGATCCACTACCTAAGGAGGAGGTGCAGGAATATATCTTGCATGGTTTTGCGGTAAGTCAAGAATATCGTAGTTTACGACATCGTGTCTCCTGTAGCGTGAGTGGTAGGTGTTTAATTCATGACAGCGGTTGTTCGCCTGATAGTAAGCAGTATGTGTACCGATTTTGGTTGCAGTCGGTCCACTACTTTATGAGGAGGTGCCGGAAGATGGCTCGCATGGTTTTGCAGTAATTCAAGAATATCTTAGTTTACGATTTCGTGTCTCCTATAGCGTGAGTGGTAGGTGTTTACTTCATGACAGAGATTGTTCGCCTGATAGAATGCACTATGTGTACCGAGTTTGGTTGCAGTCGGTCCACTACTGGAGGAGGAGCTGCAGGAAGATGGCTCGCACGGTTTTGCAGTAATTCAAGAATATCGTTGTTTACGACTTCGTGTCTCCTGTAGCGTGAGTGGTAGGTGTTTAATTCATGACAGCGGTTGTTCGCCTGATAGTAAGCAGTATGTGTGCCGAGTTTGGTTGCTGTCTGTCCACTACTTTAGGAGGAGGTGCAGGAAGATGGCTCGCATGGTTTTGCAGTAATTCAAGAATATCTTAGTTTACGATTTCGTGTCTCCTACAGCGTGAGTGGTAGGTGTTTACTTCATGACAGAGATTGTTCGCCTGATGGAATGCACTATGTGTACCGAGTTTAGTTGCAGTCGGTCCACTACTGGAGGAGGAGCTGCAGGAAGATGGCTCGCATGGTTTTGCAGTAATTCAAGAATATCGTTGTTTATGACTTCGTGTCTCCTGTAGCGTGAGTGGTAGGTGTTTAATTCATGACAGCGGTTGTTCGCCTGATAGTAAGCAGTATGTGTACCGAGTTTGGTTGCAGTCGGTCCATTATTTTAGGAGGAGGTGCAGGAAGACTGCTCGCATGGTTTTGCAGTAATTTAAGAATATCGTAGTTTACGACTTCGTGTCTCCTGTAGCGTGAGTGGTAGGTGTTTAATTCATGACAGCGGTTGTTTGCCTGATAGTAAGCAGTATGTGTACCGAGTTTGTTTGCAGTCGGTCCACTACTTTATGAGGAGGTGCAGGAAGATGGCTCGCATGGTTTTGCAGTAATTCAAGAATATCTTAATTTACGATTTCGTGTCTCCTACAGCGTGAGTGGTAGGTGTTTACTTTATGACAGAGATTGTTCGCCTGATAGAATGCACTATGTGTACCGAGTTTGGTTGCAGTCGGTCCACTACTGGAGGAGGAGCTGCAGGAAGATGGCTCGCATGGTTTTGCAGTAATTCAAGAATATCGTTGTTTATGACTTCGTGTCTCCTGTAGCGTGAGTGGTAGGTGTTTAATTCATGACAGCGGTTGTTCGCCTGATAGTAAGCAGTATGTGTACCGAGTTTGGTTGCAGTCGGTCCACTACATTAGGAGGAGATGCAGGAAGATTGCTCGCATGGTTTTGCAAGAATATCGTAGTTTACGACATCGTGTCGCCTGTAGCGTGAGTGTTAAGTATTTAATTCATGACAGCGGTTGTTCGCCTGATAGTAAGCAGTATGTGTACCGAGTTTGGTTGCAGTCGGTCCATTATTTTAGGAGGAGGTGCAGGAAGACTGCTCGCATGGTTTTGCAGTAATTCAAGAATATCGTAGTTTACGACTTCGTGTCTCCTGTAGCGTGAGTGATAGGTGTTTACTTCATGACAGCGGTTGTTCCCCTGATAGTATGCAGTATGTGTACCGAGTTTGGTTGCAGTCGGTCCACTACTGGAGGAGGAGGTGCAGGAAGATGGCTCGCATGGTTTTGCAGTAATTCAAGAATATCGTAGTTTACGACTTCAAGTCTCCTGTAGCCTGAGTGGTAGGTGATTAATTCATGACAGCGGTTGTTCGCCTGATAGTAAGCAGTATGTGTACCGAGTTTGGTTGCAGTCGATCCACTACTTTAGGAGGAGGTGCAGGAAGATGTCTTGCATGGTTTTGCGGTAAGTCAAGAATATCTAGTTTACGACTTCGTGTCTCCTGTAGCGTGAGTGGTAGGTGTTTAATTCATGACAGCGGTTGTTCGCCTGATAGTAAGCAGTATGTGTACCGAGTTTGATTGCAGTCGGTCCAATACTTTATGAGGAGGTGCAGGAAGATGGCTCGCATGGTTTTGCAGTAATTCAAGAATATCTTAGTTTACGATTTCGTGTCTCCTACAGCGTGAGTGGTAGGTGTTAACTTGATGACAGAGATTGTTCGCCTGATAGAATGCACTATGTGTACCGAGTTTGGTTGCAGTCGGTCCACTACTGGAGGAGGAGCTGCAGGAAGATGGCTCGCACGGTTTTGCAGTAATTCAAGAATATCGTTGTTTACGACTTCGTGTCTCCTGTAGCGTGAGTGGTAGGTGTTTAATTCATGACAGCGATTGTTCGCCTGATAGTAAGCAGTATGTGTGCCGAGTTTGGTTGCTGTCGGTCCACTACTTTAGGAGGAGGTGCAGGAAGATGGCTCGCATGGTTTTGCAGTAATTCAAGAATATCGTAGTTTACGACTTCGTGTCTCCTGTAGCGTGAGTGGTAGGTGTTTAATTCATGACAGCGGTTGTTCGCCTGATAGTAAGCAGTATGTGTACCGAGTTTTGTTGCAGTCGGTCCACTACTTTATGAGGAGGTGCCGGAAGATGGCTCGCATGTTTTTGCAGTAATTCAAGAATATCTTAGTTTACGATTTCGTGTCTCCTACAGCGTGAGTGGTAGGTGTTTACTTCATGGCAGAGATTGTTCGCCTGATAGAATGCACTATGTGTACCGAGTTTGGTTGCAGTCGGTCCACTACTGGAGGAGGAGCTGCAGGAAGATGGCTCGCACGGTTTTGCAGTAATTCAATAATATCGTTGTTTACGACTTCGTGTCTCCTGTAGCGTGAGTGGTAGGTGTTTAATTCATGACAGCGGTTGTTCGCCTGATAGTAAGCAGTATGTGTACCGAGTTTGGTTGCAGTCGGTCCACTACATTAGGAGGAGGTGCAGGAAGATTGCTCGCATGGTTTTGCAAGAATATCGTAGTTTACGACATCATGTCGCCTGTAGCGTGAGTGTTAAGTATTTAATTCATGACAGCGGTTGTTCGCCTGATAGTAAGCAGTATGTGTACCGAGTTTGGTTGCAGTCGGTCCATTACTTTAGGAGGAGGTGCAGGAAGACTGCTCGCATGGTTTTGCAATAATTCAAGAATATCGTAGTTTACGACTTCGTGTCTCCTGTAGCGTGAGTGGTAGGTGTTTAATTCATGACAGCAGTTGTTCGCCTGATACTAAGCAGTATGTGTACCGAGTTTGGTTGCAGTCGGTCCACTACTTTAGGAGGAGGTGGAGGAAGATGGCTCGCATGGTTTTGCAGTAATTCAAGAATATCGTAGTTTACGACATCGTGTCTCCTGTAGCGTGAGTGGTAGGAGTTTAATTCATGACAGCGGTTGTTCGCCTTATAGTAAGCAGTATGTGTACCGAGTTTGGTTGCAGTCGGTCCACTACTTTACGAGGAGGTGCAGGAAGATTTCTCGCATGGTTTTCAGTAATTCAAGAATATCGTAGTTTAAGACTTCGTGTCTCCTATAGCGTGAGTGGTAGGTGTTTACTTCATGACAGCGGTTGTTCGCCTGATAGTATGCAGTATGTGTACCGAGTTAGGTTGCAGTCGGTCCACTACTGGAGGAGGAGGTGCAGGAAGATGGCTCGCATGGTTTTGCAGTAATTCAAGAATATCGTAGTTTACGACTTCATGTCTCCTGTAGCCTGAGTGGTAGGTGATTAATTCATGACAGCGGTTGTTCGCCTGATAGTAAGCAGTATGTGTACCGAGTTTGGTTGCAGTCGATCCACTACTTTAGGAGGAGGTGCAGGAAGATGTCTTGCATGGTTTTGCGGTAAGACAAGAATATCGTAGTTTACGACTTCGTGTCTCCAGTAGCGTGAGTGGTAGGTGTTTAATTCATGACAGCGGTTGTTCGCCTGATAGTAAGCAGTATGTGTACCGAGTTTGGTTGCAATCGGTCCACTACATTATGAGGAGGTGCAGGAAGATGGAACGCATGGTTTTGCAGTAATTCAAGAATATCTTAGTTTACGATTTCGTGTCTCCTACAGCGTGAGTGGTAGGTGTTTACTTCATGACAGAGATTGTTCGCCTGATAGAATGCACTATGTGTACCGAGTTTGGTTGCAGTCGGTCCACTACTGGAGGAGGAGCTGCAGGAAGATGGCTCGCATGGTTTTGCAGTAATTCAAGAATATCGTTGTTTACGACTTCGTGTCTCCTGTAGCGTGAGTGGTAGGTGTTTAATTCATGACAGCGGTTGTTCGCCTGATAGTAAGCAGTATGTGTACCGAGTTTGGTTGCAGTCGATCCACTACTTTAGGAGGAGGTGCAGGAATATGTCTTGCATGGTTTTGCGGTAAGTCAAGAATATCGTAGTTTACGACTTCGTGTCTCCTGTAGCGTGAGTGGTAGGTGTTTAATTCATGACAGCGGTTGTTCGCCTGATAGTAAGCAGTATGTGTACCGAGTTTGGTTGCAGTCGGTCCACTACTTTATGAGGAGGTGCAGGAAGATGGCTCGCATGGTTTTGCAGTAATTCAAGAATATCTTAGTTTACGATTTCGTGTCTCCTACAGCGTGAGTGGTAGGTGTTTACTTCATGACAGAGATTGTTCGCCTGATAGAATGCACTATGTGTACCGAGTTTGGTTGCAGTCGGTCTACTACTGGAGGAGGAGCTGCAGGAAGATGGCTCGCACGGTTTTGCAGTAATTCAAGAATATCGTTGTTTACGACATCGTGTCTCCTGTAGCGTGAGTGGTAGGTGTATAATTCATGACAGCGGTTGTTCGCCTGATAGTAAGCAGTATGTGTGCCGAGTTTGGTTGCTGTCGGTCCACTACTTTATGAGGAGGTGCAGGAAGATGGTTCGCATGGTTTTGCAGTAATTCAAGAATATCGTAGTTTACGACTTCGTGTCTCCTGTAGCGTGAGTGGTAGGTGTTTAATTCATGACAGCGGTTGTTCGCCTGATAGTAAGCAGTATGTGTACCGAGTTTGGTTGCAGTCGGTCCACTACTTTAGGAGGAGGTGCAGGAAGATGGCTCGCATGGTTTTGCGGTAATGCAAGAATATCGTAGTTTACGACATCGTGTCTCCTGTAGCGTGAGTGGTAGGTGTTTAATTCATGACAGCGGTTGTTCGCCTGATAGTAAGCAGTATGTGTACCGAGTTTGGTTGCAGTCGGTCCACTACATTAGGAGGAGGTGCAGGAAGACGGCTCGCATGGTTTTGCAGTAATTCAAGAATATCATAGTTCACGACTTCGTGTTTTCTGTAGCGTAAGTGGTAGGTGTTTAATTCATGACAGCGGTTGTTCGAGTGATAGTAAGCAGTGTGTGTACCGAGTTTGGTTGCAGTCGGTCCACTACTTCAGGAAGAGCTGCAGGTAGATGGCTCGCAGTGTTTTGCAGTAATTCAAGAATGTCGTAGTTTACGAATTCGTGTTTCCTGTAGAGTGAGTGGTAGGTGTTTAATTCATGATAGCGGTTGTTCGCCTGATAGTAAGCAGTATGTGTACCGAGTTGGGTTGCAGTCGGTCCACTACTTTAGGAGGAGGTGCCGGAAGATGGCTCGCATGGTTTTGCAGTAATTCAAGAATATCGTAGTTTACGACTTCGTGTCTCCTGTAGCGTGAGTGGTAGGTGATTAATTCATGACAGCGGTTGTTCGCCTGATAGTAAGCAGTATGTGTACCGAGTTTGGTTGCAGTCGATCCACTACTTTAGGAGGAGGTGCAGGAAGATGGCTCGCATGGTTTTGCAGTAATTCAAGAATATCGTAGTTTACGACTTAGTGTCTCCTGTAGCGTGAGTGGTAGGTGTTTAATTCATGACAGCGGATGTTCGCCTGATAGTAAGAAGGATGTGTACCGAGTTTGGTTGCAGTCGGTCCACTACTTTATGAGGAGGTGCAGGTAGATGGCTCGCATGCTTTTGCAGTAATTCAAGTATATCTTAGTTTACGATTTCGTGTCTCCTACTGCGTGAGTGGTAGGTGTTTACTTCATGACAGCGGTTGTTCGAGTGATAGTAAGCAGTATGTGTACCGAGTTTGGTTGCAGTCGGTCCACTACTTCAGGAAGAGCTGCAGGTAGATGGCTCGCAGTGTTTTGCAGTAATTCAAGAATGTCGTAGTTTACGAATTCGTGTTTCCTGTAGAGTGAGTGGTAGGTGTCTAATCATGACAGCGGTTGTTCGCCTGATAGTAAGCAGTATGTGTACCGAGTTTGGTTGCAGTCGGTCCAATACTTTAGGAGGAGGTGCAGGAAGATGGCTCGCATGGTTTTGCAGTAATTCAAGAATATCGTAGTTTACGACTTAGTGTCTCCTGTAGCGTGAGTGGTAGGTGTTTAATTCATGACAGCGGATGTTCGCCTGATAGTAAGCAGTATGTGTACCGAGTTTGGTTGTAGTCGGTCCACTACTTTAGGAGGAGGTGATGGAAGATTGCTCGCATGGTTTTGCAGTAATTCAAGAATATCGTAGTTTACGACTTCGTGTCTACTGTAGCATGAGTGGTAGGTGTTTAATTCATGACAGCGAATATTCGCCTGATAGTAAGTAGTATGTGTACCAACTTTGGGTGCAGTACGTCCAATACATTAGGCGGAGGTGCAGGAAGATGGCTTGCATGGTTTTGCAGTAATTCAAGCATATCGTAGTTTTCGAATTCGTGTCTCCTGTAGCGTGAGTGGTAGGTGTTTAATTCATGACAGCAGTTATTCGCCTGATAGTCAGCAGTATGTGTTCCGAGTTTGGTTGCAGTCGGTCCATTATTTTAGGAGGAGGTGCAGGAAGATGTCTTTCATGGTTTTGCCGTAATTCAAGAACATCGTAGTTTACGACTCCGTGTGTCCTGTAGCGTGAGTGGTAGGTGTTTAATTCATGACAGCGGTTGTTCGCCTGATAGTAAGCAGTATGTGTACCGAGTTTGGTTGCAGTCGGTCCACTACTTTAGGAGGAGGTGCAGGAAGATGGCTCGCATGGTTTTGCAAGAATATCGTAGTTTACGACATCGTGTCGCCTGTAGCGTGAGTGTTAAGTATTTAATTCATGACAGCGGTTGTTCGCCTTATAGTAAGCAGTATGTGTACCGAGTTTGGTTGCAGTCGGTCCATTATTTTAGGAGGAGGTGCAGGAAGACTGCTCGCATGGTTTTGCAGTAATTCAAGAATATCGTAGTTTACGACTTCGTGTCTCCTGTAGCGTGAGTGATAGGTGTTTAATTCATGACAGCAGTTGTTCGCCTGATACTAAGCAGTATGTGTACCGAGTTTGGTTGCAGTCGGTCCACTACTTTAGGAGGAGGTGGAGGAAGATGGCTCGCATGATTTTGCAGTAATTCAAGAATATCGTAGTTTACGACATCGTGTCTCCTGTAGCGTGAGTGGTAGGAGTTGAATTCATGACAGCGGTTGTTCGCCTGATAGTAAGCAGTATGTGTACCGAGTTTGGTTGCAGTCGGTCCACTACTTTACGAGGAGGTGCAGGAAGATTTCTCGCATGGTTTTCAGTAATTCAAGAATATCGTAGTTTAAGACTTCGTGTCTCCTGTAGCGTGAGTGGTAGGTGTTTAATTCACGACAGCGGTTGTTCGCCTGATAGTAAGCAGTATTTGTACCGAGTTTGGTTGCAGTCGGTCCAATACTTTAGGAGGAGGTGCAGGAAGATGGCTCGCATGATTTTGCAGTAATTCAAGAATATCGTAGTTTACGATTTCGTGTCTCCTATAACGTGAGTGGTAGGTGTTTACTTCATGACAGCGGTTGTTCGCCTGATAGTATGCAGTATGTGTACCGAGTTTGGTTGCAGTCGGTCCACTACTGGAGGAGGAGGTGCAGGAAGATGGCTCGCATGGTTTTGCAGTAATTCAAGAATATCGTTGTTTACAACTTCGTGTCTCCTGTAGCGTGAGTGTTAGGTGTTTAATTCATGACAGCGGTTGTTCGCCTGATAGTAAGCAGTATGTGTACCGAGTTTGGTTGCAGTCGATCCACTACTTTTGGAGGAGGTGCAGGAATATGTCTTGCATGGTTTTGCGGTAAGTCAAGAATATCGTAGTTTACGACTTCGTGTCTCCTGTAGCGTGAGTGGTAGGTGTTTAATTCATGACAGCGGTTGTTCGCCTGATAGTAGGCAGTATGTGTACCGAGTTTGGTTGCAGTCGGTCCACTACTTCAGGAAGAGCTGCAGGTAGATGGCTCGCAGTGTTTTGCAGTAATTCAAGAATGTCGTAGTTTACGTATTCGTGTTTCCTGTAGAGTGAGTGGTAGGTGTCTAATCATGACAGCGGTTGTTCGCCTGATAGTAAGCAGTATGTGTACCGAGTTTGGTTGCAGTCGGTCCATTACTTTAGGAGGAGGTGCAGGAAGATGGCTCGCATGGTTTTGCAGTAATTCAAGAATATCGTAGTTTACGACTTAGTGTCTCCTTTAGCGTGAGTGGTAGGTGTTTAATTCATGACAGCGGATGTTCGCCTGATAGTAAGCAGTATGTGTACCGAGTTTGGTTGTAGTCGGTCCACTACTTTAGGAGGAGGTGATGGAAGATTGCTCGCATGGTTTTGCAGTAATTCAAGAATATCGTAGTTTACGAATTCGTGTCTCCTGTAGCGTGAGTGGTAGGTGTTTAATTCATGACAGCTGTTGTTCGCCTGATAGTAAGCAGTATGTGTACCGAGTTTGGTTGCAGTCGGTCCACTACTTTAGGAGGAGGTTCAGGAAGATGGCTCGCATGGTTTTGCAAGAATATCGTAGTTTACGACATCGTGTCGCCTGTAGCGTGAGTGTTAAGTATTTAATTCATGACAGCGGATGTTCGCCTGATAGTAAGCAGTATGTGTACCGAGTTTGGTTGCAGTCGGTCCATTATTTTAGGAGGAGGTGCAGGAAGACTGCTCGCATGGTTTTGCAGTAATTCAAGAATATCGTAGTTTACGACTTCGTGTCTCCTGTAGCGTGAGTGATAGGTGTTTAATTCATGACAGCAGTTGTTCGCCTGATACTAAGCAGTATGTGTACCGAGTTTGGTTGCAGTCGGTCCACTACTTTAGGAGGAGGTGAAGGAAGATGGCTCGCATGGTTTTGCAGTAATTCAAGAATATCGTAGTTTACGACATCGTGTCTCCTGTAGCGTGAGTGGTAGGAGTTTAATTCATGACAGCGGTTGTTCGCCTGATAGTAAGCAGTATCTGTACCGAGTTTGGTTGCAGTCGGTCCACTACTTTACGAGGAGGTGCAGGAAGATTTCTCGCATGGTTTTCAGTAATTCAAGAATATCGTAGTTTAAGACGTCGTGTCTCCTGTAGCGTGAGTGGTAGGTGTTTAATTCATGACAGCAGTTATTCGCCTGATAGTCAGCAGTATGTGTTCCGAGTTTGGTTGCATTCGGTCCATTATTTTAGGAGGAGGTGCAGGAAGATGGCTTTCATGGTTTTACCGTAATTCAAGAACATCGTAGTTTACGACTCCGTGTGTCCTGTAGCGTGAGTGGTAGGAGTTTAATTCATGACAGCGGTTGTTCGCCTGATAGTAAGCAGTATCTGTACCGAGTTTGGTTGCAGTCGGTCCACTACTTTACGAGGAGGTGCAGGAAGATTTCTCGCATGGTTTTCAGTAATTCAAGAATATCGTAGTTTAAGACGTCGTGTCTCCTGTAGCGTGAGTGGTAGGTGTTTAATTCACGACAGCGGTTGTTCGCCTGATAGTAAGCAGTATTTGTACCGAGTTTGGTTGCAGTCGGTCCAATACTTTAGGAGGAGGTGCAGGAAGATGGCTCGCGTGGTTTTGCAGTAATTCAAGAATATCGTAGTTTACGACTTCGTGTCTCCTGTAGCGTGAGTGGTAGGTGATTAATTCATGACAGCGGTTGTTCGCCTGATAGTAAGCAGTATGTGTACCGAGTTTGGTTGCAGTCGATCCACTACTTTAGGAGGAGGTGCAGGAAGATGTCTTGCATGGTTTTGCGGTAAGTCAAGCATATCGTAGTTTACGACTTCGTGTCTCCTGTAGCGTGAGTGGTAGGTGTTTAATTCATGACAGCGGTTGTTCGCCTGATAGTAAGGGGTATGTGTACCGAGTTTGGTTGCAGTCGGTCCACTACTTTATGAGGAGGTGCAGGAAGATGGCTCGCATGGTTTTGCAGTAATTCAAGAATATCTTAGTTTACGATTTCGTGTCTCCTACAGCGAGAGTGGTAGGTGTTTACATCATGACAGAGATTGTTCGCCTGATAGAATGCACTATGTGTACCGAGTTTGGTTGCAGTCGGTCCACTACTGGAGGAGGAGCTGCAGGAAGATGGCTCGCATGGTTTTGCAGTAATTCAAGAATATCGTTGTTTACGACTTCGTGTCTCCTGTAGCGTGAGTGGTAGGTGTTTAATTCATGACAGCGGTTGTTCGCCTGATAGTAGGCAGTATGTGTACCGAGTTTGGTTGCAGTCGATCCACTACTTTAGGAGGAGGTGCAGGTATATGTCTTGCATGGTTTTGCGGTAAGTCAAGAATATCGTAGTTTACGACTTCGTGTCTCCTGTAGCGTGAGTGGTAGGTGTTTAATTCATGACAGCGGTTGTTCGCCTGATAGTAAGCAGTATGTGTACCGAGTTTGGTTGCAGTCGGTCCACTACTTTATGAGGAGGTGCAGGAAGATGGCTCGCATGGTTTTGCAGTAATTCAAGAATATCTTAGTTTACGAATTCGTGTCTCCTACAGCGTGAGTGGTAGGTGTTTACTTCATGACAGAGATTGTTCGCCTGATAGAATGCACTATGTGTACCGAGCTTGGTTGCAGTCGGTCCACTACTGGAGGAGGAGCTGTAGGAAGATGGCTCGCACGGTTTTGCAGTAATTCAAGAATATCGTTGTTTACGACTTCGTGTCTCCTGTAGCGTGAGTGGTAGGTGTTTAATTCATGACAGCGGTTGTTCGCCTGATAGTAAGCAGTATGTGTGCCGAGTTTGGTTGCTGTCGGTCCACTACTTTAGGAGGAGGTGCAGGAAGATTGCACGCATGGTTTTGCAGTAATTCAAGAATATCGTAGTTTACGACTTCGTGTCTCCTGTAGCGTGAGTGGTAGGTGTTTAATTCATGACAGCGGTTGTTCGCCTGATAGTAAGCAGTATGTGTACCGAGTTTGGTTGCAGTCGGTCCACTACTTTAAGAGGAGGTGCAGGAAGATGGCTCGCATGGTTTTGCGGTAATGCAAGAATTTCGTAGTTTACGACATCGTGTCTTCTGTAGCGTGAGTGGTAGGTGTTTAATTCATGACAGCGGTTGTTCGCCTGATAGTAAGCAGTATGTGTACCGAGTTTGGTTGCAGTCGGTCAACTACATTAGGAGGAGGTGCAGGAAGACGGCTCGCATGGTTTTGCAGTAATTCAAGAATATCATAGTTCACGACTTCGTTTTTTCTGTAGCGTAAGTGGTAGGTGTTTAATTCATGACAGCGGTTGTTCGAGTGATAGTAAGCAGTATGTGTACCGAGTTTGGTTGCAGTCGGTCCACTACTTCAGGAAGAGCTGCAGGTAGATGGCTCGCAGTGTTTTGCAGTAATTCAAGAATGTCGTAGTTTACGAATTCGTGTTTCCTGTAGAGTGAGTGGTAGGTGTTTAATTCATGACAGCGGTTGTTCGCCTGATAGTAAGCAGTATGTGTACCGAGTTGGGTTGCAGTCGGTCCACTACTTTAGGAGGAGGTGCAGGAAGATGGCTCGCATGGTTTTGCAAGAATATCGTAGTTTACGACTTCGTGTCGCCTGTAGCGTGAGTGTTAAGTGTTTAATTCATGACAGCGGTTGTTCGCCTGATAGTAAGCAGTATGTGTACCGAGTTTGGTTGCAGTCGGTCCATTATTTTAGGAGGAGGTGCAGGAAGATTGCTCGCATGGTTTTGCAGTAATTCAAGAATATCGTAGTTTACGACTTCGTGTCTCCTGTAGCGTAAGTGATAGGTGTTTAATTCATGACAGCAGTTGTTCGCCTGATACTAAGCAGTATGTGTACCGAGTTTGGTTGCAGTCGGTCCACTACTTTAGGAGGAGGTGGAGGAAGATGGCTCGCATGGTTTTGCAGTATTCTAGAATATCGTAGTTTAAGACATCGTGTCTCCTGCAGCGTGAGTGGTAGGAGTTTAATTCATGACAGCGGTTGTTCGCCTGATAGTAAGCAGTATGTGTACCGAGTTTGGTTGCAGTCGGTCCACTACTTTACGAGGAGGTGCAGGAAGATTTCTCGCATGGTGTTTCAGTAATTCAAGAATATCGTAGTTTAAGACTTTGTGTCTCCTGTAGCGTGAGTGGTGGGTGTTTAATTCGCGACAGCGGTTGTTCGCCTGATAGTAAGCAGTATGTGTACGGAGTTTGGTTGCAGTCGGTCCAATACTTTAGGAGGAGGTGCAGGATGATGGCTCGCGTGGTTTTGCAGTAATTCAAGAATATCGTAGTTTACGATTTCGTGTCTCCTGTAGCGTGAGTGGTAGGTGATTAATTCATGACAGCGGTTGTTCGCCTGATAGTAAGCAGTATGTGTACCGAGTCTGGTTGCAGTCGATCCACTACTTTAGGAGGAGGTGCAGGAAGATATCTTGCATGGTTTTGCGGTAAGTCAAGAATATCGTAGTTTACGACTTCGTGTCTCCTGTAGCGTGAGTGGTAGGTGTTTAATCCATGACAGCGGTTGTTCGCCTGATAGTAAGCAGTATGTGTACCGAGTTTGGTTGCAGTCGGTCCACTACTTTATGAGGAGGTGCAGGAAGATGGCTCGCATGATTTTCAGTAATTCAAGAATATCGTAGTTTACGATTTAGTGTCTCCTATAGCGTTAGTGGTAGGTGTTTACTTCATGACAGCGGTTGTTCGCCTGATAGTATGCAGTATGTGTACCGAATTTGGTTGCAGTCGGTCCACTACTGGAGGAGGAGGTGCAGGAAAATGGCTCGCATGGTTTTGCAGTAATTCAAGAATATCGTAGTTTACGACTTCGTGTCTCCTGTAGCGTGAGTGGTAGGTTTTTAATTCATGACAGCGGTTGTTCGCCTGATAGTATGCAGTATGTGTGCCGAGTTTGGTTGCTGTCGGTCCACTACTTTAGGAGGAGGTGATGGAAGATTGCTCGCATGGTTTTGCAGTAATTGAAGAATATCGTAGTTTACGACTTCGTGTCTACTGTAGCATGAGTGGTAGGTGTTTAATTCATGACAGCGAATATTCGCCTGATAGTAAGTAGTATGTGTACCGAGTTTGGGTGCAGTAGGTCCAATACAGTAGGAGGAGGTGCAGGAAGATAGCTCGCATGGTTTTGCAGTAATTCAAGAATATCGTAGTTTACGACTTCGTATCTCCTGTAGCATCAGTGGTAGGTGTTTAATTCATGACAGCGGTTGTTCGCATGATAGAAAGCAGTATGTGTACCGAGTTTGGTTGCAGTCGGTCCACTACTTTAGGAGGAGGTGCAGGAAGATGGCTCGCATGGTTCTGCGGTAATGCAAGAATATCGTAGTTTACGACATCGTGTCTCCTGTAGCGTGAGTGGTAGGTGTTTAATTCATGAAAGCGGTTGTTCGCCTGATAGTAAGCAGTATGTGTACCGAGTTTGGTTGCAGTCGGTCCACTACATTAGGAGGAGGTGCAGGAAGACGGCTCGCATTGTTTTGCATTAATTCAAGAATATCATAGTTCACGACTTCGTGTTTCCTGTAGCGTGAGTGGTAGGTGTTTAATTCATGACAGCGAATATTCGCCTGATAGTAAGTAGTATGTGTACCGATTTTGGGTGCAGTAGGTCCAATACATTAGGATGAGGTGCAGGAAGATGGCTCGTATGGTTTTGCAGTAATTCAAGAATATCGGAGTTTACGACATCGTGTCTCCTGTAGCGTGAGTGGTAGGTGTTTAATTCATGAAAGCGGTTGTTCGCCTGATAGTAAGCAGTATGTGTATCGAGTTTTGTTGCAGTCGGTGCACTACTTTAGGAGGGGGGGCAGGAAGATTGCTCGCATGGTTTTGCAGTAATTCAAGAATATCGTAGTTTACGACTTCGTATCTCCTGTAGCATCAGTGGTAGGTGTTTAATTAATGACAGCGGTTGTTCGCCTGATAGTAAGCAGTATGTGTACCGAGTTTGGTTGTAGTCGGTCCACTACTTTAGGAGGAGGTGCAGGAAGATGTCTCTCATGGTTATGCAGTAATTCAAGAATATCGTAGTTTACGACTTCGTGTCTCCTGTAGCGTGAGTGGTAGGTGTTTAATTCATGACAGCGGTTGTTCGCCTGATAGTAAGTAGTGTGTGTACAGAGTTTGGTTGCAGTCGGTCCACTACTTTAGGAGGAGGTGCAGGAAGATGGCTCGCATGGTTTTGCAGTAATTCAAGAACATAGTAGCTTACGACTTCGTGTCTCCTGTAGCGTGAGTGGTAGGTGATTAATTCATGACAGCGGTTGTTCGCCTGATAGTAAGCAGTATGTGTACCGAGTTTGGTTGCAGTCGGTCCACTACTTCATGAGGTGGTTCAGGAAGATGGCTCGCATGATTTTGCAGTAATTCAAGAATATCGTAGTTTACGACTTCGTGTCTCCTGTAGCGTGAGTGGTAGGTGTTTAATTGATGACAGCGGTTGTTCGCCAGATAAATAGCAGTATGTGTGCCGAGTTTGGTTGCTGTCGGTCCACTATTTTAGGAGGAGGTGCAGGAAGATGGCTCGCATGGTTTTGCAGTAATTCAAGAGATTCGTAGTTTACGAATTCGTGTCTCCTGTAGCGTGAGTGGTAGGTGTTTAATTCATGACAGCGGTTGTTCGCCTGATAGTAAGCAGTATGTGTACCGAGTTTGGTTGCAGTCGGTCCACTACATTAGGAGGAGGTGCAGGAAGATGGCTCGCATGGTTTTGCAGTAATTCAAGAATATCGTAGTTTACGACTTCGTGTCTCCTGTAGCGTGAGTGGTAGGTGTTTAATTCATGACATCGGATGTTCGCCTGATAGTAATCAGTATGTGTACCGAGATTGGTTGCAGTCGGTTCACTACTTTAGGATGAGGTGCAGGAAGATGGCTCGCATGGTTTTGCAGTAATTCAAGAATATCGTAGTTTACGACTTCGTGTCTCCTGTAGCGTGAGTGGTAGGTGTTTAATTCATGACAGCGGTCGTTCGCCTGATAATAAGCAGTATGTGTACCGAGTTTGGTTGTAGTCGGTCCACTACTTTAGGAGGAGGTGATGGAAGACTGCTCGCATGGTTTTGCAGTAATTCAAGAATATCGTAGTTTACGACTTCGTGTCTCCTGTAGCATGAGTGGTAGGTGTTTAATTCATGACAGCGAATATTCGCCTGATAGTAAGTAGTATGTGTACCGAGTTTGGTTGTAGTCGGTCCAATACTTTAGGAGGAGGTGCAGGAAGATATCTCTCATGGTTATGCAGTAATTCAAGAATATCGTAGTTTACGATTCGTGTCTCCTGTAGCGTGAGTGGTAGGTGTTTAATTCATGACAGCGGTTGTTCGCCTGATAGTAAGCAGTATGTGTACCGAGTTTGGTTACAGTCGGTCCACTACTTTAGGAGGTGGTGCAGGAAAATGGCTCGCATGGTTTTGCAGTAATTCAAGAATATCGTAGTTTACGACTTCGTGTCTCCTGTAGCGTGAGTGGTAGGTTTTTAATACATGACAGCGGTTGTTCGCCTGATAGTAAGCAGTATGTGTGTCGGGTTTGGTTGCTGTCGGTCCACTACTTTAGGAGGAGGTGCAGGAAGATGGCTCGCATTGTTTTGCAGTAATTCAAGAGTATCGTAGTTTACGAATTCCTGTCTTCTGTAGCGTGAATGGTAGGTGTTTAATTCATGACAGCGGTTGTTCGCCTGATAGTAAGCAGTATGTGTATCGAGTTTTGTTGCAGTCGGTCCACTACTTTAGGAGGAGGTGCAGGAAGATTGCTCGCATGGTTTTGCAGTAATTCAAGAATATCGTAGTTTACGACTTCGTATCTCCTGTAGCATCAGTGGTAGGTGTTTTATTCATGACAGCGGTTGTTCGCATGATAGAAAGCAGTATGTGTACCGAGTTTGGTTGCAGTCGGTCCACTACTTTAGGAGGAGGTGCAGGAAGATGGCTCGCATGGTTCTGCGGTAATGCAAGAATATCGTAGTTTACGACATCGTGTCTCCTGTAGCGTGAGTGGTAGGTGTTTAATTCATGAAAGCGGTAGTTCGCCTGATAGTAAGCAGTATGTGTACCGAGTTTGGTTGCAGTCGGTCCACTACATTAGGAGGAGGTGCAGGAAGACGGCTCGCATTGTTTTGCAGTAATTCAAGAATATCATAGTTCACGACTTCGTGTTTCCTGTAGCGTGAGTGGTAGGTGTTTAATTCATGACAGCGGTTGTTCGCGTGATAGTAAGCAGTATGTGTACCGAGTTTGGTTTCAGTCGGCCACTACTTTAGGAGGAGGTGCAGGAAGAATATTTGCATGGTTTTGCGGTAAGTCAAGAATATCGTAGTTTACGACTTCGTGTCTCCTGTAGCGTGAGTCGTAGGTGTTTAATCCATGACAGCGGTTGTTCGCCTGATAGTAAGCAGTATGTGTACCAAGTTTGGTTGCAGTCGGTCCACTACTTTATGAGGAGGTGCAGGAAGATGGCTTGCATGGTTTTGCAGTAATTCAAGAATATCGTAGTTTACGATTTCGTGTCTCCTATAGCGTGAGTGGTAGGTGTGTACTTCATGACAGCGGTTGTTCGCCTGATAGTATGCAGTATGTGTACCGAGTTTGGTTGCAGTCGGTCCAATACTGGAGGAGGAGGTGCAGGAAGATGGCTCGCATGGTTTTGCAGTAATTCAAGAATATCGTAGTTTACGACTTCGAGTCTCCTGTAGCGTGAGTGGTAGGTGTTTAATTCATGATATCGGATGTTCGCCTGATAGTAATCAGTATGTGTACCGAGTTTGGTTGCAGTCGTGCCACTATTTTAGGATGAGGTGCAGGAAGATGGCTCGCATGGTTTTGCAGTAATTCAAGAATATCGTAGTTTACGACTTCGTGTCTCCTGTAGCGTGAGTGGTAGGTGTTTAATTCATGACAGCGGTCGTTCGCCTGATAATAAGCAGTATGTGTACCGAGTTTGGTTGTAGTCGGTCCACTACTTTAGGAGGAGGTGATGGAAGACTGCTCGCATGGTTTTGCAGTAATTCAAGAATATCGTAGTTTACGACTTCGTGTCTCCTGTAGCATGAGTGGTAGGTGTTTAATTCATGACAGCGAATATTCGCCTGATAGTAAGTAGTATGTGTACCGATTTTGGGTGCAGTAGGTCCAATACATTAGGATGAGGTGCAGGAAGATGGCTCGTATGGTTTTGCAGTAATTCAAGAATGTCGGAGTTTACGACATCGTGTCTCCTGTAACGCGAGTGGTAGGTGTTTAATTCATGAAAGCGGTTGTTCGCCTGATAGTAAGCAGTATGTGTATCGAGGTTTGTTGCAGTCGGTCCACTACTTTAGGAGGAGGTGCAGGAAGATTGCTCGCATGATTTTGCAGTAATTCAAGAATATCGTAGTTTAAGACTTCGTATCTCCTGTAGCATCAGTGGTAGGTGTTTAATTAATGACAGCGGTTGTTCGCCTGATAGTAAGCAGTACGTGTACCGAGTTTGGTTGCAGTCGGTCCACTACTTTAGGAGGAGGTGCAGGAAGATGTCTCTCATGGTTATGCAGTAATTCAAGAATATCGTAGTTTACGACTTCGTGTCTCCTGTAGCGTGAGTGGTAGGTGTTTAATTCATGACAGCGGTTGTTCGCCTGATAGTAAGTAGTGTGTGTACAGAGTTTGGTTGCAGTCGGTCCACTACTTTAGGAGGAGGTGCAGGAAGATGGCTCGCATGGTTTTGCAGTAATTCAAGAACATAGTATCTTACGACTTCGTGTCTCCTGTAGCGTGAGTGGTAGGTGATTAATTCATGACAGCCGTTGTTCGCCTGATAGTAAGCAGTATGTGTACCGAGTTTGGTTGCAGTCGATCCAATACTTTAGGAGGACGTGCAGGAAGATGTCTTGCATGGTTTTGCGGTAAGTCAGGAATATCGTAGTTTACGAATTCGTGTCTCCTGTAGCGTGAGTGGTAGGTGTTTAATTCATGACAGCGGTTGTTCGCCTGATAGTAAGCAGCATGTGTACCGAGTTTGGTTGCAGTCGGTCCACTACTTCATGAGGAGGTTCAGGAAGATGGCTCGCATGGTTTTGCAGTAATTCAAGAATATCGTAGTTTACGATTTCGTGTCTCCTATAGCGTGAGTGGTAGGTGTTTACTTCATGACAGCGGTTGTTCGCCTGATAGTATGCAGTATGTGTACCGAGTTTGGTTGCAGTCGGTCCACTACTGGAGGAGGAGGTGAAGGAAGATGGCACGCATGGTTTTGCAGTAATTCAAGAATATCGTAGTTTACGAATTCGTGTCTTCTGTAGCGTGAGTGGTAGGTGTTTAATTCATGACAGCGGTTGTTCGCCTGATAGTAAGCAGTATGTGTGCCGAGTTTGGTTGCTGTCGGTCCACTACTTTAGGAGGAGGTGAAGGAAGATGGCACGCATGGTTTTGCAGTAATTCAAGAATATCGTAGTTTACGAATTCGTGTCTTCTGTAGCGTGAGTGGTAGGTGTTTAATTCATGACAGCGGTTGTTCGCCTGATAGTAAGCAGTATGTGTACCGAGTTTGGTTGTAGTCGGTCCACTACTTTAGGAGGAGGTGATGGAAAACTGCTCGCATGGTTTTGCAGTAATTCAAGAATATCGTAGTTTACGACTTCGTGTCTCCTGTAGCATGAGTGCTAGGTGTTTAATTCATGACAGCGAATATTCGCCTGATAGTAAGTAGTATGTGTACCGAGTTTGGGTGCAGTAGGTCCAATACATTAGGATGAGGTGCAGGAAGATGGCTTGCATGGTTTTGCAGGAATTCAAGAATATCGCAGTTTACGACATCGTGTCTCCTGTAGCGTGAGTGGTAGGTGTTTAATTCATGAAAGCGGTTGTTCCCCTGATAGTAAGCTGTATGTGTACCGAGTTTGGTTGCAGTCGGTCCACTACTTCATGAGGAGGTTCAGGAAGATGGCTCGCATGGTTTTGCAGTAATTCAAGAATATCGTAGTTTACGATTTCGTGTCTCCTATAGCGTGAGTGGTAGGTGTTTACTTCATGACAGCAGTTGTTCGCCTGATAGTAAGAAGTATGTGTACCGAATTTGGTTGCAGTCGGTCCACTACTGGAGGAGGAGGTGCAGGAAGATTGCTCCCATGGTTTTGCAGTAATTCAAGAATATCGTAGTTTACGACTTCGTGTCTCCTGTAGCGTGAGTGGTAGGTGTTTAATTGATGACAGCGGTTGTTCGCCAGATAAATAGCAGTATGTGTGCCGAGTTTGGTTGCTGTCGGTCCACTATTTTAGGAGGAGGTGCAGGAAGATGGCTCGCATGGTTTTGCAGTAATTCAAGAGATTCGTAGTTTACGAATTCGTGTCTCCTGTAGCGTGAGTGGTAGGTGTTTAATTCATGACAGCGGTTGTTCGCCTGATAGTAAGCAGTATGTGTACCGAGTTTGGTTGCAGTCGGTCCACTACATTAGGAGGAGGTGCAGGAAGATGGCTCGCATGGTTTTGCAGTAATTCAAGAATATCGTAGTTTACGACTTCGTGTCTCCTGTAGCGTGAGTGGTAGGTGTTTAATTCATGACATCGGATGTTCGCCTGATAGTAATCAGTATGTGTACCGAGATTGGTTGCAGTCGGTTCACTACTTTAGGATGAGGTGCAGGAAGATGGCTCGCATGGTTTTGCAGTAATTCAAGAATATCGTAGTTTACGACTTCGTGTCTCCTGTAGCGTGAGTGGTAGGTGTTTAATTCATGACAGCGGTCGTTCGCCTGATAATAAGCAGTATGTGTACCGAGTTTGGTTGTAGTCGGTCCACTACTTTAGGAGGAGGTGATGGAAGACTGCTCGCATGGTTTTGCAGTAATTCAAGAATATCGTAGTTTACGACTTCGTGTCTCCTGTAGCATGAGTGGTAGGTGTTTAATTCATGACAGCGAATATTCGCCTGATAGTAAGTAGTATGTGTACCGAGTTAGGTTGTAGTCGGTCCACTACTTTAGGAGGAGGTGCAGGAAGATATCTCTCATGGTTATGCAGTAATTCAAGAATATCGTAGTTTACGATTCGTGTTTCCTGTAGCGTGAGTGGTAGGTGTTTAATTCATGACAGCGGTTGTTCGCCTGATAGTAAGCAGTATGTGTACCGAGTTTGGTTACAGTCGGTCCACTACTTTAGGAGGTGGTGCAGGAAAATGGCTCGCATGGTTTTTCAGTAATTCAAGAATATCGTAGTTTACGACTTCGTGTCTCCTGTAGCGTGAGTGGTAGGTTTTTAATTCATGACAGCGGTTGTTCGCCTGATAGTAAGCAGTATGTGTGTCGGGTTTGGTTGCTGTCGGTCCACTACTTTAGGAGGAGGTGCAGGAAGATGGCTCGCATTGTTTTGCAGTAATTCAAGAGTATCGTAGTTTACGAATTCCTGTCTTCTGTAGCGTGAATGGTAGGTGTTTAATTCATGACAGCGGTTGTTCGCCTGATAGTAAGCAGTATGTGTATTGAGTTTTGTTGCAGTCGGTCCACTACTTTAGGAGGAGGTGCAGGAAGATTGCTCGCATGGTTTTGCAGTAATTCAAGAATATCGTAGTTTACGACTTCGTATCTCCTGTAGCATCAGTGGTAGGTGTTTTATTCATGACAGCGGTTGTTCGCATGATAGAAAGCAGTATGTGTACCGAGTTTGGTTGCAGTCGGTCCACTACTTTAGGAGGAGGTGCAGGAAGATGGCTCGCATGGTTCTGCGGTAATGCAAGAATATCGTAGTTTACGACATCGTGTCTCCTGTAGCCTGAGTGGTAGGTGTTTAATTCATGAAAGCGGTTGTTCGCCTGATAGTAAGCAGTATGTGTACCGAGTTTGGTTGCAGTCGGTCCACTACATTAGGAGGAGGTGCAGGAAGACGGCTCGCATTGTTTTGCAGTAATTCAAGAATATCATAGTTCACGACTTCGTGTTTCCTGTAGCGTGAGTGGTAGGTGTTTAATTCATGACAGCGGTTGTTCGCGTGATAGTAAGCAGTATGTGTACCGAGTTTGGTTTCAGTCGGCCACTACTTTAGGAGGAGGTGCAGGAAGAATATTTGCATGGTTTTGCGGTAAGTCAAGAATATCGTAGTTTACGACTTCGTGTCTCCTGTAGCGTGAGTCGTAGGTGTTTAATCCATGACAGCGGTTGTTCGCCTGATAGTAAGCAGTATGTGTACCAAGTTTGGTTGCAGTCGGTCCACTACTTTATGAGGAGGTGCAGGAAGATGGCTTGCATGGTTTTGCAGTAATTCAAGAGTATCGTAGTTTACGATTTCGTGTCTCCTATAGCGTGAGTGGTAGGTGTGTACTTCATGACAGCGGTTGTTCGCCTGATAGTATGCAGTATGTGTACCGAGTTTGGTTGCAGTCGGTCCAATACTGGAGGAGGAGGTGCAGGAAGATGGCTCGCATGGTTTTGCAGTAATTCAAGAATATCGTAGTTTACGACTTCGAGTCTCCTGTAGCGTGAGTGGTAGGTGTTTAATTCATGATATCGGATGTTCGCCTGATAGTAATCAGTATGTGTACCGAGTTTGGTTGCAGTCGTTCCACTACTTTAGGATGAGGTGCAGGAAGATGGCTCGCATGGTTTTGCAGTAATTCAAGAATATCGTAGTTTACGACTTCGTGTCTCCTGTAGCGTGAGTGGTAGGTGTTTAATTCATGACAGCGGTCGTTCGCCTGATAATAAGCAGTATGTGTACCGAGTTTGGTTGTAGTCGGTCCACTACTTTAGGAGGAGGTGATGGAAGACTGCTCGCATGGTTTTGCAGTAATTCAAGAATATCGTAGTTTACGACTTCGTGTCTCCTGTAGCATGAGTGGTAGGTGTTTAATTCATGACAGCGAATATTCGCCTGATAGTAAGTAGTATGTGTACCGATTTTGGGTGCAGTAGGTCCAATACATTAGGATGAGGTGCAGGAAGATGGCTCGTATGGTTTTGCAGTAATTCAAGAATATCGGAGTTTACGACATCGTGTCTCCTGTAACGCGAGTGGTAGGTGTTTAATTCATGAAAGCGGTTGTTCGCCTGATAGTAAGCAGTATGTGTATCGAGGTTTGTTGCAGTCGGTCCACTACTTTAGGAGGAGGTGCAGGAAGATTGCTCGCATGATTTTGCAGTAATTCAAGAATATCGTAGTTTACGACTTCGTATCTCCTGTAGCATCAGTGGTAGGTGTTTAATTAATGACAGCGGTTGTTCGCCTGATAGTAAGCAGTACGTGTACCGAGTTTGGTTGCAGTCGGTCCACTACTTTAGGAGGAGGTGCAGGAAGATGTCTCTCATGGTTATGCAGTAATTCAAGAATATCGTAGTTTACGACTTCGTGTCTCCTGTAGCGTGAGTGGTAGGTGTTTAATTCATGACAGCGGTTGTTCGCCTGATAGTAAGTAGTGTGTGTACAGAGTTTGGTTGCAGTCGGTCCACTACTTTAGGAGGAGGTGCAGGAAGATGGCTCGCATGGTTTTGCAGTAATTCAAGAACATAGTATCTTACGACTTCGTGTCTCCTGTAGCGTGAGTGGTAGGTGATTAATTCATGACAGCCGTTGTTCGCCTGATAGAAAGCAGTATGTGTACCGAGTTTGGTTGCAGTCGATCCAATACTTTAGGAGGACGTGCAGGAAGATGTCTTGCATGGTTTTGCGGTAAGTCAAGAATATCGTAGTTTACGACTTCGTGTCTCCTGTAGCGTGAGTGGTAGGTGTTTAATTCATGACAGCGGTTGTTCGCCTGATAGTAAGCAGCATGTGTACCGAGTTTGGTTGCAGTCGGTCCACTACTTCATGAGGAGGTTCAGGAAGATGGCTCGCATGGTTTTGCAGTAATTCAAGAATATCGTAGTTTACGATTTCGTGTCTCCTATAGCGTGAGTGGTAGGTGTTTACTTCATGACAGCGGTTGTTCGCCTGATAGTATGCAGTATGTGTACCGAGTTTGGTTGCAGTCGGTCCACTACTGGAGGAGGAGGTGAAGGAAGATGGCACGCATGGTTTTGCAGTAATTCAAGAATATCGTAGTTTACGAATTCGTGTCTTCTGTAGCGTGAGTGGTAGGTGTTTAATTCATGACAGCGGTTGTTCGCCTGATAGTAAGCAGTATGTGTGCCGAGTTTGGTTGCTGTCGGTCCACTACTTTAGGAGGAGGTGAAGGAAGATGGCACGCATGGTTTTGCAGTAATTCAAGAATATCGTAGTTTACGAATTCGTGTCTTCTGTAGCGTGAGTGGTAGGTGTTTAATTCATGACAGCGGTTGTTCGCCTGATAGTAAGCAGTATGTGTACCGAGTTTGGTTGTAGTCGGTCCACTACTTTAGGAGGAGGTGATGGAAAACTGCTCGCATGGTTTTGCAGTAATTCAAGAATATCGTAGTTTACGACTTCGTGTCTCCTGTAGCATGAGTGCTAGGTGTTTAATTCATGACAGCGAATATTCGCCTGATAGTAAGTAGTATGTGTACCGAGTTTGGGTGCAGTAGGTCCAATACATTAGGATGAGGTGCAGGAAGATGGCTTGCATGGTTTTGCAGGAATTCAAGAATATCGCAGTTTACGACATCGTGTCTCCTGTAGCGTGAGTGGTAGGTGTTTAATTCATGAAAGCGGTTGTTCCCCTGATAGTAAGCTGTATGTGTACCGAGTTTGGTTGCAGTCGGTCCACTACTTCATGAGGAGGTTCAGGAAGATGGCTCGCATGGTTTTGCAGTAATTCAAGAATATCGTAGTTTACGATTTCGTGTCTCCTATAGCGTGAGTGGTAGGTGTTTACTTCATGACAGCAGTTGTTCGCCTGATAGTAAGAAGTATGTGTACCGAATTTGGTTGCAGTCGGTCCACTACTGGAGGAGGAGGTGCAGGAAGATTGCTCCCATGGTTTTGCAGTAATTCAAGAATATCGTAGTTTACGACTTCGTGTCTCCTGTAGCGTGAGTGGTAGGTGTTTAATTGATGACAGCGGTTGTTCGCCAGATAAATAGCAGTATGTGTGCCGAGTTTGGTTGCTGTCGGTCCACTATTTTAGGAGGAGGTGCAGGAAGATGGCTCGCATGGTTTTGCAGTAATTCAAGAGATTCGTAGTTTACGAATTCGTGTCTCCTGTAGCGTGAGTGGTAGGTGTTTAATTCATGACAGCGGTTGTTCGCCTGATAGTAAGCAGTATGTGTACCGAGTTTGGTTGCAGTCGGTCCACTACATTAGGAGGAGGTGCAGGAAGATGGCTCGCATGGTTTTGCAGTAATTCAAGAATATCGTAGTTTACGACTTCGTGTCTCCTGTAGCGTGAGTGGTAGGTGTTTAATTCATGACATCGGATGTTCGCCTGATAGTAATCAGTATGTGTACCGAGATTGGTTGCAGTCGGTTCACTACTTTAGGATGAGGTGCAGGAAGATGGCTCGCATGGTTTTGCAGTAATTCAAGAATATCGTAGTTTACGACTTCGTGTCTCCTGTAGCGTGAGTGGTAGGTGTTTAATTCATGACAGCGGTCGTTCGCCTGATAATAAGCAGTATGTGTACCGAGTTTGGTTGTAGTCGGTCCACTACTTTAGGAGGAGGTGCAGGAAGATATCTCTCATGGTTATGCAGTAATTCAAGAATATCGTAGTTTACGATTCGTGTCTCCTGTAGCGTGAGTGGTAGGTGTTTAATTCATGACAGCGGTTGTTCGCCTGATAGTAAGCAGTATGTGTACCGAGTTTGGTTACAGTCGGTCCACTACTTTAGGAGGAGGTGCAGGAAAATGGCTCGCATGGTTTTGCAGTAATTCAAGAATATCGTAGTTTACGACTTCGTGTCTCCTGTAGCGTGAGTGGTAGGTTTTTAATTCATGACAGCGGTTGTTCGCCTGATAGTAAGCAGTATGTGTGTCGAGTTTGGTTGCTGTCGGTCTACTACTTTAGGAGGAGGTGCAGGAAGATGGCTCGCATGGTTTTCCAGTAATTCAAGAGTATCGTAGTTTACGAATTCCTGTCTTCTGTAGCGTGAATGGTAGGTGTTTAATTCATGACAGCGGTTGTTCGCCTGATAGTAAGCAGTATGTGTATCGAGTTTTGTTGCAGTCGGTCCACTACTTTAGGAGGAGGTGCAGGAAGATTGCTCGCATGGTTTTGCAGTAATTCAAGAATATCGTAGTTTACGACTTCGTATCTCCTGTAGCATCAGTGGTAGGTGTTTAATTCATGACAGCGGTTGTTCGCATTATAGTAAGCAGTATGTGTACCGAGTTTGGTTGCACTCGGTCCACTACTTTAGGAGGAGGTGCAGGAAGTTGGCTCGCATGGTTCTGCGGTAATGCAAGAATATCGTAGTTTACGACATCGTGTCTCCTGTAGCGTGAGTGGTAGGTGTTTAATTCATGAAAGCGGTTGTTCGCCTGATAGTAAGCAGTATGTGTACCGAGTTTGGTTGCAGTCGGTCCACTACATTAGGAGGAGGTGTAGGAAGACGGCTCGCATTGTTTTGCAGTAATTCAAGAATATCATAGTTCACGACTTCGTGTTTCCTGTAGCGTGAGTGGTAGGTGTTTAATTCATGACAGCGGTTGTTCGCGTGATAGTAAGCAGTATGTGTACCGAGTTTGGTTGCAGTCGGCCACTACTTTAGGATGAGGTGCTGGAAGATTTATTGCATGGTTTTGCGGTAAGTCAAGAATATCGTAGTTTACGACTTCGTGTCTCCTGTAGCGTGAGTGGTAGGTGTTTAATCCATGACAGCGGTTGTTCGCCTGATAGTAAGCAGTATGTGTACCAAGTTTGGTTGCAGTCGGTCCACTACTTTATGAGGAGGTGCAGGAAGATGGCTTGCATGGTTTTGCAGTAATTCAAGAATATCGTAGTTTACGATTTCGTGTCTCCTATAGCGTGAGTGGTAGGTGTTTACTTCATGACAGCGGTTGTTCGCCTGATAGTATGCAGTATGTGTACCGAGTTTGGTTGCAGTCGGTCCACTACTGGAGGAGGAGGTGCAGGAAGATGGCTCGCATGGTTTTGCAGTAATTCAAGAATATCGTAGTTTACGACTTTGTGTCTCCTGTAGCGTGAGTGGTAATTGTTTAATTCATGACAGCGGTTGTTCGCCTGATAGTAAGCAGTATGTGTGCCGAGTTTGGTTGCTGTTGGTCCACTACTTTAGGAGGAGGTGCAGGAAGATGGCTCACATGGTTTTGCAGTAATTCAAGAGTATCGTAGTTTACGAATTCGTGTCTCCTGTAGCGTGAGTGGTAGGTGTTTAATTCGTGACAGCGGCTGTTCGCCTGATAGTAAGCAGTATGTGTATCGAGTTTTGTTGCAGTCGGTCCACTACTTTAGGAGGAGGTACCGGAAGATGGCTCGCATGGTTTTGCGGTAATGCAAGAATATCGTAGTTTACGACATCGTGTCTCCTGTAGCGTGAGTGGTAGGTGTTTAATTCATGACAGCGGTTGTTCGCGTGATAGTAAGCAGTATGTGTACCGAGTTTGGTTGCAGTCGGTCCACTACTTTAGGAGGAGCTGCAGGTAGATGGCTGGCAGTGTTTTGCAGTAATTCAAGAATGTCGTAGTTTACGACATCGTGTCTCCTGTAGAGTGAGTGGTAGGTGTTTAATTCATGACAGCGGTTGTTCGACTGATAGTAAGCAGTATGTGTACCGAGTTTGGTTGCAGTCGGTCCACTACTTTAGGACGAGGTGCAGGAAGATGGCTCGCATGGTTTTGCAGTAATTCAAGAATATCGTAGTTTACGACTTCGTGTCTCCTGTAGCGTGAGTGGTAGGTGTTTAATTCATGATATCGGATGTTCGCCTGATAGTAATCAGTATGTGTACCGAGTTTGGTTGCAGTCGTTCCAATACTTTAGGATGAGGTGCAGGAAGATGGCTCGCATGGTTTTGCAGTAATTCAAGAATATCGTAGTTTACGACTTCGTGTCTCCTGTAGCGTGAGTGGTAGGTGTTTAATTCATGACAGCGGTCGTTCGCCTGATAATAAGCAGTATGTGTACCGAGTTTGGTTGTAGTCGGCCCAATACTTTAGGAGGAGGTGATGGAAGACTGCTCGCATGGTTTTGCAGTAATTCAAGAATATCGTAGTTTACGACTTCGTGTCTCCTGTAGCATGAGTGGTAGTTGTTTAATTCATGACAGCGAATATTCGCCTGATAGTAAGTAGTATGTGTACCGATTTTGGGTGCAGTAGGTCCAATACATTAGGATGAGGTGCAGGAAGATGACTCGTATGGTTTTGCAGTAATTCAAGAATATCGGAGTTTACGACATCGTGTCTCCTGTAGCGCGAGTGGTAGGTGTTTAATTCATGAAAGCGGTTGTTCGCCTGATAGTAAGCAGTATGTGTATCGAGGTTTGTTGCAGTCGGTCCACTACTTTAGGAGGAGGTGCAGGAAGATTGCTCGCATGGTTTTGCAGTAATTCAAGAATATCGTAGTTTACGACTTCGTATCTCCTGTAGCATCAGTGGTAGGTGTTTAATTAATGACAGCGGTTGTTCGCCTGATAGTAAGTAGTGTGTGTACAGAGTTTGGTTGCAGTCGGTCCACTACTTTAGGAGGAGGTGCAGGAAGATGGCTCGCATGGTTTTGCAGTAATTCAAGAACATAGTAGCTTACGACTTCGTGTCTCCTGTAGCGTGAGTGGTAGGTGATTAATTCATGACAGCGGTTGTTCGCCTGATAGTAAGCAGTATGTGTACAGAGTTTGGTTGCAGTCGATCCAATACTTTAGGAGGACGTGCAGGAAGATGTCTTGCATGGTTTTGCGGTAAGTCAAGAATATCGTAGTTTACGACTTCGAGTCTCCTGTAGCGTGAGTGGTAGGTGTTTAATTAATGACAGCGGTTGTTCGCCTGATAGTAAGCAGCATGTGTACCGAGTTTGGTTGCAGTCGGTCCACTACTTCATGAGGAGGTTCAGGAAGATGGCTCGCATGGTTTTGCAGTAATTCAAGAATATCGTAGTTTACGATTTTGTGTCTCCTATAGCGTGAGTGGTAGGTGTTTACTTCATGACAGCGGTTGTTCGCCTGATAGTATGCAGTATGTGTACCGAGTTTGGTTGCAGTCGGTCCACTACTGGAGGAGGAGGTGCAGGAAGATGGCACGCATGGTTTTGCAGTAATTCAAGAATATCGTAGTTTACGACTTCGTGTCTTCTGTAGCGTGAGTGGTAGTTGTTTAATTCATGACAGCGGTTGTTCGCCTGATAGTAAGCAGTATGTGTACCGAGTTTGGTTGTAGTCGGTCCACTACTTTAGGAGGAGGTGATGGAAAACTGCTCGCATGGTTTTGCAGTAATTCAAGAATATCGTAGATAACGACTTCGTGTCTCCTGTAGCATGAGTGCTAGGTGTTTAATTCATGACAGCGAATATTCGCCTGATAGTAAGTAGTATGTGTACCGAGTTTGGGTGCAGTAGGTCCAATACATTAGGATGAGGTGCAGGAAGATGGCTCGCATGGTTTTGCAGGAATTCAAGAATATCGCAGTTTACGACATCGTGTCTCCTGTAGCGTGAGTGGTAGGTGTTTAATTCATGAAAGCAGTTGTTCCCCTGATAGTAAGCTGTATGTGTACCGAGTTTGGTTGCAGTCGGTCCACTACTTCATGAGGAGGTTCAGGAAGATGGCTCGCATGGTTTTGCAGTAATTCAAGAATATCGTAGTTTACGATTTCGTGTCTCCTATAGCGTGAGTGGTAGGTGTTTACTTCATGACAGCAGTTGTTCGCCTGATAGTAAGAAGTATGTGTACCGAGTTTGGTTGCAGTCGGTCCACTACTGGAGGAGGAGGTGCAGGAAGATTGCTCCCATGGTTTTGCAGTAATTCAAAAATATCGTAGTTTACGACCTCGTGTCCCCTGTAGCGTGAGTGGTAGGTGTTTAATTGATGACAGCGGTTGTTCGCCAGATAAATAGCAGTATGTGTGCCGAGTTTGGTTGCTGTCGGTCCACTATTTTAGGAGGAGGTGCAGGAAGATGGCTCGCATGGTTTTGCAGTAATTCAAGAGATTCGTAGTTTACGAATTCGTGTCTCCTGTAGCGTGAGTGGTAGGTGTTTAATTCATGACAGCGGTTGTTCGCCTGATAGTAAGCAGTATGTGTACCGAGTTTGGTTGCAGTCGGTCCACTACATTAGGAGGAGGTGCAGGAAGACGGCTCGCATTGTTTTGCAGTAATTCAAGAATATCATAGTTCACGACTTCGTGTTTCCTGTAGCGTGAGGGGTAGGTGTTTAATTCATAACAGCGGTTGTTTGCTTGATAGTAATCAGTATGTGTACCGAGTTTGGTGCAGTCGGTACACTACTTTAGGTGGAGGTGCAGGAAGATGGCTCGCTTGATTTTGCAGTAATTCAAGAATATTGTAGTTTACGACTTCGTGTCTCCTGTAGCGTGAGTGGTAGGTGTTTAGTTCATGACAGCGAATATTCGCCTGATAGTAAGTAGTATGTGTACCGAGTTTGGGTGCAGTAGGTCCAATACTTTAGGAGGAGGTGCAGGAAGACGGCTTGCATTGTTTTGCAGTAATTCAAGCATATCGTAGTTTACGATTTCATGTCTCCTGTAGCGTGAGTGGTAGGTGTTTAATGCATGACAGCGGTTGTTCGCCTGATAGTAAGCAGTGTGTGTACAGAGTTTGGTTGCAGTCGGTCCACTACTTTAGGAGGAGGTGCAGGAAGATGGCTCGCATGGTTTTGCATTAATTCAAGAATATAGTAGTTTACGACTTCGTGTCTCCTGTAGCGTGAGTGGTAGGTGTTTAATTCATGACAGCGGTTGTTCGCCTGATAGTAAGCAGTGTGTGTACAGAGTTTGGTTGCAGTCGGTCCAATACTTTAGGAGGAGGTGCAGGAAGATGGCTTGCATGGTTTTGCAGTAATTCAAGAATATCGTAGTTTACGACTTCGTGTCTCCTGTAGCGTGAGTGGTAGGTGTTTCATTCATGACAGCGGTTGTTCGCCTGATAGTAAGCAGTATGTGTACCGAGTTTGGTTGCAGTCGGTCCACTACTTTAGGAGGAGGTGCAGGAAGATGGCTCGCATGGTTTTGCAGTAATTCAAGAATGTCGTAGTTTACGACTTCGTGTGTCCTGTAGCGTGAGTGGTAGGTGTTTAATTCATGACAGCGGTTGTTCGCCTGATAGTAATCAGTATGTGTACCGAGTTCGGTTGCAGTCGGTCGACTAATTTAGGAGGAGGTGCAGGAAGATGGCTTGCCTGCGTTTGCAGTAATTCAAGAATATCGTAGTTTACGACTTCGTGTCTCCTGTAGCGTGAGTGGTGGGTGTTTAATTCATGACAGCGGTTGTTCGCCTGATAGTAAGCAGTATGTGTACCGAGTTTGGTTGCAGTCGGCCCACCATTGGAGGAGGAGGTGCAGGAAGATGGCTCGCATGGTTTTGCAGTAATTCAAGAATATCGTAGTTTACGACTTCGTGTCTCCTGTAGCGTAAGTGGTAGGTGTTTATTTCATGACAGCGGTTGTTCGCCTGATAGTACGCAGTATGAGTACCGAGTTTGGTTGCAGTCGATCCTATACTTTAGGAGGAGGTGCAGGTAGATGGCTCGCATGGTTTTGCAGTAATTCAAGAATTTCGTAGTTTACGACTTCGTGTCTCCTGTAGCGTGAGTGTTAGGTGTTTAATTCATGACAGCGGTTGTTCGCCTGATAGTAGGCAGTGTGTGTACAGAGTTTGGTTGCAGTCGGTCCACTACTTTAGGAGGAGGTGCAGGAAGATGGCTCGCATGGTTTTGCAGTAATTCAAGAATATAGTAGTTTACGACTTCGTGTCACCTGTAGCGTGAGTGGAAGGTGTTTAATCCATGACAGCGGTTGTTCGCCTGATAGTGAGCAGTATGTGTACCGAGTTTGGTTGCAGTCGGTCCACTACTGGAGGAGGAGGTGCAGGAAAATGGCTCGCATGGTTTTGGAGTAATTCAAGAATATCGTAGTTTACGACTTCGTGTCTCCTGTAGCGTGAGTGGTAGGTGTTTAATTCATGACAGCGGTTGTTCGCCTGATAGTAAGCAGTATGTGTACCGAGTTTTGTTGCAGTCGGCCCACTACTGGTGGAGGAGGTGCAGGAAGATGGCTCGCATGATTTTGCAGTAATTCAAGAATATCGTAGTTTACGACTTCGTGTCTCCTGTAGCGTGAGTGGTAGGTGTTTAATTCATGACAGCGGTTGTTCGCCTGATAGTATGAAGTATGTGTACCGAGTTTGGTTGCAGTCGGTCCACTACTTTAGGAGGAGGTGCAGGAAGATGGCTCGCATGGTTTTGCAGTAATTCAAGAATATCGTAGTTTACGACTTCGTGTCTCCTGTAGCGTGAGTGGTAGGTGTTTCATTCATGACAGCGGTTAATCGCCTGATAGTAAGCAGAATGTGTACCGAGTTTGGTTGCAGTCGGTCCACTACTGGAGGAGGAGGTGCAGGAAGATGGCACGCATGGTTTTGCAGTAATTCAAGAATATCGTAGTTTACGACTTCGTGTCTTCTGTAGCGTGAGTGGTATGTGTTTAATTCATGACAGCGATTGTTCGCCTGATAGTAAGCAGTATGTGTGCCGAGTTTGGTTGCTGTCGGTCCACTACTTTAGGAGGAGGTGCAGGAAGATGGCTCGCATGGTTTTGCAGTAATTCAAGAGTATCGTGGTTTACGAATTCGTGTCTCCCGTAGCGTGAGTGGTTGGTGTTTAATTCATGACAGCGGTTGTTCGCCTGATAGTAAGCAGTATGTGTACCGAGTTTGATTGTAGTCGGTCCACTACTTTAGGAGGAGGTGCAGGAAGATGGCTCGCATGGTTTTTTAGAAATTCAAGAATATCGTAGTTTACGACGTCGTGTCTCCTGTAGCGTGAGTGGTAGGTGTTTAATTCATGACAGCGGTTGTTCGCCTGATAGTAAGCAGTATGTGTACCGAGTTTGGTTTCAGTCGGTCCACTACTGGAGGAGGAGGTGCAGGAAAATGGCTCGCATGGTTTTGCAGTAATTCAAGAATATCGTAGTTTACGACTTCGTGTCTCCTGTAGCGTGTGTGGTAGGTGTTTAATTCATGACAGCGGATGTTCGCCTGATAGTAAGCAGTATGTGTACCGAGTTCGGTTGCAGTCGGTCGACTACTTTAGGAGGAGGTGCAGGAAGATGGCTTGCCTGCGTTTGCAGTAATTCAAGAATATCGTAGTTTACGACTTCGTGTCTCCTGTAGCGTGAGTGGTGGGTGTTTAATTCATGACAGCGGTTGTTCGCCTGATAGTAAGCAGTATGTGTACCGAGTTTGGTTGCAGTCGGCCCACCATTGGAGGAGGAGGTGCAGGAAGATGGCTCGAATGGTTTTGCAGTTATTCAAGAATTTCGTAGTTTACGACTTCGTGTCTCCTGTAGCGTGTGTGTTAGGTGTTTAATTCATGACAGCGGTTGTTCGCCTGATAGTAGGCAGTGTGTGTACAGAGTTTGGTTGCAGTCGGTCCACTACTTTAGGAGGAGGTGCAGGAAGATGGCTCGCATGGTTTTGCAGTAATTCAAGAATATAGTAGTTTACGACTTCGTGTCTCCTGTAGCGTGAGTGGAAGGTTTTTAATCCATGACAGCGGATGTTCGCCTGATAGTGAGCAGTATGTGTACCGAGTTTGGTTGCAGTCGGTCCACTACTGGAGGAAGAGGTGCAGGAAAATGGCTCGCATGGTTTTGGAGTAATTCAAGAATATCGTAGTTTACGACTTCGTGTCTCCTGTAGCGTGAGTGATAGGTGTTTAATACATGACAGCGGTTGTTCGATTGATAGTAAGCAGTATGTGTACAGAGTTTGGTTGGAGTCGGTCCACTACTTTAGGAGGAGGTGCAGGAAGATGGCTCAAATGGTTTTGCAGTAATTCAAGAATATCGTAGTTTACGACTTCGTGTCTCCTGTAGCGTGAGTGGTGGGTGTTTAATTCATGACAGCGGTTGTTCGCCTGATAGTAAGCAGTATGTGTACCGAGTTTTGTTGCAGTCGGCCCACTACTGGAGGAGGAGGTGCAGGAAGATGGCTCGCATGATTTTGCAGTATTTCAAGAATATCGTAGTTTACGACTTCGTGTCTCCTGTAGCGTGTGTGGTAGGTGTTTAATTCATGACAGCGGATGTTCGCCAGATAGTAAGCAGTATGTGTACCGAGTTCGGTTGCAGTCGGTCGACTACTTTTGGAGGAGGTGCAGGAAGATGGCTTGCCTGCGTTTTCAGTAATTCAAGAATATCGTAGTTTACGTCTTCGTGTCTCCTGTAGCGTGAGTGGTGGGTGTTTAATTCATGACAGCGGTTGTTCGCCTGATAGTAAGCAGTATGTGTACCGAGTTTGGTTGCAGTCGGCCCACCATTGGAGGAGGAGGTGCAGGAAGATGGCTCGCATGGTTTTGCAGTAATTCAAGAATATCGTAGTTTACGACTTCGTGTCTCCTGTAGCGTCAGTGGTAGGTGTTTAATTCATGACAGCGGTTGATCGCCTGATAGTACGCAGTATGAGTACCGAGTTTGGTTGCAGTCGATCCTATACTTTAGGAGGAGGTGCAGGAAGATGGCTCGCATGGTTTTGCAGTAATTCAAGAATTTCGTAGTTTACGACTTCGTGTCTCCTGTAGCGTGAGTGTTAGGTGTTTAATTCATGACAGCGGTTGTTCGCCTGATAGTAGGCAGTGTGTGTACAGAGTTTGGTTGCAGTCGGTCCACTACTTTAGGAGGAGGTGCAGGAAGATGGCTCGCATGGTTTTGCAGTAATTCAAGAATACAGTAGTTTACGACTTCGTGTCTCCTGTAGCGTGAGTGGAAGGTGTTTAATCCATGACAGCGGTTGTTCGCCTGATAGTGAGCAGTATGTGTACCGAGTTTGGTTGCAGTCGGTCCACTACTGGAGGAGGAGGTGCAGGAAAATGGCTCGCATGGTTTTGGAGTAATTCAAGAATATCGTAGTTTACGACTTCGTGTCTCCTGTAGCGTGAGTGATAGGTGTTTAATTCATGACAGCGGTTGTTCGATTGATAGTAAGCAGTATGTGTACAGAGTTTGGTTGCAGTCGGTCCACTACTTTAGGAGGAGGTGCAGGAAGATGGCTCGCATGGTTTTGCAGTAATTCAAGAATATCGTAGTTTACGACTTCGTGTGTCCTGAGCGTGAGTGGTAGCTGTTTAATTCATGACAGCGGTTGTTCGCCTGATAGTAAGCAGTATGTGTACCGAGTTTGGTTGCAGTCGGCCCACTACTGGAGGAGGAGGTGCAGGAAGATGGCTCGCATGATTTTGCAGTAATTCAAGAATATCGTAGTTTACGACTTCGTGTCTCCTGTAGCGTGAGTGGTAGGTGTTTAATTCATGACAGCGGTTGTTCGCCTGATAGTATGAAGTATGTTGCCGAGTTTGGTTGCAGTCGGTCAACTACTTTAGGAGGAGGTGCAGGAAGATGGCTCGCATGGTTTTGCAGTAATTCAAGAATATCGTAGTTTACGACTCCGTGTCTCCTGTAGCGTGAGTGGTAGGTGTTTCATTCATGACAGCGGTTAATCGCCTGATAGTAAGCAGTATGTGTACCGAGTTTGGTTGCAGTCGGTCAACTACTTTAGGAGGAGGTGCAGGAAGATTGCTAGCATGCTTTTGCAGTAATTCAAGAATATCGTAGTTTACGACGTCGTGTCTCCTGTAGCGTGAGTGGTAGGTGTTTAATTCATGACAGCGGTTGTTCGCCTGATAGTAAGCAGTATGTGTACCGAGTTTGGTTGCAGTCGGTCCACTACTGGAGGAGGAGGTGCAGGAAAATGGCTCGCATGGTTTTGCAGTAATTCAAGAATATCGTAGTTTACGACTTCGTGTCTCCTGTAGCTTGTGTGGTAGGTGTTTAATTCATGACAGCGGATGTTCGCCTGATAGTAAGCAGTATGTGTGCCGAGTTAGGTTGCAGTCGGTCGACTACTTTACGAGGAGGTGCAGGAAGATGGCTTGCCTGCGTTTGCAGTAATTCAAGAATATCGTAGTTTACGACTTCGTGTCTCCTGTAGCGTGAGTGGCGGGTGTTTACTTCATGACAGCGGTTGTTCGCCTGATAGTAAGCAGTATGTGTACCGAGTTTGGTTGCAGTCGGCCCACCATTGGAGGAGGAGGTGCAGGAAGATCGCTCGCATGGTTTTGCAGTAATTCAAGAATATCGTAGTTTACGACTTCGTGTCTCCTGTAGCGTCAGTGGTAGGTGTTTAATTCATGACAGCGGTTGTTCGCCTGATAGTACGCAGTATGAGTACCGAGTTTGGTTGCAGTCGGTCCTCTACTTTAGGAGGAGGTGCAGGACGATGGCTCCCATGGTTTTGCAGTAATTCAAGAATATCCTAGATTACGACATCGTGTCTTCTGTAGCGTGAGTGGAAGGTGTTTAATTCATGACAGCAGTTGTTCGCCTGATAGTAAGCAGTATGTGTACCGAGTGTGGTTGCAGTCGGTCCACTACTTTAGGAGGAGGTGCAGGAAGATGGCTCGCATGGTTTTTTAGAAATTCAAGAATATCGTAGTTTACGACGTCGTGTCTCTTGTAGCGTGAGTGGTAGGTGTTTAATTCATGACAGCGGTTGTTCGCCTGATAGTAAGCAGTATGTGTACCGAGTTTGGTTGCAGTCGGTCCACTACTGGAGGAGGAGGTGCAGGAAAATCGCTCGCATGGTTTTGCCGTAATTCAAGAATATTGTAGTTTACGACTTCGTGTCTCCTGTAGCGTGTGTGGTAGGTGTTTAATTCATGACAGCGGTTGTTCGTCTGATAGTAAGCAGTATGTGTACCGAGTTTGGTGCAGTCGGTCCACTACTTTAGGAGGAGGTGCAGGAAGATGGCTCGCATGGTTTTGCAGTAATTCAAGAGTATCGTAGATTAAGACTTCTTGTCTCCTGTAGCGTGAGTGGTAGGTGTTTAATTCATGACAGCGGTTGTTCGCCTGATAGTAAGCAGTATGTGTACCGAGTTCGGTTGCAGTCGGTCCACTACTTTAGGAGGAGGTGCAGGAAGATGGCTCGCATGGTTTTGCAGTAATTCAAGAATATCGTAGTTTACGACTTCGTGTCTCCTGTAGCGTGAGTGGTAGGTGTGTAATTCATGACAGCGGTTGTTCGCCTGATAGCAAGCAGTATGTGTACCGAGTTTGGTTGCAGTCGGTCCACTACTGGACGAGGAGGTGCAGGAAGATGGCTCGCATGGTTTTGCAGTAATTCAAGAATATCGTAGTTTACGACTTCGTGTCTCCTGTAGCGTAAGTGGTAGGTGTTTAATTCATGACAGCGGTTGTTCGCCCTATAGTAATCAGTATGTGTACCGAGTTCGGTTGCAGTCGGCCGACTACTTTAGGAGGAGGTCCAGGAAGATGGCTCGCATGATTTTGCAGTAATTCAAGAATATCGTAGTTTACGACTTCGTGTCTCCTGTAGCGTGTGTGGTGGGTGTTTAATTCATGACAGCGGTTGTTAGCCTGATAGTAAGCAGTATGTGTACCGAGTTTGGTTGCAGTCGGCCCACCATTGGAGGAGGTGGTGTAGGAAGATGTCTCGCATGGTTTTGCAGTAATTCAAGAATATCGTAGTTTACGACTTCGTGTCTCCTGTAGCGTGAGTGGTAGGTGTGTATTTCATGACAGCGGTTGTTTGTCTGATAGTAAGCAGTATGTGTACCGCGTTTGGTTGCAGTCGGTCCACTACATTAGGAGGAGGTGCAGGAAGATGGCTTGCATGCGTTTGCAGTAATTCAAGAATATCGTAGTTTACGACTTCGTGTCTCCTGTAGCGTGAGTGGTGGGTGTTTAATTCATGACAGCGGTTGTTCGCCTGATAGTAAGCAGTATGAGTACCGAGTTTGGTTGCAGTCGGTCCACTACTTTAGGAGGAGGTGCAGGAAGATGGCTCGCATGGTTTTGCAGTAATTCAAGAATTTCGTAGTTTACGATTTCGTGTCTCCTGTAGCGTGAGTGGTAGGTGTTTAATTCATGACAGCGGTTGTTCGCCTGATAGTAGGCAGTGTGTGTACAGAGTTTGGTTGCAGTCGGTCAACTACTTTAGGAGGAAGTGCAGGAAGATGGCTCGCATGGTTTTGCAGTAATTCAAGAATATAGTAGTTTACGACTTCGTGTCTCCTGTAGCGTGAGTGGAATGTGTTTAATCCATGACAGCGGTTGTTCGCCTGATAGTGAGCAGTATGTGTACCGAGTTTGGTTGCAGTCGGTCCACTACTGGAGGAGGAGGTGCAGGAAAATGGCTCGCATGATTTTGGAGTAATTCAAGAATATCGTAGTTTACGACTTCGTGTCTCCTGTAGCGTGAGTGATAGGTGTTTAATTCATGACAGCGGTTGTTCGATTGATAGTAAGCAGTATGTGTACCGAGTTTGGTTGCAGTCGGTCCACTACTTTAGGAGGAGGTGCAGGAAGATGGCTCGCATGGTTTTGCAGTAATTCAAGAATATCGTAGTTTACGACTTGGAGTCTCCTGTTGCGTGAGTGGTAGGTGTTTTATTCATGACAGCGGTTGTTCGCCTGATAGTAAGCAGTATGAGTACCGAGATTGGTTGCAGTCGGTCCTCTACTTTAGGAGGAGGTGCAGTAAGATGCCTCGCATGATTTTGCAAGAATATCGTAGTTAACGACTTCGTGTCGCCTGTAGCGTAAGTATTAAGAGTTTAATTCATGACAGCGGTTGTTCGCCTGATAGTAAGCAGTATGTGTACCGAGTTTGGTTGCAGTCGGTCCTCTACTTTTGGAGGAGGTGCAGGAAGATGGCTCGCATGGTTTTGCAGTAATTCAAGAATATCGTAGTTTACGACTTCGTGTCTCCTGTAGCGTGACTGGTAGGTGTTTAATTCACGACAGCATTTTTCGCCTGATAGTAAGCAGTATGTGTACCGAGTTTGGTTGCAGTCGGTCCGCTACTTTAGGAGGAGGTGCAGGATGATTGTTCGCATGGTTTTGCAGTAATTCAAGAATATCGTAGATTAAGACTTCTTGTCTCCTGTAGCGTGAGTGGTAGGTGTTTAATTCATGACAGCGGTTGTTCGCCTGATAGTAAGCAGTATGTGTACCGAGTTTGGTTGCAGTCGGCCCACCATTGGAGGGGGAGGTGCAGGAAGATAGCTCGCATGGTTTTGCAGTAATTCAAGAATATCGTAGTTTACGACTTCGTGTCTCCTGTAGCGTCAGTGGTAGGTGTTTAATTCATGACAGCGGTTGTTCGCCTGATAGTACGCAGTATGAGTACCGAGTTTGGTTGCAGTCGATCCTATATTTTAGGAGGAGGTGCAGGAAGATGGCTCGCATGGTTTTGCAGTAATTCAAGAATTTCGTAGTTTACGACTTCGTGTCTCCTGTAGCGTGAGTGTTAGGTGTTTAATTCATGACAGCGGTTGTTCGCCTGATAGTAGGCAGTGTGTGTACAGAGTTTGGTTGCAGTCGGTCCACTACTTTTGGAGGAGGTGTAGGAAGATGGCTCGCATGGTTTTGCAGTAATTCAAGAATATAGTAGTTTACGACTTCGTGTCTCCTGTAGCGTGAGTGGAAGGTGTTTAATCCATGACAGCGGTTGTTCGCCTGATAGTGAGCAGTATGTGTACCGAGTTTGGTTGCAGTCGGTCCAATACTGGAGGAGGAGGTGCAGGAAAATTGCTCGCATGGTTTTGGAGTAATTCAAGAATATCGTAGTTTACGACTTCGTGTCTCCTGTAGCGTGAGTGATAGGTGTTTAATTCATGACAGCGGTTGTTCGATTGATAGTAAGCAGTATGTGTACAGAGTTTGGTTGCAGTCGGTCCACTACTTTAGGAGGAGGTGCAGGAAGATGGCTCGCATGGTTTTGCAGTAATTCAAGAATATCGTAGTTTACGACTTCGTGTCTCCTGTAGCGTGAGTGGTAGCTGTTTAATTCATGACAGCGGTTGTTCGCCTGATAGTAAGCAGTATGTGTACCGAGTTTGGTTGCAGTCGGCCCACTACTGGAGGAGGAGGTGCAGGAAGATGGCTCGCATGATATTGCAGTAATTCAAGAATATCGTAGTTTACGACTTCGTGTCTCCTGTAGCGTGAGTGGTAGGTGTTTAATTCATGACAGCGGTTGTTCGCCTGATAGTATGAAGTATGTTACCGAGTTTGGTTGCAGTCGGTCCACTACTTTAGGAGGAGGTGCAGGAAGATGGCTCGCATGGTTTTGCAGTAATTCAAGAATATCGTAGTTTACGACTCCGTGTCTCCTGTAGCGTGAGTGGTAGGTGTTTCATTCATGACAGCGGTTAATCGCCTGATAGTAAGCAGTATGTGTACCGAGTTTGGTTGCAGTCGGTCAACTACTTTAGGAGGAGGTGCAGGAAGATTGCTAGCATGCTTTTGCAGTAATTCAAGAATATCGTAGTTTACGACGTCGTGTCTCCTGTAGCGTGAGTGGTAGGTGTTTAATTCATGACAGCGGTTGTTCGCCTGATAGTAAGCAGTATGTGTACCGAGTTTGGTTGCAGTCGGTCCACTACTGGAGGAGGAGGTGCAGGAAAATGGCTCGCATGGTTTTGCAGTAATTCAAGAATATCGTAGTTTACGACTTCGTGTCTCCTGTAGCTTGTGTGGTAGGTGTTTAAATCATGACAGCGGATGTTCGCCTGATAGTAAGCAGTATGTGTGCCGAGTTAGGTTGCAGTCGGTCGACTACTTTACGAGGAGGTGCAGGAAGATGGCTTGCCTGCGTTTGCAGTAATTCAAGAATATCGTAGTTTACGACTTCGTGTCTCCTGTAGCGTGAGTGGTGGGTGTTTAATTCATGACAGCGGTTGTTCGCCTGATAGTAAGCAGTATGTGTACCGAGTTTGGTTGCAGTCGGCCCACCATTGGAGGAGGAGGTGCAGGAAGATGGCTCGCATGGTTTTGCAGTAATTCAAGAATATCGTAGTTTACGACTTCGTGTCTCCTGTAGCGTCAGTGGTAGGTGTTTAATTCATGACAGCGGTTGTTCGCCTGATAGTACGCAGTATGAGTACCGAGTTTGGTTGCAGTCGGTCCTCTACTTTAGGAGGAGGTGCCTGACGATGGCTCCCATGGTTTTGCAGTAATTCAAGAATATCCTAGATTACGACATCGTGTCTTCTGTAGCGTGAGTGGAAGGTGTTTAATTCATGACAGCGGTTGTTCGCCTGATAGTAAGCAGTATGTGTACCGAGTGTGGTTGCAGTCGGTCCACTACTTTAGGAGGAGGTGCAGGAAGATGGCTCGCATGGTTTTTTAGAAATTCAAGAATATCGTAGTTTACGACATCGTGTCTCTTGTAGCGTGAGTGGTAGGTGTTTAATTCATGACAGCGGTTGTTCGCCTGATAGTAAGCAGTATGTGTACCGAGTTTGGTTGCAGTCGGTCCACTACTGGAGGAGGAGGTGCAGGAAAATCGCTCGCATGGTTTTGCAGTAATTCAAGAATATCGTAGTTTACGACTTCGTGTCTGCTGTAGCGTGTGTGGTAGGTGTTTAATTCATGACAGCGGTTGTTCGTCTGATAGTAAGCAGTATGTGTACCGAGTTTGGTGCAGTCGGTCCACTACTTTAGGAGGAGGTGCAGGAAGATGGCTCGCATGGTTTTGCAGTAATTCAAGAGTATCGTAGATTAAGACTTCTTGTCTCCTGTAGCGTGAGTGGTAGGTGTTTAATTCATGACAGCGGTTGTTCGCCTGATAGTAAGCAGTATGTGTACCGAGTTCGGTTGCAGTCGGTCCACTACTTTAGGAGGAGGTGCAGGAAGATGGCTCGCATGGTTTTGCAGTAATTCAAGAATATCGTAGTTTACGACTTCGTGTCTCCTGTAGCGTGAGTGGTAGGTGTGTAATTCATGACAGCGGTTGTTCGCCTGATAGCAAGCAGTATGTGTACCGAGTTTGGTTGCAGTCGGTCCACTACTGGACGAGGAGGTGCACTAAGATGGCTCGCATGGTTTTGCAGTAATTCAAGTATATCGTAGTTTACGACTTCGTGTCTCCTGTAGCGTAAGTGGTAGGTGTTTAATTCATGACAGCGGTGGTTCGCCCTATAGTAATCAGTATGTGTACCGAGTTCGGTTGCAGTCGGCCGACTACTTTAGGAGGAGGTGCAGGAAGATGGCTCGCATGATTTTGCAATAATTCAAGAATATCGTAGTTTACGACTTCGTGTCTCCTGTAGCGTGTGTGGTGGATGTTTAATTCATGACAGCGGTTGTTAGCCTGATAGTAAGCAGTATGTGTACCGAGTTTGGTTGCAGTCGGCCCACCATTGGAGGAGGAGGTGTAGGAAGATGGCTCGCATGGATTTGCAGTAATTCAAGAATATCGTAGTTTACGACTTCGTGTCTCCTGTAGCGTGAGTGGTAGGTGTGTATTTCATGACAGCGGTTGTTTGTCTGATAGTAAGCAGTATGTGTACCGCGTTTGGTTGCTGTCGGTCCACTACTTTAGGAGGAGGTGCAGGAAGATGGCTTGCATGCGTTTGCAGTAATTCAAGAATATCGTAGTTTACGACATCGTGTCTCCTGTAGCGTGAGTGGTGGGTGTTTAATTCATGACAGCGGTTGTTCGCCTGATAGTAAGCAGTATGTGTACCGAGTTTGGTTGCAGTCGGCCCACCATTGGAGGAGGAGGAGCAGGAAGATGGCTCGCATGGTTTTGCAGTAATTCAAGAATATCGTAATTTACGACTTCGTGTCTCCTGTAGCGTGAAAGGAAGGTGTTTAATTCATGACAGCGGTTGTTCGCCTGATAGTAAGCAGTATGAGTACCGAGTTTGGTTGCAGTCGGTCCACTACTTTAGGAGGAGGTGCAGGAAGATGGCTCGCATGGTTTTGCAGTAATTCAAGAATTTCGTAGTTTACGATTTCGTGTCTCCTGTAGCGTGAGTGGTAGGTGTTTAATTCATGACAGCGGTTGTTCGCCTGATAGTAGGCAGTGTGTGTACAGAGTTGGTTGCAGTCGGTCAACTACTTTAGGAGGAAGTGCAGGAAGATGGCTCGCATGGTTTTGCAGTATTTCAAGAATATAGTAGTTTACGACTTCGTGTCTCCTGTAGCGTGAGTGGAAGGTGTTTAATCCATGACAGCGGTTGTTCGCCTGATAGTGAGCAGTATGTGTACCGAGTTTGGTTGCAGTCGGTCCACTACTGGAGGAGGAGGTGCAGGAAAATGGCTCGCATGGTTTTGGAGTAATTCAAGAATATCGTAGTTTACGACTTCGTGTCTCCTGTAGCGTGAGTGATAGGTGTTTAATTCATGACAGCGGTTGTTCGATTGATAGTAAGCAGTATGTGTACCGAGTTTGGTTGCAGTCGGTCCATTACTTTAGGAGGAGGTGCAGGAAGATGGCTCGCATGGTTTTGCAGTAATTCAAGAATATCGTAGTTTACGACTTGGAGTCTCTTGTTGCGTGAGTGGTAGGTGTTTTATTCATGACAGCGGTCGTTCGCCTGATAGTAAGCAGTATGATTACCGAGATTGGTTGCAGTCGGTCCTCTACTTTAGGAGGAGGTGCAGTAAGATGCCTCGCATGGTTTTGCAAGAATATCGTAGTTAACGACTTCGTGTCGCCTGTAGCGTAAGTATTAAGAGTTTAATTCATGACAGCGGTTGTTCGCCTGATAGTAAGCAGTATGTGTACCGAGTTTGGTTGCAGTCGGTCCTCTACTTTTGGAGGAGGTGCAGGAAGATGGCTCGCATGGTTTTGCAGTAATTCAAGAATATCATAGTTTACGACTTCGTGTCTCCTGTAGCGTGACTGGTAGGTGTTTAATTCACGACAGCATTTTTCGCCTGATAGTAAGCAGTATGTGTACCGAGTTTGGTTGCAGTCGGTCCACTACTTTAGGAGGAGGTGCAGGAAGATCGTTCGCATGGTTTTGCAGTAATTCAAGAATATCGTAGATTAAGACTTCTTGTCTCCTGTAGCGTGAGTGGTAGGTGTTTAATTCATGACAGCGGTTGTTCGCCTGATTGTAAGCAGTATGTGTACCGAGTTTGGTTGCAGTCGGCCCACCATTGGAGGAGGAGGTGCAGGAAGATGGCTCGCATGGTATTGCAGTAATTCAATAATATCGTAGTTTACGACTTCGTGTCTCCTGTAGCGTGAGTGGTAGGTGTTTAATTCATGACAGCGGTTGTTCGCCTGATAGTAAGCAGTATGAGTACCGAGTTTGGTTGCAGTCGGTCCTCTACTTTTGGAGGAGGTGCAGGAAGATGGCTCGCATGGTTTTGCAGTAATTCAAGAATTTCGTAATTTACGACTTCGTGTCTCCTGTAGCGTGAGTGGTAGGTGTTTAATTCATGACAGCGGTTGTTCGCCTGATAGTAAGCAGTATGTGTACCGAGTTTGGTTGCAGTCGGTCCACTACTTTAGGAGGAGGTGCAGGAAAATGGCTCGCATGATTTTGCAGTAATTCAAGAATATCGTAGTTTACGAATTCGTGTCTCCTGTAGCGTTAGTGGTAGGTGTTTAATTCATGACAGCGGTTGTTCGCCTGATAGTAAGCAGTATGTGTACCGAGTTTGGTTGCAGTTGGCCCACTATTAGAGGAGGAGGTGCAGGAAGATGGCTCGCATGGTTTTGCAGTAATTCAAGAATATCGTAGATTAAGACTTCGTGTCTCCTGTAGCGTGAGTGGTCGGTGTTTAATTCATGACAGCGGTTGTGCGCCTGATAGTATGCAGTATGTGTACCGAGTTTGGTTGCAATCGGTCCACTACTTTAGGAGGAGGTGCAGGAAGATGGCTCGCATGGTTTTGCAGTAATTCAAGAGTATCGTAGATTAAGACTTCTTGTCTCCTGTAGCGTGAGTGGTAGGTGTTTAATTCATGACTGCGGTTGTTCGCCTGATAGTAAGCAGTATGTGTACCGAGTTCGGTTGCAGTCGGTCCACTACTTTAGGAGGAGGTGCAGGAAGATGGCTCGCATGGTTTTGCAGTAATTCAAGAATATCGTAGTTTACGACTTCGTGTCTCCTGTAGCGTGAGTGGTAGGTGTGTAATTCATGACAGCGGTTGTTCGCCTGATAGCAAGCAGTATGTGTACCGAGTTTGGTTGCAGTCGGTCCACTACTGGATGAGGAGGTGCAGGAAGATGGCTCGCATGGTTTTGCAGTAATTCAAGAATATCGTAGTTTACGACTTCGTGTCTCCTGTAGCGTAAGTGTTAGGTGTTTAATTCATGACAGCGGTTGTTCGCCCTATAGTAATCAGTATGTGTACCGAGTTCGGTTGCAGTCGGCCGACTACTTTAGGAGGAGGTGCAGGAAGATGGCTCGCATGATTTTGCAGTAATTCAAGAATATCGTAGTTTACGACTTCGTGTCTCCTGTAGCGTGTGTGGTGGGTGTTTAATTCATGACAGCGGTTGTTAGCCTGATAGTAAGCAGTATGTGTACCGAGTTTGGTTGCAGTCGGCCCACCATTGGAGGAGGAGGTGTAGGAAGATGGCTCGCATGGTTTTGCAGTAATTCAAGAATATCGTAGTTTACGACTTCGTGTCTCCTGTAGCGTGAGTGGTAGGTGTGTATTTCATGACAGCGGTTGTTTGTCTGATAGTAAGCTGTATGTGTACCGCGTTTGGTTGCAGTCGGTCCACTACTTTAGGAGGAGGTGCAGGAAGATGGCTTGCATGCGTTTGCAGTAATTCAAGAATATCGTAGTTTACGACTTCGTGTCTCCTGTAGCGTGAGTGGTGGGTGTTTAATTCATGACAGCGGTTGTTCGCCTGATAGTAAGCAGTATGTGTACCGAGTTTGGTTGCAGTCGGCCCACCATTGGAGGAGGAGGTGCAGGAAGATGACTCGCATGGTTTTGCAGTAATTCAAGAATATCGTAGTTTACGACTTCGTGTCTCCTGTAGCGTGAAAGGAAGGTGTTTAATTCATGACAGCGGTTGTTCGCCTGATAGTAAGCAGTATGAGTACCGAGTTTGGTTGCAGTCGGTCCACTACTTTAGGAGGAGGTGCAGGAAGATGGCTCGCATGGTTTTGCAGTAATTCAAGAATTTCGTAGTTTACGATTTCGTGTCTCCTGTAGCGTGAGTGGTAGGTGTTTAATTCATGACAGCGGTTGTTCTCCTGATAGTAGGCAGTGTGTGTACAGAGTTTGGTTGCAGTCGGTCAACTACTTTAGGAGGAAGTGCAGGAAGATTGCTCGCATGGTTTTGCAGTAATTCAAGAATATAGTAGTTTACGACTTCGTGTCTCCTGTAGCGTGAGTGGAAGGTGTTTAATCCATGACAGCGGTTGTTCGCCTGATAGTGAGCAGTATGTGTACCGAGTTTGGTTGCAGTCGGTCCACTACTGGAGGAGGAGGTGCAGGAAAATGGCTCGCATGGTTTTGGAGTAATTCAAGAATATCGTAGTTTACGACTTCGTGTCTCCTGTAGCGTGAGTGATAGGTGTTTAATTCATGACAGCGGTTGTTCGATTGATAGTAAGCAGTATGTGTACCGAGTTTGGTTGCAGTCGGTCCTCTACTTTTGGAGGAAGTGCAGGAAGATGGCTCGCATGGTTTTGCAGTAATTCAAGAATATCGTAGTTTACGACTTCGTGTCTCCTGTAGCGTGACTGGTAGGTGTTTAATTCACGACAGCATTTTTCGCCTGATAGTAAGCAGTATGTGTACCGAGTTTGGTTGCAGTCGGTCCACTACTTTAGGAGGAGGTGCAGGAAGATGGTTCGCATGGTTTTGCAGTAATTCAAGAATATCGTAGATTAAGACTTCTTGTCTCCTGTAGCGTGAGTGGTAGGTGTTTAATTCATGACAGCGGTTGTTCGCCTGATAGTAAGCAGTATGTGTACCGAGTTTGGTTGCAGTCGGCCCACCATTGGAGGAGGAGGTGCAGGAAGATGGCTCGCATGGTTTTGCAGTAATTCAATAATATCGTAGTTTACGACTTCGTGTCTCATGTAGCGTGAGTGGTAGGTGTTTAATTCATGACAGCGGTTGTTCGCCTGATAGTAAGCGGTATGAGTACCGAGTTTGGTTGCAGTCGGTCCTCTACTTTTGGAGGAGGTGCAGGAAGATGGCTCGCATGGTTTTGCAGTAATTCAAGAATTTCGTAATTTACGACTTCGTGTCTCCTGTAGCGTGAGTGGTAGGTGTTTAATTCATGACAGCGGTTGTTCGCCTGATAGTAAGCAGTATGTGTACCGAGTTTGGTTGCAGTCGGTCCACTACTTTAGGAGGAGGTGCAGGAAAATGGCTCGCATGATTTTGCAGTAATTCAAGAATATCGTAGTTTACGAATTCGTGTCTCCTGTAGCGTTAGTGGTAGGTGTTTAATTCATGACAGCGGTTGTTCGCCTGATAGTAAGCAGTATGTGTACCGAGTTTGGTTGCAGTCGGCCCACTATTAGAGGAGGAGGTGCAGGAAGATGGCTCGCATGGTTTTGCAGTAATTCAAGAATATCGTAGATTAAGACTTCGTGTCTCCTGTAGCGTGAGTGGTCGGTGTTTAATTCATGACAGCGGTTGTGCGCCTGATAGTATGCAGTATGTGTACCGAGTTTGGTTGCAATCGGTCCACTACTTTAGGAGGAGGTGCAGGAAGATGGCTCGAATGATTTTGCAGTAATTCAAGAATATCGTAGTTTACGAATTCGTGCCTCCTGTAGCGTGAGTGGTAGGTGTTTAATTCATGACAGCGGTTGTTCGCCTGATAGTAGGCAGTGTGTGTACAGAGTTTGGTTGCAGTCGGTCAACTACTTTAGGAGGAAGTGCAGGAAGATGGCGCGCATGGTTTTGCAGTAATTCAAGAATATAGTAGTTTACGACTTCGTGTCTCCTGTAGCGTGAGTGGAAGGTGTTTAATCCATGACAGCGGTTGTTCGCCTGATAGTGAGCAGTATGTGTACCGAGTTTGGTTGCAGTCGGTCCACTACTGGAGGAGGAGGTGCAGGAAAATGGCTCGCATGGTTTTGGAGTAATTCAAGAATATCGTAGTTTACGACTTCGTGTCTCCTGTAGCGTGAGTGATAGGTGTTTAATTCATGACAGCGGTTGTTCGATTGATAGTAAGCAGTATGTGTACCGAGTTTGGTTGCAGTCGGTCCACTACTTTTGGAGGAGGTGCAGGAAGATGGCTCGCATGATTTTGCAGTAATTCAAGAATATCGTAGTTTACGACTTGGAGTCTCCTGTTGCGTGAGTGGTAGGTGTTTAATTCATGACAGCGGTTGTTCGCCTGATAGTAAGCAATATGAGTACCGAGATTGGTTGCAGTCGGTCCTCTACTTTAGGAGGAGGTGCAGTAACATGCCACGCATGGTTTTGCAAGAATATCGTAGTTAACGACTTCGTGTCGCCTGTAGCGTGAGTATTAAGAGTTTAATTCATGACAGCGGTTGTTCGCCTGATAGTAAGCAGTATGAGTACCGAGTTTGCCTGCAGTCGGTCTTCTACTTTAGGAGGAGGTGCAGGAAAATGGCCCCCCATGGTTTTGCAGTAATTCAAGAATATCCTAGTTTACGACATCGTGTCTTCTGTAGCGTGAGTGGAAGGTGTTTAATTCATGACAGCGGTTGTTCGCCTGATAGTAAGCAGTATGTGTACCGAGTTTGGTTGCAGTCGGTCCACTACTTTAGGAGGAGGTGCAGGAAGATGGCTCGCATGGTTTTGCAGTAATTCAAGAATATCGTAGTTTACGACTTCGAGTCTCCTGTAGCGTGAGTGGTAGGTGTTTAATTCATGACAGCGGTTGTTCGCCTGATAGTAAGCAGTATGAGTACCGAGATTGGTTGCAGTCGGTCCTCTACTTTATGAGGAGGTGCAGGAAGATGGCTCGCATTGTTTTTTAGAAATTCAAGAATATCGTAGTTTACGACGTCGTGTCTCCTGAGGCGTGAGTGGTAGTTGTTTAATTCATGACAGCGGTTGTTCGCCTGATAGTAAGCAGTATGTGTACCGAGTTTGGTTGCAGTCGGTCCACTACTGGAGGAGGAGGTGCAGGAAAATGGCTCGCATGGTTTTGCAGTAATTCAAGAATATCGTAGTTTACGACTTCGTGTCTCCTGTAGCGTGAGTGGTAGGTGTTTAATTCATGACAGCGGTTGTTCGCCTGATAGTAAGCAGTATGTGTACCGAGTTTGGTTGCAGTCGGTCCACTACTTTAGGAGGAGGTGCAGGAAGATGGCTCGCATGGTTTTGCAGTAACTTCAAGAATATCGTAGATTAAGACTTCTTGTCTCCTGTAGCGTGAGTGGTAGGTGTTTAGTTCATGACAGCGGTTGTTCGCCTGATAGTAAGCAGTATGTGTACCGTGTTCGGTTGCAGTCGGTCCACTACTTTAGGAGGAGGTGCAGGAAGATGGCTCGCATGGTTTTGCAGTAATTCAAGAATATCGTAGTTTACGACTTCGAGTCTCCTGTAGCGTGAGTGGTAGGTGTTTAATTCATGACAGCGGTTGTTCGCCGGATAGTAAGCAGTATGAGTACCGAGATTGGTTGCAGTCGGTCCTCTACTTTATGAGGAGGTGCAGGAAGATGGCTCGCATTGTTTTTTAGAAATTCAAGAATATCGTAGTTTACGACGTCGTGTCTCCTGTAGCGTGAGTGGTAGTTGTTTAATTCATGACAGCGGTTGTTCGCCTGATAGTAACCAGTATGTGTACCGAGTTTGGTTGCAGTCGGTCCACTACTGGAGGAGGAGGTGCAGGAAAATGGCTCGCATGGTTTTGCAGTAATTCAAGAATATCGTAGTTTACGACTTCGTGTCTCCTGTAGCGTGAGTGGTAGGTGTTTAATTCATGACAGCGGTTGTTCGCCTGATAGTAAGCAGTATGTGTACCAAATTTGGTTGCAGTCGGTCCACTACTTTAGGAGGTGGTGCAGGAAGATGGCTCGCATGGTTTTGCAGTAATTCAAGAATATCGTAGATTAAGACTTCTTGTCTCCTGTAGCGTGAGTGGTAGGTGTTTAGTTCATGACAGCGGTTGTTCGCCTGATAGTAAGCAGTATGTGTACCGTGTTCGGTTGCAGTCGGTCCACTACTTTAGGAGGAGGTGCAGGAAGATGGCTCGCATGGTTTTGCAGTAATTCAAGAATATCGTAGTTTACGACTTCGTGTCTCCTGTAGCGTGAGTGGTAGGTGTTTAATTCATGACAGCGGTTGTTCGCCCTATAGTAATCAGTATGTGTACCGAGTTCGGTTGCAGTCGGTCGACTACTTTAGGAGGAGGTGCAGGAAGATTGCTTGCATGCGTTTGCAGTAATTCAAGAATATCGTAGTTTACGACTTCGTGTCTCCTGTAGCGTGAGTGGTGGGTGTTTAATTCATGACAGCGGTTGTTCGCCTGATAGTAAGCAGTATGTGTACCGAGTTAGGTTGCAGTCGGCCCACCATTGGAGGAGGAGGTGCAGGAAGATGGCTCGCATGGTTTTGCAGTAATTCAATAATATCGTAGTTTACGACTTCGTGTCTTTTGTAGCGTGAGTGGTAGGTGTTTAATTCATGACAGCGGTTGTTCGCCTGATAGTAAGCAGTATGAGTACCGAGATTGGTTGCAGTCGGTCCTCTACTTTAGGAGGAGGTGCAGTAAGATGCCTCGCATGGTTTTGCAAGAATATCGTAGTTAACGACTTCCTGTCGCCTGTAGCGTAAGTATTAAGAGTTTAATTCATGACAGCGGTTTCGCCTGATAGTAAGCAGTATGTGTACCGAGTTTGGTTGCAGTCGGTCCACTACTTTAGGAGGAGGTGCAGGAAGATTGCTAGCATGCTTTTGCAGTAATTCAAGAATATCGTAGTTTACGACGTCGTGTCTCCTGTAGCGTGAGTGGTAGGTGTTTAATTCATGACAGCGGTTGTTCGCCTGATAGTAAGCAGTACGAGTACCGAGTTTGCTTGCAGTCGGTCCTCAACTTTAGTAGGAGGTGCAGGAAGATGGCTCCCATGGTTTTGCAGTAATTCAAGAATATCCTAGTTTACGACATCGTGTCTTCTGTAGCGTGAGTGGAAGGTGTTTAATTCATGACAGCGGTTGTTCGCCTGATAGTAAGCAGTATGTGTACCGAGTTTGGTTGCAGTCGGTCCACTACTTTAGGAGGAGGTGCAGGAAGATGGCTCGCATGGTTTTGCAGTAATTCAAGAATATCGTAGTTTACGACTTCGAGCCTCCTGTAGCGTGAGTGGTAGGTGTTTAATTCATGACAGCGGTTGTTCGCGTGATAGTAAGCAGTATGAGTACCGAGATTGGTTGCAGTCGGTCCTCTACTTTAGGAGGAGGTGCAGGAAGATGGCTCGCATGGTTTTTTAGAAATTCAAGAATATCGTAGTTTACGACGTCGTGTCTCCTGTAGCGTGAGTGGTAGTTGTTTAATTCATGACAGCGGTTGTTCGCCTGATAGTAAGCAGTATGTGTACCGAGTTTGGTTGCAGTCGGTCCACTACTGGAGGAGGAGGTGCAGGAAAATGGCTCGCATGGTTTAGCAGTAATTCAAGAATATCGTAGTTTACGACTTCGTGTCTCCTGTAGCGTGAGTGGTAGGTGTTTAATTCATGACAGCTGTTGTTCGCCTGATAGTAAGCAGTATGTGTACCGAGTTTGGTTGCAGTCGGTCCACTACTGTAGGAGGAGGTGCAGGAAGATGGCTCGCATGGTTTTGACGTAATTCAAGAATATCGTAGATTAAGACTTCTTGTCTCCTGCAGCGTGAGTGGTAGGTGTTTAATTCATGACAGCGGTAGTTCGCCTGATAGTAATCAGTATGTGTACCGAGTTTGGTTGCAGTCGGCCCACCATTGGAGGAGGAGGTGCAGGAAGATGGCTCGCATGGTTTTGCAGTAATTCAATAATATCGTAGTTTACGACTTCCTGTCTCCTGTAGCGTGAGTGGTAGGTGTTTAATTCATGACAGCGGTTGTTCGCCTGATAGCAAGCAGTATGAGTACCGAGTCTTGTTGCAGTCGGTCCTCTACTTTTGGAGGAGGTGCAGGAAGATACCTCGCATGGTTTTGCAGTAATTCAAGAGTTTCGTAATTTACGACTTCGTGTCTCCTGTAGCGTGAGTGGTAGGTATTTAATTCATGACAGCGGTTGTTCGCCTTATAGTAAGCAGTATGTGTACCGAGTTTGGTTGCAGTCGGTCCACTACTGGAGGAGGAGGTGCAGGAAAATGGCTCGCATGATTTTGCAGTAATTCAAGAATATCGTAGTTTACGAATTCGTGTCTCCTGTAGCGTTAGTGGTAGGTATTTAATTCATGACAGCGGTTGTTCGCCTGATAGTAATCAGTATGTGTACCGAGTTCGGTGGCATTCGGTCGACTACTTTAGGCGGAGGTGCAGGAAGATGGCTTGCATACGTTTGCAGTAATTCAAGAATATCGTAGTTTACGACTTCGTGTCTCCTGTAGCGTGAGTGGTAGGTGTTTAATTCATGACAGCGGTTGTTCGCCTGATAGAAAGCAGTATGAGTACCGAGTTTGGTTGCAGTCGGTCCTCTACTTTTGGAGGAGGTGCAGGAAGATGGCTCGCATGGTTTTGCAGTAATTCAAGAATATCGTAGTTTACGACTTCGTGTCTCCTGTAGCGTGAGTGGTAGGTGTTTAATTCATGACAGCGTTGTTCGCCTGATAGTAAGCAGTATGTGTACCGAGTTTGGTTGCAGTCGGTCCACTACTTTAGGAGGAGGTGCAGGAAGATGGTTCGCATGGTTTTGCAGTAATTCAAGAATATCGTAGATTAAGACTTCGTGTCTCCTGTAGCGTGAGTGGTCGGTGTTTAATTCATGACAGCGGTTGTGCGCCTGATAGCATGCAGTATGTGTACCGAGTTTGGTTGCAATCGGTCCACTATTTTAGGAGGAGGTGCAGGAAGATGGCTCGAATGATTTTGCAGTAATTCAAGAATATCGTAGTTTACGAATTCGTGCCTCCTGTAGCGTGAGTGGTAGGTGTTTAATTCATGACAGCGGTTGTTCGCCTGATAGTAGGCAGTGTGTGTACAGAGTTTGGTTGCAGTCGGTCAACTACTTTAGGAGGAAGTGCAGGAAGATGGCGCGCATGGTTTTGCAGTAATTCAAGAATATAGTAGTTTACGACTTCGAGTCTCCTGTAGCGTGAGTGGTAGGTGTTTAATTCATGACAGCGGTTGTTCGCCTGATAGTAAGCAGTATGAGTACCGAGATTGGTTGCAGTCGGTCCTCTACTTTATGAGGAGGTGCAGGAAGATGGCTCGCATTGTTTTTTAGAAATTCAAGAAAATCGTAGTTTACGACGTCGTGTCTCCTGTAGCGTGAGTGGTAGTTGTTTAATTCATGACAGCGGTTGTTCGCCTGATAGTAAGCAGTATGTGTACCGAGTTTGGTTGCAGTCGGTCCACTACTGGAGGAGGAGGTGCAGGAAAATGGCTCGCATGGTTTTGCAGTAATTCAAGAATATCGTAGTTTACGACTTCGTGTCTCCTGTAGCGTGAGTGGTAGGTGTTTAATTCATGACAGCGGTTGTTCGCCTGATAGTAAGCAGTATGTGTACCGAGTTTGGTTGCAGTCGGTCCACTACTTTAGGAGGAGGTGCAGGAAGATGGCTCGCATGGTTTTGCAGTAACTTCAAGAATATCGTAGATTAAGACTTCTTGTCTCCTGTAGCGTGAGTGGTAGGTGTTTAGTTCATGACAGCGGTTGTTCGCCTGATAGTAAGCAGTATGTGTACCGTGTTCGGTTGCAGTCGGTCCACTACTTTAGGAGGAGGTGCAGGAAGATGGCTCGCATGGTTTTGCAGTAATTCAAGAATATCGTAGTTTACGACTTCGAGTCTCCTGTAGCGTGAGTGGTAGGTGTTTAATTCATGACAGCGGTTGTTCGCCGGATAGTAAGCAGTATGAGTACCGAGATTGGTTGCAGTCGGTCCTCTACTTTAGGAGGAGGTGCAGGAAGATGGCTCGCATGGTTTTTTAGAAATTCAAGAATATCGTAGTTTACGACGTCGTGTCTCCTGTAGCGTGAGTGGTAGTTGTTTAATTCATGACAGCGGTTGTTCGCCTGATAGTAAGCAGTATGTGTACCGAGTTTGGTTGCAGTCGGTCCACTACTGGAGGAGGAGGTGCAGGAAAATCGCTCGCATGGTTTTGCAGTAATTCAAGAATATCGTAGTTTACGACTTCGTGTCTCCTGTAGCGTGAGTGGTAGGTGTTTAATTCATGACAGCGGTTGTTCGCCTGATAGTAAGCAGTATGTGTACCGAGTTTGGTTGCAGTCGGTCCACTACTTTAGGAGGTGGTGCAGGAAGATGGCTCGCATGGTTTTGCAGTAATTCAAGAATATCGTAGATTAAGACTTCTTGTCTCCTGTAGCGTGAGTGGTAGGTGTTTAGTTCATGACAGCGGTTGTTCGCCTGATAGTAAGCAGTATGTGTACCGTGTTCGGTTGCAGTCGGTCCACTACTTTAGGAGGAGGTGCAGGAAGATGGCTCGCATGGTTTTGCAGTAATTCAAGAATATCGTAGTTTACGACTTCGTGTCTCCTGTAGCGTGAGTGGTAGGTGTTTAATTCATGACAGCGGTTGTTCGCCCTATAGTAATCAGTATGTGTACCGAGTTCGGTTGCAGTCGGTCGACTACTTTAGGAGGAGGTGCAGGAAGATTGCTTGCATGCGTTTGCAGTAATTCAAGAATATCGTAGTTTACGACTTCGTGTCTCCTGTAGCGTGAGTGGTGGGTGTTTAATTCATGACAGCGGTTGTTCGCCTGATAGTAAGCAGTATGTGTACCGAGTTAGGTTGCAGTCGGCCCACCATTGGAGGAGGAGGTGCAGGAAGATGGCTCGCATGGTTTTGCAGTAATTCAATAATATCGTAGTTTACGACTTCGTGTCTTTTGTAGCGTGAGTGGTAGGTGTTTAATTCATGACAGCGGTTGTTCGCCTGATAGTAAGCAGTATGAGTACCGAGATTGGTTGCAGTCGGTCCTCTACTTTAGGAGGAGGTGCAGTAAGATGCCTCGCATGGTTTTGCAAGAATATCGTAGTTAACGACTTCCTGTCGCCTGTAGCGTAAGTATTAAGAGTTTAATTCATGACAGCGGTTTCGCCTGATAGTAAGCAGTATGTGTACCGAGTTTGGTTGCAGTCGGTCCACTACTTTAGGAGGAGGTGCAGGAAGATTGCTAGCATGCTTTTGCAGTAATTCAAGAATATCGTAGTTTACGACGTCGTGTCTCCTGTAGCGTGAGTGGTAGGTGTTTAATTCATGACAGCGGTTGTTCGCCTGATAGTAAGCAGTACGAGTACCGAGTTTGCTTGCAGTCGGTCCTCAACTTTAGTAGGAGGTGCAGGAAGATGGCTCCCATGGTTTTGCAGTAATTCAAGAATATCCTAGTTTACGACATCGTGTCTTCTGTAGCGTGAGTGGAAGGTGTTTAATTCATGACAGCGGTTGTTCGCCTGATAGTAAGCAGTATGTGTACCGAGTTTGGTTGCAGTCGGTCCACTACTTTAGGAGGAGGTGCAGGAAGATGGCTCGCATGGTTTTGCAGTAATTCAAGAATATCGTAGTTTACGACTTCGAGTCTCCTGTAGCGTGAGTGGTAGGTGTTTAATTCATGACAGCGGTTGTTCGCGTGATAGTAAGCAGTATGAGTACCGAGATTGGTTGCAGTCGGTCCTCTACTTTAGGAGGAGGTGCAGGAAGATGGCTCGCATGGTTTTTTAGAAATTCAAGAATATCGTAGTTTACGACGTCGTGTCTCCTGTAGCGTGAGTGGTAGTTGTTTAATTCATGACAGCGGTTGTTCGCCTGATAGTAAGCAGTATGTGTACCGAGTTTGGTTGCAGTCGGTCCACTACTGGAGGAGGAGGTGCAGGAAAATGGCTCGCATGGTTTAGCAGTAATTCAAGAATATCGTAGTTTACGACTTCGTGTCTCCTGTAGCGTGAGTGGTAGGTGTTTAATTCATGACAGCTGTTGTTCGCCTGATAGTAAGCAGTATGTGTACCGAGTTTGGTTGCAGTCGGTCCACTACTGTAGGAGGAGGTGCAGGAAGATGGCTCGCATGGTTTTGACGTAATTCAAGAATATCGTAGATTAAGACTTCTTGTCTCCTGCAGCGTGAGTGGTAGGTGTTTAATTCATGACAGCGGTAGTTCGCCTGATAGTAATCAGTATGTGTACCGAGTTTGGTTGCAGTCGGCCCACCATTGGAGGAGGAGGTGCAGGAAGATGGCTCGCATGGTTTTGCAGTAATTCAATAATATCGTAGTTTACGACTTCCTGTCTCCTGTAGCGTGAGTGGTAGGTGTTTAATTCATGACAGCGGTTGTTCGCCTGATAGTAAGCAGTATGAGTACCGAGTCTTGTTGCAGTCGGTCCTCTACTTTTGGAGGAGGTGCAGGAAGATACCTCGCATGGTTTTGCAGTAATTCAAGAGTTTCGTAATTTACGACTTCGTTTCTCCTGTAGCGTGAGTGGTAGGTATTTAATTCATGACAGCGGTTGTTCGCCTTATAGTAAGCAGTATGTGTACCGAGTTTGGTTGCAGTCGGTCCACTACTGGAGGAGGAGGTGCAGGAAAATGGCTCGCATGATTTTGCAGTAATTCAAGAATATCGTAGTTTACGAATTCGTGTCTCCTGTAGCGTTAGTGGTAGGTATTTAATTCATGACAGCGGTTGTTCGCCTGATAGTAATCAGTATGTGTACCGAGTTCGGTGGCATTCGGTCGACTACTTTAGGCGGAGGTGCAGGAAGATGGCTTGCATGCGTTTGCAGTAATTCAAGAATATCGTAGTTTACGACTTCGTGTCTCCTGTAGCGTGAGTGGTAGGTGTTTAATTCATGACAGCGGTTGTTCGCCTGATAGAAAGCAGTATGAGTACCGAGTTTGGTTGCAGTCGGTCCTCTACTTTTGGAGGAGGTGCAGGAAGATGGCTCGCATGGTTTTGCAGTAATTCAAGAATATCGTAGTTTACGACTTCGTGTCTCCTGTAGCGTGAGTGGTAGGTGTTTAATTCATGACAGCGTTGTTCGCCTGATAGTAAGCAGTATGTGTACCGAGTTTGGTTGCAGTCGGTCCACTACTTTAGGAGGAGGTGCAGGAAGATGGTTCGCATGGTTTTGCAGTAATTCAAGAATATCGTAGATTAAGACTTCGTGTCTCCTGTAGCGTGAGTGGTCGGTGTTTAATTCATGACAGCGGTTGTGCGCCTGATAGCATGCAGTATGTGTACCGAGTTTGGTTGCAATCGGTCCACTATTTTAGGAGGAGGTGCAGGAAGATGGCTCGAATGATTTTGCAGTAATTCAAGAATATCGTAGTTTACGAATTCGTGCCTCCTGTAGCGTGAGTGGTAGGTGTTTAATTCATGACAGCGGTTGTTCGCCTGATAGTAGGCAGTGTGTGTACAGAGTTTGGTTGCAGTCGGTCAACTACTTTAGGAGGAAGTGCAGGAAGATGGCGCGCATGGTTTTGCAGTAATTCAAGAATATAGTAGTTTACGACTTCGTGTCTCCTGTAGCGTAAGTGGAAGGTGTTTAATCCATGACAGCGGTTGTTCGCCTGATAGTGAGCAGTATGTGAACCGAGTTTGGTTGCAGTCGGTCCACTACTGGAGGAGGAGGTGCAGGAAAATGGCTCGCATGGTTTTGGAGTAATTCAAGAATATCGTAGTTTACGACTTCGTGTCTCCTGTAGCGTGAGTGATAGGTGTTTAATTCATGACAGCGGTTGTTCGATTGATAGTAAGCAGTATGTGTACCGAGTTTGGTTGCAGTCGGTCCACTACTTTTGGAGGAGGTGCAGGAAGATGGCTCGCATGATTTTGCAGTAATTCAAGAATATCGTAGTTTACGACTTGGAGTCTCCTGTTGCGTGAGTGGTAGGTGTTTAATTCATGACAGCGGTTGTTCGCCTGATAGTAAGCAATATGAGTACCGAGATTGGTTGCAGTCGGTCCTCTACTTTAGGAGGAGGTGCAGTAACATGCCTCGCATTGTTTTGCAAGAATATCGTAGTTAACGACTTCGTGTCGCCTGTAGCGTGAGTATTAAGAGTTTAATTCATGACAGCGGTTGTTCGCCTGATAGTAAGCAGTATGAGTACCGAGTTTGCCTGCAGTCGGTCTTCTACTTTAGGAGGAGGTGCAGGAAGATGGCCCCCCATGGTTTTGCAGTAATTCAAGAATATCCTAGTTTACGACATCGTGTCTTCTGTAGCGTGAGTGGAAGGTGTTTAATTCATGACAGCGGTTGTTCGCCTGATAGTAAGCAGTATGTGTACCGAGTTTGGTTGCAGTCGGTCCACTACTTTAGGAGGAAGTGCAGGAAGATGGCTCGCATGGTTTTGCAGTAATTCAAGAATATCGTAGTTTACGACTTCGAGTCTCCTGTAGCGTGAGTGGTAGGTGTTTAATTCATGACAGCGGTTGTTCGCCTGATAGTAAGCAGTATGAGTACCGAGATTGGTTGCAGTCGGTCCTCTACTTTATGAGGAGGTGCAGGAAGATGGCTCGCATTGTTTTTTAGAAATTCAAGAATATCGTAGTTTACGACGTCGTGTCTCCTGTAGCGTGAGTGGTAGTTGTTTAATTCATGACAGCGGTTGTTCGCCTGATAGTAAGCAGTATGTGTACCGAGTTTGGTTGCAGTCGGTCCACTACTGGAGGAGGAGGTGCAGGAAAATGGCTCGCATGGTTTTGCAGTAATTCAAGAATATCGTAGTTTACGACTTCGTGTCTCCTGTAGCGTGAGTGGTAGGTGTTTAATTCATGACAGCGGTTGTTCGCCTGATAGTAAGCAGTATGTGTACCGAGTTTGGTTGCAGTCGGTCCACTACTTTAGGAGGAGGTGCAGGAAGATGGCTCGCATGGTTTTGCAGTAACTTCAAGAATATCGTAGATTAAGACTTCTTGTCTCCTGTAGCGTGAGTGGTAGGTGTTTAGTTCATGACAGCGGTTGTTCGCCTGATAGTAAGCAGTATGTGTACCGTGTTCGGTTGCAGTCGGTCCACTACTTTAGGAGGAGGTGCAGGAAGATGGCTCGCATGGTTTTGCAGTAATTCAAGAATATCGTAGTTTACGACTTCGAGTCTCCTGTAGCGTGAGTGGTAGGTGTTTAATTCATGACAGCGGTTGTTCGCCTGATAGTAAGCAGTATGAGTACCGAGATTGGTTGCAGTCGGTCCTCTACTTTATGAGGAGGTGCAGGAAGATGGCTCGCATTGTTTTTTAGAAATTCAAGAATATCGTAGTTTACGACGTCGTGTCTCCTGTAGCGTGAGTGGTAGTTGTTTAATTCATGACAGCGGTTGTTCGCCTGATAGTAAGCAGTATGTGTACCGAGTTTGGTTGCAGTCGGTCCACTACTGGAGGAGGAGGTGCAGGAAAATGGCTCGCATGGTTTTGCAGTAATTCAAGAATATCGTAGTTTACGACTTCGTGTCTCCTGTAGCGTGAGTGGTAGGTGTTTAATTCATGACAGCGGTTGTTCGCCTGATAGTAAGCAGTATGTGTACCGAGTTTGGTTGCAGTCGGTCCACTACTTTAGGAGGTGGTGCAGGAAGATGGCTCGCATGGTTTTGCAGTAATTCAAGAATATCGTAGATTAAGACTTCTTGTCTCCTGTAGCGTGAGTGGTAGGTGTTTAGTTCATGACAGCGGTTGTTCGCCTGATAGTAAGCAGTATGTGTACCGTGTTCGGTTGCAGTCGGTCCACTACTTTAGGAGGAGGTGCAGGAAGATGGCTCGCATGGTTTTGCAGTAATTCAAGAATATCGTAGTTTACGACTTCGTGTCTCCTGTAGCGTGAGTGGTAGGTGTTTAATTCATGACAGCGGTTGTTCGCCCTATAGTAATCAGTATGTGTACCGAGTTCGGTTGCAGTCGGTCGACTACTTTAGGAGGAGGTGCAGGAAGATTGCTTGCATGCGTTTGCAGTAATTCAAGAATATCGTAGTTTACGACTTCGTGTCTCCTGTAGCGTGAGTGGTGGGTGTTTAATTCATGACAGCGGTTGTTCGCCTGATAGTAAGCAGTATGTGTACCGAGTTAGGTTGCAGTCGGCCCACCATTGGAGGAGGAGGTGCAGGAAGATGGCTCGCATGGTTTTGCAGTAATTCAATAATATCGTAGTTTACGACTTCGTGTCTTTTGTAGCGTGAGTGGTAGGTGTTTAATTCATGACAGCGGTTGTTCGCCTGATAGTAAGCAGTATGAGTACCGAGATTGGTTGCAGTCGGTCCTCTACTTTAGGAGGAGGTGCAGTAAGATGCCTCGCATGGTTTTGCAAGAATATCGTAGTTAACGACTTCCTGTCGCCTGTAGCGTAAGTATTAAGAGTTTAATTCATGACAGCGGTTTCGCCTGATAGTAAGCAGTATGTGTACCGAGTTTGGTTGCAGTCGGTCCACTACTTTAGGAGGAGGTGCAGGAAGATTGCTAGCATGCTTTTGCAGTAATTCAAGAATATCGTAGTTTACGACGTCGTGTCTCCTGTAGCGTGAGTGGTAGGTGTTTAATTCATGACAGCGGTTGTTCGCCTGATAGTAAGCAGTACGAGTACCGAGTTTGCTTGCAGTCGGTCCTCAACTTTAGTAGGAGGTGCAGGAAGATGGCTCCCATGGTTTTGCAGTAATTCAAGAATATCCTAGTTTACGACATCGTGTCTTCTGTAGCGTGAGTGGAAGGTGTTTAATTCATGACAGCGGTTGTTCGCCTGATAGTAAGCAGTATGTGTACCGAGATTGGTTGCAGTCGGTCCTCTACTTTAGGAGGAGGTGCAGGAAGATGGCTCGCATGGTTTTTTAGAAATTCAAGAATATCGTAGTTTACGACGTCGTGTCTCCTGTAGCGTGAGTGGTAGTTGTTTAATTCATGACAGCGGTTGTTCGCCTGATAGTAAGCAGTATGTGTACCGAGTTTGGTTGCAGTCGGTCCACTACTGGAGGAGGAGGTGCAGGAAAATGGCTCGCATGGTTTAGCAGTAATTCAAGAATATCGTAGTTTACGACTTCGTGTCTCCTGTAGCGTGAGTGGTAGGTGTTTAATTCATGACAGCTGTTGTTCGCCTGATAGTAAACAGTATGTGTACCGAGTTTGGTTGCAGTCGGTCCACTACTGTAGGAGGAGGTGCAGGAAGATGGCTCGCATGGTTTTGACGTAATTCAAGAATATCGTAGATTAAGACTTCTTGTCTCCTGCAGCGTGAGTGGTAGGTGTTTAATTCATGACAGCGGTAGTTCGCCTGATAGTAATCAGTATGTGTACCGAGTTTGGTTGCAGTCGGCCCACCATTGGAGGAGGAGGTGCAGGAAGATGGCTCGCATGGTTTTGCAGTAATTCAATAATATCGTAGTTTACGACTTCCTGTCTCCTGTAGCGTGAGTGGTAGGTGTTTAATTCATGACAGCGGTTGTTCGCCTGATAGTAAGCAGTATGAGTACCGAGTCTTGTTGCAGTCGGTCCTCTACTTTTGGAGGAGGTGCAGGAAGATACCTCGCATGGTTTTGCAGTAATTCAAGAGTTTCGTAATTTACGACTTCGTGTCTCCTGTAGCGTGAGTGGTAGGTGTTTAATTCATGACAGCGGTTGTTCGCCTTATAGTAAGCAGTATGTGTACCGAGTTTGGTTGCAGTCGGTCCACTACTGGAGGAGGAGGTGCAGGAAAATGGCTCGCATGATTTTGCAGTAATTCAAGAATATCGTAGTTTACGAATTCGTGTCTCCTGTAGCGTTAGTGGTAGGTATTTAATTCATGACAGCGGTTGTTCGCCTGATAGTAATCAGTATGTGTACCGAGTTCGGTGGCATTCGGTCGACTACTTTAGGCGGAGGTGCAGGAAGATGGCTTGCATGCGTTTGCAGTAATTCAAGAATATCGTAGTTTACGACTTCGTGTCTCCTGTAGCGTGAGTGGTAGGTGTTTAATTCATGACAGCGGTTGTTCGCCTGATAGAAAGCAGTATGAGTACCGAGTTTGGTTGCAGTCGGTCCTCTACTTTTGGAGGAGGTGCAGGAAGATGGCTCGCATGGTTTTGCAGTAATTCAAGAATATCGTAGTTTACGACTTCGTGTCTCCTGTAGCGTGAGTGGTAGGTGTTTAATTCATGACAGCGTTGTTCGCCTGATAGTAAGCAGTATGTGTACCGAGTTTGGTTGCAGTCGGTCCACTACTTTAGGAGGAGGTGCAGGAAGATGGTTCGCATGGTTTTGCAGTAATTCAAGAATATCGTAGATTAAGACTTCTTGTCTCCTGTAGCGTGAGTGGTAGGTGTTTAATTCATGACAGCGGTTGTTCGCCTGATAGTAAGCAGTATGTGTACCGAGTTTGGTTGCAGTCGGTCCACTACTTTAGGAGGAGGAGCAGGAAAATGGCTCGCATGATTTTGCAGTAATTCAAGAATATCGTAGTTTACGAATTCGTGTCTCCTGTAGCGTTAGTGGTAGGTGTTTAATTCATGACAGCGGTTGTTCGCCTGATGGTAATCAGTATGTGTACCGAGTTCGGTGGCATTCGGTCGACCACTTTAGGCGGAGGTGCAGATAGATGGCTTTCATGCGTTTGCAGTAATTCAAGAATATCGTAGTTTACGACTTCGTGTCTCCTGTAGCGTGAGTGGTAGGTGTTTAATTCATGACAGCGGTTGTTCGCCTGATTGTAAGCAGTATGTGTACCGAGTTTGGTTGCAGTCGGCCCACTATTGGAGGAGGAGGTGCAGGAAGATGGCTCGCATCGTTTTGCAGTAATTCAAGAATATCGTAGATTAAGACTTCGTGTCTCCTGTAGCGTGAGTGGTAAGTGTTTAATTTATGACAGCGGTTGTTCGCCTGATAGTAAGCAGTGTGTGTACCGAGTTTGGTTGCAATCGGTCCACCACTTTAGGCGGAGGTGCAGGACGATGGCTTGAATGCGTTTCCAGTAATTCAAGAATATCGTAGTTTACGAATTCGTGTCTCCTGTAGCGTGAGTGGTAGGTGTTTAATTCATGACAGCGGTTGTTCACCTGATAGTAAGCAGTATGTGTACCGAGTTCGGTTGCAGTCGGTGCACTACTTTAGGAGGAGGTGCAGGAAGATGGCTCCCATGGTTTTGCAGTAATTCAAGAATATCGTAGATTAAGACTTCGTGTCTCCTGTAGCGTGAGTGGTAAGTGTTTAATTTATGACAGCGGTTGTTCGCCTGATAGTAAGCAGTGTGTGTACCGAGTTTGGTTGCAATCGGTCCACCACTTTAGGCGGAGGTGCAGGACGATGGCTTGAATGCGTTTCCAGTAATTCAAGAATATCGTAGTTTACGAATTCGTGTCTCCTGTAGCGTGAGTGGTAGGTGTTTAACTCATAACAGCGGTTGTTCGCCTGATGGTAAGCATTATGTGTACCGAGTTTGGTTGCAGTCGGTCCACTACTATAGGAGGAGGTGCAGGTAGATGGTTCGCAGATTTTTGCAGTAATTCAAGAATGTTGTAGTTTACGACTTCGTGTCTCCTGAAGCGTGAGTGGTAGGTGTTTAATTCTTGACAGCGGTTGTTCGCCTGATAGTAAGCAGTATGTGTACCGAGTTTGGTTGCAGTCGGTCCACTACTTTAGAAGGAGGTGATGGAAGATTGCTCGCATGGTTTTGCAATAATTGAAGAATATCGTAGTTTACGACTTCGTATCTCCTGGAGCGTGAGTGGTAGGTGTTTAATTCATGAAAGCGGTTGTTCGCCTGATAGTAAGCAGTATGTGTACCGAGTTTGGTTGCAGTCGGTCCACTACTTTAGGAGGAGGTGCAGGAAGATGGCTCGCATGGTTTTGCAGTAATTCAAGAATATTGTAGTTTACGACTTCGTGTCTCCTGTGGCGTGAGTGGTAGGTGTTTAATTCATGACAGCGAATATTCGCCTGATAGTAAGTAGTATGTGTACCTAGTTTGGGTGCAGTAGGTCCAATACTTTAGGAGGAGGTGCAGGAAGATGGCTTGCATGGTTTTGCAGTAATTCAAGAATATCGTAGATTAAGACTTCGTGTCTCCTGTAGCGTGAGTGGTAGGTGTTTAATTCATGACAGCGGTTGTTCGCCTGATAGTAAGCAGTATTTGTACCGCGTTCGGTTGCAGTCGGTCCCCTACTTTAGGAGGAGGTGCAGGAAGATGGCTCGCATGGTTTTGCAGTAATTCAAGAATATCGTAGTTTACGACTTCGTGTATCCTGTAGCGTGAGTGGTAGGTGTTTAATTCATGACAGCGGTTGTTCGCCTGATAGTAAGCAGTATGTGTAGCGGCTTTGGTTGCAGTCGGTGCACTACTTTACGAGGAGGTGCAGGAAGATGGCTCCCATGGTTTTGCAGTAATTCAAGAATATCGTAGATTAAGACTTCGTGTCTCCTGTAGCGTGAGTGGTAGGTGTTTAATTCATGACAGCGGTTGTTCGCCTGATAGTAAGCAGTATGTGTACCGAGTTTGGTTGCAGTCGGCCCACTATTGGAGGTGGAGGTGCAGGAAGATGGCTCGCATGGTTTTGCAGTAATTCAAGAATATCGTAGATTAAGACTTCGTGTCTCCTGTAGCGTGAGTGGTAGGTGTTTAATTCATGACAGCGGTTGTTCGACTGATAGAATGCAGTATGTGTACCGAGTTTGGTTGCAATCGGTCCACTACTTTAGGAGGAGGTGCAGGAAGATGGCTCGCATGATTTTGCAGTAATTCAAGAATATCGTAGTTTACGAATTCGTGTCTCCTGTAGCGTGAGTGGTAGGTGTTTAACTCATGACAGTGGTTATTCGCCTGATAGTAAGCATTATGTGTACCGAGTTTGGTTGCAGTCGGTCCACTACTATAGGAGGAGGTGCAGGTAGATGGCTCGCAGATTTTTGCAGTAATTCAAGAATGTTGTAGTTTACGACTTCGTGTCTCCTGAAGCGTGTGTGGTAGGTGTTTAATTCTTGACAGCGGTTGTTCGCCTGATAGTAAGCAGTATGTGTACCGCGTTTGGTTGCAGTCGGTCCACTACTGGAGGAGGAGGTGCAGGAAAATGGCTCGCATGGTTTTGCAGTAATTCAAGAATATCGTAGTGTACCACTTCGTGTATCCTGTAGCGTGGGTGGTAGGTGTTTAATTCATGACAGCGGTTGTTCGCCTGATAGTAAGCAGTATGTGTAGCGGCTTTGGTTGCAGTCGGTGCACTACTTTACGAGGAGGTGCAGGAAGATGGCTCCCATGGTTTTGCAGTAATTCAAGAATATCGTAGATTAAGACTTCGTGTCTCTTGTAGCGTGAGTGGTAGGTGTTTAATTCATGACAGCGGTTGTTCGCCTGATAGTAAGCAGTATGTGTACCGAGTTTGGTTGCAATCGGTCCACTACTTTAGGAGGAGGTGCAGGAAGATGGCTCGCATGATTTTGCTGTAATTCAAGAATATCGTAGTTTACGAATTCGTGTCTCCTGTAGCGTGAGTGGTAGGTGTTTAATTCATGACAGCGGTTCTTCGCCTGATAGTAAGCAGTATGTGTACCGAGTTCGGTTGTAGACGGTCTACTACTTTAGGAGGAGGTGCAGGAAGATGGCTCGCATGGTTTTGCAGTAATTCAAGAATATAGTAGTTTACGACTTCGTGTCTCCTGTAGCGTGAGTGGTAGGTGTTTAATACATGACGGCGGTTGTTCGCCTGATAGTAAGCAGTATGTGTACCGCGTTTGGTTGCAGTCGGTCCACTACTGGAGGAGGAGTTGCAGGAAAATGGCTCGCATGGTTTTGCAGTAATTCAAGAATATCGTAGTTTACGACTTCGTGTCTCCTGTAGCGTGAGTGGTAGGTATTTAATTCATGACAGCGGTTATTCGCCTGATAGTAAGCAGTATGTGTACCGAGTTTGGTTGTAGTCGGTCCACTACTTTAGGAGGAGGTGATGGAAGATTGCTCGCATGGTTTTGCATTAATTCAAGAATATCGTAGTTTACGACTTCGTGTCTCCTGGAGCGTGAGTGGTAGGTGTTTAATTCATAACAGCGGTTGTTCGCCTGATAGTAATCAGTATGTGTACCGAGTTTGGTTGCAGTCGGTCCACTACTTTAGGAGGAGGTGCAGGAAGATGGCTCGCATGATTTTGCAGTAATTCAAGAATATCGTAGTTTACGACTTCGTGTCTCCTTTAGCATGAGTGGTAGGTGTTTAATTCATGACAGCGGTTGTTCGCCTGATAGTAAGCAGTATGTGTACCGAGTTTGGTTGCAATCGGTCCACTACTTTAGGAGGAGGTGCAGGAAGATGGCTCGCATGATTTTGCAGTAATTCAAGATTATCGTAGTTAACGAATTCGTGTCTCCTGTAGCGTGAGTGGTAGGTGTTTAATTCATGACAGCGGTTGTTCGCCTGATAGTAAGCAGTATGTGTAGCGACTTTGGTTGCAGTCGGTGCACTACTTTACGAGGAGGTGCAGGAAGATGGCTCGCATGGTTTTGCAGTAATTCAAGAATATCGTAGATTAAGACTTCGTGTCTCCTGTAGCGTGAGTTGTAGGTGTTTAATTGATGACAGCGGTTGTTCGCCTGATAGTAAGCAGTATGTGTACCGAGTTTGGGTGCAATCGGTCTATTACTTTAGGAGGAGGTGCAGGAAGATGGCTCGCATGATTTTGCAGTAATTCAAGAATATCGTAGTTTACGACTTCGTGTCTCCTGTAGCGTGAGTGGTAGGTGTTTAAGTCATGACAGCGGTTGTTCGCCTGATAGTAAGCAGTATGTGTAGCGACTTTGGTTGCAGTCGGTGCACTACTTTACGAGGAGGTGCAGGAAGATGGCTGACATGTTTTTGCAGTAATTCAAGAATATCGTAGATTAAGACTTCGTGTCTCCTGTAGCGCGAGTGGTAGGTGTTTAATTCATGACAGCGGTTGTTCGCTCGATAGTAAGCAGTATGTGTACCGAGTTCTGTTGCAATCGGTCCACTACTTTAGGACGAGGTGCAGGAAGACGGCTCGAATGATTTTGCAGTAATAAAAGAATATCGTAGTTAACGAATTCGTGTCTCCTGTAGCGTGAGTGGTATGTGTTTAATCTTTGACAGCGGTTGTTCGCCTGATAGTATGCAGTATGTGTACCGAGTTCGGTTGCAGTCGGTCCACTACTTTAGGACGAGGTGCAGATAGATGGCTCGCAGGGTTTTGCAGTAATTCAAGAATGTTGTAGTTTACGACTTCGTGTCTCCTGTAGCGTGAGTGGTAGGTGTTTAATTCATGACAGCGGTTGTTCGCCTGATAGTAAGCAGTATGTGTACCGAGTTTGGTTGCAGTCGGTCCACTACTTTAGGAGGAGGTGATGGAAGATTGCACGCATGGTTTTGCATTAATTCAAGAATATCGTAGTTTACGACTTCGTGTCTCCTGGAGCGTGAGTGGTTTGTGTTTAATTCATGACAGCGAATATTCGCCTGATAGTAAGTAGTATGTGTACCTAGTTTGGGTGCAGTAGGTCCAATTCTTTAGGAGGAGGTGCAGGAAGATGGCTTTCATGGTTTTGCAGCAATTAAAGCATATCGTAGTTTACGAATTCATGTCTCCTGTAGCGTGAGTGGAAGGTGTTTAATTCATGACAGCGGTTGTTCGCCTGATAGTAAGCAGTATGAGTACCGAGTTTGGTTGCAGTCGGTCCTTTACTTTAGGAGGAGATGCAGGAAGATGATTCGCATGGTTTTTTAGTAATTCAAGTATATCGTAGTTTACGACGTCGTGTCTCCTGTAGCGTGAGTGGTAAGTGTTTAATTCATGACAGCGGTTGTTCGCCTGATAGTAAGCAGTATGTGTACCGAGTTTGGTTGCAGTCGGTCCACTACTTTAGGAGGAGGTGCAGGAAGATGCCCCGCATGGTTTTGCAGTAATTCAAGAATATCGTAGTTTACGACTTCGTGTCACCTGTAGCGTGAGTGGTAGGTGTGTAATTCATGACAGCGGTTGTTCGCCTGATAGTAAGCAGTATGTGTACCGAGTTTGGTTGCAGTCGTTCCACTACTTTAGGAGGAGGTGCAGGAAGATGCCCCTCATGGTTTTGAAGTAATTCAAGAATATCGTGGTTTACGACTTCGTGTCTCCTGTAGCGTGAGTGGTAGGTGTTTAATTCATGACAGCGGTTGTTCGCCTGATAGTAAGAAGTATGTGTACCGAGTTTCATTGCACTCGTTCGACTACTTTACGAGGAGGTGCAGGAAGATGGCTTGCATGCGTTTGTAGTAATTCAAGGATATCGTAGTTTACGACTTCGTGTCTCCTGTAGCGTGAGTGGTAGGTGTTTAATTCATGACAGCAGTTGTTCGCCTGATAGTAAGCAGTATGTGTACCGAGTTTGGTTGCAGTCGGCCCACTATTGGAGGAGGAGGTGCAGGAAGATGGCTCGCATGATTTTGCAGTAATTCAAGGATATCGTAGTTTACGACTCCGTGTGTCCTGTAGCGTGAGAGGTAGGTGTTTATGTCATGACAGCGGTTGTTCGCCTGATAGTAAGCTGTATGTGTACCGAGTTCGGTTGGAGTCGGTCCATTACTTTAGGAGGAGGTGCAGGAAGATTGCTCGCATGGTTTTGCTGTAATTCAAGAATATCGTAGTTTACGACTTCGTGTCACCTGTAGCGTGAGTGGTAGGTGTTTAATTCATGACAGCGGTTGTTCGCCTGATAGTAAGCAGCATGTGTACCGAGTTTGGTTGCAGTCGGTCCAATACTTTAGGAGGAGGTGAAGATAGATGGCTCGCAGTGTTTTGCAGTAATTCAAGAATGTTGTAGTTTACGACTTCGTGTCTCCTGTAGCGTGAGTGGTAGGTGTTTAATTCATGACCGCTGTTGTTAGGCTGATAGTAAGCAGTATGTGTACCGAGTTTGGTTGCAGTCGGTCCACTACTTTAGGAGGAAGTGATGGATGATTGCTCGCAAGGTTTTGCATTAATTCAAGAATATCGTAGTTTATGACTTCGTGTCTCCTGTAGCGTGAGTGGTAGGTGTTTAATTCATGACAGCGAATATTCGCCTAATAGTAAGTAGTATGTGTACCTAGTTTGGGTGCAGTAGGTCCAATACTTTAGGAGGAGGTGCAGGAAGATGGCTTGCATGGTTTTGCAGTAATTCAAGCATATCGTAGTTTACGAATTCGTGTCTCCTGTAGCGTGAGTGGTAGGTGTTTAATTCATGAGAGCGGGTGTTCGCCTGATAGTAAGAAGTATGTGTACCGAGTTTCGTTGCAGTCGTTCGACTACTTTAGGAGGAGGTGCAGGAAGATGTCTTGCATGCGTTTGCAGTAATTCAAGGATATCGTAGTTTACGACTTTGTGTCTCCTGTATCGTGAGTGGTAGGTGTTTAATTCATGACAGCGGTTGTTCGCCTGATAGTAAGCAGTATGTGTGCCGAGTTTGGTTGCAGTCGGCCCACTATTGGAGGAGGAGGTGCAAAAAGATGGCTCGCATGATTTTCCAGTAAATCAAGAATATCGTAGTTTACGACTTCGTGTCTCCTGTAGCGTGAGTGGTAGGTGTTTAATTCATGACAGCTGTTGTTCGCCTGATTGTAAGCAGTATATGTACCGAGTTTGGTTGCAATCGGGCCACTACTTTAGGAGTAGGTGATGGAAGATTGCTCGCATGGTTTTGCATTAATTCAAGAATATCGTAGTTTACGACTTCGTGTCTCCTGGAGCGTGAGTGGTAGGTGTTTAATTCATGACAGCGAATATTCGCCTGATAGTAAGTAGTATGTGTACCTAGTTTGGGTGCAGTAGGTCCAATACTTTAGGAGGAGGTGCAGGAAGATGGCTTGCATGGTTTTGCACTAATTCAAGCAAATCGTAGTTTACGAATTCGTGTCTCCTGTAGCGTGAGTGGTAGGTGTTTAATTCATGACGGCGGTTGTTCGCCTGATAGTAAGCAGTATGTGTACCGAGTTTGGTTGCAGTCGGTCCACTACTGAAGGAGGAGGTGCAGGAAAATGGCTCGCAAGATTTTGCAGTAATTCAAGATTATCGTAGTTTACGATTTCATGTCTCCTGTAGCGTGAGTGGTAGGTGTTTAATTCATGACAGCGGTTGTTCGCCTGATAGTTTGCAGTATGTGTAGCGATTTTGGTTGCAGTCGGTGCACTACTTTACGAGGAGGTGCAGGAAGATGGCTCGCATGGTTTTGCAGTAATTCAAGAATATCGTAGATTAAGACATCGTGTCTCCTGTAGCGTGAGTGGTAGGTGTTTATTTCATGACAGCGGTGGTTCGCATGATAGATATCAGTATGTGTACCGAGTTTGGTTGCAGTCGTTCCTCTACTTTAGGAGGAGGTGCAGGAAGATTGCTTGCATGGTTTTGCAGTAATTCAAGAAGATCGTAGATTAAGACTTCGTGTCTCCTGTAGCGTGAGTGGTAGGTGTGTATTTCATGACAGCGGTTGTTCGCCTGATAGTAAGCAGTATGTGTACCGAATTTGGTTGCAGTCGGTCCTCTACTTTAGGAGGAGGTGCAGGAAGATGGCCCGCATGGTTTTGCAGTAATTCAAGAATATCATGGTTTACGACTTCGTGTCTCCTGGAGCGTGAGTGGTATGTGTTTAATTCATGACAGCGAATATTCGCCTGATAGTAAGTAGTATGTGTACCTAGTTTGGGTGCAGTAGGTCCAATACTTTAGGAGGAGGTGCAGGAAGATGGCTTGCATGGTTTTGCACTAATTCAAGCAAATCGTAGTTTACGAATTCGTGTCTCCTGTAGCGTGCGTGGTAGGTGTTTAATTCATGACAGCGGTTGTTCGCCTGATAGTAAGCAGTATGTGTACCGAGTTCGGTTGCAGTCGATCCCATACTTTAGGAGGAGGTGCAGGAAGATGCCTCGCATGATTTTGCAGTAATTCAAGAATATCGTAGTTTACGACTTCGTGTCTCCTGTAGCGTGAGTGGTAGGTGTGTATTTCATGACAGCGGTTGTTCGCCTGATAGTAAGCAGTATGTGTACCGAGTTTGTTTGCAGTCGTTCCTCTACTTTAGGAGGAGGTGCAGGAAGATGGCTCGCATGGTTTTGCAGTAATTCAAGAATATCGTAGATTAAGACTTCGTGTCTCCTGTAGCGTGAGTGGTAGGTGTGTATTTCATGACAGCGGTTGTTCGCCTGATAGTATGCAGTATGTGTACCGAATTTGGTTGCAGTCGGTCCTCTACTTTAGGAGGAGGTGCAGGAAGATGGCCCGCATGGTATTGCAGTAATTCAAGAATATCATGGTTTACGACTTCGTGTCTCCTGTAGCGTGAGTGGTAGGTGTTTAATTCATGACAGCGGTTGTTCGCCTAATATTAAGCTGTATGTGTACCGAGTTCGGTTGCAGTCGGTCCACTACTTTAGGAGGAGGTGCAGGAAGATGGCTCGCATGGTTTTGCAGTAATTCAAGTATATCGTAGTTTACGATTTCGTGTCTCCTGTAGCGTGAGTGGTAGGTGTTTAATTCATGACAGCGGTTGTTCGCCTTATAGTAAGCAGTATGTGTAGCGACTTTGGTTGCAGTCGGTGCACTACTTTACGAGGAGGTGCAGGAAGATGGCTCGCATGGTTTTGCAGTAATTCAAGAATATCGTAGATTAAGACTTCGTGTCTCCTGTAGCGTGAGTGGTAGGTGTTTAATTCATGACAGCGGTTGTTCGCCTGATAGTAAGCAGTATGTGTACCGAGTTTGGTTGCAATCGGTCCACTACTTTAGGACGAGGTGCAGGAAGACGGCTCGCATGATTTTGCAGTAATAAAAGAATATCGTAGTTAACGAATTCGTGTCTCCTGTAGCGTGAGTGGTAGGTGTTTAATCTTTGACAGCGGTTGTTCGCCTGATAGTAAGCAGTATGTGTACCGAGTTCGGTTGCAGTCGGTCCACTACTTTAGGAGGAGGTGCAGGAAGATAGCTCGCATGGTTTTGCAGTAATTCAAGAATATCGTAGTTTACGACTTCGTGTCTCGTGTAGCGTGAGTGGTAGGTGTTTAATTCATGACAGCGGTTGTTCGTCTGATAGTATGCAGTATGTGTACCGAGTTTGGTTGCAGTCGGTCCACTACTTTAGGAGGAGGTGCAGGAAGATGGCTCGCATGCTTTTGCAGTAATTCCAGAATGTCGTAGTTTACGACATCGTGTCTCCTGTAGCATGAGTGGTAGGTGTTTAATTCATGACAGCGGTTGTTCGCCTGATAGTAAGCAGTATGTGTACCGAGTTTGGTGTCAATCGGTCCACTACTTTAGGAGGAGGTGCAGGAAGACGGCTCGCATGAATTTGCAGTAATAAAAGAATATCGTAGTGTAAGAATTCGTGTCTCCTGTAGCGTGAGTGGTAGGTGTTTAATCCATGAGAGCGGTTTTTCGCCTGATAGTAAGCAGTATGTGTACCGAGTTTGGTTGCAGTCGGTCCACTACTTTAGGAGGAGGTGCAGGAAGATGGCTCGAATGGTTTTGCAGTAATTCAAGAATATCATAGTTTACGACTTCGTGTCTCCTGTAGCGTGAGTGGTAATTGTTTAATTCATGACAGCGGTTGTTCGCCTGATAGTAAAAAGTATGTGTACCGAGTTTGGTTGCAGTCGGTCCACTACTTTAGGAGGAGGTGCAGGAAGATTGCTCGCATGGTTTTGCAGTAATTCAAAAATATCGTAGTTTACGACTTCGTGTCTCCTGTAGCGTGAGTGGTAGGTGTTTAATTCAAGACAGCGGTTGTTCGCCTGATAGTAACAGTATGTGTACCGAGTTTGGTTGCAGTCGGTTTACTACTTTAGGAGGTGATGGAAGATTGCTCGCATTGTTTAGCAATAATTCAAGAATATCGTAGTTTACGACTTCGTGTCTCCTGGAGCGTGAGTGGTAGGTGTTTAATTTATGACAGCGGGTGTTCGCCTGATAGTAAGTAGTATGTGTACCGAGATTGGTTGCAGTCGGCCCACTACTTTAGGAGGAGGTGCAGGAAGATGACTCGCATGCTTTTGCAGTAATTCCAGAATATCGTAGTTTACGAATTCGTGTCTCCTGTAGCGTGAGTGGTAGGTGTTTAATTCATGACAGCGGTTGTTCGACTGATAGTAAGCAGTATGTGTACCGAGTTCGGTTACAGTCGGTCCACTACTTTAGGAGGAGGTGCAGGAAGATGGTTCGCATGGTTTTGCAGTAATTCAAGAATATCGTAGTTTACGACTTCGTGTCTCCTGTAGCGTGAGTGGTAGGTGTTTAATTCATGACAGCGGTTGTTCGCCTGATAGTAAGCAGTATGTGTAGCGACTTTGGTTTCAGTCGGTGCACTACTTTACGAGGAGGTGCAGGAAGATGGCTCGCATGGTTTTGCAGTAATAAAAGAATAACGTAGTTAACGAATTCGTGTCTCCTGTAGCGTGAGTGGTAGGTGTTTAATCTTTGACAGCGGTTGTTCGCCTGATAGTAAGCAGTATGTGTACCGAGTTCGGTTGCAGTCGGTCCACTACTTTAGGAGGAGGTGCAGGAAGATGGTTCGCATGGTTTTGCAGTAATTCAAGAATATCGTAGTTTACGACTTCGTGCCTTCTGTAGCGTGAGTGGTAGGTGTTTAATTCATGACAGCGGTTGTTCGCCTGATAGTAAGCAGTATGTGTTCCGAGTTTGGTTGCAGTCGGGCCACTACTTTAGGAGTAGGTGATGGAAGATTGCTCGCATGAATTTGCATTAATTCAAGAATATCGTAGTTTACGACTTCGTGTCTCCTGGAGCGTGAGTGGTAGGTGTTTAATTCATGACAGCGAGTATTCGCCTGATAGTAAGTAGTATGTGTACCTAGTTTGGGGTGCAGTAGGTCCAATACTTTAGCAGGAGGTGCAGGAAGATGGCTTGCATGGTTTTGCACTAATTCAAGCAAATCGTAGTTTACGAATTCGTGTCTCCTGTAGCGTGAGTGGTAGGTGTTTAAATCATGACAGCGGTTGTTCGCCTGATAGTAAGCAGTATGTGTACCGAGTTCGGTTGCAGTCGGTCCCCTACTTTAGGAGGAGGTGCAGGAAGATGGCTCGCATGATTTTGCAGTAATTCAAGAATATCGTAGTTTACGACTTCGTGTCTCCTGTAGCGTGAGTGGTAGGTGTGTATTTCATGACAGCGGTTGTTCGTCTGATAGTAAGCAGTATGTGTACCGAGTTTGTTTGCAGTCGTTCCTCTACTTTAGGAGGAGGTGCAGGAAGATGGCTCGCATGGTTTTGCAGTAATTCAAGAATATCGTAGATTAAGACTTCGTGTCTCTTGTAGCGTGAGTGGTAGGTGTGTATTTCATGACAGCGGTTGTTCGCCTGATAGTAAGCAGTATGTGTACCGAGTTTGGTTGCAGTCGGTCCTCTACTTTAGGAGGAGGTGCAGGGAGATGGCCCGCATGGTTTTGCAGTAATTCAAGAATATCATGGTTTACGACTTCGTGTCTCCTGTAGCGTGAGTGGTAGGTGTTTAATTCATGACAGCGGTTGTTCGCCTAATATTAAGCTGTATGTGTACCGAGTTCGGTTGCAGTCGGTCCACTACTTTAGGAGGAGGTGCAGGAAGATGGCTCGCATGGTTTTGCCGTAATTCAAGTATATCGTAGTTTACGATTTCGTGTCTCCTGTAGCGTGAGTGGTAGGTGTTTAATTCATGACAGCGGTTGTTCGCCTTATAGTAAGCAGTATGTGTAGCGACTTTGGTTGCAGTCGGTGCACTACTTTACGAGGAGGTGCAGGAAGATGGCTCGCATGGTTTTGCAGTAATTCAAGAATATCGTAGATTAAGACTTCGTGTCTCCTGTAGCGTGAGTGGCAGGTGTTTATTTCATGACAGAGGTTGTTCGCCTGATAGTAAGCAGTATGTGTACCGAGTTTGGTTGCAATCGGTCCACTACTTTAGGAGGAGGTGCAGGAAGACGGCTCGCATGATTTTGCAGTAATAAAAGAATATCGTAGTTAACGAATTCGTGTCTCCTGTAGCGTGAGTGGTAGGTGTTTAATCTTTGACAGCGGTTGTTCGCCTGATAGTAAGCAGTATGTGTACCGAGTTCGGTTGCAGTCGGTCCACTACTTTAGGAGGAGGTGCAGGAAGATGGCTCGCATGGTTTTGCAGTAATTCAAGAATATCTTAGTTTACGACTTCGTGTCTCCTGTAGCGTGAGTGGTAGGTGTTTAATTCATGACAGCGGTTGTTCGCCTGATAGTAAGCAGTATGTATAGCGACTTTGGTTGCAGTCGGTACACTACTTTACGAGGAGGTGCAGAAAGATCGCTCGCATGGTTTTGCAGTAATTCAAGAATATCGTAGATTAAGACTTCGTGTCTCCTGTAGCGTGAATGGAAGGTGTTTAATTCATGATAGCGGTTGTTCGCCTGATTGTAAGCAGTATGTGTACCGAGTTTGGTTGCAATCGGTCCACTACTTTAGGAGTAGGTGCAGGAAGACTGCTCGCATGATTTTGCAGTAATAAAAGAATAACGTAGTTAACGAATTCGTGTCTTCTGTAGCGTGAGTGGTAGGTGTTTAATCTCTGACAGCGGTTGTTCGCCTGGTAGTAAGCAGTATGTGTACCGAGTTTGGTTGCAGTCGGTCCACTACTTTAGGAGGAGGTGCAGGAAGATGGCTCGCATGGTTTTGCAGTAATTCAAGAATATCGTAGTTTACCATTTCGAGTCTCCTGTAGCGTGAGTGGTAGGTGTTTAATTCATGACAGCGGTTGTTCGTCTGATAGTATGCAGTATGTGTACCGAGTTTGGTTGCAGTCGGTCCACTACTTTAGGAGGAGGTGCAGGAAGATGGCTCGCATGCTTTTGCAGTAATTCCAGAATATCGTAGTTTACGACATCGTGTCTCCTGTAGCGTGAGTGGTAGGTGTTTAGTTCATGACAGCGGTTGTTCGACTGATAGTAAGCAGTATGTGTACCGAGTTCGGTTACAGTCGGTCCACTACTTTAGGAGGAGGTGCAGGAAGATGGTTCGCATGGTTTTGCAGTAATTCAAGAATATCGTAGTTTACGACTTCGTGTCTCCTGTAGCGTGAGTGGTAGGTGTTTAATTCATGACAGCGGTTGTTCGCCTGATAGTAAGCAGTATGTGTAGCGACTTTGGTTTCAGTCGGTGCACTACTTTACGAGGAGGTGCAGGAAGATGGCTCGCATGGTTTTGCAGTAATAAAAGAATAACGTAGTTAACGAATTCGTGTCTCCTGTAGCGTGAGTGGTAGGTGTTTAATCTTTGACAGCGGTTGTTCGCCTGATAGTAAGCAGTATGTGTACCGAGTTCGGTTGCAGTCGGTCCACTACTTTAGGAGGAGGTGCAGGAAGATGGTTCGCATGGTTTTGCAGTAATTCAAGAATATCGTAGTTTACGACTTCGTGCCTTCTGTAGCGTGAGTGGTAGGTGTTTAATTCATGACAGCGGTTGTTCGCCTGATAGTAAGCAGTATGTGTTCCGAGTTTGGTTGCAGTCGGGCCACTACTTTAGGAGTAGGTGATGGAAGATTGCTCGCATGATTTTGCATTAATTCAAGAATATCGTAGTTTACGACTTCGTGTCTCCTGGAGCGTGAGTGGTAGGTGTTTAAGTCATGACAGCGAGTATTCGCCTGATAGTAAGTAGTATGTGTACCTAGTTTGGGTGCAGTAGGTCCAATACTTTAGCAGGAGGTGCAGGAAGATGGCTTGCATGGTTTTGCACTAATTCAAGCAAATCGTAGTTTACGAATTCGTGTCTCCTGTAGCGTGAGTGGTAGGTGTTTAATTCATGACAGCGGTTGTTCGCCTGATAGTAAGCAGTATGTGTACCGAGTTCGGTTGCAGTCGGTCCCCTACTTTAGGAGGAGGTGCAGGAAGATGGCTCGCATGATTTTGCAGTAATTCAAGAATATCGTAGTTTACGACTTCGTGTCTCCTGTAGCGTGAGTGGTAGGTGTTTAATCTTTGACAGCGGTTGTTCGCCTGATAGTAAGCAGTATGTGTACCGAGTTCGGTTGCAGTCGGTCCACTACTTTAGGAGGAGGTGCAGGAAGATGGCTCGCATGGTTTTGCAGTAATTCAAGAATATCTTAGTTTACGACTTCGTGTCTCCTGTAGCGTGAGTGGTAGGTGTTTAATTCATGACAGCGGTTGTTCGCCTGATAGTAAGCAGTATGTATAGCGACTTTGGTTGCAGTCGGTACACTACTTTACGAGGAGGTGCAGAAAGATCGCTCGCATGGTTTTGCAGTAATTCAAGAATATCGTAGATTAAGACTTCGTGTCTCCTGTAGCGTGAATGGAAGGTGTTTAATTCATGATAGCGGTTGTTCGCCTGATTGTAAGCAGTATGTGTACCGAGTTTGGTTGCAATCGGTCCACTACTTTAGGAGTAGGTGCAGGAAGACTGCTCGCATGATTTTGCAGTAATAAAAGAATAACGTAGTTAACGAATTCGTGTCTTCTGTAGCGTGAGTGGTAGGTGTTTAATCTCTGACAGCGGTTGTTCGCCTGGTAGTAAGCAGTATGTGTACCGAGTTTGGTTGCAGTCGGTCCACTACTTTAGGAGGAGGTGCAGGAAGATGGCTCGCATGGTTTTGCAGTAATTCAAGAATATCGTAGTTTACCATTTCGAGTCTCCTGTAGCGTGAGTGGTAGGTGTTTAATTCATGACAGCGGTTGTTCGTCTGATAGTATGCAGTATGTGTACCGAGTTTGGTTGCAGTCGGTCCACTACTTTAGGAGGAGGTGCAGGAAGATGGCTCGCATGCTTTTGCAGTAATTCCAGAATATCGTAGTTTACGACATCGTGTCTCCTGTAGCGTGAGTGGTAGGTGTTTAGTTCATGACAGCGGTTGTTCGACTGATAGTAAGCAGTATGTGTACCGAGTTCGGTTACAGTCGGTCCACTACTTTAGGAGGAGGTGCAGGAAGATGGTTCGCATGGTTTTGCAGTAATTCAAGAATATCGTAGTTTACGACTTCGTGTCTCCTGTAGCGTGAGTGGTAGGTGTTTAATTCATGACAGCGGTTGTTCGCCTGATAGTAAGCAGTATGTGTAGCGACTTTGGTTTCAGTCGGTGCACTACTTTACGAGGAGGTGCAGGAAGATGGCTCGCATGGTTTTGCAGTAATAAAAGAATAACGTAGTTAACGAATTCGTGTCTCCTGTAGCGTGAGTGGTAGGTGTTTAAGTCATGACAGCGAGTATTCGCCTGATAGTAAGTAGTATGTGTACCTAGTTTGGGTGCAGTAGGTCCAATACTTTAGCAGGAGGTGCAGGAAGATGGCTTGCATGGTTTTGCACTAATTCAAGCAAATCGTAGTTTACGAATTCGTGTCTCCTGTAGCGTGAGTGGTAGGTGTTTAATTCATGACAGCGGTTGTTCGCCTGATAGTAAGCAGTATGTGTTCCGAGTTTGGTTGCAGTCGGGCCACTACTTTAGGAGTAGGTGATGGAAGATTGCTCGCATGATTTTGCATTAATTCAAGAATATCGTAGTTTACGACTTCGTGTCTCCTGGAGCGTGAGTGGTAGGTGTTTAAGTCATGACAGCGAGTATTCGCCTGATAGTAAGTAGTATGTGTACCTAGTTTGGGTGCAGTAGGTCCAATACTTTAGCAGGAGGTGCAGGAAGATGGCTTGCATGGTTTTGCACTAATTCAAGCAAATCGTAGTTTACGAATTCGTGTCTCCTGTAGCGTGAGTGGTAGGTGTTTAATTCATGACAGCGGTTGTTCGCCTGATAGTAAGCAGTATGTGTACCGAGTTCGGTTGCAGTCGGTCCCCTACTTTAGGAGGAGGTGCAGGAAGATGGCTCGCATGATTTTGCAGTAATTCAAGAATATCGTAGTTTACGACTTCGTGTCTCCTGTAGCGTGAGTGGTAGGTGTGTATTTCATGACAGCGGTTGTTCGCCTGATAGTAAGCAGTATGTGTACCGAGTTTGTTTGCAGTCGTTCCTCTACTTTAGGAGGAGGTGCAGGAAGATGGCTCGCATGGTTTTGCAGTAATTCAAGAATATCGTAGATTAAGACTTCGTGTCCCTTGTAGCGTGAGTGGTAGGTGTGTATTTCATGACAGCGGTTGTTCGCCTGATAGTAAGCAGTATGTGTACCGAGTTTGGTTGCAGTCGGTCCTCTACTTTAGGAGGAGGTGCAGGAAGAAGGCCCGCATGGTTTTGCAGTAATTCAAGAATATCATGGTTTACGACTTCGTGTCTCCTGTAGCGTGAGTGGTAGGTGTTTAATTCATGACAGCGGTTGTTCGCCTAATATTAAGCTGTATGTGTACCGAGTTCGGTTGCAGTCGGTCCACTACTTTAGGAGGAGGTGCAGGAAGATGGCTCGCATGGTTTTGCCGTAATTCAAGTATATCGTAGTTTACGATTTCGTGTCTCCTGTAGCGTGAGTGGTAGGTGTTTAATTCATGACAGCGGTTGTTCGCCTTATAGTAAGCAGTATGTGTAGCGACTTTGGTTGCAGTCGGTGCACTACTTTACGAGGAGGTGCAGGAAGATGGCTCGCATGGTTTTGCAGTAATTCAAGAATATCGTAGATTAAGACTTCGTGTCTCCTGTAACGTGAGTGGTAGGTGTTTAATTCATGACAGAGGTTGTTCGCCTGATAGTAAGCAGTATGTGTACCGAGTTTGGTTGCAATCGGTCCACTACTTTAGGAGGAGGTGCAGGAAGACTGCTCGCATGATTTTGCAGTAATAAAAGAATATCGTAGTTAACGAATTCGTGTCTCCTGTAGCGTGAGTGGTAGGTGTTTAATCTTTGACAGCGGTTGTTCGCCTGATAGTAAGCAGTATGTGTACCGAGTTCGGTTGCAGTCGGTCCACTACTTTAGGAGGAGGTGCAGGAAGATGGCTCGCATGGTTTTGCAGTAATTCAAGAATATCTTAGTTTACGACTTCGTGTCTCCTGTAGCGTGAGTGGTAGGTGTTTAATTCATGACAGCGGTTGTTCGCCTGATAGTAAGCAGTATGTATAGCGACTTTGGTTGCAGTCGGTGCACTACTTTACGAGGAGGTGCAGAAAGATCGCTCGCATGGTTTTGCAGTAATTCAAGAATATCGTAGATTAAGACTTCGTGTCTCCTGTAGCGTGAATGGAAGGTGTTTAATTCATGATAGCGGTTGTTCGCCTGATAGTAAGCAGTATGTGTACCGAGTTTGGTTGCAATCGGTCCACTACTTTAGGAGTAGGTGCAGGAAGACTGCTCGCATGATTTTGCAGTAATAAAAGAATAACGTAGTTAACGAATTCGTGTCTCCTGTAGCGTGAGTGGTAGGTGTTTAATCTCTGACAGCGGTTGTTCGCCTGGTAGTAAGCAGTATGTGTACCGAGTTTGGTTGCAGTCGGTCCACTACTTTAGGAGGAGGTGCAGGAAGATGGCTCGCATGGTTTTGCAGTAATTCAAGAATATCGTAGTTTACCATTTCGAGTCTCCTGTAGCGTGAGTGGTAGGTGTTTAATTCATGACAGCGGTTGTTCGTATGATAGTATGCAGTATGTGTACCGAGTTTGGTTGCAGTCGGTCCACTACTTTAGGAGGAGGTGCAGGAAGATGGCTCGCATGCTTTTGCAGTAATTCCAGAATATCGTAGTTTACGACATCGTGTCTCCTGTAGCGTGAGTGGTAAGTGTTTAATTCATGACAGCGGTTGTTCGCCTGATAGTAAGCAGTATGTGTACCGAGTTTGGTGTCAATTGGTCCACTACTTTAGGAGGAGGTGCAGGAAGACGGCTCGCATGAATTTGCAGTAATAAAAGAATATCGTAGTGTAAGAATTCGTGTCTCCTGTAGCGTGAGTGGTAGGTGTTTAATCCATGAGAGCGGTTTTTCGCCTGATAGTAATCAGTATGTGTACCGAGTTCGGATGCAGTCGGTCCACTACTTTAGGAGGAGGTGCGGGAAGATGGCTCGTATGGTTTTGCAGTAATTCAAGAATATCGTAGTTTACGACTTCGTGTCTCCTGTAGCGTGAGTGGTAATTGTTTAATTCATGACAGCGGTTGTTCGCCTGATAGTAAAAAGTATGTGTACCGAGTTTGGTTGCAGTCGGTCCACTACTTTAGGAGGAGGTGCAGGAAGATGGCTCGCATGGTTTTGCAGTAATTCAAAAATATCGTAGTTTACGACTTCGTGTCTCCTGTAGCGTGAGTGGTAGGTGTTTAATTCAAGACAGCGGTTGTTCGCCTGATAGTAACAGTATGTGTACCGAGTTTGGTTGCAGTCGGTTTACTACTTTAGGAGGTGATGGAAGATTGCTCGCATGGTTTAGCATTAATTCAAGAATATCGTAGTTTACGACTTCGTGTCTCCTGGAGCGTGAGTGGTAGGTGTTTAATTCATGACAGCGGTTGTTCGCCTGATAGTAAGCAGTATGTGTAGCGACTTTGGTTGCAGTCGGTGCACTACTTTACGAGGAGGTGCAGGAAGATGGCTCACATGGTTTTGCAGTAATTCAAGAATATCGTAGATTAAGACTTCGTGTCTCCTGTAGCGCGAGTGGTAGGTGTTTAATTCATGACAGCGGTTGTTCGCTCGATAGTAAGCAGTATGTGTACCGAGTTTGGTTGCAATCGGTCCACTACTTTAGGACGAGGTGCAGGAAGACGGCTCGAATGAATTTGCAGTAATAAAAGAATATCGTAGTTAACGAATTCGTGTCTCCTGTAGCGTGAGTGGTATGTGTTTAATCTTTGACAGCGGTTGTTCGCCTGATAGTATGCAGTATGTGTACCGAGTTCGGTTGCAGTCGGTCCACTACTTTAGGACGAGGTGCAGATAGATTGCTCGCAGGGTTTTGCAGTAATTCAAGAATGTTGTAGTTTACGACTTCGTGTCTCCTGTAGCGTGAGTGGTAGGTGTTTAATTCATGACAGCGGTTGTTCGCCTGATAGTAAGCAGTATGTGTACCGAGTTTGGTTGCAGTCGGTCCACTACTTTAGGAGGAGGTGATGGAAGATTGCACGCATGGTTTTGCATTAATTCAAGAGTATCGTAGTTTACGACTTCGTGTCTCCTGGAGCGTGAGTGGTTGGTGTTTAATTCATGACAGCGAATATTCGCCTGATAGTAAGTAGTATGTGTACCTAGTTTGGGTGCAGTAGGTCCAATTCTTTAGGAGGAGGTGCAGGAAGATGGCTTTCATGGTTTTGCAGTAATTAAAGCATATCGTAGTTTACGAATTCATGTCTCCTGTAGCGTGAGTGGTAGGTGTTTAATTCATGACAGCGGTTGTTCGCCTGATAGTAAGCAGTATGAGTACCGAGTTTGGTTGCAGTCGGTCCTCTACTTTAGGAGGAGATGCAGGAAGATGATTCGCATGGTTTTTTAGTAATTCAAGAATATCGTAGTTTACGACGTCGTGTCTCCTGTAGCGTGAGTGGTAGGTGTTTAATTCATGACAGCGGTTGTTCGCCTGATAGTAAGCAGTATGTTTACCGAGTTCGGTTGCAGTCGGTCCACTACTTTAGGAGGAGGTGCAGGAAGATGGCTCGCATGATTTTGCAGTAATTCAAGAATATCGTAGTTTACGACTTCGTGTCTCCTGTAGCGTGAGTGGTAGGTGTGTAATTCATGACAGCGGGTGTTCGCCTGATAGTAAGAAGTATGTGTACCGAGTTTCGTTGCAGGCGTTCGACTACTTTAGGAGGAGGTGCAGGAAGATATCTTGCATGCGTTTGCAGTATTTCAAGGATATCGTAGTTTACGACTTTGTGTCTCCTGTATCGTGAGTGGTAGGTGTTTAATTCATGACAGCGGTTGTTCGCCTGATACTAAGCAGTATGTGTACCGAGTTTGGTTGCAGTCGGCCCACTATTGGAGGAGGAGGTGCAAAACGATGTCTCGCATGATTTTCCAGTAAATCAAGAATATCGTAGTTTACGACTTCGTGTCTCCTGTAGCGTGAGTGGTAGGTGTTTAATTCATGACAGCTGTTGTTCGCCTGATTGTAAGCAGTATATGTACCGAGTTTGGTTGCAGTCGGGCCACTACTTTAGGAGTAGGTGATGGAAGATTGCTCGCATGGTTTTGCATTAATTCAAGAATATCGTAGTTTACGACTTCGTGTCTCCTGGAGCGTGAGTGGTAGGTGTTTAATTCATGACAGCGAATATTCGCCTGATAGTAAGTAGTATGTGTACCTAGTTTGGGTGCAGTAGGTCCAATACTTTAGGAGGAGGTGCAGGAAGATGGCTTGCATGGTTTTGCACTAATTCAAGCAAATCGTAGTTTACGAATTCTTGTGTCCTGTAGCGTGAGTGGTAGGTGTTTAATTCATGACGGCGGTTGTTCGCCTGATAGTAAGCAGTATGTGTACCGAGTTTGGTTGCAGTCGGTCTACTACTGAAGGAGGAGGTGCAGGAAAATGGCTCGCAAGATTTTGCAGTAATTCAAGATTATCGTAGTTTACGACTTCATGTCTCCTGTAGCGTGAGTGGTAGGTGTTTAATTCATGACAGCGGTTGTTCGCCTGATAGTTTGCAGTATGTGTAGCGATTTTGGTTGCAATCGGTGCACTACTTTACGAGGAGGTGCAGGAAGATGGCTCGCATGGTTTTGGAGTAATTCAAGAATATCGTAGATTAAGACATCGTGTCTCCTGTAGCGTGGGTGGTAGGTGTTTATTAAATGACAGCGGTTGTTCGCATGATAGTAATCAGTATGTGTACCGAGTTTGGTTGCAATCGGTCCCCTACTTCAGGAGGAGGTGAGGGAAGATGGCTCGCATGATTTTGCAGTAATAAAAGAATATCGTAGTTTACGAATTCGTGTCTCCTGTAGCGTGCGTGGTAGGTGTTTAATTCATGACAGCGGTTGTTCGCCTGATAGTAAGCAGTATGTGTACCGAGTTCGGTTGCAGTCGATCCCATACTTTAGGACGAGGTGCAGGAAGATGGCTCGCATGGTTTTGCAGTAATTCAAGTATATCGTAGTTTACGACTTCGTGTCTCCTGTAGCGTGAGTGGTAGGTGTTTAATTCATGACAGCGGTTGTTCGCCTTATAGTAAGCAGTATGTGTAGCGACTTTGGTTGCAGTCGGTGCACTACTTTACGAGGAGGTGCAGGAAGATGGCTCGCATGGTTTTGCAGTAATTCAAGTATATCGTAGTTTACGACTTCGTGTCTCCTGTAGCGTGAGTGGTAGGTGTTTAATTCATGACAGCGGTTGTTCGCCTTATAGTAAGCAGTATGTGTAGCGACTTTGGTTGCAGTCGGTGCACTACTTTACGAGGAGGTGCAGGAAGATGGCTCGCATGGTTTTGCAGTAATTCAAGAATATCGTAGATTAAGACTTCGTGTCTCCTGTAGCGTGAGTGGTAGGTGTTTAATTCATGACAGCGGTTGTTCGCCTGATAGTAAGCAGTATGTGTACCGAGTTTGGTGTCAATCGGTCCACTACTTTAGGAGGAGGTGCAGGAAGACGGCTCGCATGAATTTGCAGTAATAAAAGAATATCGTAGTGTAAGAATTCGTGTCCCCTGTAGCGTGAGTGGTAGGTGTTTAATCCATGAGAGCGGTTTTTCGCCTGATAGTAATCAGTATGTGTACCGAGTTCGATTGCAGTCGGTCCACTACTTTAGGAGGAGGTGCAGGAAGATGGCTCGCATGGTTTTGCAGTAATTCAAGAATATCGTAGTTTACGACTTCGTGTCTCCTGTAGCGTGAGTGGTAATTGTTTAATTCATGACAGCGGTTGTTCGTCTGATAGTAAAAAGTATGTGTACCGAGTTTGGTTGCAGTCGGTCCACTACTTTAGGAGGAGGTGCAGGAAGATGGCTCGCATGGTTTTCCAGTAATTCAAAAATATCGTAGTTTACGACTTCGTGTCTCCTGTAGCGTGAGTGGTAGGTGTTTAATTCAAGACAGCGGTTGTTCGACTGATAGTAACAGTATGTGTACCGAGTTTGGTTGCAGTCGGTTTACTACTTTAGGAGGTGATGGAAGATTGCTCGCATGGTTTAGCATTAATTCAAGAATATCGTAGTTTACGACTTCGTGTCTCCTGGAGCGTGAGTGGTAGGTGTTTAATTTATGACAGCGGGTGTTCGCCTGATAGTAAGTAGTATGTGTACCGAGATTGGATGCAGTCGGCCCACTACTTTAGGAGGAGGTGCAGGAAGATGACTCGCATGCTTTTGCAGTAATTCCAGAATATCGTAGTTTACGACATCGTGTCTCCTTTAGCGTGAGTGGTAGGTGTTTAATTCATGACAGCGGTTGTTCGCCTGATAGTAAGCAGTATGTGTCCCGAGTTTGGTTGCAGTCGTTCGACTACTTTAGGAGGAGGCGCAGGAAGATGGCTCGCATGATTTTGCAGTAATTCAAGAATATCGTAGTTTACGAATTCGTGTCTCCTGTAGCGTGAGTGGTAGGTGTTTAATTCATGACAGCGGTTGTTCGACTGATAGTAAGCAGTATGTGTACCGAGTTCGGTTGCAGTTGGTCCACAACTTTAGGAGGAGGTGCAGGAAGATGGTTCGCATGGTTTTGCAGTAAGTCAAGAATATCGTAGTTTACGACTTCGTGTCTCCTGTAGCGTGAGTGGTAGGTGTTTAATTCATGACAGCGGTTGTTCGCCTGATAGTAAGCAGTATGTGTAGCGACTTTGGTTTCAGTCGGTGCACTACTTTACGAGGAGGTGCAGGAAGATGGCTCGCATGGTTTTGCAGTAATTCAAGAATATCGTAGATTAAGACTTCGTGTCTCCTGTAGCGTGAGTGGTAGGTGTTTAATTCATGACAGTGGTTGTTCGCCTGATAGTAAGCAGTATGTGTACCGAGTTTGGTTGCAATCGGTCCACTACTTTAGGAGGAGGTGCAGGAAGATGGCTCGCATGATTTTGCAGTAATTTAAGAATATCGTAGTTTACGAATTCGTGTCTCCTGTAGCGTGAGTGGTAGGTGTTTAATTCATGACAGCGGTTGTTCGCCTGATAGTAAGCAGTATGTGTAGCGACTATGGTTGCAGTCGGTGCACTACTTTACGAGGAGGTGCAGGAAGATGGCTCGCATGGTTTTGCAGTAATTCAAGAATATCGTAGATTAAGACTTCGTGTCTCCTGTAGTGTGAGTTGTAGGTGTTTAATTCATGACAGCGGTTTATTGCCTGATAGTAAGCAGTATGTGTACCGAGTTTGGGTGCAATCGGTCTATTACTTTAGGAGGAGGTGCAGGAAGATGGCTCGCATGATTTTGCAGTAATTCAAGAATATCGTAGTTCACGACTTCGTGTCTCCTGTAGCGTGAGTGGTAGGTGTTTAATTCATGACAGCGGTTGTTCGCCTGATAGTAAGCAGTATGTGTAGCGACTTTGGTTGCAGTCGGTGCACTACTTTACGAGGAGGTGCAGGAAGATGGCTCGCATGATTTTGCAGTAATTCAAGAATATCGAAGTTTACCACTTCGTGTCTCCTGTAGCGTGAGTGGTATGTGTTTAATCTTTGACAGCGGTTGTTCGCCTGATAGTATGCAGTATGTGTACCGAGTTCGGTTGCAGTCGGTCCACTACTTTAGGACGAGGTGCAGATAGATGGCTCGCAGGGTTTTGCAGTAATTCAAGAATGTTGTAGTTTACGACTTCGTGTCTCCTGTAGCGTGAGTGGTAGGTGTTTAATTCATGACAGCGGTTGTTCGCCTGATAGTAAGCAGTATGTGTACCGAGTTTGGTTGCAGTCGGTCCACTACTTTAGGAGGAGGTGATGGAAGATTGCACGCATGGTTTTGCATGAATTCAAGAATATCGTAGTTTACGACTTCGTGTCTCCTGGAGCGTGAGTGGTTGGTGTTTAATTCATGACAGCGAATATTCGCCTGATAGTAAGTAGTATGTGTACCTAGTTTGGGTGCAGTAGGTCCAATTCTTTAGGAGGAGGTGCAGGAAGATGGCTTTCATGGTTTTGCAGTAATTAAAGCATATCGTAGTTTACGAATTCATGTCTCCTGTAGCGTGAGTGGTAGGTGTTTAATTCATGACAGCGGTTGTTCGCCTGATAGTAAGCAGTATGAGTACCGAGTTTGGTTGCAGTCGGTCCTCTACTTTAGGAGGAGATGCAGGAAGATGATTCGCATGGTTTTTTAGTAATTCAAGAATATCGTAGTTTACGACGTCGTGTCTCCTGTAGCGTGAGTGGTAGGTGTTTAATTCATGACAGCGGTTGTTCGCCTGTTAGTAAGCAGTATGTGTACCGAGTTCGGTTGCAGTCGGTCCACTACTTTAGGAGGAGGTGCAGGAAGATGTCTTGCATGCGTTTGCAGTAATTCAAGGTTATCGTAGTTTACGACTTTGTGTCTCCTGTATCGTGAGTGGTAGGTGTATAATTCATGACAGCGGTTGTTCGCCTGATAGTAAGCAGTATGTGTACCGAGTTTGGTTGCAGTCGGCCCACTATTGGAGGAGGAGGTGCAAAAAGATGGCTCGCATGATTTTCCAGTAAATCAAGAATATCGTAGTTTACGACTTCGTGTCTCCTGTAGCGTGAATGGTAGGTGTTTAATTCATGACAGCTGTTGTTCGCCTGATTGTAAGCAGTATATGTACCGAGTTTGGTTGCAGTCAGGCCACTACTTTAGGAGTAGGTGATGGAAGATTGCTCGCATGGTTTTGCATTAATTCAAGAATATCGTAGTTTACGACTTCGTGTCTCCTGGAGCGTGAGTGGTAGGTGTTTAATTCATGACAGCGAATATTCGCCTGATAGTAAGTAGTATGTGTACCTAATTTGGGTGCAGTAGGTCCAATACTTTAGGAGGAGGTGCAGGAAGATGGCTTGCATGGTTTTGCACTAATTCAAGCAAATCGTAGTTTACGAATTCGTGTCTCCTGTAGCGTGAGTGGTAGGTGTTTAATTCATGACAGCTGTTGTTCGCCTGATTGTAAGCAGTATATGTACCGAGTTTGGTTGCAGTCGGGCCACTACTTTAGGAGTAGGTGATGGAAGATTGCTCGCATGGTTTTGCATTAATTCAAGAATATCGTAGTTTACGACTTCGTGTCTCCTGTAGCACGAGTGGTAGGTGTTTAATTCATGACAGCGGTTGTTCGCCTGATAGTTTGCAGTATGTGTAACGATTAAGGTTGCAGTCGGTGCACTACTTTACGAGGAGGTGCAGGAAGATGGCTCGCATGGTTTTGGAGTAATTCAAGAATATCGTATATTAAGACATCGTGTCTCCTGTAGCGTGAGTGGTAGGTGTTTATTTCATGACAGCGGTTGTTCGCATGATAGTAATCAGTATGTGTACCGAGTTTGGTTGCAATCGGTCCCCTACTTTAGGAGGAGGTGAGGGAAGATGGCTCGCATGATTTTGCAGTAATAAAAGAATATCGTAGTTTACGAATTCGTGTCTCCTGTAGCGTGCGTGGTAGGTGTTTAATTCATGACAGAGGTTGTTCGCCTGATAGTAAGCAGTATGTGTACCGAGTTCGGTTGCAGTCGATCCCATACTTTAGGAGGAGGTGCAGGAAGATGGCTCGCATGATTTTGCAGTAATTCAAGAATATCGTAGTTTACGACTTCGTGTCTCCTGTAGCGTGAGTGGTAGGTGTGTATTTCATGACAGCGGTTGTTCGCCTGATAGTAAGCAGTATGTGTACCGAGTTTGTTTGCAGTCGTTCCTCTACTTTAGGAGGAGGTGCAGGAAGATGGCTCGCATGGTTTTGCAGTAATTCAAGAATATCGTAGATTAAGACTTCGTGTCTCCTGTAGCGTGAGTGGTAGGTGTGTATTTCATGACAGCGGTTTTTCGCCTGATAGTAAGCAGTATGTGTACCGAATTTGGTTGCAGTCGGTCCTCTACTTTAGGAGGAGGTGCAGGAAGATGGCCCGCATGGTTTTACAGTAATTCAAGAATATCATGGTTTACGACTTCGTGTCTCCTGTAGCGTGAGTGGTAGGTGTTTAATTCATGACAGCGGTTGTTCGCCTAATATTAAGCTGTATGTGTACCGAGTTCGGTTGCAGTCGGTCCACTACTTTAGGAGGAGGTGCAGGAAGATGGCTCGCATGGTTTTGCAGTAATTCAAGTATTTCGTAGATTAAGACTTCGTGTCTCCTGTAGCGTGAGTGGTAGGTGTTTAATTCATGACAGCGGTTGTTCGCCTGATAGTAAGCAGTATGTGTACCGAGTTTGGTTGCAATCGGTCCACTACTTTAGGACGAGGTGCAGGAAGACGGCTCGCATGATTTTGCAGTAATAAAAGAATATCGTAGTTAACGAATTCGTGTCTCCTGTAGCGTGAGTGGTAGGTGTTTAATCTTTGACAGCGGTTGTTCGCCTGATAGTAAGCAGTATGTGTACCGAGTTCGGTTGCAGTCGGTCCACTACTTTAGGAGGAGGTGCAGGAAGATGGCTCGCATGGTTTTGCAGTAATTCAAGAATATCGTAGTTTACGACTTCGTGTCTCCTGTAGCGTGAGTGGTAGGTGTTTAATTCATGACAGCGGTTGTTCGCCTGATAGTAAGCAGTATGTGTAGCGACTTTGGTTGCAGTCGGTGCACTACTTTACGAGGAGGTGCAGAAAGATGGCTCGCATGGTTTTGCAGTAATTCAAGAATATCGTAAATTAAGACTTCGTGTCTCCTGTAGCGTGAGTGGTAGGTGTTTAATTCATGATAGCGGTTGTTCGCCTGATAGTAAGCAGTATGTGTACCGAGTTTGGTTGCAATCGGTCCACTACTTTAGGAGGAGGTGCAGGAAGACGGCTCGCATGATTTTGCAGTAATAAAAGAATAACGTAGTTAACGAATTCGTGTCTCCTGTAGCGTGAGTGGTAGGTGTTTTATCTCTGACAGCGGTTGTTCGCCTGGTAGTAAGCAGTATGTGTACCGAGTTCGGTTGCAGTCGGTCCACTACTTTAGGAGGAGGTGCAGGAAGATGGCTCGCATGGTTTTGCAGTAATTCAAGAATATCGTAGTTTACGACTTCGTGTCTCCTGTAGCGTGAGTGGTAGGTGTTTAATTCATGACAGCGGTTGTTCGTCTGATAGTATGCAGTATGTGTACCGAGTTTGGTTGCAGTCGGTCCACTACTTTAGGAGGAGGTGCAGGAAGATGGCTCGCATGCTTTGCAGGAATTCCAGAATATCGTAGTTTACGACATCGTGTCCCCTGTAGCGTGAGTGGTAGGTGTTTAATTCATGACAGCGGTTGTTCGCCTGATAGTAAGCAGTATGTGTACCGAGTTTGGTGTCAATCGGTCCACGACTTTAGAAGGAGGTGCAGGAAGACGGCTCGCATGAATTTGCAGTAATAAAAGAAAATCGTAGTGTAAGAATTCGTGTCTCCTGTAGCGTGAGTGGTAGGTGTTTAATCCATGAGAGCGGTTTTTCGCCTGATAGTAAGCAGTATGTGTACCGAGTTCGGTTGCAGTCGGTCCACTACTTTAGGAGGAGGTGCAGGAAGATGGCTCGCATGGTTTTGCAGTAATTCAAGAATATCGTAGTTTACGACTTCGTGTCTCCTGTAGCGTGAGTGGTAATTGTTTAATTCATGACAGCGGTCGTTCGCCTGATAGTAAAAAGTATGTGTACCGAGTTTGGTTGCAGTCGGTCCACCACTTTAGGAGGAGGTGCAGGAAGATGGCTCGCATGGTTTTGCAGTAATTCAAAAATATCGTAGTTTACAAGCAGTATGTGTACCGAGTTTGGTTGCAGTCCGTTTACTACATTAGGAGGAGGTGATGGAAAATTGCTCGCATGGTTTTGCATTAATTCAAGAATATCGTAGTTTACAATTTCGTGTCTCCTGGAGCGTGAGTGGTAGGTGTTTAATTCATGACAGCGGTTGTTCGCCTGATAGTAAGCAGTATGTGTAGCGACTTTGGTTGCAGTCGGTCCACTACTTTACGAGGAGGTGCAGGAAGATGGCTCGCATGGTTTTGCAGTAATTCAAGAATATCGTAGTTTACGACATCGTGTCTACTGTAGCGTGAGTGGTAGGTGTTTAATTCATGACAGCGGTTGTTCGCCTGATAGTAAGTAGTTTGAGTACCGTGTTTAGTTGCAGTCGGTCCTCTACTTTAGGAGGAGGTGCAGGAAGATGGCTCGCATGGTTTTGCTGTAATTCAAGAATATCGTAGTTTTCGACTTCGTGTCTCCTGTAGCGTGAGTGGAAGGTGTTTAACTCATGACAGCTGTTGTTCGCCTGATAGTAAGCAGTAAGTGTACCGAGTTTGGTTGCAGTCGGTCCACTACTTTAGGAGGAAGTGCAGGAAGATGTCTCGAATGCTTTTGCAGTAATTTGAGACTATCGTAGTTTACGACATCGTGTCTCCTGTAGCATGAGTGGTAGGTGTTTAATTCATGACAGCGGTTGTTCGCCTGATAGTAAGCAGTATGAGTACCGAGTTTGGTTGAAGTCGGTCCTCTACTTTAGGAGGAGGTGCAGGAAGATTGCTCGCATGGTTTTGCAGTAATTGAAGAATATCGTAGTTTACGACTTCGGGTCTCCTGTAGCGTGAGTGGTAGGTTTTTAATTCATGACAGCGGTTGTTCGCCTGATAGTAAGCAGTATGTGTACCGAGTTCGGTTGCAGTCGGTCCACTACTTTAGGAGGAGGTGCAGGAAGATGGCTCGCATGGTTTTGCAGTAATTCATGAATATCGTAGGTTACGACTTCGTGTCTCCTGTAGCGTGAGTGGTAGGTGTTTAATTCATGACAGCGGTTGTTCGCCTGATAGTAAGCAGTATGTGTAGCGACTTTGGTTGCAGTCGGTGCACTACTTTACGAGGAGGTGCAGGAAGATGGCTCGCATGGTTTTGCAGTAATTCAAGATTATCGTAGATTAAGACTTAGTGTCTCCTGTACGTGAGTGGTAGGTGTTTAATTCATGACAGCGGTTGTTCGCCTGATAGTAAGCAGTATGTGTACCGAGTTTGGTTGCAATCGGTCCACTACTTTAGGAGGAGGTGCAGGAAGACGGCTCGCATGATTTTGCAGTAATAAAAGAATATCGTAGTTTACGAATTCGTGTCTCCTGTAGCGTGAGTGGTAGGTGTTTAATTCATGACAGCGGTTGTTCGCCTGATAGTAAGCAGTATGTGTAGCGACTTTGGTTGCAGTCGGTGAACTACTTTACGAGGAGGTGCAGGAAGATGGCTCGCATGGTTTTGCAGTAATTCAAGAATATCGTAGATTAAGACTTCGTGTCTCCTGTAGCGTGAGTGGTAGGTGTTTAATTCATGACAGCGGTTGTTCGGCTGATAGTAAGCAGTATGTGTACCGAGTTTGGTTGATGTCGTTCCAGTACTTTAGGAGGAGGTGCAGGAAGATGGCTCGCATGGTTTTGCAGTAATTCATGAATATCGTAGTTTACGACTTCATGTTTCCTGTAGCGTGAGTGGTAGGTGTTTAATTCATGACAGCGGTTGTTCGCCTGATAGTAAGCAGTTGTGTAGCGACTTTGGTTGCAGTCGGTGCACTACTTTAGGAGGAGGTGCAGGAAGATGGCTCGCATGGTTTTGCAGTAATTCAAGATTATCGTAGATTAAGGATTCGTGTCTCCTGTAGCGTGAGTGGTAGGTGTTTAATTCAAGACAGCGGTTGTTCGCCTGATAATAAGCAGTATGTGTACCGAGTTTGGTTGCAATCGGTCGACTACTTTAGGAGGAGGTGCAGGAAGACGGCTCGCATGGTTTTGCAGTAATAAAAGAATATCGTAGTTTACGAATTCGTGTCTCCTGTAGCGTGAGTGGTAGGTGTTTAATTCATGACAGCGGTTGTTCGCCTGATAGTAAGCAGTATGTGTAGCGACTTTGGTTGCAGTCGGTGCACTACTTTACGAGGAGGTGCAGGAAGATGTCTCGCATGGTTTTGCAGTAATTCAAGAATATCGTAGTTTACGACTTCGTGTCTCCTATAGCGTGAGTGGTAGGTGTTTAATTCATGACAGCGGTTGTTCGCCTGATAGTAATCAGTATGTGTACCGAGTTTGGTTGCATTCGGTCGACTACTTTAGGAGGAGGTGCAGCATGATGGCTTGCATGCGTTTGCAGTAATTCAAGAATATCGTAGTTTACGAATTCGGGTCTCCTGTAGCGTGAGTGGTAGGTGTGTAATTCATGACAGCGGTTGTTCGCCTTATAGTAAGCAGTATGTGTACCGAGTTCGGTTGTAGTCGGTCCAGTAGTTTAAAAGGAGGTGCAGGTGGATGGCTCGCAGGGTTTTACAGTAATTCAAGAATGTCGTAGTTTACGACTTCGTATCTCCTGTAGCGTGAGTGGTAGGTGTTTAATTCATGACAGCGGATGTTCGCCTGATAGTAAGCAGTATGAGTACCGAGTTTGGTTGAAGTCGGTCCACTACTTGAGGAGGAGGTGATGGAAGATTGCTCGTATGGTTTTGCATAAATTCAAGAATATCGTAGATTAAGACTTCGTGTCTCCTGTAGCGTGAGTGGTAGGTGTTTAATTCATGACAGCGGTTATTCGTCTGGTAGTAAGCAGTATGTGTACCAAGTTTGGTTGCAATCGGTCCACTACTTTAGGAGGAGGTGTAGGAAGATTGCTCGCATGATTTTGCAGTAATTCAAGAATATCGTAGTTTACGAATTCGTGTCTCCTGTAGCGTGAGTGGTAGGTGTTTAATTCATGACAGCGGATGTTCGCCTGATAGTAAGCAGTATGAGTACCGAGTTTGGTTGAAGTCGGTCCACTACTTTAGGAGGAGGTGTAGGAAGATGGCTCGCATGATATTGCAGTAATTCAAGAATATCGTAGTTTACGAATTCATGTCACCTGTAGCGTGAGTGGTAGGTGTTTAATTCATGACAGCGGTTGTTCGCCTGATAGTAATCAGTATGTGTACCGAGTTTGGTTGCATTCGGTCGAATACTTTAGGAGGAGGTGCAGGAAGATGGCTCGCATGGTTTTGCAGTAATTCATGAATATCGTAGTTTACGACTTCGTGTCTCCTGTAGCGTGAGTGGTAGGTGTTTAATTCATGACAGCGGTTGTTCGCCTGATAGTAAGCAGTATGTGTAGCGACTTTGGTTGCAGTCGGTGCACTACTTTACGAGGAGGTGCAGGAAGATGGCTCGCATGGTTTTGCAGTAATTCAAGAATATCGTAGTTTACGACTTCGTGTCTCCTGTAGCGTGAGTGGTAGGTGTTTAATTCATGGCAGCGGTTGTTCGCCTGATAGGAAGTAGTACGTGTACCGAGTTTGGTTGCAGTCGGCCCACTATTGGAGGAGGAGGTGCAGGAAGATTGCTCGCATGGTTTTGCAGTAATTCAAGAATATCGTAGATTAAGACTTCGTGTCTCCTGTAGCGAGAGTGGTAGGTGTTTAAATCATGACAGCGGTTGTTCGCCTGATAGTAAGCAGTATGTGTACCGAGTTTGGTTGCAATCGGTCCACTACTTTAGGAGGAGGTGCAGGAAGACGGCTCGCATGATTTTGCAGTAATAAAAGAATATCGTAGTTTACGAATTCGTGTCTCCTGTAGCGTGAGTGGTAGGTGTTTAATTCATGACAGCGGTTGTTCGCCTGATAGTAAGCAGTATGTGTAGCGACTTTGGTTGCAGTCGGTGAACTACTTTACGAGGAGGTGCAGGAAGATGGCTCGCATGGTTTTGCAGTAATTCAAGAATATCGTAGATTAAGACTTCGTGTCTCCTGTAGCGTGAGTGGTAGGTGTTTAATTCATGACAGCGGTTGTTCGGCTGATAGTAAGCAGTATGTGTACCGAGTTTGGTTGCAGTCGTTCCAGTACTTTAGGAGGAGGTGCAGGAAGATGGCTCGCATGGTTTTGCAGTAATTCATGAATATCGTAGTTTACGACTTCGTGTTTCCTGTAGCGTGAGTGGTAGGTGTTTAATTCATGACAGCGGTTGTTCGCCTGATAGTAAGCAGTTGTGTAGCGACTTTGGTTGCAGTCGGTGCACTACTTTAGGAGGAGGTGCAGGAAGATGGCTCGCATGGTTTTGCAGTAATTCAAGATTATCGTAGATTAAGGATTCGTGTCTCCTGTAGCGTGAGTGGTAGGTGTTTAATTCAAGACAGCGGTTGTTCGCCTGATAATAAGCAGTATGTGTACCGAGTTTGGTTGCAATCGGTCGATTACTTTAGGAGGAGGTGCAGGAAGACGGCTCGCATGGTTTTGCAGTAATAAAAGAATATCGTAGTTTACGAATTCGTGTCTCCTGTAGCGTGAGTGGTAGGTGTTTAATTCATGACAGCGGTTGTTCGCCTGATAGTAAGCAGTATGTGTAGCGACTTTGGTTGCAGTCGGTGCACTACTTTACGAGGAGGTGCAGGAAGATGTCTCGCATGGTTTTGCAGTAATTCAAGAATATCGTAGTTTACGACTTCGTGTCTCCTATAGCGTGAGTGGTAGGTATTTAATTCATGACAGCGGTTGTTCGCCTGATAGTAATCAGTATGTGTACCGAGTTTGGTTGCATTCGGTCGACTACTTTAGGAGGAGGTGCAGCATGATGGCTTGCATGCGTTTGCAGTAATTCAAGAATATCGTAGTTTACGAATTCGGGTCTCCTGTAGCGTGAGTGGTAGGTGTGTAATTCATGACAGCGGTTGTTCGCCTTATAGTAAGCAGTATGTGTACCGAGTTCGGTTGTAGTCGGTCCAGTAGTTTAAAAGGAGGTGCAGGTGGATGGCTCGCAGGGTTTTACAGTAATTCAAGAATGTCGTAGTTTACGACTTCGTATCTCCTGTAGCGTGAGTGGTAGGTGTTTAATTCATGACAGCGGATGTTCGCCTGATAGTAAGCAGTATGAGTACCGAGTTTGGTTGAAGTCGGTCCATTACTTGAGGAGGAGGTGATGGAAGATTGCTCGTATGGTTTTGCATAAATTCAAGAATATCGTAGATTAAGACTTCGTGTCTCCTGTAGCGTGAGTGGTAGGTGTTTAATTCATGACAGCGGTTATTCGCCTGGTAGTAAGCAGTATGTGTACCAAGTTTGGTTGCAATCGGTCCACTACTTTAGGAGGAGGTGTAGGAAGATTGCTCGCATGATTTTGCAGTAATTCAAGAATATCGTAGTTTACGAATTCGTGTCTCCTGTAGCGTGAGTGGTAGGTGTTTAATTCATGACAGCGGATGTTCGCCTGATAGTAAGCAGTATGAGTACCGAGTTTGGTTGAAGTCGGTCCACTACTTTAGGAGGAGGTGTAGGAAGATGGCTCGCATGATTTTGCAGTAATTCAAGAATATCGTAGTTTACGAATTCATGTCACCTGTAGCGTGAGTGGTAGGTGTTTAATTCATGACAGCGGTTGTTCGCCTGATAGTAATCAGTATGTGTACCGAGTTTGGTTGCATTCGGTCGAATACTTTAGGAGGAGGTGCAGGAAGATGGCTCGCATGGTTTTGCAGTAATTCATGAATATCGTAGTTTACGACTTCGTGTCTCCTGTAGCGTGAGTGGTAGGTGTTTAATTCATGACAGCGGTTGTTCGCCTGATAGTAAGCAGTATGTGTAGCGACTTTGGTTGCAGTCGGTGCACTACTTTACGAGGAGGTGCAGGAAGATGGCTCGCATGGTTTTGCAGTAATTCAAGAATATCGTAGATTAAGACTTCGTGTCTCCTGTAGCGTGAGTGGTAGGTGTTTAATTCATGACAGCGGTTGTTCGCCTGATAGTAATCAGTATGTGTACCGAGTTTGGTTGCATTCGGTCGAATACTTTAGGAGGAGGTGCAGGAAGATGGCTTGCATGCGTTTGCAGTAATTCAAGAATATCGTAGTTTACGACTTCGTGTCTCCTGTAGCGTGAGTGGTAGGTGTTTAATTCATGGCAGCGGTTGTTCGCCTGATAGGAAGTAGTACGTGTACCGAGTTTGGTTGCAGTCGGCCCACTATTGGAGGAGGAGGTGCAGGAAGATTGCTCGCATGGTTTTGCAGTAATTCAAGAATATCGTAGATTAAGACTTCGTGTCTCCTGTAGCGAGAGTGGTAGGTGTTTAATTCATGACAGCAGTTGTTCGCCTGATAGGAAGCAGTATGTGTAACGAGTTTGGTTGCAATCGGTCCACTACTTTAGGAGGAGGTTCGGGAAGATGGCTGCATGATTTTGCAGTAATTCAAGAATATCGTAGTTTACGATTTCGTGTCTCCTGTAGCGTGAGTGGTAGGTGTTTAATTCATGACAGCGGATGTTCGCCTGATAGTAAGCAGTATGTGTAGCGAGTTCGGTTGTAGTCGGTCCACTACTTTAGGAGGAGTTGCAGGAAGATGTCTCGCATGGTTTTGCAGTAATTCAAGAATATCGTAGTTTACGAGTTCGTGTCTCCTGTAGCATGAGTGGTAGGTGTTTAATTCATGACAGCGGTTGTTCGCCTGATAGTAAGCAGTATGTGTACCGAGTTCGGTTGCAGTCGGTCCACAACTTTAGGAGGAGGTGCAGGAAGATGGCTCGCATGGTTTTGCAGTAATTAAAGTATATCGTAGTTTACGACTTCGTGTCTCCTGTAGCGTGAGTGGTAGGTGTGTAATTCATGACAGCGGTTGTTCGCCTGATAGTAAGCAGTATGTGTACCGAGTTCGGTTGCAGTCGGCCCACTAGTTTAAAAGGAGGTGCAGGTAGATGGCTCGCAGTGTTTTGCAGTAATTCAAGAATGTCGTAGTTTACGACTTCGTATCTCCTGTAGCGTGAGTGGTAGGTGTTTAATTCATGACAACGGTTGTTCGCCTGATAGTAAGCAGTACGTGTACCTAGTTTGGTTGCAGTCGGTCAATTACTTTAGGAGGAGGTGCAGGAAGATGGCTCACATGGTTTTGCAGTAAATCAAGAATATCGTAGTTTACGACTTCGTGTCTCCTGTAGCGTGAGTGGTAGGTGTTTAATTCATGACAGCGGTTGTTCCACTGATAGTAAGCAGTATGTGTACCGAGTTTGGTTGCAGTCGTTCCACTACTTTAGGAGGAGGTGATGGAAGATTGCTCGTATGGTTTTGCAGTAATTCATGAATATCGTAGTTTACGACTTCGTGTCTCCTGTAGCGTGAGTGGTAGGTGTTTCATTCATGACAGCGGTTGTTCGCCTGATAGTAAGCAGTATGTGTAGCGACTTTGGTTGCAGTCGGTGCACTACTTTACGAGGAGGTGCAGGAAGAGGGCTCGCATGGTTTTGCAGTAATTCAAGATTATCGTAGATTAAGACTTCGTGTCTCCTGTAGCGTGAGTGGTAGGTGTTTAAATCAAGACAGCGGTTGTTCGCCTGATAGTAAGCAGTATGTGTACCGAGTTTGGTTGCAATTGGTCCACTACTTTAGGAGGAGGTGCAGGAAGATGGCTCGCATGATTTTGCAGTAATAAAAGAATATCGTAGTTTACGAATTCGTGTCTCCTGTAGCGTGAGTGGTAGGTGTTTAATTCATGACAGCGGTTGTTCGCCTGATAGTAAGCAGTATGTGTAGCGACTTTGGTTGCAGTCGGTGCACTACTTTACGAGGAGGTGCAGGAAGATGGCTCGCATGGTTTTGCAGTAATTAAAGAATATCGTAGATTAAGACTTCGTGTCTACTGTAGCGTGAGTGGTAGGTGTTTAATTCATGACAGCGGTTGTTCGCCTGATAGTAAGCAGTATGTGTACCAAGTTTGGTTGCAATCGGTCCACTACTTTAGGAGGAGGTGCAGGAAGATGGCTCGCATGGTTTTGCAGTAATTCAAGTATATCGTAGTTTACGAATTCGTGTCTCCTGTAGCGTGAGTGGTAGGGGTTTAATTCATGACAGCGGTTGTTCGCCTGATAGTAAGCAGTATGTGTACCGAGTTCGGTTGCAGTCGGTCCATTACTTTAGGAGGAGGTGCAGGAAGATGGCTTGCATGGTTTTGCAGTAATTCAAGAATATCGTAGTTTACGACTTCGTGTCTCCTGTAGCGTGAGTGGTAGTTGTTTACTTCATGACAGCGGTTGTTCGCCTGATAGTAATCAGTATGTGTACCGAGTTTGGTTGCATTTGGTCTACTACTTTAGGAGGAGGTGCAGCAAGATGGCTTGCATGCGTTTGCAGTAATTCAAGAATATCGTAGTTTACGACTTCGTGTCTCCTGTAGCGTGAGTGGTAGGTGTTTCATTCATGGCAGCGGTTGTTCGCCTGATAGTAAGTAGTACGTGTACCGAGTTTGGTTGCAGTCGGCCCACTATTGGAGGAGGAGGTGCAGGAAGATGGCTCGCATGGTTTTGCAGTAATTCAAGAATATCGTAGATTAAGACTTCGTGTCTCCTGTAGCGAGAGTGGTAGGTGTTTATTTCATGACAGCGGTTGTTCGCCAGATAGTAAGCAGTATGTGTACCGAGTTTGGTTGCAATCGGTCCACTACTTTAGGAGGAGGTGCGGGAAGATGGCTCGCATGATTTTGCAGTAATTCAAGAATATCGTAGTTTACGAATTCGTGTCTGCCGTAGCGTGAGTGGTAGGTGTTTAATTCATGACAGCGGATGTTCGCCTGATAGTAAGCAGTATGTGTAGCGACTTTGGTTGCAGTCGGTGCACTACTTTACGAGGAGGTGCAGGAAGATGGCTCGCATAGTTTTGCAGTAATTCAAGAATATCGTAGATTAAGACTTCGTGTCTCCTGTAGCGTGAGTGGTAGGTGTTTAATTCATGACAGCGGTTATTCGCCTGATAGTAAGCAGTATGTGTACCAAGTTTGGTTGCAATCGGTCCACTACTTTAGGAGGAGGTGTAGGAAGATGGCTCGCATGGTTTGCAGTAATTCAAGAATATCGTAGTTTACGAATTCGTGTCTCCTGTAGCGTGAGTGGTACGTGTTTAATTCATGACAGCGGTTGTTCGCCTGATAGTAAGCAGTATGTGTACCGAGTTTGGTTGCAGTCGTTCCACTACTTTAGGAGGAGGTGATGGAAGATTGCTCGTATGGTTTTGCATAAATTCAATAATATCGTAGATTAAGACTTCGTGTCTCCTGTAGCGTGAGTGGTAGGTGTTTAATTCATGACAGCGGTTATTCGCCTGATAGTAAGCAGTATGTGTACCAAGTTTGGTTGCAATCGGTCTACTACTTTAGGAGGAGGTGTAGGAAGATTGCTCGCATGATTTTGCAGTAATTCAAGAATACCGTAGTTTACGAATTCGTGTCTCCTGTAGCGTGAGTGGTAGGTGTTTAATTCATGACAGCGGATGTTCGCCTGATAGTAAGCAGTATGAGTACCGAGTTTGGTTGAAGTCGGTCCTCTACTTTAGGAGGAGGTGCAGGAAGATTGCTCGCATGGTTTTGCAGTAATTGAAGAATATCTTAGTTTACGACTTCGTGTCTCCTGTAGCGTGAGTGGTAGGTGTTTAATTCATGGCAGCGGTTATTCGCCTGATAGTAAGCAGTATGTGTACCAAGTTTGGTTGCAATCGGTCCACTACTTTAGGAGGATGTGTAGGAAGATGGCTCGCGTGATTTTGCAGTAATTCAAGAATATCGTAGTTTACGACTTCGTGTCTCCTGTAGCGTGAGTGGTAGGTGTGTAATTCATGACAGCGGTGGTTCGCCTGATAGTAATCAGTATGTGTACCGAGTTTGGTTGCATTCGGTCGATTACTTTAGGAGGAGGTGCAGCAAGATTGCTTGCATGCGTTTGCAGTAATTTAAGAATATCGTAGTTTACGACTTCGTGTCTCCTGTAGCGTGAGTGGTAGGTGTTTAATTCATGACAGCGGTTGTTCGCCCGATAGTAAGCAGTATGTGTAGCGACTTTGGTTGCAGTCGGTGCACTACTTTACGAGGAGGTGCAGGAAGATGGCTCGCATGGTTTTGCAGTAATTCAAGAATATCGTAGATTAAGACTTCGTGTCTCCTGTAGCGTGAGTGGTAGGTGTTTAATTCATGACAGCAGTTGTTCGCCTGATAGTAAGCAGTATGTGTACCGAGTTTGGTTGCAATCGGTCCACTACTTTAGGTGGAGGGGTAGGAAGATTGCTCGCATGATTTTGCAGTAATTCAAGAATATCGTAGTTTACGAATTCGTGTCTCCTGTAGCGTGAGTGGTAGGTGTTTAATTCATCACAGCGGTTGTTCGCCTGATAGTAAGCAGTATGTGTACCGAGATCGGTTGCAGTCGGTCCACTACTTTAGGAAAAGGTGCAGGAAGATGGCTCGCATGGTTGGGCAGTAATTCAAGAATATCGTAGTTTACGACTTCGTGTCTCCTGTAGCGTGAGTGGTAGGTGTTTAATTCATGACAGCGGATGTTCGCCTGATAGTAAGCAGTATGTGTACCGAGTTCGGTTGTAGTCGGTCCACTACTTTAGGAGGAGGTGCAGGAAGATGTCTCGCATGGTTTTTGCAGTAATTCAAGAATATCGTAGTTTACGAGTTCGTGTCTCCTGTAGCATGAGTGGTAGGTGTTTAATTCATGACAACGGTTGTTCGCCTGATAGTAATCAGTATGTGTACCGAGTTCGGTTGGAGTCGGTCCACTACTTTAGGAGGAGGTGCAGGATGATGGCTCGTATGGTTTTGCAGTAATTCAAGTATATCGTAGTTTACGACTTCGTGTCTCCTGTAGTGTGAGTGGTAGGTGTGTAATTCATAACAGCGGTTGTTCGCCTGATAGTAAGCAGTATGTGTACCGAGTTCGGTTGCAGTCGGTCTACTACTTTAGGAGAAGGTGCAGGAAGATGGCTCGCATGGTTGTGCAGTAATTAAAGAATATCGTAGTTTACGAATTCGTGTCTCCTGTAGCGTGAGTGGTAGGTGTTTAATTCATGACAGCGGATGTTCGCCAGATAGTAAGCAGTATGTGTACCGAGTTCGGTTGTAGTCGGTCCACTACTTTAGGAGGAGGTGCAGGAAGATGTCTCGCATGGTTTTGCAGTAATTCAAGAATATCGTAGTTTACGAGTTCGTGTCTCCTGTAGCATGAGTGGTAGGTGTTTAATTCATGACAACGGTTGTTCGCCTGATAGTAAGCAGTATGTGTACCGACGTCGGTTGCAGTCGGTCCACTACTTTAGGAGGAGGTGCAGGAAGATGGCTCGCATGGTTTTGCAGTAACTCAAGTATATCGTAGTTTACGACTTCATGTCTCCTGTAGCGTGAGTGGTAGGTGTGTAATTCATGACAGCGGTTGTTCGCCTGATAGTAAACAGTATGTGTACCGAGTTCGGTTGTAGTCGGTCCACTAGTTTAAAAGGAGGTGCAGGTAGATGGCTCGCAGGATTTTGCAGTAATTCAAGAATGTCGTAGTTTACGAATTCGTATCTCCTGTAGCGTGAGTGGTAGGTGTTTAATTCATGACAACGGTTGTTCGCCTGATAGTAAGCAGTACGTGTACCAAGTTTGGTTGCAGTCGGTCAACTACTTTAGGAGGAGGTGCAGGAAGATGGCTCGCATGGTTTTGCAGTAAATCAAGAATATCGTAGTTTACGACTTCATGTCTCCTGTAGCGTGAGTGGTAGGTGTTTAATTCATGACAGCGGTTGTTCGACTGATAGGAAGCAGTATGTGTACCGAGTTTGGTTGCAGTCGTTCCACTACTTTAGGAGGAGGTGATGGAAGATTGCTCGTATGGTTTTGCATAAATTCAAGAATATCGTAGTTTACGACTTCGTGTCTCCTGGAGCGTGAGTGGTAGGTGTTTAATTCATAACAGCGGTTGTTCGCCTGATAGTAATCAGAATGTGTACCGAGTTTGGTTGCAGTCGGTCCACTACTTTAGGAGGAGGTGCAAGAAGATGGCTCGCATGATTTTGCAGTAATTCAAGAATATCGTAGTTTACGAATTCGTGTCTCCTGTAGCGTGAGTGGTAGGTGTTTAATTCATGACAGCGGATGTTCGCCTGATAGTAAGCAGTATGAGTACCGAGTTTGGTTGAAGTCGGTCCTCTACTTTAGGAGGAGGTGCAGGAAGATTGCTCGCATGGTTTTGCAGTAATTGAAGAATATCTTAGTTTACGACTTCGTGTCTCCTGTAGCGTGAGTGGTAGGTGTTTAATTCATGGCAGCGGTTATTCGCCTGATAGTAAGCAGTATGTGTACCAAGTTTGGTTGCAATCGGTCCACTACTTTAGGAGGATGTGTAGGAAGATGGCTCGCGTGATTTTGCAGTAATTCAAGAATATCGTAGTTTACGAATTCGTGTCACCTGTAGCGTGAGTGGTAGGTGTTTAATTCATGACAGCGGTTGTTCGCCTGATAGTAATCAGTATGTGTACCGAGTTTGGTTGCATTCGGTCGAATACTTTAGGAGGAGGTGCAGGAAGATGGCTTGCATGCGTTTGCAGTAATTCAAGAATATGGTAGTTTACGACTTCGTGTCTCCTGTAGCGTGAGTGGTAGGTGTTTAATTCATGGCAGCGGTTGTTCGCCTGATAGGAAGTAGTACGTGTACCGAGTTTGGTTGCAGTCGGCCCACTATTTTAGGAGGAGGTGCAGGAAGATGGCTCGCATGGTTTTGCAGTAATTCAAGAATATCGTAGATTAAGACTTCGTGTCTCCTGTAGCGAGAGTGGTTGGTGTTTAATTCATGACAGCAGTTGTTCGCCTGATAGTAAGCAGTATGTGTACCGAGTTTGGTTGCAATCGGTCCACTACTTTAGGAGGAGGTTCGGGAAGATGGCTCGCATGATTTTGAAGTAATTCAAGAATATCGTAGATTAAGACTTCGTGTCTCCTGTAGCGTGAGTGGTAGGTGTTTAATTCATGACAACGGTTATTCGCCTGATAGTAAGCAGTATGTGTACCAAGTTTGGTTGCAATCGGTCCACTACTTTAGGAGGAGGTGTAGGAAGATTGCTCGCATGACTTTGCAGTAATTCAAGAATATCGTAGTTTACGAATTCGAGTCTCCTGTAGCGTGAGTGGTAGGTGTTTAATTCATGACAGCGGTTGTTCGCCAGATAGTAAGCAGTATGTGTACCGAGTTTGGTAGCAGTCGGCCCACTATTGGAGGAGGAGGTGCAGGAAGTTGGCTCGCATGGTTTTGCAGTAATTCAAGAATATCGTAGATTAAGACTTCGTGTCTCCTGTAGCGAGAGGGGTAGGTGTTTAATTCATGACAGCGGTTGTTCGCCAGATAGTAAGCAGTATGTGTACCGAGTTTGGTTGCAATCGGACCACTACTTTAGGAGGAGGTGCGGGAAGATGGCTCGCATGATTTTGCAGTAGTTCAAGAATATCGTAGTTTACGACTTCGTGTCTCCTGTAGCGTGAGTGGTAGGTGTGTAATTCATGACAGCGGTGGTTCGCCTGATAGTAATCAGTATGTGTACCGAGTTTGGTTGCATTCGGTCGATTACTTTAGGAGGAGGTGCAGCAAGATTGCTTGCATGCGTTTGCAGTAATTCAAGAATATCGTAGTTTACGACTTCGTGTCTCCTGTAGCGTGAGTGGTAGGTGTTTAATTCATGACAGCGGTTGTTCGCCTGATAGTAAGCAGTATGTGTAGCGACTTTGGTTGCAGTCGGTGCACTACTTTACGAGGAGGTGCAGGAAGATGGCTCGCATGGTTTTGCAGTAATTCAAGAATATCGTAGATAAAGACTTCGTGTCTCCTGTAGCGTGAGTGGTAGGTGTTTAATTCATGACAGCGGTTATTCGCCTGATAGTAAGCAGTATGTGTACCAAGTTTGGTTGCAATCGGTCCACTACTTTAGGTGGAGGGGTAGGAAGATTGCTCGCATGATTTTGCAGTAATTCAAGAATATCGTAGTTTACGAATTCGTGTCTCCTGTAGCGTGAGAGGTAGGTGTTTAATTCATGACAGCGGTTGTTCGCCTGATAGTAAGCAGTATGTGTACCGAGTTCGGTTGCAGTCGGTCCACTACTTTAGGAGAAGGTGCAGAAAGATGGCTCGCATGGTTGGGCAGTAATTCAAGAATATCGTAGTTTACGACTTCGTGTCTCCTGTAGCGTGAGTGGTAGGTGTTTAATTCATGACAGCGGTTGTTCGCCTGATAGTAATCAGTATGTGTACTGAGTTTTGTTGCATTCGGTCGAATACTTTAGGAGGAGGTGCAGGAAGATGGCTTGCATGCGTTTGCAGTAATTCAAGAATATCGTAGTTTACGACTTCGTGTCTCCTGTAGCGTGAGTAGTAGGTGTTTAATTCATGGCAGCGGTTGTTCGCCTGATAGGAAGTAGTACGTGTACCGAGTTTGGTTGCAGTCGGCCCAATATTGGAGGAGGAGGTGCAGGAAGATGTCTCGCATGGTTTTGCAGTAATTCAAGAATATCGTAGATTAAGACTTCGTGTCTCCTGTAGCGAGAGTGGTAGGTGTTTAATTCATGACAGCAGTTGTTCGCCTGATAGTAAGCAGTATGTGTACCGAGTTTGGTTGCAATCGGTCCATTACTTTAGGAGGAGGTTCGTTAAGATGGCTCGCATGATTTTGCAGTAATTCAAGAATATCGTAGTTTACGAATTCGTGTCTCCTGTAGCGTGAGTGGTAGGTGTTTAATGCATGACAGCGGATGTTCGCCTGATAGTAAGCAGTATGTGTACCGAATTCGGTTGTAGTCGGTCCACTACTTTAGGAGGAGGTGCAGGAAGATATCTCGCATGGTTTTGCATTAATTCAAGAATATCGTAGTTTACGAGTTCGTGTCTCCTGTAGCATGAGTGGTAGATGTTTAATTCATGACAACGGTTGTTCGCCTGATAGTAAGCAGTATGTGTACCGAGTTCGGTTGCAGTCGGTCCACTACTTTAGGAGGAGGTGCAGGAAGATGGCTCGCATGGTTTTGCAGTAATTCAAGTATATCGTAGTTTACGACTTCGTGTCTCCTGTAGCGTGAGTGGTAGGTGTGTAATTCATGACAGCGGTTGTTCGCCTGATAGTAAGCAGTATGTGTACCGAGTTCGGTTGCAGTCGGTCCACTACTTTAGGAGAAGGTGCAGGAAGATGGCTCGCATGGTTGTGAAGTAATTCAAGAATATAGTAGTTTACGATTTCGTGTCTCCTGTAGCGTGAGTGGTAGGTGTTTAATTCATGACAGCGGATGTTCGCCTGATAGTAAGCAGTATGTGTACCGAGTTCGGTTGTAGTCGGTCCACTACTTTAGGAGGAGGTGCAGGAAGATGTCTCGCATGGTTTTTGCAGTAATTCAAGAATATCGTAGTTTACGAGTTCGTGTCTCCTGTAGCATGAGTGGTAGGTGTTTAATTCATGACAACGGTTGTTCGCCTGATAGTAAGCAGTATGTGTACCGAGTTCGGTTGGAGTCGGTCCACTACTTTAGGAGGAGGTGCAGGATGATGGCTCGTATGGTTTTGCAGTAATTCAAGTATATCGTAGTTTACGACTTCGTGTCTCCTGTAGTGTGAGTGGTAGGTGTGTAATTCATAACAGCGGTTGTTCGCCTGATAGTAAGCAGTATGTGTACCGAGTTCGGTTGCAGTCGGTCTACTACTTTAGGAGAAGGTGCAGGAAGATGGCTCGCATGGTTGTGCAGTAATTAAAGAATATCGTAGTTTACGAATTCGTGTCTCCTGTAGCGTGAGTGGTAGGTGTTTAATTCATGACAGCGGATGTTCGCCAGATAGTAAGCAGTATGTGTACCGAGTTCGGTTGTAGTCGGTCCACTACTTTAGGAGGAGGTGCAGGAAGATGTCTCGCATGGTTTTGCAGTAATTCAAGAATATCGTAGTTTACGAGTTCGTGTCTCCTGTAGCATGAGTGGTAGGTGTTTAATTCATGACAACGGTTGTTCGCCTGATAGTAAGCAGTATGTGTACCGACGTCGGTTGCAGTCGGTCCACTACTTTAGGAGGAGGTGCAGGAAGATGGCTCGCATGGTTTTGCAGTAACTCAAGTATATCGTAGTTTACGACTTCATGTCTCCTGTAGCGTGAGTGGTAGGTGTGTAATTCATGACAGCGGTTGTTCGCCTGATAGTAAACAGTATGTGTACCGAGTTCGGTTGTAGTCGGTCCACTAGTTTAAAAGGAGGTGCAGGTAGATGGCTCGCAGGATTTTGCAGTAATTCAAGAATGTCGTAGTTTACGAATTCGTATCTCCTGTAGCGTGAGTGGTAGGTGTTTAATTCATGACAACGGTTGTTCGCCTGATAGTAAGCAGTACGTGTACCAAGTTTGGTTGCAGTCGGTCAACTACTTTAGGAGGAGGTGCAGGAAGATGGCTCGCATGGTTTTGCAGTAAATCAAGAATATCGTAGTTTACGACTTCATGTCTCCTGTAGCGTGAGTGGTAGGTGTTTAATTCATGACAGCGGTTGTTCGACTGATAGGAAGCAGTATGTGTACCGAGTTTGGTTGCAGTCGTTCCACTACTTTAGGAGGAGGTGATGGAAGATTGCTCGTATGGTTTTGCATAAATTCAAGAATATCGTAGTTTACGACTTCGTGTCTCCTGGAGCGTGAGTGGTAGGTGTTTAATTCATAACAGCGGTTGTTCGCCTGATAGTAATCAGAATGTGTACCGAGTTTGGTTGCAGTCGGTCCACTACTTTAGGAGGAGGTGCAAGAAGATGGCTCGCATGATTTTGCAGTAATTCAAGAATATCGTAGTTTACGAATTCGTGTCTCCTGTAGCGTGAGTGGTAGGTGTTTAATTCATGACAGCGGATGTTCGCCTGATAGTAAGCAGTATGAGTACCGAGTTTGGTTGAAGTCGGTCCTCTACTTTAGGAGGAGGTGCAGGAAGATTGCTCGCATGGTTTTGCAGTAATTGAAGAATATCTTAGTTTACGACTTCGTGTCTCCTGTAGCGTGAGTGGTAGGTGTTTAATTCATGGCAGCGGTTATTCGCCTGATAGTAAGCAGTATGTGTACCAAGTTTGGTTGCAATCGGTCCACTACTTTAGGAGGATGTGTAGGAAGATGGCTCGCGTGATTTTGCAGTAATTCAAGAATATCGTAGTTTACGAATTCGTGTCACCTGTAGCGTGAGTGGTAGGTGTTTAATTCATGACAGCGGTTGTTCGCCTGATAGTAATCAGTATGTGTACCGAGTTTGGTTGCATTCGGTCGAATACTTTAGGAGGAGGTGCAGGAAGATGGCTTGCATGCGTTTGCAGTAATTCAAGAATATGGTAGTTTACGACTTCGTGTCTCCTGTAGCGTGAGTGGTAGGTGTTTAATTCATGGCAGCGGTTGTTCGCCTGATAGGAAGTAGTACGTGTACCGAGTTTGGTTGCAGTCGGCCCACTATTTTAGGAGGAGGTGCAGGAAGATGGCTCGCATGGTTTTGCAGTAATTCAAGAATATCGTAGATTAAGACTTCGTGTCTCCTGTAGCGAGAGTGGTTGGTGTTTAATTCATGACAGCAGTTGTTCGCCTGATAGTAAGCAGTATGTGTACCGAGTTTGGTTGCAATCGGTCCACTACTTTAGGAGGAGGTTCGGGAAGATGGCTCGCATGATTTTGAAGTAATTCAAGAATATCGTAGATTAAGACTTCGTGTCTCCTGTAGCGTGAGTGGTAGGTGTTTAATTCATGACAACGGTTATTCGCCTGATAGTAAGCAGTATGTGTACCAAGTTTGGTTGCAATCGGTCCACTACTTTAGGAGGAGGTGTAGGAAGATTGCTCGCATGACTTTGGTTGCATTCGGTCGATTACTTTAGGAGGAGGTGCAGAAAGATGGCTCGCATGGTTGGGCAGTAATTCAAGAATATCGTAGTTTACGACTTCGTGTCTCCTGTAGCGTGAGTGGTAGGTGTTTAATTCATGACAGCGGTTGTTCGCCTGATAGTAATCAGTATGTGTACTGAGTTTTGTTGCATTCGGTCGAATACTTTAGGAGGAGGTGCAGGAAGATGGCTTGCATGCGTTTGCAGTAATTCAAGAATATCGTAGTTTACGACTTCGTGTCTCCTGTAGCGTGAGTAGTAGGTGTTTAATTCATGGCAGCGGTTGTTCGCCTGATAGGAAGTAGTACGTGTACCGAGTTTGGTTGCAGTCGGCCCAATATTGGAGGAGGAGGTGCAGGAAGATGTCTCGCATGGTTTTGCAGTAATTCAAGAATATCGTAGATTAAGACTTCGTGTCTCCTGTAGCGAGAGTGGTAGGTGTTTAATTCATGACAGCAGTTGTTCGCCTGATAGTAAGCAGTATGTGTACCGAGTTTGGTTGCAATCGGTCCATTACTTTAGGAGGAGGTTCGTTAAGATGGCTCGCATGATTTTGCAGTAATTCAAGAATATCGTAGTTTACGAATTCGTGTCTCCTGTAGCGTGAGTGGTAGGTGTTTAATGCATGACAGCGGATGTTCGCCTGATAGTAAGCAGTATGTGTACCGAATTCGGTTGTAGTCGGTCCACTACTTTAGGAGGAGGTGCAGGAAGATATCTCGCATGGTTTTGCATTAATTCAAGAATATCGTAGTTTACGAGTTCGTGTCTCCTGTAGCATGAGTGGTAGATGTTTAATTCATGACAACGGTTGTTCGCCTGATAGTAAGCAGTATGTGTACCGAGTTCGGTTGCAGTCGGTCCACTACTTTAGGAGGAGGTGCAGGAAGATGGCTCGCATGGTTTTGCAGTAATTCAAGTATATCGTAGTTTACGACTTCGTGTCTCCTGTAGCGTGAGTGGTAGGTGTGTAATTCATGACAGCGGTTGTTCGCCTGATAGTAAGCAGTATGTGTACCGAGTTCGGTTGCAGTCGGTCCACTACTTTAGGAGAAGGTGCAGGAAGATGGCTCGCATGGTTGTGAAGTAATTCAAGAATATAGTAGTTTACGATTTCGTGTCTCCTGTAGCGTGAGTGGTAGGTGTTTAATTCATGACAGCGGATGTTCGCCTGATAGTAAGCAGTATGTGTACCGAGTTCGGTTGTAGTCGGTCCACTACTTTAGGAGGAGGTGCAGGAAGATGTCTCGCATGGTTTTTGCAGTAATTCAAGAATATCGTAGTTTACGAGTTCGTGTCTCCTGTAGCATGAGTGGTAGGTGTTTAATTCATGACAACGGTTGTTCGCCTGATAGTAATCAGTATGTGTACCGAGTTCGGTTGGAGTCGGTCCACTACTTTAGGAGGAGGTGCAGGAAGATGGCTCGCATGGTTTTGCAGTAATTCAAGTATATCGTAGTTTACGACTTCGTGTCTCCTGTAGCGTGAGTGGTAGGTGTGTAATTCATAACAGCGGTTGTTCGCCTGATAGTAAGCAGTATGTGTACCGAGTTCGGTTGCAGTCGGTCTACTACTTTAGGAGAACGTGCAGGAAGATGGCTCGCATGGTTGTGCAGTAATTCAAGAATATCGTAGTTTACGACTTCGTGTCTCCTGTAGCGTGAGTGGTAGGTGTTTAATTCATGACAGCGGATGTTCGCCAGATAGTAAGCAGTATGTGTACCGAGTTCGGTTGTAGTCGGTCCACTACTTTAGGAGGAGGTGCAGGAAGATGTCTCGCATGGTTTTGCAGTAATTCAAGAATATCGTAGTTTACGAGTTCGTTACTCCTGTAGCATGAGTGGTAGGTGTTTAATTCATGACAACGGTTGTTCGCCTGATAGTAAGCAGTATGTGTACCGACGTCGGTTGCAGTCGGTCCACTACTTTAGGAGGAGGTGCAGGAAGATGGCTCGCATGGTTTTGCAGTAACTCAAGTATATCGTAGTTTACGACTTCATGTCTCCTGTAGCGTGAGTGGTAGGTGTGTAATTCATGACAGCGGTTGTTCGCCTGATAGTAAGCAGTATGTGTACCGAGTTCGGTTGTAGTCGGTCCACTAGTTTAAAAGGAGGTGCAGGTAGATGGCTCGCAGGATTTTGCAGTAATTCAAGAATGTCGTAGTTTACGAATTCGTGTCACCTGGAGCGTGAGTGGTAGGTGTTTAATTCATAACAGCGGTTGTTCGCCTGATAGTAATCAGAATGTGTACCGAGTTTGGTTGCAGTCGGTCCACTACTTTAGGAGGAGGTGCAAGAAGATGGCTCGCATGATTTTGCTGTAATTCAAGAATATTGTCGTTTACGACTTCTTGTCTCCTGTAGCGTGAGTGGTAGGTGTTTAATACATGACAGCGGTTGTTCGCCTGATAGTAAGCAGTATGTGTACCGACGTCGGTTGCAGTCGGTCCACTACTTTAGGAGGAGGTGCAGGAAGATGGCTCGCATGGTTTTGCAGTAATTCATGAATATCGTAGTTTACGACTTCGTGTCTCCTGTAGCGTGAGTGGTAGGTGTTTAATTCATGACAGCGGTTGTTCGCCTGATAGTAAGCAGTATGTGTAGCGACTTTGGTTGCAGTCGGTGCACTACTTTACGAGGAGGTGCAGGAAGATGGCTCGCATGGTTTTGCAGTAATTCAAGATCATCGTAGATTAAGACTTCGTGTCTCCATTAGCGTGAGTGGTAGGTGTTTAATTCAAGACAGCGGTTGTTCGCCTGATAGTAAGCAGTATGTGTACCGAGTTTGGTTGCAATCGGTCCACTACTTTAGGAGGAGGTGCAGGAAGACGGCTCGCATGATTTTGCAGTAATTCAAGAATATCGTAGTTTACGAATTCGTGTCTCCTGTAGCGTGAGTGGTAGGTGTTTAATTCATGACAGCGGTTGTTCGCCTGATAGTAAGCAGTATGTGTAGCGACTTTGGTTGCAGTCGGTGCATTACTTTACGAGGAGGTGCAGGAAGATGGCTCGCATGGTTTTGCAGTAATTCAAGAATATCGTAGATTAAGACTTCGTGTCTCCTGTAGCGAGAGTGGTAGGTGTTTTATTCATGACAGCAGTTGTTCGCCTGATAGTAAGCAGTATGTGTACCGAGTTTGGTTGCAATCGGTCCGTTACTTTAGGAGGAGGTTCGTTAAGATGGCTCGCATGATTTTGCAGTAATTCAAGAATATCGTAGTTTACGAATTCGTGTCTCCTGTAGCGTGAGTGGTAGGTGTTTAATGCATGACAGCGGATGTTCGCCTGATAGTAAGCAGTATGTGTACCGAATTCGGTTGTAGTCGGTCCACTACTTTAGGAGGAGGTGCAGGAAGATATCTCGCATGGTTTTGCAGTAATTCAAGAATATCGTAGTTTACGAGTTCGTGTCTCCTGTAGCATGAGTGGTAGGTGTTTAATTCATGACAACGGTTGTTCGCCTGATAGTAAGCAGTATGTGTACCGAGTTCGGTTGCAGTCGGTCCACTACTTTAGGAGGAGGTGCAGGAAGATGGCTCGCATGGTTTTGCAGTAATTCAAGTATATCGTAGTTTACGACTTCGTGTCTCCTGTAGCGTGAGTGGTAGGTGTGTAATTCATGACAGCGGTTGTTCGCCTGATAGTAACCAGTATGTGTACCGAGTTCGGTTGCAGTCGGTCCAATACTTTAGGAGAAGGTGCAGGAAGATGGCTCGCATGGTTGTGCAGTAATTCAAGAATATCGTAGTTTACGACTTCGTGTCTCCTGTAGCGTGAGTGGTAGGTGTTTAATTCATGACAGCGGATGTTCGCCAGATAGTAAGCAGTATGTGTACCGAGTTCGGTTGTAGTCGGTCCACTACTTTAGGAGGAGGTGCAGGAAGATGTCTCGCATGGTTTTGCAGTAATTCAAGAATATCGTAGTTTACGAGTTCGTGTCTCCTGTAGCATGAGTGGTAGGTGTTTAATTCATGACAACGGTTGTTCGCCTGATAGTAAGCAGTATGTGTACCGACGTCGGTTGCAGTCGGTCCACTACTTTAGGAGGAGGTGCAGGAAGATGGCTCGCATGGTTTTGCAGTAACTCAAGTATATCGTAGTTTACGACTTCATGTCTCCTGTAGCGTGAGTGGTAGGTGTGTAATTCATGACAGCGGTTGTTCGCCTGATAGTAAGCAGTATGTGTACCGAGTTCGGTTGTAGTCGGTCCACTACTTTAAAAGGAGGTGCAGGTAGAAGGCTCGCAGGATTTTGCAGTAATTCAAGAATGTCGTAGTTTACGAATTCGTGTCTCCTGGAGCGTGAGTGGTAGGTGTTTAATTCATAACAGCGGTTGTTCGCCTGATAGTAATCAGAATGTGTACCGAGTTTGGTTGCAGTCGGTCCACTACTTTAGGAGGAGGTGCAAGAAGATGGCTCGCATGATTTTGCTGTAATTCAAGAATATTGTCGTTTACGACTTCGTGTCTCCTGTAGCGTGAGTGGTAGGTGTTTAATACATGACAGCGGTTGTTCGCCTGATAGTAAGCAGTATGTGTTCCGAGTTCGGTTGCAGTCGGTCGACTACTTTAGGAGGAGGTGCAGGAAGATGGCTCGCATGGTTTTGCAGTAATTCATGAATATCGTAGTTTACGACTTCGTGTCTCCTGTAGCGTGAGTGGTAGGTGTTTAATTCATGACAGCGGTTGTTCGCCAGATAGTAAGCAGTATGTGTACCGAGTTTGGTAGCAGTCGGCCCACTATTGGAGGAGGAGGTGCAGGAAGTTGGCTCGCATGGTTTTGCAGTAATTCAAGAATATCGTAGATTAAGACTTCGTGTCTCCTGTAGCGAGAGGGGTAGGTGTTTAATTCATGACAGCGGTTGTTCGCCAGATAGTAAGCAGTATGTGTACCGAGTTTGGTTGCAATCGGACCACTACTTTAGGAGGAGGTGCGGGAAGATGGCTCGCATGATTTTGCAGTAATTCAAGAATATCGTAGTTTACGACTTCGTGTCTCCTGTAGCGTGAGTGGTAGGTGTGTAATTCATGACAGCGGTGGTTCGCCTGATAGTAATCAGTATGTGTACCGAGTTTGGTTGCATTCGGTCGATTACTTTAGGAGGAGGTGCAGCAAGATTGCTTGCATGCGTTTGCAGTAATTCAAGAATATCGTAGTTTACGACTTCGTGTCTCCTGTAGCGTGAGTGGTAGGTGTTTAATTCATGACAGCGGTTGTTCGCCTGATAGTAAGCAGTATGTGTAGCGACTTTGGTTGCAGTCGGTGCACTACTTTACGAGGAGGTGCAGGAAGATGGCTCGCATGATTTTGCAGTAATTCAAGAATATCGTAGATAAAGACTTCGTGTCTCCTGTAGCGTGAGTGGTAGGTGTTTAATTCATGACAGCTGTTATTCGCCTGATAGTAAGCAGTATGTGTACCAAGTTTGGTTGCAGTCGGTCCACTACTTTAGGAGAAGGTGCAGGAAGATGGCTCGCATGGTTGGGCAGTAATTCAAGAATATCGTAGTTTACGACTTCGTGTCTCCTGTAGCGTGAGTGGTAGGTGTTTAATTCATGACAGCGGTTGTTCGCCTGATAGTAATCAGTATGTGTACTGAGTTTTGTTGCATTCGGTCGAATACTTTAGGAGGAGGTGCAGGAAGATGGCTTGCATGCGTTTGCAGTAATTCAAGAATATCGTAGTTTACGACTTCGTGTCTCCTGTAGCGAGAGTGGTAGGTGTTTAATTCATGACAGCAGTTGTTCGCCTGATAGTAAGCAGTATGTGTACCGAGTTTGGTTGCAATCGGTCCATTACTTTAGGAGGAGGTTCGTTAAGATGGCTCGCATGATTTTGCAGTATTTCAAGAATATCGTAGTTTACGAATTCGTGTCTCCTGTAGCGTGAGTGGTAGGTGTTTAATGCATGACAGCGGATGTTCGCCTGATAGTAAGCAGTATGTGTACCGAATTCGGTTGTAGTCGGTCCACTACTTTAGGAGGAGGTGCAGGAAGATATCTCGCATGGTTTTGCATTAATTCAAGAATATCGTAGTTTACGAGTTCGTGTCTCCTGTAGCATGAGTGGTAGATGTTTAATTCATGACAACGGTTGTTCGCCTGATAGTAAGCAGTATGTGTACCGAGTTCGGTTGCAGTCGGTCCACTACTTTAGGAGGAGGTGCAGGAAGATGGCTCGCATGGTTTTGCAGTAATTCAAGTATATCGTAGTTTACGACTTCGTGTCTCCTGTAGCGTGAGTGGTAGGTGTGTAATTCATGACAGCGGTTGTTCGCCTGATAGTAAGCAGTATGTGTACCGAGTTCGGTTGCAGTCGGTCCACTACTTTAGGAGAAGGTGCAGGAAGATGGCTCGCATGGTTGTGAAGTAATTCAAGAATATAGTAGTTTACGATTTCGTGTCTCCTGTAGCATGAGTGGTAGGTGTTTAATTCATGACAACGGTTGTTCGCCTGATAGTAATCAGTATGTGTACCGAGTTCGGTTGGAGTCGGTCCACTACTTTAGGAGGAGGTGCAGGAAGATGGCTCGCATGGTTTTGCAGTAATTCAAGTATATCGTAGTTTACGACTTCGTGTCTCCTGTAGCGTGAGTGGTAGGTGTGTAATTCATAACAGCGGTTGTTCGCCTGATAGTAACCAGTATGTGTACCGAGTTCGGTTGCAGTCGGTCTACTACTTTAGGAGAACGTGCAGGAAGATGGCTCGCATGGTTGTGCAGTAATTCAAGAATATCGTAGTTTACGACTTCGTGTCTCCTGTAGCGTGAGTGGTAGGTGTTTAATTCATGACAGCGGATGTTCGCCAGATAGTAAGCAGTATGTGTACCGAGTTCGGTTGTAGTCGGTCCACTACTTTAGGAGGAGGTGCAGGAAGATGTCTCGCATGGTTTTGCAGTAATTCAAGAATATCGTAGTTTACGAGTTCGTGTCTCCTGTAGCATGAGTGGTAGGTGTTTAATTCATGACAACGGTTGTTCGCCTGATAGTAAGCAGTATGTGTACCGACGTCGGTTGCAGTCGGTCCACTACTTTAGGAGGAGGTGCAGGAAGATGGCTCGCATGGTTTTGCAGTAACTCAAGTATATCGTAGTTTACGACTTCATGTCTCCTGTAGCGTGAGTGGTAGGTGTGTAATTCATGACAGCGGTTGTTCGCCTGATAGTAAGCAGTATGTGTACCGAGTTCGGTTGTAGTCGGTCCACTAGTTTAAAAGGAGGTGCAGGTAGATGGCTCGCAGGATTTTGCAGTAATTCAAGAATGTCGTAGTTTACGAATTCGTGTCTCCTGGAGCGTGAGTGGTAGGTGTTTAATTCATAACAGCGGTTGTTCGCCTGATAGTAATCAGAATGTGTACCGAGTTTGGTTGCAGTCGGTCCACTACTTTAGGAGGAGGTGCAAGAAGATGGCTCGCATGATTTTGCTGTAATTCAAGAATATTGTCGTTTACGACTTCGTGTCTCCTGTAGCGTGAGTGGTAGGTGTTTAATACATGACAGCGGTTGTTCGCCTGATAGTAAGCAGTATGTGTTCCGAGTTCGGTTGCAGTCGGTCCACTACTTTAGGAGGAGGTGCTGGAAGATGGCTCGCATGCTTTTGCAGTAATTCATGAATATCGTAGTTTACGACTTCGTGTCTCCTGTAGCGTGAGTGGTAGGTGTTTAATTCATGACAGCGGTTGTTCGCCTGATAGTAAGCAGTATGTGTAGCGACTTTGGTTGCAGTCGGTGCACTACTTTACGAGGAGGTGCAGGAAGATGGCTCGCATGGTTTTGCAGTAATTCAAGATTATCGTAGATTAAGACTTCGTGTCTCCTGTAGCGTGAGTGGTAGGTGTTTAATTCAAGACAGCGGTTGTTCGCCTGATAGTAAGCAGTATGTGTACCGAGTTTGGTTGCAATCGGTCCACTACTTTAGGAGGAGGTGCAGGAAGACGGCTCGCATGATTTTGCAGTAATTCAAGAATATCGTAGTTTACGAATTCGTGTCTCCTGTAGCGTGAGTGGTAGGTGTTTAATTCATGACAGCGGTTGTTCGCCTGATAGTAAGCAGTATGTGTAGCGACTTTGGTTGCAGTCGGTGCATTACTTTACGAGGAGGTGCAGGAAGATGGCTCGCATGGTTTTGCAGTAATTCAAGAATATCGTAGATTAAGACTTCGTGTCTCCTGTAGCGAGAGTGGTAGGTGTTTAATTCATGACAGCAGTTGTTCGCCTGATAGTAAGCAGTATGTGTACCGAGTTTGGTTGCAATCGGTCCGTTACTTTAGGAGGAGGTTCGTTAAGATGGCTCGCATGATTTTGCAGTAATTCAAGAATATCGTAGTTTACGAATTCGTGTCTCCTGTAGCGTGAGTGGTAGGTGTTTAATGCATGACAGCGGATGTTCGCCTGATAGTAAGCAGTATGTGTACCGAATTCGGTTGTAGTCGGTCCACTACTTTAGGAGGAGGTGCAGGAAGATATCTCGCATGGTTTTGCAGTAATTCAAGAATATCGTAGTTTACGAGTTCGTGTCTCCTGTAGCATGAGTGGTAGGTGTTTAATTCATGACAACGGTTGTTCGCCTGATAGTAAGCAGTATGTGTACCGAGTTCGGTTGCAGTCGGTCCACTACTTTAGGAGGAGGTGCAGGAAGATGGCTCGCATGGTTTTGCAGTAATTCAAGTATATCGTAGTTTACGACTTCGTGTCTCCTGTAGCGTGAGTGGTAGGTGTGTAATTCATGACAGCGGTTGTTCGCCTGATAGTAAGCAGTATGTGTACCGAGTTCGGTTGCAGTCGGTCCACTACTTTAGGAGAAGGTGCAGGAAGATGGCTCGCATGGTTGTGAAGTAATTCAAGAATATAGTAGTTTACGATTTCGTGTCTCCTGTAGCGTGAGTGGTAGGTGTTTAATTCATGACAGCGGATGTTCGCCTGATAGTAAGCAGTATGTGTACCGAGTTCGGTTGTAGTCGGTCCACTACTTTAGGAGGAGGTGCAGGAAGATGTCTCGCATGGTTTTTGCAGTAATTCAAGAATATCGTAGTTTACGAGTTCGTGTCTCCTGTAGCATGAGTGGTAGGTGTTTAATTCATGACAACGGTTGTTCGCCTGATAGTAATCAGTATGTGTACCGAGTTCGGTTGGAGTCGGTCCACTACTTTAGGAGGAGGTGCAGGAAGATGGCTCGCATGGTTTTGCAGTAATTCAAGTATATCGTAGTTTACGACTTCGTGTCTCCTGTAGCGTGAGTGGTAGGTGTGTAATTCATAACAGCGGTTGTTCGCCTGATAGTAACCAGTATGTGTACCGAGTTCGGTTGCAGTCGGTCTACTACTTTAGGAGAACGTGCAGGAAGATGGCTCGCATGGTTGTGCAGTAATTCAAGAATATCGTAGTTTACGACTTCGTGTCTCCTGTAGCGTGAGTGGTAGGTGTTTAATTCATGACAGCGGATGTTCGCCAGATAGTAAGCAGTATGTGTACCGAGTTCGGTTGTAGTCGGTCCACTACTTTAGGAGGAGGTGCAGGAAGATGTCTCGCATGGTTTTGCAGTAATTCAAGAATATCGTAGTTTACGAGTTCGTGTCTCCTGTAGCATGAGTGGTAGGTGTTTAATTCATGACAACGGTTGTTCGCCTGATAGTAAGCAGTATGTGTACCGACGTCGGTTGCAGTCGGTCCACTACTTTAGGAGGAGGTGCAGGAAGATGGCTCGCATGGTTTTGCAGTAACTCAAGTATATCGTAGTTTACGACTTCATGTCTCCTGTAGCGTGAGTGGTAGGTGTGTAATTCATGACAGCGGTTGTTCGCCTGATAGTAAGCAGTATGTGTACCGAGTTCGGTTGTAGTCGGTCCACTAGTTTAAAAGGAGGTGCAGGTAGATGGCTCGCAGGATTTTGCAGTAATTCAAGAATGTCGTAGTTTACGAATTCGTGTCTCCTGGAGCGTGAGTGGTAGGTGTTTAATTCATAACAGCGGTTGTTCGCCTGATAGTAATCAGAATGTGTACCGAGTTTGGTTGCAGTCGGTCCACTACTTTAGGAGGAGGTGCAAGAAGATGGCTCGCATGATTTTGCTGTAATTCAAGAATATTGTCGTTTACGACTTCGTGTCTCCTGTAGCGTGAGTGGTAGGTGTTTAATACATGACAGCGGTTGTTCGCCTGATAGTAAGCAGTATGTGTTCCGAGTTCGGTTGCAGTCGGTCCACTACTTTAGGAGGAGGTGCAGGAAGATGGCTCGCATGGTTTTGCAGTAATTCATGAATATCGTAGTTTACGACTTCGTGTCTCCTGTAGCGTGAGTGGTAGATGTTTAATTCATGACAGCGGTTGTTCGCCTGATAGTAAGCAGTATGTGTAGCGACTTTGGTTGCAGTCGGTGCACTACTTTACGAGGAGGTGCAGGAAGATGGCTCGCATGGTTTTGCAGTAATTCAAGATTATCGTAGATTAAGACTTCGTGTCTCCTGTAGCGTGAGTGGTAGGTGTTTAATTCAAGACAGCGGTTGTTCGCCTGATAGTAAGCAGTATGTGTACCGAGTTTGGTTGCAATCGGTCCACTACTTTAGGAGGAGGTGCAGGAAGACGGCTCGCATGATTTTGCAGTAATTCAAGAATATCGTAGTTTACGAATTCGTGTCTCCTGTAGCGTGAGTGGTAGGTGTTTAATTCATGACAGCGGTTGTTCGCCTGATAGTAAGCAGTATGTGTAGCGACTTTGGTTGCAGTCGGTGCATTACTTTACGAGGAGGTGCAGGAAGATGGCTCGCATGGTTTTGCAGTAATTCAAGAATATCGTAGATTAAGACTTCGTGTCTCCTGTAGCGAGAGTGGTAGGTGTTTAATTCATGACAGCAGTTGTTCGCCTGATAGTAAGCAGTATGTGTACCGAGTTTGGTTGCAATCGGTCCGTTACTTTAGGAGGAGGTTCGTTAAGATGGCTCGCATGATTTTGCAGTAATTCAAGAATATCGTAGTTTACGAATTCGTGTCTCCTGTAGCGTGAGTGGTAGGTGTTTAATGCATGACAGCGGATGTTCGCCTGATAGTAAGCAGTATGTGTACCGAATTCGGTTGTAGTCGGTCCACTACTTTAGGAGGAGGTGCAGGAAGATATCTCGCATGGTTTTGCAGTAATTCAAGAATATCGTAGTTTACGAGTTCGTGTCTCCTGTAGCATGAGTGGTAGGTGTTTAATTCATGACAACGGTTGTTCGCCTGATAGTAAGCACTTTGTGTACCGAGTTCGGTTGCAGTCGGTCCACTACTTTAGGAGGAGGTGCAGGAAGATGGCTCGCATGGTTTTGCAGTAACTCAAGTATATCGTAGTTTACGACTTCATGTCTCCTGTAGCGTGAGTGGTAGGTGTGTAATTCATGACAGCGGTTGTTCGCCAGATAGTAAGCAGTATGTGTACCGAGTTCGGTTGTAGTCGGTCCACTAGTTTAAAAGGAGGTGCAGGTAGATGGCTCGCAGGATTTTGCAGTAATTCAAGAATGTCGTAGTTTACGAATTCGTGTCTCCTGGAGCGTGAGTGGTAGGTGTTTAATTCATAACAGCGGTTGTTCGCCTGATAGTAATCAGAATGTGTACCGAGTTTGGTTGCAGTCGGTCCACTACTTTAGGAGGAGGTGCAAGAAAATGGCTCGCATGATTTTGCTGTAATTCAAGAATATTGTCGTTTACGACTTCGTGTCTCCTGTAGCGTGAGTGGTAGGTGTTTAATACATGACAGCGGTTGTTCGCCTGATAGTAAGCAGTATGTGTTCCGAGTTCGGTTGCATTCGGTCGACTACTTTAGGAGGAGGTGCAGGAAGATGGCTCGCATGGTTTTGCAGTAATTCATGAATATCGTAGTTTACGAATTCGTGTCTCCTGTAGCGTGAGTGGTAGGTGTTTAATTCATGACAGCGGTTGTTCGCCTGATAGTAAGCAGTATGTGTAGCGACGTTGGTTGCAGTCGGTGCACTACTTTACGAGGAGGTGCAGGAAGATGGTTCGCATGGTTTTGCAGTAATTCAAGATTATCGTAGATTAAGACTTCGTGTCTCCTGTAGCGTGAGTGGTAGGTGTTTAATTCAAGACAGCGGTTGTTCGCCTGATAGTAAGCAGTATGTGTACCGAGTTTGGTTGCAATCGGTCCACTACTTTAGGAGGAGGTGCAGGAAGACGGCTCGCATGATTTTGCAGTAATTCAAGAATATCGTAGTTTACGAATTCGTGTCTCCTGTAGCGTGAGTGGTAGGTGTTTAATTCATGACAGCAGTTGTTCGCCTGATAGTAAGCAGTATGTGTAGCGACTTTGGTTGCAGTCGGTGCATTACTTTACGAGGAGGTGCATTAAGATGGCTCGCATGGTTTTGCAGTAATTCAAGAATATCGTAGATTAAGACTTCGTGTCTCCTGTAGCGAGAGTGGTAGGTGTTTAATTCATGACAGCAGTTGTTCGCCTGATAGTAAGCAGTATGTGTACCGAGTTTGGTTGCAATCGGTCCGTTACTTTAGGAGGAGGTTCGTTAAGATGGCTCGCATGATTTTGCAGTAATTCAAGAATATCGTAGTTTACGAATTCGTGTCTCCTGTAGCGTGAGTGGTAGGTGTTTAATGCATGACAGCGGATGTTCGCCTGATAGTAAGCAGTATGTGTACCGAATTCGGTTGTAGTCGGTCCACTACTTTAGGAGGAGGTGCAGGAAGATATCTCGCATGGTTTTGCAGTAATTCAAGAATATCGTAGTTTACGAGTTCGTGTCTCCTGTAGCATGAGTGGTAGGTGTTTAATTCATGACAACGGTTGTTCGCCTGATAGTAAGCAGTATGTGTACCGAGCTCGGTTGCAGTCGGTCCACTACTTTAGGAGGAGGTGCAGGAAGATGGCTCGCATGGTTTTGCAGTAATTCAAGTATATCGTAGTTTACGACTTCGTGTCTCCTGTAGCGTGAGTGGTAGGTGTGTAATTCATGACAGCGGTTGTTCGCCTGATAGTAAGCAGTATGTGTACCGAGTTCGGTTGCAGTCGGTCCACTACTTTAGGAGAAGGTGCAGGAAGATGGCTCGCATGGTTGTGCAGTAATTCAAGAATATCGTAGTTTACGACTTCGTGTCTCCTGTAGCGTGAGTTGTAGGTGTTTAATTCATGACAGCGGATATTCGCCTGATAGTAAGCAGTATGTGTACCGAGTTCGGTTGTAGTCGGTCCACTACTTTAGGAGGAGGTGCAGGAAGATGTCTCGCATGGTTTTTGCAGTAATTCAAGAATATCGTAGTTTACGAGTTCGTGTCTCCTGTAGCATGAGTGGTAGGTGTTTAATTCATGACAACGGTTGTTCGCCTGATAGTAATCAGTATGTGTACCGAGTTCGGTTGGAGTCGGTCCACTACTTTAGGAGGAGGTGCAGGAAGATGGCTCGCATGGTTTTGCAGTAATTCAAGTATATCGTAGTTTACGACTTCGTGTCTCCTGTAGCGTGAGTGGTAGGTGTGTAATTCATAACAGCGGTTGTTCGCCTGATAGTAAGCAGTATGTGTACCGAGTTCGGTTGCAGTCGGTCTACTACTTTAGGAGAACGTGAAGGAAGATGGCTCGCATGGTTGTGCAGTAATTCAAGAATATCGTAGTTTACGACTTCGTGTCTCCTGTAGCGTGAGTGGTAGGTGTTTAATTCATGACAGCGGATGTTCGCCAGATAGTAAGCAGTATGTGTACCGAGTTCGGTTGTAGTCGGTCCACTACTTTAGGAGGAGGTGCAGGAAGATGTCTCGCATGGTTTTGCAGTAATTCAAAAATATCGTAGTTTACGAGTTCGTGTCTCCTGTAGCATGAGTGGTAGGTGTTTAATTCATGACAACGGTTGTTCGCCTGATAGTAAGCAGTATGTGTACCGACGTCGGTTGCAGTCGGTCCACTACTTTAGGAGGAGGTGCAGGAAGATGGCTCGCATGGTTTTGCAGTAACTCAAGTATATCGTAGTTTACGACTTCATGTCTCCTGTAGCGCGAGTGGTAGGTGTGTAATTCATGACAGCGGTTGTTCGCCTGATAGTAAGCAGTATGTGTACCGAGTTCGGTTGTAGTCGGTCCACTAGTTTAAAAGGAGGTGCAGGTAGATGGCTCGCAGGATTTTGCAGTAATTCAAGAATGTCGTAGTTTACGAATTCGTATCTCCTGTAGCGTGAGTGGTAGGTGTTTAATTCATGACAACGGTTGTTCGCCTGATAGTAAGCAGTACGTGTACCAAGTTTGGTTGCAGTCGGTCAACTACTTTAGGAGGAGGTGCAGGAAGATGGCTCGCATGGTTTTGCAGTAAATCAAGAATATCGTAGTTTACGACTTCATGTCTCCTGTAGCGTGAGTGGTAGGTGTTTAATTCATGACAGCGGTTGTTCGACTGATAGGAGGCAGTATGTGTACCGAGTTTGGTTGCAGTCGTTCCACTACTTTAGGAGGAGGTGATGGAAGATTGCTCGTATGGTTTTGCATAAATTCAAGAATATCGTAGTTTACGACTTCGTGTCTCCTGGAGCGTGAGTGGTAGGTGTTTAATTCATAACAGCGGTTGTTCGCCTGATAGTAATCAGAATGTGTACCGAGTTTGGTTGCAGTCGGTCCACTACTTTAGGAGGAGGTGCAAGAAGATGGCTCGCATGATTTTGCTGTAATTCAAGAATATTGTCGTTTACGACTTCGTGTCTCCTGTAGCGTGAGTGGTAGGTGTTTAATACATGACAGCGGTTGTTCGCCTGATAGTAAGCAGTATGTGTTCCGAGTTCGGTTGCAGTCGGTCCACTACTTTAGGAGGAGGTGCAGGAAGATGGCTCGCATGGTTTTGCAGTAATTCATGAATATCGTAGTTTACGACTTCGTGTCTCCTGTAGCGTGAGTGGTAGGTGTTTAATTCATAACAGCGGTTGTTCGCCTGATAGTAAGCAGTATGTGTAGCGACTTTGGTTGCAGTCGGTGCACTACTTTACGAGGAGGTGCAGGAAGATGGCTCGCATGGTTTTGCAGTAATTCAAGATTATCGTAGATTAAGACTTCGTGTCTCCTGTAGCGTGAGTGGTAGGTGTTTAATTCAAGACAGCGGTTGTTCGCCTGATAGTAAGCACTTTGTGTACCGAGTTTGGTTGCAATCGGTCCACTACTTTAGGAGGAGGTGCAGGAAGACGGCTCGCATGATTTTGCAGTAATTCAAGAAAATCGTAGATTACGAATTCGTGTCTCCTGTAGCGTGAGTGGTAGGTGTTTAATTCATGACAGCGGTTGTTCGCCTGATAGTAAGCAGTATGTGTACCGAGTTCGTTTGCAGTCGGTCCACTACTTTAGGAGGAGGTGCAGGAAGATGGCTCGCATGGTTTTGCAGTAATTCAAGAATATCGTAGTTTACGACTTCGTGTCTCCTGTAGCGTGAGTGGTAGGTGTTTAATTCATGACAGCGGTTGTTCGCCTGATAGTAATCAGTATGTGTACCGAGTTTGGTTGCATTCGGTCGATTACTTTAGGAGGAGGTGCAGCAAGATGGCTTGCATGCGTTTGCAGTAATTCAAGAATATCGTAGTTTACGACTTCGTGTCTCCTGTAGCGTGAGTGGTAGGTGTTTAATTCATGGCAGCGGTTGTTCGCCTGATAGTACGTAGTACGTGTACCGAGTTTGGTTGCAGTCGGCCCACTATTGGAGGAGGAGGTGCAGGAAGATGGCTCGCATTGTTTTGCAGTAATTCAAGAATATCGTAGATTAAGACTTCGTGTCTCCTGTAGCGTGAGTGGTAGGTGTGTAATTCATGACAGCGGTTGTTCGCCTGATAGTAAGCAGAATGTGTACCGAGTTCGGTTGTAGTCGGTCCACTAGTTTAAAAGGAGGTGCAGGTAGATGATTCGCAGGTTTTGCAGTAATTCAAGAATGTCGTAGTTTACGACTTCGTATCTCCTGTAGCGTGAGTGGTAGGTGTTTAATTCATGACAACGGTTGTTCGCCTGATAGTAAGCAGTACGTGTACCAAGTATGGTTGCAGTCGGTCAACTACTTTAGGAGGAGGTGCAGGAAGATGTCTCGCATGGTATTGCAGTAAATCAAGTATATGGTAGTTTACGACTTCGTGTCTCCTGTAGCGTGAGTGGTAGGTGTTTAATTCATGACAGCGGTTGTTCGACTGATAGTAAGCAGTATGTGTACCGAGATTGGTTGCAGTCGGTGCACTACTTTACGAGGAGGTGCAGGAAGATGGCTCGCATGGTTTTGCAGTAATTCAAGATTATCGTAGATTAAGACTTCGTGTCTCCTGTAGTGTGAGTGGTAGGTGTTTAATTCAAGACAGCGGTTGTTCGCCTGATAGTAAGCAGTATGTGTACCGAGTTTGGTTGCAGTCGTTCCACTACTTTAGGAGGAGGTGATGGAAGATTGCTCGTATGGTTTTGCATAAATTCAAGAATATCGTAGTTTACGACTTCGTGTCTCCTGGAGCGTGAGTGGTAGGTGTTTAATTCATAACAGCGGTTGTTCGCCTGATAGTAATCAGAATGTGTACCGAGTTTGGTTGCAGTCGGTCCACTACTTTAGGAGGAGGTGCAAGAAGATGGCTCGCATGATTTTGCTGTAATTCAAGAATATTGTCGTTTACGACTTCGTGTCTCCTGTAGCGTGAGTGGTAGGTGTTTAATACATGACAGCGGTTGTTCGCCTGATAGTAAGCAGTATGTGTTCCGAGTTCGGTTGCAGTCGGTCCACTACTTTAGGAGGAGGTGCAGGAAGATGGCTCGCATGGTTTTGCAGTAATTCATGAATATCGTAGTTTACGACTTCGTGTCTCCTGTAGCGTGAGTGGTAGGTGTTTAATTCATGACAGCGGTTGTTCGCCTGATAGTAAGCAGTATGTGTAGCGACTTTGGTTGAAGTCGGTGCACTACTTTACGAGGAGGTGCAGGAAGATGGCTCGCATGGTTTTGCAGTAATTCAAGATTATCGTAGATTAAGACTTCGTGTCTCCAGTAGCGTGAGTGGTAGGTGTTTAATTCAAGACAGCGGTTGTTCGCCTGATAGTAAGCACTATGTGTACCGAGTTTGGTTGCAATCGGTCCACTACTTTAGGAGGAGGTGCAGGAAGACGGCTCGCATGATTTTGCAGTAATTCAAGAAAATCGTAGATTACGAATTCGTGTCTCCTGTAGCGTGAGTGGTAGGTGTTTAATTCATGACAGCGGTTGTTCGCCTGATAGTAAGCAGTATGTGTACCGAGTTCGTTTGCAGTCGGTCCACTACTCTAGGAGGAGGTGCAGGAAGATGGCTCGCATGCTTTTGCAGTAATTCAAGAATATCGTAGTTTACGACTTCGTGTCTCCTGTAGCGTGAGTGGTAGGTGTTTAATTCATGACAGCGGTTGTTCGCCTGATAGTAATCAGTATGTGTACCGAGTTTGGTTGCATTCGGTCGATTACTTTAGGAGGAGGTGCAGCAAGATGGCTTGCATGCGTTTGCAGTAATTCAAGAATATCGTAGTTTACGACTTCGTGTCTCCTGTAGCGTGAGTGGTAGGTGTTTAATTCATGGCAGCGGTTGTTCGCCTGATAGTACGTAGTACGTGTACCGAGTTTGGTTGCAGTCGGCCCACTATTGGAGGAGGAGGTGCAGGAAGATGGCTCGCATTGTTTTGCAGTAATTCAAGAATATCGTAGATTAAGACTTCGTGTCTCCTGTAGCGTGAGTGGTAGGTGTGTAATTCATGACAGCGGTTGTTCGCCTGATAGTAAGCAGTATGTGTACCGAGTTCGGTTGTAGTCGGTCCACTAGTTTAAAAGGAGGTGCAGGTAGATGGCTCGCAGGTTTTGCAGTAATTCAAGAATGTCGTAGTTTACGACTTCGTATCTCCTGTAGCGTGAGTGGTAGGTGTTTAATTCATGACAACGGTTGTTCGCTGATAGTAAGCAGTACGTGTACCAAGTATGGTTGCAGTCGGTCAACTACTTTAGGAGGAGGTGCAGGAAGATGGCTCGCATGGTTTTGCAGTAAATCAAGAATATGGTAGTTTACGACTTCGTGTCTCCTGTAGCGTGAGTGGTAGGTGTTTAATTCATGACAGCGGTTGTTCGACTGATAGTAAGCAGTATGTGTACCGAGATTGGTTGCAGTCGGTGCACTACTTTACGAGGAGGTGCAGGAAGATGGCTCGCATGGTTTTGCAGTAATTCAAGATTATCGTAGATTAAGACTTCGTGTCTCCTGTAGTGTGAGTGGTAGGTGTTTAATTCAAGACAGCGGTTGTTCGCCTGATAGTAAGCAGTATGTGTACCGAGTTTGGTTGCAGTCGTTCCACTACTTTAGGAGGAGGTGATGGAAGATTGCTCGTATGGTTTTGCATAAATTCAAGAATATCGTAGTTTACGACTTCGTGTCTCCTGGAGCGTGAGTGGTAGGTGTTTAATTCATAACAGCGGTTGTTCGCCTGATAGTAATCAGAATGTGTACCGAGTTTGGTTGCAGTCGGTCCACTACTTTAGGAGGAGGTGCAAGAAGATGGCTCGCATGATTTTGCTGTAATTCAAGAATATTGTCGTTTACGACTTCGTGTCTCCTGTAGCGTGAGTGGTAGGTGTTTAATACATGACAGCGGTTGTTCGCCTGATAGTAAGCAGTATGTGTAGCGACTTTGGTTGAAGTCGGTGCACTACTTTACGAGGAGGTGCAGGAAGATGGCTCGCATGGTTTTGCAGTAATTCAAGATTATCGTAGATTAAGACTTCGTGTCTCCAGTAGCGTGAGTGGTAGGTGTTTAATTCAAGACAGCGGTTGTTCGCCTGATAGTAAGCACTATGTGTACCGAGTTTGGTTGCATTCGGTCCACTACTTTAGGAGGAGGTGCAGGAAGACGGCTCGCATGATTTTGCAGTAATTCAAGAAAATCGTAGATTACGAATTCGTGTCTCCTGTAGCGTGAGTGGTAGGTGTTTAATTCATGACAGCGGTTGTTCGCATGATAGTAAGCAGTATGTGTACCGAGTTCGTTTGCAGTCGGTCCACTACTTTAGGAGGAGGTGCAGGAAGATGGCTCGCATGCTTTTGCAGTAATTCAAGAATATCGTAGTTTACGACTTCGTGTCTCCTGTAGCGTGAGTGGTAGGTGTTTAATTCATGACAGCGGTTGTTCGCCTGATAGTAATCAGTATGTGTACCGAGTTTGGTTGCATTCGGTCGATTACTTTAGGAGGAGGTGCAGCAAGATGGCTTGCATGCGTTTGCAGTAATTCAAGAATATCGTAGTTTACGACTTCGTGTGTCCTGTAGCGTGAGTGGTAGGTGTTTAATTCATGGCAGCGGTTGTTCGCCTGATAGTACGTAGTACGTGTACCGAGTTTGGTTGCAGTCGGCCCACTATTGGAGGAGGAGGTGCAGGAAGATGGCTCGCATTGTTTTGCAGTAATTCAAGAATATCGTAGATTAAGACTTCGTGTCTCCTGTAGCGTGAGTGGTAGCTGTGTAATTCATGACAGCGGTTGTTCGCCTGATAGTAAGCAGTATGTGTACCGAGTTCGGTTGTAGTCGGTCCACTAGTTTAAAAGGAGGTGCAGGTAGATGGCTCGCAGGTTTTGCAGTAATTCAAGAATGTCGTAGTTTACGACTTCGTATCTCCTGTAGCGTGAGTGGTAGGTGTTTAATTCATGACAACGGTTGTTCGCCTGATAGTAAGCAGTACGTGTACCAAGTATGGTTGCAGTCGGTCAACTACTTTAGGAGGAGGTGCAGGAAGATGGCTCGCATGGTTTTGCAGTAAATCAAGAATATGGTAGTTTACGACTTCGTGTCTCCTGTAGCGTGAGTGGTAGGTGTTTAATTCATGACAGCGGTTGTTCGACTGATAGTAAGCAGTATGTGTACCGAGATTGGTTGCAGTCGGTGCACTACTTTACGAGGAGGTGCAGGAAGATTGCTCGCATGGTTTTGCAGTAATTCAAGATTATCGTAGATTAAGACTTCGTGTCTCCTGTAGTGTGAGTGGTAGGTGTTTAATTCAAGACAGCGGTTGTTCGCCTGATAGTAAGCAGTATGTGTACCGAGTTTGGTTGCAATCGGTCCACTACTTTAGGAGGAGGTGCAGGAAGACGGCTCGCATGATTTTGCAGTAATAAAAGAATATCGTAGTTTACGAATTCGTGTCTCCTGTAGCGTGAGTGGTAGGTGTTTAATTCATGACAGCGGTTGTTCGCCTGATAGTAAGCAGTATGTGTAGCGACTTTGGTTGCAGTCGGTGCACTACTTTACGAGGAGGTGCAGGAAGATTGCTCGCATGGTTTTGCAGTAATTCAAGAATATCGTAGATTAAGACTTCGTGTCTCATGTAGCGTGAGTGGTAGGTGTTTAATTCATGACAGCGGTTGTTCGCCTGATAGTAAGCAGTATGTGTACCGAGTTCGGTTGCAGTCGGTCCACTACTTTAGGAGGAGGTGCAGGAAGATGGCTCGCATGGTTTTGCAGTAATTCAAGAATATCGTAGTTTACGACTTCGTGTCTCCTGTAGCGTGAGTGGTAGGTGTTTAATTCATGGCAGCGGTTGTTCGCCTGATAGTAAGTAGTACGTGTACCGAGTTTGGTTGCAGTCGGCCGACTATTGGAGAAGGAGGTGCAGGAAGATGGCTCGCATGGTTTTGCAGTAATTCAAGAATATCGTAGATTAAGACTGCGTGTCTCCTGTAGCGAGAGAGGTAGGTGTTTAATTCATGACAGCGGTTGTTCGCCAGATAGTAAGCAGTATGTGTACCGAATTTGGTTGCAATCGGTCCACTACTTTAGGAGGAGGTGCGGGAAGATGGCTCGCATGATTTTGCAGTAAATCAAGAATATTGTAGTTTACGAATTCGTATCTCCTGTAGCGTGAGTGGTAGGTGTTTAATTCATGACAGCGGATGTTCGCCTGATAGTAAGCAGTATGTGTACCGAGTTCGGTTGTAGTCGGTCCACTACTTCAGGAGGAGGTGCAGGAAGATGTCTCGCATTGTTTTGCAGTAATTCAAGAATATCGTAGTTTACGTGTTCGTGTCTCCTGTAGCGTGAGTGGTAGGTGTGTAATTCATGACAGCTGTTGTTCGCCTGATAGTAAGCAGTATGTGTACCGAGTTCGGTTGTAGTCGGTCCACTACTTTAGGAGGAGTTGCAGGAAGTTGGCTCACATGATTTTGCAGTAAATCAAGAATAACGTAGTTTACGACTTCGTGTCTCCTGTAGCGTGAGTGGTAGGTGTTTAATTCATGACAGCGGTTGTTCGACTTATAGTAAGCAGTATGTGTACCGAGTTTGGTTGCAGTCGTTCCACTACTTTAGGAGGAGGTGATGGAAGATTGCTCGTATGGATTTGCATAAATTCAAGAATATCGTAGTTTACGACTTCGTGTCTCCTGGAGCGTGAGTGGTAGGTGTTTAATTCATAACAGCGGTTGTTCGCCTGATAGTAATCTGTATGTGTACCGAGTTTGGTTGCAGTCGGTCCACTACTTTAGGAGGAGGTGCAAGAAGATGGCTCGCATGATTTTGCTGTAATTCAAGAATATTGTTGTTTACGACTTCGTGCCTCCTGTAGCCTGAGTGGTAGGTGTTTAATACATGACAGCGGTTGTTCGCCTGATAGTAAGCAGTATGTGTACCGAGTTCGGTTGCAGTCGGTCCACTACTTTAGGAGGAGGTGCAGGAAGATGGCTCGCATGGATTTGCAGTAATTCATGAATATCGTAGTTTACGACTTCGTGTCTCCTGTAGCGTGAGTGGTAGGTGTTTAATTCATGACAGCGGTTGTTCGCCTGATAGTAAGCAGTATGTGTAGCGACTTTGGTTGCAGTCGGTGCACTACTTTACGAGGAGGTGCAGGAAGATGGCTCGCATGGTTTTGCAGTAATTCAAGATTATCGTAGATTAAGACTTCGTGTCTCCTGTAGCGTGAGTGGTAGATGTTTAATTCAAGACAGCGGTTGTTCGCCTGATAGTAAGCAGTATGTGTACCGAGTTTGGTTGCAATCGGTCCACTACTTTAGGAGGAGGTGCAGGAAGACGGCTCGCATGATCTTGCAGTAATTCAAGAATATCGTAGTTTACTAATTCGTGTCTCCTGTAGCGTGAGTGGTAGGTGTTTAATTCATGACAGCGGTTTTTCGCCTGATAGTAAGCAGTATGTGTAGCGACTTTGGTTGCAGTCGGTGCACTACTTTACGAGGAGGTGCAGGAAGATGGCTCGCATGGTTTTGCAGTAATTCAAGAATAGCGTAGATTAAGACCTCGTGTCTCCTGTAGCGTGAGTGGTAGGTGTTTAATTCATGACAGCGGTTGTTCGCCTGATAGTAAGCAGTATGTGTACCAAGTTTGGTTGCAATCGGTCCGCTACGTTAGGAGGAGGTGCAGGAAGATGGCTCGCATGATTTTGCAGTAATTCAAGAATATCGTAGTTTACGAATTCGTGTCTCCTGTAGCGTGAGTGGTAGGTGTTTAATTCATGACAGCGGTTGTTCGCCTGATAGTAAGCAGTATGTGTACCGAGATCGGTTGCAGTCGGTCCACTACTTTAGGAGGAGGTGCAGGAAGATGGCTCGCATGGTTTTGCAGTAAGTCAAGAATATCGTAGTTTACGACTTCGTGTCTCCTGTAGCGTGAGTGGTAGGTGTTTAATTCATGACAGCGGTTGTTCGCCTGATAGTAATCAGTATGTGTACCGAGTTTGGTTGCATTCGGTCGATTACTTTAGGAGGAGGTGCAGCAAGATGGCTTGCATGCGTTTGCAGTAATTCAAGAATATCGTAGTTTACGACTTCGTGTCTCCTGTAGCGTGAGTGGAAGGTGTTTAATTCATGGCAGCGGTTGTTCGCCTGATAGTAAGTAGTACGTGTACCGAGTTTGGTTGCAGTCGGCCCACTATTGGAGAAGGAGGTGCAGGAAGATGTCTCGCATGGTTTTGCAGTAATTCAAAAATATCGTAGATTAAGACTTCGTGTCTCCTGTAGCGAGAGTGGTAGGTGTTTAATTCATAACAGCGGTTGTTCGCCTGATAATAATCAGTATGTGTACCGAGTTTGGTTGAAGTCAGTCCACTACTTTAGGAGGAGGTGCAAGAAGATGGCTCGCATGATTTTGCTGTAATTCAAGAATATTGTAGTTTACGACTTCGTGTCTCCTGTAGCGTGAGTGGTAGGTGTTTAATTCATGACAGCGGTTGTTCGCCTGATAGTAAGCAGTATGTGTACCGAGTTCGGTTGCAGTCGGTCTACTACTTTAGGAGGAGGTGCAGGAAGATGGCTCGCATGGTTTTGCAGTAATTCATGAATATCGTAGTTTACGACTTCGTGTCCCCTGTAGCGTGAGTGGTAGGTGTTTAATTCATGACAGCGGTTGTTCGCCTGATAGTAAGCAGTATATGTAGCGGCTTTGGTTGCAGTCGGTGCACTACTTTACGAGGAGGTGCAGGAAGATGGCTCGCATGGTTTGCAGTAATTCAAGATTATCGTAGATTAGGACTTCGTGTCTCCTGTAGCGTCAGTGGTAGGTGTTTAATTCAAGACAGCGGTTGTTCGCCTGATGGTAAGCAGTATGTGTACCGAGTTTGGTTGCAATCGGTCCACTACTTTAGGAGGAGGTGCAGGAAGACGGCTCGCATGATTTTGCAGTAATTCAAGAATATCGTGGTTTACGAATTCGTGTCTCCTGTAGCGTGAGTGGTAGGTGTTTAATTCATGACAGCGGTTGTTCGCCTGATAGTAAGCAGTATGTGTAGCGACTTTGGTTGCAGTCGGTGCACTACTTTACGAGGAGGTGCAGGAAGATGGCTCGCATGGTTTTGCAGTAATTCAAGAATATCGTAGATTAAGACTTCGTGTCTCCTGTAGCGTGAGTGGTAGGTGTTTAATTCATGGCAGCGGTTGTTCGCCTGATAGTAAGCAGTATGTGTACCGAGTTCGGTTGCAGTCGGTCCACTACTTTAGGAGGAGGTGCAGGAAGATTGCTCGCATGGTTTTGCAGTACTTCAAGAATATCGTAGTTTACGACTTCGTGTCTCCTGTAGCGTAAGTGGTAGGTGTTTAATTCATGGCAGCGGTTGTTCGCCTGATAGTAAGTAGTACGTGTACCGAGTTTGGTTGCAGTCGGCCCACTATTGGAGGAGGAGGTGCAGGAAGATGGCTCGCATGGTTTTGCAGTAATTCAAGAATATCGTAGATTAAGACTTCGTGTCTCCTGTAGCGAGAGTGGTAGGTGTTTAATTCATGACAGCGGTTGTTCGCCAGATAGTAAGCAGTATGTGTACCGAGTTTGGTTGCAATCGGTCCACTACTTTAGGAGGAGGTGCGGGAAGATGGCTCGCATGATTTTGCAGTAAATCAAGAATATTGTAGTTTACGAATTCGTGTCTCCTGTAGCGTGAGTGGTAGGTGTTTAATTCATGACAGCGAATGTTCGCCTGATAGTAAGCAGTATGTGTACCGAGTTCGGTTGTAGTCGGTCCATTACTTCAGGAGGAGGTACAGGAAGATGTCTCGCATGGTTTTGCAGTAATTCAAGAATATCGTAGTTTACGAGTTCGTGTCTCCTGTAGCATGAGTGGTAGGTGTTTAATTCATGACAGCGGTTGTTCGCCTGATAGAAAGCAGTATGTGTACCGAGTTCGGTTGCAGTCGGTCCACTACTTTAGGAGGAGGTGCAGGAAGATGGCTCGCATGGTATTGCAGTAATTCAAGTATATCGTAGTTTACGACATCGTGTCTCCTGTAGCGTGAGTGGTAGGTGTGTAATTCATGACAGCGGTTGTTCGCCTGATAGTAAGCAGTATGTGTACCGAGTTCGGTTGTAGTCGGTCCACTAGTTTAAAAGGAGGTGCAGGTAGATGGCTAGCAGGGTTTTGCAGTAATTCAAGATTGTCGTAGTTTACTACTTCGTATCTCCTGTAGCGTGAGTGGTAGGTGTTTAATTCATGACAGCGGTTGTTCGCCTGATAGTAAGCAGTACGTGTACCAAGTTTGGTTGCAGTCGGTCAACTACTTTAGGAGGAGGTGCTGGAAGATGGCTCGCATGGTTTTGCAGTAAATCGAGAATATCGTAGTTTACGACTTCGTGTCTCCTGTAGCGTGAGTGGTAGGTGTTTAATTCATGACAGCGGTTGTTCGACTGATAGTAAGCAGTATGTGTACCGAGTTTGGTTGCAGTCGTTCCACTACTTTAGGAGGAAGTGATGGAAGATTGCTCGCATGGTTTTGCATAAATTCAAGAATATCGTAGTTTACGACTTCGTGTCTCCTGTAGCGTGAGTGGTAGGTGTTTAAATCATGACAGCGAATATTCGCCTGATAGTAAGTAGTATGTGTACCTAGTTTGGGTGCAGTAGGTCCAATACTTTAGGAGGAGGTGCAGGAAGATGGCTCGCATTGTTGTGCAGTAATTCAAGTATATCGTAGTTTACGACTTCGTGTCTCCTGTTGCGTGAGTGGTAGGTGTGTAATTCATGACAGCGGTTGTTCGCCTCATAGTAAGCAGTATGTGTACCGAGTTTGGTTTCAGTCGGTCCACTACTTTAGGAGGAGGTGATGGAAGATTGCTCGCATGGTTTTGCATAAATTCAAGAATATCGTAGTTTACGACTTCGTGTCTCCTGGAGCGTGAGTGGTAGGTGTTTAATTCACAACAGCGGTTGTTCGCCTGATAGTAATCAGTATGTGTACCGAGTTTGGTTGCAGTCGGTCCACTACTTTAGGAGGAGGTGCAGGAAGATGGCTCGCATGATTTTGCAGTAATTCAAGAATATTGTAGTTTACGACTTCGTGTCTCCTGTAGCGTAAGTGGTAGGTGTTTAATTCATGACAGCGAATATTCGCCTGATAGAAAGTAGTATGTGTACCGAGTTTGGTTGCAGTCGGTCCACTACTTTAGGAGGAGGTAATGGTAGATTGCTCGCATGGTTTTGCATAAATTCAAGAATATCGTAGTTTACGACTTCGTGTCTCCTGGAGCGTGAGTGGTAGGTGTTTAATTCATAACAGCGGTTGTTCGCCTGATTGTAATCAGTATGTGTACCAAGTTTGGTTGCAATCGGTCCAATACTTTAGGAGGAGGTGCAGGAAGACTGCTCGCATGATTTTGCAGTAATAAAAGAATATCGTAGTTAACGAATTCTTTTCTCCTGTAGCGTGAGTGGTAGGTGTTTAATCCATGACAGCGGTTGTTCGCCTGATAGTACGCAGTTTGAGTACCGAGTTTGGTTGCAGTCGGTCCTCTACTTTAGGAGGAGGTGCAGGAAGATGTCTCGCATGGTTTTGCTGTAATTCAAGAATATCGTAGTTTACGACTTCGTGTCTCCTGTAGCGTGAGTGGAAGGTGTTTAATTCATGACAGCGGTTGTTCGCCTGATAGTAAGCAGTATGTGTACCGAGTTCGGTTATAGTCGGTCCACTAGTTTAAAAGGAGGTGCAGGTAGATGGCTAGCAGGGTTTTGCAGTAATTCAAGAATGTCGTAGCTTACGACTTCGTATCTCCTGTAGCGTGAGTGGTAGTTGTTTAATTCATGACAGCGGTTGTTCGCCTGATAGTAAGCAGTACGTGTACCAAGTTTGGTTGCAGTCGGTCAACTACTTTAGGAGGAGGTGCAGGAAGATGGCTCGCATGGTTTTGCAGTAAATCGAGAATATCGTAGTTTACGACTTCGTGTCTCCTGTAGCGTGAGTGGTAGGTGTTTAAATCATGACAGCGAATATTCGCCTGATAGTAAGTAGTATGTGTACCTAGTTTGGGTGCAGTAGGTCCAATACTTTAGGAGGAGGTGCAGGAAGATGGCTCGCATTGTTGTGCAGTAATTCAAGTATATCGTAGTTTACGACTTCGTGTCTCCTGTAGCGTGAGTGGTAGGTGTTTAATTCATGACAGCGGTTGTTCGACTGATAGTAAGCAGTATGTGTACCAGGTTTGGTTGCAGTCGTTCCACTACTTTAGGAGGAGGTGATGGAAGATTGCTCGCATGGTTTTGCATAAATTCAAGAATATCGTAGTTTACGACTTCGTGTCTCCTGGAGCGTGAGTGGTAGGTGTTTAATTCATAACAGCGGTTGTTCGCCTGATAGTAATCAGTATGTGTACCGAGTTTGGTTGCAGTCGGTCCACTACTTTAGGAGGAGGTGCAAGAAGATGGCTCGTATGATTTTGCAGTAATTCAAGAATATTGCAGTTTACGACTTCGTGTCTCCTGTAGCGTGAGTGGTAGGTGTTTAAATCATGACAGCGAATATTCGCCTGATAGTAAGTAGTATGTGTACCTAGTTTGGGTGCAGTAGGTCCAATACTTTAGGAGGAGGTGCAGGAAGATGGATCGCATTGTTGTGCAGTAATTCAAGTATATCGTAGTTTACGACTTCGTGTCTCCTGTTGCGTGAGTGGTAGGTGTGTAATTCATGACAGCGGTTGTTCGCCTGATAGTAAGCAGTATGTGTACCGAGTTTGGTTGCAGTCGGTCCACTACTTTAGGAGGAGGTGCAGGAAGATGGCTCGCATGGTTTTGCATAAATTCAAGAATATCGTAGTTTACGACTTCGTGTCTCCTGGAGCGTGAGTGGTAGGTGTTTAATTCACAACAGCTGTTGTTCGCCTGATAGTAATCAGTATGTGTACCGAGTTTGGTTGCAGTCGGTCCACTACTTTAGGAGGAGGTGCAGGAAGATGGCTCGCATGGTTTTGCAGTAATTCAAGAATATTGTAGTTTACGACTTCGTGTCTCCTGTAGCGTAAGTGGTAGGTGTTTAACTCATGACAGCGAATATTCGCCTGATAGAAAGTAGTATGTGTACCGAGTTTGGTTGCAGTCGGTCCACTACTTTAGGAGGAGGTGCAGGAAGATGGCTCGCATGATTTTGCAGTAATTCAAGAATATTGTATTTTACGACTTCGTGTCTCCTGGAGCGTGAGTGGTAGGTGTTTAATTCATAACAGCGGTTGTTCGCCTGATAGTAATCAGTATGTGTACTGAGTTTGGTTGCAATCGGTCCACTACTTTAGGAGGAGGTGCAGGAATACTGCTCGCATGATTTTGCAGTAATAAAAGAATATCGTAGTTAACGAATTCGTCTCTCCTGTAGCGTGAGTGGTAGGTGTTTAATCCATGACAGCGGTTGTTCGCCTGATAGTACGCAGTTTGAGTACCGAGTTTGGTTGCAGTCGGTCCTCTACTTTAGGAGAAGGTGCAGGAAGATGACTCGCATTGTTTTGCTGTAATTCAAGAATATCGTAGTTTACGACTTCGTGTCTCCTGTAGCGTGAGTGGAAAGTGTTTATTTCATGACAGCGGTGGTTCGCCTGATAGTAAGCAGTATGTGTACCGAGTTTGGTTGCAGTCGGTCCACTACTTTAGGAGGAGGTGCAGGAAGATGGCTCGCATGCTTTTGCAGTAATTCAAGAATATCGTAGTTTACGACTTCGTGTCTCCTGTAGCGTGAGTGGTAGGTGTTTAATTCATGACAGCGGTTGTTCGCCTGATAGTAAGCAGTATGTGTACCGAGATCGGTTGCTGTCGGTCCACTACTTTAGGAGGAGGTGCAGGAATATGGCTCGCATGGTTTTGCAGTAATTCAAGAATAACGTAGTTTACGACTTCCTGTCTCCTGTAGCGTGAGTGGTAGGTGTTTAATTCATGACAGCGGTTGTTCGCCTGATAGTAAGCAGTATGAGTAGCGACTTTGGTTCCAGTCGGTGCACTACTTTACGAGGAGGTGCAGGAAGATGGATCGCATGGTTTTGCAGTAATTCAAGAATATCTTAGATTAAGACTTCGTGTCTCCTGTAGCGTGAGTGGTAGGTGTTTAATTCATGACAGCGGTTGTTCGCCTGATAGTAAGCAGTATGTGTACCGAGTTTGGTTGCAGTCGGTCCACTACTTGAGGAGAAGGTGAAAGAAGATGGCTCGCATGATTTTGCAGTAATTCAAGAATATTGTAGAGTACGACTTCGTGTCTCCTGTAGCGTGAGTGGTAGGTGTTTAAATCATGACAGCGAATATTCGCCTGATAGTAAGTAGTATGTGTACCTAGTTTGGGTGCAGTAGGTCCAATACTTTAGGAGGAGGTGCAGGAAGATGGCCCGGATTGTTTTACAGTAATTCAAGTATATCGTAGTTTACGACTTCGTGTCTCCTGTTGAGTGAGTGGTAGGTGTGTAATTCATGACAGCGGTTGTTGGCCTGATAGTAAGCAGTATTTGTACCGAGTTCGGTTGTAGTCGGTCCACTACTTTAGGAGGAGGTGCAGGTAGATGTCTCGCAGGGTTTTGCAGTAATTCAAGATTGTCGTAGTTTACGACTTCGTGTCTCCTGTAGCATGAGTGGTAGGTGTTTAATTCATGACAGCGGTTGTTCGCCTGATAGTAAGCAGTACGTGTACCGAGTTTGGTTGCAGTCGGTCCACTACTTTAGGAGGAGGTGCAGGAAGATGGCTCGCATGGTTTTACAGTAATTCAAGAATATCGTAGTTTACGACTTCGTGTCTCCTGTAGCGTGAGTGGTAGGTGTTTAATTCATGACAGCGGTTGTTCGCCTGATAGTAAGCAGTATGTGTACCGAGTTTGGTTGCAGTCGGTCCACTACTTTAGGAGGAGGTGATGGAAGATTGTTCGCATGGTTTTGCATAAATCCAAGAATATCGTAGTTTACGACTACGTGTCTCCTGGAGCGTGAGTGGTAGGTGTTTAATTCACAACAGCGGTTGTTCGCCTGATAGTAATCAGTATGTGTACCGAGTTTGGATGCAGTCGGTCCACTACTTTAGGAGGAGGTGCAGGTAGATGGCTCGCATGATTTTGCAGTAATTCAAGAATATTGTAGTTTACGACTTCGTGTCTCCTGTAGCGTGAGTGGTAGGTGTTTAATTCATGACAGCGAATATTCGCCTGATAGTAAGTAGTATGTGTACCGATTTTGGTTGCAGTCGGTCCACTACTTTAGAAGGAGGTGATGGTAGATTGCTCGCATGGTTTTGCATAAATTCAAGAATATCGTAGTTTACGACTTCGTGTCTCCTGTTGCGTGAGTGATAGATGTGTAATTCATGACAGCGGTTGTTCGACTGATAGTAAGCAGTATGTGTACCGAGTTCGGTTGTAGTCGGTCCACTACTTTAGGAGGAGGTGCAGGTAGATGTCTCGCAGGGTTTTGCAGTAATTCAAGATTGTCGTAGTTTACGACTTCGTGTCTCCTGTAGCGTGAGTGGTAGGTGTTTAAATCATGACAGCGAATATTCGCCTGATAGTAAGTAGTATGTGTACCTAGTTTGGGTGCAGTAGGTCCAATACTTTAGGAGGAGGTGCAGGAAGACGGCTCGCATTGTTGTGCAGTAATTCAAGTATATCGTAGTTTACGACTTCGTGTCTCCTGGAGCGTGAGTGGTAGGTGTTTAATTCATAACAGCGGTTGTTCGCCTCATAGTAAGCAGTATGTGCACCGAGTTTGGTTGCAGTCGGTCAACTACTTTAGGAGGAGGTGATGGAAGATTGCTCGCATGGTTTTGCATAAATTCAAGAATATCGTAGTTTACGACTTCGTGTCTCCTGGAGCGTGAGTGGTAGGTGTTTAATTCATAACAGCGGTTGTTCGCCTCATAGTAAGCAGTATGTGCACCGAGTTTGGTTGCAGTCGGTCAACTACTTTAGGAGGAGGTGATGGAAGATTGCTCGCATGGTTTTGCATAAATTCAAGAATATCGTAGTTTACGACTTCGTGTCTCCTGGAGCGTGAGTGGTAGGTGTTTAATTCACAACAGCGGTTGTTCGCCTGATAGTAATCAGTATGTGTACCGAGATTGGTTGCAGTCGGTCCACTACTTTAGGAGGAGGTGCAGGAAGATGGCTCGCATGGTTTTGCAGTAATTCAAGAATGTTGTAGTTTACGACTTCGTGTCTCCTGTAGCGTGTGTGGTAGGTGTTAATTTCATGACAGCGAATATTCGCCTGATAGAAAGTAGTATGTGTACCGAGTTTGGTTGCAGTCGGTCCACTACTTTAGGAGGAGGTGCAGGAAGATGTCTCGCATGGTTTTGCTGTAATTCAAGAATATCGTAGTTTACGACTTCGTGTCTCCTGTAGCGTGAGTGGAAGGTGTTTAATTCATGACAGCGGTTGTTCGCCTGATAGTAAGCAGTATGTGTACCGAGTTCGGTTATAGTCGGTACACTAGTTTAAAAGGAGGTGCAGGTAGATGGCTAGCAGGGTTTTGCAGTAATTCAAGAATGTCGTAGCTTACGACTTCGTATCTCCTGTAGCGTGAGTGGTAGTTGTTTAATTCATGACAGCGGTTGTTCGCCTGATAGTAAGCAGTACGTGTACCAAGTTTGGTTGCAGTCGGTCAACTACTTTAGGAGGAGGTGCAGGAAGATGGCTCGCATGGTTTTGCAGTAAATCGAGAATATCGTAGTTTACGAATTCGTGTCTCCTGTAGCGTGAGTGGTAGGTGTTTAATTCATGTCAGCGGTTGTTCGACTGATAGTAAGCAGTATGTGTACCAGGTTTGGTTGCAGTCGTTCCACTACTTTAGGAGGAGGTGATGGAAGATTTCTCGCATGGTTTTGCATAAATTCAAGAATATCGTAGTTTACGACTTCGTGTCTCCTGGAGCGTGAGTGGTAGGTGTTTAATTCATAACAGCGGTTGTTCGCCTGATAGTAATCAGTATGTGTACCGACATTGGTTGCAGTCGGTCCACTACTTTAGGAGGAGGTGCAAGAAGATGGCTCGCATGATTTTGCAGTAATTCAAGAATATTGCAGTTTACGACTTCGTGTCTCCTGTAGCGTGAGTGGTAGGTGTTTAAATCATGACAGCGAATATGCGCCTGATAGTAAGTAGTATGTGTACCTAGTTTGGGTGCAGTAGGTCCAATACTTTAGGAGGAGGTGCAGGAAGATGGCTCGCATTGTTGTGCAGTAATTCAAGTATATCGTAGTTTACGACTTCGTGTCTCCTGTTGTGTAAGTGGTAGGTGTGTAATTCATGACAGCGGTTGTTCGCCTGATAGTAAGCAGTATGTGTACCGAGTTTGGTTGCAGTCGGTCCACTACTTTAGGAGGAGGTGCAGGAAGATGGCTCGCATGGTTTTGCATAAATTCAAGAATATCGTAGTTTACGACTTCGTGTCTCCTGGAGCGTGAGTGGTAGGTGTTTAATTCACAACAGCTGTTGTTCGCCTGATAGTAATCAGTATGTGTACCGAGTTTGGTTGCAGTCGGTCCACTACTTTAGGAGGAGGTGCAGGAAGATGGCTCGCATGGTTTTGCAGTAATTCAAGAATATTGTAGTTTACGACTTCGTGTCTCCTGTAGCGTGAGTGGTAGGTGTTTAATTCATGACAGCGAATATTCGCCTGATAGAAAGTAGTATGTGTACCGAGTTTGGTTGCAGTCGGTCCACTACTTTAGGAGGAGGTGCAGGAAGATGGCTCGCATGATTTTGCAGTAATTCAAGAATATTGTATTTTACGACTTCGTGTCTCCTGGAGCGTGAGTGGTAGGTGTTTAATTCATAACAGCGGTTGTTCGCCTGATAGTAATCAGTATGTGTACCGAGTTTGGTTGCAATCGGTCCACTACTTTAGGAGGAGGTGCAGGAATACTGCTCGCATGATTTTGCAGTAATAAAAGAATATCGTAGTTAACGAATTCGTCTCTCCTGTAGCGTGAGTGGTAGGTGTTTAATCCATGACAGCGGTTGTTCGCCTGATAGTACGCAGTTTGAGTACCGACTTTGGTTGCAGTCGGTCCTCTACTTTAGGAGAAGGTGCAGGAAGATGACTCGCATTGTTTTGCTGTAATTCAAGAATATCGTAGTTTACGACTTCGTGTCTCCTGTAGCGTGAGTGGAAAGTGTTTAATTCATGACAGCGGTGGTTCGCCTGATAGTAAGCAGTATGTGTACCGAGTTTGGTTGCAGTCGGTTTACTACTTTAGGAGGAGGTGTAGGAAGAAGGCTCGCATGGTTTTGCAGTAATTCAAGAATATCGTAGTTTACGACCTCGTGTCTCCTGTAGCGTGAGTGGTAGGTGTTTAATTCATGAGAGCGGTTTCTCGCCTGATAGTAAGCAGTATGTGTACCGAGATCGGTTGCTGTCGGTCCACTACTTTAGGAGGAGGTGCAGGAATATGGCTCGCATGGTTTTGCAGTAATTCAAGAATAACGTAGTTTACGACTTCCTGTCTCCTGTAGCGTGAGTGGTAGGTGTTTAATTCATGACAGCGGTTGTTCGCCTGATAGTAAGCAGTATGAGTAGCGACTTTGGTTCCAGTCGGTGCACTACTTTACGAGGAGGTGCAGGAAGATGGCTCGCATGGTTTTGCAGTTATTGAAGAATATCTTAGATTAAGACTTCGTGTCTCCTGTAGCGTGAGTGGTAGGTGTTTAATTCATGACAGCGGTTGTTCGCCTGATAGTAAGCAGTATGTGTACCGAGTTTGGTTGCAGTCGGTCCACTACTTGAGGAGAAGGTGAAAGAAGATGGCTCGCATGATTTTGCAGTAATTCAAGAATATTGTAGAGTACGACTTCGTGTCTCCTGTAGCGTGAGTGGTAGGTGTTTAAATCATGACAGCGAATATTCGCCTGATAGTAAGTAGTATGTGTACCTAGTTTGGGTGCAGTAGGTCCAATACTTTAGGAGGAGGTGCAGGAAGATGGCTCGGATTGTTTTACAGTAATTCAAGTATATCGTAGTTTACGACTTCGTGTCTCCTGTTGAGTGAGTGGTAGGTGTGTAATTCATGACAGCGGTTGTTGGCCTGATAGTAAGCAGTATTTGTACCGAGTTCGGTTGTAGTCGGTCCACTACTTTAGGAGGAGGTGCAGGTAGATGTCTCGCAGGGTTTTGCAGTAATTCAAGATTGTCGTAGTTTACGACTTCGTGTCTCCTGTAGCATGAGCGGTAGGTGTTTAATTCATGACAGCGGTTGTTCGCCTGATAGTAAGCAGTACGTGTACCGAGTTTGGTTGCAGTCGGTCCACTACTTTAGGAGGAGGTGCAGGAAGATGGCTCGCATGGTTTTGCAGTAATTCAAGAATATCGTAGTTTACGACTTCGTGTCTCCTGTAGCGTGAGTGGTAGGTGTTTAATTCATGACAGCGGTTGTTCGCCTGATAGTAAGCAGTATGTGTACCGAGTTTGGTTGCAGTCGGTCCACTACTTAAGGAGGAGGTGATGGAAGATTGTTCGCATGGTTTTGCATAAATCCAAGAATATCGTAGTTTACGAATACGTGTCTCCTGGAGCGTGAGTGGTAGGTGTTTAATTCACAACAGCGGTTGTTCGCCTGATAGTAATCAGTATGTGTACCGAGTTTGGATGCAGTCGGTCCACTACTTTAGGAGGAGGTGCAGGTAGATGGCTCGCATGATTTTGCAGTAATTCAAGAATATTGTAGTTTACGACTTCGTGTCTCCTGTAGCGTGAGTGGTAGGTGTTTAATTCATGACAGCGAATATTCGCCTGATAGTAAGTAGTATGTGTACCGATTTTGGTTGCAGTCGGTCCACTACTTTAGAAGGAGGTGATGGTAGATTGCTCGCATGGTTTTGCATAAATTCAAGAATATCGTAGTTTACGACTTCGTGTCTCCTGTTGCGTGAGTGATAGGTGTGTAATTCATGACAGCGGTTGTTCGACTGATAGTAAGCAGTATGTGTACCGAGTTCGGTTGTAGTCGGTCCACTACTTTAGGAGGAGGTGCAGGTAGATGTCTCGCAGGGTTTTGCAGTAATTCAAGATTGTCGTAGTTTACGACTTCGTGTCTCCTGTAGCGTGAGTGGTAGGTGTTTAAATCATGACAGCGAATATTCGCCTGATAGTAAGTAGTATGTGTACCTAGTTTGGGTGCAGTAGGTCCAATACTTTAGGAGGAGGTGCAGGAAGACGGCTCGCATTGTTGTGCAGTAATTCAAGTATATCGTAGTTTACGACTTCGTGTCTCCTGTTGCGTGAGTGGTAGGTGTGTAATTCATGACAGCGGTTGTTCGCCTCATAGTAAGCAGTATGTGCACCGAGTTTGGTTGCAGTCGGTCCACTACTTTAGGAGGAGGTGATGGAAGATTGCTCGCATGGTGTTGCATAAATTCAAGAATATCGTAGTTTACGACTTCGTGTCTCCTGGAGCGTGAGTGGTAGGTGTTTAATTCACAACAGCGGTTGTTCGCCTGATAGTAATCAGTATGTGTACCGAGTTTGGTTGCAGTCGGTCCACTACTTTAGGAGGAGGTGCAGGAAGATGGCTCGCATGGTTTTGCAGTAATTCAAGAATATTGTAGTTTACGACTTCGTGTCTCCTGTAGCGTGAGTGGTAGGTGTTTAATTCATGACAGCGAATATTCGCCTGATAGAAAGTAGTATGTGTACCGAGTTTGGTTGCAGTCGGTCCACTACTTTAGGAGGAGGTGCAGGAAGATGGCTCGCATGATTTTACAGTAATTCAAGAATATTGTATTTTACGACTTCGTGTCTCCTGGAGCGTGAGTGGTAGGTGTTTAATTCATAACAGCGGTTGTTCGCCTGATAGTAATCAGTATGTGTACCGAGTTTGGTTGCAATCGGTCCACTACTTTAGGAGGAGGTGCAGGAATACTGCTCGCATGATTTTGCAGTAATAAAAGAATATCGTAGTTAACGAATTCGTCTCTCCTGTAGCGTGAGTGGTAGGTGTTTAATCCATGACAGCGGTTGTTCGCCTGATAGTACGCAGTTTGAGTACCGAGTTTGGTTGCAGTCGGTCCTCTACTTTAGGAGAAGGTGCAGGAAGATGACTCGCATTGTTTTGCTGTAATTCAAGAATATCGTAGTTTACGACTTCGTGTCTCCTGTAGCGTGATGGAAAGTGTTTAATTCATGACAGCGGTGGTTCGCCTGATAGTAAGCAGTATGTGTACCGAGTTTGGTTGCAGTCGATCCACTACTTTAGGAGGAGGTGCAGGAAGATGGCTCGCATGCTTTTGCAGTAATTCAAGAATATCGTAGTTTACGACTTCGTGTCTCCTGTAGCGTGAGTGGTAGGTGTTTAATTCATGACAGCGGTTGTTCGCCTGATAGTAAGCAGTATGTGTACCGAGATCGGTTGCTGTCGGTCCACTACTTTAGGAGGAGGTGCAGGAATATGGCTCGCATGGTTTTGCAGTAATTCAAGAATAACGTAGTTTACGACTTCCTGTCTCCTGTAGCGTGAGTGGTAGGTGTTTAATTCATGACAGCGGTTGTTCGCCTGATAGTAAGCAGTATGAGTAGCGACTTTGGTTCCAGTCGGTGCACTACTTTACGAGGAGGTGCAGGAAGATGGCTCGCATGGTTTTGCAGTAATTCAAGAATATCTTAGATTAAGACTTCGTGTCTCCTGTAGCGTGAGTGGTAGGTGTTTAATTCATGACAGCGGTTGTTCGCCTGATAGTAAGCAGTATGTGTACCGAGTTTGGTTGCAGTCGATCCACTACTTTAGGAGGAGGTGCAGGAAGATTGCTCGCATGCTTTTGCAGTAATTCAAGAATATCGTAGTTTACGACTTCGTGTCTCCTGTAGCGTGAGTGGTAGGTGTTTAATTCATGACAGCGGTTGTTCGCCTGATAGTAAGCAGTATGTGTACCGAGTTTGGTTGCAGTCGGTCCACTACTTGAGGAGGAGGTGAAGGAAGATGGCTCGCATGATTTTGCAGTAATTCAAGAATATTGTAGAGTACGACTTCGTGTCTCCTGTAGCGTGAGTGGTAGGTGTTTAAATCATGACAGCGAATATTCGCCTGATAGTAAGTAGTATGTGTACCTAGTTTGGGTGGAGTAGGTCCAATACTTTAGGAGGAGGTGCAGGAAGATGGCACGGATTGTTTTACAGTAATTCAAGTATATCATAGTTTACGACTTCGTGTCTCCTGTTGCGTGAGTGGTAGGTGTGTAATTCATGACAGCGGTTGTTCGCCTCATAGCAAGCAGTATGTGCACCGAGTTTGGTTGCAGTCGGTCCACTACTTTAGGAGGAGGTGATGGAAGATTGCTCGCATGGTTTTGCATAAATTCAAGAATATCGTAGTTTACGACTTCGTGTCTCCTGGAGCGTGAGTGGTAGGTGTTTAATTCACAACAGCGGTTGTTCGCCTGATAGTAATCAGTATGTGTACCGAGTTTGGTTGCAGTCGGTCCACTACTTTAGGAGGAGGTGCAGGAAGATGGCTCGCATGATTTTGCAGTAATTCAAGAATATTGTAGTTTACGACTTCGTGTCTCCTGTAGCGTGAGTGGTAGGTGTTTAATTCATGACAGCGAATATTCGCCTGATAGAAAGTAGTATGTGTACCGAGTTTGGTTGCAGTCGGTCCACTACTTTAGGAGGAGGTGATGGTAGATTGCTCGCATGGTTTTGCATAAATTCAAGAATATCGTAGCTTACGACTTCGTGTCTCCTGGAGCGTGAGTGGTAGGTGTTTAATTCATAACAGCGGTTGTTCGCCTGATAGTAATCAGTATGTGTACCAAGTTTGGTTGCAATCGGTCCACTACTTTAGGAGGAGGTGCAGGAAGACTGCTCGCATGATTTTGCAGTAATAAAAGAATATCGTAGTTAACGAATTCGTTTCTCCTGTAGCGTGAGTGGTAGGTGTTTAATCCATGACAGCGGTTGTTCGCCTGATAGTACGCAGTTTGAGTACCGAGTTTGGTTGCAGTCGGTCCTCTACTTTAGGAGGAGGTGCAGGAAGATGTCTCGCATGGTTTTGCTGTAATTCAAGAATATCGTAGTTTACGACTTCGTGTCTCCTGTAGCGTGAGTGGAAGGTGTTTAATTCATGACAGCGGTTGTTCGCCTGATAGTAAGCAGTATGTGTACCGAGTTCGGTTATAGTCGGTCCACTAGTTTAAAAGGAGGTGCAGGTAGATGGCTAGCAGGGTTTTGCAGTAATTCAAGAATGTCGTAGCTTACGACTTCGTATCTCCTGTAGCGTGAGTGGTAGTTGTTTAATTCATGACAGCGGTTGTTCGCCTGATAGTAAGCAGTACGTGTACCAAGTTTGGTTGCAGTCGGTCAACTACTTTAGGAGGAGGTGCAGGAAGATGGCTCGCATGGTTTTGCAGTAAATCGAGAATATCGTAGTTTACGAATTCGTGTCTCCTGTAGCGTGAGTGGTAGGTGTTTAATTCATGACAGCGGTTGTTCGACTGATAGTAAGCAGTATGTGTACCAGGTTTGGTTGCAGTCGTTCCACTACTTTAGGAGGAGGTGATGGAAGATTGCTCGCATGGTTTTGCATAAATTCAAGAATATCGTAGTTTACGACTTCGTGTCTCCTGGAGCGTGAGTGGTAGGTGTTTAATTCATAACAGCGGTTGTTCGCCTGATAGTAATCAGTATGTGTACCGAGTTTGGTTGCAGTCGGTCCACTACTTTAGGAGGAGGTGCAAGAAGATGGCTCGCATGATTTTGCAGTAATTCAAGAATATTGCAGTTTACGACTTCGTGTCTCCTGTAGCGTGAGTGGTAGGTGTTTAAATCATGACAGCGAATATTCGCCTGATAGTAAGTAGTATGTGTACCTAGTTTCGGTGCAGTAGGTCCAATACTTTAGGAGGAGGTGCAGGAAGATGGCTCGCATGATTTTGCAGTAATTCAAGAATATTGTATTTTACGACTTCGTGTCTCCTGGAGCGTGAGTGGTAGTTGTTTAATTCATGACAGCGGTTGTTCGCCTGATAGTAAGCAGTACGTGTACCAAGTTTGGTTGCAGTCGGTCAACTACTTTAGGAGGAGGTGCAGGAAGATGGCTCGCATGGTTTTGCAGTAAATCGAGAATATCGTAGTTTACGAATTCGTGTCTCCTGTAGCGTGAGTGGTAGGTGTTTAATTCATGACAGCGGTTGTTCGACTGATAGTAAGCAGTATGTGTACCAGGTTTGGTTGCAGTCGTTCCACTACTTTAGGAGGAGGTGATGGAAGATTGCTCGCATGGTTTTGCATAAATTCAAGAATAACGTAGTTTACGACTTCCTGTCTCCTGTAGCGTGTGTGGCAGGTGTTTAATTCATGACAGCGGTTGTTCGCCTGATAGTAAGCAGTATGAGTAGCGACTTTGGTTCCAGTCGGTGCACTACTTTACGAGGAGGTGCAGGAAGATGGCTCGCATGGTTTTGCAGTAATTGAAGAATATCTTAGATTAAGACTTCGTGTCTCCTGTAGCGTGAGTGGTAGGTGTTTAATTCATGACAGCGGTTGTTCGCCTGATAGTAAGCAGTATGTGTACCGAGTTTGGTTGCAGTCGGTCCACTACTTCAGGAGGAGGTGAAGGAAGATGGCTCGCATGATTTTGCAGTAATTCAAGAATATTGTAGAGTACGACTTCGTGTCTCCTGTAGCGTGAGTGGTAGGTGTTTAAATCATGACAGCGAATATTCGCCTGATAGTAAGTAGTATGTGTACCTAGTTTGGGTGCAGTAGGTCCAATACTATAGGAGGAGGTGCAGGAAGATGGCTCGGATTGTTTTACAGTAATTCAAGTATATCGTAGTTTACGACTTCGTGTCTCCTGTTGCGTGAGTGGTAGGTGTGTAATTCATGACAGCGGTTGTTGGCCTGATAGTAAGCAGTATTTGTACCGAGTTCGGTTGTAGTCGGTCCACTACTTTAGGAGGAGGTGCAGGTAGATGTCTCGCAGGGTTTTGCAGTAATTCAAGATTGTCGTAGTTTACGACTTCGTGTCTCCTGTAGCATGAGTGGTAGGTGTTTAATTCATGACAGCGGTTGTTCGCCTGATAGTAAGCAGTACGTGTACCGAGTTTGGTTGCAGTCGTTCCACTACTTTTGGAGGAGGTGCAGGAAGATGGCTCGCATGGTTTTGCAGTAATTCAAGAATATCGTAGTTTACGACTTCGTGTCTCCTGTAGCGTGAGTGGTAGGTGTTTAATTCATGACAGCGGTTGTTCGCCTGATAGTAAGCAGTATGTGTACCGAGTTTGGTTGCAGTCGGTCCACTACTTTAGGAGGAGGTGATGGAAGATTGTTCGCATGGTTTTGCATAAATCCAAGAATATCGTAGTTTACGACTTCGTGTCACCTGGAGCGTGAGTGGCAGGTGTTTAATTCACAACAGCGGTTGTTCGCCTGATAGTAATCAGTATGTGTACCGAGTTTGGTTGCAGTCGGTCCACTACTTTAGGAGGAGGTGCAGGTAGATGGCTCGCATGATTTTGCAGTAATTCAAGAATATTGTAGTTTACGAATTCGTGTCTCCTGTAGCGTGAGTGGTAGGTGTTTAATTCATGACAGCGAATATTCGCCTGATTGTAAGTAGTATGTGTACCGATTTTGGTTGCAGTCGGTCCACTACTTTAGAAGGAGGTGATGGTAGATTGCTCGCATGGTTTTGCATAAATTCAAGAATATCGTAGTTTACGACTTCGTGTCTCCTGTTGCGTGAGTGATAGGTGTGTAATTCATGACAGCGGTTGTTCGACTGATAGTAAGCAGTATGTGTACCGAGTTCGGTTGTAGTCGGTCCACTACTTTAGGAGGAGGTGCAGGTAGATGTCTCGCAGGGTTTTGCAGTAATTCAAGATTGTCGTAGTTTACGATTTCGTGTCTCCTGTAGCGTGAGTGGTAGGTGTTTAATTCATGACAGCGAATATTCGCCTGATAGAAAGTAGTATGTGTACCGAGTTTGGTTGCAGTCGGTCCACTACTTTAGGAGGAGGTGATGGTAGATTGCTCGCATGGTTTTGCATAAATTCAAGAATATCGTAGTTTACGACTTCGTGTCTCCTGGAGCGTGAGTGGTAGGTGTTTAATTCATAACAGCGGTTGTTCGCCTGATAGTAATCAGTATGTGTACCAAGTTTGGTTGCAATCGGTCCACTACTTTAGGAGGAGGTGCAGGAAGACTGCTCGCATGATTTTGCAGTAATAAAAGAATATCGTAGTTAACGAATTCGTTTCTCCTGTAGCGTGAGTGGTAGGTGTTTAATCCATGACAGCGGTTGTTCGCCTGATAGTACGCAGTTTGAGTACCGAGTTTGGTTGCAGTCGGTCCTCTACTTTAGGAGGAGGTGCAGGAAGATGTCTCGCATGGTTTTGCTGTAATTCAAGAATATCGTAGTTTACGACTTCGTGTCTCCTGTAGCGTGAGTGGAAGGTGTTTAATTCATGACAGCGGTTGTTCGCCTGATAGTAAGCAGTATGTGTACCGAGTTCGGTTATAGTCGGTCCACTAGTTTAAAAGGAGGTGCAGGTAGATGGCTAGCAGGGTTTTGCAGTAATTCAAGAATGTCGTAGCTTACGACTTCGTATCTCCTGTAGCGTGAGTGGTAGTTGTTTAATTCATGACAGCGGTTGTTCGCCTGATAGTAAGCAGTACGTGTACCAAGTTTGGATGCAGTCGGTCAACTACTTTAGGAGGAGGTGCAGGAAGATGGCTCGCATGGTTTTGCAGTAAATCGAGAATATCGTAGTTTACGAATTCGTGTCTCCTGTAGCGTGAGTGGTAGGTGTTTAATTCATGACAGCGGTTGTTCGACTGATAGTAAGCAGTATGTGTACCAGGTTTGGTTGCAGTCGTTCCACTACTTTAGGAGGAGGTGATGGAAGATTGCTCGCATGGTTTTGCATAAATTCAAGAATATCGTAGTTTACGACTTCGTGTCTCCTGGAGCGTGAGTGGTAGGTGTTTAATTCATAACATCGGTTGTTCGCCTGATAGTAATCAGTATGTGTACCGAGTTTGGTTGCAGGCGGTCCACTACTTTAGGAGGAGGTGCAAGAAGATGGCTCGCATGATTTTGCAGTAATTCAAGAATATTGCAGTTTACGACTTCGTGTCTCCTGTAGCGTGAGTGGTAGGTGTTTAAATCATGACAGCGAATATTCGCCTGATAGTAAGTAGTATGTGTACCTAGTTTGGGTGCAGTAGGTCCAATACTTTAGGAGGAGGTGCATGAAGATGGCTCGCATTGTTGTGCAGTAATTCAAGTATATCGTAGTTTACGACTTCGTGTCTCCTGGAGCGTGAGTGGTAGGTGTTTAATTCACAACAGCTGTTGTTCGCCTGATAGTAATCAGTATGTGTACCGAGTTTGGTTGCAGTCGGTCCACTACTTTAGGAGGAGGTGCAGGAAGATGGCTCGCATGGTTTTGCAGTAATTCAAGAATATTGTAGTTTACGACTTCGTGTCTCCTGTAGCGTGAGTGGTAGGTGTTTAATTCATGACAGCGAATATTCGCCTGATAGAAAGTAGTATGTGTACCGAGTTTGGTTGCAGTCGGTCCACTACTTTAGGAGGAGGTGCAGGAAGATGGCTCGCATGATTTTGCAGTAATTCAAGAATATTGTATTTTACGACTTCGTGTCTCCTGGAGCGTGAGTGGTAGGTGTTTAATTCATAACAGCGGTTGTTCGCCTGATAGTAATCAGTATGTGTACCGAGTTTGGTTGCAATCGGTCCACTACTTTAGGAGGAGGTGCAGGAATACAGCTCGCATGATTTTGCAGTAATAAAAGAATATCGTAGTTAACGAATTCGTCTCTCCTGTAGCGTGAGTGGTAGGTGTTTAATCCATGACAGCGGTTGTTCGCCTGATAGTACGCAGTTTGAGTACCGAGTTTGGTTGCAGTCGGTCCTCTACTTTAGGAGAAGGTGCAGGAAGATGACTCGCATTGTTTTGCTGTAATTCAAGAATATCGTAGTTTACGACTTCGTGTCTCCTGTAGCGTGAGTGGAAAGTGTTTAATTCATGACAGCGGTGGTTCGCCTGATAGTAAGCAGTATGTGTACCGAGTTTGGTTGCAGTCGGTCCACTACTTTAGGAGGAGGTGCAGGAAGATGGCTCGCATGCTTTTGCAGTAATTCAAGAATATCGTAGTTTACGACTTCGTGTCTCCTGTAGCGTGAGTGGTAGGTGTTTAATTCATGACAGCGGTTGTTCGCCTGATAGTAAGCAGTATGTGTACCGAGATCGGTTGCTGTCGGTCCACTACTTTAGGAGGAGGTGCAGGAATATGGCTCGCATGGTTTTGCAGTAATTCAAGAATAACGTAGTTTACGACTTCCTGTCTCCTGTAGCGTGAGTGGTAGGTGTTTAATTCATGACAGCGGTTGTTCGCCTGACAGTAAGCAGTATGAGTAGCGACTTTGGTTCCAGTCGGTGCACTACTTTACGAGGAGGTGCAGGAAGATGGCTCGCATGGTTTTGCAGTAATTCAAGAATATCTTAGATTAAGACTTCGTGTCTCCTGTAGCGTGAGTGGTAGGTGTTTAATTCATGACAGCGGTTGTTCGCCTGATAGTAAGCAGTATGTGTACCGAGTTTGGTTGCAGTCGGTCCACTACTTGAGGAGGAGGTGAAGGAAGATGGCTCGCATGATTTTGCAGTAATTCAAGAATATTGTAGAGTACGACTTCGTGTCTCCTGTAGCGTGAGTGGTAGGTGTTTAAATCATGACAGCGAATATTCGCCTGATAGTAAGTAGTATGTGTACCTAGTTTGGGTGCAGTAGGTCCAATACTTTAGGAGGAGGTGCAGGAAGATGGCTCGGATTGTTTTACAGTAATTCAAGTATATCGTAGTTTACGACTTCGTGTCTCCTGTTGCGTGAGTGGTAGGTGTGTAATTCATGACAGCGGTTGTTGGCCTGATAGTAAGCAGTATTTGTACCGAGTTCGGTTGTAGTCGGTCCACTACTTTAGGAGGAGGTGCAGGTAGATATCTCGCAGGGTTTTGCAGTAATTCAAGATTGTCGTAGTTTACGACTTCGTGTCTCCTGTAGCATGAGTGGTAGGTGTTTAATTCATGACAGCGGTTGTTCGCCTGATAGTAAGCAGTACGTGTACCGAGTTTGGTTGCAGTCGTTCCACTACTTTTGGAGGAGGTGCAGGAAGATGGCTCGCATGGTTTTGCAGTAATTCAAGAATATCGTAGTTTACGACTTCGTGTCTCCTGTAGCGTGAGTGGTAGGTGTTTAATTCATGACAGCGGTTGTTCGCCTGATAGCAAGCAGTATGTGTACCGAGTTTGGTTGCAGTCGGTCCACTACTTTAGGAGGAGGTGATGGAAGATTGTTCGCATGGTTTTGCATAAATCCAAGAATATCGTAGTTTACGACTTCGTGTCACCTGGAGCGTGAGTGGTAGGTGTTTCATTCACAACAGCGGTTGTTCGCCTGATAGTAATCAGTATGTGTACCGAGTTTGGTTGCAGTCGGTCCAATACTTTAGGAGGAGGTGCAGGTAGATGGCTCGCATGATTTTGCAGTAATTCAAGAATATTGTAGTTTACGACTTCGTGTCTCCTGTAGCGTGAGTGGTAGGTGTTTAATTCATGACAGCGAATATTCGCCTGATAGTAAGTAGTATGTGTACCGATTTTGGTTGCAGTCGGTCCACTACTTTAGAAGGAGGTGATGGTAGATTGCTCGCATGGTTTTGCATAAATTCAAGAATATCGTAGTTTACGACTTCGTGTCTCCTGTTGCGTGAGTGATAGGTGTGTAATTCATGACAGCGGTTGTTCGACTGATAGTAAGCAGTATGTGTACCGAGTTCGGTTGTAGTCGGTCCACTACTTTAGGAGGAGGTGCAGGTAGATGTCTCGCAGGGTTTTGCAGTAATTCAAGATTGTCGTAGTTTACGATTTCGTGTCTCCTGTAGCGTGAGTGGTAGGTGTTTAATTCATGACAGCGGATGTTCGACTGATAGTAAGCAGTATGTGTACCAGGTTTGGTTGCAGTCGTTCCACTACTTTAGGAGGAGGTGATGGAAGATTGCTCGCATGGTTTTGCATAAATTCAAGAATATCGTAGTTTACGACTTCGTGTCTCCTGGAGCGTGAGTGGTAGGTGTTTAATTCATAACAGCGGTTGTTCGCCTGATAGTAATCAGTATGTGTACCGAGTTTGGTTGCAGTCGGTCCACTACTTTAGGAGGAGGTGCAAGAAGATGGCTCGCATGATTTTGCAGTAATTCAAGAATATTGCAGTTTACGACTTCGTGTCTCCTGTAGCGTGAGTGGTAGGTGTTTAAATCATGACAGCGAATATTCGCCTGATAGTAAGTAGTATGTGTACCTAGTTTGGGTGCAGTAGGTCCAATACTTTAGGAGGAGGTGCAGGAAGATGGCTCGCATTGTTGTGCAGTAATTCAAGTATATCGTAGTTTACGACTTCGTGTCTCCTGGAGCGTGAGTGGTAGGTGTTTAATTCACAACAGCTGTTGTTCGCCTGATAGTAATCAGTATGTGTACCGAGTTTGGTTGCAGTCGGTCCACTACTTTAGGAGGAGGTGCAGGAAGATGGCTCGCATGGTTTTGCAGTAATTCAAGAATATTGTAGTTTACGACTTCGTGTCTCCTGTAGCGTGAGTGGTAGGTGTTTAATTCATGACAGCGAATATTCGCCTGATAGAAAGTAGTATGTGTACCGAGTTTGGTTGCAGTCGGTCCACTACTTTAGGAGGAGGTGCAGGAAGATGGCTCGCATGATTTTGCAGTAATTCAAGAATATTGTATTTTACGACTTCGTGTCTCCTGGAGCGTGAGTGGTAGGTGTTTAATTCATAACAGCGGTTGTTCGCCTGATAGTAATCAGTATGTGTACCGAGTTTGGTTGCAATCGGTCCACTACTTTAGGAGGAGGTGCAGGAATACTGCTCGCATGATTTTGCAGTAATAAAAGAATATCGTAGTTAACGAATTCGTCTCTCCTGTAGCGTGAGTGGTAGGTGTTTAATCCATGACAGCGGTTGTTCGCCTGATAGTACGCAGTTTGAGTACCGAGTTTGGTTGCAGTCGGTCCTCTACTTTAGGAGAAGGTGCAGGAAGATGACTCGCATTGTTTTGCTGTAATTCAAGAATATCGTAGTTTACGACTTCGTGTCTCCTGTAGCGTGAGTGGAAAGTGTTTAATTCATGACAGCGGTGGTTCGCCTGATAGTAAGCAGTATGTGTACCGAGTTTGGTTGCAGTCGGTCCACTACTTTAGGAGGAGGTGCAGGAAGATGGCTCGCATGCTTTTGCAGTAATTCAAGAATATCGTAGTTTACGACTTCGTGTCTCCTGTAGCGTGAGTGGTAGGTGTTTAATTCATGACAGCGGTTGTTCGCCTGATAGTAAGCAGTATGTGTACCGAGATCGGTTGCTGTCGGTCCACTACTTTAGGAGGAGGTGCAGGAATATGGCTCGCATGGTTTTGCAGTAATTCAAGAATAACGTAGTTTACGACTTCCTGCCTCCTGTAGCGTGAGTGGTAGGTGTTTAATTCATGACAGCGGTTGTTCGCCTGATAGTAAGCAGTATGAGTAGCGACTTTGGTTCCAGTCGGTGCACTACTTTACGAGGAGGTGCAGGAAGATGGCTCGCATGGTTTTGCAGTAATTCAAGAATATCTTAGATTAAGACTTCGTGTTTCCTGTAGCGTGAGTGGTAGGTGTTTAATTCATGACAGCGGTTGTTCGCCTGATAGTAAGCAGTATGTGTACCGAGTTTGGTTGCAGTCGGTCCACTACTTGAGGAGGAGGTGAAAGAAGATTGCTCGCATGATTTTGCAGTAATTCAAGTATATTGTAGAGTACGACTTCGTGTCTCCTGTAGCGTGAGTGGTAGATGTTTAAATCATGACAGCGAATATTCGCCTGATAGTAAGTAGTATGTGTACCTAGTTTGGGTGCAGTAGGTCCAATACTTTAGGAGGAGGTGCAGGAAGATGGCTCGGATTGTTTTACAGTAATTCAAGTATATCGTAGTTTACGACTTCGTGTCTCCTGTTGCGTGAGTGGTAGGTGTGTAATTCATGACAGCGGTTGTTGGCCTGATAGTAAGCAGTATTTGTACCGAGTTCGGTTGTAGTCGGTCCACTACTTTAGGAGGAGGTGCAGGTAGATGTCTCGCAGGGTTTTGCAGTAATTCAAGATTGTCGTAGTTTACGACTTCGTGTCTCCTGTAGCATGAGTGGTAGGTGTTTAATTCATGACAGCGGTTGTTCGCCTGATAGTAAGCAGTACGTGTACCGAGTTTGGTTGCAGTCGGTCCACTACTTTAGGAGGAGGTGCAGGAAGATGGCTCGCATGGTTTTGCAGTAATTCAAGAATATCGTAGTTTACGACTTCGTGTCTCCTGTAGCGTGAGTGGTAGGTGTTTAATTCATGACAGCGGTTGTTCGCCTGATAGTAAGCAGTATGTGTACCGAGTTTGGTTGCAGTCGGTCCACTACTTTAGGAGGAGGTGATGGAAGATTGTTCGCATGGTTTTGCATAAATCCAAGAATATCGTAGTTTACGACTTCGTGTCTCCTGGAGCGTGAGTGGTAGGTGTTTAATTCACAACAGCGGTTGTTCGCCTGATAGTAATCAGTATGTGTACCGAGTTTGGTTGCAGTCGGTCCACTACTTTAGGAGGAGGTGCAGGTAGATGGCTCGCATGATTTTGCAGTAATTCAAGAATATTGTAGTTTACGACTTCGTGTCTCCTGTAGCGTGAGTGGTAGGTGTTTAATTCATGACAGCGAATATTCGCCTGATAGTAAGTAGTATGTGTACCGATTTTGGTTGCAGTCGATCCACTACTTTAGAAGGAGGTGATGGTAGATTGCTCGCATGGTTTTGCATAAATTCAAGAATATCGTAGTTTACGACTTCGTGTCTCCTGTTGCGTGAGTGATAGGTGTGTAATTCATGACAGCGGTTGTTCGACTGATAGTAAGCAGTATGTGTACCGAGTTCGGTTGTAGTTGGTCCACTACTTTAGGAGGAGGTGCAGGTAGATGTCTCGCAGGGTTTTGCAGTAATTCAAGATTGCCGTAGTTTACGATTTCGTGTCTCCTGTAGCGTGAGTGGTAGGTGTTTATTTCATGACAGCGGTTGTTCGCCTGATAGTAAGCAGTATGTGTACCGAGTTCGGTTGCTGTCGGTCCTCTACTTTAGGAGGAGGTGCAGGAAGATGGCTCGCATGGTTTTGCAGTAATTCAAGAATAACGTAGTTTACGACTTCGTGTCTCCTGTAGCGTGAGTGTTAGGTGTTTAATTCATGACAGCGGTTGTTCGCCTGATAGTAAGCAGTATGTGTAGCGTCTTTGGTTCCAGTCGGTGCACTACTTTACGAGGAGGTGCAAGAAGATGGCTCGCATTTTTTTGCAGTAACTCAAGAATATCGTAGATTAAGACTTCGTGTCTCCTGTAGCGTGAGTGGTAGGTGTTTAATTCATGACAGCGGTTGTTCGCCTGATAGTAAGCAGTATGTGTACCGAGTTTGTTGCAATCGGTCCACTACTTTAGGAGTAGGTGCAGGAAGACGGCTCGCATGATTTTGCAGTAATAAAAGAATATCGTAGTTTACGAATTCGTGCCTCCTGTAGCGTGAGTGGTAGGTATTTAATCCATGACGGCGGTTGTTCGCCTGATAGTATGCAGTATGTGTACCGAGTTCGGTTGCAGTCGGTCCACTACTTTAGGAGGAATTGCAGGAAGATGGCTCGCATGGTTTTGCAGTAATGCAAGAATATCGTAGTTTCCGACTTCGTGTCTCCTGTAGCGTGAGTGGTAGGTGTTTAATTCATGACAGCGGTTGTTCGCCTGATAGTAAGCAGTATGTGTACCGAGTTTGGTTGCAATCGGTCCCCTGCTGGAGGAGGAGGTGCAGGAAAATGGCTGGTATGCTTTTGCAGTAATTCAAGAATATCGTAGTTTACGACTTCGTGTCACCTGTAGCGTGAGTGGTAGGTGTTTAATTCATGACAGCGGTTGTTCGACTGATAGTAAGCGGTATGTGTACCGAGTTTGGTTGCAGTCGGTCCACTACTTTAGGAGGAGGTGCAGGAAGATGGCTCGCATGGTTTTGCAGTAATTCAAGAATATTGTAGTTTACGACTTCGTGTCTCCTGTAGCGTGAGTGGTAGGTGTTTAATTCATGACAGCGAATATTCGCCTGATAGAAAGTAGTATGTGTACCGAGTTTGGTTGCAATCGGTCCACTACTTTAGGAGGAGGTGCAGGAATACTGCTCGCATGATTTTGCAGTAATAAAAGAATATCGTAGTTAACGAATTCGTCTCTCCTGTAGCGTGAGTGGTAGGTGTTTAATCCATGACAGCGGTTGTTCGCCTGATAGTACGCAGTTTGAGTACCGAGTTTGGTTGCAGTCGGTCCTCTACTTTAGGAGAAGGTGCAGGAAGATGACTCGCATTGTTTTGCTGTAATTCAAGAATATCGTAGTTTACGACTTCGTGTCTCCTGTAGCGTGAGTGGAAAGTGTTTAATTCATGACAGCGGTGGTTCGCCTGATAGTAAGCAGTATGTGTACCGAGTTTGGTTGCAGTCGGTCCACTACTTTAGGAGGAGGTGCAGGAAGATGGCTCGCATGCTTTTGCAGTAATTCAAGAATATCGTAGTTTACGACTTCGTGTCTCCTGTAGCGTGAGTGGTAGGTGTTTAATTCATGACAGCGGTTGTTCGCCTGATAGTAAGCAGTATGTGTACCGAGATCGGTTGCTGTCGGTCCACTACTTTAGGAGGAGGTGCAGGAAGATGGCTCGCATTGTTGTGCAGTAATTCAAGTATATCGTAGTTTACGACTTCGTGTCTCCTGGAGCGTGAGTGGTAGGTGTTTAATTCACAACAGCTGTTGTTCGCCTGATAGTAATCAGTATGTGTACCGAGTTTGGTTGCAGTCGGTCCACTACTTTAGGAGGAGGTGCAGGAAGATGGCTCGCATGGTTTTGCAGTAATTCAAGAATATTGTTGTTTACGACTTCGTGTCTCCTGTAGCGTGAGTGGTAGGTGTTTAATTCATGACAGCGAATATTCGCCTGATAGAAAGTAGTATGTGTACCGAGTTTGGTTGCAGTCGGTCCACTACTTTAGGAGGAGGTGCAGGAAGATGGCTCGCATGATTTTGCAGTAATTCAAGAATATTGTATTTTACGACTTCGTGTCTCCTGGAGCGTGAGTGGTAGGTGTTTAATTCATAACAGCGGTTGTTCGCCTGATAGTAATCAGTATGTGTACCGAGTTTGGTTGCAATCGGTCCACTACTTTAGGAGGAGGTGCAGGAATACTGCTCGCATGATTTTGCAGTAATAAAAGAATATCGTAGTTAACGAATTCGTCTCTCCTGTAGCGTGAGTGGTAGGTGTTTAATCCATGACAGCGGTTGTTCGCCTGATAGTACGCAGTTTGAGTACCGAGTTTGGTTGCAGTCGGTCCTCTACTTTAGGAGAAGGTGCAGGAAGATGACTCGCATTGTTTTGCTGTAATTCAAGAATATCGTAGTTTACGACTTCGTGTCTCCTGTAGCGTGAGTGGAAAGTGTTTAATTCATGACAGCGGTGGTTCGCCTGATAGTAAGCAGTATGTGTACCGAGTTTGGTTGCAGTCGGTCCACTACTTTAGGAGGAGGTGCAGGAAGATGGCTCGCATGCTTTTGCAGTAATTCAAGAATATCGTAGTTTACGACTTCGTGTCTCCTGTAGCGTGAGTGGTAGGTGTTTAATTCATGACAGCGGTTGTTCGCCTGATAGTAAGCAGTATGTGTACCGAGATCGGTTGCTGTCGGTCCACTACTTTAGGAGGAGGTGCAGGAATATGGCTCGCATGGTTTTGCAGTAATTCAAGAATAACGTAGTTTACGACTTCCTGCCTCCTGTAGCGTGAGTGGTAGGTGTTTAATTCATGACAGCGGTTGTTCGCCTGATAGTAAGCAGTATGAGTAGCGACTTTGGTTCCAGTCGGTGCACTACTTTACGAGGAGGTGCAGGAAGATGGCTCGCATGGTTTTGCAGTAATTCAAGAATATCTTAGATTAAGACTTCGTGTTTCCTGTAGCGTGAGTGGTAGGTGTTTAATTCATGACAGCGGTTGTTCGCCTGATAGTAAGCAGTATGTGTACCGAGTTTGGTTGCAGTCGGTCCACTACTTGAGGAGGAGGTGAAAGAAGATTGCTCGCATGATTTTGCAGTAATTCAAGTATATTGTAGAGTACGACTTCGTGTCTCCTGTAGCGTGAGTGGTAGATGTTTAAATCATGACAGCGAATATTCGCCTGATAGTAAGTAGTATGTGTACCTAGTTTGGGTGCAGTAGGTCCAATACTTTAGGAGGAGGTGCAGGAAGATGGCTCGGATTGTTTTACAGTAATTCAAGTATATCGTAGTTTACGACTTCGTGTCTCCTGTTGCGTGAGTGGTAGGTGTGTAATTCATGACAGCGGTTGTTGGCCTGATAGTAAGCAGTATTTGTACCGAGTTCGGTTGTAGTCGGTCCACTACTTTAGGAGGAGGTGCAGGTAGATGTCTCGCAGGGTTTTGCAGTAATTCAAGATTGTCGTAGTTTACGACTTCGTGTCTCCTGTAGCATGAGTGGTAGGTGTTTAATTCAAGACAGCGGTTGTTCGCCTGATAGTAAGCAGTACGTGTACCGAGTTTGGTTGCAGTCGGTCCACTACTTTAGGAGGAGGTGCAGGAAGATGGCTCGCATGGTTTTGCAGTAATTCAAGAATATCGTAGTTTACGACTTCGTGTCTCCTGTAGCGTGAGTGGTAGGTGTTTAATTCATGACAGCGGTTGTTCGCCTGATAGTAAGCAGTATGTGTACCGAGTTTGGTTGCAGTCGGTCCACTACTTTAGGAGGAGGTGATGGAAGATTGTTCGCATGGTTTTGTATAAATCCAAGAATATCGTAGTTTACGACTTCGTGTCTCCTGGAGCGTGAGTGGTAGGTGTTTAATTCACAACAGCGGTTGTTCGCCTGATAGTAATCAGTATGTGTACCGAGTTTGGTTGCAGTCGGTCCACTACTTTAGGAGGAGGTGCAGGTAGATGGCTCGCATGATTTTGCAGTAATTCAAGAATATTGTAGTTTACGACTTCGTGTCTCCTGTAGCGTGAGTGGTAGGTGTTTAATTCATGACAGCGAATATTCGCCTGATAGTAAGTAGTATGTGTACCGATTTTGGTTGCAGTCGATCCACTACTTTAGAAGGAGGTGATGGTAGATTGCTCGCATGGTTTTGCATAAATTCAAGAATATCGTAGTTTACGACTTCGTGTCTCCTGTTGCGTGAGTGATAGGTGTGTAATTCATGACAGCGGTTGTTCGACTGATAGTAAGCAGTATGTGTACCGAGTTCGGTTGTAGTTGGTCCACTACTTTAGGAGGAGGTGCAGGTAGATGTCTCGCAGGGTTTTGCAGTAATTCAAGATTGTCGTAGTTTACGATTTCGTGTCTCCTGTAGCGTGAGTGGTAGGTGTTTATTTCATGACAGCGGTTGTTCGCCTGATAGTAAGCAGTATGTGTACCGAGTTCGGTTGCTGTCGGTCCTCTACTTTAGGAGGAGGTGCAGGAAGATGGCTCGCATGGTTTTGCAGTAATTCAAGAATAACGTAGTTTACGACTTCGTGTCTCCTGTAGCGTGAGTGTTAGGTGTTTAATTCATGACAGCGGTTGTTCGCCTGATAGTAAGCAGTATGTGTAGCGTCTTTGGTTCCAGTCGGTGCACTACTTTACGAGGAGGTGCAAGAAGATGGCTCGCATTTTTTTGCAGTAACTCAAGAATATCGTAGATTAAGACTTCGTGTCTCCTGTAGCGTGAGTGGTAGGTGTTTAATTCATGACAGCGGTTGTTCGCCTGATAGTAAGCAGTATGTGTACCGAGTTTGTTGCAATCGGTCCACTACTTTAGGAGTAGGTGCAGGAAGACGGCTCGCATGATTTTGCAGTAATAAAAGAATATCGTAGTTTACGAATTCGTGCCTCCTGTAGCGTGAGTGGTAGGTATTTAATCCATGACGGCGGTTGTTCGCCTGATAGTATGCAGTATGTGTACCGAGTTCGGTTGCAGTCGGTCCACTACTTTAGGAGGAATTGCAGGAAGATGGCTCGCATGGTTTTGCAGTAATGCAAGAATATCGTAGTTTCCGACTTCGTGTCTCCTGTAGCGTGAGTGGTAGGTGTTTAATTCATGACAGCGGTTGTTCGCCTGATAGTAAGCAGTATGTGTACCGAGTTTGGTTGCAATCGGTCCCCTGCTGGAGGAGGAGGTGCAGGAAAATGGCTGGTATGCTTTTGCAGTAATTCAAGAATATCGTAGTTTACGACTTCGTGTCACCTGTAGCGTGAGTGGTAGGTGTTTAATTCATGACAGCGGTTGTTCGACTGATAGTAAGCGGTATGTGTAGCGACTTTGGTTGCAGTCGGTGCACTACTTTACGAGGAGGTGCAGGAAGATGGCTCGCATGGTTTTGCAGTAATTCAAGAATATCGTAGTTTACGACTTCGTGTCTCCTGTAGCGTGAGTGGAAGGTGTTTAATTCATGACAGCGGTTGTTCGCCTGATAGTAAGCAGTATGTGTACCGAGTTTGGTTGCAGTCGGTCCACTACTTTAGGAGGAGGTGCAGGAAGATGGCTCGCATGGATTTGCAGTAATTCAGGAATATCGTAGTTTACGACTTCGTGTCTCCTGTAGCGTGAGTGGTAGGTGTTTAATTCATGACAGCTGCTGTTTGCCTCATAGTAAGCAGTATGTGTACCGAGTTTGGTTGCAGTCGGTCCACTACTGGAGGAGGAGGTGCAGGAAAATGGCTCGCATGGTTTTGCATTAATTCAAGAATATCGTAGTTTACGAATTCGTGTCTCCTGTAGCGTGAGTGGTAGGTGTTCAATTCATGACAGCGGTTCTTCGCCTGATAGTAAGCAGTAAGTGTAGCGACTTTGGTTGCAGTCGGTGCACTACTTTACGAGGAGGTGCATGAAGATGGCTCGAATGGTTTTGCAGTAATTCATGAATATCGTAGATTAAGACTTCGTGTCTCCTGTAGCGTGAGTGGTAGGTGTTTAATTCATGACAGCGGTTGTTCGCCTGATAGTAAGAAGTATGTGTACCGAGTTTGGTTGCAATCGGTCCACTACTTTAGGAGGAGGTGCAGGAAGATTGCTCGCATGGTTTTGCAGTAATTCAAGAATATCGTAGATTAATACTTCGTGTCTCCTGTAGCGTGAGTGGTAGGTGTTTAATTCATGACAGCGGTTGTTCGCCTGATAGTAAGCAGTATGTGTACCGAGTTCGGTTGCAGTCGGTCCACTACTTTAGGAGGAGGTGCAGGAAGATGGCTCGCATGGTTTTGCAGTAATAAAAGAATATCGTAGTTTACGAATTCGTGTCTCCTGTAGCGTAAGTGGTACGTGTTTAATCCATGACAGCGGTTGTTCGACTGATAGTAAGCAGTATGTGTACCGAGTTCGGTTGTAGTTGGTCCACTACTTTAGGAGGAGGTGCAGGTAGATGTCTCGCAGGGTTTTGCAGTAATTCAAGATTGTCGTAGTTTACGATTTCGTGTCTCCTGTAGCGTGAGTGGTAGGTGTTTAATTCATGACAGCGGTTGTTCGCCTGATAGTAAGCAGTATGTGTACCGAGTTCGGTTGCTGTCGGTCCTCTACTTTAGGAGGAGGTGCAGGAAGATGGCTCGCATGGTTTTGCAGTAATTCAAGAATAACGTAATTTACGACTTCGTGTCTCCTGTAGCGTGAGTGTTAGGTGTTTAATTCATGACAGCGGTTGTTCGCCTGATAGTAAGCAGTATGTGTAGCGTCTTTGGTTCCAGTCGGTGCACTACTTTACGAGGAGGTGCAAGAAGATGGCTCGCATGGTTTTGCAGTAATTCAAGAATATCGTAGATTAAGACTTCGTGTCTCCTGTAGCGTGAGTGGTAGGTGTTTAATTCATGACAGCGGTTGTTCGCCTGATAGTAAGCAGTATGTGTACCGAGTTTGTTGCAATCGGTCCACTACTTTAGGAGTAGGTGCAGGAAGACGGCTCGCATGATTTTGCAGTAATTCAAGAATATCGTAGTTTACGAATTCGTGCCTCCTGTAGCGTGAGTGGTAGGTATTTAATCCATGACGGCGGTTGTTCGCCTGATAGTATGCAGTATGTGTACCGAGTTCGGTTGCAGTCGGTCCACTACTTTAGGAGGAATTGCAGGAAGATGGCTCGCATAGTTTTGCAGTAATGCAAGAATATCGTAGTTTACGACTTCGTGTCTCCTGTAGCGTGAGTGGTAGGTGTTTAATTCATGACAGCGGTTGTTCGCCTGATAGTAAGCAGTATGTGTACCGAGTTTGGTTGCAGTCGGTCCACTACTGGAGGAGGAGGTGCAGGAAAATGGCTCGCATGGTTTTGCATTAATTCAAGAATATCGTAGTTTACGAATTCGTGTCTCCTGTAGCGTGAGTGGTAGGTGTTCAATTCAAGACAGCGGTTCTTCGCCTGATAGTAAGCAGTAAGTGTAGCGACTTTGGTTGCAGTCGGTGCACTACTTTACGAGGAGGTGCATGAAGATGGCTCGAATGGTTTTGCAGTAATTCATGAATATCGTAGATTAAGACTTCGTGTCTCCTGTAGCGTGAGTGGTAGGTGTTTAATTCATGACAGCGGTTGTTCGCCTGATAGTAAGAAGTATGTGTACCGAGTTTGGTTGCAATCGGTCCACTACTTTAGGAGGAGGTGCAGGAAGATGGCTCGCATGGTTTTGCAGTAATTCAAGAATATCGTAGATTAATACTTCGTGTCTCCTGTAGCGTGAGTGGTAGGTGTTTAATTCATGACAGCGGTTGTTCGCCTGATAGTAAGCAGTATGTGTACCGAGTTCGGTTGCAGTCGGTCCACTACTTTAGGAGGAGGTGCAGGAAGATGGCTCGCATGGTTTTGCAGTAATAAAAGAATATCGTAGTTTACGAATTCGTGTCTCCTGTAGCGTAAGTGGTACGTGTTTAATCCATGACAGCGGTTGTTCGCCTGATTGTAAGCAGTATGTGTACCGAGTTCGGTTGCAGTCGGTCCACTACTTTAGGAGAGGTGCAGGAAGATGACTCGCATGGTTTTGCAGTAATGCAAGAATATCGTAGTTTACGACTTCGTGTCTCCTGTAGCGTGAGTGGTAGGTGTTTAATTCATGACAGCGGTTGTTCGCCTGATAGTAAGCAGTATGTGTACCGAGTTTGGTTGCAGTCGGTCCACTACTTCAGGAGGAGGTGCAGGAAGATGGCTCGCATGGTTTTGCAGTAATTCAAGAATATCGCAGTTTACGACTTCGTGTCTCCTGAAGCGTGAGTGGTAGGTGTTTAATTCATGACAGCGGTTGTTCACCTGATAGTAATCTGTATGTGTACCGAGTTTGGTTGCAGTCGGTCCACTACTTTAGGAGGAGGTGCAGGTAGATGGCTCGCATGATTTTGCAGTAATTCAAGAATATTGTAGTTTACGACTTCGTGTCTCCTGTAGCGTGAGTGGTAGGTGTTTAATTCATGACAGCGAATATTCGCCTGATAGTAAGTAGTATGTGTACCGATTTTGGTTGCAGTCGGTCCACTACTTTAGAAGGAGGTGATGGTAGATTGCTCGCATGGTTTTGCATAAATTCAAGAATATCGTAGTTTACGACTTCGTGTCTCCTGTTGCGTGAGTGATAGGTGTGTAATTCATGACAGCGGTTGTTCGACTGATAGTAAGCAGTATGTGTACCGAGTTCGGTTGTAGTCGGTCCACTACTTTAGGAGGAGGTGCAGGTAGATGTCTCGCTGGGTTTTGCAGTAATTCAAGATTGTCGTAGTTTACGATTTCGTGTCTCCTGTAGCGTGAGTGGTAGGTGTTTAATTCATGACAGCGGTTGTTCGCCTGATAGTAAGCAGTATGTGTAGCGACTTTGGTTCCAGTCGGTGCACTACTTTACGAGGAGGTGCAAGAAGATGGCTCGCATGGTTTTGCAGTAATTCAAGAATATCGTAGATTAAGACTTCGTGTCTCCTGTAGCGTGAGTGGTAGGTGTTTAATTCATGACAGCGGTTGTTCGCCTGATAGTAAGCAGTATGTGTACCGAGTTTGTTGCAATCGGTTCACTACTTTAGGAGTAGGTGCAGGAAGACGGCTCGCATGATTTTGCAGTAATAAAAGAATATCGTAGTTTACGAATTCGTGCCTCCTGTAGCGTGAGTGGTAGGTATTTAATCCATGACGGCGGTTGTTCGCCTGATAGTATGCAGTATGTGTACCGAGTTCGGTTGCAGTCGGTCCACTACTTTAGGAGGAATTGCAGGACGATGGCTCGCATGGTTTTGCAGTAATGCAAGAATATCGTAGTTTACGACTTCGTGTCTCCTGTAGCGTGAGTGGTAGGTGTTTAATTCATGACAGCGGTTGTTCGCCTGATAGTAAGCAGTATGTGTACCGAGTTTGGTTGCAATCGGTCCCCTGCTGGAGGAGGAGGTGCAGGAAAATGGCTGGTATGGTTTTGCAGTAATTCAAGAATATCGTAGTTTACGACTTCGTGTCACCTGTAGCGTGAGTGGTAGGTGTTTAATTCATGACAGCGGTTGTTCGACTGATAGTAAGCAGTATGTGTAGCGACTTTGGTTGCAGTCGGTGCACGACTTTACGAGGAGGTGCAGGAAGATAGCTCGCATGGTTTTGCAGTAATTCAAGAATATCGTAGTTTACGACTTCGTGTCTCCTGTAGCGTGAGTGGAAGGTGTTTAATTCATGACAGCGGTTGTTCGCCTGATAGTAAGCAGTATGTGTACCGAATTTGGTTGCAGTCGGTCCACTACTTTAGGAGGAGGTGCAGGAAGATGGCTCGCATGGATTTGCAGTAATTCAGGAATATCGTAGTTTACGACTTCGTGTCTCCTGTAGCGTGAGTGGTAGGTGTTTAATTCATGACAGCTGCTGTTTGCCTGATAGTAAGCAGTATGTGTACCGAGTTTGGTTGCAGTCGGTCCACTACTGGAGGAGGAGGTGCAGGAAAATGGCTCGCATGGTTTAGCATTAATTCAAGAATATCGTAGTTTACGAATTCGTGTCTCCTGTAGCGTGAGTGGTAGGTGTTCAATTCATGACAGCGGTTGTTCGCCTGATAGTAAGCAGTAAGTGTAGCGACTTTGGTTGCAGTCGGTGCACTACTTTACGAGGAGGTGCATGAAGATGGCTCGAATGGTTTTGCAGTAATTCATGAATATCGTAGATTAAGACTTCGTGTCTCATGTAGCGTGAGTGGTAGGTGTTTAATTCATGACAGCGGTTGTTCGCCTGATAGTAAGAAGTATGTGTACCGAGTTTGGTTGCAATCGGTCCACTACTTTAGGAGGAGGTGCAAGAAGATGGCTCGCATGGTTTTGCAGTAATTCAAGAATATCGTAGATTAATACTTCGTGTCTCCTGTAGCGTGAGTGGTAGGTGTTTAATTCATGACAGCGGTTGTTCGCCTGATAGTAAGCAGTATGTGTACCGAGTTCGGTTGCAGTCGGTCCACTACTTTAGGAGGAGGTGCAGGAAGATGGCTCGCATGGTTTTGCAGTAATAAAAGAATATCGTAGTTTACGAATTCGTGTCTCCTGTAGCGTAAGTGGTACGTGTTTAATCCATGACAGCGGTTGTTCGCCTGATAGTAAGCAGTATGTGTACCGAGTTCGGTTGCAGTCGGTCCACTACTTTAGGAGGAGGTGCAGGAACATGGCTCGCATGGTTTTGCAGTAATGCAAGAATATCGTAGTTTACGACTTCGTGTCTCCTGTAGCGTGAGTGGTAGGTGTTTAATTCATGACAGCGGTTGTTCGCCTGATAGTAAGAAGTATGTGTAGCGACTTTGGTTGCAGTCGGTGCACTACTTTACGAGGAGGTGCAGGAAGATGGGTCGCATGGTTTTGCAGTAATTCAAGAATATCGTAGTTTACGACTTCGTGTCTCCTGTAGCGTGAGTGGAAGGTGTTTAATTCATGACAGCGGTTGTTCGCCTGATAGTAAGCAGTATGTGTACCGAGTTTGGTTGCAGTCGGTCCACTACTTTAGGAGGAGTTGCAGGAAGATGGCTCGCATGGATTTGCAGTAATTCAGGAATATCGTAGTTTACGACTTCGTGTCTCCTGTAGCGTGAGTGGTAGGTGTTTAATTCATGACAGCTGTTGTTTGCCTGATAGTAAGCAGTATGTGTACCGAGTTTGGTTGCAGTCGGTCCACTACTAGAGGAGGAGGTGCAGGAAAATGGCTCGCATGGTTTTGCAGTAATTCAAGAATATCGTAGTTTACGACTTCGTGTCTCCTGTAGCGTGAGTGGTAGGTGTTCATTTCATGACAGCGGTTGTTCGCCTGATAGTAAGCAGTATGTGTACCGAGTTTGGTTGCAGTCGGTCCACTACTTTAGGATGAGGTGCAGGAAGATGGCTCGCATGGTTTTGCAGTAATTCAAGAATATCGCAGTTTACGACTTCGTGTCTCCTGTAGCGTGAGTGGTAGGTGTTTAATTCATGACAGCTGTTGCTATCTGATAGTAAGCAGTATGTGTACCGAGTTTGGTTGCAGTCGGTCCACTACTGGAGGAGGAGGTGCAGGAAAATGGCTCTCATGGTTTTGCAGTAATTCCAGAATATCGTAGTTTACGACTTCGTGTCTCCTGTAGCGTGAGTGGTAGGTGTTCAATTCATGACAGCGGTTGTTCGCCTGATAGTAAGCAGTATGTGTACCGAGTTTGGTTGCAGTCGGTCCAATACTGGAGGAGGAGGTGCAGGAAAATGGCTCGCATGGTTTTGCAGTATTTCAAGAATATCGTAGTTTACGACTTCGTGTCTCCTGTAGCGTGAGTGGTAGGTGTTTAATTCATGACAGCGGTTGTTCGCCTGATAGTAAGCAGTAAGTGTAGCGACTTTGGTTGCAGTCGGTGCATTACTTTACGAGGAGGTGCAGGAAGATGGCTCGCATGGTTTTGCAGTAATTCATGAATATCGTAGATTAAGACTTCGTGTCTCCTGTAGCGTTAGTGGTAGGTGTTTAATTCATGACAGCGGTTGTTCGCCTGATAGTAAGAAGTATGTGTACCGAGTTTGGTTGCAATCGGTCCACTACTTTAGGAGGAGGTGCAGGAAGATGGCTCGCATGGTTTTGCAGTAATTCAAGAATATCGTAGATTAAGAATTCGTGTCTCCTGTAGCGTGAGTGGTAGGTGTTTAATTCATGACATCGGTTGTTCGCCTGATAGTAAGCAGTATGTGTACCGAGTTTGGTTGCAGTCGGTCCACTATTTTAGGAGGAGGCGCAGGGAGATGGCTCGAATGGTTTTGCAGTAATTCAAGAATATCGTAGTTTACGACTTCGTGTCTCCTGTAGCGTGAGCGGTAGGTGTTTAATTCATGACAGCGGTTGTTCGCCTGATAGTAATCAGTATGTGTACCGAGTTTGGTTGCATTCGGTCGACTACTTTAGGAGGAGGTGCAGGAAGATGGCTCGCATGCGTTTCCAGTAATTCAAGAATATCGTAGTTTACGACTTCGTGTCTCCTGTAGCGTGAGTGGTAGGTGTTTAATTCATGACAGCGGTTGTTCGCCTGATAGTAAGTGGTATGTGTACCAAGTTTGGTTGCAGTCGGCCCACTATTGGAGGAGGAGGTGCAGGAAGATGGCTCGCATGGTTTTGCAGTAATTCAAGAATATCGTAGATTAAGACTTCGTGTCTCCTGTAGTTTGAGTGGTAGGTGTGTAATTCATGACAGCGGTTGTTCGCCTGATAGTAAGCAGTATGTGTACCGAGTTCGGTTGTAGTCGGTCCACTACTTTAGGAGGAGGTGCAGGTAGACGGCTCGCAGGGTTTTGCAGTACTTCAAGAATGTCGTAGTTTACGACTTCGTGTCTCCTGTAGCGTGAGTGGTAGGTGTTTAATTCATGTCAGCAGTTGTTTACCAGATAGTAAGCAGTATGTGTACCGAGTTCGGTTGCAGTCGGTCCACTACTTTAGGAGGAGGTGCAGGAAGATAGCTCGCATGGTTTTGCAGTAATTCAAGTATATCGTAGTTTACGACTTCGTGTCTCCTGTAGCGTGAGTGGTAGGTGTGTAATTCATGACAGCGGTTGTTCCCCTGATAGTAAGCAGTATGTGTACCGAGTTCGGTTGCAGTCGGTCCACTACTTTAGGAGGAGGTGCAGGAAGATGGCTCGCATGTTTTTGCTGTAATTCAAGTATATCGTAGTTTACGACTTCTTGTCTCCTGTTGCGTGAGTGATAGGTGTGTAATTCATGACAGCGGTTGTTCGCCTGATAGTAAGCAGTATGTGAACCAGTTCGGTTGTAGTCGGTCCACTACTTTAGGAGGAGGTGCAGGTAAATGGCTCGCAGGGTTTTGCAGTACTTCAAGAATGTCGTAGTTTACGACTTCGTGTCTCCTGTAGCGTGAGTGGTAGGTGTTTAATTCATGACAGCGGTTTTTCGCCTGATAGTAAGCAGTATGAGTACCGAGTTTAGTTTCAGTCGGTCCTCTACTTTAGGAGGAGGTGCAGGAAGATAGCTCGCATGGTTTTTTAGTAATTCAAGAATATCGAAGTTTACGAATTCGTGTCACCTGTAGCGTGAGTGGTAGGTGTTTAATTCATGACAGCGGTTGTTCGCCTGATAGTAAGCAGTATGTGTACCGAGTTTGGTTGCAATCGGTCCCCTACTGGAGGAGGAGGTGCAGGAAAATTGTTGGCATGGTTTTGCAGTAATTCAAGAATATCGTAATTTACGACTTCGTGTCTCCTGTAGCGTGAGTGGTAGGTGTTTAATTCATGACAGCGGTTGTTCGCCTGATAGTAAGCAGTAAGTGTAGCGACTTTGGTTGTAGTCGGTGCATTACTTTACGAGGAGGTGCAGGAAGATTGCTCGCATGGTTTTGCAGTAATTCATGAATATCGTAGATTAAGACTTCGTGTCTCCTGTAGCGTGAGTGGTAGGTGTTTAATTCATGACAGCGGTTGTTCGATTGATAGTAAGCAGTATGTGTACCGAGTTTGGTTGCAGTCGGTCCACTGTTTTAGGAGGAGGCGCAGGGAGTTGGCTCGCATGGTTTTGCAGTAATTCAAGAATATCGTAGTTTACGACTTCGTGTCTCCTGTAGCGTGAGCGGTAGGTGTTTAATTCATGACAGCGGTTGTTCGCCTGATAGTAATCAGTATGTGTACCGAGTTTGGTTGCATTCGGTCGACTACTTTAGGAGGAGGTGCAGGAAGATGGCTTGCATGCGTTTCCAGTAATTCAAGAATATCGTGGTTTACGACTTCGTGTCTCCTGTAGCGTGAGTGGTAGGTGTTTAATTCATGACAGCGGTTGTTCGCCTGATAGTAAGTGGTATGTGTACCAAGTTTGGTTGCAGTCGGCCCACTATTGGAGGAGGAGGTGCAGGAAGATGGCTCGCATGGTTTTGCAGTAATTCAAGAATATCGTAGATTAAGACTTCGTGTCTCCTGTAGCGTGAGTGGTAGGTGTGTAATTCATGACAGCGGTTTTTCGCCTGATAGTAAGCAGTATGTGTACCGAGTTCGGTTGTAGTCGGTCCACTACTTTAGGAGGAGGTGCATGTAGATGGCTCGCAGGGTTTTGCAGTACTTCAAGAATGTCGTAGTTTACGACTTCGTGTCTCCTGCAGCGTGAGTGGTAGGTGTTTAATTAATGTCAGCAGTTGTTTACCAGATAGTAAGCAGTATGTGTACCGAGTTCGGTTGCAGTCGGTCCACTACTTTAGGAGGAGGTGCAGGAAGATGGCTCGCATGGTTTTGCAGTAATTCAAGTATATCGTAGTTTACGACTTCGTGTCTCCTGTAGCGTGAGTGGTAGGTGTGTAATTCTTGACAGCGGTTGTTCCCCTGATAGTAAGCAGTACGTGTACCGAGTTCGGTTGCAGTCGGTCCACTACTTTAGGAGGAGGTGCAGGAAGATGGCTCGCATGGTTTTGCTGTAATTCAAGTATATCGTAGTTTACGACTTCGTGTCTCCTGTAGCGTGAGTGGTAGGTGTTTAATTCATGAAAGCGGTTGTTCGCCTGATAGGAAGCAGTATGTGTACCGAGTTCGGTTGTAGTCGGTCCACTACTTTAGGAGGAGGTGCAGGTAGATGGCTCGCATGGTTTTGCAGTACTTCAAGAATGTCGTAGTTTACGACTTCGTGTCTCCTGTAGCGTGAGTGGTAGGTGTTTAATTCATGACAGCAGTTGTTTACCAGATAGTAAGCAGTATGTGTACCGAGTTTGGTTGCAATCGGTCCACTACTTTAGGAGGAGGTGCAGGAAGATGGCTCGCATGGTTTTGCAGTATTTCAAGAATATCGTAGTTTACGACTTCGTGTCTCCTGTAGCGTGAGTGGTAGGTGTTTTATTCATGACTGCGGTTGTTCGCCTGATAGAAAGCAGTATGTGTACCGAGTTTGGTTGCAGTCGGTTTACTACTTTAGGAGGAGGTGCAGGAAGATGGCTCGCATGGTTTTGCATTAATTCAAGAATATCGTAGTTTACGACTTCGTGTCTCCTGGAGCGCGAGTGGTAGGTGTTTAATTCATAACAGCGGATGTTCGCCTGATAGTAAGCAGTATGTGTACCGAGTTCGGTTGCAATCGGTCCACTACTTTAGGAGGAGGTGCAGGAAGACGGCTCGCATGATTTTGCAGTAATAAAAGAATATCGTAGTTTACGAATTCGTGTGTCCTGAAGCGTCAGTGGTAGGTGTTTAATTCATGACAGCTGTTGTTCGCCTGATAGTAAGCAGTATGTGTAGCGACTTTGGTTGCAGTCGGTCCACTACTTTAGGAGGAGGTGCAGGAAGATTGCTCGCATGCTTTTGCAGTAATTCAAGTATATCGTAGTTTACGACTTCGTGTCTCCTGTAGCGTGAGTGGTAGGTGTTTAATTCATGACAGCGGTTGTTCGCCTGATAGTAAGCAGTAAGTGTATCGACTTTGGTTGCAATCGGTCCACTACTTTAGGAGGAGGTGCAGGAAGATGGCTCGCATGGTTTTGCAGTAATTCAAGAATATCGTAGATTAAGACTTCGTGTCTCCTGTAGCGTGAGTGGTAGGTGTTTAATTCATGACAGTGGTTGTTCGACTGATAGTAAGCAGTATGTGTACCGAGTTCGGTTGCAGTCGGTCCACTACTTTAGGAGGAGGTGCAGGAAGATGGATCGCATGGTTTTGCAGTAATTCAAGTATATCGTAGTTTACGACTTCGTGTCTCCTGTAGCGTGAGTGGTAGGTGTGTAATTCATGACATCGGTTGTTCGCCTGATAGTAAGCAGTATGTGTACCGAGTTTGGTTGCAGTCGGTCCACTATTTGAGGAGGAGGCGCAGGGAGATGGCTCGCATGGTTTTGCAGTAATTCAAGAATATCGTAGTTTACGACTTCGTGTCTCCTGTAGTGTGAGTGGTAGGTGTTTAATTCATGACAGCGGTTTTTCGCCTGATAGTAATCAGTATGTGTACCGAGTTTGGTTGCATTCGGTCGACTACTTTAGGAGGAGGTGCAGGAAGATGGCTTGCATGCGTTTCCAGTAATTCAAGAATATCGTAGTTTACGACTTCGTGTCTCCTGTAGCGTGAGTGGTAGGTGTTTAATTCATGACAGCGGTTGTTCGCCTGATAGTAAGTGGTATGTGTACCAAGTTTGGTTGCAGTCGGCCCACTATTGGAGGAGGAGGTGCAGGAAGATGGCTCGCATGGTTTTGCAGTAATTCAAGAATATCGTAGATTAAGACTTCGTGTCTCCTGTAGCGTGAGTGGTAGGAGTGCAATTCATGACAGCGGTTGTTCGCCTGATAGTAAGCAGTATGTGTACCTAGTTCGGTTGTAGTCGGTCCACTACTTTAGGAGGAGGTGCAGGTAGATGGCTCGCAGGCTTTTGCAGTACTTCAAGAATGTCGTAGTTTACGACTTCGTGTCTCCTGTAGCGTGAGTGGTAGGTGTTTATTCATGACAGCAGTTGTTTACCAGATAGTAAGCAGTATGTGTACCGAGTTTGGTTGCAGTCCGTCCACTACTTTAGGAGGAGGTGCAGGAAGATGGCTCGCATGGTTTTGCAGTATTTCAAGAATATCGTAGTTTACGACATCGTGTCTCCTGTAGCGTGAGTGGTAGGTGTTTAATTCATGACAGCGGTTGTTCGCCTAATAGTAAGCAGTATGTGTACCGAGTTTGGTTGCAGTCGGTTTACTACTTGAGGAGGAGGTGATGGAAGATTGCTCGCATGGTTTTGCATTAATTCAAGAATATCGTAATTTACGACTTCGTGTCTCCTGGAGCGTGAGTGGTAGGTGTTTAATTCATAACAGCGGTTGTTCGCCTGATAGTAAGCAGTATGTGTACCGAGTTCGGTTGCAATCGGTCCACTACTTTAGGAGGAGGTGCAGGAAGACGGCTCGCATGATTTTGCAGTAATAAAAGAATATCGTAGTTTACGAATTCGTGTCTCCTGTAGCGTGAGTGGTAGGTGTTTAATTCATGACAGCGGTTGTTCGCCTGATAGTAAGCAGTATGTGTAGCGACTTTGGTTGCAGTCGGTCCACTACTTTAGGAGGAGGTGCAGGAAGATGGCTCGCATGCTTTTGCAGTAATTCGAGAATATCGTAGTTTACGACTTCGTGTCTCCTGTAGCGTGAGTGGTAGGTGTGTAATTCATGACATCGGTTGTTCGCCTGATAGTAAGCAGTATGTGTACCGAGTTTGGTTGCAGTCGGTCCACTATTTGAGGAGGAGGCGCAGGGAGATGGCTCGCATGGTTTTGCAGTAATTCAAGAATATCGTAGTTTACGACTTCGTGTCTCCTGTAGCGTGAGTGGTAGGTGTTTAATTCATGAAAGCGGTTGTTCGCCTGATAGGAAGCAGTATGTGTACCGAGTTCGGTTGTAGTCGGTCCACTACTTTAGGAGGAGGTGCAGGTAGATGGCTCGCATGGTTTTGCAGTACTTCAAGAATGTCGTAGTTTACGACTTCGTGTCTCCTGTAGCGTGAGTGGTAGGTGTTTAATTCATGACAGCAGTTGTTTACCAGATAGTAAGCAGTATGTGTACCGAGTTTGGTTGCAATCGGTCCACTACTTTAGGAGGAGGTGCAGGAAGATGGCTCGCATGGTTTTGCAGTATTTCAAGAATATCGTAGTTTACGACTTCGTGTCTCCTGTAGCGTGAGTGGTAGGTGTTTTATTCATGACTGCGGTTGTTCGCCTGATAGAAAGCAGTATGTGTACCGAGTTTGGTTGCAGTCGGTTTACTACTTTAGGAGGAGGTGATGGAAGATTGCTCGCATGGTTTTGCATTAATTCAAGAATATCGTAGTTTACGACTTCGTGTCTCCTGGAGCGTGAGTGGTAGGTGTTTAATTCATAACAGCGGATGTTCGCCTGATAGTAAGCAGTATGTGTACCGAGTTCGGTTGCAATCGGTCCACTACTTTAGGAGGAGGTGCAGGAAGACGGCTCGCATGATTTTGCAGTAATAAAAGAATATCGTAGTTTACGAATTCGTGTCTCCTGAAGCGTCAGTGGTAGGTGTTTAATTCATGACAGCTGTTGTTCGCCTGATAGTAAGCAGTATGTGTAGCGACTTTGGTTGCAGTCGGTCCACTACTTTAGGAGGAGGTGCAGGAAGATTGCTCGCATGCTTTTGCAGTAATTCAAGTATATCGTAGTTTACGACTTCGTGTCTCCTGTAGCGTGAGTGGTAGGTGTTTAATTCATGACAGCGGTTGTTCGCCTGATAGTAAGCAGTAAGTGTATCGACTTTGGTTGCAATCGGTCCACTACTTTAGGAGGAGGTGCAGGAAGATGGCTCGCATGATTTTGCAGTAATTCAAGAATATCGTAGATTAAGACTTCGTGTCTCCTGTAGCGTGAGTGGTAGGTGTTTAATTCATGACAGTGGTTGTTCGACTGATAGTAAGCAGTATGTGTACCGAGTTCGGTTGCAGTCGGTCCACTACTTTAGGAGGAGGTGCAGGAAGATGGATCGCATGGTTTTGCAGTAATTCAAGTATATCGTAGTTTACGACTTCGTGTCTCCTGTAGCGTGAGTGGTAGGTGTGTAATTCATGACATCGGTTGTTCGCCTGATAGTAAGCAGTATGTGTACCGAGTTTGGTTGCAGTCGGTCCACTATTTGAGGAGGAGGCGCAGGGAGATGGCTCGCATGGTTTTGCAGTAATTCAAGAATATCGTAGTTTACGACTTCGTGTCTCCTGTAGTGTGAGTGGTAGGTGTTTAATTCATGACAGCGGTTTTTCGCCTGATAGTAATCAGTATGTGTACCGAGTTTGGTTGCATTCGGTCGACTACTTTAGGAGGAGGTGCAGGAAGATGGCTTGCATGCGTTTCCAGTAATTCAAGAATATCGTAGTTTACGACTTCGTGTCTCCTGTAGCGTGAGTGGTAGGTGTTTAATTCATGACAGCGGTTGTTCGCCTGATAGTAAGTGGTATGTGTACCAAGTTTGGTTGCAGTCGGCCCACTATTGGAGGAGGAGGTGCAGGAAGATGGCTCGCATGGTTTTGCAGTAATTCAAGAATATCGTAGATTAAGACTTCGTGTCTCCTGTAGCGTGAGTGGTAGGAGTGCAATTCATGACAGCGGTTGTTCGCCTGATAGTAAGCAGTATGTGTACCTAGTTCGGTTGTAGTCGGTCCACTACTTTAGGAGGAGGTGCAGGTAGATGGCTCGCAGGCTTTTGCAGTACTTCAAGAATGTCGTAGTTTACGACTTCGTGTCTCCTGTAGCGTGAGTGGTAGGTGTTTATTCATGACAGCAGTTGTTTACCAGATAGTAAGCAGTATGTGTACCGAGTTTGGTTGCAGTCCGTCCACTACTTTAGGAGGAGGTGCAGGAAGATGGCTCGCATGGTTTTGCAGTATTTCAAGAATATCGTAGTTTACGACATCGTGTCTCCTGTAGCGTGAGTGGTAGGTGTTTAATTCATGACAGCGGTTGTTCGCCTAATAGTAAGCAGTATGTGTACCGAGTTTGGTTGCAGTCGGTTTACTACTTGAGGAGGAGGTGATGGAAGATTGCTCGCATGGTTTTGCATTAATTCAAGAATATCGTAGTTTACGACTTCGTGTCTCCTGGAGCGTGAGTGGTAGGTGTTTAATTCATAACAGCGGTTGTTCGCCTGATAGTAAGCAGTATGTGTACCGAGTTCGGTTGCAATCGGTCCACTACTTTAGGAGGAGGTGCAGGAAGACGGCTCGCATGATTTTGCAGTAATAAAAGAATATCGTAGTTTACGAATTCGTGTCTCCTGTAGCGTGAGTGGTAGGTGTTTAATTCATGACAGCGGTTGTTCGCCTGATAGTAAGCAGTATGTGTAGCGACTTTGGTTGCAGTCGGTCCACTACTTTAGGAGGAGGTGCAGGAAGATGGCTCGCATGCTTTTGCAGTAATTCGAGAATATCGTAGTTTACGACTTCGTGTCTCCTGTAGCGTGAGTGGTAGGTGTGTAATTCATGACATCGGTTGTTCGCCTGATAGTAAGCAGTATGTGTACCGAGTTTGGTTGCAGTCGGTCCACTATTTGAGGAGGAGGCGCAGGGAGATGGCTCGCATGGTTTTGCAGTAATTCAAGAATATCGTAGTTTACGACATCGTGTCTCCTGTAGTGTGAGTGGTAGGTGTTTAATTCATGACAGCGGTTGTTCGCCTGATAGTAATCAGTATGTGTACCGAGTTTGGTTGCATTCGGTCGACTACTTTAGGAGGAGGTGCAGGAAGATGGCTTGCATGCGTTTCCAGTAATTCAAGAATATCATAGTTTACGATTTCGTGTCTCCTGTAGCGTGAGAGGTAGGTGTTTAATTCATGACAGCGGTTGTTCGCCTGATAGTAAGTGGTATGTGTACCAAGTTTGGTTGCTGTCGGACCACTATTGGAGGAGGAGGTGCAGGAAGATGGCTCGCATGGTTTTGCAGTAATTCAAGAATATCGTAGATTAAGACTTCGTGTCTCCTGTAGCGTGAGTGGTAGGAGTGTAATTCATGACAGCGGTTGTTCGCCTGATAGTAAGCAGTATGTGTACCGAGTTCGGTTGTAGTCGGTCCACTACTTTAGGAGGAGGTGCAGGTAGATGGCTCGCAGGGTTTTGCAGTACTTCAAGAATGTCGTAATTTACGACTTCGTGTCTCCTGTAGCGTGAGTGGTAGGATCTTAATTCATGACAGCAGTTGTTTACCAGATAGTAAGCAGTATGTGTACCGAGTTCGGTTGCAGTCGGTCCATTACTTTAGGAGGAGTTGCAGGAAGATGGCTCGCATGGTTTTGCAGTAATTCAAGTATATCGTAGTTTACGACTTCGTCTCTCCTGTAGCGTGAGTGGTAGGTGTGTAATTCATGACAGCGGTTGTTACCCTGATAGTAAGCAGTATGTGTACCGAGTTTGGTTGCAGTCGGTTTACTGCTTTAGGAGGAGGTGATGGAAGATTGCTCGCATGGTTTTGCATTAATTCAAGAATATCGTAGTTTACGACTTCGTGTCTCCTGCAGCGTGAGTGGTAGGTGTTTAATTCATAACAGCGGTTGTTCGCCTGATAGTAAGCAGTATGTGTACCGAGTTCGGTTGCAATCGGTCCACTACTTTAGGAGGAGGTGCAGGAAGACGGCTCGCATGATTTTGCAGTAATAAAAGAATATCGTAGTTTACGAATTCGTGTCTCCTGTAGCGTGAGTGGTAGGTGTTTAATTCATGACAGCGGTAGTTCGCCTGATAGAAAGCAGTATGTGTAGCGACTTTGGTTGCAGTCGGTCCACTACTTTATGAGGAGGTGCAGGAAGATGGCTCGCATGCTTTTGCAGTAATTCAAGAATATCGTAGTTTACGACTTCGTGTCTCCTGTAGCGTGAGTGGTAGGTGTGTAATTCATGACATCGGTTGTTCGCCTGATAGTAAGCCGTATGTGTACCGTGTTTGGTTGCAGTCGGTCCACTATTTGAGGAGGAGGCGCAGGGAGATGGCTCGCATGGTTTTGCAGTAATTCAAGAATATCGTAGTTTACGACTTCGTGTCTCCTGTAGTGTGAGTGGTAGGTGTTTAATTTATGACAGCGGTTGTTCGCCTGATAGTAATCAGTATGTGTACCGAGTTTGGTTGCAGTCCGTCCACTACTTTAGGAGGAGGTGCAGGAAGATGGCTTGCATGCGTTTCCAGTAATTCAAGAATATCGTAGTTTACGACTTTGTGTCTCCTGTAGCGTGAGTGGTAGGTGTTTAATTCATGACAGCGGTTGTTCGCCTGATAGTAAGTGGTATGTGTACCAAGTTTGGTTGCAGTCGGCCAACTATTGGAGGAGGAGGTGCAGGAAGATGGCTCGCATGGTTTTGCAGTAATTCAAGAATATCGTAGATTAAGACTTCGTGTCTCCTGTAGCGTGAGTGGTAGGTGTGTAATTCATGACAGCGGTTGTTCGCCTGAAAGTAAGCAGTATGTGTACCGAGTTCGGTTGTAGTCGGTCCACTACTTTAGGAGGAGGTGCAGGTAGATGGCTCGCAGGGTTTTGCAGTACTTCAAGAATGTCGCAGTTTACGACTTCGTGTCTCCTGTAGCGTGAGTGGTAGGTGTTTAATTCATGACAGCGGTTGTTTACCAGATAGTAAGCAGTATGTTTACCGAGTTCGGTTGCAGTCGGTCCACTACTTTAGGAGGAGTTGCAGGAAGATGGCTCGCATGGTTTTGCAGTAATTCAAGTATATCGTAGTTTACGACTTCGTGTCTCCTGTAGCGTGAGTGGTAGGTGTGTAATTCATGACAGCGGTTGTTCCCCTGATAGTAAGCAGTATGTGTACCGAGTTCGGTTGCAGTCGGTCCACTACTTTAGGAGGAGGTGCAGGAAGATGGCTCGCATGGTTTTGCTGTAATTCAAGTATATCTTAGTTTACGACTTCGTGTCTCCTGTAGCGTGAGTGGTGGGTGTGTAATTCATGACAGCGGTTGTTCGCCTGATAGTAAGTAGTATGTGTACCGAGTTCGGTTGCAGTCCGTCCACTACTTTAGGAGGAGGTGCAGGAAGATGGCTCGCATGGTTTTGCAGTATTTCAAGAATATCGTATTTTACGACTTCGTGTCTCCTGTAGCGTGAGTGGTAGGTGTTTAATTCATGACAGCGGTTGTTCGCCTGATAGTAAGCAGTATGTGTACCGAGTTTGGTTGCAGTCGGTTTACTACTTTAGGAGGAGGTGATGGAAGATTGCTCGCATGGTATTGCATTAATTCAAGAATATCGTAGTTTACGACTTCGTGTCTCCTGGAGCGCGAGTGGTAGGTGTTTAATTCATAACAGCGGTTGTTCGCCTGATAGTAAGCAGTATGTGTACCGAGTTCGGTTGCAATCGGTACACTACTTTAGGAGGAGGTGCAGGAAGACGGCTCGCATGATTTTGCAGTAATTCAAGAATATCGTAGTTTACGACTTCGTGTCTCCTGTAGCGTGAGTGGTAGGTGTGTAATTCATGACATCGGTTGTTCGCCTGATAGTAAGCCGTATGTGTACCGAGTTTGGTTGCAGTCGGTCCAATATTTGAGGAGGAGGCGCAGGGAGATGGCTCGCATGGTTTTGCAGTAATTCAAGAATATCGTAGTTTACGACTTCGTGTCTCCTGTAGTGTGAGTGGTAGGTGTTTAATTTATGACAGCGGTTGTTCGCCTGATAGAAATCAGTATGTGTACCGAGTTTGGTTGCATTCGGTCGAATACTTTAGGAGGAGGTGCAGGAAGATGGCTTGCATGCGTTTCCAGTAATTCAAGAATATCGTAGTTTACGACTTTGTGTCTCCTGTAGCGTGAGTGGTAGGTGTTTAATTCATGATAGCGGTTGTTCGCCTGATAGTAAGCAGTTTGAGTACCGAGTTTGGTTGCAGTCGATCCTTACTTTAGGAGGAGGTGAAGGAAGATTGCTCGCATGGTTTTGCAGTAATTCAAGAATATCGTAGTTTTCGACTTCGTGTCCCCTGTAGCGTGAGTGGAAGGTGTTTAATTCATGACGGCGGTTTTTCGCCTGATAGTAAGCAGTATGAGTACCGAGTTTGGTTGAAGTCGGTCCTCTACTTTAGGAGGAAGTGCAGGAAGATGGCTCGCATGGTTTTGCAGTAATTCAAGAATATCGTAGTTTACGACTTCGTGTCTCCTGTAGCGTGAGTGGTAGGTGTTCAATTCATGACAGCGGTTGTTCGCCTGATAGTAAGCAGTATGTGTACCGAATTTGGTTGCAGTCGGTCCACTACTGGAGGAGGAGGTGCAGGAAAATGGCTCGCATGGTTTTGCAGTAATTCAAGAATATCGTAGTTTACGACTTCGTGTCTCCTGTAGCGAGAATGGTAGGTGTTTACTTCATGACAGCGGTTGTTCGCCTGATAGTAAGCAGTAAGTGTAGCGACTTTGGTTGCAGTCGGTACACTAATTTACGAGGAGGTGCAGGAAGATGGCTCGCATGGTTTTGCAGTAATTCAAGAATATCGTAGAATAAGACTTCGTGTCTCCTGTAGCGTGAGTGGTATTTGTTTAATTCATGAAAGCGGTTGTTCGCCTGATAGTAAGCAGTATGTGTACCGAGTTTGGTTGCAGTCGGTCCACTACTTTAGGAGGAGGTGGAGGAAGATGGCTCGCATGGTTTTGCAGTAATTCAAGTGTATCGTAGTTTACGACTTCGTGTCTAATGTAGCGTGAGTGGTAGGTGTGTAATTCATGACATCGGTTGTTCGCCTGATAGTAAGCAGTATGTGTACCGAATTTGATTGCAGTCGGTCCACTATTTTAGGAGGAGGTGCAGGGAGATGGCTCGCTTGGTTATGCAGTAATTCAAGAATATTGTAGTTGACGACTTCGTGTCTCCTGTAGCTTGAGTGGTAGGTGTTTAATTCAAGACAGCGGTTGTTCGCCTGATAGTAAGCAGTATGTGTACCGAGTTTGGTTGAATTCGGTCGACTACTTTAGGAGGAGGTGCAGGAAGATGGCTTGCATGCGTTTGCAGTAATTCAAGAATATCGTAGTTTACGAATTCGTGTCTCCTGTAGCGTGAGTGGTAGGTGTTTTATTCATGACAGCGGTTTTTCGCCTGATAGTAAGTAGTATGTGTACCGAGTTTGGTTGCAGTCGGCCCACTATTGGAGGAGGAGGTGCTGGAAGATGGTTCGCATGGTTTTGCAGTAATTCAAGGATATCGTAGATTAAGGCTTCGTGTCTCCTGAAGCGAGAGTGGTAGGTTTTATTTCATGACAGCGGTTGTTCGCCTGATAGTAAGCAGTATGTGTACCTAGTTTGGTTCCAATCGGTCCACTACTTTAGGAGGAGGTGCAGGATGATGGCTCGCATGGTTTTGAGTAATTCAAGAATATCGTAGTTTACGACTTCGTGTCTCCTGTAGCGTGAGTGGTAGGTGTTTAATTCATGACAGCGGATGTTCGCCTGATAGTAAGCAGTATGTGTACCGAGTTTGGTTGAATTCGGTCGACTACTTTAGGAGGAGGTGCAGGAAGATGGCTTGCATGCGTTTGCAGTAATTCAAGAATATCGTAGTTTACGACTTCGTGTCTCCTGTAGCGTGAGTGGTAGGTGTTTAATTCATGACAGCGGTTGTTCGCCTGATAGTAAGTGGTATGTGTACCAAGTTTGGTTGCTGTCGGCCCACTATTGGAGGAGGAGGTGCAGGAAGATGGCTCGTATGGTTTTGCAGTAATTCAAGAATATCGTAGATTAAGACTTCGTGTCTCCTGTAGCGTGAGTGGTAGGAGTGTAATTCATGACAGCGGTTGTTCGCCTGATAGTAAGCAGTATGTGTACCGAGTTCGGTTGTAGTCGGTCCACTACTTTAGGAGGACGTGCAGGTAGATGGCTCGCAGGGTTTTGCAGTACTTCAAGAATGTCGTAATTTACGACTTCGTGTCTCCTGTAGCGTGAGTGGTAGGTGTTTAATTCATGACAGCAGTTGTTTACCAGATAGTAAGCAGTATGTGTACCGAGTTCGGTTGCAGTCGGTCCATTACTTTAGGAGGAGTTGCAGGAAGATGGCTCGCATGGTTTTGCAGTAATTCAAGTATATCGTAGTTTACGACTTCGTGTCTCCTGTAGCGTGAGTGGTAGGTGTGTAATTCATGACAGCGGTTGTTCCCCTGATAGTAAGCAGTATGTGTACCGAGTTCGGTTGCAGTCGGTCCACTACTTTAGGAGGAGGTGCAGGAAGATGGCTCGCATGGTTTTGCTGTAATTCAAGTATATCTTAGTTTACGACTTCGTGTCTCCTGTAGCGTGAGTGGTAGGTGTGTAATTCATGACAGCGGTTGTTCGCCTGATAGTAAGCAGTATGTGTACCGAGTTCGGTTGTAGTCGGTCCACTACTTTAGGAGGGATGCAGGTAGATGGCTCGCAGGGTTTTGCAGTACTTCAAGAATGTCGTAGTTTACGACTTCGTGTCTCCTGTAGCGTGAGAGGTAGGTGTTTAATTCATGACAGCAGTTGTTTACCAGATAGTAAGCAGTATGTGTACCGAGTTTGGTTGCAGTCCGTACACTACTTTAGGAGGAGGTGCAGGAAGATGGCTCGCATGGTTTTGCAGGATTTCAAGAATATCGTAGTTTACGACTTCGTGTCTCCTGTAGCGTGAGTGGTAGGTGTTTAAGTCATGACAGCGGTTGTTCGCCTAATAGTAAGCAGTATGTGTACCGAGTTTGGTTGCAGTCGGTTTACTACTTTAGGAGGAGGTGATGGAAAATTGCTCGCATGGTTTTGCATTAATTCAAGAATATCGTAGTTTACGACTTCGTGTCTCCTGCAGCGTGAGTGGTAGGTGTTTAATTCATAACAGCGGTTGTTCGCCTGATAGTAAGCAGTATGTGTACCGAGTTCGGTTGCAATCGGTCCACTACTTTAGGAGGAGGTGCAGGAAGACGGCTCGCATGATTTTGCAGTAATAAAAGAATATCGTAGTTTACGACTTCGTGTCTCCTGTAGCGTGAGTGGTAGGTGTTTAATTCATGACAGCGGTTGTTCGCCTGATAGTAAGTAGTATGTGTAGCGACTTTGGTTGCAGTCGGTCCACTACTTTAGGAGGAGGTGCAGGAAGATGGCTCGCATGCTTTTGCAGTAATTCAAGAATATCGTAGTTTACGACTTCGTGTCTCCTGTAGCGTGAGTGGTAGGTGTGTAATTCATGACATCGGTTGTTCGACTGATAGTAAGCAGTATGTGTACCGAGTTTGGTTGCAGTCGGTCCACTATTTGAGCAGGAGGCGCAGGGAGATGGCTCGCATGGTTTTGCAGTAATTCAAGAATATCGTAGTTTACGACTTCGTGTCTCCTGTAGTGTGAGTGGTAGGTGTTTAATTTATGACAGCGGTTGTTCGCCTGATAGTTATCAGTATGTGTACCGAGTTTGGTTGCATTCGGTCGACTACTTTAGGAGGAGGTGCAGGAAGATGGCTTGCATGCGTTTCCAGTAATTCAAGAATATCGTAGTTTACGACTTTGTGTCTCCTGTAGCGTGAGTGGTAGGTGTTTAATTCATGACAGCGGTTGTTCGCCTGATAGTAAGTGGTATGTGTACCAAGTTTGGTTGGAGTCCGCCAACTATTGGAGGAGGAGGTGCAGGAAGATGGCTCGCATGGTTTTGCAGTAATTCAAGAATATCGTAGATTAAGACTTCGTGTCTCCTGTAGCGTGAGTGGTAGGTGTGTAAATCATGACAGCGGTTGTTCGCCTGATAGTAAGCAGTATGTGTACCGAGTTCGGTTGTAGTCGGTCCACTACTTTAGGAGGAGGTGCAGGTAGATGGCTCGCAGGGTTTTGCAGTACTTCAAGAATGTCGTAGTTTACGACTTCGTGTCTCCTGTAGCGTGAGTAGTAGGTGTTTAATTCATGACAGCAGTTGTTTACCAGATAGTAAGCAGTATGTTTACCGAGTTCGGTTGCAGTCGGTCCACTACTTTAGGAGGAGTTGCAGGAAGATGGCTCGCATGGTTTTGCAGTAATTCAAGTATATCGTAGTTTACGACTTCGTGTCTCCTGTAGCGTGAGTGGTAGGTGTGTAATTCATGACAGCGGTTGTTCCCCTGATAGTAAGTAGTATGTGTACCGAGTTCGGTTGCAGTCCGTCCACTACTTTAGGAGGAGGTGCAGGAAGATGGCTCGCATGGTTTTGCAGTATTTCAAGAATATCGTATTTTACGACTTCGTGTCTCCTGTAGCGTGAGTGGTAGGTGTTTAATTCATGACAGCGGTTGTTCGCCTGATAGTAAGCAGTATGTGTACCGAGATTGGTTGCAGTCGGTTTACTACTTTAGGAGGAGGTGATGGAAGATTGCTCGCATGGTATTGCATTAATTCAAGATTATCGTAATTTACGACTTCGTGTCTCCTGGAGCGCGAGTGGTAGGTGTTTAATTCATAACAGCGGTTGTTCGCCTGATAGTAAGCAGTATGTGTACACAGTTCGGTTGCAATCGGTCCACTACTTTAGGAGGAGGTGCAGGAAGACGGCTTGCATGATTTTGCAGTAATAAATGAATATCGTAGTTTACGAATTCGTGTCTCCTGTAGCGTGAGTGGTAGGTCTTTAATTCATGACAGCGGTTGTTCGCCTGATAGTAAGCAGTATGTGTAGCGACTTTGGTTGCAGTCCGTCCACTACTTTAGGAGGAGGTGCAGGAAGATGGCTCGCATGCTTTTGCAGTAATTCAAGAATATCGTATTTTACGACTTTGTGTCTCCTGTAGCGTGAGTGGTAGGTGTTTAATTCATGATAGCGGTTGTTCGCCTGATAGTAAGCAGTTTGAGTACCGAGTTTGGTTGCAGTCGGTCCTTACTTTAGGAGGAGGTGCAGGAAGATTGCTCGCATGGTTTTGCAGTAATTCAAGAATATCGTAGTTTTCGACTTCGTGTCCCCTGTAGCGTGAGTGGAAGGTGTTTAATTCATGACGGCGGTTTTTCGCCTGATAGTAAGCAGTATGAGTACCGAGTTTGGTTGAAGTCGGTCCTCTACTTTAGGAGGAGGTGCAGGAAGATGGCTCGCATGGTTTTGCAGTAATTCAAGAATATCGTAGTTTACGACTTCGTGTCTCCTGTAGCGTGAGTGGTAGGTGTTCAAATCATGACAGCGGTTGTTCGCCTGATAGTAAGCAGTATGTGTACCGAATTTGGTTGCAGTCGGTCCACTACTGGAGGAGGAGGTGCAGGAAAATGGCTCGCATGGTTTTGCAGTAATTCAAGAATATCGTAGTTTACGACTTCGTGTCTCCTGTAGCGTGAGAGGTAGGTGTTTAATTCATGACAGCGGTTGTTCGCCTGATAGTAAGCAGTGTGTGTACCGAGTTTGATTGCAGTCGGTCCACTATTTTAGGAGGAGGTGCAGGGAGATGGCTCGCTTGGTTATGCAGTAATTCAAGAATATTGTAGTTGACGACTTCGTGTCTCCTGTAGCTTGAGTGGTAGGTGTTTAATTCAAGACAGCGGTTGTTCGCCTGATAGTAAGCAGTATGTGTACCGAGTTTGGTTGAATTCGGTCAACTACTTTAGGAGGAGGTGCAGGAAGATGGCTTGCATGCGTTTGCAGTAATTCAAGAATATCGTAGTTTACGACTTCGTGTCTCCTGTAGCGTGAGTGGTAGGTGTTTTATTCATGACAGCGGTTTTTCGCCTGATAGTAAGTAGTATGTGTACCGAGTTTGGTTGCAGTCGGCCCACTATTGGAGGAGGAGGTGCTGGAAGATTTTTCGCATGGTTTTGCAGTAATTCAAGGATATCGTAGATTAAGACTTCGTGTCTCCTGTAGCGAGAGTGGTAGGTTTTAATTCATGACAGCGGTTGTTCGCCTGATAGTAAGCAGTATGTGTACCTAGTTTGGTTGCAATCGGTCCACTACTTTAGGAGGAGGTGCAGGAAGATGGCTCGCATGGTTTTCCAGTAATTCAAGAATATCTTAGTTTACGACTTCGTGTCTCCTGTAGCGTGAGTGGTAGGTGTTTAATTCATGACAGCGGATGTTCGCCTGATAGTAAGCAGTATATGTACCGAGTTTGGTTGAATTCGGTCGACTACTTTAGGAGGAGGTGCAGGAAGAAGGCTTGCATGCGTTTGCAGTAATTCAAGAATATCGTAGTTTACGACTTCGTGTCTCCTGTAGTGTGAGTGGTAGGTGTTTAATTTATAACAGCGGTTGTTCGCCTGATAGTACTCAGTATGTGTACCGAGTTTGGTTGCATTCGGTCGACTACTTTAGGAGGAGGTGCAGGAAGATGGCTTGCATGCGTTTCCAGTAATTCAAGAATATCGTAGTTTACGACTTTGTGTCTCCTGTAGCGTGAGTTGTAGGTGTTTAATTCATGACAGCGGTTGTTCGCCTGATAGTAAGTGGTATGTGTACCGAGTTTGGTTGCAGTCGGCCCACTATTGGAGGAGGAGGTGCTGGAAGATGGTTCGCATGGTTTTGCAGTAATTCAAGGATATCGTAGATTAAGACTTCGTGTCTCCTGTAGCGTGAGTGGTAGGTGTGTAATTCATGACAGCGGTTGTTCGCCTGATAGTAAGCAGTATGTGTACCGAGTTCGGTTGTAGTCGGTCCACTACTTTAGGAGGAGGTGCAGGTAGATGGCTCGCAGGGTTTTGCAGTACTTCAAGTATATCGTAGAATAAGACTTCGTGTCTCCTGTAGCGTGAGTGGTATTTGTTTAATTCATGAAAGCGGTTGTTCGCCTGATAGTAAGCAGTATGTGTACCGAGATTGGTTGCAGTCGGTTTACTACTTTAGGAGGAGGTGATGGAAGATTGCTCGCATGGTATTGCATTAATTCAAGAATATCGTATTTTACGACTTTGTGTCTCCTGTAGCGTGAGTGGTAGGTGTTTAATTCATGATAGCGGTTGTTCGCCTGATAGTAAGCAGTTTGAGTACCGAGTTTGGTTGCAGTCGGTCCTTACTTTAGGAGGAGGTGCAGGAAGATTGCTCGCATGGTTTTGCAGTAATTCAAGAATATCGTAGTTTTCGACTTCGTGTCCCCTGTAGCGTGAGTGGAAGGTGTTTAATTCATGACGGCGGTTTTTCGCCTGATAGTAAGCAGTATGAGTACCGAGTTTGGTTGAAATCGGTCCTCTACTTTAGGAGGAGGTGCAGGAAGATGGCTCGCATGGTTTTGCAGTAATTCAAGAATATCGTAGTTTACGACTTCGTGTCTCCTGTAGCGTGAGTGGTAGGTGTTCAATTCATGACAGCGGTTGTTCGCCTGATAGTTAGCAGTATGTGTACCGAATTTGGTTGCAGTCGGTCCACTACTGGAGGAGGAGGTGCAGGAAAATGGCTCGCATGGTTTTGCAGTAATTCAAGAATATCGTAGTTTACGACTTCGTGTCTGATGTAGCGTGAATGGTAGGTGTTTAATTCATGACAGCGGTTGTTCGCCTGATAGTAAGCAGTAAGTGTAGCGACTTTGGTTGCAGTCGGTACACTAATTTACGAGGAGGTGCAGGAAGATGGCTTGCATGGTTTTGCAGTAATTCAAGAATATCGTAGAATAAGACTTCGTGTCTCCTGTAGCGTGAGTGGTATTTGTTTAATTCATGAAAGCGGTTGTTCGCCTGATAGTAAGCAGTATGTGTACCGAGTTTGGTTGCAGTCGGTCCACTACTTTAGGAGGAGGTGGAGGAAGATGGCTCGCATGGTTTTGCAGTAATTCAAGTGTATCGTAGTTTACGACTTCGTGTCTCCTGTAGCGTGAGTGGTAGGTGTGTAATTCATGACATCGGTTGTTCGCCTGATAGTAGGCAGTATGTGTACCGAGTTTGATTGCAGTCGGTCCACTATTTTAGGAGGAGGTGCAGGGAGATGGCTCGCTTGGTTATGCAGTAATTCAAGAATATTGTAGTTGACGACTTCGTGTCTCCTGTAGCTTGAGTGGTAGGTGTTTAATTCAAGACAGCGGTTGTTCGCCTGATAGTAAGCAGTATGTGTACCGAGTTTGGTTGAATTCGGTCGACTACTTTAGGAGGAGGTGCAGGAAGATGGCTTGCATGCGTTTGCAGTAATTCAAGAATATCGTAGTTTACGACTTCGTGTCTCCTGTAGCGTGAGTGGTAGGTGTTTTATTCATGACAGCGGTTTTTCGCCTGATAGTAAGTAGTATGTGTACCGAGTTTGGTTGCAGTCGGCCCACTATTGGAGGAGGAGGTGCTGGAAGATGGTTCGCATGGTTTTGCAGTAATTCAAGGAAATCGTAGATTAAGACTTCGTGTCTCCTGTAGCGAGAGTGGTAGGTTTTAATTCATGACAGCGGTTGTTCGCCTGATAGTAAGCAGTATGTGTACCTAGTTTGGTTGCAATCGGTCCACTACTTTAGGAGGAGGTGCAGGAAGATGGCTCGCATGGTTTTCCAGTAATTCAAGAATATCTTAGTTTACGACTTCGTGTCTCCTGTAGCGTGAGTGGTAGGTGTTTAATTCATGACAGCAGATGTTCGCCTGATAGTAAGCAGTATGTGTACCGAGTTTGGTTGAATTCGGTCGACGACTTTAGGAGGAGGTGCAGGAAGATGGCTTGCATGCGTTTGCAGTAATTCAAGAATATCGTAGTTTACGACTTCGTGTCTCCTGTAGTGTGAGTGGTAGGTGTTTAATTTATAACAGCGGTTGTTCGCCTGATAGTACTCAGTATGTGTACCGAGTTTGGTTGCATTCGGTCGACTACTTTAGGAGGAGGTGCAGGAAGATGGCTTGCATGCGTTTCCAGTAATTCAAGAATATCGTAGTTTACGACTTTGTGTCTCCTGTAGCGTGAGTGGTAGGTGTTTAATTCATGACAGCAGTTGTTTACCAGATAGTAAGCAGTATGTTTACCGAGTTCGGTTGCAGTCGGTCCACTACTTTAGGAGGAGTTGCAGGAAGATGGCTCGCATGGTTTTGCAGTAATTCAAGTATATCGTAGTTTACGACTTCGTGTCTCCTGTAGCGTGAGTGGTAGGTGTTTAATTCATGACAGCGGTTGTTCGCCTGATAGTAAGCAGTATGTGTACCGAGATTGGTTGCAGTCGGTTTACTACTTTAGGAGGAGGTGATGGAAGATTGCTCGCATGGTATTGCATTAATTCAAGAATATCGTAGTTTACGACTTCGTGTCTCCTGGAGCGCGAGTGGTAGGTGTTTAATTCATAACAGCGGTTGTTCGCCTGATAGTAAGCAGTATGTGTACCGAGTTCGGTTGCAATCGGTCCACTACTTTAGGAGGAGGTGCAGGAAGACGGCTCGCATGATTTTGCAGTAATAAATGAATATCGTAGTTTACGAATTCGTGTCTCCTGTAGCGTGAGTGGTAGGTCTTTAATTCATGACAGCGGTTGTTCGCCTGATAGTAAGCAGTATGTGTAGCGACTTTGGTTGCAGTCCGTCCACTACTGTAGGAGGAGGTGCAGGATGATGGCTCGCATGCTTTTGCAGTAATTCAAGAATATCGTATTTTACGACTTTGTGTCTCCTGTAGCGTGAGTGGTAGGTGTTTAATTCATGATAGCGGTTGTTCGCCTGATAGTAAGCAGTTTGAGTACCGAGTTTGGTTGCAGTCGGTCCTTACTTTAGGAGGAGGTGCAGGAAGATTGCTCGCATGGTTTTGCAGTAATTCAAGAATATCGTAGTTTTCGACATCGTGTCCCCTGTAGCGTGAGTGGAAGGTGTTTAATTCATGACGGCGGTTTTTCGCCTGATAGTAAGCAGTATGAGTACCGAGTTTGGTTGAAGTCGGTCCTCTACTTTAGGAGGAGGTGCAGGAAGATGGCTCGCATGGTTTTGCAGTAATTCAAGAATATCGTAGTTTACGACTTCGTGTCTCCTGTAGCGTGAGTGGTAGGTGTTCAATTCATGACAGCGGTTGTTCGCCTGATAGTAAGCAGTATGTGTACCGAATTTGGTTGCAGTCGGTCCACTACTGGAGGAGGAGGTGCAGGAAAATGGCTCGCATGGTTTTGCAGTAATTCAAGAATATCGTAGTTTACGACTTCGTGTCTCCTGTAGCGTGAATGGTAGGTGTTTAATTCATGACAGCGGTTGTTCGCCTGATAGTAAGCAGTAAGTGTAGCGACTCTGGTTGCAGTCGGTACACTAATTTACGAGGAGGTGCAGGAAGATGGCTCGCATGGTTTTGCAGTAATTCAAGAATATCGTAGAATAAGACTTCGTGTCTCCTGTAGCGTGAGTGGTATTTGTTTAATTCATGAAAGCGGTTGTTCGCCTGATAGTAAGCAGTATGTGTACCGAGTTTGGTTGCAGTCGGTCCACTACTTTAGGAGGAGGTGGAGGAAGATGGCTCGCATGGTTTTGCAGTAATTCAAGTGTATCGTAGTTTACGACTTCGTGTCTCCTGTAGCGTGAGTGGTAGGTGTGTAATTCATGACATCGGTTGTTCGCCTGATACTAAGCAGTATGTGTACCGAGATTGATTGCAGTCGGTCCACTATTTTAGGAGGAGGTGCAGGGAGATGGCTCGCTTGGTTATGCAGTAATTCAAGAATATTGTAGTTGACGACTTCGTGTCTCCTGTAGCTTGAGTGGTAGGTGTTTAATTCAAGACAGCGGTTGTTCGCCTGATAGTAAGCAGTATGTGTACCGAGTTTGGTTGAATTCGGTCGACTACCTTAGGAGGAGGTGCAGGAAGATGGCTTGCATGCGTTTGCAGTAATTCAAGAATATCGTAGTTTACGACTTCGTGTCTCCTGTAGCGTGAGTGGTAGGTGTTTTATTCATGACAGCGGTTTTTCGCCTGATAGTAAGTAGTATGTGTACCGAGTTTGGTTGCTGTCGGCCCACTATAGGAGGAGGAGGTGCTGGAAGATGGTTCGCATGGTTTTGCAGTAATTCAAGGATATCGTAGATTAAGACTTCGTGTCTCCTGTAGCGAGAGTGGTAGGTTTTAATTCATGACAGCGGTTGTTCGCCTGATAGTAAGCAGTATGTGTACCTAGTTTGGTTGCAATCGGTCCACTACTTTAGGAGGAGGTGCAGGATGATTGCTCGCATGGTTTTCCAGTAATTCAAGAATATCTTAGTTTACGACTTCGTGTCTCCTGTAGCGTGAGTGGTAGGTGTTTAATTCATGACAGCGGATGTTCGCCTGATAGTAAGCAGTATGTGTACCGAGTTTGGTTGAATTCGGTCGACTACTTTAGGAGGAGGTGCAGGATGATGGCTTGCATGCGTTTGCAGTAATTCAAGAATATCGTAGTTTACGACTTTGTGTCTCCTGTAGCGTGAGTGGTAGGTGTTTAATTCATGACAGCGGTTGTTCGCCTGATAGTGAGTGGTATGTGTACCGAGTTTGGTTGCAGTCGGCCCACTATTGGAGGAGGAGGTGCTGGAAGATGGTTCGCATGGTTTTGCAGTAATTCAAGGATATCGTAGATTAAGACTTCGTGTCTCCTGTAGCGTGAGTGGTAGGTGTGTAATTCATGACAGCGGTTGTTCGCCTGATAGTAAGCAGTATGTGTACCGAGTTCGGTTGTAGTCGGTCCACTACTTTAGGAGGAGGTGCAGGTAGATGGCTCTCAGGGTTTTGCAGTACTTCAAGTATATCGTAGAATAAGACTTCGTGTCTCCTGTAGCGTGAGTGGTATTTGTTTAATTCATGAAAGCGGTTGTTCGCCTGATAGTAAGCAGTATGTGTACCGAGTTTGGTTGCAGTCGGTCCACTACTTTAGGAGGAGGTGGAGGAAGATGGCTCGCATGGTTTTGCAGTAATTCAAGTGTATCGTAGTTTACGACTTCGTGTCTCCTGTAGCGTGAGTGGTAGGTGTGTAATTCATGACATCGGTTGTTCGCCTGATAGTAAGCAGTATGTGTACCGAGTTTGATTGCAGTCGGTCCACTATTTTAGGAGGAGGTGCAGGGAGATGGCTCGCTTGGTTATGCAGTAATTCAAGAATATTGTAGTTGACGACTTCGTGTCTCCTGTAGCTTGAGTGGTAGGTGTTTAATTCAAGACAGCGGTTGTTCGCCTGATAGTAAGCAGTATGTGTACCGAGTTTGGTTGAATTCGGTCGACTACTTTAGGAGGAGGTGCAGGAAGATGGCTTGCATGCGTTTGCAGTAATTCAAGAATATCGTAGTTTACGAATTCGTGTCTCCTGTAGCGTGAGTGGTAGGTGTTTTATTCATGACAGCGGTTTTTCGCCTGATAGTAAGTAGAATGTGTACCGAGTTTGGTTGCAGTCGGCCCACTATTGGAGGAGGAGGTGCTGGAAGATGGTTCGCATGGTTTTGCAGTAATTCAAGGATATCGTAGATTAAGACTTCGTGTCTCCTGTAGCGAGAGTGGTAGGTTTTAATTCATGACAGCGGTTGTTCGCCTGATAGTAAGCAGTATGTGTACCTAGTTTGGTTGCAATCGGTCCACTACTTTAGGAGGAGGTGCAGGAAGATGGCTCGCATGGTTTTGAGTAATTCAAGAATATCGTAGTTTACGACTTCGTGTCTCCTGTAGCGTGAGTGGTAGGTGTTTAATTCATGACAGCGGTTGTTCGCCTGATAGTAAGCAGTATGTGTACCGAGATTGGTTGCAGTCGGTTTACTACTTTAGGAGGAGGTGATGGAAGATTGCTCGCATGGTATTGCATTAATTCAAGAATATCGTAGTTTACGACTTCGTGTCTCCTGGAGCGCGAGTGGTAGGTGTTTAATTCATAACAGCGGTTGTTCGCCTGATAGTAAGCAGTATGTGTACCGAGTTCGGTTGCAATCGGCCCACTACTTTAGGAGGAGGTGCAGGAAGACGGCTCGCATGATTTTGCAGTAATAAATGAATATCGTAGTTTACGAATTCGTGTCTCCTGTAGCGTGAGTGGTAGGTCTTTAATTCATGACAGCGGTTGTTCGCCTGATAGTAAGCAGTATGTGTAGCGACTTTGGTTGCAGTCCGTCCACTACTTTAGGAGGAGGTGCAGGAAGATGGCTCGCATGCTTTTGCAGTAATTCAAGAATATCGTATTTTACGACTTTGTGTCTCCTGTAGCGTGAGTGGTAGGTGTTTAATTCATGATAGCGGTTGTTCGCCTGATAGTAAGCAGTTTGAGTACCGAGTTTGGTTGCAGTCGGTCCTTACTTTAGGAGGAGGTGCAGGAAGATTGCTCGCATGGTTTTGCAGTAATTCAAGAATATCGTAGTTTTCGACATCGTGTCCCCTGTAGCGTGAGTGGAAGGTGTTTAATTCATGACGGCGGTTTTTCGCCTGATAGTAAGCAGTATGAGTACCGAGTTTGGTTGAAGTCGGTCCTCTACTTTAGGAGGAGGTGCAGGAAGATGGCTCGCATGGTTTTGCAGTAATTCAAGAATATCGTAGTTTACGACTTCGTGTCTCCTGTAGCGTGAGTGGTAGGTGTTCAATTCATGACAGCGGTTGTTCGCCTGATAGTAAGCAGTATGTGTACCGAATTTGGTTGCAGTCGGTCCACTACTGGAGGAGGAGGTGCAGGAAAATGGCTCGCATGGTTTTGCAGTAATTAAAGAATATCGTAGTTTACGACTTCGTGTCTCCTGTAGCGTGAATGGTAGGTGTTTAATTAATGACAGCGGTTGTTCGCCTGATAGTAAGCAGTAAGTGTAGCGACTCTGGTTGCAGTCGGTACACTAATTTACGAGGAGGTGCAGGAAGATGGCTCGCATGGTTTTGCAGTAATTCAAGAATATCGTAGAATAAGACTTCGTGTCTCCTGTAGCGTGAGTGGTATTTGTTTAATTCATGAAAGCGGTTGTTCGCCTGATAGTAAGCAGTATGTGTACCGAGTTTGGTTGCAGTCGGTCTACTACTTTAGGAGGAGGTGGAGGAAGATGGCTCGCATGGTTTTGCAGTAATTCAAGTGTATCGTAGTTTACGACTTCGTGTCTCCTGTAGCGTGAGTGGTAGGTGTGTAATTCATGACATCGGTTGTTCGCCTGATACTAAGCAGTATGTGTACCGAGATTGATTGCAGTCGGTCCACTATTTTAGGAGGAGGTGCAGGGAGATGGCTCGCTTGGTTATGCAGTAATTCAAGAATATTGTAGTTGACGACTTCGTGTCTCCTGTAGCTTGAGTGGTAGGTGTTTAATTCAAGACAGCGGTTGTTCGCCTGATAGTAAGCAGTATGTGTACCGAGTTTGGTTGAATTCGGTCGACTACCTTAGGAGGAGGTGCAGGAAGATGGCTTGCATGCGTTTGCAGTAATTCAAGAATATCGTAGTTTACGACTTCGTGTCTCCTGTAGCGTGAGTGGTAGGTGTTTTATTCATGACAGCGGTTTTTCGCCTGATAGTAAGTAGTATGTGTACCGAGTTTGGTTGCAGTCGGCCCACTATAGGAGGAGGAGGTGCTGGAAGATGGTTCGCATGGTTTTGCAGTAATTCAAGGATATCGTAGATTAAGACTTCGTGTCTCCTGTAGCGAGAGTGGTAGGTTTTAATTCATGACAGCGGTTGTTCGCCTGATAGTAAGCAGTATGTGTACCTAGTTTGGTTGCAATCGGTCCACTACTTTAGGAGGAGGTGCAGGATGATTGCTCGCATGGTTTTCCAGTAATTCAAGAATATCTTAGTTTACGACTTCGTGTCTCCTGTAGCGTGAGTGGTAGGTGTTTAATTCATGACAGCGGATGTTCGCCTGATAGTAAGCAGTATGTGTACCGAGTTTGGTTGAATTCGGTCGACTACTTTAGGAGGAGGTGCAGGATGATGGCTTGCATGCGTTTGCAGTAATTCAAGAATATCGTAGTTTACGACTTTGTGTCTCCTGTAGCGTGAGTGGTAGGTGTTTAATTCATGACAGCGGTTGTTCGCCTGATAGTAAGTGGTATGTGTACCGAGTTTGGTTGCAGTCGGCCCACTATTGGAGGAGGAGGTGCTGGAAGATGGTTCGCATGGTTTTGCAGTAATTCAAGGATATCGTAGATTAAGACTTCGTGTCTCCTGTAGCGTGAGTGGTAGGTGTGTAATTCATGACAGCGGTTGTTCGCCTGATAGTAAGCAGTATGTGTACCGAGTTCGGTTGTAGTCGGTCCACTACTTTAGGAGGAGGTGCAGGTAGATGGCTCTCAGGGTTTTGCAGTACTTCAAGTATATCGTAGAATAAGACTTCGTGTCTCCTGTAGCGTGAGTGGTATTTGTTTAATTCATGAAAGCGGTTGTTCGCCTGATAGTAAGCAGTATGTGTACCGAGTTTGGTTGCAGTCGGTCCACTACTTTAGGAGGAGGTGGAGGAAGATGGCTCGCATGGTTTTGCAGTAATTCAAGTGTATCGTAGTTTACGACTTCGTGTCTCCTGTAGCGTGAGTGGTAGGTGTGTAATTCATGACATCGGTTGTTCGCCTGATAGTAAGCAGTATGTGTACCGAATTTGATTGCAGTCGGTCCACTATTTTAGGAGGAGGTGCAGGGAGATGGCTCGCTTGGTTATGCAGTAATTCAAGAATATTGTAGTTGACGACTTCGTGTCTCCTGTAGCTTGAGTGGTAGGTGTTTAATTCAAGACAGCGGTTGTTCGCCTGATAGTAAGCAGTATGTGTACCGAGTTTGGTTGAATTCGGTCGACTACCTTAGGAGGAGGTGCAGGAAGATGGCTTGCATGCGTTAGCAGTAATTCAAGAATATCGTAGTTTACGACTTCGTGTCTCCTGTAGCGTGAGTGGTAGGTGTTTTATTCATGACAGCGGTTTTTCGCCTGATAGTAAGTAGTATGTGTGCCGAGTTTGGTTGCAGTCGGCCCACTATAGGAGGAGGAGGTGCTGGAAGATGGTTCGCATGGTTTTGCAGTAATTCAAGGATATCGTAGATTAAGACTTCGTGTCTCCTGTAGCGAGAGTGGTAGGTTTTAATTCATGACAGCGGTTGTTCGCCTGATAGTAAGCAGTATGTGTACCTAGTTTGGTTGCAATCGGTCCACTACTTTAGGAGGAGGTGCAGGATGATTGCTCGCATGGTTTTCCAGTAATTCAAGAATATCTTAGTTTACGACTTCGTGTCTCCTGTAGCGTGAGTGGTAGGTGTTTAATTCATGACAGCGGATGTTCGCCTGATAGTAAGCAGTATGTGTACCGAGTTTGGTTGAATTCGGTCGACTACTTTAGGAGGAGGTGCAGGATGATGGCTTGCATGCGTTTGCAGTAATTCAAGAATATCGTAGTTTACGACTTTGTGTCTCCTTTAGCGTGAGTGGTAGGTGTTTAATTCATGACAGCGGTTGTTCGCCTGATAGTAAGTGGTATGTGTACCGAGTTTGGTTGCAGTCGGCCCACTATTGGAGGAGGAGGTGCTGGAAGATGGTTCGCATGGTTTTGCAGTAATTCAAGGATATCGTAGATTAAGACTTCGTGTCTCCTGTAGCGTGAGTGGTAGGTGTGTAATTCATGACAGCGGTTGTTCGCCTGATAGTAAGCAGTATGTGTACCGAGTTCGGTTGTAGTCGGTCCACTACTTTAGGAGGAGGTGCAGGTAGATGGCTCTCAGGGTTTTGCAGTACTTCAAGTATATCGTAGAATAAGACTTCGTGTCTCCTGTAGCGTGAGTGGTATTTGTTTAATTCATGAAAGCGGTTGTTCGCCTGATAGTAAGCAGTATGTGTACCGAGTTTGGTTGCAGTCGGTCCACTACTTTAGGAGGAGGTGGAGGAAGATGGCTCGCATGGTTTTGCAGTAATTCAAGTGTATCGTAGTTTACGACTTCGTGTCTCCTGTAGCGTGAGTGGTAGGTGTGTAATTCATGACATCGGTTGTTCGCCTGATAGTAAGCAGTATGTGTACCGAGTTTGATTGCAGTCGGTCCACTATTTTAGGAGGAGGTGCAGGGAGATGGCTCGCTTGGTTATGCAGTAATTCAAGAATATTGTAGTTGACGACTTCGTGTCTCCTGTAGCTTGAGTGGTAGGTGTTTAATTCAAGACAGCGGTTGTTCGCCTGATAGTAAGCAGTATGTGTACCGAGTTTGGTTGAATTCGGTCGACTACTTTAGGAGGAGGTGCAGGAAGATGGCTTGCATGCGTTTGCAGTAATTCAAGAATATCGTAGTTTACGAATTCGTGTCTCCTGTAGCGTGAGTGGTAGGTGTTTTATTCATGACAGCGGTTTTTCGCCTGATAGTAAGTAGAATGTGTACCGAGTTTGGTTGCAGTCGGCCCACTATTGGAGGAGGAGGTGCTGGAAGATGGTTCGCATGGTTTTGCAGTAATTCAAGAATATCGTAGATTAAGACTTCGTGTCTCCTGTAGCGTGAGTGGTAGGTGTTTAATTCATGACAGCGGATGTTCGCCTGATAGTAAGCAGTATGTGTACCGAGTTTGGGTGAATTCGGTCGACTACTTTAGGAGGAGGTGCAGGAAGATGGCTTGCATGCGTTTGCAGTAATTCAAGAATATCGTAGTTTACGACTTCGTGTCTCCTGTAGCGTGAGTGGTAGGTGTTTAATTCATGACAGCGGTTGTTCGCCTGATAGTAAGTGGTATGTGTACCAAGTTTGGTTGCTGTCGGCCCACTATTGGAGGAGGAGGTGCAGGAAGATGGCTCGCATGGTTTTGCAGTAATTCAAGAATATCGTAGATTAAGACTTCGTGTCTCCTGTAGCGTGAGTGGTAGGAGTGTAATTCATGACAGCGGTTGTTCGCCTGTTAGTAAGCAGTATGTGTACCGAGTTCGGTTGTAGTCGGTCCACTACTTTAGGAGGAGGTGCAGGTAGATTGCTCGCAGGGTTTTGCAGTACTTCAAGAATGTCGTAATTTACGACTTCGTGTCTCCTGTAGCGTGAGTGGTAGGTGTTTAATTCATGACAGCAGTTGTTTACCAGATAGTAAGCAGTATGTGTACCGAGTTCGGTTGCAGTCGGTCCATTACTTTAGGAGGAGTTGCAGGAAGATGGCTCGCATGGTTTTGCAGTAATTCAAGTATATCGTAGTTTACGACTTCGTGTCTCCTGTAGCGTGAGTGGTAGGTGTGTAATTCATGACAGCGGTTGTTCCCCTGATAGTAAGCAGTATGTGTACCGAGTTCGGTTGCAGTCGGTCCACTACTTTAGGAGGAGGTGCAGGAAGATGGCTCGCATGGTTTTGCTGTAATTCAAGTATATCTTAGTTTACGACTTAGTGTCTCCTGTAGCGTGAGTGGTAGGTGTGTAATTCATGACAGCGGTTGTTCGCCTGATAGTAAGCAGTATGTGTACCGAGTTCGGTTGTAGTCGGTCCACTACTTTAGGAGGGATGCAGGTAGATGGCTCGCAGGGTTTTGCAGTACTTCAAGAATGTCGTAGTTTACGACTTCGTGTCTCCTGTAGCGTGAGAGGTAGGTGTTTAATTCATGACAGCAGTTGTTTACCAGATAGTAAGCAGTATGTGTACCGAGTTTGGTTGCAGTCCGAACACTACTTTAGGAGGAGGTGCAGAAAGATGGCTCGCATGGTTTTGCAGTATTTCAAGAATATCGTAGTTTACGACTTCGTGTCTCCTGTAGCGTGAGTGGTAGGTGTTTAATTCATGACAGCGGTTGTTCGCCTAATAGTAAGCAGAATGTGTACCGAGTTTGGTTGCAGTCGGTTTACTACTTTAGGAGGAGGTGATGGAAGATTGCTCGCATGGTTTTGCATTAATTCAAGAATATCGTAGTTTACGACTTCGTGTCTCCTGCAGCGTGAGTGGTAGGTGTTTAATTCATAACAGCGGTTGTTCGCCTGATAGTAAGCAGTATGTGTACCGAGTTCGGTTGCAATCGGTCCACTACTTTAGGAGGAGGTGCAGGATGACGGCTCGCATGAATTTGCAGTAATAAAAGAATATCGTAGTTTACGAATTCGTGTCTCCTGTAGCGTGAGTGGTAGGTGTTTAATTCATGACAGCGGTTGTTCGCCTGATAGTAAGCAGTATGTGTAGCGACTTTGGTTGCAGTCGGTCCACTACTTTAGGAGGAGGTGCAGGAAGATGGCCCGCATGCTTTTGCAGTAATTCAAGAATATCGTAGTTTACGACTTCGTGTCTCCTGTAGCGTGAGTGGTAGGTGTGTAATTCATGACATCGGTTGTTCGCCTGATAGTAAGCAGTATGTGTACCGAGTTTGGTTGCAGTCGGTCCACTATTTGAGGAGGAGGCGCAGGGAGATGGCTCGCATGGTTTTGCAGTAATTCAAGAATATCGTAGTTTACGACTTCGTGTCTCCTGTAGTGTGAGTGGTAGGTGTTTAATTTATGACAGCGGTTGTTCGCCTGATAGTTATCAGTATGTGTACCGAGTTTGGTTGCATTCGGTCGACTACTTTAGGAGGAGGAGCAGGAAATGGCTTGCATGCGTTTCCAGTAATTCAAGAATATCGTAGTTTACGACTTTGTGTCTCCTGTAGCGTGAGTGGTAGGTGTTTAATTCATGACAGCGGTTGTTCGCCTGATAGTAAGTGGTATGTGTACCAAGTTTGGTTGCAGTCGGCCAACTATTGGAGGAGGAGGTGCAGGAAGATGGCTCGCATGGTTTTGCAGTAATTCAAGAATATCGTAGATTAAGACTTCGTGTCTCCTGTAGCGTGAGTGGTAGGTGTTTAATTCATGACAGCAGTTGTTTACCAGATAGTAAGCAGTATGTTTACCGAGTTCGGTTGCAGTCGGTCCACTACTTTAGGAGGAGTTGCAGGAAGATGGCTCGCATGGTTTTGCAGTAATTCAAGTATATCGTAGTTTACGACTTCGTGTCTCCTGTAGCGTGAGTGGTAGGTGTGTAATTCATGACAGCGGTTGTTCCCCTGATAGTAAGTAGTATGTGTACCGAGTTCGGTTGCAGTCCGTCCACTACTTTAGGAGGAGGTGCAGGAAGATGGCTCGCATGGTTTTGCAGTATTTCAAGAATATCGTATTTTACGACTTCGTGTCTCCTGTAGCGTGAGTGGTAGGTGTTTAATTCATGACAGCGGTTGTTCGCCTGATAGTAAGCAGTATGTGTACCGAGATTGGTTGCAGTCGGTTTACTACTTTAGGAGGAGGTGATGGAAGATTGCTCGCATGGTATTGCATTAATTCAAGAATATCGTAGTTTACGACTTCGTGTCTCCTGGAGCGCGAGTGGTAGGTGTTTAATTCATAACTGCGGTTGTTCGCCTGATAGTAAGCAGTATGTGTACCGAGTTCGGTTGCAATCGGTCCACTACTTTAGGAGGAGGTGCAGGAAGACGGCTCGCATGATTTTGCAGTAATAAATGAATATCGTAGTTTTTCGAATTCGTGTCTCCTGTAGCGTGAGTGGTAGGTCTTTAATTCATGACAGCGGTTGTTCGCCTGATAGTAAGCAGTATGTGTAGCGACGTTGGTTGCAGTCCGTCCACTACTTTAGGAGGAGGTGCAGGAAGATGGCTCGCATGCTTTTGCAGTAATTCAAGAATATCGTATTTTACGACTTCGTGTCTCCTGTAGCGTGAGTGGTAGGTGTTTAATTCATGATAGCGGTTGTTCGCCTGATAGTAAGCAGTTTGAGTACCGAGTTTGGTTGCAGTCGGTCCTTACTTTAGGAGGAGGTGCAGGAAGATTGCTCGCATGGTTTTGCAGTAATTCAAGAATATCGTAGTTTTCGACTTCGTGTCCCCTGTAGCGTGAGTGGAAGGTGTTTAATTCATGACGGCGGTTTTTCGCCTGATAGTAAGCAGTATGAGTACCGAGTTTGGTTGAAGTCGGTCCTCTACTTTAGGAGGAGGTGCAGGAAGATGGCTCGCATGGTTTTGCAGTAATTCAAGAATATCGTAGTTTACGACTTCGTGTCTCCTGTAGCGTGAGTGGTAGGTGTTCAATTCCTGACAGCGGTTGTTCGCCTGATAGTAAGCAGTATGTGTACCGAATTTGGTTGCAGTCGGTCCACTACTGGAGGAGGAGGTGCAGGAAAATGGCTCGCATGGTTTTGCAGTAATTCAAGAATATCGTAGTTTACGACTTCGTGTCTCCTGTAGCGTGAATGGTAGGTGTTTAATTCATGACAGCGGTTGTTCGCCTGATAGTAAGCAGTAAGTGTAGCGACTTTGGTTGCAGTCGGTACACTAATTTACGAGGAGGTGCAGGAAGATGGCTCGCATGGTTTTGCAGTAATTCAAGAATATTGTAGAATAAGACTTCGTGTCTCCTGTAGCGTGAGTGGTATTTGTTTAATTCATGAAAGCGGTTGTTCGCCTGATAGTAAGCAGTATGTGTACCGAGTTTGGTTGCAGTCGGTCCACTACTTTAGGAGGAGGTGGAGGAAGATGGCTCGCATGGTTTTGCAGTAATTCAAGTGTATCGTAGTTTACGACTTCGTGTCTCCTGTAGCGTGAGTGGTAGGTGTGTAATTCATGACATCGGTTGTTCGCCTGATAGTAAGCAGTATGTGTACCGAGTTTGATTGCAGTCGGTCCACTATTTTAGGAGGAGGTGCAGGGAGATGGCTCGCTTGGTTATGCAGTAATTCAAGAATATTGTAGTTGACGACTTCGTGTCTCCTGTAGCTTGAGTGGTAGGTGTTTAATTCAAGACAGCGGTTGTTCGCCTGATAGTAAGCAGTATGTGTACCGAGTTTGGTTGAATTCGGTCGACTACTTTAGGAGGAGGTGCAGGAAGATGGCTTGCATGCGTTTGCAGTAATTCAAGAATATCGTAGTTTACGACTTCGTGTCTCCTGTAGCGTGAGTGGTAGGTGTTTTATTCTTGACAGCGGTTTTTCGCCTGATAGTAAGTAGTATGTGTACCGAGTTTGGTTGCAGTCGGCCCACTATTGGAGGAGGAGGTGCTGGAAGATGGTTCGCATGGTTTTGCAGTAATTCAAGGAAATCGTAGATTAAGACTTCGTGTCTCCTGTAGCGAGAGTGGTAGGTTTTAATTCATGACAGCGGTTGTTCGCCTGATAGTAAGCAGTATGTGTACCTAGTTTGGTTGCAATCGGTCCACTACTTTAGGAGGAGGTGCAGGAAGATGGCTCGCATGGTTTTCCAGTAATTCAAGAATATCTTAGTTTACGACTTCGTGTCTCCTGTAGCGTGAGTGGTAGGTGTTTAATTCATGACAGCGGATGTTCGCCTGATAGTAAGCAGTATGTGTACCGAGTTTGGTTGAATTCGGTCGACTACTTTAGGAGGAGGTGCAGGAAGATGGCTTGCATGCGTTTGCAGTAATTCAAGAATATCGTAGTTTACGACTTCGTGTCTCCTGTAGTGTGAGTGGTAGGTGTTTAATTTATAACAGCGGTTGTTCGCCTGATAGTACTAGGAATGTGTACCGAGTTTGGTTGCATTCGGTCGACTACTTTAGGAGGAGGTGCAGGAAGATGGCTTGCATGCGTTTCCAGTAATTCAAGAATATCGTAGTTTACGACTTTGTGTCTCCTGTAGCGTGAGTGGTAGGTGTTTAATTCATGACAGCGGTTGTTCGCCTGATAGTAAGTGGTATGTGTACCGAGTTTGGTTGCAGTCGGCCCACTATTGGAGGAGGAGGTGCTGGAAGATGGTTCGCATGGTTTTGCAGTAATTCAAGGATATCGTAGATTAAGACTTCGTGTCTCCTGTAGCGTGAGTGGTAGGTGTGTAATTCATGACAGCGGTTGTTCGCCTGATAGTAAGCAGTATGTGTACCGAGGTCGGTTGTAGTCGGTCCACTACTTTAGAAGGAGGTGCAGGTAGATTGCTCGCAGGGTTTTGCAGTACTTCAAGAATGTCGTAGTTTACGACTTCGTGTCTCCTGTAGCGTGAGTGGTAGGTGTTTAATTCATGACAGCAGTTGTTTACCAGATAGTAAGCAGTATGTGTACCGAGTTCGGTTGCAGTCGGTCCACTACTTTAGGAGGAGTTGCAGGAAGATGGCTCGCATGGTTTTGCAGTAATTCAAGTATATCGTTGTTTACGACTTCGTGTCTCATGGAGCGCGAGTGGTAGGTGTTTAATTCATAACAGCGGTTGTTCGCCTGATAGTAAGCAGTATGTGTACCGAGTTCGGTTGCAATCGTTCCACTACTTTAAGAGGAGGTGCAGGAAGACGGCTCGCATGATTTTGCAGTAATAAAAGAATATCGTAGTTTACGAATTCGTGTCTCCTGTAGCGTGAGTGGTAGGTCTTTAATTCATGACAGCGGTTGTTCGCCTGATAGTAAGCAGTATGTGTAGCGACTTTGGTTGCAGTCGGTCCACTACTTTAGGAGGAGGTGCAGGAAGATGGCTCGCATGCTTTTGCAGTAATTCAAGAATATCGTATTTTACTACTTCGTGTCTCCTGTAGCGTGAGTGGTAGGTGTTTAATTCATGATAGCGGTTGTTCGCCTGATAGTAAGCAGTTTGAGTACCGAGTTTGGTTGCAGTCGGTCCTTACTTTAGGAGGAGGTGCAGGAAGATTGCTCGCATGGTTTTGCAGCAATTCAAGAATATCGTAGTTTTCGACTTCGTGTCCCCTGTAGCGTGAGTGGAAGGTGTTTAATTCATGACGGCGGTTTTTCGCCTGATAGTAAGCAGTATGAGTACCGAGTTTGGTTGAAGTCGGTCCTCTACTTTAGGAGGAGGTGCAGGAAGATGGCTCGCATGGTTTTGCAGTAATTCAAGAATATCGTAGTTTACGACTTCGTGTCTCCTGTAGCGTGAGTGGTAGGTGTTCAATTCATGACAGCGGTTGTTCGCCAGATAGTAAGCAGTATGTGTACCGAATTTGGTTGCAGTCGGTCCACTACTGGAGGAGGAGGTGCAGGACAATGGCTCGCATGGTTTTGCAGTAATTCAAGAATATCGTAGTTTACGACTTCGTGTCTCCTGTAGCGTGAATGGTAGGTGTTTAATTCATGACAGCGGTTGTTTGCCTGATAGTAAGCAGTAAGTGTAGCGACTTTGGTTGCAGTCGGTACACTAATTTACGAGGAGGTGCAGGAAAATGGCTCGCATGGTTTTGCAGTAATTCAAGAATATCGTAGAATAAGACTTCGTGTCTCCTGTAGCGTGAGTGGTATTTGTTTAATTCATGAAAGCGGTTGTTCGCCTGATAGTAAGCAGTATGTGTACCGAGTTTGGTTGCAGTCGGTCCACTACTTTAGGAGGAGGTGGAGGAAGATGGCTCGCATGGTTTTGCAGTAATTCAAGTGTATCGTAGTTTACAACTTCGTGTCTCCTGTAGCGTGAGTGGTAGGTGTGTAATTCATGACATCGGTTGTTCGCCTGATAGTAAGCAGTATGTGTACCGAGTTTGATTGCAGTCGGTCCACTATTTTAGGAGGAGGTGCAGGGAGATGGCTCGCTTGGTTATGCAGTAATTCAAGAATATTGTAGTTGACGACTTCGTGTCTCCTGTAGCTTGAGTGGTAGGTGTTTAATTCAAGACAGCGGTTGTTCGACTGATAGTAAGCAGTATGTGTACCGAGTTTGGTTGAATTCGGTCGACTACTTTAGGAGGAGGTGCAGGAAGATGGCTTGCATGCGTTTGCAGTAATTCAAGAATATCGTAGTTTACGACTTCGTGTCTCCTGTAGCGTGAGTGGTAGGTGTTTAATTCATGATAGCGGTTTTTCGCCTGATAGTAAGTAGTATGTGTACCGAGTTTGGTTGCAGTCGGCCCACTATTGGAGGAGGAGGTGCTGGAAGATGGTTCGCATGGTTTTGCAGTAATTCAAGGATATCGTAGATTAAGACTTCGTGTCTCCTGTAGCGAGAGTGGTAGGTTTTAATTCATGACAGCGGTTGTTCGCCTGATAGTATGCAGTATGTGTACCTAGTTTGGTTGCAATCGGTCCACTACTTTAGGAGGAGGTGCAGGAAGATGGCTCGCATGGTTTTGCAGTAATTCAAGAATATCGTAGTTTACGACTTCGTGTCTCCTGTAGCGTGAGTGGTAGGTGTTTAATTCATGACAGCGGATGTTCGCCTGATAGTAAGCAGTATGTGTACCGAGTTCGGTTGTAGTCGGTCCACTACTTTAGGAAGAGGTGCTGGAAGATGGCTCGCATGGTTTTGCAGTAATTCAAGAATATCGTAGCTTACGAATTCGTGTCTCCTGTAGCGTGAGTGGTAGGTGTTTAATCCATGACAGCGGTTGTTCGCCTGATAGTAAGCAGTATGTGTACCGAGTTCGGTAGCAGTCGGTCGACTACTTTAGGAGGAGGTGCAGGAAGATGGCTCGCATGGTTTTGCAGTAATTCAAGTATATCGTAGTTTACGACTTCGTGTCTCCTGTAGCGTGAGTGGTAGGTGTTTAATTCATGACAGCGGTTGTTCGCCTGATAGTAATCAGTATGTGTACCGAGCTTGGTTGCAGTCGGCCCACTATTGGAGGAGAAGGTGCTGGAAGATGGCTCGCATGGTTATGCAGTAATTCAAGAATATCGTAGTTTACGAGTTAGTGTCTCCTGTAGCGTGAGTGGTAGGTGTTTTATTCATGACTGCGGTTGTTTGCCTGATAATAAGTAGTATGTGTACCGAGTTTGGTTGCAGTCGGCCCACTATTGGAGGAGGAGGTGCTGGAAGATGGCTCGCATGGTTTTGCAGTAATTCAAGGATATAGTAGATTAAGACTTGGTGTCTCCTGTAGCGAGAGTGGTAGGTTTTAATTCATGACAGCGGTTGTTCGCCTGATAGTAAGCAGTATGTGTACCTAGTTTGGTTGCAATCGGTCCAATACTTTAGGAGGAGGTGCAGGAAGATGGTTTGCATGGTTTTGCAGTAATTCAAGAATATCGTAGTTTACGACTTCGTGTCTCCTGTAGCGTGAGTGGTAGGTGTTTAATTCATGACAGCGGATGTTCGCCTGATAGTAAGCAGTATGTGTACCGAGTTCGGTTGTAGTCGGTCCACTACTTTAGGAGGAGGTGCTGGAAGATGGCTCGCATGGTTTTGCAGTAATTCAAGAATATCGTAGTTTACGAGATCGTGTCTCCTGTAGCGTGAGTGGTAGGTGTTTAATTCATGACAGCGGTTGTTCGCCTGATAGTAAGCAGTATGTGTTACCGAGTTCGGTAGCAGTCGGTCGACTACTTTAGGAGGAGGTGCAGGAAGATGGCTCGCATGGTTTTGTAGTAATTCAAGTATATCGTAATTTACGAGTTCGTGTCTCCTGTAGCGTGAATGGTAGGTGTTAAATTCATGACAGCGGTTGTTCGCCTGATAGTAAGCAGTATGTGTACCGAGTTCGGTTACAGTCGGTCCACTACTTTAGGAGGAGGTGCAGGAAGATGGCTCGCATGGTTTGCAGTAATTCAAGTATATCGTAGTTTACGACTTCGTGTCTCCTGTAGCGTGAGTGGTACGTGTGTAATTCATGACAGTGGTTGTTCGCCTGAAAGTAAGCAGTATGTGTACCGAGTTCGGTTTTAGTCTGTCCACTACTTTTGGAGGAGGTGCAGGTAGATGGCTCGCAGGGTTTTGCAGTAATTCAAGAATGTCGTAGTTTACGACTTCGTGTCTCCTGTAGCGTGAGTGGTAGGTGTTTAATTCATGACAGCGGTTGTTCGCCTGATAGTAAGCAGTACGTGTACCGAGTTTGGTTGCAGTCGGCCCACTATTGGAGGAGGAGGTGCAGGAAGATGGCTCGCATGGTTTTGCAGTAATTCAAGAATATCGTAGTTTACGAGTTCGTGTCTCCTGTTGCGTGAGTGGTGGGCTTTTAAATCATGACAGCGGTTGTTCGGCTGATAGTAAGCAGTATGTGTACCGAGTTCGGTTGCAGTCGGTCCACTACTTTAGGAGGAGGTGCAGGAAGATGGCTCGCATGGTTTTGCAGTAATTCAAGTATATCGTAGTTTACGACTTCGTGTCTCCTGTAGCGTGAGTGGTAGGTGTGTAATTCATGACAGCGGTTGTTCGCCTGATAGTAAGCAGTATGTGTACCGAGTTCGGTTGTAGTCGGTCCACTACTTTAGGAGGAGGTGCAGGTAGATGGCTCGCAGGGTTTTGCAGTAATTCAAGAATGTCGTAGTTTACGACTTCGTGTCTCCTGTAGTGTGAGTGGTAGATGTTTAATTCATGACAGCGGTTGTTCGCCTGATAGTAAGTAGTATGTGTACCGAGTTTGGTTGCAGTCGGCCTACTATTGGAGGAGGAGGTGCAGGAAGATGGCTCGCATGGTTTTGCAGTAATTCAAGAATATCGTAGATTAAGACTTCGTGTCTCCTGTAGCGAGAGTGGTAGGTTTTTAATTCATGACAGCGGTTGTTCGCCTGATAGTAAGCAGTATGTGTACCGAGTTTGGTTGCCATCGGTCCACTACTTTAGGAGGAGGTGCAGGAAGACGGCTCGCATGATTTTGCAGTAATAAAAGAATATCGTAGTTTACGAATTCGTGTCTCCTGTAGCATGAGTGGTAGGTGTTTAATCCATGACAGCGGTTGTTCGCCCGATAGTAAGCAGTATGTGTACCGAGTTCGGTTGCAGTCGGTCCACTACTTTAGGAGGAGGTGCAGGAAGATGGCTCGCATGGTTTTGCAGTAATTCAAGAATATCGTAGTTTACGATTTCGTGTCCCCTGTAGCGTGAGTGGAAGGTGTTTAATTCATGACGGCGGTTTTTCGCCTGATAGTAAGCAGTATGAGTACCGAGATTGGTTGAAGTCGGTCCTCTACTTTAGGAGGAGGTGCAGGAAGATTGCTCGCATGGTTTTGCAGTAATACAAGTAAATCGTAGTTTACGACTTCGTGTCTCCTGTAGCGTGAGTGGTAGGTGTGTAATTCATGACATCGGTCGTTCGCCTGATAGTAAGCAGTATGTGTACCGAGTTCGGTTGTAGTCGGTCCTCTACTTTAGGAGGAGGTGCAGGAAGATTGCTCGCATGGTTTTGCAGTAATTCAAGTAAATCGTAGTTTCCGACTTCGTGTCTCCTGTAGCGTGAGTGGTAGGTGTTTAATTCATGACAGCGGTTGTTCGCCTGATAGTAAGCAGTATGTGTACCGAGGTCGGTTGCAGACGGTCCACTATTTTAGGAGGAGGAGCAGGGAGATGGCTCGCATGGTTTTGCAGTAATTCAAGAATATCGTAGTTTACGACTTCGTGTCTCCTGTAGCGTGAGTGGTAGGTGTTTAATTCATGATAGCGGTTGTTCGCCTGATAGTAATCAGTATGTGTACCGAGTTTGGTTGCATTCGGTCGACTACTTTAGGAGGAGGTGCAGGAAGATGGCTCGCATGCGTTTGCAGTAATTCAAGAATATCGTAGTTTACGACTTCGTGTCTCCTGTAGTGTGAGTGGTAGGTGTTTAATTCATTACAGCGGTTGTTCGCCTGATAGTAAGTAGTACGTGTACCGAGTTTGGTTGCAGTCGGCCAATTATTGGAGGAGGAGGTGCAGGAAGATGGCTCGCATGGTTTTGCAGTAATTCAAGAATATCGTAGATTAAGATTTCGTGTCTCCTGTAGCGAGAGTGGTAGGTGTTTAATTCATGACAGCGGTTGTTCGCCTGGTAGTAAGCAGTATGTGTACCGAATTTGGTTGCAATCGGTCCACTACTTTAGGAGGAGGTGCAGGAAGATGGCTCGCATGATTTTGCAGTAATTCAAGAATATCGTAGTTTACGAATTCGTGTCTCCTGTAGCGTGAGTGGTAGGTGTTTAATTCATGACAGCGGATTGTCGCCTGATTGTAAGCAGTATGTCTACCGAGTTCCGTTGTAGTCGGTCCATTACTTTAGGAGGAGGTGCTGGAAGATGGCTCGCATGGTTTTGCAGTAATTCAAGAATATCGTAGTTTACGAGTTCGTGTCTCCTGTAGCGTGAGTGGTAGGTGTTTAATTCATGACAGCGGTTGTTCGCCTGATAGTAAGCAGTATGTGTACCGAGTTCGGTTGCAGTCGGTCCAATACTTTAGGAGGAGGTGCAGGAAGATGGCTCGCATGGTTTTGCAGTAATTCAAGAATATCGTAGTTTACGACTTCGTGTCTCCTGTAGCGTGAGTGGTAGGTGTTTAATTCATGACAGCGGATGTTCGCCTGATAGTAAGCAGTATGTGTACCGAGTTCGGTTGTAGTCGGTCCACTACTTTAGGAGGAGGTGCTGGAAGATGGCTCGCATGGTTTTGCAGTAATTCAAGAATATCGTAGTTTACGAGATCGTGTCTCCTGTAGCGTGAGTGGTAGGTGTTTAATTCATGACAGCGGTTGTTCGCCTGATAGTAAGCAGTATGTGTTACCGAGTTCGGTAGCAGTCGGTCGACTACTTTAGGAGGAGGTGCAGGAAGATGGCTCGCATGGTTTTGTAGTAATTCAAGTATATCGGAATTTACGAGTTCGTGTCTCCTGTAGCGTGAATGGTAGGTGTTAAATTCATGACAGCGGTTGTTCGCCTGATAGTAAGCAGTATGTGTACCGAGTTCGGTTACAGTCGGTCCACTACTTTAGGAGGAGGTGCAGGAAGATGGCTCGCATGGTTTGCAGTAATTCAAGTATATCGTAGTTTACGACTTCGTGTCTCCTGTAGCGTGAGTGGTACGTGTGTAATTCATGACAGTGGTTGTTCGCCTGAAAGTAAGCAGTATGTGTACCGAGTTCGGTTTTAGTCTGTCCACTACTTTTGGCGGAGGTGCAGGTAGATGGCTCGCAGGGTTTTGCAGTAATTCAAGAATGTCGTAGTTTACGACTTCGTGTCTCCTGTAGCGTGAGTGGTAGGTGTTTAATTCATGACAGCGGTTGTTCGCCTGATAGTAATCAGTATGTGTACCGAGTTTGGTTGCATTCGGTCGACTACTTTAGGAGGAGGTGCAGGAAGATGGCTTGCATGCGTTTCCAGTAATTCAAGAATATCGTGGTTTACGACTTCGTGTCTCCTGTAGCGTGAGTGGTAGGTGTTTAATTCATGACAGCGGTTGTTCGCCTGATAGTAAGCAGTATGTGTACCGAGTTCGGTTGCAGTCGGTCCACTACTTTAGGAGGAGGTGCAGGAAGATGGCTCGCATGGTTTTGCAGTAATTCAAGTATATCGTAGTTTACGACTTCGTGTCTCCTGTAGCGTGACTGGTAGGTGTGTAATTCATGACAGCGGTTGTTCGCCTGATAGTAAGCAGTATGTGTACCGAGTTCGGTTGTAGTCGGTCCACTACTTTAGGAGGAGGTGCAGGTAGATGGCTCGCAGGGTTTTGCAGTAATTCAAGAATGTCGTAGTTTACGACTTCGTGTCTCCTGTAGTGTGAGTGGTAGATGTTTAATTCATGACAGCGGTTGTTCGCCTGATAGTAAGTAGTATGTGTACCGAGTTTGGTTGCAGTCGGCCTACTATTGGAGGAGGAGGTGCAGGAAGATGGCTCGCATGGTTTTGCAGTAATTCAAGAATATCGTAGATTAAGACTTCGTGTCTCCTGTAGCGAGAGTGGTAGGTTTTTAATTCATGACAGCGGTTGTTCGCCTGATAGTAAGCAGTATGTGTACCGAGTTTGGTTGCCATCGGTCCACTACTTTAGGAGGAGGTGCAGGAAGACGGCTCGCATGATTTTGCAGTAATAAAAGAATATCGTAGTTTACGAATTCGTGTCTCCTGTAGCGTGAGTGGTAGGTGTTTAATCCATGACAGCGGTTGTTCGCCCGATAGTAAGCAGTATGTGTACCGAGTTCGGTTGCAGTCGGTCCACTACTTTAGGAGGAGGTGCAGGAAGATGGCTCGCATGGTTTTGCAGTAATTCAAGAATATCGTAGTTTACGATTTCGTGTCCCCTGTAGCGTGAGTGGAAGGTGTTTAATTCATGACGGCGGTTTTTCGCCTGATAGTAAGCAGTATGAGTACCGAGATTGGTTGAAGTCGGTCCTCTACTTTAGGAGGAGGTGCAGGAAGATTGCTCGCATGGTTTTGCAGTAATACAAGTAAATCGTAGTTTACGACTTCGTGTCTCCTGTAGCGTGAGTGGTAGGTGTGTAATTCATGACATCGGTCGTTCGCCTGATAGTAAGCAGTATGTGTACCGAGTTCGGTTGTAGTCGGTCCTCTACTTTAGGAGGAGGTGCAGGAAGATTGCTCGCATGGTTTTGCAGTAATTCAAGTAAATCGTAGTTTCCGACTTCGTGTCTCCTGTAGCGTGAGTGGTAGGTGTTTAATTCATGACAGCGGTTGTTCGCCTGATAGTAAGCAGTATGTGTACCGAGGTCGGTTGCAGACGGTCCACTATTTTAGGAGGAGGAGCAGGGAGATGGCTCGCATGGTTTTGCAGTAATTCAAGAATATCGTAGTTTACGACTTCGTGTCTCCTGTAGCGTGAGTGGTAGGTGTTTAATTCATGATAGCGGTTGTTCGCCTGATAGTAATCAGTATGTGTACCGAGTTTGGTTGCATTCGGTCGACTACTTTAGGAGGAGGTGCAGGAAGATGGCTCGCATGCGTTTGCAGTAATTCAAGAATATCGTAGTTTACGACTTCGTGTCTCCTGTAGTGTGAGTGGTAGGTGTTTAATTCATGACAGCGGTTGTTCGCCTGATAGTAAGTAGTACGTGTACCGAGTTTGGTTGCAGTCGGCCAAGTTTTGGAGGAGGAGGTGCAGGAAGATGGCTCGCATGGTTTTGCAGTAATTCAAGAATATCGTAGATTAAGATTTCGTGTCTCCTGTAGCGAGAGTGGTAGGTGTTTAATTCATGACAGCGGTTGTTCGCCTGGTAGTAAGCAGTATGTGTACCGAATTTGGTTGCAATCGGTCCACTACTTTAGGAGGAGGTGCAGGAAGATGGCTCGCATGATTTTGCAGTAATTCAAGAATATCGTAGTTTACGAATTCGTGTCTCCTGTAGCGTGAGTGGTAGGTGTTTAATTCATGACAGCGGATTGTCGCCTGATTGTAAGCAGTATGTCTACCGAGTTCGGTTGTAGTCGGTCCCTTACTTTAGGAGGAGGTGCTGGAAGATGGCTCGCATGGTTTTGCAGTAATTCAAGAATATCGTAGTTTACGAGTTCGTGTCTCCTGTAGCGTGAGTGGTAGGTGTTTAATTCATGACAGCGGTTGTTCGCCTGATAGTAAGCAGTATGTGTAACGAGTTCGGTTGCAGTCGGTCCACTACTTTAGGAGGAGGTGCAGGAAGATGGCTCGCATGGTTTTGCAGTAATTCAAGAATATCGTAGTTTACGACTTCGTGTCTCCTGTAGCGTGAGTGGTAGGTGTTTAATTCATGACAGCGGTTGTTCGCCTGATAGTAAGCAGTATGTGTACCCAGTTTGGTTGCCATCGGTCCTCTACTTTAGGAGGAGGTGCAGGAAGACAGCTCGCATGATTTTGCAGTAATAAAAGAATATCGTAGTTTACGAATTCGTGTCTCCTGTAGCGTGAGTGGAAGGTGTTTAATCCATGACAGCGGTTGTTCGCCTGATAGTAAGCAGTATGTGTACCGAGTTCGGTTGCAGTCGGTCCACTACTTTAGGAGGAGGTGCAGGAAGATGGCTCGCATGGTTTTGCAGTAATTCAAGAATATCGTAGTTTACGATATCGTGTCTCCTGTAGCGTGAGTGGTAGGTGTTTAATTCATGACAGCGTTTGTTCGCCTGATAGTAAGCGGTTTGAGTACAGAATTTGGTTGCAGTCGGTCCTCTACTTTAGGAGGAGGTGCAGGAAGATTGCTCGCATGGTTTTGCAGTAATTCAAGAATATCGTAGTTTACGACTTCGTGTCCCCTGTAGCGTGAGTGGAAGCTGTTTAATTCATGACGGCGGTTTTTCGCCTGATAGTAAGCAGTATGAGTACCGAGTTTGGTTGAAGTCGGTCCTCTACTTTAGGAGGAGGTGCAGGAAGATGGCTCGCATGGTTTTGCAGTAATTCAAGAATATCGTAGTTTACGACTTCGTGTCTCCTGTAGCGTGAGTGGTAGGTGTTTAATTCATGACAGCGGTTGTTCGCCTGATAGTAAGCAGTTTGAGTACCGAATTTGGTTGCAGTCGGTCCTCTACTTTAGGAGGAGGTGCAGGAAGATGGCTCGCATGGTTTTGCAGTAATTCAAGAATATCGTAGTTTACGACTTCGTGTCCCCTGTAGCGTGAGTGGAAGGTGTTTAATTCATGACGGCGGTTTTTCGCCTGATAGTATGCAGTATGAGTACCGAGTTTGGTTGAAGTCGGTCCTCTACTTTAGGAGGAGGTGCAGGAAGATGGCTCGCATGGTTTTACAGTAATTCAAGAATATCGTAGTTTACGACTTCGTGTCTCCTGTAGCGTGAGTGGTAGGTGTTCAATTCATGACAGCGGTTCTTCGCCTGATAGTAAACAGTATGTGTACCGAGTTTGGTTGCAGTCGGTCCACTACTGGAGGAGGAGGTGCAGGGAGATGGCTCGCATGGTTTTGCAGTAATTCAAGAACATCGTAGATTAAGACTTCGTGTCTCCTGTAGCGTGAGTGGTAGGTGTTTAATTCATGACAGCGGTTGTTCGCCTGATAGTAAGCAGTTTGTGTACCGAGTTCGGTTGCAGTCGGTCCACTACTTTAGGAGGAGGTGCAGGAAGATGGCTCGCATGGTTTTGCAGTAATTCAAGTATATCGTCGTTTACGACTTCGTGTCTCCTGTAGCGTGAGTGGTAGGTGTTTAATTCATGACAGCGGTTGTTCACCTGATAGTAAGCAGTATGTGTACCGAGTTTGGTTGCATTCGGTCGACTACTTTAGGAGGAGGTGCAGGAAGATGGCTCGCATGGTTTTGCAGTAATTCAAGTATATCGTAGTTTACGACTTCGCGTCTCCTGTAGCGTGAGTGGTAGGTGTGTAATTCATGACATCGGTTGTTCGCCTGATAGTAAGCAGTATGTGTACCGAGTTTGGTTGCAGTCGGTCCACTATTTTAGGAGGAGGTGCAGGGAAATGGCACGCTTGGTTTTGCAGTAATTCAAGAATATCGTAGTTTACGACTTCGTGTCACCTGTAGCGTGAGTGGTAGGTGTTTAATTCATGACAGCGGTTGTTCGCCTGATAGTAAGCAGTATGTGTACCGAGTTTGGTTGCATTCGATCGACTACTTTAGGAGTAGTTGCAGGAAGATTGCTTGAATGCGTTTGCAGTAATTCAAGAATATCGTAGTTTTCGACTTCGTGTCTCCTGTAGCGTGAGTGGTAGGTGTTTAATTCATAACAGCGGTTGTTCGCCTGATAGTAAGTAGTATGTGTACCGAGTTTGGTTGCAGTCGGCCAACTATTGGAGGAGGAGGTGCAGGAAGATGGCTCGCATGGTTTTGCAGTAATTCAAGAATATCGTAGATTAAGACTTCGTGTCTCCTGTAGCGAGAGTGGTAGGTTTTAATTCATGACAGCGGTTGTTCGCCTGATAGTAAGCAGTACGTGTACCGAGTTTGGTTGCAGTCGGTCCACTACTTTAGGAGGAGGTGCAGGAAGATGGCTCGCATGGTTTTGCAGTAATTCAAGTATATCGTAGTTTACGACTTCGGGTCTCCTGTAGCGTGAGTGGTAGGTGTGTAATTCATGACAGCGGTTGTTCGCCTGATAGTAAGCAGTATGTGTACCGAGATTCGTTGTAGTCGGTCCACTACTTTAGGACGAGGTGCAGGTAGATGGCTTGCAGTGTTTTGCAGGAATTCAAGAATGTCGTAGTTTACGACTTCGTGTCTCCTGTAGCGTGAGTGGTAGGTGTGTAATTCATGACAGCGGTTGTTCGCCTGATAGTAAGCAGTATGTGTACCGAGTTTGGTTGCAATCGGTCCACTACTTTAGGAGGAGGTGCAGGAAGATGGCTCGCATGGTTTTGCAGTAATTCAAGTATATCGTAGTTTACGACTTCGGGTCTCCTGTAGCGTGAGTGGTAGGTGTGTAATTCATGACAGCGGTTGTTCGCCTGATAGTAAGCAGTATGTGTACCGAGATTCGTTGTAGTCGGTCCACTACTTTAGGACGAGGTGCAGGTAGATGGCTTGCAGTGTTTTGCAGGAATTCAAGAATGTCGTAGTTTACGACTTCGTGTCTCCTGTAGCGTGAGTGGTAGGTGTTTAATTCATGACAGCGGTTGTTCGCCTGATAGTAGGCAGTACGTGTACCGAGTTTGGTTGCAGTCGGTCCACTACTTTAGGAGGAGGTGCAGGAAGATGGCTCGCATGGTTTTGCAGTAATTCAAGAATATCGTAGTTTACGACTTCGTGTCTCCTGTAGCGTGAGTGGTAGGTGTTTAATTCATGACAGCGGTTGTTCGCCTGATAGTAAGCAGTATGTGTACCGAGTTTGGTTGCCATCGGTCCTCTACTTTAGGAGGAGGTGCAGGAAGACAGCTCGCATGATTTTGCAGTAATAAAAGAATATCGTAGTTTACGAATTCGTGTCTCCTGTAGCGTGAGTGGAAGGTGTTTAATCCATGACAGCGGTTGTTCGCCTGATAGTAAGCAGTATGTGTACCGAGTTCGGTTGCAGTCGGTCCACTACTTTAGGAGGAGGTGCAGGAAGATGGCTCGCATGGTTTTGCAGTAATTCAAGAATATCGTAGTTTACGATATCGTGTCTCCTGTAGCGTGAGTGGTAGGTGTTTAATTCATGACAGCGTTTGTTCGCCTGATAGTAAGCGGTTTGAGTACAGAATTTGGTTGCAGTCGGTCCTCTACTTTAGGAGGAGGTGCAGGAAGATGGCTCGCATGGTTTTGCAGTAATTCAAGAAAATCGTAGTTTACGACTTCGTGTCCCCTGTAGCGTGAGTGGAAGGTGTTTAATTCATGACGGCGGTTTTTCGCCTGATAGTAAGCAGTATGAGTACCGAGTTTGGTTGAAGTCGGTCCTCTACTTTAGGAGGAGGTGCAGGAAGATGGCTCGCATGGTTTTGCAGTAATTCAAGAATATCGTAGTTTACGACTTCGTGTCTCCTGTAGCGTGAGTGGTAGGTGTTTAATTCATGACAGCGGTTGTTCGCCTGATAGTAAGCAGTTTGAGTACCGAATTTGGTTGCAGTCGGTCCTCTACTTTAGGAGGAGGTGCACGAAGATGGCTCGCATGGTTTTGCAGTAATTCAAGAATATCGTAGTTTACGACTTCGTGTCCCCTGTAGCGTGAGTGGAAGGTGTTTAATTCATGACGGCGGTTTTTCGCCTGATAGTATGCAGTATGAGTACCGAGTTTGGTTGAAGTCGGTCCTCTACTTTAGGAGGAGGTGCAGGAAGATGGCTCGCATGATTTTACAGTAATTCAAAAATATCGTAGTTTACGACTTCGTGTCTCCTGTAGCGTGAGTGGTAGGTGTTCAATTCATGACAGCGGTTCTTCGCCTGATAGTAAACAGTATGTGTACCGAGTTTGGTTGCAGTCGGTCCACTACTGGAGGAGGAGGTGCAGGGAGATGGCTCGCATGGTTTTTCAGTAATTCAAGAATATCGTGGTTTACGACTTCTTGTCTCCTGTAGCGTGATTGGTAGATGTTTAATTCATGACAGCGGTTGTTCGCCTGATAGTAAACAGTAAGTGTAGCGACTTTGGTTGCAGTCGGTGCACTACTTTACGAGGAGGTGCAGGAAGATGGCTCGCATGGTTTTGCAGTAATTCAAGAATATCGTAGATTAAGACTTCGTGTCTCCTGTAGCGTGAGTGGTAGGTGTTTAATTCATGACAGCGGTTGTTCGCCTGATAGTAAGCAGTTTGTGTACCGAGTTCGGTTGCAGTCGGTCCACTACTTTAGGAGGAGGTGCAGGAAGATGGCTCGCATGGTTTTGCAGTAATTCAAGTATATCGTCGTTTACGACTTCGTGTCTCCTGTAGCGTGAGTGGTAGGTGTTTAATTCATGACAGCGGTTGTTCACCTGATAGTAAGAAGTATGTGTACCGAGTTTGGTTGCATTCGGTCGACTACTTTAGGAGGAGGTGCAGGAAGATGGCTCGCATGGTTTTGCAGTAATTCAAGTATATCGTAGTTTACGACTTCGCGTCTCCTGTAGCGTGAGTGGTAGGTGTGTAATTCATGACATCGGTTGTTCGCCTGATAGTAAGCAGTATGTGTACCGAGTTTGGTTGCAGTCGGTCCACTATTTTAGGAGGAGGTGCAGGGAAATGGCACGCTTGGTTTTGCAGTAATTCAAGAATATCGTAGTTTACGAATTCGTGTCACCTGTAGCGTGAGTGGTAGGTGTTTAATTCATGACAGCGGTTGTTCGCCTGATAGTAAGCAGTATGTGTACCGAGTTTGGTTGCATTCGATCGACTACTTTAGGAGTAGTTGCAGGAAGATTGCTTGAATGCGTTTGCAGTAATTCAAGAATATCGTAGTTTTCGACTTCGTGTCTCCTGTAGCGTGAGTGGTAGGTGTTTAATTCATGACAGCGGTTGTTCGCCTGATAGTAAGTAGTATGTGTACCGAGTTTGGTTGCAGTCGGCCAACTATTGGAGGAGGAGGTGCAGGAAGATGGCTCGCATGGTTTTGCAGTAATTCAAGAATATCGTAGATTAAGACTTCGTGTCTCCTGTAGCGAGAGTGGTAGGTTTTAATTCATGACAGCGGTTGTTCGCCTGATAGTAAGCAGTACGTGTACCGAGTTTGGTTGCAGTCGGTCCACTACTTTAGGAGGAGGTGCAGGAAGATGGCTCGCATGGTTTTGCAGTAATTCAAGTATATCGTAGTTTACGACTTCGGGTCTCCTGTAGCGTGAGTGGTAGGTGTGTAATTCATGACAGCGGTTGTTCGCCTGATAGTAAGCAGTATGTGTACCGAGATTCGTTGTAGTCGGTCCACTACTTTCGGACGAGGTGCAGGTAGATGGCTTGCAGTGTTTTGCAGGAATTCAAGAATGTCGTAGTTTACGACTTCGTGTCTCCTGTAGCGTGAGTGGTAGGTGTGTAATTCATGACAGCGGTTGTTCGCCTGATAGTAAGCAGTATGTGTACCGAGTTTGGTTGCAATCGGTCCACTACTTTAGGAGGAGGTGCAGGAAGATGGCTCGCATGGTTTTGCAGTAATTCAAGTATATCGTAGTTTACGACTTCGGGTCTCCTGTAGCGTGAGTGGTAGGTGTGTAATTCATGACAGCGGTTGTTCGCCTGATAGTAAGCAGTATGTGTACCGAGATTCGTTGTAGTCGGTCCACTACTTTAGGACGAGGTGCAGGTAGATGGCTTGCAGTGTTTTGCAGGAATTCAAGAATGTCGTAGTTTACGACTTCGTGTCTCCTGTAGCGTGAGTGGTAGGTGTTTAATTCATGACAGCGGTTGTTCGCCTGATAGTAAGCAGTACGTGTACCGAGTTTGGTTGCAGTCGGTCCACTACTTTAGGAGGAGGTGCAGGAAGATGGCTCGCATGGTTTTGTAGTAATTCAAGTATTTCGTAGTTTACGACTTCGTGTCTCCTGTAGCGTGAATGGTAGGTGTTAAATTCATGACAGCGGTTGTTCGCCTGATAGTAAGCAGTATGTGTACCGAGTTCTGTTGCAGTCGGTCCACTACTTTAGGAGGAGGTGCAGGAAGATGGCTAGCATGGTTTTGCAGTAATTCAAGTATATCGTAGTTTCCGACTTCGTGTCTCCAGTAGCGTGAGTGGTACGTGTGTAATTCATGACAGCGGTTGTTCGCCTGATAGTAAGCAGTATGTGTACCGAGTTCGGTTGTAGCCGGTCCACTACTTTGGGAGGAGGTGCAGGTAGATGGCTCGCAGTGTTTTGCAGTAATTCAAGAATGTCGTAGTTTACGACTTCGTGTCTCCTGTAGCGTGAGTGGTAGGTGTTTAATTCATGACAGCGGTTGTTCGCCTGATAGTAAGCAGTACGTGTACCGAGTTTGGTTGCAGTCGGTCCACTACTTTAGGAGGAGGTGCAGGAAGATTGCTCGCATGGTTTTGCAGTAATTCAAGTATATCGTAGTTTACGACTTCGTGTCTCCTGTAGCGTGAGTGGTAGGTGTGTAATTCATGACATCGGTTGTTCGCCTGATAGTAAGCAGTATGTGTACCGAGTTTGGTTGCAATCGGTCCACTTCTTTAGGAGGAGGTGCAGGAAGATGGCTCGGATGGTTTTGCAGTAATTCAAGTATATCGTAGTTTACGAGTTCGTGTCTCCTGTAGCGTGAGTGGTAGGTGTGTAATTCATGACAGCGGTTGTTCGCCTGATATTAAGCAGTATGTGTACCGAGTTCGGTTGTAGTCGGTCCATTACTTTAGGAGGAGGTGCTGGAAGATGGCTCGCATGGTTTTGCAGTAATTAAAGAATATCGTAGATTACGAGTTCGTGTCTCCTGTAGCGTGAGTGGTAGGTGTTTAATTCATGACAGCGGTTGTTCGCCTGATAGTAAGCAGTATGTGTACCGATTTCGGTTGCAGTCGGTCGATAACTTTAGGAGGAGGTGCAGGAAGATGGCTCGCAGGGTTTTGCAGTAATTCAAGAATGTCGTAGTTTACGACTTCGTGTCTCCTGTAGCGTGAGTGGTAGGTGTTTAATTCATGACTGCGGTTGTTCGCCTGATAGGAAGCAGTACGTGTACCGAGTTTGGTTGCAGTCGGTCCACTACTTTAGGAGGAGGTGCAGGAAGATTGCTCGCATGGTTTTGCAGTAAATCAAGTTTATCGTAGTTTACGATTTCGTGTCTCCTGTAGCGTGAGTGGTAGGTGTGTAATTCATGACATCGGTTGTTCGCTAGACAGTAAGCAGTATGTGTACCGAGTTTGGTTGCAGTCGGTCCACTATTTTAGGAGGAGGTGCAGGGAGATGGCTCACATGGTTTTGCAGTAATTCAAGAATATCGTAGTTTACGAGTTCGTGTCTCCTGTAGCGTGAGTGGTAGGTGTTTAATTCATGACAGCGGTTGTTCGCCTGATAGTAAGCAGTATGTGTACCGAGTTCGGTTGCAGTCGGTCCACTACTTTAGGAGGAGGTGCAGGAAGATGGCCCGCATGGTTTTGCAGTAATTCAAGTATATCGTAGTTTACGACTTCGTGTCTCCTGTAGCGTGAGTGGTAGGTGTGTAATTCATGACAGCGGTTTTTCGCCTGATAGTAAGCAGTATGTGTACCGAGTTTGGTTGCAATCGGTCCACTACTTTAGGAGGAGGTGCAGGAAGATGGCTCGCATGATTTTGCAGTAATTCAAGAATATCGTAGTTTACGAATTCGTGTCTCCTGTAGCGTGAGTGGTAGGTGTTTAATTCATGACAGCGGATGTTCGCCTGATAGTAAGCAGTATGTCTACAGAGTTCGGTTGTAGTCGGTCCATTACTTTAGGAGGAGGTGCTGGAAGATGGCTCGCATGGTTTTGCAGTAATTCAAGAATATCGTAGTTTACGAGTTCGTGTCTCCTGTAGCGTGAGTGGTAGGTGTTTAATTCATGACAGCGGTTGTTCGCCTGATAGTAAGCAGTATGTGTACCGAGTTCGGTTGCAGTCGGTCCACTACTTTAGGAGGAGGTGCAGGAAGATGGCTCGGATGGTTTTGCTGTAATTCAAGTATATCGTAGTTTACGAGTTCGTGTCTCCTGTAGCGTGAGTGGTAGGTGTGTAATTCATGACAGCGGTTGTTCGCCTGATATTAAGCAGTATGTGTACCGAGTTTGGTTGTAGTCGGTCCACTACTTTAGGAGGAGGTGCAGGTAGATGGCTCGCAGGGTTTTGCAGTAATTCAAGAATATCGTAGTTTACGACTTCGTGTCTCCTGTAGCGTGAGTGGTAGGTGTTAAATTCATGACAGCGGTTGTTCGCCTGATAGTAAGCTGTATGTGTACTGAGTTTGGTTGCAGTCGGCCCGATACTTTAGGAGGAGGTGCAGGAAGATGGCTCGCATGATTTTGCAGTAATTGAAGAATATTGTAGTTTACGACTTCGTGTCTCCTGTAGCGTGAGTGGTAGGTGTTTAATTCATGACAGCGAATATTCGCCTGATAGTAAGTAGTATGTGTACCTAGTTTGGGTGCAGTAGGTCCAATACTTTAGGAGGAGGTGCAGGAAGATGGCTTGCATGGTATTGCTGTAATTCAAGTATATCGTAGTTTACGACTTCGTGTCTCCTGTTGCGTGAATGGTAGGTGTTAAATTCATGACAGCGGTTGTTCGCCTGATAGTAAGCAGTATGTGTACCGAGTTCGGTTGCAGTCGGTAAACTACTTTAGGAGGAGGTGCAGGAAGATGGCTCGCATGGTTTTACCGTAATTCAAGTATATCGTAGTTTACGACTTCGTGTCTCCTGTAGCGTGAGTGGTAGGTGTGTATTTCATGGCATCGGTTGTTCGCCTGATAGTAATCAGTATGTGTACCGAGTTTGGTTGCATTCGGTCGACTACTTTAGGAGGAGGTGCAGGAAGATTGCTTGCATGCGTTTGCAGTAATTCAAGAATATCGTAGTTTACGACTTCGGGTCTACTGTAGCGTGAGTGGTAGGTGTTTAAGTCATGACAGCGGTTGTTCGCCTGATAGTAAGTAGTATGTGTACCGAGTTTGGTTGCAGTCGGCCCACTATTGGAGGAGGAGGTGCAGGATGATGGCTCGCATGGTTTTGCAGTAATTCAAGAATATCGTAGATTAAGACTTCGTGTCTCCTGTAGCGAGAGTGGTAGGTGTTTAATTCATGACAGCGGTTGTTCGCCTGATAGTAAGCAGTATGTGTACCGAGTTTGGTTGCAATCGGTCCAGTACTTTAGGAGGAGGTGCAGGAAGATTGCTCGCATGATTTTGCAGTAATTCAAGAATATCGTAGTTTACGAATTCGTGTCTCCTGTAGCGTGAGTGGTAGGTGTTTAATTCATGACAGCGGATGTTCGCCTGATAGTAAGCAGTATGTGTACCGAGTTCGGTTGTAGTCGGTCCATTACTTTAGGAGGAGGTGCTGGAAGATGGCTCGCATGTTTTTGCCGTAATTCAAGAATATCGTAGTTTACGAGTTCGTGTCTCCTGTAGCGTGAGTGGTAGGTGTTTAATTCATGACAGCGGTTGTTCGCCTGATAGTAAGCAGTATGTGTACCGAGTTCGGTTGCAGTCGGTCCACTACTTTAGGAGGATTTGCAGGAAGATGGCTCGCATGGTTTTGCAGTAATTCAAGAATATCGTAGTTTACGACTTCGTGTCTCCTGTAGCGTGAGTGGTAGGTGTGTAATTCATGACAGCGGTTGTTCGCCTGATAGTAAGCAGTATGTGTACCGAGTTTGGTTGCAATCGGTCCACTACTTTAGTAGGAGGTGCAGGAAGATGGCTCGCAGGCTTTGCAGTAATTCAAGAATGTCGTAGTTTACGACTTCGTGTCTCCTGTAGCGTGAGTGGTAGGTGTTTAATTCATGACAGCGATTGTTCGCCTGATAGTAAGCAGTACGTGTACCGAGTTTAGTTGCAGTCGGTCCACTACTTCAGGAGGAGGTGCAGGAAGATGGCTCGCATGGTTTTGCAGTAATTCAAGTATATCGTAGTTTACGACTTCGTGTCTCCTGTAGCGTGAGTGGTAGGTGTGTAATTCATGACATCGGTTGTTCGCCTGATAGTAAGCAGTATGTGTACAGAGTTTGGTTGCAGTCGGTCACTATTTTAGGAGGAGGTGCAGGAAGACGGCTCGCATGGTTTTGCAGTAATTCAAGAATATCGTAGTTTACGACTTCGTGTCTCCTGTAGCGTGAGTGGTAGGTGTTTAAGTCATGACAGCGGTTGTTCGCCTGATAGTAAGTAGTATGTGTACTGAGTTTGGTTGCAGTCGGCCCACTATTGGAGGAGGAGGTGCAGGAAGATGGCTCGCATGGTTTTGCAGTAATTCAAGAATATCGTAGATTAAGACTTCGTGTCTCCTGTACCGAGAGTGGTAGGTGTTTAATTCATGACAGCGGATGTTCGCCTGATAGTAAGCAGTATGTGTACCGAGTTCGGTTGTAGTCGGTCCATTACTTTAGGAGGAGGTGCTGGAAGATGGCTCGCATGGTTTTGCAGTAATTCAAGAATATCGTAGTTTACGAGTTCGTGTCTCCTGTAGCGTCAGTGGTAGGTGTTTAATTCATGACAGCGGTTGTTCGCCTGATAGTAAGCAGTATGTGTACCGAGGTCGGTTGCAGTCGGTCCACTACTTTAGGAGGAGGTGCAGCAAGATGGCTCGCATGGTTTTGCAGTAATTCAAGAATATCGTAGTTTACGACTTCGTGTCTCCTGTAGCGTGAGTGGTACGTGTGTAATTCATGACAGCGGTTGTTCGCCTGATAGTAAGCAGTATGTGTACCGAGTTTGGTTGCAATCGTTCCATTACATTAGGAGGAGGTGCAGGAAGATGGCTCGCATGGTTTTGCAGTAATTCAAGAATATCGTAGTTTACGACTTCGTGTCTCCTGTAGCGTGAGTGGTAGGTGTTTAATTCATGACAGAGGATGTTCGCCTGATAGTAAGCAGTATGTGTACCGAGTTCGGTTGTAGTCGGTCCACTACTTTAGGTGGAGGTGCTGGAAGATGGCTCGCATGGATTTGCAGTAATTCAAGATTATCGTAGTTTACGAGTTCGTGTCTCCTGTAGCGTGAGTGGTAGGTGTTTAATTCATGACAGCGGTTGTTCGCCTGATAGTAAGCAGTATGTGTACCGAGTTTAGTTGCAATCGGTCCACTACTTTAGGAGGAGGTGCAGGAAGATGGCTCGCATGATTTTGCAGTAATTCAAGTATATCGTAGTTTACGACTTCGTGTCTCCTGTAGCGTGAGTGGTAGGTGTTTAATTCATGACATCGGTTGTTCGCCTGATAGTAAGCAGTATGTGTACCGAGTTCGGTTGCAGTCGGTCCACTACTTTAGGAGGAGGCGCAGGAAGATGGCTCGCATGGTTTTGCAGTAATTCAAGTATATCGTAGTTTACGACTTCGTGTCTCCTGTAGCGTGAGTGGTAGGTGTGTAATTCATGACAGCGGTTACTCGCCTGATAGTAAGCAGTATGTGTACCGAGTTCGGTTGTAGTCGGTCCACTACTTTAGGAGGAGGTGCAGGAAGATGGCTCGCATGGTTTTGCAGTAATTCAATAATATCGTAGTTACGACTTCGTGTCTCCTGTAGCGTGAGTGGTAGGTGTTTAATTCATGACATCGGTTGTTCGCCTGATAGTAAGCAGTATGTGTACCGAGTTCGGTTGCAGTCGGTCCACTACTTTAGGAGGAGGTGCAGGAAGATGGCTCGCATGGTTTTGCAGTAATTCAAGTATATCGTAGTTTACGAATTCGTGTCTCCTGTAGCGTGAGTGGTAGGTGTGTAATTCATGACAGCGGTTGTTCGCCTGATAGTAAGCAGTATGTGTACCGAGTTTGGTTGCAATCGGTCCACTACTTTAGGAGGAGGTGCAGGAAGAAGGCTCGCATGATTTTGCAGTAATTCAAGAATATCGTAGTTTACGAATTCGTGTCTCCTGTAGCGTGAGTGGTAGGTGTTTAATTCATGACAGCGGATGTTCGCCTGATAGTAAGCAGTATGTCTACAGAGTTCGGTTGTAGTCGGTCCATTACTTTAGGAGGAGGTGCTGGAAGATGGCTCGCATGGTTTTGAGGTAATTCAAGAATATCGTAGTTTACGAGTTCGTGTCTCCTGTAGCGTGAGTAGTAGGTGTTTAATTCATGACAGCGGTTGTTCGCCTGATAGTAATCAGTATGTGTACCGAGTTTGGTTGCAGTCGGTCCACTACTTTAGGAGGAGGTGCAGGAAGATGGCTCGCATGATTTTGCAGTAATTGAGGAATATTGTAGTTTACGACTTCGTGTCTCCTGTAGCGTGAGTGGTAGGTGTTTAATTCATGACAGCGAATATTCGCCTGATAGTAAGTAGTATGTGTACCTAGTTTGGGTGCAATAGGTCCAATACTTTAGGAGGAGGTGCAGGAAGATGGCTTGCATGGTATTGCTGTAATTCAAGTATATCGTAGTTTACGACTTCGTGTCTCCTGTTGCGTGAATGGTAGGTGTTAAATTCATGACAGCGGTTGTTCGCCTGATAGTAAGCAGTATGTGTACCGAGATCGGTTGCAGTCGGTCCACTACTTTAGGAGGAGGTGCAGGAAGATGGCTCGCATGGTTTTACCGTAATTCAAGTATATCGTAGTTTACGACTTCGTGTCTCCTGTAGCGTGAGTGGTAGGTGTTTAATTCATGACAGCGGTTGTTCGCCTGATAGTAAGCAGTATGTGTACCGAGTTCGGTTGCAGTCGGTCCACTACTTTAGGAGGAGGCGCAGGAAGATGGCTCGCATGGTTTTGCAGTAATTCAAGTATATCGTAGTTTACGACTTCGTGTCTCCTGTAGCGTGAGTGGTAGGTGTGTAATTCATGACAGCGGTTACTCGCCTGATAGTAAGCAGATTGTGTACCGAGTTCGGTTGTAGTCGGTCCACTACTTTAGGAGGAGGTGCAGGAAGATGGCTCGCATGGTTTTGCAGTAATTCAAGAATATCGTAGTTACGACTTCGTGTCTCCTGTAGCGTGAGTGGTAGGTGTTTAATTCATGACATCGGTTGTTCGCCTGATAGTAAGCAGTATGTGTACCGAGTTCGGTTGCAGTCGGTCCACTACATTAGGAGGAGGTGCAGGTAGATGGCTCGCATGGTTTTGCAGTAATTCAAGAATGTCGTAGTTTACGACTTCGTGTCTTCTGTAGCGTGAGTGGTAGGTGTTTAATTCATGACAGCGGTTGTTCGCCTGATAGTAAGCAGTACGTGTACCGAGTTTGGTTGCAATCGGTCCACTACTTTAGGAGGAGGTGCAGGAAGATGGCTCGCATGATTTTGCAGTAATTCAAGAATATCGTAGTTTACGAATTCGTGTCTCCTGTAGCGTGAGTGGTAGGTGTTTAATTCATGACAGCGGATGTTCGCCTGATAGTAAGCAGTATGTGTACCGAGTTCGGTTGTAGTCGGTCCATTACTTTAGGAGGAGGTGCTGGAAGATGGCTCGCATGGTTTTGCAGTAATTCAAGAATATCGTAGTTTACGAGTTCGTGTCTCCTGTAGCGTGAGTGGTAGGTGTTTAATTCATGACAGCGGTTGTTCGCCTGATAGTAAGCAGTATGTGTACCGAGTTCGGTTGCAGTCGGTCGATAACTTTAGGAGGAGGTGCAGGAAGATGGCTCTCAGGGTTTTGCAGTAATTCAAGAATGTCGTAGTTTACGACTTCGTGTCTCCTGTAGCGTGAGTGGTAGGTGTTTAATTCATGACAGCGAATATTCGCCTGATAGTAAGTAGTATGTGTACCTAGTTTGGGTGCAATAGGTCCAATACTTTAGGAGGAGGTGCAGGAAGATGGCTTGCATGGTATTGCTGTAATTCAAGTATATCGTAGTTTACGACTTCGTGTCTCCTGTTGCGTGAATGGTAGGTGTTAAATTCATGACAGCGGTTGTTCGCCTGATAGTAAGCAGTATGTGTACCGAGATCGGTTGCAGTCGGTCCACTACTTTAGGAGGAGGTGCAGGAAGATTGCTCGCATGGTTTTACCGTAATTCAAGTATATCGTAGTTTACGACTTCGTGTCTCCTGTAGCGTGAGTGGTAGGTGTTTAATTCATCACAGCGGTTGTTCGCCTGATAGTAAGCAGTACGTGTACCGAGTTTGGTTGCAGTCGGTCCACTACTTCAGGAGGAGGTGCAGGAAGATGGCTCGCATGGATTTGCAGTAATTCAAGTATATCGTAGTTTACGACTTCGTGTCTCCTGTAGCGTGAGTGGTAGGTGTGTAATTCATGACATCGGTTGTTCGCCTGATAGTAAGCAGTATGTGTACAGAGTTTGGTTGCAGTCGGTCCAATATTTTAGGAGGAGGTGCAGGGAGATGGCTCGCATGGTTTTGCAGTAATTCAAGAATATCGTAGTTTACGACTTCGTGTCTCCTGTAGCGTGAGTGGTAGGTGTTTAATTCATGACAGCGGTTGTTCGCCTGATAGTAATCAGTATGTGTACCGAGTTTGGTTGCATTCGGTCGACTACTTTAGGAGGAGGTGCAGGAAGATGGCTTGCATGCGTTTGCAGTAATTCAAGAATATCGTAGTTTACGACTTCGGGTCTACTGTAGCGTGAGTGGTAGGTGTTTAAGTCATGACAGCGGTTGTTCGCCTGATAGTAAGTAGTATGTGTACCGAGTTTGGTTGCAGTCGGCCCAATATTGGAGGAGGAGGTGCAGGAAGATGGCTCGCATGGTTTTGCAGTAATTCAAGAATATCGTAGATTAAGACTTCGTGTCTCCTGTAGCGAGAGTGGTAGGTGTTTAATTCATGACAGCGGTTGTTCGCCTGATAGTAAGCAGTATGTGTACCGAGTTTGGTTGCAATCGGTCCACTACTTTAGGAGGAGGTGCAGGAAGATTGCTCGCATGATTTTGCAGTAATTCAAGAATATCGTAGTTTACGAATTCGTGTCTCCTGTAGCGTGAGTGGTAGGTGTTTAATTCATGACAGCGGATGTTCGCCTGATAGTAAGCAGTATGTGTACCGAGTTCGGTTGTAGTCGGTCCACTACTTTAGGAGGATTTGCAGGAAGATGGCTCGCATGGTTTTGCAGTAATTCAAGAATATCGTAGTTTACGACTTCGTGTCTCCTGTAGCGTGAGTGGTAGGTGTGTAATACATGACAGCGGTTGTTCGCCTGATAGTAAGCAGTATGTGTACCGAGTTTGGTTGCAATCGGTCCACTACTTTAGGAGGAGGTGCAGGAAGATGGCTCGCAGGGTTTGCAGTAATTCAAGAATGTCGTAGTTTACGACTTCGTGTCACCTGTAGCGTGAGTGGTAGGTGTTTAATTCATGACAGCGGTTGTTCGCCTGATAGTAAGCAGTACGTGTACCGAGTTTAGTTGCAGTCGGTCCACTACTTCAGGAGGAGGTGCAGGAAGATGGCTCGCATGGTTTTGCAGTAATTCAAGTATATCGTAGTTTACGACTTCGTGTCTCCTGTAGCGTGAGTGGTAGGTGTGTAATTCATGACATCGGTTGTTCGCCTGATAGTAAGCAGTATGTGTACAGAGTTTGGTTGCAGTCGGTCCACTATTTTAGGAGGAGGTGCAGGAAGATGGCTCGCATGGTTTTGCAGTAATTCAAGAATATCGTAGATTAAGACTTCGTGTCTCCTGTACCGAGAGTGGTAGGTGTTTAATTCATGACAGCGGTTGTTCGCCTGATAGTAAGCAGTATGTGTACCGAGTTTGGTTGCAATCGGTCCACTACTTTAGGAGGAGGTGCAGGAAGATGGCTCGCATGATTTTGCAGTAATTCAAGAATATCGTAGTTTACGAATTCGTGTCTCCTGTAGCGTGAGTGGTAGGTGTTTAATTCATGACAGCGGATGTTCGCCTGATAGTAAGCAGTATGTGTACCGAGTTCGGTTGTAGTCGGTCCATTACTTTAGGAGGAGGTGCTGGAAGATGGCTCGCATGGTTTTGCAGTAATTCAAGAGTATCGTATTTTACGAGTTCGTGTCTCCTGTAGCGTGAGTGGTAGGTGTTTAATTCATGACAGCGGTTGTTCGCCTGATAGTAAGCAGTATGTGTACCGAGTTCGGTTGCAGTCGGTCCACTACATTAGGAGGAGGTGCAGGTAGATGGCTCGCATGGTTTTGCAGTAATTCAAGAATGTCGTAGTTTACGACTTCGTGTCTTCTGTAGCGTGAGTGGTAGGTGTTTAATTCATGACAGCGGTTGTTCGCCTGATAGTAAGCAGTACGTGTACCGAGTTTGGTTGCAATCGGTCCACTACTTTAGGAGGAGGTGCAGGAAGATGGCTCGCATGATTTTGCAGTAATTCAAGAATATCGTAGTTTACGAATTCGTGTCTCCTGTAGCGTGAGTGGTAGGTGTTTAATTCATGACAGCGGATGTTCGCCTGATAGTAAGCAGTACGTGTACCGAGTTTGGTTGCAGTCGGTCCACTACTTCAGGAGGAGGTGCAGGAAGATGGCTCGCATGGATTTGCAGTAATTCAAGTATATCGTAGTTTACGACTTCGTGTCTCCTGTAGCGTGAGTGGTAGGTGTGTAATTCATGACATCGGTTGTTCGCCTGATAGTAAGCAGTATGTGTACAGAGTTTGGTTGCAGTCGGTCCAATATTTTAGGAGGAGGTGCAGGGAGATTGCTCGCATGATTTTGCAGTAATTCAAGAATATCGTAGTTTACGAATTCGTGTCTCCTGTAGCGTGAGTGGTAGGTGTTTAATTCATGACAGCGGATGTTCGCCTGATAGTAAGCAGTATGTGTACCGAGTTCGGTTGTAGTCGGTCCACTACTTTAGGAGGATTTGCAGGAAGATGGCTCGCATGGTTTTGCAGTAATTCAAGAATATCGTAGTTTACGACTTCGTGTCTCCTGTAGCGTGAGTGGTAGGTGTGTAATACATGACAGCGGTTGTTCGCCTGATAGTAAGCAGTATGTGTACCGAGTTTGGTTGCAATCGGTCCACTACTTTAGGAGGAGGTGCAGGAAGATGGCTCGCAGGGTTTGCAGTAATTCAAGAATGTCGTAGTTTACGACTTCGTGTCACCTGTAGCGTGAGTGGTAGGTGTTTAATTCATGACAGCGGTTGTTCGCCTGATAGTAAGCAGTACGTGTACCGAGTTTAGTTGCAGTCGGTCCACTACTTCAGGAGGAGGTGCAGGAAGATGGCTCGCATGGTTTTGCAGTAATTCAAGTATATCGTAGTTTACGACTTCGTGTCTCCTGTAGCGTGAGTGGTAGGTGTGTAATTCATGACATCGGTTGTTCGCCTGAAAGTAAGCAGTATGTGTACAGAGTTTGGTTGCAGTCGGTCCACTATTTTAGGAGGAGGTGCAGGAAGATGGCTCGCATGGTTTTGCAGTAATTCAAGAATATCGTAGATTAAGACTTCGTGTCTCCTGTACCGAGAGTGGTAGGTGTTTAATTCATGACAGCGGTTGTTCGCCTGATAGTAAGCAGTATGTGTACCGAGTTTGGTTGCAATCGGTCCACTACTTTAGGAGGAGGTGCAGGAAGATGGCTCGCATGATTTTGCAGTAATTCAAGAATATCGTAGTTTACGAATTCGTGTCTCCTGTAGCGTGAGTGGTAGGTGTTTAATTCATGACAGCGGATGTTCGCCTGATAGTAAGCAGTATGTGTACCGAGTTCGGTTGTAGTCGGTCCATTACTTTAGGAGGAGGTGCTGGAAGATGGCTCGCATGGTTTTGCAGTAATTCAAGAGTATCGTATTTTACGAGTTCGTGTCTCCTGTAGCGTGAGTGGTAGGTGTTTAATTCATGACAGCGGTTGTTCGCCTGATAGTAAGCAGTATGTGTACCGAGTTCGGTTGCAGTCGGTCCACTACATTAGGAGGAGGTGCAGGTAGATGGCTCGCATGGTTTTGCAGTAATTCAAGAATGTCGTAGTTTACGACTTCGTGTCTTCTGTAGCGTGAGTGGTAGGTGTTTAATTCATGACAGCGGTTGTTCGCCTGATAGTAAGCAGTACGTGTACCGAGTTTGGTTGCAATCGGTCCACTACTTTAGGAGGAGGTGCAGGAAGATGGCTCGCATGATTTTGCAGTAATTCAAGAATATCGTAGTTTACGAATTCGTGTCTCCTGTAGCGTGAGTGGTAGGTGTTTAATTCATGACAGCGGATGTTCGCCTGATAGTAAGCAGTATGTGTACCGAGTTCGGTTGTAGTCGGTCCATTACTTTAGGAGGAGGTGCTGGAAGATGGCTCGCATGGTTTTGCAGTAATTCAAGAATATCGTAGTTTACGAGTTCGTGTCTCCTGTAGCGTGAGTGGTAGGTGTTTAATTCATGACAGCGGTTGTTCGCCTGATAGTAAGCAGTATGTGTACCGAGTTCGGTTGCAGTCGGTCGATAACTTTAGGAGGAGGTGCAGGAAGATGGCTCTCAGGGTTTTGCAGTAATTCAAGAATGTCGTAGTTTACGACTTCGTGTCTCCTGTAGCGTGAGTGGTAGATGTTTAATTCATGACTGCGGTTGTTCGCCTGATAGTAAGCAGTATGTGCACCGAGTTTGGTTGAAGTCGGTCCACTACTTTAGGAGGAGGTGCAGGAAGATTGCTCGCATGGTTTTGCAGTAAATCAAGTTTATCGTAGTTTACGATTTCGTGTCTCCTGTAGCGTGAGTGGTAGGTGTGTAATTCATGACATCGGTTGTTCGCTAGACAGTAAGCAGTATGTGTACCGAGTTCGGTTGCAGTCGGTCCACTACTTTAGGAGGAGGTGCAGGAAGATGGCTCGCATGGTTTTGCAGTAATTCAAGTATATCGTAGTTTACGACTTCGTGTCTCCTGTAGCGTGAGTGGTAGGTGTGTAATTCATGACAGCGGTTGTTCGCCTGATAGTAAGCAGTATGTGTACCGAGTTTGGTTGCAATCGGTCCAATACTTTAGGAGGAGGTGCAGGAAGATGGTTCGCATGATTTTGCAGTAATTCAAGAATATCGTAGTTTACGAATTCGTGTCTCCTGTAGCGTGAGTGGTAGGTGTTTAATTCATGACAGCGGATGTTCGCCTGATAGTAAGCAGTATGTCTACAGAGTTCGGTTGTAGTCGGTCCATTACTTTAGGAGGAGGTGCAGGAAGATGGCTCGCATGGTTTTGCAGTAATTCAAGAATATCGTAGTTTACGAGTTCGTGTCTCCTGTAGCGTGAGTAGTAGGTGTTCAATTCATGACAGCGGTTGTTCGCCTGATAGTAATCAGTATGTGTATCGAGTTTGGTTGCAGTCGGTCTACTACTTTAGGAGGAGATGCAGGAAGATGGCTCGCATGATTTTGCAGTAATTGAAGAATATTGTAGTTTACGACTTCGTGTCTCCTGTAGCGTGAGTGGTAGGTGTTTAATTCATGACAGCGAATATTCGCCTGATAGTAAGTAGTATGTGTACCTAGTTTGGGTGCAATAGGTCCAATACTTTAGGAGGAGGTGCAGGAAGATGGCTTGCATGGTATTGCTGTAATTCAAGTATATCGTAGTTTACGACTTCGTGTCTCCTGTTGCGTGAATGGTAGGTGTTAAATTCATGACAGCGGTTGTTCGCCTGATAGTAAGCAGTATGTGTACCGAGATCGGTTGCAGTCGGTCCACTACTTTAGGAGGAGGTGCAGGAAGATGGCTCGCATGGTTTTACCGTAATTCAAGTATATCGTAGTTTAAGACTTCGTGTCTCCTGTAGCGTGAGTGGTAGGTGTTTAATTCATGACAGCGGTTGTTCGCCTGATAGTAAGCAGTACGTGTACCGAGTTTGGTTGCAGTCGGTCCACTACTTCAGGAGGAGGTGCAGGAAGATGGCTCGCATGGATTTGCAGTAATTCAAGTATATCGTAGTTTACGACTTCGTGTCTCCTGTAGCGTGAGTGGTAGGTGTGTAATTCATGACATCGGTTGTTCGCCTGATAGTAAGCAGTATGTGTACAGAGTTTGGTTGCAGTCGGTCCAATATTTTAGGAGGAGGTGCAGGGAGATGGCTCGCATGGTTTTGCAGTAATTCAAGAATATCGTAGTTTACGATTTCGTGTCTCCTGTAGCGTGAGTGGTAGGTGTTTAATTCATGACAGCGGTTGTTCGCCTGATAGTAATCAGTATGTGTACCGAGTTTGGTTGCATTCGGTCGACTACTTTAGGAGGAGGTGCAGGAAGATGGCTTGCATGCGTTTGCAGTAATTCAAGAATATCGTAGTTTACGACTTCGGGTCTACTGTAGCGTGAGTGGTAGGTGTTTAAGTCATGACAGCGGTTGTTCGCCTGATAGTAAGTAGTATGTGTACCGAGTTTGGTTGCAGTCGGCCCAATATTGGAGGAGGAGGTGCAGGAAGATGGCTCGCATGGTTTTGCAGTAATTCAAGAATATCGTAGATTAAGACTTCGTGTCTCCTGTAGCGAGAGTGGTAGGTGTTTAATTCATGACAGCGGTTGTTCGCCTGATAGTAAGCAGTATGTGTACCGAGTTTGGTTGCAATCGGTCCACTACTTTAGGAGGAGGTGCAGGAAGATTGCTCGCATGATTTTGCAGTAATTCAAGAATATCGTAGTTTACGAATTCGTGTCTCCTGTAGCGTGAGTGGTAGGTGTTTAATTCATGACAGCGGATGTTCGCCTGATAGTAAGCAGTATGTGTACCGAGTTCGGTTGTAGTCGGTCCACTACTTTAGGAGGATTTGCAGGAAGATGGCTCGCATGGTTTTGCAGTAATTCAAGAATATCGTAGTTTACGACTTCGTGTCTCCTGTAGCGTGAGTGGTAGGTGTGTAATACATGACAGCGGTTGTTCGCCTGATAGTAAGCAGTATGTGTACCGAGTTTGGTTCAATCGGTCCACTACTTTAGGAGGAGGTGCAGGAAGATGGCTCGCAGGGTTTGCAGTAATTCAAGAATGTCGTAGTTTACGACTTCGTGTCACCTGTAGCGTGAGTGGTAGGTGTTTAATTCATGACAGCGGTTGTTCGCCTGATAGTAAGCAGTACGTGTACCGAGTTTAGTTGCAGTCGGTCCACTACTTCAGGAGGAGGTGCAGGAAGATGGCTCGCATGGTTTTGCAGTAATTCAAGTATATCGTAGTTTACGACTTCGTGTCTCCTGTAGCGTGAGTGGTAGGTGTGTAATTCATGACATCGGTTGTTCGCCTGATAGTAAGCAGTATGTGTACAGAGTTTGGTTGCAGTCGGTCCACTATTTTAGGAGGAGGTGCAGGAAGATGGCTCGCATGGTTTTGCAGTAATTCAAGAATATCGTAGATTAAGACTTCGTGTCTCCTGTACCGAGAGTGGTAGGTGTTTAATACATGACAGCGGTTGTTCGCCTGATAGTAAGCAGTATGTGTACCGAGTTTGGTTGCAATCGGTCCACTACTTTAGGAGGAGGTGCAGGAAGATGGCTCGCATGATTTTGCAGTAATTCAAGAATATCGTAGTTTACGAATTCGTGTCTCCTGTAGCGTGAGTGGTAGGTGTTTAATTCATGACAGCGGATGTTCGCCTGATAGTAAGCAGTATGTGTACCGAGTTCGGTTGCAGTCGGTCCACTACTTTAGGAGGAGGTGCAGGAAGATGGCTCGCATGGTTTTGCAGTAATTCAAGAATATCGTAGTTTACGACATCGTGTCTCCTGTAGCGTGAGTGGTAGGTGTGTAATTCATAACAGCGGTTGTTCGCCTGATAGTAAGCAGTATGTGTACCGAGTTTGGTTGCAATCGTTCCATTACATTAGGAGGAGGTGCAGGAAGATGGCTCGCATGGTTTTGCAGTAATTCAAGAATATCGTAGTTTACGACTTCGTGTCTCCTGTAGCGTGAGTGGTAGGTGTTTAATTCATGACAGCGGATGTTCGCCTGATAGTAAGCAGTATGTGTACCGAGTTCGGTTGTAGTCGGTCCACTACTTTAGGTGGAGGTGCTGGAAGATGGCTCGCATGGATTTGCAGTAATTCAAGATTATCGTAGTTTACGAGTTCGTGTCTCCTGTAGCGTGAGTGGTAGGTGTTTAATTCATGACAGCGGTTGTTTGCCTGATAGTAAGCAGTATGTGTACCGAGTTCGGTTGCAGTCGGTCGACTACTTTAGGAGGAGGTGCAGGAAGAGGGCTCGAATGGTTTTGCAGTAATTCAAGTATATCGTAGCTTACGACTTCGTGTCTCCTGTAGCGTGAGTGGTAGGTGTGTAATTCATGACAGCGGTTGTTCGCCTGATAGTAAGCAGTATGTGTACCGAGTTCGGTTGTAGTCGGTCCACTACTTTAGGAGGAGATGCAGGTAGATGGCTCGCAGGGTTTTGCAGTAATCCAAGAATGTCGTAGTTTACGACTTCGTGTCTCCTGTAGCGTGAGTGGTAGGTGTATAGTTCATGACAGCGGTTGTTCGCCTGATAATAAGCAGTATGTGTACCGAGTTTGGTTGCAGTCGGTCCAATACCTTAAGAGGAGGTGCAGGAAGATGTCTCGCATGGTTTTGCAGTAATTCAAGAATATCGTAGTTTACGACTTCGCGTCTCCTGTAGCGTGACTGGTAGGTGTTTAATTCATGACAGCGGTTGTTCGCCTGATAGTAAGCAGTATGTGTACCGAGTTCGGTTGCAGTCGGTCGATAACTTTAGGAGGAGGTGCAGGAAGATGGCTCTCAGGGTTTTGCAGTAATTCAAGAATGTCGTAGTGTACGACTTCGTGTCTCCTGTAGCGTGAGTGGTAGGTGTTTAATTCATGACTGCGGTTGTTCGCCTGATAGTAAGCAGTACGTGTACCGAGTTTGGTTGAAGTCGGTCCACTACTTTAGGAGGAGGTGCAGGAAGATTGCTCGCATGGTTTTGCAGTAATTCAAGTTTATCGTAGTTTACGATTTCGTGTCTCCTGTAGCGTGAGTGGTAGGTGTGTAATTCATGACATCGGTTGTTCGCTAGACAGTAAGCAGTATGTGTACCGAGTTCGGTTGCAGTCGGTCCACTACTTTAGGAGGAGGTGCAGGAAGATGGCTCGCATGGATTTGCAGTAATTTAAGTATATCGTGGTTTACGACTTCGTGTCTCCTGTAGCGTGAGTGGTAGGTGTGTAATTCATGACAGCGGTTGTTCGCCTGATAGTAAGCAGTATGTGTACCGAGTTTGGTTGCAATCGGTCCACTACTTTAGGAGGAGGTGCAGGAAGATGGCTCGCATGATTTTGCAGTAATTCAAGAATATCGTAGTTTACGAATTCGTGTCTCCTGTAGCGTGAGTGGTAGGTGTTTAATTCATGACAGCGGATGTTCGCCTGATAGTAAGCAGTATGTCTACAGAGTTCGGTTGTAGTCGGTCCATTACTTTAGGAGGAGGTGCTGGAAGATGGCTCGCATGGTTTTGCAGTAATTCAAGAATATCGTAGTTTACGAGTTCGTGTCTCCTGTAGCGTGAGTAGTAGGTGTTTAATTCATGACAGCGGTTGTTCGCCTGATAGTAAGCAGTATGTGTACCGAGTTCGGTTGCAGTCGGTCCACTACTTTAGGAGGCGGTGCAGGAAGATGGCTCGCATAGTTTTGCAGTAATTCAAGTATGTCGTAGTTTACGAGTTCGTGTCTCCAGTAGCGTGAGTGGTAGGTGTGTAATTCATGACAGCGGTTGTTCGCCTGATATTAAGCAGTATGTGTACCGAGTTCGGTTGTAGTCGGTCCACTACTTTAGGAGAAGGTGCAGGTAGATGGCTCGCAGGGTTTTGCAGTAATTAAAGAATATCGTAGTTTACGACTTCGTGTCTCCTGTAGCGTGAGTGGTAGGTGTTAAATTCATGACAGCGGTCGTTCGCCTGATAGTAAGCTGTATGTGTACTGAGTTTGGTTGCAGTCGGTCCAATACTTTAGGAGGAGGTGATGGAAGATTGCTCGCATGGTTTTGCAGTAATTCAAGAAAATCGTAGTTTACGACTTCGTGTCTCCTGGAGCGTGAGAGGTAGGTGTTTAATTCATAACAGCGGTTGTTCGCCTGATAGTAATCAGTATGTGTACCGAGTTTGGTTGCAGTCGGTCCACTACTTTAGGAGGAGGTGCAGGAAGATTGCTCGCATGGTTTTGCAGTAATTCAAGAATGTCGTAGTTTACGAGTTCGTGTCTCCTGTAGCGTGAGTGGTAGGTGTTTAATTCATGACAGCGGTTCTTCGCCTGATAGTAAGCAGTACGTGTACCGAGTTTAGTTGCAGTCGGTCCACTACTTCAGGAGGAGGTGCAGGAAGATGGCTCGCATGGTTTTGCAGTAATTCAAGTATATCGTAGTTTACGACTTCGTGTCTCCTGTAGCGTGAGTGGTAGGTGTGTAATTCATGACATCGGTTGTTCGCCTGATAGTAAGCAGTATGTGTACAGAGTTTGGTTGCAGTCGGTCCACTATTTTAGGAGGAGGTGCAGGAAGATGGCTCGCATGGATTTGCACTAATTCAAGAATATCGTAGTTTACGACTTCGTGTCTCCTGTAGCGTGAGTGGTAGGTGTTTAATTCATGACAGCGGTTGTTCGCCTGATAGTAATCAGTATGTGTACCGAGTTTGGTTGCATTCGGTCGACTACTTTAGGAGGAGGTGCAGGAAGATGGCTTGCATGCGTTTGCAGTAATTCAAGAATATCGTAGTTTACGACTTCGGGTCTCCTGTGGCGTGAGTGGTAGGTGTTTAAGTCATGACAGCGGTTGTTCGCCTGATAGTAAGTAGTATGTGTACTGAGTTTAATTGCAGTCGGCCCACTATTGGAGGAGGAGGTGCAGGAAGATGGCTCGCATGGTTTTGCAGTAATTCAAGAATATCGTAGAATAAGACTTCGTGTCTCCTGTAGCGAGAGTGGTAGGTGTTTAATTCATGACAGCGGTTGTTCGCCTGATAGTAATCAGTATGTGTACCGAGTTTGGTTGCAATCGGTCCACTACTTTAGAAGGAGGTGCAGGAAGATGGCTCGCATGATTTTGCAGTAATTCAAGAATATCGTAGTTTACGAATTCATGTCTCCTGTAGCGTGAGTGGTAGGTGTTTAATTCATGACAGCGGATGTTCGCCTGATAGTAAGCAGTATGTGTACCGAGTTCGGTTGTAGTCGGTCCATTACTTTAGGAGGAGGTGCTGGAAGATGGCTCGCATGGTTTTGCAGTAATTCAAGAGTATCGTATTTTACGAGTTCGTGTCTCCTGTAGCGTGAGTGGTAGGTGTTTAATTCATGACAGCGGTTGTTCGCCTGATAGTAAGCAGTATGTGTACCGAGTTCGGTTGCAGTCGGTCCACTACTTTAGGAGGAGGTGCAGGAAGATGGCTCGCATGGTTTTGCAGTAATTCAAGAATATCGTAGTTTACGACTTCGTGTCTCCTGTAGCGTGAGTGGTAGGTGTGTAATTCATGACAGCGGTTGTTCGCCTGATAGTAAGCAGTATGTGTACCGAGTTTGGTTGCAATCGTTCCATTACATTAGGAGGAGGTGCAGGAAGATAGCTCGCATGGTTTTGCAGTAATTCAAGAATATCGTAGTTTACGACTTCGTGTCTCCTGTAGCGTGAGTGGTAGGTGTTTAATTCATGACAGCGGATGTTCGCCTGATAGTAAGCAGTATGTGTACCGAGTTCGGTTGTAGTCGGTCCACTACTTTAGGTGGAGGTGCTGGAAGATGGCTCGCATGGATTTGCAGTAATTCAAGATTATCGTAGTTTACGAGTTCGTGTCTCCTGTAGCGTGAGTGGTAGGTGTTTAATTCATGACAGCGGTTGTTCGCCTGATAGTAAGCAGTATGTGTACCGAGTTCGGTTGCAGTCGGTCCACTACTTTAGGAGGAGGTGCAGGAAGAGGGCTCGCATGGTTTTGCAGTAATTCAAGTATATCGTAGCTTACGACTTCGTGTCTCCTGTAGCGTGAGTGGTAGGTGTGTAATTCATGACAGCGGTTGTTCGCCTGATAGTAAGCAGTATGTGTACCGAGTTCGGTTGTAGTCGGTCCACTACTTTAGGAGGAGGTGCAGGTAGATGGCTCGCAGGGTTTTGCAGTAATTCAAGAATGTCGTAGTTTACGACTTAGTGTCTCCTGTAGCGTGAGTGGTAGGTGTATAGTTCATGACAGCGGTTGTTCGCCTGATAATAAGCAGTATGTGTACCGAGTTTGGTTGCAGTCGGGCCAATACCTTAAGAGGAGGTGCAGGAAGATGTCTCGTATGGTTTTGCAGTAATTCAATAATATCGTAGTTTACGACTTCGCGTCTCCTGTAGCGTGACTGGTAGGTGTTTAATTCATGACAGCGGTTGTTCGCCTGATAGTAAGCAGTATGTGTACCGAGTTCGGTTGCAGTCGGTCGATAACTTTAGGAGGAGGTGCAGGAAGATGGCTCTCAGGGTTTTGCAGTAATTCAAGAATGTCGTAGTTTACGACTTCGTGTCTCCTGTAGCGTGAGTGGTAGGTGTTTAATTCATGACTGCGGTTGTTCGCCTGATAGTAAGCAGTACGTGTACCGAGTTTGGTTGAAGTCGGTCCACTACTTTAGGAGGAGGTGCAGGAAGATTGCTCGCATGGTTTTGCAGTAAATCAAGTTTATCGTAGTTTACGATTTCGTGTCTCCTGTAGCGTGAGTGGTAGGTGTGTAGTTCATGACATCGGTTGTTCGCTAGACAGTAAGCAGTATGTGTACCGAGTTCGGTTGCAGTCGGTCCACTACTTTAGGAGGAGGTGCAGGAAGATGGCTCGCATGGTTTTGCAGTAATTCAAGTATATCGTAGTTTACGAATTCGTGTCTCCTGTAGCGTGAGTGGTAGGTGTGTAATTCATGACAGCGGTTGTTCGCCTGATAGTAAGCAGTATGTGTACCGAGTTTGGTTGCAATCGGTCCACTACTTTAGGAGGAGGTGCAGGAAGATGGTTCGCATGATTTTGCAGTAATTCAAGAATATCGTAGTTTACGAATTCGTGTCTCCTGTAGCGTGAGTGGTAGGTGTTTAATTCATGACAGCGGATGTTCGCCTGATAGTAAGCAGTATGTCTACAGAGTTCGGTTGTAGTCGGTCCATTACTTTAGGAGGAGGTGCTGGAAGATGGCTCGCATGGTTTTGCAGTAATTCAAGAATATCGTAGTTTACGAGTTCGTGTCTCCTGTAGCGTGAGTAGTAGGTGTTTAATTCATGACAGCGGTTGTTCGCCTGATAGTAAGCAGTATGTGTACCGAGTTCGGTTGCAGTCGGTCCACTACTTTAGGAGGAGGTGCAGGAAGATGGCTCGCATGGTTTTGCAGTAATTCAAGTATGTCGTAGTTTACGAGTTCGTGTCTCCTGTAGCGTGAGTGGTAGGTGTGTAATTCATGACAGCGGTTGTTCGCCTGATATTAAGCAGTATGTGTACCGAGTTCGGTTGTAGTCGGTCCACTACTTTAGGAGGAGGTGCAGGTAGATGGATCGCAGGGTTTTGCAGTAATTAAAGAATATCGTAGTTTACGACTTCGTGTCTCCTGTAGCGTGAGTGGTAGGTGTTAAATTCATGACAGCGGTCGTTCGCCTGATAGTAAGCTGTATGTGTACTGAGTTTGGTTGCAGTCGGTCCAATACTTTAGGAGGAGGTGCAGGAAGATGGCTCGCATGGATTTGCAGTAATTCAAGTATATCGTAGTTTACGACTTCGTGTCTCCTGTAGCGTGAGTGGTAGGTGTGTAATTCATGACATCGGTTGTTCGCCTGATAGTAAGCAGTATGTGTACAGAGTTTGGTTGCAGTCGGTCCAATATTTTAGGAGGAGGTGCAGGGAGATGGCTCGCATGGTTTTGCAGTAATTCAAGAATATCGTAGTTTACGACTTCGTGTCTCCTGTAGCGTGAGTGGTAGGTGTTTAATTCATGACAGCGGTTGTTCGCCTGATAGTAATCAGTATGAGTACCGAGTTTGGTTGCATTCGGTCGACTACTTTAGGAGGAGGTGCAGGAAGATGGCTTGCATGCGTTTGCAGTAACTCAAGAATATCGTAGTTTACGACTTCGGGTCTACTGTAGCGTGAGTGGTAGGTGTTTAAGTCATGACAGCGGTTGTTCGCCTGATAGTAAGTAGTATGTGTACCGAGTTTGGTTGCAGTCGGCCCACTATTGGAGGAGGAGGTGCAGGAAGATGGCTCGCATGGTTTTGCAGTAATTCAAGAATATCGTAGATTAAGACTTCGTGTCTCCTGTAGCGAGAGTGGTAGGTGTTTAATTCATGACAGCGGTTGTTCGCCTGATAGTAAGCAGTATGTGTACCGAGTTTGGTTGCAATCGGTCCACTACTTTAGGAGGAGGTGCAGGAAGATTGCTCGCATGATTTTGCAGTAATTCAAGAATATCGTAATTTACGAATTCGTGTCTCCTGTAGCGTGAGTGGTAGGTGTTTAATTCATGACAGCGGATGTTCGCCTGATAGTAAGCAGTATGTGTACCGAGTTCGGTTGTAGTCGGTCCATTACTTTACGAGGTGGTGCTGGAAGATGGCTCGCATGTTTTTGCCGTAATTCAAGAATATCTTAGTTTACGAGTTCGTGTCTCCTGTAGCGTGAGTGGTAGGTGTTTAATTCATGACAGCGGTTGTTCGCCTGATAGTAAGCAGTATGTGTACCGAGTTCGGTTGCAGTCGGTCCACTACTTCAGGAGGATTTGCAGGAAGATGGCTCGCATGGTTTTGCAGTAATTCAAGAATATCGTAGTTTACGACTTCGTGTCTCCTGTAGCGTGAGTGGTAGGTGTGTAATACATGACAGCGGTTGTTCGCCTGATAGTAAGCAGTATGTGTACCGAGTTTGGTTGCAATCGGTCCATTACTTTAGGAGGAGTTGCAGGAGGATGGCTCGCAGCGTTTGCAGTAATTCAAGAATGTCGTAGTTTACGACTTCGTGTCTCCTGTAGCGTGAGTGGTAGGTGTTTAATTCATGACAGCGGTTGTTCGCCTGATAGTAAGCAGTACGTGTACCGAGTTTAGTTGCAGTCGGTCCACTACTTCAGGAGGAGGTGCAGGAAGATGGCTCGCATGGTTTTGCAGTAATTCAAGTATATCGTAGTTTACGACTTCGTGTCTCCTGTAGCGTGAGTGGTAGGTGTGTAATTCATGACATCGGTTGTTCGCCTGATAGTAAGCACTATGTGTACAGAGTTTGGTTGCAGTCGGTCCACTATTTTAGGAGGAGGTGCAGGAAGATGGCTCGCATGGTTTTGCAGTAATTCAAGAATATCGTAGTTTACGACTTCGTGTCTCCTGTAGCGTGAGTGGTAGGTGTTTAATTCATGACAGCGGTTGTTCGCCTGATAGTAATCAGTATGTGTACCGAGTTTGGTTGCATTCGGTCGACTACTTTAGGAGGAGGTGCAGGAAGATGGCTTGCATGCGTTTGCAGTAATTCAAGAATATCGTAGTTTACGACTTCGGGTCTCCTGTAGCGTGAGTGGTAGGTGTTTAAGTCATGACAGCGGTTGTTCGCCTGATAGTAAGTAGTATGTGTACTGAGTTTGGTTGCAGTCGGCCCACTATTGGAGGAGGAGGTGCAGGAAGATGGCTCGCATGGTTTTGCAGTAATTCAAGAATATCGTAGATTAAGACTTCCTGTCTCCTGTACCGAGAGTGGTAGGTGTTTAATTCATGACAGCGGTTGTTCGCCTGATAGTAAGCAGTATGTGTACCGAGTTTGGTTGCAATCGGTCCACTACTTTAGGAGGAGGTGCAGGAAGATGGCTCGCATGATTTTACAGTAATTCAAGAATATCGTAGTTTACGAATTCGTGTCTCCTGTAGCGTGAGTGGTAGGTATTTAATTCATGACAGCGGATGTTCGCCTGATAGTAAGCAGTATGTGTACCGAGTTCGGTTGTAGTCGGTCCATTACTTTAGGAGGAGGTGCTGGAAGATGGCTCGCATGGTTTTGCATTAATTCAAGAGTATCGTATTTTACGAGTTCGTGTCTCCTGTAGCGTGAGTGGTAGGTGTTTAATTCATGACAGCGGTTGTTCGCCTGATAGTAAGCAGTATGTGTACCGAGTTCGGTTGCAGTCGGTCCACTACTTTAGGAGGAGGTGCAGGAAGATGGCTCGCATGGTTTTGCAGTAATTCAAGAATATCGTAGTTTACGACTTCGTGTCTCCTGTAGCGTGAGTGGTAGGTGTGTAATTCATGACAGCGGTTGTTCGCCTGATAGTAAGCAGTATGTGTACCGAGTTTGGTTGCAATCGTTCCTTTACATTAGGAGGAGGTGCAGGAAGATGGCTCGCATGGTTTTGCAGTAATTCAAGAATATCGTAGTTTACGGCTTCGTGTCTCCTGTAGCGTGGGTGGTAGGTGTTTAATTCATGACAGCGGATGTTCGCCTGATAGTAAGCAGTATGTGTACCGAGTTCGGTTGTAGTCGGTCCACTACATTAGGTGGAGGTGCTGGAAGATGGCTCGCATGGATTTGCAGTAATTCAAGATTATCGTAGTTTACGAGTTCGTGTCGCCTGTAGCGTGAGTGGTAGGTGTTTAATTCATGACAGCGGTTGTTCGCCTGATAGTAAGCAGTATGTGTACCGAGTTCGGTTGCAGTCGGTCGACTACTTTAGGAGGAGGTGCAGGAAGAGGGCTCGCATGGTTTTGCAGTAATTCAAGTATATCGTAGCTTACGACTTCGTGTCTCCTGTAGCGTGAGTGGTAGGTGTGTAATTCATGACAGCGGTTGTTCGCCTGATAGTAAGCAGTATGTGTACCGAGTTCGGTTGTAGTCGGTCCACTACTTTAGGAGGAGGTGCAGGTAGATGGCTCGCAGGGTTTTGCAGTAATTCAAGAATGTCGTAGTTTACGACTTCGTGTCTCCTGTAGCGTGAGTGGTAGGTGTTTAATTCATGACAGCGTTTGTTTGCCTGATAGTAAGCAGTACGTGTACCGAGTTTGGTTGCAGTCGGTCCACTACTTTAGGAGGAGGTGCAGGAAGATGGCTCGCATGGTTTTGCAGTAATTCAAGTATATCGTAGTTTACGACTTCGTGTCTCCTGTAGCGTGAGTGGTAGGTGTTTAATTCATGACATCGGTTGTTCGCCTGATAGTAAGCAGTATGTGTACCGAGTTCGGTTGCAGTCGGTCCACTACTTTAGGAGGAGGTGCAGGAAGATGGCTCGCATGGTTTTGCAGTAATTTAAGTATATCGTAGTTTACGACTTCGTGTCTCCTGTAGCGTGAGTGGTAGGTGTGTAATTCATGACAGCGGTTGTTCGCCTGATAGTAAGCAGTATGTGTACCGAGTTCGGTTGTAGTCGGTCTACTACTTTAGGAGGAGGTGCAGGTAGATGGCTCGCATGGTTTTGCAGTAATTCAAGAATGTCGTAGTTTACGACTTCGTGTCTTCTGTAGCGTGAGTGGTAGGTGTTTAATTCATGACAGCGGTTGTTCGCCTGATAGTAAGCAGTACGTGTACCGAGTTTGGTTGCAGTCGGTCCACTACTTTAGGAGGAGGTGCAGGAAGATTGCTCGCATGGTTTTGCAGTAATTCAAGAATATCGTAGTATACGACTTCGGGTCTCCTGTAGCGTGAGTGGTAGGTGTTTAAGTCATGACAGCGGTTGTTCGCCTGATAGTAAGTAGTATGTGTACTGAGTTTGGTTGCAGTCGGCCCACTATTGGAGGAGGAGGTGCAGGAAGATGGCTCGCATGGTTTTGCAGTAATTCAAGAATATCGTAGATTAAGACTTCGTGTCTCCTGTACCGAGAGTGGTAGGTGTTTAATTCATGACAGCGGTTGTTCGCCTGATAGTAAGCAGTATGTGTACCGAGTTTGGTTGCAATCGGTCCACTACTTTAGGAGGAGGTGCAGGAAGATGGCTCGCATGATTTTACAGTAATTCAAGAATATCGTAGTTTACGAATTCGTGTCTCCTGTAGCGTGAGTGGTAGGTATTTAATTCATGACAGCGGATGTTCGCCTGATAGTAAGCAGTATGTGTACCGAGTTCGGTTGTAGTCGGTCCATTACTTTAGGAGGAGGTGCTGGAAGATGGCTCGCATGGTTTTGCAGTAATTCAAGAGTATCGTATTTTACGAGTTCGTGTCTCCTGTAGCGTGAGTGGTAGGTGTTTAATTCATGACAGCGGTTGTTCGCCTGATAGTAAGCAGTATGTGTACCGAGTTCGGTTGCAGTCGGTCCACTACTTTAGGAGGAGGTGCAGGAAGATGGCTCGCATGGTTTTGCAGTAATTCAAGAATATCGTAGTTTACGACTTCGTGTCTCCTGTAGCGTGAGTGGTAGGTGTGTAATTCATGACAGCGGTTGTTCGCCTGATAGTAAGCAGTATGTGTACCGAGTTTGGTTGCAATCGTTCCTTTACATTAGGAGGAGGTGCAGGAAGATGGCTCGCATGGTTTTGCAGTAATTCAAGAATATCGTAGTTTACGGCTTCGTGTCTCCTGTAGCGTGAGTGGTAGGTGTTTAATTCATGACAGCGGATGTTCGCCTGATAGTAAGCAGTATGTGTACCGAGTTCGGTTGTAGTCGGTCCACTACATTAGGTGGAGGTGCTGGAAGATGGCTCGCATGGATTTGCAGTAATTCAAGATTATCGTAGTTTACGAGTTCGTGTCTCCTGTAGCGTGAGTGGTAGGTGTTTAATTCATGACAGCGGTTGTTCGCCTGATAGTAAGCAGTATGTGTACCGAGTTCGGTTGCAGTCGGTCGACTACTTTAGGAGGAGGTGCAGGAAGAGGGCTCGCATGGTTTTGCAGTAATTCAAGTATATCGTAGCTTACGACTTCGTGTCTCCTGTAGCGTGAGTGGTAGGTGTGTAATTCATGACAGCGGTTGTTCGCCTGATAGTAAGCAGTATGTGTACCGAGTTCGGTTGTAGTCGGTCCACTACTTTAGGAGGAGGTGCAGGTAGATGGCTCGCAGGGTTTTGCAGTAATTCAAGAATGTCGTAGTTTACGACTTCGTGTCTCCTGTAGCGTGAGTGGTAGGTGTTTAATTCATGACAGCGTTTGTTTGCCTGATAGTAAGCAGTACGTGTACCGAGTTTGGTTGCTGTCGGTCCACTACTTTAGGAGGAGGTGCAGGAAGATGGCTCGCATGGTTTTGCAGTAATTCAAGTATATCGTAGTTTACGACTTCGTGTCTCCTGTAGCGTGAGTGGTAGGTGTTTAATTCATGACAGCGGTTGTTAGCCTGATAGTAAGCAGTACGTGTACCGAGTTTGGTTGCAGTCGGTCCACTACTTTAGGAGGAGGTGCAGGAAGATTGCTCGCATGGTTTTGCAGTAATTCAAGTATATCGTAGTTTACGACTTCGTGTCTCCTGTAGCGTGAGTGGTAGTTGTGTAATTCATGACATCGGTTGTTCGCCTGATAGTAAGCAGTATGTGTACCGAGTTTGGTTGCAGTCGGTCCACTATTTTAGGAGGAGGTGCAGGGAGATGGCTCGCATGGTTTTGCAGTAATTCAAGAATATCGTAGTTTACGACTTCGTGTCTCCTGTAGCGTGAGTGGTAGGTGTTTAATTCATGACAGCGGTTGTTCACCTGATAGTAATCAGTATGTGTACCGAGTTTGGTTGCATTCGGTCCACTGCTTTAGGGGGAGGTGCTGGAAGATGGCTTGCATGCGTTTGCAGTAATTCAAGAATATCGTAGTTTACGACTTCGTGTCTCCTGTAGCGTGAGTGGTAGGTGTTTAATTCATGACAGCGGTTGTTCGCCTGATAGTAAGTAGTATGTGTACCGAGTTTGGTTGCAGTCGGCCCACTATTGGAGGAGGAAGTGCAGGAAGATGCCTCGCATGGTTTTGCAGTAATTCAAGAATATCGTAGATTAAGACTTCGTGTCTCCTGTAGCGAGAGTGGTAGGTGTTTAATTCATGACAGCGGTTGTCCGCCTGATAGTAAGCAGTATGTGTACCGAGATTGGTTGCAATCGGTCCACTACTTTAGGAAGAGGTGCAGGTAGATGGCTCGCAGGGTTTTGCAGTAATTCAAGAATGTCGTAGTTTACGACTTCGTGTCTCCTGTAGCGTGAGTGGTAGGTGTTTAATTCATGACAGCGGATGTTCGCCTGATAGTAAGCAGTATGTGTACCGAGTTCGGTTGTAGTCGGTCCACTACTTTAGGTGGAGGTGCTGGAAGATGGCTCGCATAGATTTGCAGTAATTCAAGATTATCGTAGTTTACGAGTTCGTGTCTCCTGTAGCGTGAGTGGTAGGTGTGTAATTCATGACAGCGGTTGTTCGCCTGATAGTAAGCAGTATGTGTACCGAGTTCGGTTGCAGTCGGTCGACTACTTTAGGAGGAGGTGCAGGAAGAGGGCTCGCATGGTTTTGCAGTAATTCAAGTATATCGTAGCTTACGACTTCGTGTCTCCTGTAGCGTGAGTGGTAGGTGTGTAATTCATGACAGCGGTTGTTCGCCTGATAGTAAGCAGTATGTGTACCGAGTTCGGTTGTAGTCGGTCCACTACTTTAGGAGGAGGTGCAGGTAGATGGCTCGCAGGGTTTTGCAGTAATTCAAGAATGTCGTAGTTTACGACTTCGTGTCTCCTGTAGCGTGAGTGGTAGGTGTTTAATTCATGAAAGCGGTTGTTCGCCTGATAGTAAGCAGTACGTGTACCGAGTTTAGTTGCAGTCGGTCCACTACTTCAGGAGGAGGTGCAGGAAGATGGCTCGCATGGTTTTGCAGTAATTCAAGAATATCGTAGATTAAGACTTCGTGTCTCCTGTACCGAGAGTGGTAGGTGTTTAATTCATGACAGCGGTTGTTCGCCTGATAGTAAGCAGTATGTGTACCGCGTTTGGTTGCAATCGGTCCACTACTTTAGGAGGAGGTGCAGGAAGATGGCTCGCATGATTTTGCAGTAATTCAAGAATATCGTAGTTTACGAATTCGTGTCTCCTGTAGCGTGAGTGGTAGGTGTTTAATTCATGACAGCGGATGTTCGCCTGATAGTAAGCAGTGTGTGTACCGAGTTCGGTTGTAGTCGGTCCATTACTTTAGGAGGAGGTGCTGGAAGATGGCTCGCATGGTTTTGCAGTAATTCAAGAGTATCGTAGTTTACGAGTTCGTGTCTCCTGTAGCGTGAGTGGTAGGTGTTTAATTCATGACAGCGGTTGTTCGCCTGATAGTAAGCAGTATGTGTACCGAGATCGGTTGCAGTCGGTCCACTACTTTAGGAGGAGGTGCAGGAAGATTGCTCGCATGGTTTTGCAGTAATTCAAGAATATCGTAGTTTACGACTTCGTGTCTCCTGTAGCGTGAGTGGTAGGTGTGTAATTCATGACAGCGGTTGTTCGCCTGATAGTAAGCAGTATGTGTACCGAGTTTGGTTGCAATCGTTCCATTACATTAGGAGGAGGTGCAGGAAGATGGCTCGCATGGTTTTGCAGTAATTCAAGAATATCGTAGTTTACGACTTCGTGTCTCCTGTAGCGTGAGTGGTAGGTGTTTAATTCATGACAGCGGATGTTCGCCTGATAGTAAGCAGTATGTGTACCGAGTTCGGTTGTAGTCGGTCCACTACTTTAGGTGGAGGTGCTGGAAGATTGCTCGCATGGATTTGCAGTAATTCAAGATTATCGTAGCTTACGAGTTCGTGTCTCCTGTAGCGTGAGTGCTAGGTGTTTAATTCATGACAGCGGTTGTTCGCCTGATAGTAAGCAGTATGTGTACCGAGTTCGGTTGCAGTCGGTCGACTACTTTAGGAGGAGGTGCAGGAAGAGGGCTCGCATGGTTTTGCAGTAATTCAAGTATATCGTAGCTTACGACATCGTGTCTCCTGTAGCGTGAGTGGTAGGTGTTTAATTCATGACAGCGGTTGTTCGCCTGATAGTAAGCAGTATGTGTACCGAGTTCGGTTGTAGTCGGTCCACTACTTTAGGAGGAGGTGCAGGTAGATGGCTCGCAGGGTTTTGCAGTAATTCAAGAATGTCGTAGTTTACGACTTCGTGTCTCCTGTAGCGTGAGTGGTAGGTGTTTAATTCATGACAGCGGTTGTTTGCCTGATAGTAAGCAGTACGTGTACCGAGTTTGGTTGCAGTCGGTCCACTACTTTAGGAGGAGGTGCAGGAAGATGGCTCGCATGGTTTTGCAGTAATTCAAGTATATCGTAGTTTACGACTTCGTGTCTCCTGTAGCGTGAGTGGTAGGTGTTTAATTCATGACATCGGTTGTTCGCCTGATAGTAAGCAGTATGTGTACCGAGTTCGGTTGCAGTCGGTCCACTACTTTAGGAGGAGGTGCAGGAAGATGGCTCGCATGGTTTTGCAGTAATTCAAGTATATCGTAGTTTACGACTTCGTGTCTCCTGTAGCGTGAGTGGTAGGTGTGTAATTCATGACAGCGGTTGTTCGCCTGATAGTAAGCAGTATGTGTACCAAGTTCGGTTGTAGTCGGTCTACTACTTTAGGAGGAGGTGCAGGTAGATGGCTCGCATGGTTTTGCAGTAATTCAAGAATGTCGTAGTTTACGACTTCGTGTCTTCTGTAGCGTGAGTGGTAGGTGTTTAATTCATGACAGCGGTTGTTCGCCTGATAGTAAGCCGTACGTGTACCGAGTTTGGTTGCAGTCGGTCCACTACTTTAGGAGGAGGTGCAGGAAGATTGCTCGCATGGTTTTGCAGTAATTCAAGTATATCGTAGTTTACGACTTCGTGTCTCCTGTAGCGTGAGTGGTAGGTGTGTAATTCATGACATCGGTTGTTCGCCTGATAGTAAGCAGTATGTGTACCGAGTTTGGTTGCAGTCGGTCCACTATTTTAGGAGGAGGTGCAGGGAGATGGCTCGCATGGTTTTGCAGTAATTCAAGAATATCGTAGTTTACGACTTCGTGTCTCCTGTAGCGTGAGTGGTAGGTGTTTAATTCATGACAGCCGTTGTTCACCTGATAGTAATCAGTATGTGTACCGAGTTTGGTTGCATTCGGTCCACTGCTTTAGGAGGAGGTGCTGGAAGATGGCTTGCATGCGTTTGCAGTAATTCAAGAATATCGTAGTTTACGACTTCGTGTCTCCTGTAGCGTGAGTGGTAGGTGTTTAATTCATGACAGCGGTTGTTCGCCTGATAGTAAGCAGTATGTGTACCGAGTTTGGTTGCATTCGGTCGACTACTTTAGGAGGAGGTGCAGGAAGATGGCTTGCATGCGTTTGCAGTAATTCAAGAATATCGTAGTTTACGACTTCGTGTCTCCTGTAGCGTGAGTGGTAGGTTTTTAATTCATGACAGCGGTTGTTCGCCTGATAGGAAGTAGTATGTGTACCGAGTTTGGTTACAGTCGGCCCACTATTGGAGGAGGAGGTGCAGGAAGATGGCTCGCATGGTTTTGCAGTAATTCAGGAATATCGTAGATTAAGACTTCGTGTCTCCTGTAGCGAGAGTGGTAGGTGTTTAATTCATGACAGCGGATGTTCGCCTGATAGTAAGCAGTATGTCTACCGAGTTCGGTTGTAGTCGGTCCATTACTTTAGGAGGAGGTACTGGAAGATGGCTCGCATGGTTTTGCAGTAATTCAAGAATATCGTAGTTTACGAATTCGTGTCTCCTGTAGCGTGAGTGGTAGGTGTTTAATTCATGACAGCGAATATTCGCCTGATAGTAAGTAGTATCTGTACCTAGTTTGGGTGCAGTAGGTCCAATACTTTAGGAGGAGGTGGAGGAAGATGGCTTGCATGGTTTTGCAGTAATTCAAGCATATCGTAGTTTACGACTTTGTGTCTCCTGTAGCGTGAGTGGTAGGTGTTTAATTCATGACAGCGGTTGTTCGCCTGATAGTAAGCAGTATGAGTACCGAGTTTGGTTGCAGTCGGTCCTCTACTTTAGGAGGAGTTGCAGGAAAATGCCTCGCATGGTATTGCTGTAATTCAAGAATATAGTAGTTTACGACTTCGTGTCTTCTGTAGCGTGAGTGGAAGGTGTTTAATTCATGACAGCGGTTGTTTGCCTGATAGTAAGCAGTATGTGTACCGAGTTCGGTTGCAGTCGGTCCACTACTTTAGGAGGAGGTGCAGGAAGATGTCTCGCATGGTTTTGCAGTAATTCAAGAATATCGTAGTTTACGACTTCGAGTCTCCTGTAGCGTGAGTGGTATGTGTTTAATTCATGACAGCGGTTGTTCGCCTGATAGTAAGCAGTATGAGTACCTAGTTTGGTTGCAGTCGGTCCTCTACTTTAGGAGGAGTTGCAGGAAAATGGCTCGCATGGTATTGCTGTAATTCAAAAATATCGTAGTTTACGACTTCGTGTCTTCTGTAGCGTGAGTGGAAGGTGTTTAATTCATGACAGCGATTGTTCGCCTGATAGTAAGCAGTATGTGTACCGAGTTCGGTTGCAGTCGGTCCACTACTTTAGGAGGAGGTGCAGGAAGATGGCTCGCATGGTTTTGTTGTAATTCAAGAATATCGTAGTTTACGACTTCGAGTCTCCTGTAGCGTGAGTGGTAGGTGTTTAATTCATGACAGCGGTTGTTCGCCTGATAGTAAGCAGTATGAGTCCGAGTTTGGTTGCAGTCGGTCCTCTACTTTACGAGGAGGTGCAGGAAGATGGCTCGCATGGTTTTTTAGTAATTCAAGAATATCGTAGTTTACGACTTCGTGTCTCCTGTAGCGTGAGTGGTAGGTGTTTAATTCATGACAGCGGTTGTTCGCTTGATAGTAAGCAGTACGTATACCGAGTTTGGTTGCAGTCGGTGCACTACTTTAGGAGGAGGTGCAGGAAGATGGCTCGCATGGTTTTGCAGTAATTCAAGTATATCGTAGTTTACGACTTCGTGTCTCCTGTAGCGTGAGTGGTAGGTGTGTACTTCATGACATCGGATGTTCGCCTGATAGTAAGCAGTATGTGTACCGAGTTTGGTTGTATTCGGTCGACTACTTTAGGAGGAGGTGCAGGAAGATGGCTTGCATGCGTTTGCAGTAATTCAAGAATATCGTAGTTTACGATTTCGTGTCTCCTGTAGCGTGAGTGGTAGGTGTTTATATCATGAAAGCGGTTGTTCGCCTGATAGTAAGTAGTATGTGTACCGAGTTTGGTTGCAGTCTATCCACTATTGGAGGAGGAGGTGCAGGAAGATGGCTCGCATGGTTTTGCAGTAATTCAGGAATATCGTAGATTAAGACTTCGTGTCTCCTGTAGCGAGAGTGGTAGGTGTTTAATTCATGACAGCGGATGTTCGCCTGATAGTAAGCAGTATGTCTACCGAGTTCGGTTGTAGTCGGTCCATTACTTTAGGAGGAGGTGCTGGAAGATGGCTCGCATGGTTTAGCAGTAATTCAAGAATATCGTAGTTTACGAATTCGTGTCTCCTGTAGCGTGAGTGGTAGGTGTTTAATTCATGACAGCGAATATTCGCCTGATAGTAAGTAGTATGTGTACCTAGTTTGGGTGCAGTAGGTCCAATACTTTAGGAGGAGGTGGAGGAAGATGCCTCGCATGGTTTTGCAGTAATTCAAGCATATCGTAGTTTACGACATTGTGTCTCCAGTGGCGTGAGTGGTAGGTGTTTAATTCATGACAGCGGTTGTTCGCCTGATAGTAAGCAGTATGAGTACCGAGTTTGGTTGCAGTCGGTCCTCTACTTTAGGAGGAGTTGCAGGAAAATGGCTCGCATGTTATTGCTGTAATTCAAGAATATCGTAGTTTACGACTTCGTGTCTTCTGTAGCGTGAGTGGAAGGTGTTTAATTCATGACAGCGGTTGTTTGCCTGATAGTAAGCAGTATGTGTACCGAGTTCGGTTGCAGTCGGTCCACTACTTTAGGAGGAGGTGCAGGAAGATGGCTCGCATGGTTTTGCAGTAATTCAAGAATATCGTAGTTTACGATTTCGTGTCTCCTGTAGCGTGAGTGGTAGGTGTTTAATTCATGACAGCGGTTGTTCGCCTGATAGTAAGCAGTATGTGTACCGAGTTTGGTTGCAGTCGGTCCACTACTGGATGAGGAGGTGCAGGAAAATGGCTCGAATGGTTTTGCAGTAATTCAAGAATATCGTAGTTTACGACCTCGTGTCTCCTGTAGCGTGAGTGGTAGGTGTTTAATTCATGACAGCGGTTGTTCGCCTGATAGTAAGGAGAATGAGTAAAGAGTTTGGTTGCAGTCGGTCCTCTAGTTTAGGAGGAGGTGCAGGAAGATGGCTCGCATGGTTTTGCAGTAATTCAAGAATATCGTTGTTTACGACTTCGTGTCTCCTGTAGCGTGAGTGGAAGGTGTTTAATTCATGACAGCGGTTGTTCGCCTGATAGTAAGCAGTATGTGTACCAAGTTTGGTTGCAGTCGGTCCACTACTTTAGGAGGAGGTGCAGGAAGATGGTTCGCATGGATTTGCAGTAATTCAGGAATATCGTAGTTTACGACTTCGTGTCTCCTGTAGCGTGAGTGGTAGGTGTTTAATTCATGACATCGGTTGTTCGCCTGATAGTAGGCAGTATGAGTACCGAGTTTGGTTGCAGTCGGTCCTCTACTTTAGGAGGAGGTGCAGGAAGATGGCTCGCATGCTTTTGCAGTAATACAAGAATATCGTAGTTTACGACTTCGTGTCTCCTGTAGCGTGAGTCGTAGGTATATAATTCATGACAGCTGTTGTTCGCCTGATAGTAAGCAGTATGTGTACCGAGTTTGGTTGCAGTCGGTCTACTAGTTTAGGAGGAGGTGCAGGAAGATTGCTCGCATGGTTTTGCAGTAATTCAAGAATATCGTAGTTTACGACTTCGTGTCTCCTAGAGCGTGAGTGGTAGGTGTTTAATTCATGACAGCTGTTGTTTGCCTGATAGTAAGCAGTATGTGTACCGAGTTTGGTTGCAGTCGATCCACTACTGGAGGAGGAGGTGCAGGAAAATGGCTCGCATGGTTTTGCAGTAATTCAAGAATATCGTAGTTTACGACTTCGTGTCTCCTGTAGCGTGAGTGGTAGGTGTTTAATTCATGACAGCGGTTGTTCGCCTGATAGTAAACAGTATGTGTCCCGAGTTCGGTTGCAGTCGGTCCACTACTTTAGGAGGAGGTGCAGGAAGATGGCACGCATGGTTTTGCAGTAATTCAAGAATATCGTAGATTAAGATTTCGTGTCTCCTGTAGCGTGAGTGGTAGGTGTTTAGTTCATGACAGCGGTTGTTCGCCTGATAGTTGGCAGTATGTGTACCCAGTTTGGTTGCAATCGGTCCACTACTTTAGGAAGAGGTGCAGGTAGATGGCTCGCAGGGTTTTGCAGTAATTCAAGAATGTCGTAGTTTACGACTTCGTGTCTCCTGTAGCGTGAGTGGTAGGTGTTTAATTCATGACAGCGGTTGTTCGCCTGATAGTAAGCAGTATGTATACCGAGTTTGGTTGCAGTCGGTCCACTACATTAGGAGGAGGTGCAGGAAGATGGCTCGCATGGTTTTGCAGTAATTCAAGTAAATCGTAGTTTACGACTTCGTGTCTCCTGTAGCGTGAGTGGTAGGTGTGTACTTCATGACATCGGTTGTTCGCCTGATAGTAAGCAGTATGTGTACCGAGTTTGGTTGCATTCGGTCGACTACTTTAGGAGGAGGTGCAGGAAGATGGCTTGCATGCGTTTGCAGTAATTCAAGAATATCGTAGTTTACGACTTCGTGTCTCCTGTAGCGTGAGTGGTAGGTGTTTAATTCATGACAGCGGTTGTTCGCCTGATAGTAAGTAGTATGTGTACCGAGTTTGGTTGCAGTCGGCCAACTATTGGAGGAGGAGGTGCAGGAAGATGGCTCGCATGGTTTTGCAGTAATTCAGGAATATCGTAGATTAAGACTTCGTGTCTCCTGTAGCGAGAGTGGTAGGTGTTTAATTCATGACAGCGGATGTTCGCCTGATAGTAAGCAGTATGTCTACCGAGTTCGGTTGTAGTCGGTCCATTACATTAGGAGGAGGTGCTGGAAGATGGCTCGCATGGTTTAGCAGTAATTCAAGAATATCGTAGTTTACGAATTCGTGTCTCCTGTAGCGTGAGTGGTAGGTGTTTAATTCATGACAGCGAATATTCGCCTGATAGTAAGTAGTATGTGTACCTAGTTTGGGTGCAGTAGGTCCAATACTTTAGGAGGAGGTGGAGGAAGATGGCTTGCATGGTTTTTCAGTAATTCAAGCATATCGTAGTTTACGACATTGTGTCTCCTGTAGCGTGAGTGGTAGGTGTTTAATTCATGACAGCGGTTGTTCGCCTGATAGTAAGCAGTATGAGTACCGAGTTTGGTTGCAGTCGGTCCTCTACTTTAGGAGGAGTTGCAGGAAAATGGCTCGCATGTTATTGCTGTAATTCAAGAATATCGAAGTTTACGACTTCGTGTCTTCTGTAGCGTGAGTGGAAGGTGTTTAATTCATGACAGCGGATGTTCGCCTGATAGTAAGCAGTATGTGTACCGAGTTCGGTTGCAGTCGGTCCACTACTTTAGGAGGAGGTGCAGGAAGATTGCTCGCATGGTTTTGCAGTAATTCAAGAATATCGTAGTTTACGACTTCGAGTCTCCTGTAGCGTGAGTAGTAGGTGTTTAATTCATGACAGCGGTTGTTTGCCTGATAGTAAGCAGTATTAGTACCGAGTTTGGTTGCAGTCGGTCCTCTACTTTACGAGGAGGTGCAGGAAGATGGCTCGCATGGTTTTTTAGTAATTCAAGAATATCGTAGTTTACGACTTCGTGTCTCCTGTAGCGTGAGTGGTAGGTGTTTAATTCATGACAACGGTTGTTCGCGTGATAGTAAGCAGTATGTGTACCGAGTTTGGTTGCAGTCGGTCCACTACTGGAGGAGGAGGTGCAGGAAAATGGCTCGAATGGTTTTGCAGTAATTCAAGAATATCGTAGTTTACGACCTCGTGTCTCCTGTAGCGTGAGTGGTAGGTGTTTGATTCATGACAGCGGTTGTTCGCCTGATAGTAAGGAGAATGAGTAAAGAGTTTGGTTGCAGTCGGTCCTCTAGTTTAGGAGGAGGTGCAGGAAGATGGCTCGCATGGTTTTGCAGTAATTCAAGAATATCGTTGTTTACGACTTCGTGTCTCCTGTAGCGTGAGTGGAAGGTGTTTAATTCATGACAGCGGTTGTTCGCCTGATAGTAAGCAGTATGTGTACCAAGTTTGGTTGCAGTCGGTCCACTACTTTAGGAGGAGGTGCAGGAAGATGGCTCGCAAGGATTTGCAGTAATTCAGGAATATCGTAGTTTACGACTTCGTGTCTCCTGTAGCGTGAGTGGTAGGTGTTTAATTCATGACAGCGGTTGTTCGCCTGATAGTAGGCAGTATGAGTACCGAGTTTGGTTGCAGTCGGTCCTCTACTTTAGGAGGAGGTGCAGGAAGATGGCTCGCATGCTTTTGCAGTAATACAAGAATATCGTAGTTTACGACTTCGTGTCTCCTGTAGCGTGAGTCGTAGGTATATAATTCATGACAGCTGTTGTTCGCCTGATAGTAAGCAGTATGTGTACCGAGTTTGGTTGCAGTCGGTCCAGTACTTTAGGAGGAGGTGCAGGAAGATGGCTCGCATGGTTTTGCAGTAATTCAAGAATATCGTAGATTAAGATTTCGTGTCTCCTGTAGCGTGAGTGGTAGGTGTTTAATTCATGACAGCGGTTGTACGCCAGTTAGTAGGCAGTATGTGTACCGAGTTTGGTTGCAATCGGTCCACTACTTTAGGAGGAGGTGCAGGAAGATGGCTCTCATGATTTTGTAGTAATTCAAGAATATCGTAGGTTACGAATTCGTGTCTCCTGTAGCGAGAGTGGTAGGTGTTTAATTCATGACAGCGGTTGTTCGCCTGATAGTAAACAGTATGTGTACCGAGTTCGGTTGCAGTCGGTCCACTACTTTAGGAGGAGGTGCAGGAAGATGGCTCGCATGGTTTTGCAGTAATTCAAGAATATCGTAGATTAAGATTTCCTGTCTCCTGTAGCGTGAGTGGTAGGTGTTTAATTCATGACAGCGGTTGTTCGCCTGATAGTAGGCAGTATGTGTACCGAGTTTGGATGCAATCGGTCCACTACTTTAGGAGGATGTGCAGGAAGATGGCTCTCATGATATTGTAGTAATTCAAGAATATCGTAGGTTACGAATTCGTGTCTCCTGTAGCGAGAGTGGTAGGTGTTTAATTCATGACAGCGGTTGTCCGCCTGATAGTAAGCAGTATGTGTACCGAGATTGGTTGCAATCGGTCCACTACTTTAGGAAGAGGTGCAGGTAGATGGCTCGCAGGGTTTTGCAGTAATTCAAGTATATCGTAGTTTACGACTTCGTGTCTCCTGTAGCGTGAGTGGTAGGTGTTTAATTCATGACAGCGGTTGTTCGCCTGATAGTAAGCAGTACGTATACCGAGTTTGGTTGCAGTCGGTCCACTACTTTAGGAGGAGGTGCAGGAAGATGGCTCGCATGGTTTTGCAGTAATTGAAGTATATCGTTGTTTATGACTTCGTGTCTCCTGTAGCGTGAGTGGTAGGTGTGTACTTCATGACATCGGTTTTTCGCCTGATAGTAAGCAGTATGTGTACCGAGTTTGGTTGCATTCGGTCTACTACTTTAGGAGGAGGTGCCGGAAGATGGCTTGCATGCGTTTGCAGTAATTCAAGAATATCGTAGTTTACGACTTCGTGTCTCCTGTAGCGTGAGTGGTAGGTTTTTAATTCAAGACAGCGGTTGTTCGCCTGATAGTAAGTAGTATGTGTACTGAGTTTGGTTGCAGTCGACCCACTATTGGAGGAGGAGGTGCAGGAAGATGGCTCGCATGGTTTTGCAGTAATTCAAGAATATCGTAGTTTACGAATTCGTGTCTCCTGTAGCGTGAGTGGTAGGTGTTTAATTCATGACAGAGAATATTCGCCTGATAGTAAGTAGTATGTGTACCTAGATTGGGTGCAGTAGGTCAAATACTTTAGGAGGAGGTGGAGGAAGATGGCTTGCATGGTTTTGCAGTAAGTCAAGCATATCGTAGTTTACGACTTTGTGTCTCCTGTAGCGTGAGTGGTAGGTGTTTAATTCATGACAGCGGTTGTTCGCCTGATAGAAAGCAGTATGAGTACCGAGTTTGGTTGCAGTCGGTCCTCTACTTTAGGAGGAGTTGCAGGAAAATGCCTCGCATGGTATTGCTGTAATTCAAGAATATCGTAGTTTACGACTTCGTGTCTTCTGTAGCGTGAGTGGAAGGTGTTTAATTCATGACAGCGATTGTTCGCCTGATAGTAAGCCGTATGTGTACCGAGTTCGGTTGCAGTCGGTCCACTACTTTAGGAGGAGGTGCAGGAAGATCGCTCGCATGGTTTTGTTGTAATTCAAGAATATCGTAGTTTACGACTTCGAGTCTCCTGTAGCGTGAGTGGTAGGTGTTTAATTCATGACAGCGGTTGTTCGCCTGATAGTAAGCAGTATGAGTACCGAGTTTGGTTGCAGTCGGTCCTCTACTTTACGAGGAGGTGCAGGAAGATGGCTCGCATGGTTTTTTAGTAATTCAAGAATATCGTAGTTTACGACTTCGTGTCTCCTGTAGCGTGAGTGGTAGGTGTTTAATTCATGACAGCGGTTGTTCGCCTGATAGTAAGCAGTATGTGTACCGAGTTCGTTTGTAGTCGCTCCACTACTTTAGGAGGAGGTACAGGTAGATGGCTCGCAGGGTTTTGCAGTAATTCAAGAATGTCGTAGTTTACGACTTCGTGTCTCCTGTAGCGTGAGTGGTAGGTGTTTAATTCATGACAGCGGTTGTTCGCCTGATAGTAAGCAGTACGTATACCGAGTTTGGTTGCAGTCGGTCCACTACTTTAGGAGGAGGTGCAGGAAGATGGCTCGCATGGTTTTGCAGTAATTCAAGTATATCGTAGTTTACGACTTCGTGTCTCCTGTAGCGTGAGTGTTAGGTGTGTACTTCATGACATCGGTTGTTCGCCTGATAGTAAGCAGTATGTGTACCGAGTTTGGTTGCATTCGGTCGACTACTTTAGGAGGAGGTGCAGGAAGATGGCTTGCATGCGTTTGCAGTAATTCAAGAATATCGTAGTTTACGACTTCGTGTCTCCTGTAGCGTGAGTGGTAGGTGTTTAATTCATGACAGCGGTTGTTCGCCTGATAGTAAGTAGTATGTGTACCGAGTTTGGTTGCAGTCGGCCCACTATTGGAGGAGGAGGTGCAGGAAGATGGCTCGCATGGTTTTGCAGTAATTCAGGAATATCGTAGATTAAGACTTCGTGTCTCCTGTAGCGAGAGTGGTATGTGTTTAATTCATGACAGCGGAAGTTCGCCTGATAGTAAGCAGTATGTCTACCGAGTTCGGTTGTAGTCGGTCCATTACTTTAGGAGGAGGTGCTGGAAGATGGCTCGCATGGTTTAGCAGTAATTCAAGAATATCGTAGTTTACGAATTCGTGTCTCTTGTAGCGTGAGTGGTAGGTGTTTAATTCATGACAGCGAATATTCGCCTAATAGTAAGTAGTATGTGTACCTAGTTTGGGTGCAGTAGGTCCAATACTTTAGGAGGAGGTGGAGGAAGATGGCTTGCATGGTTTTGCAGTAATTCAAGCATATCGTAGTTTACGATTTTGTGTCTCCTGTAGCGTGAGTGGTAGGTGTTTAATTCATGACAGCGGTTGTTCGCCTGATAGTAAGCAGTATGAGTACCGAGTTTGGTTGCAGTCGGTCCTCTACTTTAGGAGGAGTTGCAGGAAAATGGCACGCATGTTATTGCTGTAATTCAAGAATATCGAAGTTTACGACTTCGTGTCTTCTGTAGCGTGAGTGGAAGGTGTTTAATTCATGACAGCGGTTGTTTGCCTGATAGTAAGCAGTATGTGTACCGAGTTCGGTTGCAGTCGGTCCACTACTTTAGGAGGAGGTGCAGGAAGATTGCTCGCATGGTTTTGCAGTAATTCCAGAATATCGTAGTTTACGATTTCGAGTCTCCTGTAGCGTGAGTAGTAGGTGTTTAATTCATGACAGCGGTTGTTCGCCTGATAGTAAGCAGTATGAGTACCGAGTTTGGTTGCAGTCGGTCCTCTACTTTAAGAGGAGTTGCAGGAAAATGGCTCGCATGGTATTGCTGTAATTCAAGAATATCGTAGTTTACGACTTCGTGTCTTCTGTAGCGTGAGTGGAAGGTGTTTAATTCATGACAGCGGTTGTTCGCCTGATAGTAAGCAGTATGTGTACCGAGTTCGGTTGCAGTCGGTCCAATACTTTAGGAGGAGGTGCAGGAAGATGGCTCGCATGGCTTTGTAGTAATTCAAGAATATCGTAGTTTACGACTTCGAGTCTCCTGTAGCGTGAGTGGTAGGTGTTTAATTCATGACAGCGGTTGTTCGCCTGATAGTAAGCAGTATGAGTACCGAGTTTGGTTGCAGTCGGTCCTCTACTTTACGAGGAGGTGCAGGAAGTTGGCTCGCATGGTTTTTTAGTAATTCAAGAATATCGCAGTTTACGACTTCGTGTCTCCTGTAGCGTGAGTGGTAGGTGTTTAATTCATGACAGCGGTTGTTCGCCTGATAGTAAGGAGATTGAGTAAAGAGTTTGGTTGCAGTCGGTCCTCTAGTTTAGGAGGAGGTGCAGGAAGATGGCTCGCATGGTTTTGCAGTAATTCAAGAATATCGTAGTTTACGACTTCGTGTCTCCTGTAGCGTGAGTGGTAGGTGTTTAATTCATGACAGCGGTTGTTCGCCTGATAGTAAGCAGTATGTGTACCGAGTTCGTTTGTAGTCGCTCCACTACTTTAGGAGGAGGTACAGGTAGATGGCTCGCAGGGTTTTGCAGTAATTCAAGAATGTCGTAGTTTACGACTTCGTGTCTCCTGTAGCGTGAGTGGTAGGTGTTTAATTCATGACAGCGGTTGTTCGCCTGATAGTAAGCAGTACGTATACCGAGTTTGGTTGCAGTCGGTCCACTACTTTAGGAGGAGGTGCAGGAAGATGGCTCGCATGGTTTTGCAGTAATTCAAGTATATCGTAATTTACGACTTCGTGTCTCCTGTAGCGTGAGTGGTAGGTGTGTACTTCATGACATCGGTTGTTCGCCTGATAGTAAGCAGTATGTGTACCGAGTTTGGTTGCATTCGGTCGACTACTTTAGGAGGAGGTGCAGGAAGATGGCTTGCATGCGTTTGCAGTAATTCAAGAATATCGTAGTTTACGACTTCGTGTCTCCTGTAGCGTGAGTGGTAGGTGTTTAATTCATGACAGCGGTTGTTCGCCTGATAGTAAGTAGTATGTGTACCGAGTTTGGTTGCAGTCGGCCAACTATTGGAGGAGGAGGTGCAGGAAGATGGCTCGCATGCTTTTGCAGTAATTCAGGAATATCGTAGATTAAGACTTCGTGTCTCCTGTAGCGAGAGTGGTAGGTGTTTAATTCATGACAGCGGATGTTCGCCTGATAGTAAGCAGTATGTCTACCGAGTTCGGTTGTAGTCGGTCCATTACTTTAGGAGAAGGTGCTGGAAGATGGCTCGCATGGTTTAGCAGTAATTCAAGAATATCGTAGTTTACGAATTCGTGTCTCCTGTAGCGTGAGTGGTAGGTGTTTAATTCATGACAGCGAATATTCGCCTGATAGTAAGTAGTATGTGTACCTAGTTTGGGTGCAGTAGGTCCAATACTTTAGGAGGAGGTGGAGGAAGATGGCTTGCATGGTTTTTCAGTAATTCAAGCATATCGTAGTTTACGACTTTGTGTCTCCTGTAGCGTGAGTGGTAGGTGTTTAATTCATGACAGCGGTTGTTCGCCTGATAGTAAGCAGTATGAGTACCGAGTTTGGTTGCAGTCGGTCCTCTACTTTAGGAGGAGTTGCAGGAAAATGTCTCGCATGTTATTGCTGTAATTCAAGAATATCGAAGTTTACGACTTCGTGTCTTCTGTAGCGTGAGTGGAAGGTGTTTAATTCATGACAGCGGTTGTTTGCCTGATAGTAAGCAGTATGTGTATTGAGTTCGGTTGCAGTCGGTCCACTACTTTAGGAGGAGGTGCAGGAAGATTGCTCGCATGGTTTTGCAGTAATTCAAGAATATCGTAGTTTACGACTTCGAGTCTCCTGTAGCGTGAGTAGTAGGTGTTTAATTCATGACAGCGGTTGTTTGCCTGATAGTAAGCAGTATTAGTACCGAGTTTGGTTGCAGTAGGTACTCTACTTTACGAGGAGGTGCAGGAAGATGGCTCGCATGGTTTTTTAGTAATTCAAGAATATCGTAGTTTACGACTTCGTGTCTCCTGTAGCGTGAGTGGTAGGTGTTTAATTCATGACAGCGGTTGTTCGCGTGATAGTAAGCAGAATGTGTACCGAGTTTGGTTGCAGTCGGTCCACTACTGGAGGAGGAGGTGCAGGAAAATGGCTCGAATGGTTTTGCAGTAATTCAAGAATATCGTAGTTTACGACTTCGTGTCTCCTGTAGCGTGAGTGGTAGGTGTTTAATTCATGACAGCGGTTGTTCGCCTGATAGTAAGGAGAATGAGTAAAGAGTTTGGTTGCAGTCGGTCCTCTAGTTTAGGAGGAGGTGCAGGAAGATGGCTCGCATGGTTTTGCAGTAATTCAAGAATATCGTTGTTTACGACTTCGTGTCTCCTGTAGCGTGAGTGGAAGGTGTTTAATTCATGACAGCGGTTGTTCGCCTGATAGTAAGCAGTATGTGTACCAAGTTTGGTTGCAGTCGGTCCACTACTTTAGGAGGAGGTGCAGGAAGATGGCTCGCATGGATTTGCAGTAATTCAGGAATATCGTAGTTTACGACATCGTGTCTCCTGTAGCGTGAGTGGTAGGTGTTTAATTCATGACAGCGGTTGTTCGCCTGATAGTAGGCAGTATGAGTACCGAGTTTGGTTGCAGTCGGTCCTTTACTTTAGGAGGAGGTGCAGGAAGATGGCTCGCATGCTTTTGCAGTAATACAAGAATATCGTAGTTTACGACTTCGTGTCTCCTGTAGCGTGAGTCGTAGGTATATAATTCATGACAGCTGTTGTTCGCCTGATAGTAAGCAGTATGTGTACCGAGTTTGGTTGCAGTCGGACCAGTACTTTAGGAGGAGGTGCAGGAAGATGGCTCGCATGGTTTTGCAGTAATTCAAGAATATCGTAGATTAAGATTTAGTGTCTCCTGTAGCGTGAGTGGTAGGTGTTTAATTCATGACAGCGGTTGTACGCCTGATAGTAGGCAGTATGTGTACCGAGTTTGGTTGCAATCGGTCCACTACTTTAGGAGGAGGTGCAGGAAGATGGCTCTCATGATTTTGTAGTAATTCAAGAATATCGTAGGTTACGAATTCGTGTCTCCTGTAGCGAGAGTGGTAGGTGTTTAATTCATGACAGCGGTTGTTCGCCTGATAGTAAACAGTATGTGTACCGAGTTCGGTTGCAGTCGGTCCACTACTTTAGGAGGAGGTGCAGGAAGATGGCTCGCATGGTTTTGCAGTAATTCAAGAATATCGTAGATTAAGATTTCCTGTCTCCTGTAGCGTGAGTGGTAGGTGTTTAATTCATGACAGCGGTTGTTCGCCTGATAGTAGGCAGTATGTGTACCGAGTTTGGTTGGAATCGGTCCACTACTTTAGGAGGAGGTGCAGGAAGATGGCTCTCATGATTTTGTAGTAATTCAAGAATATCGTAGGTTACGAATTCGTGTCTCCTGTAGCGAGAGTGGTAGGTGTTTAATTCATGACAGCGGTTGTCCGCCTGATAGTAAGCAGTATGTGTACCGAGATTGGTTGCAATCGGTCCACTACTTTAGGAAGAGGTGCAGGTAGATGGCTCGCAGGGTTTTGCAGTAATTCAAGTATATCGTAGTTTACGACTTCGTGTCTCCTGTAGCGTGAGTGGTAGGTGTTTAATTCATGACAGCGGTTGTTCGCCTGATAGTAAACAGTATGTGTCCCGAGTTCGGTTGCAGTCGGTCCACTACTTTAGGAGGAGGTGCAGGAAGATGGCACGCATGGTTTTGCAGTAATTCAAGAATATCGTAGATTAAGATTTCGTGTCTCCTGTAGCGTGAGTGGTAGGTGTTTAGTTCATGACAGCGGTTGTTCGCCTGATAGTTGGCAGTAAGTGTACCCAGTTTGGTTGCAATCGGTCCACTACTTTAGGAAGAGGTGCAGGTAGATGGCTCGCAGGGTTTTGCAGTAATTCAAGAATGTCGTAGTTTACGACTTCGTGTCTCCTGTAGCGTGAGTGGTAGGTGTTTAATTCATGACAGCGGTTGTTCGCCTGATAGTAAGCAGTATGTATACCGAGTTTGGTTGCAGTCGGTCCACTACATTAGGAGGAGGTGCAGGAAGATGGCTCGCATGGTTTTGCAGTAATTCAAGTAAATCGTAGTTTACGACTTCGTGTCTCCTGTAGCGTGAGTGGTAGGTGTGTACTTCATGACATCGGTTGTTCGCCTGATAGTAAGCAGTATGTGTACCGAGTTTGGTTGCATTCGGTCGACTACTTTAGGAGGAGGTGCAGGAAGATGGCTTGCATGCGTTTGCAGTAATTCAAGAATATCGTAGTTTACGACTTCGTGTCTCCTGTAGCGTGAGTGGTAGGTGTTTAATTCATGACAGCGGTTGTTCGCCTGATAGTAAGTAGTATGTGTACCGAGTTTGGTTGCAGTCGGCCAACTATTGGAGGAGGAGGTGCAGGAAGATGGCTCGCATGGTTTTGCAGTAATTCAGGAATATCGTAGATTAAGACTTCGTGTCTCCTGTAGCGAGAGTGGTAGGTGTTTAATTCATGACAGCGGATGTTCGCCTGATAGTAAGCAGTATGTCTACCGAGTTCGGTTGTAGTCGGTCCATTACATTAGGAGGAGGTGCTGGAAGATGGCTCGCATGGTTTAGCAGTAATTCAAGAATATCGTAGTTTACGAATTCGTGTCTCCTGTAGCGTGAGTGGTAGGTGTTTAATTCATGACAGCGAATATTCGCCTGATAGTAAGTAGTATGTGTACCTAGTTTGGGTGCAGTAGGTCCAATACTTTAGGAGGAGGTGGAGGAAGATGGCTTGCATGGTTTTTCAGTAATTCAAGCATATCGTAGTTTACGACATTGTGTCTCCTGTAGCGTGAGTGGTAGGTGTTTAATTCATGACAGCGGTTGTTCGCCTGATAGTAAGCAGTATGAGTACCGAGTTTGGTTGCAGTCGGTCCTCTACTTTAGGAGGAGTTGCAGGAAAATGGCTCGCATGTTATTGCTGTAATTCAAGAATATCGAAGTTTACGACTTCGTGTCTTCTGTAGCGTGAGTGGAAGGTGTTTAATTCATGACAGCGGTTGTTTGCCTGATAGTAAGCAGTATGTGTACCGAGTTCGGTTGCAGTCGGTCCACTACTTTAGGAGGAGGTGCAGGAAGATTGCTCGCATGGTTTTGCAGTAATTCAAGAATATCGTAGTTTACGACTTCGAGTCTCCTGTAGCGTGAGTAGTAGGTGTTTAATTCATGACAGCGGTTGTTTGCCTGATAGTAAGCAGTATTAGTACCGAGTTTGGTTGCAGTCGGTCCTCTACTTTACGAGGAGGTGCAGGAAGATGGCTCGCATGGTTTTTTAGTAATTCAAGAATATCGTAGTTTACGACTTCGTGTCTCCTGTAGCGTGAGTGGTAGGTGTTTAATTCATGACAACGGTTGTTCGCGTGATAGTAAGCAGTATGTGTACCGAGTTTGGTTGCAGTCGGTCCACTACTGGAGGAGGAGGTGCAGGAAAATGGCTCGAATGGTTTTGCAGTAATTCAAGAATATCGTAGTTTACGACCTCGTGTCTCCTGTAGCGTGAGTGGTAGGTGTTTGATTCATGACAGCGGTTGTTCGCCTGATAGTAAGGAGAATGAGTAAAGAGTTTGGTTGCAGTCGGTCCTCTAGTTTAGGAGGAGGTGCAGGAAGATGGCTCGCATGGTTTTGCAGTAATTCAAGAATATCGTTGTTTACGACTTCGTGTCTCCTGTAGCGTGAGTGGAAGGTGTTTAATTCATGACAGCGGTTGTTCGCCTGATAGTAAGCAGTATGTGTACCAAGTTTGGTTGCAGTCGGTCCACTACTTTAGGAGGAGGTGCAGGAAGATGGCTCGCAAGGATTTGCAGTAATTCAGGAATATCGTAGTTTACGACTTCGTGTCTCCTGTAGCGTGAGTGGTAGGTGTTTAATTCATGACAGCGGTTGTTCGCCTGATAGTAGGCAGTATGAGTACCGAGTTTGGTTGCAGTCGGTCCTCTACTTTAGGAGGAGGTGCAGGAAGATGGCTCGCATGCTTTTGCAGTAATACAAGAATATCGTAGTTTACGACTTCGTGTCTCCTGTAGCGTGAGTCGTAGGTATATAATTCATGACAGCTGTTGTTCGCCTGATAGTAAGCAGTATGTGTACCGAGTTTGGTTGCAGTCGGTCCAGTACTTTAGGAGGAGGTGCAGGAAGATGGCTCGCATGGTTTTGCAGTAATTCAAGAATATCGTAGATTAAGATTTCGTGTCTCCTGTAGCGTGAGTGGTAGGTGTTTAATTCATGACAGCGGTTGTACGCCAGTTAGTAGGCAGTATGTGTACCGAGTTTGGTTGCAATCGGTCCACTACTTTAGGAGGAGGTGCAGGAAGATGGCTCTCATGATTTTGTAGTAATTCAAGAATATCGTAGGTTACGAATTCGTGTCTCCTGTAGCGAGAGTGGTAGGTGTTTAATTCATGACAGCGGTTGTTCGCCTGATAGTAAACAGTATGTGTACCGAGTTCGGTTGCAGTCGGTCCACTACTTTAGGAGGAGGTGCAGGAAGATGGCTCGCATGGTTTTGCAGTAATTCAAGAATATCGTAGATTAAGATTTCCTGTCTCCTGTAGCGTGAGTGGTAGGTGTTTAATTCATGACAGCGGTTGTTCGCCTGATAGTAGGCAGTATGTGTACCGAGTTTGGATGCAATCGGTCCACTACTTTAGGAGGATGTGCAGGAAGATGGCTCTCATGATATTGTAGTAATTCAAGAATATCGTAGGTTACGAATTCGTGTCTCCTGTAGCGAGAGTGGTAGGTGTTTAATTCATGACAGCGGTTGTCCGCCTGATAGTAAGCAGTATGTGTACCGAGATTGGTTGCAATCGGTCCACTACTTTAGGAAGAGGTGCAGGTAGATGGCTCGCAGGGTTTTGCAGTAATTCAAGTATATCGTAGTTTACGACTTCGTGTCTCCTGTAGCGTGAGTGGTAGGTGTTTAATTCATGACAGCGGTTGTTCGCCTGATAGTAAGCAGTACGTATACCGAGTTTGGTTGCAGTCGGTCCACTACTTTAGGAGGAGGTGCAGGAAGATGGCTCGCATGGTTTTGCAGTAATTGAAGTATATCGTTGTTTATGACTTCGTGTCTCCTGTAGCGTGAGTGGTAGGTGTGTACTTCATGACATCGGTTTTTCGCCTGATAGTAAGCAGTATGTGTACCGAGTTTGGTTGCATTCGGTCTACTACTTTAGGAGGAGGTGCCGGAAGATGGCTTGCATGCGTTTGCAGTAATTCAAGAATATCGTAGTTTACGACTTCGTGTCTCCTGTAGCGTGAGTGGTAGGTTTTTAATTCAAGACAGCGGTTGTTCGCCTGATAGTAAGTAGTATGTGTACTGAGTTTGGTTGCAGTCGACCCACTATTGGAGGAGGAGGTGCAGGAAGATGGCTCGCATGGTTTTGCAGTAATTCAAGAATATCGTAGTTTACGAATTCGTGTCTCCTGTAGCGTGAGTGGTAGGTGTTTAATTCATGACAGAGAATATTCGCCTGATAGTAAGTAGTATGTGTACCTAGATTGGGTGCAGTAGGTCAAATACTTTAGGAGGAGGTGGAGGAAGATGGCTTGCATGGTTTTGCAGTAAGTCAAGCATATCGTAGTTTACGACTTTGTGTCTCCTGTAGCGTGAGTGGTAGGTGTTTAATTCATGACAGCGGTTGTTCGCCTGATAGAAAGCAGTATGAGTACCGAGTTTGGTTGCAGTCGGTCCTCTACTTTAGGAGGAGTTGCAGGAAAATGCCTCGCATGGTATTGCTGTAATTCAAGAATATCGTAGTTTACGACTTCGTGTCTTCTGTAGCGTGAGTGGAAGGTGTTTAATTCATGACAGCGATTGTTCGCCTGATAGTAAGCCGTATGTGTACCGAGTTCGGTTGCAGTCGGTCCACTACTTTAGGAGGAGGTGCAGGAAGATCGCTCGCATGGTTTTGTTGTAATTCAAGAATATCGTAGTTTACGACTTCGAGTCTCCTGTAGCGTGAGTGGTAGGTGTTTAATTCATGACAGCGGTTGTTCGCCTGATAGTAAGCAGTATGAGTACCGAGTTTGGTTGCAGTCGGTCCTCTACTTTACGAGGAGGTGCAGGAAGATGGCTCGCATGGTTTTTTAGTAATTCAAGAATATCGTAGTTTACGACTTCGTGTCTCCTGTAGCGTGAGTGGTAGGTGTTTAATTCATGACAGCGGTTGTTCGCCTGATAGTAAGCAGTATGTGTACCGAGTTCGTTTGTAGTCGCTCCACTACTTTAGGAGGAGGTACAGGTAGATGGCTCGCAGGGTTTTGCAGTAATTCAAGAATGTCGTAGTTTACGACTTCGTGTCTCCTGTAGCGTGAGTGGTAGGTGTTTAATTCATGACAGCGGTTGTTCGCCTGATAGTAAGCAGTACGTATACCGAGTTTGGTTGCAGTCGGTCCACTACTTTAGGAGGAGGTGCAGGAAGATGGCTCGCATGGTTTTGCAGTAATTCAAGTATATCGTAGTTTACGACTTCGTGTCTCCTGTAGCGTGAGTGTTAGGTGTGTACTTCATGACATCGGTTGTTCGCCTGATAGTAAGCAGTATGTGTACCGAGTTTGGTTGCATTCGGTCGACTACTTTAGGAGGAGGTGCAGGAAGATGGCTTGCATGCGTTTGCAGTAATTCAAGAATATCGTAGTTTACGACTTCGTGTCTCCTGTAGCGTGAGTGGTAGGTGTTTAATTCATGACAGCGGTTGTTCGCCTGATAGTAAGTAGTATGTGTACCGAGTTTGGTTGCAGTCGGCCCACTATTGGAGGAGGAGGTGCAGGAAGATGGCTCGCATGGTTTTGCAGTAATTCAGGAATATCGTAGATTAAGACTTCGTGTCTCCTGTAGCGAGAGTGGTATGTGTTTAATTCATGACAGCGGAAGTTCGCCTGATAGTAAGCAGTATGTCTACCGAGTTCGGTTGTAGTCGGTCCATTACTTTAGGAGGAGGTGCTGGAAGATGGCTCGCATGGTTTAGCAGTAATTCAAGAATATCGTAGTTTACGAATTCGTGTCTCTTGTAGCGTGAGTGGTAGGTGTTTAATTCATGACAGCGACTATTCGCCTAATAGTAAGTAGTATGTGTACCTAGTTTGGGTGCAGTAGGTCCAATACTTTAGGAGGAGGTGGAGGAAGATGGCTTGCATGGTTTTGCAGTAATTCAAGCATATCGTAGTTTACGATTTTGTGTCTCCTGTAGCGTGAGTGGTAGGTGTTTAATTCATGACAGCGGTTGTTCGCCTGATAGTAAGCAGTATGAGTACCGAGTTTGGTTGCAGTCGGTCCTCTACTTTAGGAGGAGTTGCAGGAAAATGGCACGCATGTTATTGCTGTAATTCAAGAATATCGAAGTTTACGACTTCGTGTCTTCTGTAGCGTGAGTGGAAGGTGTTTAATTCATGACAGCGGTTGTTTGCCTGATAGTAAGCAGTATGTGTACCGAGTTCGGTTGCAGTCGGTCCACTACTTTAGGAGGAGGTGCAGGAAGATTGCTCGCATGGTTTTGCAGTAATTCCAGAATATCGTAGTTTACGATTTCGAGTCTCCTGTAGCGTGAGTAGTAGGTGTTTAATTCATGACAGCGGTTGTTCGCCTGATAGTAAGCAGTATGAGTACCGAGTTTGGTTGCAGTCGGTCCTCTACTTTAAGAGGAGTTGCAGGAAAATGGCTCGCATGGTATTGCTGTAATTCAAGAATATCGTAGTTTACGACTTCGTGTCTTCTGTAGCGTGAGTGGAAGGTGTTTAATTCATGACAGCGGTTGTTCGCCTGATAGTAAGCAGTATGTGTACCGAGTTCGGTTGCAGTCGGTCCAATACTTTAGGAGGAGGTGCAGGAAGATGGCTCGCATGGCTTTGTAGTAATTCAAGAATATCGTAGTTTACGACTTCGAGTCTCCTGTAGCGTGAGTGGTAGGTGTTTAATTCATGACAGCGGTTGTTCGCCTGATAGTAAGCAGTATGAGTACCGAGTTTGGTTGCAGTCGGTCCTCTACTTTACGAGGAGGTGCAGGAAGTTGGCTCGCATGGTTTTTTAGTAATTCAAGAATATCGCAGTTTACGACTTCGTGTCTCCTGTAGCGTGAGTGGTAGGTGTTTAATTCATGACAGCGGTTGTTCGCCTGATAGTAAGGAGATTGAGTAAAGAGTTTGGTTGCAGTCGGTCCTCTAGTTTAGGAGGAGGTGCAGGAAGATGGCTCGCATGGTTTTGCAGTAATTCAAGAATATCGTAGTTTACGACTTCGTGTCTCCTGTAGCGTGAGTGGTAGGTGTTTAATTCATGACAGCGGTTGTTCGCCTGATAGTAAGCAGTATGTGTACCGAGTTCGTTTGTAGTCGCTCCACTACTTTAGGAGGAGGTACAGGTAGATGGCTCGCAGGGTTTTGCAGTAATTCAAGAATGTCGTAGTTTACGACTTCGTGTCTCCTGTAGCGTGAGTGGTAGGTGTTTAATTCATGACAGCGGTTGTTCGCCTGATAGTAAGCAGTACGTATACCGAGTTTGGTTGCAGTCGGTCCACTACTTTAGGAGGAGGTGCAGGAAGATGGCTCGCATGGTTTTGCAGTAATTCAAGTATATCGTAATTTACGACTTCGTGTCTCCTGTAGCGTGAGTGGTAGGTGTGTACTTCATGACATCGGTTGTTCGCCTGATAGTAAGCAGTATGTGTACCGAGTTTGGTTGCATTCGGTCGACTACTTTAGGAGGAGGTGCAGGAAGATGGCTTGCATGCGTTTGCAGTAATTCAAGAATATCGTAGTTTACGACTTCGTGTCTCCTGTAGCGTGAGTGGTAGGTGTTTAATTCATGACAGCGGTTGTTCGCCTGATAGTAAGTAGTATGTGTACCGAGTTTGGTTGCAGTCGGCCAACTATTGGAGGAGGAGGTGCAGGAAGATGGCTCGCATGCTTTTGCAGTAATTCAGGAATATCGTAGATTAAGACTTCGTGTCTCCTGTAGCGAGAGTGGTAGGTGTTTAATTCATGACAGCGGATGTTCGCCTGATAGTAAGCAGTATGTCTACCGAGTTCGGTTGTAGTCGGTCCATTACTTTAGGAGAAGGTGCTGGAAGATGGCTCGCATGGTTTAGCAGTAATTCAAGAATATCGTAGTTTACGAATTCGTGTCTCCTGTAGCGTGAGTGGTAGGTGTTTAATTCATGACAGCGAATATTCGCCTGATAGTAAGTAGTATGTGTACCTAGTTTGGGTGCAGTAGGTCCAATACTTTAGGAGGAGGTGGAGGAAGATGGCTTGCATGGTTTTTCAGTAATTCAAGCATATCGTAGTTTACGACTTTGTGTCTCCTGTAGCGTGAGTGGTAGGTGTTTAATTCATGACAGCGGTTGTTCGCCTGATAGTAAGCAGTATGAGTACCGAGTTTGGTTGCAGTCGGTCCTCTACTTTAGGAGGAGTTGCAGGAAAATGTCTCGCATGTTATTGCTGTAATTCAAGAATATCGAAGTTTACGACTTCGTGTCTTCTGTAGCGTGAGTGGAAGGTGTTTAATTCATGACAGCGGTTGTTTGCCTGATAGTAAGCAGTATGTGTATTGAGTTCGGTTGCAGTCGGTCCACTACTTTAGGAGGAGGTGCAGGAAGATTGCTCGCATGGTTTTGCAGTAATTCAAGAATGTCGTAGTTTACGACTTCGAGTCTCCTGTAGCGTGAGTAGTAGGTGTTTAATTCATGACAGCGGTTGTTTGCCTGATAGTAAGCAGTATTAGTACCGAGTTTGGTTGCAGTAGGTACTCTACTTTACGAGGAGGTGCAGGAAGATGGCTCGCATGGTTTTTTAGTAATTCAAGAATATCGTAGTATACGACTTCGTGTCTCCTGTAGCGTGAGTGGTAGGTGTTTAATTCATGACAGCGGTTGTTCGCGTGATAGTAAGCAGAATGTGTACCGAGTTTGGTTGCAGTCGGTCCACTACTGGAGGAGGAGGTGCAGGAAAATGGCTCGAATGGTTTTGCAGTAATTCAAGAATATCGTAGTTTACGACTTCGTGTCTCCTGTAGCGTGAGTGGTAGGTGTTTAATTCATGACAGCGGTTGTTCGCCTGATAGTAAGGAGAATGAGTAAAGAGTTTGGTTGCAGTCGGTCCTCTAGTTTAGGAGGAGGTGCAGGAAGATGGCTCGCATGGTTTTGCAGTAATTCAAGAATATCGTTGTTTACGACTTCGTGTCTCCTGTAGCGTGAGTGGAAGGTGTTTAATTCATGACAGCGGTTGTTCGCCTGATAGTAAGCAGTATGTGTACCAAGTTTGGTTGCAGTCGGTCCACTACTTTAGGAGGAGGTGCAGGAAGATGGCTCGCATGGATTTGCAGTAATTCAGGAATATCGTAGTTTACGACATCGTGTCTCCTGTAGCGTGAGTGGTAGGTGTTTAATTCATGACAGCGGTTGTTCGCCTGATAGTAGGCAGTATGAGTACCGAGTTTGGTTGCAGTCGGTCCTTTACTTTAGGAGGAGGTGCAGGAAGATGGCTCGCATGCTTTTGCAGTAATACAAGAATATCGTAGTTTACGACTTCGTGTCTCCTGTAGCGTGAGTCGTAGGTATATAATTCATGACAGCTGTTGTTCGCCTGATAGTAAGCAGTATGTGTACCGAGTTTGGTTGCAGTCGGACCAGTACTTTAGGAGGAGGTGCAGGAAGATGGCTCGCATGGTTTTGCAGTAATTCAAGAATATCGTAGATTAAGATTTAGTGTCTCCTGTAGCGTGAGTGGTAGGTGTTTAATTCATGACAGCGGTTGTACGCCTGATAGTAGGCAGTATGTGTACCGAGTTTGGTTGCAATCGGTCCACTACTTTAGGAGGAGGTGCAGGAAGATGGCTCTCATGATTTTGTAGTAATTCAAGAATATCGTAGGTTACGAATTCGTGTCTCCTGTAGCGAGAGTGGTAGGTGTTTAATTCATGACAGCGGTTGTTCGCCTGATAGTAAACAGTATGTGTACCGAGTTCGGTTGCAGTCGGTCCACTACTTTAGGAGGAGGTGCAGGAAGATGGCTCGCATGGTTTTGCAGTAATTCAAGAATATCGTAGATTAAGATTTCCTGTCTCCTGTAGCGTGAGTGGTAGGTGTTTAATTCATGACAGCGGTTGTTCGCCTGATAGTAGGCAGTATGTGTACCGAGTTTGGTTGGAATCGGTCCACTACTTTAGGAGGAGGTGCAGGAAGATGGCTCTCATGATTTTGTAGTAATTCAAGAATATCGTAGGTTACGAATTCGTGTCTCCTGTAGCGAGAGTGGTAGGTGTTTAATTCATGACAGCGGTTGTCCGCCTGATAGTAAGCAGTATGTGTACCGAGATTGGTTGCAATCGGTCCACTACTTTAGGAAGAGGTGCAGGTAGATGGCTCGCAGGGTTTTGCAGTAATTCAAGTATATCGTAGTTTACGACTTCGTGTCTCCTGTAGCGTGAGTGGTAGGTGTTTAATTCATGACAGCGGTTGTTCGCCTGATAGTAAGCAGTACGTATACCGAGTTTGGTTGCAGTCGGTCCACTACTTTAGGAGGAGGTGCAGGAAGATGGCTCGCATGGTTTTGCAGTAATTCAAGTATATCGTAGTTTACGACTTCGTGTCTCCTGTAGCGTGAAGGTAGGTGTGTACTTCATGACATCGGTTTTTCGCCTGATAGTAAGCAGTATGTGTACCGAGTTTGGTTGCATTCGGTCGACTACTTTAAGAGGAGGTGCCGGAAGATGCCTTGCATGCGTTTGCAGTAATTCAAGAATATCGTAGTTTACGACATCGTGTCTCCTGTAGCGTGAGTGGTAGGTTTTTAATTCAAGACAGCGGTTGTTCGCCTGATAGTAAGTAGAATGTGTACTGAGTTTGGTTGCAGTCGGCCCACTATTGGAGGAGGAGGTGCAGGAAGATGGCTCGCATGGTTTTGCAGTAATTCAAGAATATCGTAGTTTACGAATTCGTGTCTCCTGTAGCGTGAGTGGTAGGTGTTTAATTCATGACAGCGAATATTCGCCTGATAGTAAGTAGTATGTGTACCTAGATTGGGTGCAGTAGGTCAAATACTTTAGGAGGAGGTGGAGGAAGATGGCTTGCATGGTTTTGCAGTAAGTCAAGCATATCGTAGTTTACGACTTTGTGTCTCCTGTAGCGTGAGTGGTAGGTGTTTAATTCATGACAGCGGTTGTTCGCCTGATAGATAGCAGTATGAGTACCGAGTTTGGTTGCAGTCGGTCCTCTACTTTAGGAGGAGATGCAGGAAAATGCCTCGCATGGTATTGCTGTAATTCAAGAATATCGTAGTTTACGACTTCGTGTCTTCAGTAGCGTGAGTGGAAGGTGTTTAATTCGTGACAGCGGTTGTTTGCCTGATAGTAAGCAGTATGTGTACCGAGTTCGGTTGCAGTCGGTCCATTACTTTAGGAGGAGGTGCAGGAAGATGGCTCGCATGGTTTTGCAGTAATTCAAGAATATCGTAGTTTACGACTTCGAGTCTCCTGTAGCGTGAGTGGTAGGTGTTTAATTCATGACAGCGGTTGTTCGCCTGATAGTAAGCAGTATGTGTACCGAGTTCGTTTGTAGTCGCTCCACTACTTTAGGAGGAGGTACAGGTAGATGGCTCGCAGGGTTTTCCAGTAATTCAAGAATGTCGTAGTTTACGACTTCGTGTCTCCTGTAGCGTGAGTGGTAGGTGTTTAATTCATGACAGCGGTTGTTCGCCTGATAGTAAGCAGTACGTATACCGAGTTTGGTTGCAGTCGGTCCACTACTTTAGGAGGAGGTGCAGGAAGATTGCTCGCATGGTTTTGCAGTAATTCAAGTATATCGTAGTTTACGACTTCGTGTCTCCTGTAGCGTGAGTGTTAGGTGTGTACTTCATGACATCGGTTGTTCGCCTGATAGTAAGCAGTATGTGTACCGAGTTTGGTTGCATTCGGTCGACTACTTTAGGAGGAGGTGCAGGAAGATGGCTTGCATGCGTTTGCAGTAATTCAAGAATATCGTAGTTTACGACTTCGTGTCTCCTGTAGCGTGAGTGGTAGGTGTTTAATTCATGACAGCGGTTGTTCGCCTGACAGAAAGTAGTATGTGTACCGAGTTTGGATGCAGTCGGCCCACTATTGGAGGAGGAGGTGCAGGAAGATGGCTCGCATGGTTTTGCAGTAATTCAGGAATATCGTAGATTAAGACTTCGTGTCTCCTGTAGCGAGAGTGGTAGGTGTTTAATTCATGACAGCGGATGTTCGCCTGATAGTAAGCAGTATGTCTACCGAGTTCGGTTGTAGTCGGTCCATTACTTTAGGAGGAGGTGCTGGAAGATGGCTCGCATGGTTTAGCAGTAATTCAAGAATATCGTAGTTTACGAATTCGTGTCTCCTGTAGCGTGAGTGGTAGGTGTTTAATTCATGACAGCGAATATTCGCCTAATAGTAAGTAGTATGTGTACCTAGTTTGGGTGCAGTAGGTCCAATACTTTAGGAGGAGGTGGAGGAAGATGGCTTGCATGGTTTTGCAGTAATTCAAGCATATCGTAGTTTACGAGTTTGTGTCTCCTGTAGCGTGAGTGGTAGGTGTTTAATTCATGACAGCGGTTGTTCGCCTGATAGTAAGCAGTATGAGTACCGAGTTTGGTTGCAGTCGGTATTCTACTTTAGGAGGAGTTGCAGGAAAATGGCACGCATGTTATTGCTGTAATTCAAGAATATCGAAGTTTACGACTTCGTGTCTTCTGTAGCGTGAGTGGAAGGTGTTTAATTCATGACAGCGGTTGTTTGCCTGATAGTAAGCAGTATGTGTACCGAGTTCGGTTGCAGTCGGTCCACTACTTTAGGAGGAGGTGCAGGAAGATTGCTCGCATGGTTTTGCAGTAATTCAAGAATATCGTAGTTTACGACTTCGAGTCTCCTGTAGCGTGAGTAGTAGGTGTTTAATTCATGACAGCGGTTGTTCGCCTGATAGTAAGCAGTATGAGTACCGAGTTTGGTTGCAGTCGGTCCTCTACTTTAGGAGGAGTTGCAGGAAAATGGCTCGCATGGTATTGCTGTAATTCAAGAATATCGTAGTTTACGACTTCGTGTCTTCTGTAGCGTGAGTGGAAGGTGTTTAATTCATGACAGCGGTTGTTCGCCTGATAGTAAGCAGTATGTGTACCGAGTTCGGTTGCAGTCGTTCCACTACTTTAGGAGGAGGTGCAAGAAGATGGCTCGCATGGCTTTGTAGTAATTCAAGAATATCGTAGTTTACGACTTCGAGTCTCCTGTAGCGTGAGTGGTAGGTGTTTAATTCATGACAGCGGTTGTTCGCCTGATAGTAAGCAGTATGAGTACCGAGTATAGTTGCAGTCGGTCCTCTACTTTACGAGGAGGTGCAGGAAGATGGCTCGCATGGTTCTTTAGTAATTCAAGAATATCGCAGTTTACGACTTCGTGTCTTCTGTAGCGTGAGTGGTAGGTGTTTAATTCATGACAGCGGTTGTTCGCCTGATAGTAAGCAGTATGAGTACCGAGTTTGGTTGCAGTCGGTCCTCTACTTTACGAGGAGGTGCAGGAAGATAGCTCGCATGGTTTTTTAGTAATTCAAGAATATCGTAGTTTACGACTTCGTGTCTCCTGTAGCGTGAGTGGTAGGTTTTTAATTCAAGACAGCGGTTGTTCGCCTGATAGTAAGTAGAATGTGTACTGAGTTTGGTTGCAGTCGGCCCACCATTGGAGGAGGAGGTGCAGGAAGATGGCTCGCATGGTTTTGCAGTAATTCAAGAATATCGTAGTTTACGAATTCGTGTCTCCTGTAGCGTGAGTGGTAGGTGTTTAATTCATGACAGCGAATATTCGCCTGATAGTAAGTAGTATGTGTACCTAGATTGGGTGCAGTAGGTCAAATACTTTAGGAGGAGGTGGAGGAAGATGGCTTGCATGGTTTTGCAGTAAGTCAAGCATATCGTAGTTTACGACTTTGTGTCTCCTGTAGCGTGAGTGGTAGGTGTTTAATTCATGACAGCGGTTGTTCGCCTGATAGATAGCAGTATGAGTACCGAGTTTGGTTGCAGTCGGTCCTCTACTTTAGGAGGAGTTGCAGGAAAATGCCTCGCATGGTATTGCTGTAATTCAAGAATATCGTAGTTTACGACTTCGTGTCTTCAGTAGCGTGAGTGGAAGGTGTTTAATTCGTGACAGCGGTTGTTTGCCTGATAGTAAGCAGTATGTGTACCGAGTTCGGTTGCAGTCGGTCCACTACTTTAGGAGGAGGTGCAGGAAGATGGCTCGCATGGTTTTGCAGTAATTCAAGAATATCGTAGTTTACGACTTCGAGTCTCCTGTAGCGTGAGTGGTAGGTGTTTAATTCATGACAGCGGTTGTTCGCCTGATAGTTAGCAGTATGTGTACCGAGTTCGTTTGTAGTCGCTCCACTACTTTAGGAGGAGGTACAGGTAGATGGCTCGCAGGGTTTTGCAGTAATTCAAGAATGTCGTAGTTTACGACTTCGTGTCTCCTGTAGCGTGAGTGGTAGGTGTTTAATTCATGACAGCGGTTGTTCGCCTGATAGTAAGCAGTACGTATACCGAGTTTGGTTGCAGTCGGTCCACTACTTTAGGAGGAGGTGCAGGAAGATGGCTCGCATGGTTTTGCAGTAATTCAAGTATATCGTAGTTTACGACTTCGTGTCTCCTGTAGCGTGAGTGTTAGGTGTGTACTTCATGACATCGGTTGTTCGCCTGATAGTAAGCAGTATGTGTACCGAGTTTGGTTGCATTCGGTCGACTACTTTAGGAGGAGGTGCAGGAAGATGGCTTGCATGCGTTTGCAGTAATTCAAGAATATCGTAGTTTACGACTTCGTGTCTCCTGTAGCGTGAGTGGTAGGTGTTTAATTCATGACAGCGGTTGTTCGCCTGACAGAAAGTAGTATGTGTACCGAGTTTGGTTGCAGTCGGCCCACTATTGGAGGAGGAGGTGCAGGAAGATGGCTCGCATGGTTTTGCAGTAATTCAGGAATATCGTAGATTAAGACTTCGTGTCTCCTGTAGCGAGAGTGGTAGGTGTTTAATTCATGACAGCGGATGTTCGACTGATAGTAAGCAGTATGTCTACCGAGTTCGGTTGTAGTCGGTCCATTACTTTAGGAGGAGGTGCTGGAAGATGGCTCGCATGGTTTAGCAGTAATTCAAGAATATCGTAGTTTACGAATTCGTGTCTCCTGTAGCGTGAGTGGTAGGTGTTTAATTCATGACAGCGAATATTCGCCTAATAGTAAGTAGTATGTGTACCTAGTTTGGGTGCAGTAGGTCCAATACTTTAGGAGGAGGTGGAGGAAGATGGCTTGCATGGTTTTGCAGTAATTCAAGCATATCGTAGTTTACGAGTTTGTGTCTCCTGTAGCGTGAGTGGTAAGTGTTTAATTCATGACAGCGGTTGTTCGCCTGATAGTAAGCAGTATGAGTACCGAGTTTGGTTGCAGTCGGTCCTCTACTTTAGGAGGAGTTGCAGGAAAATGGCACGCATGTTATTGCTGTAATTCAAGAATATCGAAGTTTACGACTTCGTGTCTTCTGTAGCGTGAGTGGAAGGTGTTTAATTCATGACAGCGGTTGTTTGCCTGATAGTAAGCAGTATGTGTACCGTGTTCGGTTGCAGTCGGTCCTTACTTTAGGAGGAGGTGCAGGAAGATTGCTCGCATGGTTTTGCAGTAATTCAAGAATATCGTAGTTTACGACTTCGAGTCTCCTGTAGCGTGAGTAGTAGGTGTTTAATTCATGACAGCGGTTGTTCGCCTGATAGTAAGCAGTATGAGTACCGAGTTTGGTTGCAGTCGGTCCTCTACTTTAGGAGGAGTTGCAGGAAAATGGCTCGCATGGTATTGCTGTAATTCAAGAATATCGTAGTTTACGACTTCGTGTCTTCTGTAGCGTGAGTGGAAGGTGTTTAATTCATGACAGCGGTTGTTCGCCTGATAGTAAGCAGTATGTGTACCGAGTTCGGTTGCAGTCGTTCCACTACTTTAGGAGGAGGTGCAGGAAGATGGCTCGCATGGCTTTGTAGTAATTCAAGAATATCGTAGTTTACGACTTCGAGTCTCCTGTAGCGTGAGTGGTAGGTGTTTAATTCATGACAGCGGTTGTTCGCCTGATAGTAAGCAGTATGAGTACCGAGTATGGTTGCAGTCGGTCCTCTACTTTACGAGGAGGTGCAGGAAGTTGGCTCGCATGGTTTTTTAGTAATTCAAGAATATCGCAGTTTACGACTTCGTGTCTTCTGTAGCGTGAGTGGTAGGTGTTTAATTCATGACAGCGGTTGTTCGCCTGATAGTAAGCAGTATGTGTACCGAGTTCGTTTGTAGTCGCTCCACTACTTTAGGAGGAGGTACAGGTAGATGGCTCGCAGGGTTTTGCAGTAATTCAAGAATGTCGTAGTTTACGACTTCGTGTCTCCTGTAGCGTGAGTGGTAGGTGTTTAATTCATGACAGCGGTTGTTCGCCTGATAGTAAGCAGTATGAGTACCGAGTTTGGTTGCAGTCGGTCCTCTACTTTACGAGGAGGTGCAGGAAGATAGCTCGCATGGTTTTTTAGTAATTCAAGAATATCGTAGTTTACGACTTCGTGTCTCCTGTAGCGTGAGTGGTAGGTGTTTAATTCATGACAGCGGTTGTTCGCCTGATAGTAAGCAGTATGTGTACCGAGTTCGTTTGTAGTCGCTCCACTACTTTAGGAGGAGGTACAGGTAGATGGCTCTCAGGGATTTGCAGTAATTCAAGAATGTCGTAGTTTACGACTTCGTGTCTCCTGTAGCGTGAGTGGTAGGTGTTTAATTCATGAAAGCGGTTGTTCGCCTGATAGTAAGCAGTACGTATACCGAGTTTGGTTGCAGTCGGTCCACTACTTTAGGAGGAGGTGCAGGAAGATGGCTCGCATGGTTTTGCAGTAATTCAAGTATATCGTAGTTTACGACTTCGTGTCTCCTGTAGCGTGAGTGTTAGGTGTGTACTTCATGACATCGGTTGTTCGCCTGATAGTAAGCAGTATGTGTACCGAGTTTGGTTGCATTCGGTCGACTACTTTAGGAGGAGGTGCAGGAAGATGGCTTGCATGCGTTTGCAGTAATTCAAGAATATCGTAGTTTACGACTTCGTGTCTCCTGTAGCGTGAGTGGTAGGTGTTTAATTCATGACAGCGGTTGTTCGCCTGACAGAAAGTAGTATGTGTACCGAGTTTGGTTGCAGTCGGCCCACTATTGGAGGAGGAGGTGCAGGAAGATGGCTCGCATGGTTTTGCAGTAATTCAGGAATATCGTAGATTAAGACTTCGTGTCTCCTGTAGCGAGAGTGGTAGGTGTTTAATTCATGACAGCGGATGTTCGCCTGATAGTAAGCAGTATGTCTACCGAGTTCGGTTGTAGTCGGTCCATTACTTTAGGAGGAGGTGCTGGAAGATGGCTCGCATGGTTTAGCAGTAATTCAAGAATATCGTAGTTTACGAATTCGTGTCTCCTGTAGCGTGAGTGGTAGGTGTTTAATTCATGACAGCGAATATTCGCCTAATAGTAAGTAGTATGTGTACCTAGTTTGGGTGCAGTAGGTCCAATACTTTAGGAGGAGGTGGAGGAAGATGGCTTGCATGGTTTTGCAGTAATTCAAGCATATCGTAGTTTACGAGTTTGTGTCTCCTGTAGCGTGAGTGGTAGGTGTTTAATTCATGACAGCGGTTGTTCGCCTGATAGTAAGCAGTATGAGTACCGAGTTTGGTTGCAGTCGGTCCTCTACTTTAGGAGGAGTTGCAGGAAAATGGCACGCATGTTATTGCTGTAATTCAAGAATGTCGTAGTTTACGACTTCGTGTCTTCTGTAGCGTGAGTGGAAGGTGTTTAATTCATGACAGCGGTTGTTTGCCTGATAGTAAGCAGTATGTGTACCGAGTTCGGTTGCAGTCGGTCCACTACTTTAGGAGGAGGTGCAGGAAGATTGCTCGCATGGTTTTGCAGTAATTCAAGAATATCGTAGTTTACGACTTCGAGTCTCCTGTAGCGTGAGTAGTAGGTGTTTAATTCATGACAGCGGTTGTTCGCCTGATAGTAAGCAGTATGAGTACCGAGTTTGGTTGCAGTCGGTCCTCTACTTTAGGAGGAGTTGCAGGAAAATGGCTCGCATGGTATTGCTGTAATTCAAGAATATCGTAGTTTACGACTTCGTGTCTTCTGTAGCGTGAGTGGAAGGTGTTTAATTCATGACAGCGGTTGTTCGCCTGATAGTAAGCAGTATGTGTACCGAGTTCGGTTGCAGTCGTTCCACTACTTTAGGAGGAGGTGCAGGAAGATGGCTCGCATGGCTTTGTAGTAATTCAAGAATATCGTAGTTTACGACTTCGAGTCTCCTGTAGCGTGAGTGGTAGGTGTTTAATTCATGACAGCGGTTGTTCGCCTGATAGTTAGCAGTATGAGTACCGAGTATGGTTGCAGTCGGTCCTCTACTTTACGAGGAGGTGCAGGAAGTTGGCTCGCATGGTTTTTTAGTAATTCAAGAATATCGCAGTTTACGACTTCGTGTCTTCTGTAGCGTGAGTGGTAGGTGTTTAATAGATGACAGCGGTTGTTCGCCTGATAGTAAGCAGTATGTGTACCGAGTTTGGTTGCAGTCGGTCCACTACTGGAGGAGGAGGTGCAGGAAAATGGCTCGAATGGTTTTGCAGTAATTCAAGAATATCGTAGTTTACGATTTCGTGTCTCCTGTAGCGTGAGTGGTAGGTGTTTAATTCATCACAGCGGTTGTTCGCCTGATAGTAAGGAGAATGAGTAAAGAGTTTGGTTGCAGTCGGTCCTCTAGTTTAGGAGGAGGTGCAGGAAGATGGCTCGCATGGTTTTGCAGTAATTCAAGAATATCGTAGTTTACGACTTCGTGTCTCCTGTAGCGTGAGTGGAAGGTGTTTAATTCATGACAGCGGTTGTTCGCCTGATAGTAAGCAGTATGTGTACCAAGTTTGGTTGCAGTCGGTCCACTACTTTAGGAGGTGGTGCAGGAAGATGGCTCGCATGGATATGCAGTAATTCAGGAATATCGTAGTTTACGACTTCGTGTCTCCTGTAGCGTGAGTCGTAGGTATATAATTCATGACAGCGGTTGTTCGCGTGATAGTAAGCAGTATGTGTACCGAGTTTGGTTGCAGTCGGTCCTCTACTTTAGGCGGAGGTGCAGGAAGATGGCTCGCATGGTTTTGTAGTAATTCAAGAATATCGTAGTTTACGACTTCGTGGCTCCTAAAGCGTGAGTGGTAGGTGTTTAATTCATGACAGCTGTTGTTTGCCTGATAGTAAGCAGTATGTGTACCGAGTTTGGTTGCAGTCGGTCTACTACTGGAGGAGGAGGTGCAGGAAAATGGCTCGCATGGTTTTGCAGTAATTCTAGAATATCGTAGTTTACGACTTCGTGTCTCCTGTAGCGTAAGTGGTAGGTGTTTAAATCATGACAGCGGTTGTTCGCCTGATAGTAGGCAGTATGTGTACCGAGTTTGGTTGCAATCGGTCCACTACTTTAGGAGGAGGTGCAGGAAGATGGCTCTCATGATTTTCTAGTAATTCAAGAATATCGTAGGTTACGTATTCGTGTCTCCTGTAGCGTGAGTGGTAGGTGTTTAATTCATGACAGCGGTTGTTCGCCTGATAGTAAACAGTATGTGTACCGAGTTCGGTTGCAGTCGGTCCACTACTTTAGGAGGAGGTGCAGGAAGATGGCTCGCATGGTTTTGCAGTAATTCAAGAATATCGTAGTTTACGACTTCGTGTCTCCTGTAGCGTGAGTGGTAGGTGTTTAATTCATGACAGCGGTTGTTCGCCTGATAGTAAGCTGTGTGTGTACCGAGTTTGGTTGCAGTCGGTCCACTACTGGAGGAATAGGTGCAGAAAAATGGCTCGCATGGTTTTGCACTAATTCAAGAATATCGTAGTTTACGACATCGTGTCTCCTGTAGCGTGAGTGGTAGGTGTTTAATTCATGACAGCGGTTGTTTTCCTGATAGGAAGCATTATGTGTACTTAGTTTGGTTGCAGTCGGTCCAATACTTTAGGAGGAGGTGCAGGTAGATGGCTCGCAAGGTTTTGCAGTAATTCAAGATTGTCGTAGTTTACGACTTCGTGTCTCCTGTAGCGTGAGTGGTAGGTGTTTAATTCATGACAGCGGTTGTTCGCCTGATAGTAAGCAGTACGTGTACCGAGTTTGGTTGCAGTCGGTCCACTACTTTAGGAGGAGGTGCAGGAAGATGGCTTGCATGGTTTTGCAGTAATTCAAGAAAATCGTAATTTACGACTTCGTGTCTCCTGTAGCGTGAGTGGTAGGTGTGTAATTCATGACATCGGTTGTTCGCCTGATAGTACGCAGTATGTGTACCGAGTTCGGTTGCAGTCGGTCCACTACTTTAGGAGGAGGTGCAGGAAGATGGCTCGCATGGTTTTGCAGTAATTCAAGTATATCGTAGTTTACGACTTCGTGTCTCCTGTAGCGTGAGTGGTAGGTGTGTAATTCATGACAGCGGTTGTTCGCCTGATAGTAAGCAGTATGTGTACCGAGTTCGGTTGTAGTCGGTCTACTACTTTAGGAGGAGGTGCAGGTAGATGGCTCGCAGGGTTTTGCAGTAATTCAAGAATGTCGTAGTTTACGACTTCGTGTCTTCTGTAGCGTGAGTGGTAGGTGTTTAATTCATGACAGCGGTTGTTCGCCTGATAGTAAGCAGTACGTGTACCGAGTTTGGTTGCAGTCGGTCCACTACTTTAGGAGGAGGTGCAGGAAGATGGCTCGCATGGTTTTGCAGTAATTCAAGTATATCGTAGTTTACGACTTCGTGTCTCCTGTAGCGTGAGTGGTAGGTGTGTAATTCATGACATCGGTTGTTCGCCTGATAGTAAGCAGTATGTGTACCAAGTTTGGTTGCAGTCGGTCCACTATTTTAGGAGGAGGTGCAGGGAGATGGCTCGCATGGTTTTGCAGTAATTCAAGAATATCGTAGTTTACGACTTCGTGTCTCCTGTAGCGTGAGTGGTAGGTGTTTAATTTATGACAGCGGTTGTTCGCCTGATAGTAATCAGTATGTGTACCGAGTTTGGTTGCATTCGGTCCACTGCTTTAGGAGGAGGTGCAGGAAGATGGCTTGCATGCGTTTGCAGTAATTCAAGAATATCGTAGTTTACGACTTCGTGTCTCCTGTAGCGTGAGTGGTAGGTGTTTAATTCATGACAGCGGTTGTTCGCCTGATAGTAAGTAGTATGTGTACCGAGTTTGGTTGCAGTCGACCCACTATTGGAGGAGGAAGTGCAGGAAGATGGCTCGCATGGTTTTGCAGTAATTCAGGAATATCGTAGATTAAGACTTCGTGTCTCCTGTAGCGAGAGTGGTAGGTGTTTAATTCATGACAGCGGATGTTCGCCTGATAGTAAGCAGTATGTCTACCGAGTTCGGTTGTAGTCGGTCCATTACTTTAGGAGGAGGTGCTGGAAGATGGCTCGCATGGTTTTGCAGTAATTCAAGAATATCGTAGTTTACGAATTCGTGTCTCCTGTAGCGTGAGTGGTAGGTGTTTAAATCATGACAGCGAATATTCGCCTGATAGTAAGTAGTATGTGTACCTAGTTTGGGTGCAGTAGGTCCAATACTTTAGGAGGAGGTGGAGGAAGATGGCTTGCATGGTTTTGCAGTAATTCAAGCATATCGTAGTTTACGACTTTGTGTCTCCTGTAGCGTGAGTGGTAGGTGTTTAATTCATGACAGCGGTTATTCGCCTGATAGTAAGCAGTATGAGTACCGAGTTTGGTTGCAGTCGGTCCTCTACTTTAGGAGGATTTGCAGGAAAATGCCTCCCATGGTATTGCTGTAATTCAAGAATATCGTAGTTTACGACTTCGTGTCTTCTGTAGCGTGAGTGGAAGGTGTTTAATTCATGATAGCGGTTGTTTGCCTGATAGTAAGCAGTATGTGTACCGAGTTCGGTTGCAGTCGGTCCACTACTTTAGGAGGAGGTGCAGGAAGATGGCTCGCATGGTTTTCTTGTAATTCAAGAATATCGTATTTTACGACTTCGAGTCTCCTGTAGCGTGAGTGGTAGGTGTTTAATTCATGACAGCGGTTGTTCGCCTGATAGTAAGCAGTATGAGTACCGAGTTTGATTGCAGTCGGTCCTCTACTTTACGAGGAGGTGCAGGAAGATGGCTCGCATGGTTTTTTAGTAATTCAAGAATATCGTAGTTTACGACTTCGTGTCCCCTGTAGCGTGAGTTGTAGGTGTTTAATTCATGACAGCGGTTGTTCGCCTGATAGTAAGCAGTACGTATACCGAGTTTGGTTGCAGTCGGTCCACTACTTTAGGAGGAGGTGCAGGAAGATGGCTCGCATGGTTTTGCAGTAATTCAAGCATATCGTAGTTTACGACTTTGTGTCTCCTGTAGCGTGAGTGGTAGGTGTTTAAATCATGACAGCGGTTGTTCGCCTGATAGTAAGCAGTATGAGTACCGAGTTTGGTTGCAGTCGGTCCTCTACTTTAGGAGGAGTTGCAGGAAAATGGCTCGCATGTTATTGCTGTAATTCAAGAATATCGTAGTTTACGACTTCGTGTCTTCTGTAGCGTGAGTGGAAGGTGTTTAATTCATGACAGCGGTTGTTTGCCTGATGGTAAGCAGTATGTGTACCGAGTTCGGTTGCAGTCGGTCCACTACTTTAGGAGGAGGTGCAGGAAGATTGCTCGCATGGTTTTGCAGTAATTCAAGAATATCGTAGTTTACGACTTCGAGTCTCCTGTATCGTGAGTAGTAGGTGTTTAATTCATGACAGCGGTTGTTCGCCTGATAGTAAGCAGTATGAGTACCGAGTTTGGTTGCAGTCGGTCCTCTACTTTACGAGGAGGTGCAGGAAGGTGGCTCGCATGGTTTTTTAGTAATTCAAGATTATCGTAGTTTACGACTTCGTGTCTCCTGTAGCGTGTGTGGTAGGTGTTTAATTCATGACAGCGGTTGTTCGCCTGATAGTAAGCAGTATGTGTACCGAGTTTGGTTGCAGTCAGTCCACTACTGGAGGAGGAGGTGCAGGAAAATTGCTCGAATGGTTTTGCAGTAATTCAAGAATATCGTAGTTTACCACTTCGTGTCTCCTGTAGCGTGAGTGGTAGGTGTTTAATTCATGACAGCGGTTGTTCGCCTGATAGTAAGGAGAATGAGTAAAGAGTTTGGTTGCAGTCGGTCCACTACTGGTGGAGGAGGTGCAGGAAAATGGCTCGCATGGTTTTGCAGTAATTCAAGAATATCGTAGTTTACGACTTCGTGTCTCCTGTAGCGTGAGTGGTAAGTGTTTAATTCATGACAGCGGTTCTTCGCCTGATAGTAAGCAGTATGTGTAGCGACTTTGGTTGCAGTCGGTGCACTACTTTACGGGGAGGTGCAGGAAGATGGCTCGCATGGTTTTGCAGTAATTCAAGAATATCGTAGATTAAGATTTCGTGTCTCCTGTAGCGTGAGTGGTAGGTGTTTAATTCATGACAGCGGTTGTTCGCCTGATAGTAGGCAGTATGTGTACCGAGTTTGGTTGCAATCGGTCCACTACTTTAGGAGGAGGTGCAGGAAGATGGCTCGCATGGTTTTGCAGTATTTCAAGAAAATCGTAATTTACGACTTCGTGTCTCCTGTAGCGTGAGTGGTAGGTGTGTAATTCATGACATCGGTTGTTCGCCTGATAGTAAGCAGTATGTGTACCGAGTTCGGTTGCAGTCGGTCCACTACTTTAGGAGGAGGTGCAGGAAGATGGCTCGCATGGTTTTGCAGTAATTCAAGTATATCGTAGTTTACGACTTCGTGTCTCCTGTAGCGTGAGTGGTAGGTGTTTAATTCATGACAGCGGTTGTCCGCCTGATAGTAGGCAGTATGTGTACCGAGTTTGGTTGCAATCGGTCCACTACTTTAGGAAGAGGTGCAGGTAGATGGCTCGCAGGGTTTTGCAGTAATTCAAGTATATCGTAGTTTACGACTTCGTGTCTCCTGTAGCGTGAGTGGTAGGTGTTTAATTCATGACAGCGGTTGTTCGCCTGATAGTCAGCAGTACGTGTACCGAGTTTGGTTGCAGTCGGTCCACTACTTTAGGAGGAGGTGCAGGAAGATGGCTCGCATGGTTTTGCAGTAATTCAAGTATATCGTAGTTTACGACTTCGTGTCTCCTGTTTCGTGAGTGGTAGGTGTGTACTTCATGACATCGGTTTTTCGCCTGATAGTAAGCAGTATGTGTACCGAGTTTGGTTGCATTCGGTCGACTACTTTAGGAGGAGGTGCCGGAAGATGGCTTGCATGCGTTTGCAGTAATTCAAGAATATCGTAGTTTACGACATCGTGTCTCCTGTAGCGTGAGTGGTAGGTTTTTAATTCAATACAGCGGTTGTTCGCCTGATAGTAAGTAGAATGTGTACTGAGTTTGGTTCCAGTCGGCCCACTATTGGAGGAGGAGGTGCAGGAAGATGGCTCGCATGGTTTTGCAGTAAGTCAAGAATATCGTAGTTTACGAATTCGTGTCTCCTGTAGCGTGAGTGGTAGGTGTTTAATTCATGACAGCGAATATTCGCCTGATAGTAAGTAGTATGTGTACCTAGATTGGGTGCAGTAGGTCAAATACTTTAGGAGGAGGTGGAGGAAGATGGCTTGCATGGTTTTGCAGTAAGTCAAGCATATCGTAGTTTACGACTTTGTGTCTCCTGTAGCGTGAGTGGTAGGTGTTTAATTCATGACAGCGGTTGTTCGCCTGATAGAAAGCAGTATGAGTACCGAGTTTGGTTGCAGTCGGTCCTCTACTTTAGGAGGAGTTGCAGGAAAATGCCTCGCATGGTATTGCTGTAATTCAAGAATATCGTAGTTTACGACTTCGTGTCTTCAGTAGCGTGAGTGGAAGGTGTTTAATTCGTGACAGCGGTTGTTTGCCTGATAGTAAGCAGTATGTGTACCGAGTTCGGTTGCAGTCGGTCCACTACTTTAGGAGGAGGTGCAGGAAGATGGCTCGCATGGTTTTGCAGTAATTCAAGAATATCGTAGTTTACGACTTCGAGTCTCCTGTAGCGTGAGTGGTAGGTGTTTAATTCATGACAGCGGTTGTTCGCCTGATAGTAAGCAGTATGAGTACCGAGTTTGGTTGCAGTCGGTCCTCTACTTTACGAGGAGGTGCAGGAAGATAGCTCGCATGGTTTTTTAGTAATTCAAGAATATCGTAGTTTACGACTTCGTGTCTCCTGTAGCGTGAGTGGTAGGTGTTTAATTCATGACAGCGGTTGTTCGCCTGATAGTAGGCAGTATGTGTACCGAGTTCGTTTGTAGTCGCTCCACTACTTTAGGAGGAGGTACAGGTAGATGGCTCGCAGGGTTTTGCAGTAATTCAAGAATGTCGTAGTTTACGACTTCGTGTCTCCTGTAGCGTGAGTGGTAGGTGTTTAATTCATGACAGCGGTTGTTCGCCTGATAGTAAGCAGTACGTATACCGAGTTTGGTTGCAGTCGGTCCACTACTTTAGGAGGAGGTGCAGGAAGATGGCTCGCATGGTTTTGCAGTAATTCAAGTATATCGTAGTTTACGACTTCGTGTCTCCTGTAGCGTGAGTGGTAGGTGTTTAATTCATGACATCGGTTGTTCGCCTGATAGTAAGCAGTATGTGTACCGAGTTTGGTTGCATTCGGTCGACTACTTTAGGAGGAGGTGCAGGAAGATGGCTTGCATGCGTTTGCAGTAATTGAAGAATATCGTAGTTTACGACTTCGTGTCTCCTGTGGCGTGAGTGGTAGGTGTTTAATTCATGACAGCGGTTGTTCGCCTGATAGAAAGTAGTATGTGTACCGAGTTTGGTTGCAGTCGGCCCACTATTGGAGGAGGAGGTGCAGGAAGATGGCTCGCATGGTTTTGCAGTAATTCAGGAATATCGTAGATTAAGACTTCGTGTCTCCTGTAGCGAGAGTGGTAGGTGTTTAATTCATGACAGCGGATGTTCGCCTGATAGTAAGCAGTATGTCTACCGAGTTCGGTTGTAGTCGGTCCATTACTTTAGGAGGAGGTGCTGGAAGATGGCTCGCATGGTTTAGCAGTAATTCAAGAATATCGTAGTTTACGAATTCGTGTCTCCTGTAGCGTGAGTGGTAGGTGTTTAATTCATGACAGCGAATATTCGCCTGATAGTAAGTAGTATGTGTACCTAGTTTGGGTGCAGTAGGTCCAATACTTTAGGAGGAGGTGGAGGAAGATGGCTTGCATGGTTTTGCAGTAATTCAAGCATATCGTAGTTTACGACTTTGTGTCTCCTGTAGCGTGAGTGGTAGGTGTTTAATTCATGACAGCGGTTGTTCGCCTGATAGTAAGCAGTATAAGTACCGAGTTTGGTTGCAGTCGGTCCTCTACTTTAGGAGGAGTTGCAGGAAAATGGCACGCATGTTATTGCTGTAATTCAAGAATATCGAAGTTTACGACTTCGTGTCTTCTGTAGCGTGAGTGGAAGGTGTTTAATTCATGACAGCGGTTGTTTGCCTGATAGTAAGCAGTATGTGTACCGAGTTCGGTTGCAGTCGGTCCACTACTTTAGGAGGAGGTGCAGGAAGATTGCTCGCATGGTTTTGCAGTAATTCAAGAATATCGTAGTTTACGACTTCGAGTCTCCTGTAGCGTGAGTAGTAGGTGTTTAATTCATGACAGCGGTTGTTCGCCTGATAGTAAGCAGTATGAGTACCGAGTTTGGTTGCAGTCGGTCCTCTACTTTAGGAGGAGTTGCAGGAAAATGGCTCGCATGGTATTGCTGTAATTCAAGAATATCGTAGTTTACGACTTCGTGTCTTCTGTAGCGTGAGTGGAAGGTGTTTAATTCATGACAGCGGTTGTTCGCCTGATAGTAAGCAGTATGTGTACCGAGTTCGGTTGCAGTCGTTCCACTACTTTAGGAGGAGGTGCAGGAAGATGGCTCGCATGGCTTTGTAGTAATTCAAGAATATCGTAGTTTACGACTTCGAGTCTCCTGTAGCGTGAGTGGTAGGTGTTTAATTCATGACAGCGGTTGTTCGCCTGATAGTAAGCAGTATGAGTACCGAGTATGGTTGCAGTCGGTCCTCTACTTTACGAGGAGGTGCAGGAAGTTGGCTCGCATGGTTTTTTAGTAATTCAAGAATATCGCAGTTTACGACTTCGTGTCTTCTGTAGCGTGAGTGGTAGGTGTTTAATTCATGACAGCGGTTGTTCGCCTGATAGTAAGCAGTATGTGTACCGAGTTTGGTTGCAGTCGGTCCACTACTGGAGGAGGAGGTGCAGGAAAATGGCTCGAATGGTTTTGCAGTAATTCAAGAATATCGTAGTTTACGACTTCGTGTCTCCTGTAGCGTGAGTGGTAGGTGTTTAATTCATGACAGCGGTTGTTCGCCTGATAGTAAGGAGAATGAGTAAAGAGTTTGGTTGCAGTCGGTCCTCTAGTTTAGGAAGAGGTGCAGGAAGATGGCTCGCATGGTTTTGCAGTAATTCAAGAATATCGTAGTTTACGACTTCGTGTCTCCTGTAGCGTGAGTGGAAGGTGTTTAATTCATGACAGCGGTTGTTCGCCTGATAGTAAGCAGTATGTGTACCAAGTTTGGTTGCAGTCGGTCCACTACTTTAGGAGGAGGTGCAGGAAGATGGCTCGCATGGATTTACAGTAATTCAGGAATATCGTAGTTTACGACTTCGTGTCTCCTGTAGCGTGAGTCGTAGGTATATAATTCATGACAGCGGTTGTTCGCGTGATAGTAAGCAGTATGTGTACCGAGTTTGGTTGCAGTCGGTCCTCTACTTTAGGCGGAGGTGCAGGGAGATGGCTCGCATGGTTTTGCAGTAATTCAAGAATATCGTAGTTTACGACTTCGTGGCTCCTAAAGCGTGAGTGGTAGGTGTTTAATTCATGACAGCTGTTGTTCGCCTGATAGTAAGCAGTATGTGTACCGAGTTTGGTTGCAGTCGGTCTACTACTGGAGGAGGAGGTGCAGGAAAATGGCTCGCATGGTTTTGCAGTAATTCTAGAATATCGTAGTTTACGACTTCGTGTCTCCTGTAGCGTAAGTGGTAGGTGTTTAATTCATGACAGCGGTTGTTCGCCTGATAGTAGGCAGTATGTGTACCGAGTTTGGTTGCAATCGGTCCACTACTTTAGGAGGAGGTGCAGGAAGATGGCTCTCATGATTTTGTAGTAATTCAAGAATATCGTAGGTTACGTATTCGTGTCTCCTGTAGCGTGAGTGGTGGGTGTTTAATTCATGACAGCGGTTGTTCGCCTGATAGTAAACAGTATGTGTACCGAGTTCGGTTGCAGTCGGTCCACTACTTTAGGAGGAGGTGCAGGAAGATGGCTCGCATGGTTTTGCAGTAATTCAAGAATATCGTAGTTTACGACTTCGTGTCTCCTGTAGCGTGAGTGGTAGGTGTTTAATTCATGACAGCGGTTGTTCGCCTGATAGTAAGCTGTGTGTGTACCGAGTTTGGTTGCAGTCGGTCCACTACTGGAGGAATAGGTGCAGAAAAATGGCTCGCATGGTTTTGCACTAATTCAAGAATATCGTAGTTTACGACATCGTGTCTCCTGTAGCGTGAGTGGTAGGTGTTTAATTCATGACAGCGGTTGTTTTCCTGATAGGAAGCATTATGTGTACTTAGTTTGGTTGCAGTAGGTCCAATACTTTAGGAGGAGGTGCAGGTAGATGGCTCGCAAGGTATTGCAGTAATTCAAGATTGTCGTAGTTCACGACTTCGTGCCTCCTGTAGCGTGAGTGGTAGGTGTTTAATTCATGACAGCGGTTGTTCGCCTGATAGTAAGCAGTACGTGTACCGAGTTTGGTTGCAGTCGGTCCACTACATTAGGAGGAGGTGCAGGAAGATGGCTTGCATGGTTTTGCAGTAATTCAAGAAAATCGTAATTTACGACTTCGTGTCTCCTGTAGCGTGAGTGGTAGGTGTGTAATTCATGACATCGGTTGTTCGCCTGATAGTACGCAGTATGTGTACCGAGTTCGGTTGCAGTCGGTCCACTACTTTAGGAGGAGGTGCAGGAAGATGGCTCGCATGGTTTTGCAGTAATTCAAGTATATCGTAGTTTACGACTTCGTGTCTCCTGTAGCGTGAGTGGTAGGTGTGTAATTCATGACATCGGTTGTTCGCCTGATAGTAAGCAGTATGTGTACCAAGTTTGGTTGCAGTCGGTCCACTATTTTAGGAGGAGGTGCAGGGAGATGGCTCGCATGGTTTTGCAGTAATTCAAGAATATCGTAGTTTACGACTTCGTGTCTCCTGTAGCGTGAGTGGTAGGTGTTTAATTTATGACAGCGGTTGTTCGCCTGATAGTAATCAGTATGTGTACCGAGTTTGGTTGCATTCGGTCCACTGCTTTAGGAGGAGGTGCAGGAAGATGGCTTGCATGCGTTTGCAGTAATTCAAGAATATCGTAGTTTACGACTTCGTGTCTCCTGTAGCGTGAGTGGTAGGTGTTTAATTCATGACAGCGGTTGTTCGCCTGATAGTAAGTAGTATGTGTACCGAGTTTGGTTGCAGTCGACCCACTATTGGAGGAGGAAGTGCAGGAAGATGGCTCGCATGGTTTTGCAGTAATTCAGGAATATCGTAGATTAAGACTTCGTGTCTCCTGTAGCGAGAGTGGTAGGTGTTTAATGCATGACAGCGGATGTTCGCCTGATAGTAATCAGTATGTCTACCGAGTTCGGTTGTAGTCGGTCCATTACTTTAGGAGGAGGTGCTGGCAGATGGCTCGCATGGTTTTGCAGTAATTCAAGAATATCGTAGTTTACGAATTCGTGTCTCCTGTAGCGTGAGTGGTAGGTGTTTAAATCATGACAGCGAATATTCGCCTGATAGTAAGTAGTATGTGTACCTAGTTTGGGTGCAGTAGGTCCAATACTTTAGGAGGAGGTGGAGGAAGATGGCTTGCATGGTTTTGCAGTAATTCAAGCATATCGTAGTTTACGACTTTGTGTCTCCTGTAGCGTGAGTGGTAGGTGTTTAATTCATGACAGCGGTTATTCGCCTGATAGTAAGCAGTATGAGTACCGAGTTTGGTTGCAGTCGGTCCTCTACTTTAGGAGGATTTGCAGGAAAATGCCTCCCATGGTATTGCTGTAATTCAAGAATATCGTAGTTTACGACTTCGTGTCTTCTGTAGCGTGAGTGGAAGGTGTTTAATTCATGACAGCGGTTGTTTGCCTGATAGTAAGCAGTATGTGTACCGAGTTCGGTTGCAGTCGGTCCACTACTTTAGGAGGAGGTGCAGGAAGATGGCTCGCATGGTTTTCTTGTAATTCAAGAATATCGTAGTTTACGACTTCGAGTCTCCTGTAGCGTGAGTGGTAGGTGTTTAATTCATGACAGCGGTTGTTCGCCTGATAGTAAGCAGTATGAGTACCGAGTTTGATTGCAGTCGGTCCTCTACTTTACGAGGAGGTGCAGGAAGATGGCTCGCATGGTTTTTTACTAATTCAAGAATATCGTAGTTTACGACTTCGTGTCTCCTGTAGCGTGAGTGGTAGGTGTTTAATTCATGACAGCGGTTGTTCGCCTGATAGTAATCAGTATGTGTACCGAGTTTGGTTGCATTCGGTCCACTGCTTTAGGAGGAGGTGCAGGAAGATGGCTTGCATGCGTTTGCAGTAATTCAAGAATATCGTAGTTTACGACTTCGTGTCTCCTGTAGCGTGAGTGGTAGGTGTGTAATTCATGACATCGGTTGTTCGCCTGATAGTAAGCAGTATGTGTACCAAGTTTGGTTGCAGTCGGTCCACTATTTTAGGAGGAGGTGCAGGGAGATGGCTCGCATGGTTTTGCAGTAATTCAAGAATATCGTAGTTTACGACTTCGTGTCTCCTGTAGCGTGAGTGGTAGGTGTTTAATTTATGACAGCGGTTGTTCGCCTGATAGTAATCAGTATGTGTACCGAGTTTGGTTGCATTCGGTCCACTGCTTTAGGAGGAGGTGCAGGAAGATGGCTTGCATGCGTTTGCAGTAATTCAAGAATATCGTAGTTTACGACTTCGTGTCTCCTGTAGCGTGAGTGGTAGGTGTTTAATTCATGACAGCGGTTGTTCGCCTGATAGTAAGTAGTATGTGTACCGAGTTTGGTTGCAGTCGACCCACTATTGGAGGAGGAAGTGCAGGAAGATGGCTCGCATGGTTTTGCAGTAATTCAGGAATATCGTAGATTAAGACTTCGTGTCTCCTGTAGCGAGAGTGGTAGGTGTTTAATGCATGACAGCGGATGTTCGCCTGATAGTAATCAGTATGTCTACCGAGTTCGGTTGTAGTCGGTCCATTACTTTAGGAGGAGGTGCTGGCAGATGGCTCGCATGGTTTTGCAGTAATTCAAGAATATCGTAGTTTACGAATTCGTGTCTCCTGTAGCGTGAGTGGTAGGTGTTTAAATCATGACAGCGAATATTCGCCTGATAGTAAGTAGTATGTGTACCTAGTTTGGGTGCAGTAGGTCCAATACTTTAGGAGGAGGTGGAGGAAGATGGCTTGCATGGTTTTGCAGTAATTCAAGCATATCGTAGTTTACGACTTTGTGTCTCCTGTAGCGTGAGTGGTAGGTGTTTAATTCATGACAGCGGTTATTCGCCAGATAGTAAGCAGTATGAGTACCGAGTTTGGTTGCAGTCGGTCCTCTACTTTAGGAGGATTTGCAGGAAAATGCCTCCCATGGTATTGCTGTAATTCAAGAATATCGTAGTTTACGACTTCGTGTCTTCTGTAGCGTGAGTGGAAGGTGTTTAATTCATGACAGCGGTTGTTTGCCTGATAGTAAGCAGTATGTGTACCGAGTTCGGTTGCAGTCGGTCCACTACTTTAGGAGGAGGTGCAGGAAGATGGCTCGCATGGTTTTCTTGTAATTCAAGAATATCGTAGTTTACGACTTCGAGTCTCCTGTAGCGTGAGTGGTAGGTGTTTAATTCATGACAGCGGTTGTTCGCCTGATAGTAAGCAGTATGAGTACCGAGTTTGATTGCAGTCGGTCCTCTACTTTACGAGGAGGTGCAGGAAGATGGCTCGCATGGTTTTTTACTAATTCAAGAATATCGTAGTTTACGACTTCGTGTCTCCTGTAGCGTGAGTGGTAGGTGTTTAATTCATGACAGCGGTTGTTCGCCTGATAGTAAGCAGTATGTGTACCGAGTTCGTTTGTAGTCGCTCCACTACTTTTGGAGGAGGTACAGGTAGATGGCTCGCATGGTTTTGCAGTAATTCAAGAATGTCGTAGTTTACGACTTCGTGTCCCCTGTAGCGTGAGTGGTAGGTGTTTAATTCATGACAGCGGTTGTTCGCCTGATAGTAAGCAGTACGTATACCGAGTTTGGTTGCAGTCGGTCCACTACTTTAGGAGGAGGTGCAGGAAGATGGCTCGCATGGTTTTGCAGTAATTCAGGAATATCGTAGTTTACGACTTCGTGTCTCCTGTAGCGTGAGTGGTAGGTGTGTAATTCATGACATCGGTTGTTCGCCTGATAGTAAGCAGTATGTGTACCAAGTTTGGTTGCAGTCGGTCCACTATTTTAGGAGGAGGTGCAGGGAGATGGCTCGCATGGTTTTGCAGTAATTCAAGAATATCGTAGTTTACGACTTCGTGTCTCCTGTAGCGTGAGTGGTAGGTGTGTAATTTATGACAGCGGTTGTTCGCCTGATAGTAAGTAGTATGTGTACCGAGTTTGGTTGCAGTCGACCCACTATTGGAGGAGGAAGTGCAGGAAGATGGCTCGCATGGTTTTGCAGTAATTCAGGAATATCGTAGATTAAGACTTCGTGTCTCCTGTAGCGAGAGTGGTAGGTGTTTAATTCATGACAGCGGATGTTCGCCTGATAGTAAGCAGTATGTCTACCGAGTTCGGTTGTAGTCGGTCCATTACTTTAGGAGGAGGTGCTGGCAGATGGCTCGCATGGTTTTGCAGTAATTCAAGAATATCGTAGTTTACGAATTCGTGTCTCCTGTAGCGTGAGTGGTAGGTGTTTAAATCATGACAGCGAATATTCGCCTGATAGTAAGTAGTATGTGTACCTAGTTTGGGTGCAGTAGGTCCAATACTTTAGGAGGAGGTGGAGGAAGATGGCTTGCATGGTTTTGCAGTAATTCAAGCATATCGTAGTTTACGACTTTGTGTCTCCTGTAGCGTGAGTGGTAGGTGTTTAATTCATGACAGCGGTTATTCGCCTGATAGTAAGCAGTATGAGTACCGAGTTTGGTTGCAGTCGGTCCTCTACTTTAGGAGGATTTGCAGGAAAATGCCTCCCATGGTATTGCTGTAATTCAAGAATATCGTAGTTTACGACTTCGTGTCTTCTGTAGCGTGAGTGGAAGGTGTTTAATTCATGACAGCGGTTGTTTGCCTGATAGTAAGCAGTATGTGTACCGAGTTCGGTTGCAGTCGGTCCACTACTTTAGGAGGAGGTGCAGGAAGATGGCTCGCATGGTTTTCTTGTAATTCAAGAATATCGTAGTTTACGACTTCGAGTCTCCTGTAGCGTGAGTGGTAGGTGTTTAATTCATGACAGCGGTTGTTCGCCTGATAGTAAGCAGTATGAGTACCGAGTTTGATTGCAGTCGGTCCTCTACTTTACGAGGAGGTGCAGGAAGATGGCTCGCATGGTTTTTTAGTAATTCAAGAATATCGTAGTTTACGACTTCGTGTCTCCTGTAGCGTGAGTGGTAGGTGTTTAATTCATGACAGCGGTTGTTCGCCTGATAGTAAGCAGTACGTATACCGAGTTTGGTTGCAGTCGGTCCACTACTTTAGGAGGAGGTGCAGGAAGATGGCTCGCATGGTTTTGCAGTAATTCAGGAATATCGTAGATTAAGACTTCGTGTCTCCTGTAGCGAGAGTGGTTGGTGTTTAATTCATGACAGCGGATGTTCGCCTGATAGTAAGCAGTATGTCTACCGAGTTCGGTTGTAGTCGGTCCATTACTTTAGGAGGAGGTGCTGGAAGATGGCTCGCATGGTTTAGCAGTAATTTAAGAATATCGTAGTTTACGAATTCGTGTCTCCTGTAGCGTGAGTGGTAGGTGTTTAATTCATGACAGCGAATATTCGCCTGATAGTAAGTAGTATGTGTACCTAGTTTGGGTGCAGTAGGTCCAATACTTTAGGAGGAGGTGGAGGAAGATGGCTTGCATGGTTTTGCAGTAATTCAAGCATATCGTAGTTTACGACTTTGTGTCTCCTGTAGCGTGAGTGGTAGGTGTTTAAATCATGACAGCGGTTGTTCGCCTGATAGTAAGCAGTATGAGTACCGAGTTTGGTTGCAGTCGGTCCTCTACTTTAGGAGGAGTTGCAGGAAAATGGCTCGCATGTTATTGCTGTAATTCAAGAATATCGTAGTTTACGACTTCGTGTCTTCTGTAGCGTGAGTGGAAGGTGTTTAATTCATGACAGCGGTTGTTTGCCTGATAGTAAGCAGTATGTGTACCGAGTTCGGTTGCAGTCGGTCCACTACTTTAGGAGGAGGTGCAGGAAGATTGCTCGCATGGTTTTGCAGTAATTCAAGAATATCGTAGTTTACGACTTCGAGTCTCCTGTAGCGTGAGTAGTAGGTGTTTAATTCATGACAGCGGTTGTTCGCCTGATAGTAAGCAGTATGAGTACCGAGTTTGGTTGCAGTCGGTCCTCTACTTTACGAGGAGGTGCAGGAAGATGGCTCGCATGGTTTTTTAGTAATTCAAGATTATCGTAGTTTACGACTTCGTGTCTCCTGTAGCGTGTGTGGTAGGTGTTTAATTCATGACAGCGGTTGTTCGCCTGATAGTAAGCAGTTTGTGTACCGAGTTTGGTTGCAGTCAGTCCACTACTGGAGGAGGAGGTGCAGGAAAATTGCTCGAATGGTTTTGCAGTAATTCAAGAATATCGTAGTTTACCACTTCGTGTCTCCTGTAGCGTGAGTGGTAGGTGTTTAATTCATGACAGCGGTTGTTCGCCTGATAGTAAGGAGAATGAGTAAAGAGTTTGGTTGCAGTCGGTCCACTACTGGTGGAGGAGGTGCAGGAAAATGGCTCGCATGGTTTTGCAGTAATTCAAGAATATCGTAGTTTACGACTTCGTGTCTCCTGTAGCGTGAGTGGTAAGTGTTTAATTCATGACAGCGGTTCTTCGCATGATAGTAAGCAGTATGTGTAGCGACTTTGGTTGCAGTCGGTGCACTACTTTACGAGGAGGTGCAGGAAGATGGCTCGCATGGTTTTGCAGTAATTCAAGAATATCGTAGATTAAGATTTCGTGTCTCCTGTAGCGTGAGTGGTAGGTGTTTAATTCATGACAGCGGTTGTTCGCCTGATAGTAGGCAGTATGTGTACCGAGTTTGGTTGCAATCGGTCCACTACTTTAGGAGGAGGTGCAGGAAGATGGCTCGCATGGTTTTGCAGTATTTCAAGAAAATCGTAATTTACGACTTCGTGTCTCCTGTAGCGTGAGTGGTAGGTGTGTAATTTATGACATCGGTTGTTCGCCTGATAGTAAGCAGTATGTGTACCGAGTTCGGTTGCAGTCGGTCCACTACTTTAGGAGGAGGTGCAGGAAGATGGCTCGCTTGGTTTTGCAGTAATTCAAGTATATCGTAGTTTACGACTTCGTGTCTCCTGTAGCGTGAGTGGTAGGTGTGTAATTCATGACAGCGGTTGTTCGCCTGATAGTAAGCAGTATGTGTACCGAGTTCGGTTGTAGTCGGTCTACTACTTTAGGAGGAGGTGCAGGTAGATGGCTCGCAGGGTTTTGCAGTAATTCAAGAATGTCGTAGTTTACGACTTCGTGTCTTCTGTAGCGTGAGTGGTAGGTGTTTAATTCATGACAGCGGTTGTTCGCCTGATAGTAAGCAGTACGTGTACCGAGTTTGGTTGCAGTCGGTCCACTACTTTAGGAGGAGGTGCAGGAAGATGGCTCGCATGGTTTTGCAGTAATTCAAGTATATCGTAGTTTACGACTTCGTGTCTCCTGTAGCGTGAGTGGTAGGTGTGTAATTCATGACATCGGTTGTTCGCCTGATAGTAAGCAGTATGTTTACCGAGTTTGGTTGCAGTCGGTCCACTATTTTAGGAGGAGGTGCAGGGAGATGGCTCGCATGGTTTTGCAGTAATTCAAGAATATCGTAGTTTACGACTTCGAGTCTCCTGTAGCGTGAGTGGTAGGTGTTTAATTCATGACAGCGGTTGTTCGCCTGATAGTAATCAGTATGTGTACCGAGTTTGGTTGCATTCGGTCCACTGCTTTAGGAGGAGGTGCAGGAAGATGGCTTGCATGCGTTTGCAGTAATTCAAGAATATCGTAGTTTACGACTTCGTGTCTCCTGTAGCGTGAGAGGTAGGTGTTTAATTCATGACAGCGGTTGTTCGCCTGATAGTAAGTAGTATGTGTACCGAGTTTGGTTGCAGTCGACCCACTATTGGAGGAGGAAGTGCAGGAAGATGGCTCGCATGGTTTTGCAGTAATTCAGGAATATCGTAGATAAAAACTTCGTGTCTCCTGTAGCGAGAGTGGTAGGTGTTTAATTCATGACAGCGGATGTTCGCCTGATAGTAAGTAGTATGTCTACCGAGTTCGGTTGTAGTCGGTCCATTACTTTAGGAGGAGGTGCTGGAAGATGGCTCGCATGGTTTTACAGTAATTCAAGAATATCGTAGTTTACGAATTCGTGTCTCCTGTAGCGTGAGTGGTAGGTGTTTAATTCATGGCAGCGAATATTCGCCTTATAGTAAGTAGTATGTGTACCTAGTTTGGGTGCAGTAGGTCCAATACTTTAGGAGGAGGTGGAGGAAGATGGCTTGCATGGTTTTGCAGTAATTCAAGCATATCGTAGTTTACGACTTTGTGTCTCCTGTAGCGTGAGTGGTAGGTGTTTAATTCATGACAGCGGTTGTTCGCCTGATAGTAAGCAGTATGAGTACCGAGTTTGATTGCAGTCGGTCCTCTACTTTACGAGGAGGTGCAGGAAGATGGCTCGCATGGTTTTTTAGTAATTCAAGAATATCGTAGTTTACGACTTCGTGTCTCCTGTAGCGTGAGTGGTAGGTGTTTAATTCATGACAGCGGTTGTTCGCCTGATAGTAAGCAGTATGTGTACCGAGTTCGTTTGTAGTCGCTCCACTACTTTAGGAGGAGGTACAGGTAGATGGCTCGCAGGGTTTTGCAGTAATTCAGGAATATCGTAGTTTACGAATTCGTGTCTCCTGTAGCGTGAGTGGTAGGTGTTTAATTCATGACAGCGAATATTCGCCTGATAGTAAGTAGTATGTGTACCTAGTTTGGGTGCAGTAGGTCCAATACTTTAGGAGGAGGTGGAGGAAGATGGCTTGCATGGTTTTGCAGTAATTCAAGCATATCGTAGTTTACGACTTTGTGTCTCCTGTAGCGTGAGTGGTAGGTGTTTAAATCATGACAGCGGTTGTTCGCCTGATGGTAAGCAGTATGAGTACCGAGTTTGGTTGCAGTCGGTCCTCTACTTTAGGAGGAGTTGCAGGAAAATGGCTCGCATGTTATTGCTGTAATTCAAGAATATCGTAGTTTACGACTTCGTGTCTTCTGTAGCGTGAGTGGAAGGTGTTTAATTCATGACAGCGGTTGTTTGCCTGATAGTAAGCAGTATGTGTACCGAGTTCGGTTGCAGTCGGTCCACTACTTTAGGAGGAGGTGCAGGAAGATTGCTCGCATGGTTTTGCAGTAATTCAAGAATATCGTAGTTTACGACTTCGAGTCTCCTGTAGCGTTAGTAGTAGGTGTTTAATTCATGACAGCGGTTGTTCGCCTGATAGTAAGCAGTATGAGTACCGAGTTTGGTTGCAGTCGGTCCTCTACTTTAGGAGGAGTTGCAGGAAAATGGCTCGCATGATATTGCTTTAATTCAAGAATATCGTAGTTTACGACTTCGTGTCTTCTGTAGCGTGAGTGGAAGGTGTTTAATTCATGACAGCGGTTGTTCGCCTGATAGTAAGCAGTATGTGTACCGAGTTTGGTTGCAGTCGGTCCTCTACTTTAGGAGGATTTGCAGGAAAATGCCTCCCATGGTATTGCTGTAATTCAAGAATATCGTAGTTTACGACTTCGTGTCTTCTGTAGCGTGAGTGGAAGGTGTTTAATTCATGACAGCGGTTGTTTGCCTGATAGTAAGCAGTATGTGTACCGAGTTCGGTTGCAGTCGGTCCACTACTTTAGGAGGAGGTGCAGGAAGATGGCTCGCATGGTTTTCTTGTAATTCAAGAATATCGTAGTTTACGACTTCGAGTCTCCTGTAGCGTGAGTGGTAGGTGTTTAATTCATGACAGCGGTTGTTCGCCTGATAGTAAGCAGTATGAGTACCGAGTTTGATTGCAGTCGGTCCTCTACTTTACGAGGAGGTGCAGGAAGATGGCTCGCATGGTTTTTTACTAATTCAAGAATATCGTAGTTTACGACTTCGTGTCTCCTGTAGCGTGAGTGGTAGGTGTTTAATTCATGACAGCGGTTGTTCGCCTGATAGTAATCAGTATGTGTACCGAGTTTGGTTGCATTCGGTCCACTGCTTTAGGAGGAGGTGCAGGAAGATGGCTTGCATGCGTTTGCAGTAATTCAAGAATATCGTAGTTTACGACTTCGTGTCTCCTGTAGCGTGAGTGGTAGGTGTGTAATTCATGACATCGGTTGTTCGCCTGATAGTAAGCAGTATGTGTACCAAGTTTGGTTGCAGTCGGTCCACTATTTTAGGAGGAGGTGCAGGGAGATGGCTCGCATGGTTTTGCAGTAATTCAAGAATATCGTAGTTTACGACTTCGTGTCTCCTGTAGCGTGAGTGGTAGGTGTTTAATTTATGACAGCGGTTGTTCGCCTGATAGTAATCAGTATGTGTACCGAGTTTGGTTGCATTCGGTCCACTGCTTTAGGAGGAGGTGCAGGAAGATGGCTTGCATGCGTTTGCAGTAATTCAAGAATATCGTAGTTTACGACTTCGTGTCTCCTGTAGCGTGAGTGGTAGGTGTTTAATTCATGACAGCGGTTGTTCGCCTGATAGTAAGTAGTATGTGTACCGAGTTTGGTTGCAGTCGACCCACTATTGGAGGAGGAAGTGCAGGAAGATGGCTCGCATGGTTTTGCAGTAATTCAGGAATATCGTAGATTAAGACTTCGTGTCTCCTGTAGCGAGAGTGGTAGGTGTTTAATGCATGACAGCGGATGTTCGCCTGATAGTAATCAGTATGTCTACCGAGTTCGGTTGTAGTCGGTCCATTACTTTAGGAGGAGGTGCTGGCAGATGGCTCGCATGGTTTTGCAGTAATTCAAGAATATCGTAGTTTACGAATTCGTGTCTCCTGTAGCGTGAGTGGTAGGTGTTTAAATCATGACAGCGAATATTCGCCTGATAGTAAGTAGTATGTGTACCTAGTTTGGGTGCAGTAGGTCCAATACTTTAGGAGGAGGTGGAGGAAGATGGCTTGCATGGTTTTGCAGTAATTCAAGCATATCGTAGTTTACGACTTTGTGTCTCCTGTAGCGTGAGTGGTAGGTGTTTAATTCATGACAGCGGTTATTCGCCAGATAGTAAGCAGTATGAGTACCGAGTTTGGTTGCAGTCGGTCCTCTACTTTAGGAGGATTTGCAGGAAAATGCCTCCCATGGTATTGCTGTAATTCAAGAATATCGTAGTTTACGACTTCGTGTCTTCTGTAGCGTGAGTGGAAGGTGTTTAATTCATGACAGCGGTTGTTTGCCTGATAGTAAGCAGTATGTGTACCGAGTTCGGTTGCAGTCGGTCCACTACTTTAGGAGGAGGTGCAGGAAGATGGCTCGCATGGTTTTCTTGTAATTCAAGAATATCGTAGTTTACGACTTCGTGTCTCCTGTAGCGTGAGTGGTAGGTGTTTAATTCATGACAGCGGTTGTTCGCCTGATAGTAAGCAGTATGTGTACCGAGTTCGTTTGTAGTCGCTCCACTACTTTTGGAGGAGGTACAGGTAGATGGCTCGCATGGTTTTGCAGTAATTCAAGAATGTCGTAGTTTACGACTTCGTGTCCCCTGTAGCGTGAGTGGTAGGTGTTTAATTCATGACAGCGGTTGTTCGCCTGATAGTAAGCAGTACGTATACCGAGTTTGGTTGCAGTCGGTCCACTACTTTAGGAGGAGGTGCAGGAAGATGGCTCGCATGGTTTTGCAGTAATTCAGGAATATCGTAGTTTACGACTTCGTGTCTCCTGTAGCGTGAGTGGTAGGTGTGTAATTCATGACATCGGTTGTTCGCCTGATAGTAAGCAGTATGTGTACCAAGTTTGGTTGCAGTCGGTCCACTATTTTAGGAGGAGGTGCAGGGAGATGGCTCGCATGGTTTTGCAGTAATTCAAGAATATCGTAGTTTACGACTTCGTGTCTCCTGTAGCGTGAGTGGTAGGTGTGTAATTTATGACAGCGGTTGTTCGCCTGATAGTAAGTAGTATGTGTACCGAGTTTGGTTGCAGTCGACCCACTATTGGAGGAGGAAGTGCAGGAAGATGGCTCGCATGGTTTTGCAGTAATTCAGGAATATCGTAGATTAAGACTTCGTGTCTCCTGTAGCGAGAGTGGTAGGTGTTTAATTCATGACAGCGGATGTTCGCCTGATAGTAAGCAGTATGTCTACCGAGTTCGGTTGTAGTCGGTCCATTACTTTAGGAGGAGGTGCTGGCAGATGGCTCGCATGGTTTTGCAGTAATTCAAGAATATCGTAGTTTACGAATTCGTGTCTCCTGTAGCGTGAGTGGTAGGTGTTTAAATCATGACAGCGAATATTCGCCTGATAGTAAGTAGTATGTGTACCTAGTTTGGGTGCAGTAGGTCCAATACTTTAGGAGGAGGTGGAGGAAGATGGCTTGCATGGTTTTGCAGTAATTCAAGCATATCGTAGTTTACGACTTTGTGTCTCCTGTAGCGTGAGTGGTAGGTGTTTAATTCATGACAGCGGTTATTCGCCTGATAGTAAGCAGTATGAGTACCGAGTTTGGTTGCAGTCGGTCCTCTACTTTAGGAGGATTTGCAGGAAAATGCCTCCCATGGTATTGCTGTAATTCAAGAATATCGTAGTTTACGACTTCGTGTCTTCTGTAGCGTGAGTGGAAGGTGTTTAATTCATGACAGCGGTTGTTTGCCTGATAGTAAGCAGTATGTGTACCGAGTTCGGTTGCAGTCGGTCCACTACTTTAGGAGGAGGTGCAGGAAGATGGCTCGCATGGTTTTCTTGTAATTCAAGAATATCGTAGTTTACGACTTCGAGTCTCCTGTAGCGTGAGTGGTAGGTGTTTAATTCATGACAGCGGTTGTTCGCCTGATAGTAAGCAGTATGAGTACCGAGTTTGATTGCAGTCGGTCCTCTACTTTACGAGGAGGTGCAGGAAGATGGCTCGCATGGTTTTTTAGTAATTCAAGAATATCGTAGTTTACGACTTCGTGTCTCCTGTAGCGTGAGTGGTAGGTGTTTAATTCATGACAGCGGTTGTTCGCCTGATAGTAAGCAGTACGTATACCGAGTTTGGTTGCAGTCGGTCCACTACTTTAGGAGGAGGTGCAGGAAGATGGCTCGCATGGTTTTGCAGTAATTCAGGAATATCGTAGATTAAGACTTCGTGTCTCCTGTAGCGAGAGTGGTTGGTGTTTAATTCATGACAGCGGATGTTCGCCTGATAGTAAGCAGTATGTCTACCGAGTTCGGTTGTAGTCGGTCCATTACTTTAGGAGGAGGTGCTGGAAGATGGCTCGCATGGTTTAGCAGTAATTTAAGAATATCGTAGTTTACGAATTCGTGTCTCCTGTAGCGTGAGTGGTAGGTGTTTAATTCATGACAGCGAATATTCGCCTGATAGTAAGTAGTATGTGTACCTAGTTTGGGTGCAGTAGGTCCAATACTTTAGGAGGAGGTGGAGGAAGATGGCTTGCATGGTTTTGCAGTAATTCAAGCATATCGTAGTTTACGACTTTGTGTCTCCTGTAGCGTGAGTGGTAGGTGTTTAAATCATGACAGCGGTTGTTCGCCTGATAGTAAGCAGTATGAGTACCGAGTTTGGTTGCAGTCGGTCCTCTACTTTAGGAGGAGTTGCAGGAAAATGGCTCGCATGTTATTGCTGTAATTCAAGAATATCGTAGTTTACGACTTCGTGTCTTCTGTAGCGTGAGTGGAAGGTGTTTAATTCATGACAGCGGTTGTTTGCCTGATAGTAAGCAGTATGTGTACCGAGTTCGGTTGCAGTCGGTCCACTACTTTAGGAGGAGGTGCAGGAAGATTGCTCGCATGGTTTTGCAGTAATTCAAGAATATCGTAGTTTACGACTTCGAGTCTCCTGTAGCGTGAGTAGTAGGTGTTTAATTCATGACAGCGGTTGTTCGCCTGATAGTAAGCAGTATGAGTACCGAGTTTGGTTGCAGTCGGTCCTCTACTTTACGAGGAGGTGCAGGAAGATGGCTCGCATGGTTTTTTAGTAATTCAAGATTATCGTAGTTTACGACTTCGTGTCTCCTGTAGCGTGTGTGGTAGGTGTTTAATTCATGACAGCGGTTGTTCGCCTGATAGTAAGCAGTTTGTGTACCGAGTTTGGTTGCAGTCAGTCCACTACTGGAGGAGGAGGTGCAGGAAAATTGCTCGAATGGTTTTGCAGTAATTCAAGAATATCGTAGTTTACCACTTCGTGTCTCCTGTAGCGTGAGTGGTAGGTGTTTAATTCATGACAGCGGTTGTTCGCCTGATAGTAAGGAGAATGAGTAAAGAGTTTGGTTGCAGTCGGTCCACTACTGGTGGAGGAGGTGCAGGAAAATGGCTCGCATGGTTTTGCAGTAATTCAAGAATATCGTAGTTTACGACTTCGTGTCTCCTGTAGCGTGAGTGGTAAGTGTTTAATTCATGACAGCGGTTCTTCGCATGATAGTAAGCAGTATGTGTAGCGACTTTGGTTGCAGTCGGTGCACTACTTTACGAGGAGGTGCAGGAAGATGGCTCGCATGGTTTTGCAGTAATTCAAGAATATCGTAGATTAAGATTTCGTGTCTCCTGTAGCGTGAGTGGTAGGTGTTTAATTCATGACAGCGGTTGTTCGCCTGATAGTAGGCAGTATGTGTACCGAGTTTGGTTGCAATCGGTCCACTACTTTAGGAGGAGGTGCAGGAAGATGGCTCGCATGGTTTTGCAGTATTTCAAGAAAATCGTAATTTACGACTTCGTGTCTCCTGTAGCGTGAGTGGTAGGTGTGTAATTTATGACATCGGTTGTTCGCCTGATAGTAAGCAGTATGTGTACCGAGTTCGGTTGCAGTCGGTCCACTACTTTAGGAGGAGGTGCAGGAAGATGGCTCGCTTGGTTTTGCAGTAATTCAAGTATATCGTAGTTTACGACTTCGTGTCTCCTGTAGCGTGAGTGGTAGGTGTGTAATTCATGACAGCGGTTGTTCGCCTGATAGTAAGCAGTATGTGTACCGAGTTCGGTTGTAGTCGGTCTACTACTTTAGGAGGAGGTGCAGGTAGATGGCTCGCAGGGTTTTGCAGTAATTCAAGAATGTCGTAGTTTACGACTTCGTGTCTTCTGTAGCGTGAGTGGTAGGTGTTTAATTCATGACAGCGGTTGTTCGCCTGATAGTAAGCAGTACGTGTACCGAGTTTGGTTGCAGTCGGTCCACTACTTTAGGAGGAGGTGCAGGAAGATGGCTCGCATGGTTTTGCAGTAATTCAAGTATATCGTAGTTTACGACTTCGTGTCTCCTGTAGCGTGAGTGGTAGGTGTGTAATTCATGACATCGGTTGTTCGCCTGATAGTAAGCAGTATGTTTACCGAGTTTGGTTGCAGTCGGTCCACTATTTTAGGAGGAGGTGCAGGGAGATGGCTCGCATGGTTTTGCAGTAATTCAAGAATATCGTAGTTTACGACTTCGAGTCTCCTGTAGCGTGAGTGGTAGGTGTTTAATTCATGACAGCGGTTGTTCGCCTGATAGTAATCAGTATGTGTACCGAGTTTGGTTGCATTCGGTCCACTGCTTTAGGAGGAGGTGCAGGAAGATGGCTTGCATGCGTTTGCAGTAATTCAAGAATATCGTAGTTTACGACTTCGTGTCTCCTGTAGCGTGAGAGGTAGGTGTTTAATTCATGACAGCGGTTGTTCGCCTGATAGTAAGTAGTATGTGTACCGAGTTTGGTTGCAGTCGACCCACTATTGGAGGAGGAAGTGCAGGAAGATGGCTCGCATGGTTTTGCAGTAATTCAGGAATATCGTAGATAAAAACTTCGTGTCTCCTGTAGCGAGAGTGGTAGGTGTTTAATTCATGACAGCGGATGTTCGCCTGATAGTAAGTAGTATGTCTACCGAGTTCGGTTGTAGTCGGTCCATTACTTTAGGAGGAGGTGCTGGAAGATGGCTCGCATGGTTTTACAGTAATTCAAGAATATCGTAGTTTACGAATTCGTGTCTCCTGTAGCGTGAGTGGTAGGTGTTTAATTCATGGCAGCGAATATTCGCCTTATAGTAAGTAGTATGTGTACCTAGTTTGGGTGCAGTAGGTCCAATACTTTAGGAGGAGGTGGAGGAAGATGGCTTGCATGGTTTTGCAGTAATTCAAGCATATCGTAGTTTACGACTTTGTGTCTCCTGTAGCGTGAGTGGTAGGTGTTTAATTCATGACAGCGGTTGTTCGCCTGATAGTAAGCAGTATGAGTACCGAGTTTGATTGCAGTCGGTCCTCTACTTTACGAGGAGGTGCAGGAAGATGGCTCGCATGGTTTTTTAGTAATTCAAGAATATCGTAGTTTACGACTTCGTGTCTCCTGTAGCGTGAGTGGTAGGTGTTTAATTCATGACAGCGGTTGTTCGCCTGATAGTAAGCAGTATGTGTACCGAGTTCGTTTGTAGTCGCTCCACTACTTTAGGAGGAGGTACAGGTAGATGGCTCGCAGGGTTTTGCAGTAATTCAGGAATATCGTAGTTTACGAATTCGTGTCTCCTGTAGCGTGAGTGGTAGGTGTTTAATTCATGACAGCGAATATTCGCCTGATAGTAAGTAGTATGTGTACCTAGTTTGGGTGCAGTAGGTCCAATACTTTAGGAGGAGGTGGAGGAAGATGGCTTGCATGGTTTTGCAGTAATTCAAGCATATCGTAGTTTACGACTTTGTGTCTCCTGTAGCGTGAGTGGTAGGTGTTTAAATCATGACAGCGGTTGTTCGCCTGATGGTAAGCAGTATGAGTACCGAGTTTGGTTGCAGTCGGTCCTCTACTTTAGGAGGAGTTGCAGGAAAATGGCTCGCATGTTATTGCTGTAATTCAAGAATATCGTAGTTTACGACTTCGTGTCTTCTGTAGCGTGAGTGGAAGGTGTTTAATTCATGACAGCGGTTGTTTGCCTGATAGTAAGCAGTATGTGTACCGAGTTCGGTTGCAGTCGGTCCACTACTTTAGGAGGAGGTGCAGGAAGATTGCTCGCATGGTTTTGCAGTAATTCAAGAATATCGTAGTTTACGACTTCGAGTCTCCTGTAGCGTTAGTAGTAGGTGTTTAATTCATGACAGCGGTTGTTCGCCTGATAGTAAGCAGTATGAGTACCGAGTTTGGTTGCAGTCGGTCCTCTACTTTAGGAGGAGTTGCAGGAAAATGGCTCGCATGATATTGCTTTAATTCAAGAATATCGTAGTTTACGACTTCGTGTCTTCTGTAGCGTGAGTGGAAGGTGTTTAATTCATGACAGCGGTTGTTCGCCTGATAGTAAGCAGTATGTGTACCGAGTTCGGTTGCAGTCGGTCCACTACTTTAGGAGGAGGTGCAGGAAGATGGCTCGCATGGCTTTGTAGTAATTCAAGAATATCGTAGTTTACGACTTCGAGTCTCCTGTAGCGTGAGTGGTAGGTGTTTAATTCATGACAGCGGTTGTTCGCCTGATAGTAAGCAGTATGAGTACCGAGTTTGGTTGCAGTCGGTCCTCTACTTTACGAGGAGGTGCAGGAAGATGGCTCGCAAGGTTTTTTTAGTAATTCAAGAATATCGTAGTTTACGACTTCGTGTCTCCTGTAGCGTGAGTGGTAGGTGTTTAATTCATGACAGCGGTTGTTCGCCTGATAGTAAGCAGTATGTGTACCGAGTTTGGTTGCAGTCAGTCCACTACTGGAGGAGGAGGTGCAGGAAATTGCTCGAATGGTTTTGCAGTAATTCAAGAATATCGTACTTTACGACTTCGTGTCTCCTGTAGCGTGAGTGGTAGGTGTTTAATTCATGACAGCGGTTGTTCGCCTGATAGTAAGGAGAATGAGTAAAGAGTTTGGTTGCAGTCGGTCCTCTAGTTTAGTAGGAGGTGCAGGAAGATGGCTCGCATGGTTTTGCAGTAATTCAAGAATATCGTAGTTTACGACTTCGTGTCTCCTGTAGCGTGAGTGGAAGGTGTTTAATTCATGACAGCGGTGGTTCGCCTGATAGTAAGCAGTATGTGTACCAAGTTTGGTTGCAGTCGGTCCACTACTTTAGGAGGAGGTGCAGGAAGATGGCTCGCATGGATTTGCTGTAATTCAGGAATATCGTAGTTTACGACTTCGTCTCTCCTGTAGCGTGAGTGGTAGGTGTTTAATTCATGACATCGGTTGTTCGCCTGATAGTAGGCAGTATGAGTACCGAGTTTGGGTGCAGTCGGTCCTCTACTTTAGGAGGTGGTGCAGGAGGATGGCTCGCATGCTTTTGCAGTAATTCAAGAATATCGTAGTTTACGACTTCGTGTCTCCTGTAGCGTGAGTCGTAGGTATATAATTCATGACAGCTGTTGTTCGCCTGATAGTAAGCAGTATGTGTACCTAGTTTGGTTGCAGTCGGACTACTAGTTTAGGAGGAGGTGCAGGAAGATTGCTCGCATGGTTTTGCAGTAATTCAAGAATATCGTAGTTTACGACTTCGTGTCTCCTGGAGCGTGAGTGGTAGGTGGTTAATTCATGACAGCGGTTGTTCGCCTGATAGTAATCAGTATGTGTACCGAGTTTGGTTGCATTCGGTCCACTGCTTTAGGAGGAGGTGCAGGAAGATGGCTTGCATGCGTTTGCAGTAATTCTAGAATATCGTAGTTTACGACTTCGTGTCTCCTGTAGCGTGAGTGGTAGGTGTTTAATTCATGACAGCGGTTGTTCGCCTGATAGTAAGTAGTATGTGTACCGAGTTTGGTTGCAGTCGACCCACTATTGGAGGAGGAAGTGCAGGAAGATGGCTCGCATGGTTTTGCAGTAATTCAGGAATATCGTAGATAAAGACTTCGTGTCTCCTGTAGCGAGAGTGGTAGGTGTTTAATTCATGACAGCGGATGTTCGCCTGATAGTAAGTAGTATGTCTACCGAGTTCGGTTGTAGTCGGTCCATTACTTTAGGAGGAGGTGCTGGAAGATGGCTCGCATGGTTTTACAGTAATTCAAGAATATCGTAGTTTACGAATTCGTGTCTCCTGTAGCGTGAGTGGTAGGTGTTTAATTCATGGCAGCGAATATTCTTCTGATAGTAAGTAGTATGTGTACCTAGTTTGGGTGCAGTAGGTCCAATACTTTAGGAGGAGGTGGAGGAAGATGGCTTGCATGGTTTTGCAGTAATTCAAGCATATCGTAGTTTACGACTTTGTGTCTCCTGTAGCGTGAGTGGTAGGTGTTTAATTCATGACAGCGGTTGTTCGCCTGATAGTAAGCAGTATGAGTACCGAGATTGGTTGCAGTCGGTCCTCTACTTTAGGAGGAGTTGCAGGAAAATGCCTCGCATGGTATTGCTGTAATTCAAGAATATCGTAGTTTACGACTTCGTGTCTTCTGTAGCGTGAGTGGAAGGTGTTTAATTCATGACAGCGGTTGTTTGCCTGATAGTAAGCAGTATGTGTACCGAGTTCGGTTGCAGTCGGTCCACTACTTTAGGAGGAGGTGCAGGAAGATTGCTCGCATGGTTTTGCAGTAATTCAAGAATATCGTAGTTTACGACTTCGAGTCTCCTGTAGCGTTAGTAGTAGGTGTTTAATTCATGACAGCGGTTGTTCGCCTGATAGTAAGCAGTATGAGTACCGAGTTTGGTTGCAGTCGGTCCTCTACTTTAGGAGGAGTTGCAGGAAAATGGCTCGCATGATATTGCTTTAATTCAAGAATATCGTAGTTTACGACTTCGTGTCTTCTGTAGCGTGAGTGGAAGGTGTTTAATTCATGACAGCGGTTGTTCGCCTGATAGTAAGCAGTATGTGTACCGAGTTCGGTTGCAGTCGGTCCACTACTTTAGGAGGAGGTGCAGGAAGATGGCTCGCATGGCTTTGTAGTAATTCAAGAATATCGTAGTTTACGACTTCGAGTCTCCTGTAGCGTGAGTGGTAGGTGTTTAATTCATGACAGCGGTTGTTCGCCTGATAGTAAGCAGTATGAGTACCGAGTTTGGTTGCAGTCGGTCCTCTACTTTACGAGGAGGTGCAGGAAGATGGCTCGCATGGTTTTTTTAGTAATTCAAGAATATCGTAGTTTACGACTTCGTGTCTCCCTTAGCGTGAGTCGTAGGTGTTTAATTCATGACAGCGGTTGTTCGCCTGATAGTAAGCAGTATGTGTACCGAGTTTGGTTGCAGTCAGTCCACTACTGGAGGAGGAGGTGCAGGAAAATGGCTCGAATGGTTTTGCAGTAATTCAAGAATATCGTAGTTTACGACTTCGTGTCTCCTGTAGCGTGAGTGGTAGGTGTTTAATTCATGACAGCGGTTGTTCGCCTGATAGTAAGGAGAATGAGTAAAGAGTTTGGTTGCAGTCGGTCCTCTAGTTTAGTAGGAGGTGCAGGAAGATGGCTCGCATGGTTTTGCAGTAATTCAAGAATATCGTAGTTTACGACTTCGTGTCTCCTGTAGCGTGAGTGGAAGGTGTTTAATTCATGACAGCGGTGGTTCGCCTGATAGTAAGCAGTATGTGTACCAAGTTTGGTTGCAGTCGGTCCACTACTTTAGGAGGAGGTGCAGGAAGATGGCTCGCATGGATTTGCAGTAATTCAGGAATATCGTAGTTTACGACTTCGTGTCTCCTGTAGCGTGAGTGGTAGGTGTTTAATTCATGACATCGGTTGTTCGCCTGATAGTAGGCAGTATGAGTACCGAGTTTGGGTGCAGTCGGTCCTCTACTTTAGGAGGAGGTGCAGGAAGGTGGCTCGCATGCTTTTGCAGTAATTCAAGAATATCGTAGTTTACGACTTCGTGTCTCCTGTAGCGTGAGTCGTAGGTATATAATTCATGACAGCTGTTGTTCGCCTGATAGTAAGCAGTATGTGTACCTAGTTTGGTTGCAGTCGGACTACTAGTTTAGGAGGAGGTGCAGGAAGATGGCTCGCATGGTTTTGCAGTAATTCAAGAATATCGTAGTTTACGACTTCGTGTCTCCTGGAGCGTGAGTGGTAGGTGGTTAATTCATGACAGCTGTTGTTTGCCTGATAGTAAGCAGTATGTGTAACGAGTTTGGTTGCAGTCGGTCCACTACTGGAGGAGGAGGTTCAGGAAAATGGCTCGCATGGTTTTGCAGTAATTCAAGAATATCGTAGTTTACGACTTCGTGTCTCCTGTAGCGTGAGTGGTAGGTGTTTAATTCATGACAGCGGTTCTTCGCCTGATAGTAAGCTTATGTGTACCGAGTTTGGTTGCAGTCGGTCCACTACTGGAGGAGGAGGTGCAGGATAATGGCTCGCATGGTTTTGCACTAATTCAAGAATATCGTAGTTTACGACATCGTGTCTCCTGTAGTGTGAGTGGTAGGTGTTTAATTCATGACAGCGGTTGTTTGCCTGATAGGAAGCATTATGTGTACTTAGTTTGGTTGCAGTCGGTCCAATACTTTAGGAGGAGGTGCAGGTAGATGGCTCGCAGGGTTTTGCAGTAATTCAAGATTGTCGTAGTTTACGACTTCGTGTCTCCTGTAGCGTGAGTGGTAGGTGTTTAATTCATGACAGCGGTTGTTCGCCTGATAGTAAGCAGTACGTGAAACGAGTTGGGTTGCAGTCGGTCCACTACTTTAGGAGGAGGTGCAGGAAGATGGCTCGAATGGTTTTGCAGTAATTCAAGAATATCGTAGTTTACCACTTCGTGTCTCCAGTAGCGTGAGTGGTAGGTGTTTAATTCATGACAGCGGTTGTTCGCCTGATAGTAAGGAGAATGAGTAAAGAGTTTGGTTGCAGTCGGTCCACTACTGGTGGAGGAGGTGCAGGAAAATGGCTCGCATGGTTTTGCAGTAATTCAAGAATATCGTAGTTTACGACTTCGTGTCTCCTGTAGCGTGAGTGGTAGGTGTTTAATTCATGACAGCGGTTCTTCGCCTGATAGTAAGCAGTATGTGTAGCGACTTTGGTTGCAGTCGGTGCACTACTTTACGAGGAGGTGCAGGAAGATGGCTCGCATGATTTTGCAGTAATTCAAGAATATCGTAGGTTACGAATTCGTGTCTCCTGTAGCGTGAGTGGTAGGTATTTAATTCATGACAGCGGTTGTTCGCCTGATAGTAAACAGTATGTGTACCGAGTTCGGTTGCAGTCGGTCCACTACTTTAGGAGGAGGTACAGGAAGATGGCTCGCATGGTTTTGCAGTAATTCAAGAATATCCTAGTTTACGACTTCGTGTCTCCTGTAGCGTGAGTGGTAGGTGTGTAATTCATGACAGCGGTTGTTCGCCTGTTTGTAAGCAGTATTTGTACCGAGTTTGGTTGCAGTCGGTCCACTACTGGAGGAGGAGGTGCATGAAGATGGCTCGCATGGTTTTGCAGTAATTCAAGAATATCGTAGTTTACGACATCGTGTCTCCTGTAGCGTGAGTGGTAGGTGTTTAATTCATGACAGCGGTTGTTCGCCTGATAGTAAGCAGTTTGTGTACCGAGTTTGGTTGCAGTCGGTCCTCTACTGGAGGAGGAGGTGCAGGAAGATGGCTCGCATGTTTTTGCAGTAATTCAAGAATATCGTAGTTTACGAATTCGTGTCTCCTGTAGCGTGAGTGGTAGGTGTTTAATTCATGACAGCGGTTGTTCGTCTGATAGTAAGCAGTATGTGTACCGAGTTTGGTTGCAGTCGGTCCAATACTTTAGGAGGAAATGATGGAAGTTTGCTCGCGTGGTTTTCCATAAATTCAACAATATCGTAGTTTACGACTTCGTGTCTCTTGGAGCGTGAGTGGTAGGTGTTTAATTCATGACAGCGGTTGTTCGCCTGATAGTAAGCAGTATGTGTACCGAGTTTGGTTGCAGTCGGCCCACTACTGGAGGAGGAGGTGCAGGAAAATGGCTCGCATGATTTTGCAGTAATTCAAGAATATCGTAGTTTACGACTTCGTGTCTCCTGTAGCGTGAGTGGTAGGTTTTTAATTCATGACAGCGGTTGTTCGCCTGATAGTAAGCAGTATGTGTAGCGACTTTGGTTGCTGTCGGTCTATTAGTTTAGGAGGAGGTGCAGGAAGATGGCTCGCATGGTTTTGCAGTAATTCAAGAATATCGTAGTGTACGACTTCGTGTCTCCTGTAGCGTGAGTGGTAGGTTTTTAATTCATGACAGCGGTTGTTCGCCTGATAGTAAACAGTATGTGTACCGAGTTCGGTTGCAGTCGGTCCACTACTTTAGGAGGAGGTGCAGGAAGATGCCTCGCATGGTTTTGCAGTAATTCAAGAATATCGTAGTTTACGACTTCGTGTCTCCTGTAGCGTGGGTGGTAGGTGTATAATTCATGACAGCGGTTGTTCGCCTGATAGTAAGCAGTATGTGTAGCGACTTTGGTTGCAGTCGGTCTACTAGTTTAGGAGGAGGTGCAGGAAGATGGCTCGCATGGTTTTGCAGTAATTCAAGATTATCGTAGTTTACGACTTCGTGTCTCCTGTAGCGTGAGTGGAAGGTGTTTAATTCATGACAGCGGTTGTTCGCCTGATAGTAAGCAGTATGTGTACCGAGTTTGGTTGCAGTCGGTCCACTACTTTAGGAGGAGGTGCAGGAAGATGGCTCGCATGGATTTGCAGTAATTCAGGAATATCGTAGTTTACGACTTCGTGTCTCCTGTAGCGTGAGTGGTAGGTGTTTAATTCATGACAGCTGTTGTTTGCCTGATAGTAAGCAGTATGTGTACCGAGTTTGGTTGCAGTCGGTGCACTGCTGGAGGAGGAGGTGCAGGTAAATGGTTCGCATGGTTTTGCAGTAATTCAAGAATATCGTAGTTTACGACTTCGTGTCTCCTGTAGCGTGAGTGGTAGGTATTTAATTCATGTCGGCGGTTGTTCGCCTGATAGTAAGCAGTATGTGTAGCGACTTTCGTTGCAGTCGGTGCACTACTTTACGAGGAGGTGCAGGAAGATGGCACGCATGGTTTTGCAGTAATTCAAGAATATCGTAGATTAAGATTTCGTGTCTCCTGTAGCGTGAGTGGTAGGTGTTTAATTCATGACAGCGGTTGTTCGCCTGATAGTAAGCAATATGAGTACCGAGTTTGCTTGCAGTCGGTCCTCTACTTTAGGAGGAGGTGCAGGAAGATGGCTCGCATGGTTTTTTAGTAATTCAAGAATATCGTAGTGTACGACTTCGTTTCTCCTGTAGCATGAGTGGTAGGTGTTTAATTCATGACAGCGGTTGTTCGGCTGATAGTAAGCAGTATGCGTACCGAGTTTGGTTGCAGTCGGTCCCCTCTTGGAGGAGGAGGTGCAGGAAGATGGCTCGCATGGTTTTGCAGTAATTCAAGATTATCGTAGTTTACGACTTCGTGTCTCCTGTAGCGTGAGTGGAAGGTGTTTAATTCATGACAGCGGTTGTTCGCCTGATAGTAAGCAGTATGTGTACCGAGTTTGGTTGCAGTCGGTCCAATACTTTAGGAGGAAATGATGGAAGATTGCTCGCGTGGTTTTCCATAAATTCAACAATATCGTAGTTTACGACTTCGTGTCTCCTGTAGCGTGAGTGGTAGTTGTTTAATTCATGACAGCTGTTGTTTGCCTGATAGTAAGCAGTATGAGTACCGAGTTTGGTTGCAGTCGGTCCTCTACTTTAGGAGGAGGTGCAGGAAGATGGCTCGCATGGTTTTGCAGTAATTCAAGAATATCGTAGTTTACGACTTCATGTCTCCTGTAGCGTGAGTGGTAGCTGGTTAATTCATGACAGCGGTTGTTCGCCTGATAGTAAGCAGTATGTGTAGCGACTTTGGTTGCAGTCGATGCACTACTTTACGAGGAGGTGCAGGAAGATGGCTCGCATGGGTTTGCAGTAATTCAAGAATATCGTAGATTAAGATTTCGTGTCTCCTGTAGCGTGAGTGGTAGGTGTTTAATTCATGACAGCGGTTGTTCGCCTGATAGTAAGCAATATGAGTACCGAGTTTGGGTGCAGTCGGTCCTCTACTTTAGGAGGAGGTGCAGGAAGATGGCTCGCATGGTTTTTTAGTAATTCAAGAATATCGTAGTGTACGACTTCGTTTCTCCTGTAGCGTGAGTGGTAGGTGTTTAATTCATGACAGCGGTTGTTCGGCTGATAGTAAGCAGTATGCGTACCTAGTTTGGTTGCAGTCGGTCCCCTACTGGAGGAGGAGGTGCAGGAAGATGGCTCGCATGGTTTTGCAGTAATTCAAGATTATCGTAGTTTACGACTTCGTGTCTCCTGTAGCGTGAGTGGAAGGTGTTTAATTCATGACAGCGGTTGTTCGCCTGATAGTAAGCAGTATGTGTACCGAGTTTGGTTGCAGTCGGTCCACTACTTTAGGAGGAGGTGCAGGAAGATGGCTCGCATGGATTTGCAGTAATTCAGGAATATCGTAGTTTACGACTTCGTGTCTCCTGTAGCGTGAGTGGTAGGTGTTTAATTCATGACAGCTGTTGTTTGCCTGATAGTAAGCAGTATGTGTACCGAGTTTGGTTGCAGTCGGTGCACTGCTGGAGGAGGAGGTGCAGGTAAATGGTTCGCATGGTTTTGCAGTAATTCAAGAATATCGTAGTTTACGACTTCGTGTCTCCTGTAGCGTGAGTGGTAGGTGTTTAATTCATGACGGCGGTTGTTCGCCTGATAGTAAGCAGTATGTGTAGCGACTTTCGTTGCAGTCGGTGCACTACTTTACGAGGAGGTGCAGGAAGATAGCACGCATGGTTTTGCAGTAATTCAAGAATATCGTAGAATAAGACTTCGTGTCTCCTGTAGCGTGAGTGGTAGGTGTTTAATTCATGACAGCGGTTTTTCGCCTGATAGTAAACAGTATGTGTACCGAGTTCGGTTGCAGTCGGTCCACTACTTTAGGAGGAGGTGCAGGAAGATGGCTCGCATGATTTTGCAGTAATTCAAGAATATCGTAGGTTACGAATTCGTGTCTCCTGTAGCGTGAGTGGTAGGTGTTTAATTCATGACAGCGGTTGTTCGCCTGATAGTAAGCTGTATGTGTACCGAGTTTGGTTGCAGTCGGTCCACTACTGGAGGAGGAGGTGCAGGAAAATGGCTCGCATGGTTTTGCACTAATTCAAGAATATCGTAGTTTACGACATCGTGTCCCCTGTAGCGTGAGTGGTAGGTGTTTAATTCATGACAGCGGTTGTTTGCCTGATAGGAAGCATTATGTGTACTTAGTTTGGTTGCAGTCGGTCGACTACTTTAGGAGGAGTTGCAGGAAGATGGCTTGCATGCTTTTGAAGTAATTCAAGAATATCGTAGTTTACGACTTCGTGTCTCCTGTAGCGTGAGTGGTAGGTGTTTAATTCATGACAGCGGTTGTTCGCGTGATGGTAAGCAGTATGAGTACCGAGTTTGGTTGCAGTCGGTCCTCTACTTTAGGAGGAGGTGCAAGAAGATGGCTCGCATGGTTTTGCAGGAATTCAAGAAAATCGTAATTTACGACTTCGTGTCTCCTGTAGCGTGAGTGGTAGGTGTTTAATTTAAGACAGCGGTTGTTCGCCTGATAGTAATCAGTATGTGTACCGAGTTTGGTTGCAGTCGGCCCACTACTGGAGGAGGAGGAGCAGGAAGATGGCTCGCATGGTTTTGCAGTAATTCAAGAATATCGTAGTGTACGACTTCGTGTCTCCTGTAGCGTGAGTGGTAGGTTTTTAATTCATGACCGCGGTTGTTCGCCTGATAGTAAACAGTATTTGTACCGAGTTCGGTTGCAGTCGGTCCACTACTTTAGGAGGAGGTGCAGGAAGATGGCTCGCATGGTTTTGCAGTAATTCAAGGATATCGTAGTATACGACTTCGTGTCTCCTGTAGCGTGAGTGGTAGGTGTATAATTCATGACAGCGGTTGATCGCCTGATAGTAAGCAATATGAGTACCGAGTTTGGTTGCAGTCGGTCCTCTACTTTAGGAGGAGGTGCAGGAAGATGGCTCGCATGGTTTTTTAGTAATTCAAGAATATCGTAGTGTACGACTTCGTTTCTCCTGTAGCGTGAGTGGTAGGTGTTTAATTCATGACAGCGGTTGTTCGGCTGATAGTAAGCAGTATGCGTACCGAATTTGGTTGCAGTCGGTCCCCTACTGGAGGAGGAGGTGCAGGAAGATGGCTCGCATGGTTTTGCAGTAATTCAAGATTATCGTAGTTTACGACTTCGTGTCTCCTGTAGCGTGAGTGGAAGGTGTTTAATTCATGACAGCGGTTGTTCGCCTGATAGTAAGCAGTATGTGTACCGAGTTTGGTTGCAGTCGGTCCACTACTTTAGGAGGAGGTGCAGGAAGATGGCTCGCATGGATTTGCAGTAATTCAGGAATATCGTAGTTTACGACTTCGTGTCTCCTGTAGCGTGAGTGGTAGGTGTTTAATTCATGACAGCTGTTGTTTGCCTGATAGTAAGCAGTATGTGTACCGAGTTTGGTTGCAGTCGGTCCACTGCTGGAGGAGGAGGTGCAGGTAAATGGTTCGCATGGTTTTGCAGTAATTCAAGAATGTCGTAGTTTACGACTTCGTGTCTCCTGTAGCGTGAGTGGTAGGTGTTTAATTCATGACGGCGGTTGTTCGCCTGATAGTAAGCAGTATGTGTAGCGACTTTCGTTGCAGTCGGTGCACTACTTTACGAGGAGGTGCAGGAAGATGGCTCGCATGGTTTTGCAGTAATTCAAGAATATCGTAGAATAAGACTTCGTGTCTCCTGTAGCGTGAGTGGTAGGTGTTTAATTCATGACAGCGGTTGTTCGCCTGATAGTAAGCTGTATGTGTACCGAGTTTGGTTGCAGTCGGTCAACTACTGGAGGAGGAGGTGCAGGAAAATGGCTCGCATGGTTTTGCACTAATTCAAGAATATCGTAGTTTACGACATCGTGTCTCCTGTAGCATGAGTGGTAGGTGTTTAATTCATGACAGCGCTTGTTAGCCTGATAGGAAGCATTATGTGTACTTAGTTTGGTTGCAGTCGGTCCAATACTTTAGGAGGAGGTGCAGGTAGATGGCTCGCAGGGTTTTGCAGTAATTAAAGATTGTCGTAGTTTACGACTTCGTGTCTCCTGTAGCGTGAGTGGTAGGTGTTTAATTCATGACAGCGGTTGTTCGCCTGATAGTAAGCAGTATGTGTACCGAGTTTGGTTGCAGTCGGTCCACTACTTTAGGAGGAGGTGGAGGAAGATGGCTCGCATGGTTTTGCAGTAATTCAAGAAAATCGTAATTTACGACTTCGTGTCTCCTGTAGCGTGAGTGGTAGGTGTTTAATTCATGACAGCGGTTGTTAGCCTGATAGGAAGCATTATGTGTACTTAGTTTGGTTGCAGTCGGTCCAATACTTTAGGAGGAGGTGCAGGTAGATGGCTCGCAGCGTTTCGCAGTAATTAAAGATTGTCGTAGTTTACGACTTCGTGTCTCCTGTAGCGTGAGTGGTAGGTTTTTAATTCATGACCGCGGTTGTTCGCCTGATAGTAAACAGTATGTGTACCGAGTTCGGTTGCAGTCGGTCCATACTTTAGGAGGAGGTGCAGGAAGATGGCTCGCATGGTTTTGCAGTAATTCAAGGATATCGTAGTATTCGACTTCGTGTCTCCTGTAGCGTGAGTGGTAGGTGTATAATTCATGACAGCGGTTGATCGCCTGATAGTAAGCAGTATGTGTAGCGACTTTGGTTGCATTCGGCCCACTATTGGAGGAGGAGGTGCAGGTAGATGGCTCGCATGGTTTTGCAGTAATTCAAAAATATCGTAGTTTATTACTTCGTGTCTCCTGTAGCGTGAGTGGTAGTTGTTTAATTCATGACAGCTGTTGTTTGCCTAATAGTAAGCAGTATGTGTACCGAGTTTGGTTGCAGTCGGTCCTCTACTTTAGGAGGAGGTGCAGGAAGATGGCTCGCATGGTTTTGCAGTAATTCAAGAATATCGTAGTTTACGACTTCATGTCTCCTGTAGCGTGAGTGGTAGGTGGTTAATTCATGACAGCGGTTGTTCGCCTGATAGTAAGCAGTATGTGTAGGGACTTTGGTTGCAGTCGATGCACTACTTTACGAGGAGGTGCAGGAAGATGGCTCGCATGGTTTTGCAGTAATTCAAGAATATCGTAGATTAAGATTTCGTGTCTCCTGTAGCGTGAGTGGTAGGTGTTTAATTCATGACAGCGGTTGTTCGCCTGATAGTAGGCAGTATGTGTACCGAGTTTGGTTGCAATCGGTCCACTACTTTAGGAGGAGGTGCAGGAAGATGGCTCTCATGATTTTGTAGTAATTCAAGAATATCGTAGGTTACGAATTCGTGTCTCCTGTAGCGTGAGTGGTAGGTGTTTAATTCATGACAGCGGTTGTTCGCCTGATAGTAAACAGTATGTGTACCGAGTTCGGTTGCAGTCGGTCCACTACTTTAGGAGGAGGTGCAGGAAGATGGCTCGCATGGTTTTGGAGTAATTCAAGAATATCGTAGTTTACGACTTCGTGTCTCCTGTAGCGTGAGTGGTAGGTGTTTAATTCATGACAGCGGTTGTTCGCCTGATAGTAAGCTGTATGTATACCGAGTTTGGTTGCAGTCGGTCCACTACTGGAGGAGGAGGTGCAGGAAAATGGCTCGCATGGTTTTGCACTAATTCAAGAATATCGTAGTTTACGACATCGTGTCTCCTGTAGCGTGAGTGGTAGGTGTTTAATTCATGACAGCGGTTGTTTGCCTGATAGGAAGCATTATGTGTAGTTAGTTTGGTTGCAGTCGGTACAATACTTTAGGAGGAGGTGCAGGAAGATGGCTCGCATGGTTTTGCAGTAATTCAAGAGTATCGTAGTTTACGACATCGTGTCTATTGTAGCGTGAGTGGTAGGTGTTTAATTCATGACAGCGGTTGTTCGCCTGATAGTAAGCCGTATGTGTACCGAGTTTGGTTGCAGTCGGTCCCCTACTTTAGGAGGAGGTGCAGGAAGATGGCTCGCATGGTTTTGCAGTAATTCAAGAATATCGTAGTTTACGACTTCGTGTCTCCTGGAGCGTGAGTGGTAGGTGTTTAATCCATGACAGCGGTTGTTCGCCTGATAGTAAGCAGTATGTGTACCGAGTTTGGTTGCAGTCGGTCCACTACTTTAGGAGGAGGTGCAGGAAGATGGCTCGCATGGTTTTGCAGTAATTCAAGAAAATCGTAATTTACGACTTCGTGTCTCCTGTAGCGTGAGTGGTAGGTGTTTAATTCATGACAGCGGTTGTTCGCCTGATAGTAAGCAGTATGTGTACCGAGTTTGGTTGCAGTCGGTCCACTACTTTAGGAGGAGGTGCAGGAAGATGGCTCGCATGGTTTTGCAGTAATTCAAGAATATCGTAGTTTATGACTTCGTGTCTCCTGTAGCGAGAGTGGTAGGTGTTTAATTCATGACAGCGGTTGTTCGCCTGATAGCAAGCAGTATGTGTACCGAGTTTGGTTGCAGTCGGTCCACTACTTTAGGAGGAGGTGCAGGAAGATGGCTCGCATGGTTTTGCAGTAATTCAAGAAAATCGTAATTTACGACTTCGTGTCTCCTGTAGCGTGAGTGGTAGGTTTTTAATTCATGACAGCGGTTGTTCGCCTGATAGTAAGCAGTATGTGTACCGAGTTTGGTTGCAGTCGGCCCACTACTGGAGGAGGAGGTGCAGGAAGATGGCTCGCACGATTTTGCAGTAATTCAAGAATATCGTAGTTTACGACTTCGTGTCTCCTGTAGCGTGAGTGGTAGGTGTGTAATTCATGACAGCTGTTGTTCGCCTGATAGTAAGCACAATGTGTACTGAGTTTTCTTGCAGTCGGCCCACTATTGGAGGAGGAGGTGCAGGAAGAAGGCTCGCATGGTTTTGCAGTAATTCAAGAATATCGTAGTTTACGTCTTCGTGTCCCCTGTAGCGTGAGTGGTAGGTGTTTAATTCATGACAGCGGTTGTTCGCCTGATAATAAGCAGTATGAGTACCGAGTTTGGTTGCAGTCGGTCCGCTAGTTTAGGAGGAGGTGCAGGAAGATTGCTCGCATGGTTTTGCAGCAATTCAAGAATATCGTAGTTTACGACTTCGTGTCTCCTGTAGCGTGAGTGGAAGGTGTTTAATAATGACAGCGGTTGTTCGCCTTATAGTAAGCAGTATGTGTACCGAGTTTGGTTGCAGTCGGTACACTACTTTAGGAGGAGGTGCAGGAAGATTGCTCAGATGGATTTGCAGTAATTCAGGAATATCGTAGTTTACGACTTCGTGTCTCCTGTAGCGTGAGTGGTAGGTGTTTAATTCATGACAGCGGTTGTTCGCCTGATAGTAAGCTGTATGTGTACCGAGTTTGGTTGCAGTCGGTCAACTACTGGAGGAGGAGGTGCAGGAAAATGGCTCGCATGGTTTTGCACTAATTCAAGAATATCGTAGTTTACGACATCGTGTCTCCTGTAGCATGAGTGGTAGGTGTTTAATTCATGACAGCGCTTGTTAGCCTGATAGGAAGCATTATGTGTACTTAGTTTGGTTGCAGTCGGTCCAATACTTTAGGAGGAGGTGCAGGTAAATGGCTCGCAGGGTTTTGCAGTAATTAAAGATTGTCGTAGTTTACGACTTCGTGTCTCCTGTAGCGTGAGTGGTAGGTGTTTAATTCATGACAGCGGTTGTTCGCCTGATAGTAAGCAGTATGTGTACCGAGTTTGGTTGCAGTCGGTCCACTACTTTAGGAGGAGGTGCAGGAAGATGGCTCGCATGGTTTTGCAGTAATTCAAGAAAATCGTAATTTACGACTTCGTGTCTCCTGTAGCGTGAGTGGTAGGTGTTTAATTCATGACAGCGGTTGTTAGCCTGATAGGAAGCATTATGTGTACTTAGTTTGGTTGCAGTCGGTCCAATACTTTAGGAGGAGGTGCAGGTAGATGGCTCGCAGGGTTTTGCAGTAATTAAAGATTGTCGTAGTTTACGACTTCGTGTCTCCTGTAGCGTGAGTGGTAGGTTTTTAATTCATGACCGCGGTTGTTCGCCTGATAGTAAACAGTATGTGTACCGAGTTCGGTTGCAGTCGGTCCATACTTTAGGAGGAGGTGCAGGAAGATGGCTCGCATGGTTTTGCAGTAATTCAAGGATATCGTAGTATTCGAATTCGTGTCTCCTGTAGCGTGAGTGGTAGGTGTATAATTCATGACAGCGGTTGATCGCCTGATAGTAAGCAGTATGTGTAGCGACTTTGGTTGCATTCGGCCCACTATTGGAGGAGGAGGTGCAGGTAGATGGCTCGCATGGTTTTGCAGTAATTCAAAAATATCGTAGTTTATTACTTCGTGTCTCCTGTAGCGTGAGTGGTAGTTGTTTAATTCATGACAGCTGTTGTTTGCCTAATAGTAAGCAGTATGTGTACCGAGTTTGGTTGCAGTCGGTCCTCTACTTTAGGAGGAGGTGCAGGAAGATGGCTCGCATGGTTTTGCAGTAATTCAAGAATATCGTAGTTTACGACTTCATGTCTCCTGTAGCGTGAGTGGTAGGTGGTTAATTCATGACAGCGGTTGTTCGCCTGATAGTAAGCAGTATGTGTAGGGACTTTGGTTGCAGTCGATGCACTACTTTACGAGGAGGTGCAGGAAGATGGCTCGCATGGTTTTGCAGTAATTCAAGAATATCGTAGATTAAGATTTCGTGTCTCCTCTAGCGTGAGTGGTAGGTGTTTAATTCATGACAGCGGTTGTTCGCCTGATAGTAGGCAGTATGTGTACCGAGTTTGGTTGCAATCGGTCCACTACTTTAGGAGGAGGTGCAGGAAGATGGCTCTCATGATTTTGTAGTAATTCAAGAATATCGTAGGTTACGAATTCGTGTCTCCTGTAGCGTGAGTGGTAGGTGTTTAATTCATGACAGCGGTTGTTCGCCTGATAGTAAACAGTATGTGTACCGAGTTCGGTTGCAGTCGGTCCACTACTTTAGGAGGAGGTGCAGGAAGGTGGCTCGCATGGTTTTGCAGTAATTCAAGAATTTCGTAGTTTACGACATCCTGTCTCCTGTAGCGTGAGTGGTAGGTGTATAATTCATGACAGCGGTTGTACGCCTGTAAGTAAGCAGTATGTGTAGCGACTTTGGTTGCAGTCGGTCTACTAGTTTAGGAGGAGGTGCAGGAAGATGGCTCGCGTGGTTTTGCAGTAATTCAAAAATATCGTAGTTTATGACTTCGTGTCTCCTGTAGCGTGAGTGGTAGTTGTTTAATTCATGACAGCTGTTATTTGCCTGATAGTAAGCAGTATGAGTACCGAGTTTGGTTGCAGTCGGTCCTCTACTTTAGGAGGAGGTGCAGGAAGATGGCTCCCATGGTTTTGCAGTAATTCAAGAATATCGTAGTTTACGACTTCATGTCTCATGTAGCGTGAGAGGTAGGTGGTTAATTCATGACAGCGGTTGTTCGCCTGATAGTAAGCAGTATGTGTAGCGACTTTGGTTGCAGTCGATGCACTACTTTACGAGGAGGTGCAGGAAGATGGCTCGCATGGTTTTGCAGTAATTCAAGAATATCGTAGATTAAGATTTCGTGTCTCCTGTAGCGTGAGTGGTAGGTGTTTAATTCATGACAGCGGTTGTTCGCCTGATAGTAGGCAGTATGTGTACCGAGTTTGGTTGCAATCGGTCCACTACTTTAGGAGGAGGTGCAGGAAGATGGCTCTCATGATTTTGTAGTAATTCAAGAATATCGTAGGTTACGAATTCGTGTCTCCTGTAGCGTGAGTGGTAGGTGTTTAATTCATGACAGCGGTTGTTCGCCTGATAGTAAACAGTATGTGTACCGAGTTCGGTTGCAGTCGGTCCACTACTTTAGGAGGAGGTGCAGGAAGATGGCTCGCATGGTTTTGGAGTAATTCAAGAATATCGTAGTTTACGACTTCGTGTCTCCTGTAGCGTGAGTGGTAGGTGTTTAATTCATGACAGCGGTTGTTCGCCTGATAGTAAGCTGTATGTGTACCGAGTTTGGTTGCAGTCGGTCCACTACTGGAGGAGGAGGTGCAGGAAAATGGCTCGCATGGTTTTGCACTAATTCAAGAATATCGTAGTTTACGACACCGTGTCTCCTGTAGCGTGAGTGGTAGGTGTTTAATTCATGACAGCGGTTGTTTGCCTGATAGGAAGCATTATGTGTAGTTAGTTTGGTTGCAGTCGGTACAATACTTTAGGAGGAGGTGCAGGAAGATGGCTCGCATGGTTTTGCAGTAATTCAAGAGTATCTTAGTTTACGACATCGTGTCTATTGTAGCGTGAGTGGTAGGTGTTTAATTCATGACAGCGGTTGTTCGCCTGATAGTAAGCCGTATGTGTACCGAGTTTGGTTGCAGTCGGTCCCCTACTTTAGGAGGAGGTGCAGGAAGATGGCTCGCATGGTTTTGCAGTAATTCAAGAATATCGTAGTTTACGACTTCGTGTCTCCTGGAGCGTGAGTGGTAGGTGTTTAATCCATGACAGCGGTTGTTCGCCTGATAGTAAGCAGTATGTGTACCGAGTTTGGTTGCAGTCGGTCCACTACTTTAGGAGGAGGTGCAGGAAGATGGCTCGCATGGTTTTGCAGTAATTCAAGAAAATCGTAATTTACGACTTCGTGTCTCCTGTAGCGTGAGTGGTAGGTGTTTAATTCATGACAGCGGTTGTTCGCCTGATAGTAAGCAGTATGTGTACCGAGTTTGGTTGCAGTCGGTCCACTACTTTAGGAGGAGGTGCAGGAAGATGGCTCGCATGGTTTTGCAGTAATTCAAGAATATCGTAGTTTATGACTTCGTGTCTCCTGTAGCGAGAGTGGTAGGTGTTTAATTCATGACAGCGGTTGTTCGCCTGATAGCAAGCAGTATGTGTACCGAGTTTGGTTGCAGTCGGTCCACTACTTTAGGAGGAGGTGCAGGAAGATGGCTCGCATGGTTTTGCAGTAATTCAAGAAAATCGTAATTTACGACTTCGTGTCTCCTGTAGCGTGAGTGGTAGGTTTTTAATTCATGACAGCGGTTGTTCGCCTGATAGTAAGCAGTATGTGTACCGAGTTTGGTTGCAGTCGGCCCACTACTGGAGGAGGAGGTGCAGGAAGATGGCTCGCACGATTTTGCAGTAATTCAAGAATATCGTAGTTTACGACTTCGTGTCTCCTGTAGCGTGAGTGGTAGGTGTGTAATTCATGACAGCTGTTGTTCGCCTGATAGTAAGCACAATGTGTACTGAGTTTTCTTGCAGTCGGCCCACTATTGGAGGAGGAGGTGCAGGAAGAAGGCTCGCATGGTTTTGCAGTAATTCAAGAATATCGTAGTTTACGTCTTCGTGTCCCCTGTAGCGTGAGTGGTAGGTGTTTAATTCATGACAGCGGTTGTTCGCCTGATAATAAGCAGTATGAGTACCGAGTTTGGTTGCAGTCGGTCCGCTAGTTTAGGAGGAGGTGCAGGAAGATTGCTCGCATGGTTTTGCAGCAATTCAAGAATATCGTAGTTTACGACTTCGTGTCTCCTGTAGCGTGAGTGGAAGGTGTTTAATAATGACAGCGGTTGTTCGCCTTATAGTAAGCAGTATGTGTACCGAGTTTGGTTGCAGTCGGTACACTACTTTAGGAGGAGGTGCAGGAAGATTGCTCAGATGGATTTGCAGTAATTCAGGAATATCGTAGTTTACGACTTCGTGTCTCCTGTAGCGTGAGTGGTTGGTGTTTAATTCATGACAGCGGTTGTTCGCCTGATAGTAAGCAGTATGAGTACCGAGTTTGGTTGCAGTCGGTCCTCTACTTTAGGAGGAGGTGCAGGAAGATGGCTCGCATGGTTTTGCAGTAATTCAAGAATATCGTAGTTTACGACTTCGTGTCTCCTGTAGCGTGAGTGGTAGGTGTATAATTCATGACAGCGGTTGTTCGCCTGATAGTAAGCAGTATGTGTAGCGACTTTGGTTGCAGTCGGTCTAATAGTTTAGGAGGAGGTGCAGGAAGATGGCTCGCATGGTTTTGCAGTAATTCAAAAATATCGTAGTTTATGACTTCGTCTCTCCTGTAGCGTGAGTGGTAGTTGTTTAATTCATGACAGCTGTTGTTTGCCTGATATTAAGAAGTATGTGTACCGAGTTTGGTTGCAGTCGGTCCACTACTGGAGGAGGAGGTGCAGGAAAATGGCTCGCATGGTTTTGCATTAAATCAAGAATATCGTAGTTTACGACATCGTGTCTCCTGTAGCGTGAGTGGTAGGTGTTTAATTCATGACAGTGGTTGTTCGCCTGATAGTAAGCAGTATGTGTAGCAACTTTGGTTGCAGTCGGTGCACTACTTTACGAGGAGGTGCAGGAAGATGGCTCGCATGGTTTTGCAGTAATTCAAGAATATCGTAGATTAAGACTTCGTGTCTCCTGTAGCGTGAGAGGTAGGTGTTAAATTCATGACTGCGGTTATCCGCCTGATAGTAAACAGTATGTGTACCGAGTTCGGTTGCAGTCGGTGAAGTACTTTAGGAGGCGGTGCAGGAAGATGGCTCGCATGGTTTTGCAGTAATTGAAGAATATCGTAGTTTACGACTTCGAGTCCCCTGTAGCGTGAGTGGTAGGTGTTTAATTCAGGACAGCGGTTGTTCGCCTGATAGTAAGCAATATGAGTACCGAGTTTGGTTGCAGTCGGTCCTCTACATTAGGAGGAGGTGCAGGAAGATGGCTCGCATGGTTTTTTTAGTAATTCAAGAATATCGTAGTTTACGACTTCGTGTCTCCTGTAGCGTGAGTGGTAGGTGTTTAATTCATGACAGCGGTTGTTCGGCTGATAGTAAGCAGTATGCATACCGAGTTTGGTTGCAGTCGGTCCCCTACTGGAGGAGGAGGTGCAGGAAGATGGCTCGCATGGTTTTGCAGTAATTCAAGATTATCGTAGTTTACGACTTCGTGTCTCCTGTAGCGTGAGTGGAAGGTGTTTAATTCATGACAGCGGTTGTTCGCCTGATAGTAAGCAGTATGTGTACCGAGTTTGGTTGCAGTCGGTCCACTACATTAGGAGGAGGTGCAGGAAGATTGCTCGCATGGATTTGCAGTAATTCAGGAATATCGTAGTTTACGACTTCGTGTCTCCTGTAGCGTGAGTGGTAGGTGTTTAATTCATGACAGCTGTTGTTTGCCTGATAGTAAGCAGTATGTGTACCGAGTTTGGTTGCAGTCGGTCCACTGCTGGAGGAGGAGGTGCAGGAAAATGGTTCGCATGGTTTTGCAGTAATTCAAGAATATCGTAGTTTACGACTTCGTGTCTCCTGTAGCGTTAGTGGTAGGTGTTTAATTCATGACGGCGGTTGTTCGCCTGATAGTAAGCAGTATGTGTAGCGACTTTCGTTGCAGTCGGTGCACTACTTTACGAGGAGGTGCAGGAAGATGGCTCGCATGGTTTTGCAGTAATTCAAGAATATCGTAGAATAAGACTTCGTGTCTCCTGTAGCGTCAGTGGTAGGTGTTTACTTCATGACAGCGGTAGTTCGCCTGATGGTAAGCAGTATGTTTACCGAGTTTGGTTGCAATCGGTCCACTACTTTAGGAGGAGGTGCAAAAGATGGCTCGCATGATTTTGCAGTAATTCAAGAATATCGTAGGTTACGAATTCGTGTCTCCTGTAGCGTGAGTGGTAGGTGTTTAATTCATGACAGCGGTTATTCGCCTGATAGTAAACAGTATGTGTACCGAGTTCGGTTGCAGTCGGTCCACTACTTTAGGAGGAGGTGCAGGAAGATGGCTCGCATGGTTTTGCAGTAATTCAAGAATATCGTAGTTTACGACTTCGTGTCACCTGTAGCGTGAGTGGTAGGTGTTTAATTCATGACAGCGGTTGTTCGTATGATAGTAATCAGAATGTGTACCGAGTTTGGTTGCAGTCGGTCCACTACTTTAGGAGGAAATGATGGAAGATTGCTCGCATGGCTTTCCATAAATTCAACAATATCGTAGTTTACGACTTCGTGTCTCCTGGAGCGTGAGTGGTAGGTGTTATTTCATGACAGCGGTTGTTCGCCTGATAGTAAGCAGTATGTGTACCGAGTTTGGTTGCAGTCGGCCCACTACTGGAGGAGGAGGTGCAGGAAGATGCCTCGCATGGTTTTGCAGTAATTCAAGAATATCGTAGTGTACGACGTCGTGTCTCCTGTAGCGTGAGTGGTAGGTTTGTAATTCATGACAGCGGTTGTTCGCCTGATAGTAAACAGTATGTGTACCGAGTTCGGTTGCAGTCGGTGAAGTACTTTAGGAGGAGGTGCAGGAAGATGGCTCGCATGGTTTTGCAGTAATTCAAGAAAATCGTAGTTTACGACTTCGTGTCTCCTGTAGCGTTAGTGGTAGGTGTGTAATTCATGATAGCGGTTGTTCGCCTGATAGTAAGCAGTACTTGTACCGAGTTTGGTTGCAGTCGGTCCACTACTTTAGGAGGAGGTGCAGGAAGATGGCTCGCATGGTTTTGCTGTCATTCAAGAATATCGTAGTTTACGACTTCGTGTCTCCTTTACCGTGAGTGGTAGGTGTTTAATTCATGACAGCGGTTGTTCGTCTGATAGTAAGCAGTAAGTGTACCGAGTTCGGTTGCAGTCGGCCAATACTTTAGGAGGAGGTGCAGGAAGATGGCTCGCATGGTTTTGCAGTAATTCAAGAATATCGTAGGTTACGACTTCGTGTCTCCTGTAGCGTGAGTGGTAGGTGTTTAATTCATGACAGCGGTTGTTCGCCTGATAGTAAGCAGTATGTGTACCGAGTGTGGTTGCAGTCGGTCCACTACTGGAGGAGGAGGTGCCGGAAAATGGCTAGCATCGTTTTGCATTAATTAAAGAATATCGTAGTTTACGACTTCGTGTCTCCTGTAGCGTGAGTGGTAGGTGTTTAATTCATGACAGCGGTTGTTTGCCTGATAGGAAGCATTATGTGTACCGAGTTTGGTTGCAGTCGGTCCACTACTTTAGGAGGAGGTGCAGGTAGATATCTCGCAGGGTTTTGTGGTAATTCAAGAATGTCTTAGTTTACGACTTCGTGTCTCCTGTAGCGTGAGTGGTAGGTGTTTAATTGATGACAGCGGTTGTTCGCCTGATAGTAAGCAGTATGTGTACCGAGTTTGGTTGCAGTCGGTCCACTACTTTAGGAAGAAATGATGGAAGATTGCTCGCATGGTTTTCCATAAATTCAACATTATCGTAGTTTACGACTTCGTGTCTCCTGTAGCGTGAGTGGTAGGTGTTTAATTCATGACAGCGGTTGTTCGCCTGATAGTAAGCAGTATGTGTACCGAGTTTGGTTGCAATCGGTCCACTACTTTAGGAGGAGGTGCAAAAGATGGCTCGCATGATTTTGCAGTAATTCAAGAATATCGTAGGTTACGAATTCGTGTCTCCTGTAGCGTGAGTGGTAGGTGTTTAATTCATGACAGCGGTTATTCGCCTGATAGTAAACAGTATGTGTACCGAGTTCGGTTGCAGTCAGTCCACTACTTTAGGAGGAGGTGCAGGAAAATGGCTCGCATTGTTTTGCAGTAATTCAAGAATATCGTAGTTTACGACTTCGTGTCTCCAGTAGCGTGAGTGGTAGGTGTTTAATTCATGACAGCGGTTGTTTGCCTGATAGGAAGCATTATGTGTACCGAGTTTGGTTGCAGTCGGTCCACTACTTTAGGAGGAGGTGCAGGTAGATGTCTCGCAGGGTTTTGTAGTAATTCAAGAATGTCGTAGTTTACGACTTCGTGTCTCCTGTAGCGTGAGTGGTAGGTGTTTAATTCATGACAGCGGTTGTTCGCCTGATAGTAAGCAGTACGTGTACCGAATTTGGTTGCAGTCGGTCCACTACTTTAGGAGGAGGTGCAGGAAGATGGCTCGCATGGTTTTGCAGTAATTCAAGAATATCGTAGTTTACGACTTCGTGTCTCCTGTAGCGTGAGTGGTAGGTGTTTAATTCATGACAGCGGTTGTTCGTATGATAGTAAGCAGAATGTGTACCGAGTTTGGTTGCAGTCGGTCCACTACTTTAGGAGGAAATGATGGAAGATTGCTCGCATGGCTTTCCATAAATTCAACAATATCGTAGTTTACGACTTCGTGTCTCCTGGAGCGTGAGTGGTAGGTGTTTAATTCATGACAGCGGTTGTTCGCCTGATAGTAAGCAGTATGTGTACCGAGTTTGGTTGCAGTCGGCCCACTACTGGAGGAGGAGGTGCAGGAAGATTGCTCGCATGATTTTGCAGTAATGCAAGAATATCGTAGTTTACGACTTCGTGTCTCCTGTAGCGTGAGTGGTAGCTTTTTAATTCATGACAGCGGTTATTCGCCTGATAGTAAGCAGTATGTGTACCGAGTTTGGTTGCAGTCGGTCCACTACTTTAGGAGGAGGTGCAGGAAGATGGCTCGCATGGTTTTGCAGTAATTCAAGAATATCGTAGTGTACGACGTCGTGTCTCCTGTAGCGTGAGTGGTAGGTTTGTAATTCATGACAGCGGTTGTTCGCCTGATAGTAAACAGTATGTGTACCGAGTTCGGTTGCAGTTGGTGAAGTACTTTAGGAGGAGGTGCAGGAAGATGGCTCGCATGGTTTTGCAGTAATTCAAGAAAATCGTAGTTTACGACTTCGTGTCTCCTGTAGCGTTAGTGGTAGGTGTGTAATTCATGATAGCGGTTGTTCGCCTGATAGAAAGCAGTACTTGTACCGAGTTTGGTTGCAGTCGGTCCACTACTTTAGGAGGAGGTGCAGGAAGATGGCTCGCATGGTTTTGCTGTCATTCAAGAATATCGTAGTTTACGACTTCGTGTCTCCTGTACCGTGAGTGGTAGGTGTTTAATTCATGACAGCGGTTGTTCGTCTGATAGTAAGCAGTAAGTGTACCGAGTTCGGTTGCAGTCGGCCAATACTTTAGGAGGAGGTGCAGGAAATGGCTCGCATGGTTTTGCAGTAATTCAAGAATATCGTAGTTTACGACTTCGTGTCTCCTGTAGCGTGAGTGGTAGGTTTTTAATTCATGACAGCGGTTGTTCGCCTGATAGTAAGCAGTATGTGTACCGAGTTTGGTTGCAGTCGGTCCACTACTGGAGGAGGAGGTGCCAGAAAATGGCTAGCATCGTTTTGCATTAATTAAAGAATATCGTAGTTTACGACTTCGTGTCTCCTGTAGCGTGAGTGGTAGGTGTTTAATTCATGACAGCGGTTGTTTGCCTGATAGGAAGCATTATGTGTACCGAGTTTGGTTGCAGTCGGTCCACTACTTTAGGAGGAGGTGCAGGTAGATATCTCGTAGGGTTTTGTAGTAATTCAAGAATGTCTTAGTTTACGACTTCGTGTCTCCTGTAGCGTGAGTGGTAGGTGTTTAATTGATGACAGCGGTTGTTCGCCTGATAGTAAGCAGTATGTGTACCGAGTTTGGTTTCAGTCGGTCCACTACTTTAGGAGGAAATGATGGAATATTGCTCGCTTGGTTTTCCATAAATTCAACATTATCGTAGTTTACGACTTCGTGTCTCCTGGAGCGTGAGAGGTAGGTGTTTAATTCATGACAGCGGTTGTTCACCTGATAGTAAGCAGTATGTGTACCGAGTTTGGTTGCAGCCGGCCCACTACTGGAGGAGGAGGTGCAGGAAGATGAGTCGCATGATTTTGCAGTAATTCAAGAATATCGTAGTTTACGACTTCGTGTCTCCTGTAGCGTGAGTGGTAGGTTTTTAATTCATGACAGCGGTTGTTCGCCTGATAGTAAGCAGTATGAGTACCGAGTCTGGTTGCAGTCGGTCCTCTACTTTAGGAGGAGGTCCGGAAGATGGCTCGCATGGTTTTGCAGTAATTCAAGAATATCGTAGTTTACGACTTCGGGTCTCCTGTAGCGTGAGTGGTAGGTGTGTAATTCATGACAGCGGTTGTTCGCCTGATAGTAAGCAGTATGAGTACCGAGTTTTGTTGCAGTCGGTCCTCTACTTTACGAGGAGGTCAGGAAGACGGCTCGCATGTTTTTTTAGTAATTCAAGAATATCGTAGTTTACGACTTCGTGTCTCCTGTAGCGTGAGTGGTAGGTGTTTAATTCATGACTGCGGTTGTTCGCCTGATAGTAAGCAGTATGTGTACCGAGTTTGGTTGCAGTCGGTCCACTACTGGAGGAGGAGGTGCAGGAAAATGGCGCGCATGGATTTGCAGTAATTCAAGAATATCGTAGTTTATGAAATCGTGTCTCCTGTAGCGTGAGTGGTAGGTGTTTAATTCATGACAGCGGTTGTTCGCCTGATAGTAAGCAGTATGTGTAGCGACTTTGGGTGCAGTTGGTGCACTACTTTACGAGGAGGTGCAGGAAGATGGCTCGCATGGTTTTGCAGTAATTCAAGAATATCGTAGATTAAGACTTCGTGTCTCCTGTAGTGTGAGTGGTAGGTGTTTAATTCATGACAGCGGTTGTTCGCCTGATAGTAAGCAGTATGTGTACCGAGTTTGGTTGCAATCGGTCCACTACTTTAGGAGGAGGAGCAGGAAGATGGCTCGCTTGATTTTGCAGTAATTCAAGAATATCGTAGTTTACGAATTCGTGTCTCCTGTAGCGTGAGTGGTAGGTGTTTAATTCATGACAGCGGTTGTTCGCCTGATAGTAAGCAGTATGTGTACCGAGTTCGGTTACATTCGGTCCACTACTTTAGGAGGAGGTACAGGAAGATGGATCGCATGGTTTTGCAGTAATTCAAGAATATCGTAGTTTACGACTTCGTGTCTCCTGTAGCGTGAGTGGTAGGTGTTTAATTCATGACAGCTATTGTTCGCTTGATAGTAATCAGTATGTGTACCGAGTTTGGATGCAGTCGGTCGACTACTTTAGGAGGAGGTGCAGGAAGATAGCTTGCATGCGTTTGCAGTAATTCAAGAATATCGTAGTGTACGACTTCTTGTCTCCTGTAGCGTGAGTGGTAGGTGTTTAATTCATGACAGCGGTTGTTCGCCTGGTAGTAAGCAGTATGTGTACCGAGTTTGGTTGCAGTCGGTCCATTACTTTAGGAGGAGGTGCAGGAGGATTGCTCGCATGGTTTTGCAGTAATTCAAGAATATCGTAGGATACGAATTCGTGTCTCCTTTAGCGTGAGTGGTATGTGTTTAATTCATGACAGCGGTTGTTCGCCTGATAGTAAGCAGTATGTGTAGCGACTTTGGTTGCAGTCGGTGCACTACTTTACGAGGAGGTGCAGGAAGATGGCTCGCATGATTTTGCAGTAATTCAAGAATATCGTAGGATACGAATTCGTGTCTCCTGTAGCGTGAGTGGTAGGTGTTTAATTCATGACAGCGGTTGTTCGCCTGATAGTAAGCAGTATGTGTACCGAGTTTGGTTGCAGTCGGTCCACTACTTTAGGAGGAGGTGCAGGAGGATTGCTCGCATGGTTTTGCAGTAATTCAAGAATATCGTAGGATACGAATTCGTGTCTCCTTTAGCGTGAGTGGTATGTGTTTAATTCATGACAGCGGTTGTTCGCCTGATAGTAAACAGTATGTGTACCGAGTTCGGTATCAGTCGGTCCACTACTTTAGGAGGAGGTGCAGGTAGATTGCTCGCATGGTTTTGCAGTAATTCAAGAATATCGTAGTGTACGACTTCGTTTCTCCTGTAGCGTGAGTGGTAGGTGTTTAATTCATGACAGCGGTTGTTCGCCTGATAGTAAGCAGTATGTGTACCGAGTTTGGTTGCAGTCGGTCCACTACTTTAGGAGGAGGTGCAAGAAGAGTGCTCGCATTGTTTTGCAGTAATTCAAGAATATCGTAGTTTACGACTTCGAGTCTCCTGTAGCGTGAGTGGTAGGTGTTTAATTCATGACAGCGGTTGGTCGCCTGATAGTACGCAGTATGAGTACCGAGTTTGGTTGCAGTCGGTCTTCTACTTTAGGAGGAGGTGCAGGTAGATGGCTCGCAGGGTTTTTTAGTAATTCAAGAATATCGTAGTTTACGACTTCGTGTCTCCTGTAGCGTGAGTGGTAGGTGTTTAATTCATGACAGCCGTTGTTCGCCTGATAGTAAGCAGTATGTGTACCGAGTTTGGTTGCAGTCGGTCCCCTACTGGAGGAGGAGGTGCAGGAAAATGGCTGGCATGGTTTTGCAGTAATTCAAGAATATCGTAGGTTACGACTTCGTGTCTCCTGTAGCGTGAGTGGTAGGTGTTTAATTCATGACAGCTGTTGTTCGCCTGATAGTAAGCAGTATGAGTACCGAGTTTGGTTGCAGTCGGTCCTCTACTTGAGGAGGAGGTGCAGGAAGATGGCTCGCATGGCTTTTTAGTAATTCAAGAATATCGTAGTTTACGACTTCGTGTCTCCTGTAGCGTGAGTGGTAGGTGTTTAATCCATGACAGCGGTTGTTTGCCTGATAGTAAGCAGTATGTGTACCGAGTTCGGTTGCAGTCGGTCCACTACTTTAGGAGGAGGTGCAGGAAGATGGCTCGCATGGTTTTGCAGTAATTCAAGAATATCGTAGTTTACGACTCCGTGTCTCCTGTAGCGTGAGTGGTAGGTGTTTAATCCATGACAGCGGTTGTTTGCCTGATAGTAATCAGTATGTGTACCGAGTTTGGTTGCAGTCGGTCGAATACTTTAGGAGGAGGTGCAGGAAGATGGCTTGCATGCGTTTGCAGTAATTCAAGAATATCTTAGTTTATGACTTCGTGTCTCCTGTATCGTGATTGGTAGGGGTTTAATTCATGACAGCGGTTGTTCGCCTGATAGTAAGCAGTATGTGTACCGAGTTTGGTTGCAGTCGGTCCCCTACTGGAGGAGGAGGTGCAGGAACATTGCTCGCATGATTTTGCAGTAATTCAAGAATATCGTAGTTTACGACTTCGTGTCTCCTGTAGCGTGAGTGGTAGGTGTTTAATTCATGACAGCTGTTGTTCGCCTGATAGTAAGCAGTATGTGTACCGAGTTTGGTTGCAGTCGGTCCACTACTTTAGGAGGAGGTGCAGGAAGATTGCTCGCATGGTTTTGCAGTAATTCAAGATAATCGTAATTTACGACTTCGTGTCTCCTGTAGCGTGAGTGGTAGGTGTTTAATTCATGACAGCGGTTGTTCGCCTGATAGTACGCAGTATGTGTACCGAGTTTGGTTGCAGTCGGTCCACTACTTTAGGAGGAGGTGCAGGAAGATGGCTCGCATGGTTTTGCAGTAATTCAAGAATATCGTATTTTACGACTCCGTGTCTCCTGTAGCGTGAGTGGTAGGTGTTTAATTCATGACAGCGGTTGTTCGCCTGATAGTAATCAGTATTTGTACCGAGTTTGGTTGCAGTCAGTCGACTACTTTAGGAGGAGGTGCAGGAAGATGGCTTGCATGCGTTTGCAGTAATTCGAGAATATCGTAGTTTACGACTTCGTGTCTCCTGTAGCGTGAGTGGTAGGTGTTTAATTCATGACAGCGGTTGTTCGGCTGATAGTAAGCAGTATGTGTACCGAGTTTGGTTGCTGTCGGTCCACTACTGGAAGAGGAGGTGCAGGAAGATGGCTCGCATGGTTTTGCAGTAATTCAAGAATATCGTAGTTTACGACTTCGTGTCTCCTGTAGCGTGTGTGGTAGGTGTTTAATTCATGACAGCGGTTGTTCGCCTGATAGTAAGCAGTATGTGTAGCGACTTTGGTTGCAGTCGGTGCAATACTTTACGAGGAGGTGCAGGAAGATTGCTCGCATGGTTTTGCAGTAATTCAAGAATATCGTAGATTAAGAATTCGTGTCTCCTGTAGCGTGAGTGGTAGGTGTTTAATTCATGACAGCGGTTGTTCGCCTGATAGTAAGCAGTATGTGTACCGAGTTCGGTTGCAGTCGGTCCACTACTTTAGGAGGAGGTGCAGGAAGATAGCTCGCATGATTTTGCAGTAATTCAAGAATATCGTATTTTACGACTTCGTGTCTCCTGTAGCGTGAGTGGTAGGTGTTTAATCCATGACAGCGGTTGTTTGCCTGATAGTAAGCAGTATGTGTACCGAGTTCGGTTGCAGTCGGTCCACTACTGGAAGAGGAGGTGCAGGAAGATGGCTCGCATGGTTTTGCAGTAATTCAAGAATATCGTAGTTTACGACTTCGTGTCTCCTGAAGCGTGAGTGGTAGGTGTTTAATTAATGACAGCGGTTGTTCGCCTGATAGTAAGCAGTATGTGTACCGAGTTTGGTTGCAGTCGGTCCACTACTTTAGGAGGAGGTGCAGGAAGATCGCTTGCATGCGTTTGCAGTAATTCGAGAATATCGTAGTTTACGACTTCGTGTCTCCTGTAGCGTGAGTGGTAGGTGTTTAATTCATGACAGCGGTTGTTCGCCTGATAGTAATCAGTATGTGTACCGAGTTTGGTTGCAGTCAATCGAATACTTTAGGAGGAGGTGCAGGAAGATGGCTTGCATGCGTTTGCAGTAATTCAAGAATATCTTAGTTTACGACTTCGTGTCTCCTGTAGCGTGAGTGGTAGGTGTTTAATTCATGACAGCGTTTGTTCGCCTGATAGTAAGCACTATGTGTACCGAGTTTGGTTGCAGTCGCCCCACTATTGGAGAAGGAGGTGCAGGAAGATGGCTCGCATGGTTTTGCTTTAATTCAAGAATGTCGTAGTTTACGACTTCGTGTCTCCTGTAGCGTGAGTGGTAGGTGTTTAATTCATGACAGCGGTTGTTCGCCTGATAGTAAGCAGTATGTGTAGCGACTTTGGTTGCAGTCGGTCCACTACTTTAGAAGGAGGTGCAGGAAGATGGCTCGCATGGTTTTGCAGTAATTCAAGAATATCGTAGTTTACGACTTCGTGTCTCCTGTAGCGTGAGTGGTAGGTGTTTAATTCATGACAGCGGTTGTTCGCCTGATAGTAAGCAGTATGTGTACCGAGTTTGGTTGCAGTCGGTCCACTACTTTAGGAGGAGGTGCAGGAAGATGGCTCGCATGGTTTTGCAGTAATTCAAGATAATCGTAATGTACGACTTCGTGTCTCCTGTAGTGTGAGTGGTAGGTGTTTAATTCATGACAGCGGTTGTTCGCCTGATAGTACGCAGTATGTGTACCGAGTTTGGTTGCAGTCGGTCCACTACTTTAGGAGGAGGTGCAGGATGATGGCTCGCATGGTTTTGCAGTAATTCAAGAATATCGTAGTTTACGACTTCGTGTCTCCTGTAGCGTGAGTGGTAGGTGTTTAAGTCATGACAGCGGTTGTTCGCCTGATAGTAATCAGTATGTGTACCGAGTTTGGTTGCAGTCGGTCGAATACTTTAGGAGGAGGTGCAGGAAGATGGCTTGCATGCGTTTGCAGTAATGCGAGAATATCGTAGTTAACGACTTCGTGTCTCCTGTAGCGTGAGTGGTAGGTGTTTAATTCATGACAGCGGTTGTTAGCCTGATAGTAAGCAGTATGAGTACTGAGTTTGGTTGCAGTCGGTCCTCTACTTTAGGAGGAGGTGCAGGAAGATGGCTCGCATGGTTTTGCAGTATTTCAAGAATATCGTAGTTTACGACTTCGTGTCTCTTGTAGCGTGAGTGGTAGGTGTTTAATTCATGACAGCGGTTGTTCGCCTGATAGTAAGCAGTATGTGTACCGAGTTTGGTTGCTGTCGGTCCACTACTGGAAGAGGAGGTGCAGGAAGATGGCTCGCATGGTTTTGCAGTAATTCAAGAATATCGTAGTTTACGACTTCGTGTCTCCTGTAGCGTGAGTGGTAGGTGTTTAATTCATGACAGCGGTTGTTCGCCTGATAGTAAGCAGTATGTGTACCGAGTTCGGTTGCAGTCGGTCCACTACTTTAGGAGGAGGTGCAGGAAGATAGCTCGCATGATTTTGCAGTAATTCAAGAATATCGTAGTTTACGACTTCGTGTCTCCTGTAGCGTGAGTGGTAGGTGTTTAATCCATGACAGCGGTTGTTTGCCTGATAGTAAGCAGTATGTGTACCGAGTTCGGTTGCAGTCGGTCCACTACTTTAGGAGGAGGTGCAGGAAGATGACTCGCATGGTTTTGCAGTAATTCAAGAATATCGTAGTTTACGACTTCGTGTCTCCTGTAGCGTGAGTGGTAGGTGTGTAATTCATGACAGCGGTTGTTCTCCTGATAGTAAGCAGTATGTGTAGCGACTTTGGTTGCAGTCGGTGCACTACTTTACGAGGAGGTGAAGGAAGATGGCTCGCATGGTTTTGCAGTAATTCAAGAATATCGTAGATTAAGACTTCGTTTCTCCTGTAGCGTGAGTGGTAGGTGTGTAATTCATGACAGCGGTTGTTTTCCTGATAGTAAGCAGTATGTGTACCGAGTTTGGTTGCAGTCGGTCCACTACTTTACGAGGAGGTGCAGGAAGATGGCTCGCATGGTTTTGCAGTAATTCAAGAATATCGTAGATTACGACTTCGTGTCTCCTGTAGTGTGAGTGGTATGTGTTTAATTCATGACAGCGGTTGTTCGCCTGATAGTAATCAGTATGTGTACCGAGTTTGGTTGCAGTCGGTCCCCTACTGGAGGAGGAGGTGCAGGAAGATGGCTCGCATGATTTTGCAGTAATTCAAGAATATCGTAGTTTACGACTTCGTGTCTCCTGTAGCGTGAGTGGTAGCTGTTTAATTCATGACAGCTGTTGTTTGACTGATAGTAATCAGTATGTGTACCGAGTTTGGTTGCAGTCAATCGACTACTTTAGGAGGAGGTGCAGGAAGATGGCTTGCATGCGTTTGCAGTAATTCAAGATTATCGTAGTTTACGACTTCGTGTCTCCTGTAGCGTGAGTAGTAGGTGTTTAATTCATGACAGCGGTTGTTCGCCTGATAGTAAGCAGTATGAGTACCGAGTTTGGTTGCAGTCGGTGTTCTACTTTAGGAGGAGGTGCAGGAAAATGGCTCGCATGGTTTTGCAGTAATTCAAGAATATCGTAGTTTACGACTTCGTGTCTCCTGAAGCGTGAGTGGTAGGTGTTTAATTAATGACAGCGGTTGTTCGCCTGATAGTATTCAGTATGTGTACCGAGTTTGGTTGCAGTCGGTCCACTACTGGAAGAGGAGGTGCAGGAAGATTGCTTGCATGCGTTTGCAGTAATTCGAGAATGTCGTAGTTTACGACTTCGTGTCTCCTGTAGCGTGAGTGGTAGGTGTTTAATTCATGACAGCGGTTGTTCGCCTGATAGTAAGCAGTATGTGTACCGAGTTTGGTTGCAGTTGGCCCACTATTGGAGGAGGAGGTGCAGGAAGATGGCTCGCATGTTTTTGCAGTAATTCAAGAATATCGTAGTTTACGACTTCGTGTCTCCTGTAGCGTGAGTGGTAGGTGTTTAATTCATGACAGCGGTTGTTCGCCTGATAGTAAGCAATATGAGTACCGAGTTTGGTTGCAGTCGGACCTCTACTTTAGGAGGAGGTGCAGGAAGATGGCTCGCGTGGTTTTTTAGTAATTCAAGAATATCGTAGTTTACGACTTCTTGTCTCCTGAAGCGTGAGTGGTAGGTGTTTAATTCATGACAGCGGTTGTTCGCCTGATAGTAAGCAGTATGTGTACCGAGTTTGGTTGCAGTCGGTCCACTACTTTAGGAGGAGGCGCAGGAAGATGGCTCGCATGGTTTTGCAGTAATTCAAGATAATCGTAATTTACGAATTCGTGTCTCCTGTAGCGTGAGTGGTAGGTGTTTAATTCATGACAGCGGTTGTTCGCCTGATAGTACGCAGTATGTGTACCGAGTTTGGTTGCAGTCGGTCCACTACTTTAGGAGGAGGTGCAGGAAGATAGCTCGCATGGTTTTGCATTAATTCAAGAATATCGTAGTTTACGACTTCGTGTCTCCTGTAGCGTGAGTGGTAGGTGTTTAATTCATGACAGCGGTTGTTCGCCTGATAGCAATCAGTATGTGTACCGAGTTTGGTTGCAGTCGGTCGACTACTTTAGGAGGAGGTGCAGGAAGATGGCTTGCATGCGTTTGCAGTAATTCGAGAATATCGTAGTTTACGACTTCGTGTCTCCTGTAGCGTGAGTGGTAGGTGTTTAATTCATGACAGCGGTTGTTCGCCTGATAGTAAGCAGTATGAGTACTGAGTTTGGTTGCAGTCGGTCGTCTACTTTAGGAGGAGGTGCAGGAAGATGGCTCGCATGGTTTTGCAGTAATTCAAGAATATCGTAGTTTACGACTTCGTGTCTCTTGTAGCATGAGTGGTAGGTGTTTAATTCATGACAGCGTTTGTTCGCCTGATAGTAAGCAGTATGTGTACCGAGTTTGGTTGCTGTCGGTCCACTACTGGAAGAGGAGGTGCAGGAATATGGCTCGCATGGTTTTGCAGTAATTCAAGAATATCGTAGTTTACGACTTCGTGTCTCCTGTAGCGTGAGTGGTAGGTGTTTAATTCATGACAGCGGTTGTTCGCCTGATAGTAAGCAGTATGTGTAGCGACTTTGGTTGCAGTCGGTGCACTACTTTACGAGGAGGTGCAGGAAGATGGCTCGCATGGTTTTGCAGTAATTCAAGAATATCGTAGATTAAGAATTCGTGTCTCCTGTAGCGTGAGTGGTAGGTGTTTAATTCATGACAGCGGTTGTTCGCCTGATAGTAAGCAGTATGTGTACCGAGTTCGGTTGCAGTCAGTCCACTACTTTAGGAGGAGGTGCAGGAAGATTGCTCGCATGATTTTGCAGTAATTCAAGAATATCGTAGTTTACGACTTCGTGTCTCCTGTAGCGTAAGTGTTAGGTGTTTAATTCATGACAGAGGTTGTTCGCCTGATAGTAAGCAGTATGTGTACCGAGTTTGGTTGCAGTCGGTCGACTACTTTAGGAGGAGGTGCAGGAAGATGGCTTGCATGCGTTTGCAGTAATTCAAGAATATCGTAGATTAAGACTTCGTGTCTCCTGTAGCGTGAGTGGTAGGTGTTTAATTCATGACAGCGGTTGTTCGCCTGATAGTAAGCAGTATGTGTACTGAGTTTGGTTGCTGTCGGTCCACTACTGGAAGAGGAGGTGCAGGAAGATGGCTCGCATGGTTTTGCAGTAATTCAAGAATATCGTAGTTTACGACATCGTGTCACCTGTAGCGTGAGTGGTAGGTGTTTAATTCATGACAGCGGTTGTTCGCCTGATAGTAAGCAGTATGTGTAGCGACTTTGGTTGCAGTCGGTGCACTACCTTACGAGGAGGTGCAGGAAGATTGCACGCATGGTTTTGCAGTAATTCAAGAATATCGTAGATTAAGAATTCGTGTCTCCTGTAGCGTCAGTGGTAGGTGTTTAATTCATGACAGCGGTTGTTCGCCTGATAGTACGCAGTATGTGTACCGACTTCGGTTGCAGTCGGTCCACTACTTTAGGAGGAGGTGCAGGAGGATGGTTCGCATGGTTTTGCAGTAATTCAAGAATATCGTAGTTTACGACTTCGTGTCTCCTGTAGCGTGAGTGGTAGGTGTTTAATTCATGACAGCGGTTGTTCGCCTGATAGTAAGCAGTATGTGTACCGAGTTTGGTTGCAGTCGGTCGACTACTTTAGGAGGAGGTGCAGGAAGATGGCTTGCATGCGTTTGCAGTAATTCAAGAATATCTTAGTTTACGACTTCGTGTCTCCTGTAGCGTGAGTGGTAGGTGTTTAATTCATGACAGCTGTTGTTCGCCTGATAGTAAGCAGTATGTGTACCGAGTTTGGTTGCAGTCAGCCCACTATTGGAGGAGGAGGTGCAGGAAGATGGCTCGCATGGTTTTCAGTAATTCAGGAATATCATAGTTTACGACTTCGTGTCTCCTGTAGCGTAAGTTTTAGGTGTTTAATTCATGACAGAGGTTGTTCGCCTGATAGTAAGCAGTATGTGTACCGAGTTCGGTTGCAGTCGGTCCACTACTTTAAGAGGAGGTGCAGGAAGATTGCTCGCATCGTTTTGCAGTAATTCAAGAATATCGTAGTTTACGACTTCGTGTCACCAGTAGCGTGAGTGGTAGGTGTGTAATTCATGACAGCGGTTGTTCGCCTCATAGTAAGCAGTATGTGTACCGAGTTTGGTTGCAGTCGGTCCACTACTTTAGGATGAGGTGCAGGAAGATGGCTCGCATGGTTTTGCAGTAATTCAAGAATATCGTAGATTAAGACTTCGTGTCTCCTGTAGCGTGAGTGGTAGGTGTTTAATTCATGACAGCGGTTGTTCGCCTGATAGTAATCAGTATGTGTACCGAGTTTGGTTGCAGTCGGTCGACTACTTTAGGAGGAGGTGCAGGAAGATTGCTTGCATGCCTTTGCAGTAATTCAAGAATATCGTAGTTTACGACTTCGTGTCTCCTGTAGCGTGAGTGGTAGGTGTTTAATTCATGACAGCGGTTGTTCGCCTGATAGTAAGCAGTATGAGTACCGAGATTGGTTGCAGTCGGTCCTCTACTTTAGGAGGAGGTGCAGGAAGATAACTCGCATGGTTTTGCAGTAATTCAAGAATATCGTAGTTTACGACCTCGTGTCTCCTGAAGCGTGAGTGGTAGGTGTTTAATTCATGACAGCGGTTGTTCGCCTGATAGTAAGCAGTATGTGTACCGAGTTTGGTTGCAGTCGGCCCACTATTGGAGGAGGAGGTGCAGGAAGATGGCTCGTATGGTTTTCAGTAATTCAGGAATATCATAGTTTACGACTTCGTGTCTCCTGTAGCGTAAGTTTTAGGTGTTTAATTTATGACAGAGGTTGTTCGCCTGATAGTAAGCAGTATGTGTACCGAGTTCGGTTGCAGACGGTCCACTACTTTAGGAGGAGGTGCAGGAAGATAGCTCGCATGGTTTTGCAGTAATTCAAGAATATCGTAGTTTACGACTTCGTGTCTCCTGTAGCGTGAGTGGTAGGTGTGTAATTCATGACAGCGGTTGTTCGCTTCGTTGTAAGCAGTATGTGTACCGAGTTTGGTTGCAGTCGGTCCACTACTTTAGGATGAGGTGCAGGAAGATCGCTCGCATGGTTTTGCAGTAATTCAAGAATATCGTAGTTTACGACTTTGTGTCTCCTGTAGCGTGAGTGGTAGTTGTTTATTTCATGACAGCGGTTGTTCGCCTGATAGTAAGCAGTATGTGTAGCGGCTTTGGTTGCAGTCGGTGCACTACTTTACGAGGAGGTGCAGGAAGATGGCTCGCACGGTTTTGCAGTAATTCAAGAATATCGTAGTTTTCGACTTCGTGTCTCCTGTAGCGTGAGTGGTAGGTGTTTAATTCATGACAGCGGTTTTTCGCCTGATAGTAAGCAGTATGAGTACCGAGTTTGGTAGCAGTCGGTCCTCTACTTTAGGAGGAGGTGCAGGAAGATAACTCGCATGGTTTTGCAATAATTCAAAAATATCGTAGTTAACGACCTCGTGTCTCCTGAAGCGTCAGTGGTAGGTGTTTAATTCATGACAGCGGTTGTTCGCCTGATAGTAAGCAGTATGTGTACCGAGTTTGGTTGCAGTCTGTCCACTACTGGAAGAGGAGGTGCAGGAAAATGGCTCGCATGGTTTTGCAGTAATTCAAGAATATCGTAGTTTACGACTTCGTGTCTCCTGTAGTGTGAGTGGTAGGTGTTTAATTCACGACAGCGGTTGTTCGCCTGATAGTAATCAGTATGTGTACCGAGTTTGGTTGCAGTCGGTCGACTACTTTAGGAGGAGGTGCAGGAAGATGGCTTGCATGCGTTTGCAGTAATTCAAGAATATCTTAGTTTACGACTTCGTGTCTCCTGTAGCGTGAGTGGTAGGTGTTTAATTCATGACAGCTGTTGTTCGCCTGATAGTAAGCAGTATGTGTACCGAGTTTGGTTGCAGTCGGTCCTCTACTTTAGGAGGAGGTGCAGGAAGATGTCTCGCATGGTTTTGCAGTAATTCAAGAATATCGTAGTTTAGGACTTCGTGTCTCCTGTAGCGTGAGTGGAAGGTGTTTAATTCATGACAGCGGTTGTTCGCCTGACAGTAAGCAGTATGTGTACCGAGTTTGGTTGCAGTCGGTCCACTTTTTTAGGAGGAGGTGCAGGAAGATGGCTCGTATGGTTTTCAGTAATTCAGGAATATCATAGTTTACGACTTCGTGTCTCCTGTAGCGTAAGTTTTAGGTGTTTAATTCATGACAGAGGTTGTTCGCCTGATAGTAAGCAGTATGTGTACCGAGTTCGGTTGCAGTCGGTCCACTACTTTAGGAGGAGGTGCAGGAAGATAGCTCGCATGGTTTTGCAGTAATTCAAGAATATCGTAGTTTACGACTTCGTGTCTCCTGTAGCGTGAGTGGTAGGTGTGTAATTCATGACAGCGGTTGTTCGCTTCATTGTAAGCAGTATGTGTACCGAGTTTGGTTGCAGTCGGTCCACTACTTTAGGATGAGGTGCAGGAAGATCGCTCGCATGGTTTTGCAGTTATTCAAGAATATCGTAGTTTACGACTTCGTGTCTCTTGTAGCATGAGTGGTAGGTGTTTAATTCATGACAGCGGTTGTTCGCCTGATAGTAAGCAGTATGTGTACCGAGTTTGGTTGCTGTCGGTCCACTACTGGAAGAGGAGGTGCAGGAAGATGGCTCGCATGGTTTTGCAGTAATTCAAGAATATCGTAGTTTACGACTTCGTGTCTCCTGTAGCGTGAGTGGTAGGTGTTTAATTCATGACAGCGGTTGTTCGCCTGATAGTAAGCAGTATGTGTATCGAGTTCGGTTGCAGTCGGTCCACTACTTTAGGAGGAGGTGCAGGAAGATTGCTCGCATGATTTTGCAGTAATTCAAGAATATCGTAGTTTACGACTTCGTGTCTCCTGTAGCGTAAGTGTTAGGTGTTTAATTCATGACAGAGGTTGTTCGCCTGATAGTAAGCAGTATGTGTACCGAGTTTGGTTGCAGTCGGTCGACTACTTTAGGAGGAGGTGCAGGAAGATGGCTTGCATGCGTTTGCAGTAATTCAAGAATATCGTAGATTAAGACTTCGTGTCTCCTGTAGCGTGAGTGGTAGGTGTTTAATTCATGACAGCGGTTGTACGCCTGATAGTAAGCAGTATGTGTACTGAGTTTGGTTGCTGTCGGTCCACTACTGGAAGAGGAGGTGCAGGAAGATGGCTCGTATGGTTTTCAGTAATTCAGGAATATCATAGTTTACGACTTCGTGTCTCCTGTAGCGTAAGTTTTAGGTGTTTAATTCATGACAGAGGTTGTTCGCCTGATAGTAAGCAGTATGTGTACCGAGTTCGGTTGCAGTCGGTCCACTACTTTAGGAGGAGGTGCAGGAAGATAGCTCGCATGGTTTTGCAGTAATTCAAGAATATCGTAGTTTACGACTTCGTGTCTCCTGTAGCGTGAGTGGTAGGTGTGTAATTCCTGACAGCGGTTGTTCGCTTCATTGTAAGCAGTATGTGTACCGAGTTTGGTTGCAGTCGGTCCACTACTTTAGGATGAGGTGCAGGAAGATCGCTCGCATGGTTTTGCAGTTATTCAAGAATATCGTAGTTTACGACTTCGTGTCTCTTGTAGCATGAGTGGTAGGTGTTTAATTCATGACAGCGGTTGTTCGCCTGATAGTAAGCAGTATGTGTACCGAGTTTGGTTGCTGTCGGTCCACTACTGGAAGAGGTGGTGCAGGAAGATGGCTCGCATGGTTTTGCAGTAATTCAAGAATATCGTAGTTTACGACTTCGTGTCTCCTGTAGCGTGAGTGGTAGGTGTTTAATTCATGACAGCGGTTGTTCGCCTGATAGTAATCAGTATGTGTACCGAGTTTGGTTGCAGTCGGTCGACTACTTTAGGAGGAGGTGCAGGAAGATGGCTTGCATGCGTTTGCAGTAATTCAAGAATATCTTAGTTTACGACTTCGTGTCTCCTGTAGCGTGAGTGGTAGGTGTTTAATTCATGACAGCTGTTGTTCGCCTGATAGTAAGCAGTATGTGTACCGAGTTTGGTTGCAGTCAGCCCACTATTGGAGGAGGAGGTGCAGGAAGATGGCTCGCATGGTTTTCAGTAATTCAGGAATATCATAGTTTACGACTTCGTGTCTCCTGTAGCGTAAGTTTTAGGTGTTTAATTCATGACAGAGGTTGTTCGCCTGATAGTAAGCAGTATGTGTACCGAGTTCGGTTGCAGTCGGTCCACTACTTTAAAAGGAGGTGCAGGAAGATTGCTCGCATCGTTTTGCAGTAATTCAAGAATATCGTAGTTTACGACTTCGTGTCACCAGTAGCGTGAGTGGTAGGTGTGTAATTCATGACAGCGGTTGTTCGCCTCATAGTAAGCAGTATGTGTACCGAGTTTGGTTGCAGTCGGTCCACTACTTTAGGATGAGGTGCAGGAAGATGGCTCGCATGGTTTTGCAGTAATTCAAGAATATCGTAGATTAAGACTTCGTGTCTCCTGTAGCGTGAGTGGTAGGTGTTTAATTCATGACAGCGGTTGTTCGCCTGATAGTAATCAGTATGTGTACCGAGTTTGGTTGCAGTCGGTCGACTACTTTAGGAGGAGGTGCAGGAAGATTGCTTGCATGCCTTTGCAGTAATTCAAGAATATCGTAGTTTACGACTTCGTGTCTCCTGTAGCGTGAGTGGTAGGTGTTTAATTCATGACAGCGGTTGTTCGCCTGATAGTAAGCAGTATGTGTACCGAGTTTGGTTGCAGTCGGTCCACCACTTTAGGAGGAGGTGCAGGAAGATGGCTCGTATGGTTTTCAGTAATTCAGGAATATCATAGTTTACGACTTCGTGTCTCCTGTAGAGTAAGTTTTAGGTGTTTAATTCATGACAGAGGTTGTTCGCCTGATAGTAAGCAGTATGTGTACCGAGTTCGGTTGCAGACGGTCCACTACTTTAGGAGGAGGTGCAGGAAGATAGCTCGCATGGTTTTGCAGTAATTCAAGAATATCGTAGTTTATGACTTCGTGTCTCCTGTAGCGTGAGTGGTAGGTGTGTAATTCATGACAGCGGTTGTTCGCTTCATTGTAAGCAGTATGTGTACCGAGTTTGGTTGCAGTCGGTCCACTACTTTAGGATGAGGTGCAGGAAGATCGCTCGCATGGTTTTGCAGTAATTCAAGAATATCGTAGTTTACGACTTTGTGTCTCCTGTAGCGTGAGTGGTAGTTGTTTATTTCATGACAGCGGTTGTTCGCCTGATAGTAAGCAGTATGTGAAGCGGCTTTGGTTGCAGTCGGTGCACTACTTTACGAGGAGGTGCAGGAAGATGGCTCGCACGGTTTTGCAGTAATTCAAGAATATCGTAGTTTTCGACTTCGTGTCTCCTGTAGCGTGAGTGGTAGGTGTTTAATTCATGACAGCGGTTTTTCGCCTGATAGTAAGCAGTATGAGTACCGAGTTTGGTAGCAGTCGGTCCTCTACTTTAGGAGGAGGTGCAGGAAGATAACTCGCATGGTTTTGCAATAATTCAAAAATATCGTAGTTAACGACCTCGTGTCTCCTGAAGCGTCAGTGGTAGGTGTTTAATTCATGACAGCGGTTGTTCGCCTGATAGTAAGCAGTATGTGTACCGAGTTTGGTTGCAGTCTGTCCACTACTGGAAGAGGAGGTGCAGGAAAATGGCTCGCATGGTTTTGCAGTAATTCAAGAATATCGTAGTTTACGACTTCGTGTCTCCTGTAGTGTGAGTGGTAGGTGTTTAATTCACGACAGCGGTTGTTCGCCTGATAGTAATCAGTATGTGTACCGAGTTTGGTTGCAGTCGGTCGACTACTTTAGGAGGAGGTGCAGGAAGATGGCTTGCATGCGTTTGCAGTAATTCAAGAATATCTTAGTTTACGACTTCGTGTCTCCTGTAGCGTGAGTGGTAGGTGATTAATTCATGACAGCTGTTGTTCGCCTGATAGTAAGCAGTATGTGTACCGAGTTTGGTTGCAGTCGGTCCTCTACTTTAGGAGGAGGTGCAGGAAGATGTCTCGCATGGTTTTGCAGTAATTCAAGAATATCGTAGTTTAGGACTTCGTGTCTCCTGTAGCGTGAGTGGAAGGTGTTTAATTCATGACAGCGGTTGTTCGCCTGATAGTAAGCAGTATGTGTACCGAGTTTGGTTGCAGTCGGTCCACTTTTTTAGGAGGAGGTGCAGGAAGATGGCTCGTATGGTTTTCAGTAATTCAGGAATATCATAGTTTACGACTTCGTGTCTCCTGTAGCGTAAGTTTTAGGTGTTTAATTCATGACAGAGGTTGTTCGCCTGATAGTAAGCAGTATGTGTACCGAGTTCGGTTGCAGTCGGTCCACTACTTTAGGAGGAGGTGCAGGAAGATTGCTCGAATGGTTTTGCAGTAATTCAAGAATATCGTAGTTTACGACTTCGTGTCTCCTGTAGCGTGAGTGGTAGGTGTGTAATTCATGACAGCGGTTGTTCGCTTCATTGTAAGCAGTATGTGTACCGAGTTTGGTTGCAGTCGGTCCACTACTTTAGGATGAGGTGCAGGAAGATCGCTCGCATGGTTTTGCAGTTATTCAAGAATATCGTAGTTTACGACTTCGTGTCTCTTGTAGCATGAGTGGTAGGTGTTTAATTCATGACAGCGGTTGTTCGCCTGATAGTAAGCAGTATGTGTACCGAGTTTGGTTGCTGTCGGTCCACTACTGGAAGAGGAGGTGCAGGAAGATGGCTCGCATGGTTTTGCAGTAATTCAAGAATATCGTAGTTTACGACTTCGTGTCTCCTGTAGCGTGAGTGGTAGGTGTTTAATTCATGACAGCGGTTGTTCGCCTGATAGTAAGCAGTATGTGTATCGAGTTCGGTTGCAGTCGGTCCACTACTTTAGGAGGAGGTGCAGGAAGATTGCTCGCATGATTTTGCAGTAATTCAAGAATATCGTAGTTTACGACTTCGTGTCTCCTGTAGCGTAAGTGTTAGGTGTTTAATTCATGACAGAGGTTGTTCGCCTGATAGTAAGCAGTATGTGTACCGAGTTTGGTTGCAGTCGGTCGACTACTTTAGGAGGAGGTGCAGGAAGATGGCTTGCATGCGTTTGCAGTAATTCAAGAATATCGTAGATTAAGACTTCGTGTCTCCTGTAGCGTGAGTGGTAGGTGTTTAATTCATGACAGCGGTTGTACGCCTGATAGTAAGCAGTATGTGTACTGAGTTTGGTTGCTGTCGGTCCACTACTGGAAGAGGAGGTGCAGGAAGATGGCTCGCATGGTTTTGCAGTAATTCAAGAATATCGTAGTTTACGACATCGTGTCACCTGTAGCGTGAGTGGTAAGTGTTTAATTCATGACAGTGGTTGTTCGCCTGATAGTAAGCAGTATGTGTAGCGACTTTGGTTGCAGTCGGTGCACTACCTTACGAGGAGGTGCAGGAAGATGGCTCGCATGGTTTTGCAGTAATTCAAGAATATCGTAGATTAAGAATTCGTGTCTCCTGTAGCGTCAGTGGTAGGTGTTTAATTCATGACAGCGGTTGTTCGCCTGATAGTAAGCAGTATGTGTACCGAGTTCGGTTGCAGTCGGTCCACTACTTTAGGAGGAGATGCAGGAAGATGGTTCGCATGGTTTTGCAGTAATTCAAGAATATCGTAGTTTACGACTTCGTGTCTCCTGTAGCGTGAGTGGTAGGTGTTTAATTCATGACAGCGGTTGTTCGCCTGATAGTAATCAGTATGTGTACCGAGTTTGGTTGCAGTCGGTCGACTACTTTAGGAGGAGGTGCAGGAAGATGGCTTGCATGCGTTTGCAGTAATTCAAGAATATCTTAGTTTACGACTTCGTGTCTCCTGTAGCGTGAGTGGTAGGTGTTTAATTCATGACAGCTGTTGTTCGCCTGATAGTAAGCAGTATGTGTACCGAGTTTGGTTGCAGTCAGCCCACTATTGGAGGAGGAGGTGAAGGAAGATGGCTCGCATGGTTTTGCAGTAATTCAAGAATATCGTAGTTTAGGACTTCGTGTCTCCTGTAGCGTGAGTGGAAGGTGTTTAATTCATGACTGCGGTTGTTCGCCTGATAGTAAGCAGTATGAGTACCGAGATTGGTTGCAGTCGGTCCTCTACTTTAGGAGGAGGTGCAGGAAGATAACTCGCATGGTTTTGCAGTAATTCAAGAATATCGTAGTTTACAACCTCGTGTCTCCTGAAGCGTGAGTGGTAGGTGTTTAATTCATGACAGCGGTTGTTCGCCTGATAGTAAGCAGTATGTGTACCGAGTTTGGTTGCAGTCGGCCCTCTATTGGAGGAGGAGGTGCAGGAAGATGTCTCGCATGGTTTTGCAGTAATTCAAGAATATCGTAGTTTAGGACTTCGTGTCTCCTGTAGCGTGAGTGGAAGGTGTTTAATTCATGACAGCGGTTGTTCGCCTGATAGTAAGCAGTATGTGTACCGAGTTTGGTTGCAGTCGGTCCAATACTTTAGGAGGAGGTGCAGGAAGATGGCTCGTATGGTTTTCAGTAATTCAGGAATATCATAGTTTACGACTTCGTGTCTCCTGTAGCGTAAGTTTTGGTGTTTAATTCATGACAGAGGTTGTTCGCCTGATAGTAAGCAGTATGTGTACCGAGTTCGGTTGCAGTCGGTCCACTACTTTAGGTGGAGGTGCAGGAAGATAGCTCGCATGGTTTTGCAGTAATTCAAGAATATCGTAGTTTACGACTTCGTGTCTCCTGTAGCGTGAGTGGTAGGTGTTTAATTCATGACAGCGGTTGTTCGCCTGATAGTAAGCAGTATGTGTACCGAGTTTGGTTGCTGTCGGTCCACTACTGGAAGAGGAGGTGCAGGAAGATGGCTCGCATGGTTTTGCAGTAATTCAAGAATATCGTAGTTTACGACTTCGTGTCTCCTGTAGCGTGAGTGGTAGGTGTTTAATTCATGACAGCGGTTGTTCGGCTGATAGTAAGCAGTATGTGTATCGAGTTCGGTTGCAGTCGGTCCACTACTTTAGGAGGAGGTGCAGGAAGATTGCTCGCATGATTTTGCAGTAATTCAAGAATATCGTAGTTTACGACTTCGTGTCTCCTGTAGCGTAAGTGTTAGGTGTTTAATTCATGACAGAGGTTGTTCGCCTGATAGTAAGCAGTATGTGTACCGAGTTTGGTTGCAGTCGGTCGACTACTTTAGGAGGAGGTGCAGGAAGATGGCTTGCATGCATTTGCAGTAATTCAAGAATATCGTAGATTAAGACTTCGTGTCTCCTGTAGCGTGAGTGGTAGGTGTTTAATTCATGACAGCGGTTGTACGCCTGATAGTAAGCAGTATGTGTACTGAGTTTGGTTGCTGTCGGTCCACTACTGGAAGAGGAGGTGCAGGAAGATGGCTCGCATGGTTTTGCAGTAATTCAAGAATATCGTAGTTTACGACATCGTGTCACCTGTAGCGTGAGTGGTAAGTGTTTAATTCATGACAGCGGTTGTTCGCCTGATAGTAAGCAGTATGTGTAGCGACTTTGGTTGCAGTCGGTGCACTACCTTACGAGGAGGTGCAGGAAGATGGCTCGCATGGTTTTGCAGTAATTCAAGAATATCGTAGATTAAGAATTCGTGTCTCCTGTTGCGTCAGTGGTAGGTGTTTAATTCATGACAGCGGTTGTTCGCCTGATAGTAAGCAGTATGTGTACCGAGTTCGGTTGCAGTCGGTCCACTACTTTAGGAGGAGGTGCAGGAAGATGGTTCGCATGGTTTTGCAGTAATTCAAGAATATCGTAGTTTACGACTTCGTGTCTCCTGTAGCGTGGGTGGTAGGTGTTTAATTCATGACAGCGGTTGTTCGCCTGATAGTAATCAGTATGTGTACCGAGTTTGGTTGCAGTCGGTCGACTACTTTAGGAGGAGGTGCAGGAAGAATGCTTGCATGCGTTTGCAGTAATTCAAGAATATCTTAGTTTACGACTTCGTGTCTCCTGTAGCGTGAGTGGTAGGTGTTTAATTCATGACAGCTGATGTTCGCCTGATAGTAAGCAGTATGTGTACCGAGTTCGGTTGCAGTCGGTCCACTACTTTAGGAGGAGGTGCAGGAAGATGGTTCGCATGGTTTTGCAGTAATTCAAGAATATCGTAGTTTAGGACTTCGTGTCTCCTGTAGCGTGAGTGGAAGGTGTTTAATTCATGACTGCGGTTGTTCGCCTGATAGTAAGCAGTATGAGTACCGAGATTGGTTGCAGTCGGTCCTCTACTTTAGGAGGAGGTGCAGGAAGATAACTCGCATGGTTTTGCAGTAATTCAAGAATATCGTAGTTTACAACCTCGTGTCTCCTGAAGCGTGAGTGGTAGGTGTTTAATTCATGACAGCGGTTGTTCGCCTGATAGTAAGCAGTATGTGTACCGAGTTTGGTTGCAGTCGGCCCTCTATTGGAGGAGGAAGTGCAGGAAGATGTCTCGCATGGTTTTGCAGTAATTCAAGAATATCGTAGTTTAGGACTTCGTGTCTCCTGTAGCGTGAGTGGAAGGTGTTTAATTCATGACAGCGGTTGTTCGCCTGATAGTAAGCAGTATGTGTACCGAGTTTGGTTGCAGTCGGTCCACTACTTTAGGAGGAGGTGCAGGAAGATGGCTCGTATGGTTTTCAGTAATTCAGGAATATCATAGTTTACGACTTCGTGTCTCCTGTAGCGTAAGTTTTAGGTGTTTAATTCATGACAGAGGTTGTTCGCCTGATAGTAAGCAGTATGTGTACCGAGTTCGGTTGCAGTCGGTCCACTACTTTAGGAGGAGGTGCAGGAAGATAGCTCGCATGGTTTTGCAGTAATTCAAGAATATCGTAGTTTACGACTTCGTGTCTCCTGTAGCGTGAGTGGTAGGTGTGTAATTCATGACAGCGGTTGTTCGCTTCATTGTAAGCAGTATGTGTACCGAGTTTGGTTGCAGTCGGTCCACTACTTTAGGATGAGGTGCAGGAAGATCGCTCGCATGGTTTTGCAGTAATTCAAGAATATCGTAGTTTACGACTTTGCGTCTCCTGTAGCGTGAGTGGTAGTTGTTTATTTCATGACAGCGGTTGTTCGCCTGATAGTAAGCTGTATGTGTAGCGACTTTGGTTGCAGTCGGTGCACTACTTTACGAGGAGGTGCAGGAAGATGGCTCGCACGGTTTTGCAGTAATTCAAGAATATCGTAGTTTTCGACTTCGTGTCTCCTGTAGCGTGAGTGGTAGGTGTTTAATTCATGATAGCGGTTTTTCGCCTGATAGTAATCAGTATGAGTACCGAGTTTGGTAGCAGTCGGTCCTCTACTTTAGGAGGAGGTGCAGGAAGATAACTCGCATGGTTTTGCAGTAATTCAAGAATATCGTAGTTAACGACCTCGTGTCTCCTGAAGCGTCAGTGGTAGGTGTTTAATTCATGACAGCGGTTGTTCGCCTGATAGTAAGCAGTATGTGTACCGAGTTTGGTTCCAGTCTGTCCACTACTGGAAGAGGAGGTGCAGGAAAATGGCTCGCATGGTTTTGCAGTAATTCAAGAATATCGTAGTTTACGACTTCGTGTCTCCTGTAGTGTGAGTGGTAGGTGTTTAATTCACGACAGCGGTTGTTCGCCTGATAGTAATCAGTATGTGTACCGAGTTTGGTTGCAGTCGGTCGACTACTTTAGGAGGAGGTGCAGGAAGATGGCTTGCATGCGTTTGCAGTAATTCAAGAATATCTTAGTTTACGACTTCGTGTCTCCTGTAGCGTGAGTGGTAGGTGTTTAATTCATGACAGCTGTTGTTCGCCTGATAGTAAGCAGTATGTGTACCGAGTTTGGTTGCAGTCGGCCCACTATTGGAGGAGGAGGTGCAGGAAGATGTCTCGCATGGTTTTGCAGTAATTCAAGAATATCGTAGTTTAGGACTTCGTGTCTCCTGTAGCGTGAGTGGAAGGTGTTTAATTCATGACAGCGGTTGTTCGCCTGATAGTAAGCAGTATGTGTACCGAGTTTGTTTGCAGTCGGTCCACTTTTTTAGGAGGAGGTGCAGGAAGATGGCTCGTATGGTTTTCAGTAATTCAGGAATATCATAGTTTACGACTTCGTGTCTCCTGTAGCGTAAGTTTTAGGTGTTTAATTCATGACAGAGGTTGTTCGCCTGAAAGTAAGCAGTATGTGTACCGAGTTCGGTTGCAGTCGGTCCACTACTTTAGGATGAGGTGCAGGAAGATCGCTCGCATGGTTTTGCAGTAATTCAAGAATATCGTAGTTTACGACTTCGTTACTCCTGTAGCGTGAGTGGTAGGTGTGTAATTCATGACAGCGGTTGTTCGCTTCATTGTAAGCAGTATATGTACCGAGTTTGGTTGCAGTCGGTCCACTACTTTAGGATGAGGTGCAGGAAGATCGCTCGCATGGTTTTGCAGTTATTCAAGAATATCGTAGTTTACGACTTTGTGTCTCCTGTAGCGTGAGTGGTAGGTGTTTAATTCATGACAGCGGTTGTTCGCCTGATAGTAAGCATTATGTGTAGCGACTTTGGTTGCAGTCTGTGCACTACTTTACGAGGAGGTGCAGGAAGATGTCTCGCACGATTTTGCAGTAATTCAAGAATATCGTAGTTTACGACTTCGTGTCTCCTGTAGCGTGAGTGGTAGGTGTTTAATTCATGACAGCGGTTTTTCGCCTGATAGTAAGCAGTATGAGTACCGAGTTTGGTAGCAGTCGGTCCTCTACTTTAGGAGGAGGTGCAGGAAGATAACTCGCATGGTTTTGCAGTAATTCAAGAATATCGTAGTTTACGACCTCGTGTCTCCTGAAGCGTCAGTGGTAGGTGTTTAATTCATGACAGCGGTTGTTCGCCTGATAGTAAGCAATATGAGTACCGAGTTTGGTTGCAGTCGGTCCTCTACTTTAGGAGGTGCAGGAAGATTGCTCGCATGGTTTTTTAGTAATTCAAGAATATCGTAGTATACGACTTCTTGTCTCCTGAAGCGTGAGTGGTAGGTGTTTAATTCATGACAGCGGTTGTTCTCCTGATAGTAAGCAGTATGTGTAGCGACTTTGGTTGCAGTCGGTGCAATACTTTACGAGGAGGTGCAGGAAGATGGCTCGCATGGTTTTGCAGTAATTCAAGAATATCGTAGATTAAGATTTCGTGTCTCCTGTAGCGTGAGTGGTAGGTGTTTAATTCATGACAGCGGTTGTTCGCCTGATAGAAAGCAGTATGTGTATCGAGTTTGGTTGCAATCGGTCCACTACTTTAGGAGGAGGTGCAGGAAGATGGCTCGTATGGTTTTGCAGTAATTCAAGAATATCGTAGTTTACGACTTCGTGTCTCCTGTAGCGTGAGTGGTAGGTGTTTAATTCATGACAGCTGTTGTTCGCCTAATAGTAAGCAGTATGTGTACCGAGTTTGGTTGCAGTCGGCCCACTATTGGAGGAGGAGGTGCAGGAAGATTGCTCGCATGGTTTTGCAGTAATTCAAGAATATCGTAGTTTACGACTTCGTGTCTCCTGTAGCGTGAGTGGTAGGTGTTTAATTCATGACATCGGTTGTTCGCCTGATAGTAAGCAGTATGTGTAGCGACTTTGGTTGCAGTCGGTGCACTACTTTACAAGGAGGTGCAGGAAGATGGCTCGCACGATTTTGCAGTAATTCAAGAATATCGTAGTTTACGACTTCGTGTCTCCTGTAGCGTGAGTGGTAGGTGTTTAATTCATGACAGCGGTTTTTCGCCTGATAGTAAGCAGTATGAGTACCGAGTTTGGTAGCAGTCGGTCCTCTACTTTAGGAGGAGGTGCAGGAAGATAACTCGCATGGTTTTGCAGTAATTCAAGAATATCGTAGTTTACGACCTCGTGTCTCCTGAAGCGTCAGTGGTAGGTGTTTAATTCATGACAGCGGTTGTTCGCCTGATAGTAAGCAGTGTGTGTACCGAGTTTGGTTGCAGTCGGTCCACTACTGGAAGAGGAGGTGAAGGAAAATGGCTCGCATGGTTTTGTAGTAATTCAAGAATATCGTAGTTTACGACTTCGTGTCTCCTGTAGTGTGAGTGGTAGGTGTTTAATTCACGACAGCGGTTGTTCGCCTGATAGTAATCAGTATGTGTACCGAGTTTGGTTGCAGTCGGTCGACTACTTTAGGAGGAGGTGCAGGAAGATGGCTTGCATGCGTTTGCAGTAATTCAAGAATATCTTAGTTTACGACTTCGTGTCTCCTGTAGCGTGAGTGGTAGGTGTTTAATTCATGACAGCGGTTGTTCGCCTGATAGTAAGCAGTATGTGTAGCGACTTTGGTTGCAGTCGGTGCACTACTTTACGAGGAGGTGCACGAAGATGGCTCGCATGGTTTTGCAGTAATTCAAGAATATCGTAGATTAAGAATTCGTGTCTCCTGTAGCATGTGTGGTAGGTGTTTAATTCATGACAGCGGTTGTTCGCCTGATAGTAAGCAGTATGTGTACCGAGTTCGGTTGCAGTCGGTCGACTACTTTAGGAGGAGGTGCAGGAAGATGGCTTGCATGCGTATGCAGTAATTCAAGAATATCGTAGTTTACGACTTAGTGTCTCCTGTAGCATGAGTGGTAGGTGTTTATTTCATGACAGCGGTTCATCGCCTGATAGTAAACAGTATGTGTACCGAGTTTGGTTGCAGTCGGCCCACTATTGGAGGAGGAGGTGCAGGAAGATTGCTCGCATGATTTTGCAGTAATTCAAGAATATCGTAGTTTACGACTTCGTGTCTCCTGTAGCGTGAGTGGTAGGTGTTTAATTCATGACAGCGGTTGTTCGCGTGATAGTAAGCAGTATGAGTACCGAGTTTGGTTGCAGTCGGTCCTCTACTTTATGAGGAGGTGCAGGAAGATGGCTCGCATGGTTTTGCAGTAATTCAAGAATATCGTAGTTTACGACTTCGTGTCTCCTGTAGCGTGAGTGGTAGGTGTTTAATTCATGACATCGGTTGTTCGCCTGATAGTAAGCAGTATGTGTAGCGACTTTGGTTGCAGTCGGTCCACTACTGGAGGAGGTGGTGCAGGAAAATGGCTCGCATGGTTTTGCAGTAATTCAAGAATATCGTAGTTTACGACTTCGTGACTCCTGTAACGTAAGTGTTAGGTGTTTAATTCATGACAGAGGTTGTTCGCCTGATAGTACGCAGTATGTGTACCGAGTTTGGTTGCAGTCGGTCGACTACTTTAGGAGGATGTGCAGGAAGATGGCTTGCATGCGTTTGCAGTAATTCAAGAATATCGTAGATTAAGACTTCGTGTCTCTTGTAGCGTGAGTGGTAGGTGTTTAATTCATGACAGCGGTTGTTCGCCTGATAGTAAGCAGTATGTGTACCGAGTTTGGTTGCATTCGGTCCACTACTTTAGGAAGAAGTGCAGGAAGATGGCTCGCATGATTTTGAAGTAATTCAAGAATATCGTTGTTTACGACTTCGTGTCTCCTGTAGCGTGTTAGGTGTTTAATTCATGACAGACGTTGCTCGCCTGATAGTAAGCAGTATGTGTACCGAGTTTGGTTGTAGTCGGTCGACTACTTTAGGAGGAGGTGCAGGAAGATGGCTTGCTTGCGTTTGCAGTAATTCAAGAATATCGTAGTTTACGACTTCGTGTCTCCTGTAGCGTGAGTGGTAGGTGTTTAATTCATGACAGCGGTTGTTCGCCTGATAGTAAGCAGTATGAGTACCGAGTTTGGTTGCTGTCGGTCCTCTACATTAGGAGGAGGTGCAGGAAGATGGCTCGAATGTTTTTGCAGTAATTCAAGAATATCGTAGTTTACGACTTTGTGTCTCCTGTAACGTGAGTGGTAGGTGTTTAATTCATGACAGCGGTTGTTCGCCTGATAGTAAGCAGTATGTGTACTGAGTTTGGTTGCTGTCGGTCCACTACTGGAAGAGGAGGTGCAGGAAGATGGCTCGCATGGTTTTGCAGTAATTCAAGAATATCATAGTTTACGACTTTTTGTCACCTGTAGCGTGAGTGGTAGGTGTTTAATTCATGACAGCGGTTGTTCGCCTGATAGTAAGCAGTATGTGTAGCGACTTTGGTTGCAGTCGGTGCACTACTTTACAAGGAGGTGCAGTAAGATGGCTCGCATGGTTTTGCAGTAATTCAAGAATATTGTAGTTTACGACTTCGTGTCTCCTGTAGCGTGAGTGGTAGGTGTGTAATTCATGACAGCTGCTGTTCGCCTGATAGTAAGCAGTATGTGTACCGAGTTTGGTTGCAGTCGGTCCACTACTTTAGGAGGAGGTGCAGGAAGATGGCTCGCATGGTTTTGCAGTAATTCAAGAATATCGTAGTTTACGACTTCGTGTCTCCTGTAGCGTGAGTGGTAGGTGTTTAATTCATGACAGCTGTTGTTCGCCTAATAGTAAGCAGTATGTGTACCGAGTTTGTTGCAGTCGGCCCACTATTGGAGGAGGAGGTGCAGGAAGATGGCTCGCATGGTTTTGCATTAATTCAAGAATATCGTAGTTTACGACTTCGTGTCTCCTGTAGTGTGAGTGGTAGGTGTTTAATTCACGACAGCGGTTGTTCGCCTGATAGTAATCAGTATATGTACCGAGTTTGGTTGCAGCCGGTCGACTACTTTAGGAGGAGGTGCAGGAAGATGGCTTGCATGCGTTTGCAGTAATTCAAGAATATCTTAGTTTACGACTTCGTGTCTCCTGTAGCGTGAGTGGTAGGTGTTTAATTCATGACAGCGGTTGTTCGCCTGATAGAAGCAGTATGTGTACCGAGTTTGGTTGCAGTCGGCCCACTATTGGAGGAGGAGGTGCAGGAAGATGGCTCGCATGGTTTTGCAGTAATTCAAGAATATCGTAGTTTACGACTTCGTGTCTCCTGTAGCATGAGTGGTAGGTGTTTAATTCATGACAGCGGTTGTTCGCCTGATAGTAAGCAATATGAGTACCGAGTTTGGTTGCAGTCGGTCCTCTACTTTAGGAGGTGCAGGAAGATTGCTCGCATGGTTTTTTAGTAATTCAAGAATATCGTAGTATACGACTTCTTGTCTCCTGAAGCGTGAGTGGTAGGTGTTTAATTCATGACAGCGGTTGTTCTCCTGATAGTAAGCAGTATGTGTAGCGACTTTGGTTGCAGTCGGTGCAATACTTTACGAGGAGGTGCAGGAAGATGGCTCGCATGGTTTTGCAGTAATTCAAGAATATCGTAGATTAAGATTTCGTGTCTCCTGTAGCGTGAGTGGTAGGTGTTTAATTCATGACAGCGGTTGTTCGCCTGATAGAAAGCAGTATGTGTATCGAGTTTGGTTGCAATCGGTCCACTACTTTAGGAGGAGGTGCAGGAAGATGGCTCGCATGGTTTTGCAGTAATTCAAGAATATCGTAGTTTACGACTTCGTGTCTCCTGTAGCGTGAGTGGTAGGTGTTTAATTCATGACAGCTGTTGTTCGCCTAATAGTAAGCAGTATGTGTACCGAGTTTGGTTGCAGTCGGCCCACTATTGGAGGAGGAGGTGCAGGAAGATGGCTCGCATGGTTTTGCAGTAATTCAAGAATATCGTAGTTTACGACTTCGTGTCTCCTGTAGCGTGAGTGGTAGGTGTTTATTTCATGACATCGGTTGTTCGCCTGATAGTAAGCAGTATGTGTAGCGACTTTGGTTGCAGTCGGTCCACTACTGGAGGAGGTGGTGCAGGAAAATGGCTCGCATGGTTTTGCAGTAATTCAAGAATATCGTAGTTTACGACTTCGTGACTCCTGTAGCGTAAGTGTTAGGTGTTTAATTCATGACAGAGGTTGTTCGCCTGATAGTACGCAGTATGTGTACCGAGTTTGGTTGCAGTCGGTCGACTACTTTAGGAGGATGTGCAGGAAGATGGCTTGCATGCGTTTGCAGTAATTCAAGAATATCGTAGATTAAGACTTCGTGTCTCTTGTAGCGTGAGTGGTAGGTGTTTAATTCATGACAGCGGTTGTTCGCCTGATAGTAAGCAGTATGTGTACCGAGTTTGGTTGCATTCGGTCCACTACTTTAGGAAGAAGTGCAGGAAGATGGCTCGCATGATTTTGAAGTAATTCAAGAATATCGTTGTTTACGACTTCGTGTCTCCTGTAGCGTGTTAGGTGTTTAATTCATGACAGACGTTGTTCGCCTGATAGTAAGCAGTATGTGTACCGAGTTTGGTTGTAGTCGGTCGACTACTTTAGGAGGAGGTGAAGGAAGATGGCTTGCTTGCGTTTGCAGTAATTCAAGAATATCGTAGTTTACGACTTCGTGTCTCCTGTAGCGTGAGTGGTAGGTGTTTAATTCATGACAGCGGTTGTTCGCCTGATAGTAAGCAGTATGAGTACCGAGTTTGGTTGCTGTCGGTCCTCTACATTAGGAGGAGGTGCAGGAAGATGGCTCGAATGTTTTTGCAGTAATTCAAGAATATCGTAGTTTACGACTTTGTGTCTCCTGTAACGTGAGTGGTAGGTGTTTAATTCATGACAGCGGTTGTTCGCCTGATAGTAAGCAGTATGTGTACTGAGTTTGGTTGCTGTCGGTCCACTACTGGAAGAGGAGGTGCAGGAAGATGGCTCGCATGGTTTTGCAGTAATTCAAGAATATCATAGTTTACGACTTTTTGTCACCTGTAGCGTGAGTGGTAGGTGTTTAATTCATGACAGCGGTTGTTCGCCTGATAGTAAGCAGTATGTGTAGCGACTTTGGTTGCAGTCGGTGCACTACTTTACAAGGAGGTGCAGTAAGATGGCTCGCATGGTTTTGCAGTAATTCAAGAATATTGTAGTTTACGACTTCGTGTCTCCTGTAGCGTGAGTGGTAGGTGTGTAATTCATGACAGCTGCTGTTCGCCTGATAGTAAGCAGTATGTGTACCGAGTTTGGTTGCAGTCGGTCCACTACTTTAGGAGGAGGTGCAGGAAGATGGCTCGCATGGTTTTGCAGTAATTCAAGAATATCGTAGTTTACGACTTCGTGTCTCCTGTAGCGTGAGTGGTAGGTGTTTAATTCATGACAGCTGTTGTTCGCCTAATAGTAAGCAGTATGTGTACCGAGTTTGTTGCAGTCGGCCCACTATTGGAGGAGGAGGTGCAGGAAGATGGCTCGCATGGTTTTGCATTAATTCAAGAATATCGTAGTTTACGACTTCGTGTCTCCTGTAGTGTGAGTGGTAGGTGTTTAATTCACGACAGCGGTTGTTCGCCTGATAGTAATCAGTATATGTACCGAGTTTGGTTGCAGCCGGTCGACTACTTTAGGAGGAGGTGCAGGAAGATGGCTTGCATGCGTTTGCAGTAATTCAAGAATATCTTAGTTTACGACTTCGTGTCTCCTGTAGCGTGAGTGGTAGGTGTTTAATTCATGACAGCGGTTGTTCGCCTGATAGAAGCAGTATGTGTACCGAGTTTGGTTGCAGTCGGCCCACTATTGGAGGAGGAGGTGCAGGAAGATGGCTCGCACGGTTTTGCAGTAATTCAAGAATATCGTAGTTTACGACTTCGTGTCTCCTGTAGCATGAGTGGTAGGTGTTTAATTCATGACAGCGGTTGTTCGCCTGATAGTAAGCAATATGAGTACCGAGTTTGGTTGCAGTCGTTCCTCTACTTTATGAGGTGCAGGAAGATTGCTCGCATGGTTTTTTAGTAATTCAAGAATATCGTAGTATACGACTTCTTGTCTCCTGAAGCGTGAGTGCTAGGTGTTTAATTCATGACAGCGGTTGTTCTCCTGATAGTAAGCAGTATGTGTAGCGACTTTGGTTGCAGTCGGTGCAATACTTTACGAGGAGGTGCAGGAAGATGGCTCGCATGGTTTTGCAGTAATTCAAGAATATCGTAGATTAAGATTTCGTGTCTCCTGTAGCGTGAGTGGTAGGTGTTTAATTCATGACAGCGGTTGTTCGCCTGATAGAAAGCAGTATGTGTATCGAGTTTGGTTGCAATCGGTCCACTACTTTAGGAGGAGGTGCAGGAAGATGGCTCGCATGGTTTTGCAGTAATTCAAGAATATCGTAGTTTACGACTTCGTGTCTCCTGTAGCGTGAGTGGTAGGTGTTTAATTCATGACAGCTGTTGTTCGCCTAATAGTAAGCAGTATGTGTACCGAGTTTGGTTGCAGTCGGCCCACTATTGGAGGAGGAGGTGCAGGAAGATGGCTCGCATGGTTTTGCAGTAATTCAAGAATATCGTAGTTTACGACTTCGTGACTCCTGTAGCGTAAGTGTTAGGTGTTTAATTCATGACAGAGGTTGTTCGCCTGATAGTACGCAGTATGTGTACCGAGTTTGGTTGCAGTCGGTCGACTACTTTAGGAGGATGTGCAGGAAGATGGCTTGCATGCGTTTGCAGTAATTCAAGAATATCGTAGATTAAGACTTCGTGTCTCTTGTAGCGTGAGTGGTAGGTGTTTAATTCATGACAGCGGTTGTTCGCCTGATAGTAAGCAGTATGTGTACCGAGTTTGGTTGCATTCGGTCCACTACTTTAGGAAGAAGTGCAGGAAGATGGCTCGCATGATTTTGAAGTAATTCAAGAATATCGTTGTTTACGACTTCGTGTCTCCTGTAGCGTGTTAGGTGTTTAATTCATGACAGACGTTGTTCGCCTGATAGTAAGCAGTATGTGTACCGAGTTTGGTTGTAGTCGGTCGACTACTTTAGGAGGAGGTGAAGGAAGATGGCTTGCTTGCGTTTGCAGTAATTCAAGAATATCGTAGTTTACGACTTCGTGTCTCCTGTAGCGTGAGTGGTAGGTGTTTAATTCATGACAGCGGTTGTTCGCCTGATAGTAAGCAGTATGAGTACCGAGTTTGGTTGCTGTCGGTCCTCTACATTAGGAGGAGGTGCAGGAAGATGGCTCGAATGTTTTTGCAGTAATTCAAGAATATCGTAGTTTACGACTTTGTGTCTCCTGTAACGTGAGTGGTAGGTGTTTAATTCATGACAGCGGTTGTTCGCCTGATAGTAAGCAGTATGTGTACTGAGTTTGGTTGCTGTCGGTCCACTACTGGAAGAGGAGGTGCAGGAAGATGGCTCGCATGGTTTTGCAGTAATTCAAGAATATCATAGTTTACGACTTTTTGTCACCTGTAGCGTGAGTGGTAGGTGTTTAATTCATGACAGCGGTTGTTCGCCTGATAGTAAGCAGTATGTGTAGCGACTTTGGTTGCAGTCGGTGCACTACTTTACAAGGAGGTGCAGTAAGATGGCTCGCATGGTTTTGCAGTAATTCAAGAATATTGTAGTTTACGACTTCGTGTCTCCTGTAGCGTGAGTGGTAGGTGTGTAATTCATGACAGCTGCTGTTCGCCTGATAGTAAGCAGTATGTGTACCGAGTTTGGTTGCAGTCGGTCCACTACTTTAGGAGGAGGTGCAGGAAGATGGCTCGCATGGTTTTGCAGTAATTCAAGAATATCGTAGTTTACGACTTCGTGTCTCCTGTAGCGTGAGTGGTAGGTGTTTAATTCATGACAGCTGTTGTTCGCCTAATAGTAAGCAGTATGTGTACCGAGTTTGTTGCAGTCGGCCCACTATTGGAGGAGGAGGTGCAGGAAGATGGCTCGCATGGTTTTGCATTAATTCAAGAATATCGTAGTTTACGACTTCGTGTCTCCTGTAGTGTGAGTGGTAGGTGTTTAATTCACGACAGCGGTTGTTCGCCTGATAGTAATCAGTATATGTACCGAGTTTGGTTGCAGCCGGTCGACTACTTTAGGAGGAGGTGCAGGAAGATGGCTTGCATGCGTTTGCAGTAATTCAAGAATATCTTAGTTTACGACTTCGTGTCTCCTGTAGCGTGAGTGGTAGGTGTTTAATTCATGACAGCGGTTGTTCGCCTGATAGAAGCAGTATGTGTACCGAGTTTGGTTGCAGTCGGCCCACTATTGGAGGAGGAGGTGCAGGAAGATGGCTCGCATGGTTTTGCAGTAATTCAAGAATATCGTAGTTTACGACTTCGTGTCTCCTGTAGCATGAGTGGTAGGTGTTTAATTCATGACAGCGGTTGTTCGCCTGATAGTAAGCAATATGAGTACCGAGTTTGGTTGCAGTCGTTCCTCTACTTTATGAGGTGCAGGAAGATTGCTCGCATGGTTTTTTAGTAATTCAAGAATATCGTAGTATACGACTTCTTGTCTCCTGAAGCGTGAGTGGTAGGTGTTTAATTCATGACAGCGGTTGTTCTCCTGATAGTAAGCAGTATGTGTAGCGACTTTGGTTGCAGTCGGTGCAATACTTTACGAGGAGGTGCAGGAAGATGGCTCGCATGGTTTTGCAGTAATTCAAGAATATCGTAGATTAAGATTTCGTGTCTCCTGTAGCGTGAGTGGTAGGTGTTTAATTCATGACAGCGGTTGTTCACCTGATAGAAAGCAGTATGTGTATCGAGTTTGGTTGCAATCGGTCCACTACTTTAGGAGGAGGTGCAGGAAGATGGCTCGCATGGTTTTGCAGTAATTCAAGAATATCGTAGTTTACGACTTCGTGTCTCCTGTAGCGTGAGTGGTAGGTGTTTAATTCATGACAGCTGTTGTTCGCCTAATAGTAAGCAGTATGTGTACCGAGTTTGGTTGCAGTCGGCCCACTATTGGAGGAGGAGGTGCAGGAAGATGGCTCGCATGGTTTTGCAGTAATTCAAGAATATCGTAGTTTACGACTTCGTGTCTCCTGTAGCGTGAGTGGTAGGTGTTTAATTCATGACATCGGTTGTTCGCCTGATAGTAAGCAGTATGTGTAGCGACTTTGGTTGCAGTCGGTCCACTACTGGAGGAGGTGGTGCAGGAAAATGGCTCGCATGGTTTTGCAGTAATTCAAGAATATCGTAGTTTACGACTTCGTGACTCCTGTAGCGTAAGTGTTAGGTGTTTAATTCATGACAGAGGTTGTTCGCCTGATAGTACGCAGTATGTGTACCGAGTTTGGTTGCAGTCGGTCGACTACTTTAGGAGGATGTGCAGGAAGATGGCTTGCATGCGTTTGCAGTAATTCAAGAATATCGTAGATTAAGACTTCGTGTCTCTTGTAGCGTGAGTGGTAGGTGTTTAATTCATGACAGCGGTTGTTCGCCTGATAGTAAGCAGTATGTGTACCGAGTTTGGTTGCATTCGGTCCACTACTTTAGGAAGAAGTGCAGGAAGATGGCTCGCATGATTTTGCAGTAATTCAAGAATATCGTTGTTTACGACTTCGTGTCTCCTGTAGCGTGTTAGGTGTTTAATTCATGACAGACGTTGTTCGCCTGATAGTAAGCAGTATGTGTACCGAGTTTGGTTGTAGTCGGTCGAATACTTTAGGAGGAGGTGCAGGAAGATAGCTTGCATGCGTTTGCAGAAATTCAAGAATATCGTAGTTTACGACTTCGTGTCTCCTGTAGCGTGAGTGGTAGGTGTTTAATTCATGACAGCGGTTGTTCGCCTGATAGTAAGCAGTATGAGTACCGAGTTTGGTTGCAGTCGGTCCTCTACTTTAGGAGGAGGTGCAGGAAGATGGCTCGAATGTTTTTGCAGTAATTCAAGAATATCGTAGTTTACGACTTTGTGTCTCCTGTAACGTGAGTGGTAGGTGTTTAATTCATGACAGCGGTTGTTCGCCTGATAGTAAGCAGTATGTGTACTGAGTTTGGTTGCTGTCGGTCCACTACTGGAAGAGGAGGTGCAGGAAGATGGCTCGCATGGTTTTGCAGTAATTCAAGAATATCATAGTTTACGACTTCGTGTCACCTGTAGCGTGAGTGGTAGGTGTTTAATTCATGACAGCGGTTGTTCGCCTGATAGTAAGCAGTATGTGTAGCGACTTTGGTTGCAGTCGGTGCACTACTTTACGAGGAGGTGCAGGAAGATGGCTCGCATTGTTTTGCAGTAATTCAAGAATATTGTAGTTTACGACTTCGTGTCTCCTGTAGCGTGAGTGGTAGGTGTGTAAATCATGACAGCTGCTGCTCGCCTGATAGTAAGCAGTATGTGTACCGAGTTTGGTTGCAGTCGGTCCACTACTTTAGGAGGAGGTGCAGGAAGATGGCTCGCATGGTTTTGCAGTAATTCAAGAATATCGTAGTTTACGACTTCGTGTCTCCTGTAGCGTGAGTGGTAGGTGTTTAATTCATGACAGCTGTTGTTCGCCTGATAGTAATCAGTATATGTACCGAGTTTGGTTGCAGCCGGTCGACTACTTTAGGAGGAGGTGCAGGAAGATGGCTTGCATGCGTTTGCAGTAATTCAAGAATATCTTAGTTTACGACTTCGTGTCTCCTGTAGCGTGAGTGGTAGGTGTTTAATTCATGACAGCGGTTGTTCGCCTGATAGAAGCAGTATGTGTACCGAGTTTGGTTGCAGTCGGCCCACTATTGGAGGTGGAGGTGCAGGAAGATGGCTCGCATGGTTTCGCAGTAATTCAAGAATATCGTTGTTTACGACTTCGTGTCTCCTGTAGCATGAGTGGTAGGTGTTTAATTCATGACAGCGGTTGTTCGCCTGATAGTAAGATATGAGTACCGAGTTTGGTTGCAGTTGGTCCTCTACTTTAGGAGGAGGTGCAGGAAGATTGCTCGCATGGTTTTTTAGTAATTCAAGAATATCGTAGTATACGACTTCTTGTCTCCTGAAGCGTGAGTGGTAGGTGTTTAATTCATGACAGCGGTTGTTCTCCTGATAGTAAGCAGTATGTGTAGCGACTTTGGTTGCAGTCGGTGCACTACTTTACGAGGAGGTGCAGGAAGATGGCTCGCATGGTTTTGCAGTAATTCAAGAATATTTTAGATTAAGATTTCGTGTCTCCTGTAGCGTGAGTGGTAGGTGTTTAATTCATCACAGCGGTTGTTCGCCTGATAGTAAGCAGTACGTGTATCGACTTTGGTTGCAATCGGTCCACTACTTTAGGAGGAGGTGCAGGAAGATGGCTCGCATGGTTTTGCAGTAATTCAAGAATATCGTAGTTTACGACTTCGTGTCTCCTGTAGCGTGAGTGGTAGGTGTTTAATTCATGACAGCTGTTGTTCGCCTAATAGTAAGCAGTATGTGTACCGAGGTTGGTTGCAGTCGGCCCACTATTGGAGGAGGAGGTGCAGGAAGATGGCTCGCATGGTTTTGCAGTAATTCAAGAATATCGTAGTTTACGACTTCGTGTCTCCTGTAGTGTGAGTGGTAGGTGTTTAATTCACGACAGCGGTTGTTCGCCTGATAGTAATCAGTATATGTACCGAGATTGGTTGCAGCCGGTCGACTACTTTAGGAGGAGGTGCAGGAAGATGGCTTGCATGCGTTTGCAGTAATTCAAGAATATCTTAGTTTACGACTTCGTGTCTCCTGTAGCGTGAGTGGTAGGTGTTTAATTCATGACAGCGGTTGTTCGCCTGATAGTAAGCAGTATTTGTACCGAGTTCGGTTGCAGTCGGTCGACTACTTTAGGAGGAGGTGCAGGAAGATGTCTTGCATGCGTATGCAGTAATTCAAGAATATCGTAGTTTACGGCTTAGTGTCTCCTGTAGCATGAGTGGTAGGTGTTTATTTCATGACAGCGGTTCATCGCCTGATAGTAAACAGTATGTGTACCGAGTTTGGTTGCAGTCGGCCCACTATTGGAGGAGGAGGTGCAGGAAGATTGCTCGCATGATTTTGCAGTAATTCAAGAATATCGTAGTTTACGACTTCGTGTCTCCTGTAGCGTGAGTGGTAGGTGTTTAATTCATGACAGCGGTTGTTCGCGTGATAGTAAGCAGTATGAGTAACGAGTTTGGTTGCAGTCGGTCCTCTACTTTAGGAGGAGGTGCAGGAAGATGGCTCGCATGGTTTTGCAGTAATTCAAGAATATCGTAGTTTACGACTTCGTGTCTCCTGTAGCGTGAGTGGTAGGTGTTTAATTCATGACATCGGTTGTTCGCCTGATAGTAAGCAGTATGTGTAGCGACTTTGGTTGCAGTCGGTCCACTACTGGAGGAGGTGGTGCAGGAAAATGGCTCGCATGGTTTTGCAGTAATTCAAGAATATCGTTGTTTACGACTTCGTGTCTCCTGTAGCGTGAGTGGTAGGTGTTTAATTCATGACAGCGGTTGTTCGTCTGATAGTAAGCAGTATGTGTACCGAGTTCGGTTGCAGACGGTCCACTACTTTAGGAGGAGGTGCAGGAAGATAGCTCGCATGGTTTTGCAGTAATTCAAGAATATCGTAGTTTACGACTTCGTGTCTCCTGTAGCGTGAGTGGTAGGTGTGTAATTCATGACAGCGGTTGTTCGCTTCATTGTAAGCAGTATGTGTACCGAGTTTGGTTGCAGTCGGTCCACTACTTTAGGATGAGGTGCAGGAAGATCGCTCGCATGGTTTTGCAGTAATTCAAGAATATCGTAGTTTACGACTTTGTGTCTACTGTAGCGTGAGTGGTAGTTGTTTATTTCATGACAGCGGTTGTTCGCCTGATAGTAAGCAGTATGTGTAGCGACTTTGGTTGCAGTCGGTGCACTACTTTACGAGGAGGTGCAGGAAGATGGCTCGCACGGTTTTGCAGTAATTCAAGAATATCGTAGTTTTCGACTTCGTGTCTCCTGTAGTGTGAGTGGTAGGTGTTTAATTCATGACAGCGGTTTTTCGCCTGATAGTATGCAGTATGAGTACCGAGTTTGGTAGCAGTCGGTCCTCTACTTTAGGAGGAGGTGCAGGAAGATAACTCGCATGGTTTTGCAGTAATTCAAGAATATCGTAGTTAACGACCTCGTGTCTCCTGAAGCGTCAGTGGTAGGTGTTTAATTCATGACAGCGGTTGTTCGCCTGATAGTAAGCAGTATGTGTACCGAGTTTGGTTGCAGTCTGTCCACTACTGGAAGAGGAGGTGCAGGAAAATGGCTCGCATGGTTTTGCAGTAATTCAAGAATATCGTAGTTTACGACTTCGTGTCTCCTGTAGTGTGAGTGGTAGGTGTTTAATTCACGACAGCGGTTGTTCGCCTGATAGTAATCAGTATGTGTACCGAGTTTGGTTGCAGTCGGTCGACTACTTTAGGAGGAGGTGCAGGAAGATGTCTTGCATGCGTTTGCAGTAATTCAAGAATATCTTAGTTTACGACTTCGTGTCTCCTGTAGCGTGAGTGGTAGGTGTTTAATTCATGACAGCTGTTGTTCGCCTGATAGTAAGCAGTATGTGTACCGAGTTTGGTTGCAGTCGGCCCACTATTGGAGGAGGAGGTGCAGGAAGATGTCTCGCATGGTTTTGCAGTAATTCAAGAATATCGTAGTTTAGGACTTCGTGTCTCCTGTAGCGTGAGTGGAAGGTGTTTAATTCATGACAGCGGTTGTTCGCCTGATAGTAAGCAGTATGTGTACCGAGTTTGGTTGCAGTCGGTCCACTTTTTTAGGTGGAGGTGCAGGAAGATGGCTCGTATGGTTTTCAGTAATTCAGGAATATCATAGTTTACGACTTCGTGTCTTCTGTAGCGTAAGTTTTAGGTGTTTAATTCATGACAGAGGTTGTTCGCCTGATAGTAAGCAATATGTGTACCGAGGTCGGTTGCAGTCGGTCCACTACTTTAGGAGGAGGTGCAGGAAGATTGCTCGCATGATTTTGCAGTAATTCAAGAATATCGTAGTTTACGACTTCGTGTCTCCTGTAGCGTAAGTGTTAGGTGTTTAATTCATGACAGAGGTTGTTCGCCTGATAGTAAGCAGTATGTGTACCGAGTTTGGTTGCAGTCGGTCGACTACTTTAGGAGGAGATGCAGGAAGATGGCTTGCATGCGTTTGCAGTAATTCAAGAATATCGTAGATTAAGACTTCGTGTCTCCTGTAGTGTGAGTGGTAGGTGTTTAATTCATGACAGCGGTTGTTCGCCTGATAGTAAGCAGTATGTGTACTGAGTTTGGTTGCTGTCGGTCCACTACTGGAAGAGGAGGTGCAGGAAGATGGCTCGCATGGTTTTGCAGTAATTCAAGAATATCGTAGTTTACGACATCGTGTCACCTGTAGCGTGAGTGGTAGGTGTTTAATTCATGACAGCGGTTGTTCGCCTGATAGTAAGCAGTATGTGTAGCGACTTTGGTTGCAGTCGGTGCACTACCTTACGAGGAGGTGCAGGAAGATGGCTCGCATGGTTTTGCAGTAATTCAAGAATATCGTAGATTAAGAATTCGTGTCTCCTGTAGCGTCAGTGGTAGGTGTTTAATTCATGACAGCGGTTGTTCGCCTGATAGTAAGCAGTATGTGTACCGAGGTCGGTTGCAGTCGGTCCACTACTTTAGGAGGAGGTGCAGGAAGATGGTTTGCATGGTTTTGCAGTAATTCAAGAATATCGTAGTTTACGACTTCGTGTCTCCTGTAGCGTGAGTGGTAGGTGTTTAATTCATGACAGCGGTTGTTCGCCTGATAGTAATCAGTATGTGTACCGAGTTTGGTTGCAGTCGGTCGACTACTTTAGGAGGAGGTGCAGGAAGATGGCTTGCATGCGTTTGCAGTAATTCAAGAATATCTTAGTTTACGACTTCGTGTCTCCTGTAGCGTGAGTGGTAGGTGTTTAATTCATGACAGCTGTTGTTCGCCTGATAGTAAGCAGTATGTGTACCGAGTTTGGTTGCAGTCAGCCCACTATTGGAGGAGGAGGTGAAGGAAGATGGCTCGCATGGTTTTGCTGTAATTCAAGAATATCGTAGTTTACGACTTCGTGTCTCCTGTAGCGTGAGTGGAAGGTGTTTAATTCATGAACGCGGTTGTTCGCCTGATAGTAAGCAGTATGTGTACCGAGTTTGGTTGCAGTTGGTCCACTACTTTAGGAGGATGTGCAGGAAGATGGCTCGCATGGTTTTCAGTAATTCAGGAATATCATAGTTTACGACTTCGTGTCTCCTGTAGCGTAAGTTTTAGGTGTTTAATTCATGACAGAGGTTGTTCGCCTGATAGTAAGCAGTATGTGTACCGAGTTCGGTTGCAGTCGGTCCACTACTTTAAGAGGAGGTGCAGGAAGATTGCTCGCATCGTTTTGCAGTAATTCAAGAATATCGTAGTTTACGACTTCGTGTCACCAGTAGCGTGAGTGGTGGGTGTGTAATTCATGACAGCGGTTGTTCGCCTCATAGTAAGCAGTATGTGTACCGAGTTTGGTTGCAGTCGGTCCACTACTTTAGGATGAGGTGCAGGAAGATGGCTCGCATGGTTTTGCAGTAATTCAAGAATATCGTAGATTAAGACTTCTTGTCTCCTGTAGCGTGAGTGGTAGGTGATTAATTCATGACAGCGGTTATTCGCCTGATAGTAATCAGTATGTGTACCGAGTTTGGTTGCAGTCGGTCGACTACTTTAGGAGGAGGTGCAGGAAGATTGCTTGCATGCCTTTGCAGTAATTCAAGAATATCGTAGTTTACGACTTCGTGTCTCCTGTAGCGTGAGTGGTAGGTGTTTAATTCATGACAGCGGTTGTTCGCCTGATAGTAAGCAGTATGAGTACCGAGATTGGTTGCAGTCGGTCCTCTACTTTAGGAGGAGGTGCAGGAAGATAACTCGCATGGTTTTGCAGTAATTCAAGAATATCGTAGTTTACGACCTCGTGTCTCCTGAAGCGTGAGTGGTAGGTGTTTAATTCATGACAGCGGTTGTTCGCCTGATAGTAAGCAGTATGTGTACCGAGTTTGGTTGCAGTCGGCCCACTATTGGAGGAGGAGGTGCAGGAAGATGTCTCGCATGGTTTTGCAGTAATTCAAGAATATCGTAGTTTAGGACTTCGTGTCTCCTGTAGCGTGAGTGGAAGGTGTTTAATTCATGACAGCGGTTGTTCGCCTGATAGTAAGCAGTATGTGTACCGAGTTTGGTTGCAGTCGGTCCACTACTTTAGGAGGAGGTGCAGGAAGATGGCTCGTATGGTTTTCAGTAATTCAGGAATATCATAGTTTACGACATCCTGTCTCCTGTAGCGTAAGTTTTAAGTGTTTAATTCATGACAGAGGTTGTTCGCCTGATAGTAAGCAGTATGTGTACCGAGTTCGGTTGCAGTCGGTCCACTACTTTAGGAGGAGGTGCAGGAAGATAGCTCGCATGGTTTTGCAGTAATTCAAGAATATCGTAGTTTACGACTTCGTGTCTCCTGTAGCGTGAGTGGTAGGTGTGTAATTCATGACAGCGGTTGTTCGCTTCATTGTAAGCAGTATGTGTACCGAGTTTGGTTGCAGTCGGTCCACTACTTTAGGATGAGGTGCAGGAAGATCGCTCGCATGGTTTTGCAGTAATTCAAGAATATCGTAGTTTACGACTTTGTGTCTCCTGTAGCGTGAGTGGTAGTTGTTTATTTCATGACAGCGGTTGTTCGCCTGATAGTAAGCAGTATGTGTACCGAGTTTGGTTGCAGTCTGTCCACTACTGGAAGAGGAGGTGCAGGAAAATGGCTCGCATGGTTTTGCAGTAATTCAAGAATATCGTAGTTTACGACTTCGTGTCTCCTGTAGTGTGAGTGGTAGGTGTTTAATTCACGACAGCGGTTGTTCGCCTGATAGTAATCAGTATGTGTACCGAGTTTGGTTGCAGTCGGTCGACTACTTTAGGAGGAGGTGCAGGAAGATGGCTTGCATGCGTTTGCAGTAATTCAAGAATATCTTAGTTTACGACTTCGTGTCTCCTGTAGCGTGAGTGGTAGGTGTTTAATTCATGACAGCTGTTGTTCGCCTGATAGTAAGCAGTATGTGTACCGAATTTGGTTGCAGTCGGCCCACTATTGGAGGAGGAGGTGCAGGAAGATGTCTCGCATGGTTTTGCAGTAATTCAAGAATATCGTAGTTTAGGACTTCGTGTCTCCTGTAGCGTGAGTGGAAGGTGTTTAATTCATGACAGCGGTTGTTCGCCTGATAGTAAGCAGTATGTGTACCGAGTTTGGTTGCAGTCGGTCCACTACTTTAGGAGGAGGTGCAGGAAGATAGCGCGCATGGTTTTGCAGTAATTCAAGAATATCGTAGTTTACGACTTTGTGTCTCCTGTAGCGTGAGTGGTAGGTGTTTAATTCATGACAGCGGTTGTTCGCCTGATAGTAAGCAGTGTGTGTACCGAGTTTGGTTGCAGTCGGTCCACTACTGGAAGAGGAGGTGAAGGAAAATGGCTCGCATGGTTTTGCAGTAATTCAAGAATATCGTAGTTTACGACTTCGTGTCTCCTGTAGTGTGAGTGGTAGGTGTTTAATTCACGACAGCGGTTGTTCGCCTGATAGTAATCAGTATGTGTACCGAGTTTGGTTGCAGTCGGTCGACTACTTTAGGAGGAGGTGCAGGAAGATGGCTTGCATGCGTTTGCAGTAATTCAAGAATATCTTAGTTTACGACTTCGTGTCTCCTGTAGCGTGAGTGGTAGGTGTTTCATTCATGACAGCGGTTGTTCGCCTGATAGAAGCAGTATGTGTAGAGACTTTGGTTGCAGTCGGTGCACTACTTTACGAGGAGGTGCAGGAAGATGTCTCGCATGGTTTTGCAGTAATTCAAGAATATCGTAGATTAAGAATTCGTGTCTCCTGTAGCATGTGTGGTAGGTGTTTAATTCATGACAGCGGTTGTTCGCCTGATAGTAAGCAGTATGTGTACCGAGTTCGGTTGCAGTCGGTCGACTACTTTAGGAGGAGGTGCAGGAAGATGGCTTGCATGCGTATGCAGTAATTCAAGAATATCGTAGTTTACGACTTAGTGTCTCCTGTAGCATGAGTGCTAGGTGTTTATTTCATGACAGCGGTTCATCGCCTGATAGTAAACAGTATGTGTACCGAGTTTGGTTGCAGTCGGCCCACTATTGGAGGAGGAGGTGCAGGAAGATTGCTCGCATGATTTTGCAGTAATTCAAGAATATCGTAGTTTACGACTTCGTGTCTCCTGTAGCGTGAGTGGTAGGTGTTTAATTCATGACAGCGGTTGTTCGCGTGATAGTAAGCAGTATGAGTACCGAGTTTGGTTGCAGTCGGTCCTCTACTTTAGGAGGAGGTGCAGGAAGATGGCTCGCATGGTTTTGCAGTAATTCAAGAATATCGTAGTTTACGACTTCGTGTCTCCTGTAGCGTGAGTGGTAGGTGTTTAATTCATGACATCGGTTGTTCGCCTGATAGTAAGCAGTATGTGTAGCGACTTTGGTTGCAGTCGGTCCACTACTGGAGGAGGTGGTGCAGGAAAATGGCTCGCATGGTTTTGCAGTAATTCAAGAATATCGTAGTTTAGGACTTCGTGACTCCTGTAGCGTAAGTGTTAGGTGTTTAAATCATGACAGAGGTTGTTCGCCTGATAGTACGCAGTATGTGTACCGAGTTTGGGTGCAGTCGGTCGACTACTTTAGGAGGATGTGCAGGAAGATGGCTTGCATGCGTTTGCAGTAATTCAAGAATATCGTAGATTAAGACTTCGTGTCTCTTGTAGCGTGAGTGGTAGGTGTTTAATTCATGACAGCGGTTGTTCGCCTGATAGTAAGCAGTATGTGTACCGAGTTTGGTTGCATTCGGTCCACTACTTTAGGAAGAAGTGCAGGAAGATGGCCCGCATGATTTTGCAGTAATTCAAGAATATCGTTGTTTACGACTTCGTGTCTCCTGTAGCGTGTTAGGTGTTTAATTGATGACAGACGTTGTTCGCCTGATAGTAAGCAGTATGTGTACCGAGTTTGGTTGTAGTCGGTCGACTACTTTAGGAGGAGGTGCAGGAAGATGGCTTGCTTGCGTTTGCAGTAATTCAAGAATATCGTAGTTTACGACTTCGTGTCTCCTGTAGCGTGAGCGGTAGGTGTTTAATTCATGACAGCGGTTGTTCGCCTGATAGTAAGCAGTATGAGTACCGAGTTTGGTTGCTGTCGGTCCTCTACTTTAGGAGGAGGTGCAGGAAGATGGCTCGAATGTTTTTGCAGTAATACAAGATTATCGTAGTTTACGACTTTGTGTCTCCTGTAACGTGAGTGGTAGGTGTTTAATTCATGACAGCGGTTTTTCGCCTGATAGTAAGCAGTATGAGTACCGAGTTTGGTAGCAGTCGGTCCTCTACTTTAGGAGGAGGTGCAGGAAGATAACTCGCATGGTTTTGCAGTAATTCAAGAATATCGTAGTTTAGGACTTCGTGTCTCCTGTAGCGTGAGTGGAAGGTGTTTAATTCATGACAGCGGTTGTTCGCCTGATAGTAAGCAGTATGTGTACCGAGTTTGGTTGCAGTCGGTCCACTACTTTAGGAGGAGGTGCAGGAAGATGGCTCGTATGGTTTTCAGTAATTCAGGAATATCATAGTTTACGACATCCTGTCTCCTGTAGCGTAAGTTTTAAGTGTTTAATTCATGACAGAGGTTGTTCGCCTGATAGTAAGCAGTATGTGTACCGAGTTCGGTTGCAGTCGGTCCACTACTTTAGGAGGAGGTGCAGGAAGATAGCTCGCATGGTTTTGCAGTAATTCAAGAATATCGTAGTTTACGACTTCGTGTCTCCTGTAGCGTGAGTGGTAGGTGTGTAATTCATGACAGCGGTTGTTCGCTTCATTGTAAGCAGTATGTGTACCGAGTTTGGTTGCAGTCGGTCCACTACTTTAGGATGAGGTGCAGGAAGATCGCTCGCATGGTTTTGCAGTAATTCAAGAATATCGTAGTTTACGACTTTGTGTCTCCTGTAGCGTGAGTGGTAGTTGTTTATTTCATGACAGCGGTTGTTCGCCTGATAGTAAGCAGTATGTGTACCGAGTTTGGTTGCAGTCTGTCCACTACTGGAAGAGGAGGTGCAGGAAAATGGCTCGCATGGTTTTGCAGTAATTCAAGAATATCGTAGTTTACGACTTCGTGTCTCCTGTAGTGTGAGTGGTAGGTGTTTAATTCACGACAGCGGTTGTTCGCCTGATAGTAATCAGTATGTGTACCGAGTTTGGTTGCAGTCGGTCGACTACTTTAGGAGGAGGTGCAGGAAGATGGCTTGCATGCGTTTGCAGTAATTCAAGAATATCTTAGTTTACGACTTCGTGTCTCCTGTAGCGTGAGTGGTAGGTGTTTAATTCATGACAGCTGTTGTTCGCCTGATAGTAAGCAGTATGTGTACCGAATTTGGTTGCAGTCGGCCCACTATTGGAGGAGGAGGTGCAGGAAGATGTCTCGCATGGTTTTGCAGTAATTCAAGAATATCGTAGTTTAGGACTTCGTGTCTCCTGTAGCGTGAGTGGAAGGTGTTTAATTCATGACAGCGGTTGTTCGCCTGATAGTAAGCAGTATGTGTACCGAGTTTGGTTGCAGTCGGTCCACTACTTTAGGAGGAGGTGCAGGAAGATAGCGCGCATGGTTTTGCAGTAATTCAAGAATATCGTAGTTTACGACTTTGTGTCTCCTGTAGCGTGAGTGGTAGGTGTTTAATTCATGACAGCGGTTGTTCGCCTGATAGTAAGCAGTGTGTGTACCGAGTTTGGTTGCAGTCGGTCCACTACTGGAAGAGGAGGTGAAGGAAAATGGCTCGCATGGTTTTGCAGTAATTCAAGAATATCGTAGTTTACGACTTCGTGTCTCCTGTAGTGTGAGTGGTAGGTGTTTAATTCACGACAGCGGTTGTTCGCCTGATAGTAATCAGTATGTGTACCGAGTTTGGTTGCAGTCGGTCGACTACTTTAGGAGGAGGTGCAGGAAGATGGCTTGCATGCGTTTGCAGTAATTCAAGAATATCTTAGTTTACGACTTCGTGTCTCCTGTAGCGTGAGTGGTAGGTGTTTCATTCATGACAGCGGTTGTTCGCCTGATAGAAGCAGTATGTGTAGAGACTTTGGTTGCAGTCGGTGCACTACTTTACGAGGAGGTGCAGGAAGATGTCTCGCATGGTTTTGCAGTAATTCAAGAATATCGTAGATTAAGAATTCGTGTCTCCTGTAGCATGTGTGGTAGGTGTTTAATTCATGACAGCGGTTGTTCGCCTGATAGTAAGCAGTATGTGTACCGAGTTCGGTTGCAGTCGGTCGACTACTTTAGGAGGAGGTGCAGGAAGATGGCTTGCATGCGTATGCAGTAATTCAAGAATATCGTAGTTTACGACTTAGTGTCTCCTGTAGCATGAGTGCTAGGTGTTTATTTCATGACAGCGGTTCATCGCCTGATAGTAAACAGTATGTGTACCGAGTTTGGTTGCAGTCGGCCCACTATTGGAGGAGGAGGTGCAGGAAGATTGCTCGCATGATTTTGCAGTAATTCAAGAATATCGTAGTTTACGACTTCGTGTCTCCTGTAGCGTGAGTGGTAGGTGTTTAATTCATGACAGCGGTTGTTCGCGTGATAGTAAGCAGTATGAGTACCGAGTTTGGTTGCAGTCGGTCCTCTACTTTAGGAGGAGGTGCAGGAAGATGGCTCGCATGGTTTTGCAGTAATTCAAGAATATCGTAGTTTACGACTTCGTGTCTCCTGTAGCGTGAGTGGTAGGTGTTTAATTCATGACATCGGTTGTTCGCCTGATAGTAAGCAGTATGTGTAGCGACTTTGGTTGCAGTCGGTCCACTACTGGAGGAGGTGGTGCAGGAAAATGGCTCGCATGGTTTTGCAGTAATTCAAGAATATCGTAGTTTAGGACTTCGTGACTCCTGTAGCGTAAGTGTTAGGTGTTTAAATCATGACAGAGGTTGTTCGCCTGATAGTACGCAGTATGTGTACCGAGTTTGGGTGCAGTCGGTCGACTACTTTAGGAGGATGTGCAGGAAGATGGCTTGCATGCGTTTGCAGTAATTCAAGAATATCGTAGATTAAGACTTCGTGTCTCTTGTAGCGTGAGTGGTAGGTGTTTAATTCATGACAGCGGTTGTTCGCCTGATAGTAAGCAGTATGTGTACCGAGTTTGGTTGCATTCGGTCCACTACTTTAGGAAGAAGTGCAGGAAGATGGCCCGCATGATTTTGCAGTAATTCAAGAATATCGTTGTTTACGACTTCGTGTCTCCTGTAGCGTGTTAGGTGTTTAATTGATGACAGACGTTGTTCGCCTGATAGTAAGCAGTATGTGTACCGAGTTTGGTTGTAGTCGGTCGACTACTTTAGGAGGAGGTGCAGGAAGATGGCTTGCTTGCGTTTGCAGTAATTCAAGAATATCGTAGTTTACGACTTCGTGTCTCCTGTAGCGTGAGCGGTAGGTGTTTAATTCATGACAGCGGTTGTTCGCCTGATAGTAAGCAGTATGAGTACCGAGTTTGGTTGCTGTCGGTCCTCTACTTTAGGAGGAGGTGCAGGAAGATGGCTCGAATGTTTTTGCAGTAATACAAGATTATCGTAGTTTACGACTTTGTGTCTCCTGTAACGTGAGTGGTAGGTGTTTAATTCATGACAGCGGTTGTTCGCCTGATAGTAAGCATTATGTGTAGCGACTTTGGTTGCAGTCTGTGCACTACTTTACGAGGAGGTGCAGGAAGGTGGCTCGCACGATTTTGCAGTAATTCAAGAATATCGTAGTTTACGACTTCGTGTCTCCTGTAGCGTGAGTGGTAGGTGTTTAATTCATGACAGCGGTTTTTCGCCTGATAGTAAGCAGTATGAGTACCGAGTTTGGTAGCAGTCGGTCCTCTACTTTAGGAGGAGGTGCAGGAAGATAACTCGCATGGTTTTGCAGTAATTCAAGAATATCGTAGTTTACGACCTCGTGTCTCCTGAAGCGTCAGTGGTAGGTGTTTAATTCATGACAGCGGTTGTTCGCCTGATAGTAAGCAGTGTGTGTACCGAGTTTGGTTGCAGTCGGTCCACTACTGGAAGAGGAGGTGAAGGAAAATGGCTCGCATGGTTTTGCAGTAATTCAAGAATATCGTAGTTTACGACTTCGTGTCTCCTGTAGTGTGAGTGGTAGGTGTTTAATTCACGACAGCGGTTGTTCGCCTGATAGTAATCAGTATGTGTACCGAGTTTGGTTGCAGTCGGTCGACTACTTTAGGAGGAGGTGCAGGAAGATGGCTTGCATGCGTTTGCAGTAATTCAAGAATATCTTAGTTTACGACTTCGTGTCTCCTGTAGCGTGAGTGGTAGGTGTTTCATTCATGACAGCGGTTGTTCGCCTGATAGAAGCAGTATGTGTAGAGACTTTGGTTGCAGTCGGTGCACTACTTTACGAGGAGGTGCAGGAAGATGTCTCGCATGGTTTTGCAGTAATTCAAGAATATCGTAGATTAAGAATTCGTGTCTCCTGTAGCATGTGTGGTAGGTGTTTAATTCATGACAGCGGTTGTTCGCCTGATAGTAAGCAGTATGTGTACCGAGTTCGGTTGCAGTCGGTCGACTACTTTAGGAGGAGGTGCAGGAAGATGGCTTGCATGCGTATGCAGTAATTCAAGAATATCGTAGTTTACGACTTAGTGTCTCCTGTAGCAGGAGTGGTAGGTGTTTATTTCATGACAGCGGTTCATCGCCTGATAGTAAACAGTATGTGTACCGAGTTTGGTTGCAGTCGGCCCACTATTGGAGGAGGAGGTGCAGGAAGATTGCTCGCATGATTTTGCAGTAATTCAAGAATATCGTAGTTTACGACTTCGTGTCTCCTGTAGCGTGAGTGGTAGGTGTTTAATTCATGACAGCGGTTGTTCGCGTGATAGTAAGCAGTATGAGTACCGAGTTTGGTTGCAGTCGGTCCTCTACTTTAGGAGGAGGTGCAGGAAGATGGCTCGCATGGTTTTGCAGTAATTCAAGAATATCGTAGTTTACGACTTCGTGTCTCCTGTAGCGTGAGTGGTAGGTGTTTAATTCATGACATCGGTTGTTCGCCTGATAGTAAGCAGTATGTGTAGCGACTTTGGTTGCAGTCGGTCCACTACAGGAGGAGGTGGTGCAGGAAAATGGCTCGCATGGTTTTGCAGTAATTCAAGAATATCGTAGTTTACGACTTCGTGACTCCTGTAGCGTAAGTGTTAGGTGTTTAATTCATGACAGAGGTTGTTCGCCTGATAGTACGCAGTATGTGTACCGAGTTTGGTTGCAGTCGGTCGACTACTTTAGGAGGATGTGCAGGAAGATGGCTTGCATGCGTTTGCAGTAATTCAAGAATATCGTAGATTAAGACTTCGTGTCTCTTGTAGCGTGAGTGGTAGGTGTTTAATTCATGACAGCGGTTGTTCGCCTGATAGTAAGCAGTATGTGTACCGAGTTTGGTTGCATTCGGTCCACTACTTTAGGAAGAAGTGCAGGAAGATGGCCCGCATGATTTTGCAGTAATTCAAGAATATCGTTGTTTACGACTTCGTGTCTCCTGTAGCGTGTTAGGTGTTTAATTCATGACAGACGTTGTTCGCCTGATAGTAAGCAGTATGTGTACCGAGTTTGGTTGTAGTCGGTCGACTACTATAGGAGGAGGTGCAGGAAGATGGCTTGCTTGCGTTTGCAGTAATTCAAGAATATCGTAGTTTACGACTTCGTGTCTCCTGTAACGTGAGTGGTAGGTGTTTAATTCATGACAGCGGTTGTTCGGCTGATAGTAAGCAGTATGTGTACTGAGTTTGGTTGCTGTCGGTCCACTACTGGAAGAGGAGGTGCAGGAAGATGGCTCGCATGGTTTTGCAGTAATTCAAGAATATCATAGTTTACGACTTCGTGTCACCTGTAGCGTGAGTGGTAGGTGTTTAATTCATGACAGCGGTTGTTCGCCTGATAGTAAGCAGTATGTGTAGCGACTTTGGTTGCAGTCGGTGTACTACTTTACAAGGAGGTGCAGGAAGATGCCTCGCATGGTTTTGCAGTAATTCAAGAATATTGTAGTTTACGACTTCGTGTCTCCTGTAGCGTGAGTGGTAGGTGTGTAATTCATGACAGCTGCTGTTCGCCTGATAGTAAGCAGTATGTGTACCGAGTTTGGTTGCAGTCGGTCCACTACTTTAGGAGGAGGTGCAGGAAGATGGCTCGCATGGTTTTGCAGTAATTCAAGAATATCGTAGTTTACGACTTCGTGTCTCCTGTAGCGTGAGTGGTAGGTGTTTAATTCATGACAGCTGTTGTTCGCCTAATAGTAAGCAGTATGTGTACCGAGTTTGTTGCGGTCGGCCCACTATTGGAGGAGGAGGTGCAGGAAGATGGCTCGCATGGTTTTGCATTAATTCAAGAATATCGTAGTTTACGACTTCGTGTCTCCTGTAGTGTGAGTGGTAGGTGTTTAATTCACGACAGCGGTTGTTCACCTGATAGTAATCAGTATATGTACCGAGTTTGGTTGCAGCCGGTCGACTACTTTAGGAGGAGGTGCAGGAAGATGGCTTGCATGCGTTTGCAGTAATTCAAGAATATCTTAGTTTACGACTTCGTGTCTCCTGTAGCGTGAGTGGTAGGTGTTTAATTCATGACAGCGGTTGTTCGCCTGATAGAAGCAGTATGTGTACCGAGTTTGGTTGCAGTCGGCCCACTATTGGAGGAGGAGGTGCAGGAAGATGGCTCGCATGGTTTTGCAGTAATTCAAGAATATCGTAGTTTACGACTTCGTGTCTCCTGTAGCATGAGTGGTAGGTGTTTAATTCATGACAGCGGTTGTTCGCCTGATAGTAAGCAATATGAGTACCGAGTTTGGTTGCAGTCGGTCCTCTACTTTAGGAGGTGCAGGAAGATTGCTCGCATGGTTTTTTAGTAATTGAAGAATATCGTAGTATACGACTTCTTGTCTCCTGAAGCGTGAGTGGTAGGTGTTTAATTCATGACAGCGGTTGTTCTCCTGATAGTAAGCAGTATGTGTAGCGACTTTGGTTGCAGTCGGTGCAATACTTTACGAGGAGGTGCAGGAAGATGGCTCGCATGGTTTTGCAGTAATTCAAGAATATCGTAGATTAAGATTTCGTGTCTCCTGTAGCGTGAGTGGTAGGTGTTTAATTCATGACAGCGGTTGTTCGCCTGATAGAAAGCAGTATGTGTATCGAGTTTGGTTGCAATCGGTCCACTACTTTAGGAGGAGGTGCAGGAAGATGGCTCGCATGGTTTTGCAGTAATTCAAGAATATCGTAGTTTACGACTTCGTGTCTCCTGTAGCGTGAGTGGTAGGTGTTTAATTCATGACAGCTGTTGTTCGCCTAATAGTAAGCAGTATGTGTACCGAGTTTGGTTGCAGTCGGCCCACTATTGGAGGAGCAGGTGCAGGAAGATGGCTCGCATGGTTTTGCATTAATTCAAGAATATCGTAGTTTACGACTTCGTGACTCCTGTAGCGTAAGTGTTAGGTGTTTAATTCATGACAGAGGTTGTTCGCCTGATAGTACGCAGTATGTGTACCGAGTTTGGTTGCAGTCGGTCGACTACTTTAGGAGGATGTGCAGGAAGATGGCTTGCATGCGTTTGCAGTAATTCAAGAATAACGTAGATTAAGACTTCGTGTCTCTTGTAGCGTGAGTGGTAGGTGTTTAATTCATGACAGCGGTTGTTCGCCTGATAGTAAGCAGTATGTGTACCGAGTATGGTTGCATTCGGTCCACTACTTTAGGAAGAAGTGCAGGAAGATGGCTCGCATGATTTTGCAGTAATTCAAGAATATCGTTGTTTACGACTTCGTGTCTCCTGTAGCGTGTTAGGTGTTTAATTCATGACAGACGTTGTTCGCCTGATAGTAAGCAGTATGTGTACCGAGTTTGGTTGTAGTCGGTCGAATACTTTAGGAGGAGGTGCAGGAAGATGGCTTGCATGCGTTTGCAGAAATTCAAGAATATCGTAGTTTACGACTTCGTGTCTCCTGTAGCGTGAGTGGTAGGTGTTTAATTCATGACAGCGGTTGTTCGCCTGATAGTAAGCAGTATGAGTACCTAGTTTGGTTGCAGTCGGTCCTCTACTTTAGGAGGAGGTGCAGGAAGATGGCTCGAATGTTTTTGCAGTAATTCAAGAATATCGTAGTTTACGACTTTGTGTCTCCTGTAACGTGAGTGGTAGGTGTTTAATTCATGACAGCGGTTGTTCGCCTGATAGTAAGCAGTATGTGTACTGAGTTTGGTTGCTGTCGGTCCACTACTGGAAGAGGAGGTGCAGGAAGACGGCTCGCATGGTTTTGCAGTAATTCAAGAATATCATAGTTTACGACTTCGTGTCACCTGTAGCGTGAGTGGTAGGTGTTTAATTCATGACAGCGGTTGTTCGCCTGATAGTAAGCAGTATGTGTAGCGACGTTGGTTGCAGTCGGTGCACTACTTTACGAGGAGGTGCAGGAAGATGGCACGCATTGTTTTGCAGTAATTCAAGAATATTGTAGTTTACGACTTCGTGTCTCCTGTAGCGTGAGTGGTAGGTGTGTAAATCATGACAGCTGCTGCTCGCCTGATAGTAAGCAGTATGTGTACCGAGTTTGGTTGCAGTCGGTCCACTACTTTAGGAGGAGGTGCAGGAAGATGGCTCGCATGGTTTTGCAGTAATTCAAGAATATCGTAGTTTACGACTTCGTGTCTCCTGTAGCGTGAGTGGTAGGAGTTTAATTCATGACAGTTGTTGTTCGCCTGATAGTAATCAGTATATGTACCGATTTTGGTTGCATCCGGTCGACTACTTTAGGAGGAGGTGCAGGAAGATGGCTTGCATGCGTTTGCAGTAATTCAAGAATATCTTAGTTTACGACTTCGTGTCTCCTGTAGCGTGAGTGGTAGGTGTTTAATTCATGACAGCGGTTGTTCGCCTGATAGAAGCAGTATGTGTACCGAGTTTGGTTGCAGTCGGCCCACTATTGGAGGTGGAGGTGCAGGAAGATGGCTCGCATGGTTTCGCAGTAATTCAAGAATATCGTTGTTTACGACTTCGTGTCTCCTGTAGCATGAGTGGTAGGTGTTTAATTCATGACAGCGGTTGTTCGCCTGATAGTAAGCAATATGAGTACCGAGTGTGGTTGCAGTCGGTCCTCTACTTTAGGAGGAGGTGCAGGAAGATTGCTCGCATGGTTTTTTAGTAATTCAAGAATATCGTAGTATACGACTTCTTGTCTCCTGAAGCGTGAGTGGTAGGTGTTTAATTCATGACAGCGGTTGTTCTCCTGATAGTAAGCAGTATGTGTACCGAGTTCGGTTGCAGTCGGTCGACTACTTTAGGAGGAGGTGCAGGAAGATGGCTTGCATGCGTTTGCAGTAATTCAAGAATATCTTAGTTTACGACTTCGTGTCTCCTGTAGCGTGAGTGGTAGGTGTTTAATTCATGACAGCGGTTGTTCGCCTGATAGTAAGCAGTATGTGTACCGAGTTCGGTTGCAGTCGGTCGACTACTTTAGGAGGAGGTGCAGAAAGATGGCTTGCATGCGTATGCAGTAATTCAAGAATATCGTAGTTTACGGCTTAGTGTCTCCTGTAGCATGAGTGGTAGGTGTTTATTTCATGACAGCGGTTCATCGCCTGATAGTAAACAGTATGTGTACCGAGTTTGGTTGCAGTCGGCCCACTATTGGAGGAGGAGGTGCAGGAAGATTGCTCGCATGATTTTGCAGTAATTCAAGAATATCGTAGTTTACGACTTCGTGTCTCCTGTAGCGTGAGTGGTAAGTGTTTAATTCATGACATCGGTTGTTCGCCTGATAGTAAGCAGTATGTGTAGCGACTTTGGTTGCAGTCGGTCCACTACTGGAGGAGGTGGTGCAGGAAAATGGCTCGCATGGTTTTGCAGTAATTCAAGAATATCGTAGTTTACGACTTCGTGACTCCTGTAGCGTAAGTGTTAGGTGTTTAATTCATGACAGCGGTTGTTCGCCTGATAGTACGCAGTATGAGTACCGAGTTTGGTTGCAGTCGGTCCGCTACTTTAGGAGGAGGTGCAGGAAGATGGCTCGAATGTTTTTGCAGTAATTCAAGAATATCGTAGTTTACGACTTTGTGTCTCCTGTAACGTGAGTGGTAGGTGTTTAATTCATGACAGCATTTGTTCGCCTGATAGTAAGCAGTATGTGTACTGAGTTTGGTTGCTGTCGGTCCACTACTGGAAGAGGAGGTGCAGGAAGATGGCTCGCATGGTTTTGCAGTAATTCAAGAATATCATAGTTTACGACTTCGTGTCACCTGTAGCGTGAGTGGTAGGTGTTTAATTCATGACAGCGGTTGTTCGCCTGATAGTAAGCAGTATGTGTAGCGACTTTGGTTGCAGTCGGTGCACTACTTTACGAGGAGTTGCAGGAAGATGGCTCGCATGATTTTGCAGTAATTCAAGAATATTGTAGTTTACGACTTCGTGTCTCCTGTAGCGTGAGTGGTAGGTGTGTAATTCATGACAGCTGCTGTTCGCCTGATAGTAAGCAGTATGTGTACCGAGTTTGGTTGCAGTCGGTCCACTACTTTAGGAGGAGGTGCAGGAAGATGGCTCGCATGGTTTTGCAGTAATTCAAGAATATCGTAGTTTACGACTTCGTGTCTCCTGTAGCGTGAGTGGTAGGTGTTTAATTCATGACAGCTGTTGTTCGCCTAATAGTAAGCAGTATGTGTACCGAGTTTGGTTGCAGTCGGCCCACTATTGGAGGAGGAGGTGCAGGAAGATGGCTCGCATGGTTTTGCAGTAATTCAAGAATATCGTAGTTTACAACTTCGTGTCTCCTGTAGTGTGAGTGGTAGGTGTTTAATTCACGACAGCGGTTGTTCGCCTGATAGTAATCAGTATATGTACCGAGTTTGGTTGCAGCCGGTCGACTACTTTAGGAGGAGGTGCAGGAAGATGGCTTGCATGCGTTTGCAGTAATTCAAGAATATCTTTTTTTACGACTTCGTGTCTCCTGTAGCGCGAGTGGTAGGTGTTTAATTCATGACAGCGGTTGTTCGCCTGATAGAAGCAGTATGTGTACCGAGTTTGGTTGCAGTCGGCCCACTATTGGAGGAGGAGGTGCAGGAAGATGGCTCGCATGGTTTTGCAGTAATTCAAGAATATCGTAGATTAAGATTTCGTGTCTCCTGTAGCGTGAGTGGTAGGTGTTTAATTCATCACAGCGGTTGTTCGCCTGATAGTAAGCAGTATGTGTATCGAGTTTGGTTGTAATCGGTCCACTACTTTAGGAGGAGGTGCAGGAAGATATCTCGCATGATTTTGCAGTAATTCAAGAATATCGTAGTTAACGAATTCGTGTCTCCTGTAGCGTGAGTGGTAGGTGTTTAATTCATGACAGCGGTTGTTCGCCTGATAGTAAGCAGTATGTGTACCGAGTTTGGTTGCAGTCGGTCCATTATTTTAGGAGGAGGTGCAGGAAGATGGCTCGCATGGTTTTGCAGTAATTCAAGAATATCGTAGTTTACGACTTCGTGTCTCCTGTAGCGTGAGTGGTTGGTGTTTAATTCATGACAGCAGTTGTTCGCCTGATAGTAATCAGTATGTGTACCGAGATTGGTTGCAGTCGGTCGACTACTTTAGGAGGAGGTGCAGGAAGATTGCTTGCATGCGTTTGCAGTAATTCAAGAATATCGTAGTTTACGACTTCGTGTCCCCTGTAACGTGAGTGGTAGGTGTTTAATTCATGACAGCGGTTGTTCGCCTGATAGTAAGCAGTATGAGTACCGAGTTTGGTTGCAGTCGGTCCTCTACTTTAGGAGGAGGTGCAGGAAGATGGCTCGCATGATTTTGCAGTAATTCAAGAATATCGTAGTTTACGACTTCGTGTCACCTGTAGCGTGAGTGGTAGGTGTTTAATTCATGACAGCGGTTGTTCGCCTGATAGTAAGCAGTATGTGTAGCGACTTTGGTTGCATTCGGTGCACTACTTTACGAGGAGGTGCAGGAAGATGGCTCGCATGGTTTTGCAGTAATTCAAGAATATCGTAGATTAAGAATTCGTGTCTCCTGTAGCGTGTGTGGTAGGTGTTTAATTCATGACAGCGGTTGTTCGGCTGATAGTAAGCAGTATGTGCACCGAGTTCGGTTGCAGTCGGTCGACTACTTTAGGAGGAGGTGCAGGAAGATGGCTTGCATGCGTATGCAGTAATTCAAGAATATCGTAGTTTACGACTTCGTGTCTCCTGTAGCGTGAGTGGTAGGTGTTTAATTCATGACAGCGGTTCATCGCCTGATAGTAAACAGGATGTGTACCGAGTTTGGTTGCAGTCGGCCCACTATTGGAGGAGGAGGTGCAGGAAGATTGCTCGCATGATTTTACAGTAATTCAAGAGTATCGTAGTTTACGACTTCGTGTCTCCTGTAGCGTGAGTGGAAGGTGTTTAATTCATGACAGCGGTTGTTCGCCTGATAGAAGCAGGAAGTGTACCGAGTTTGGTTGCAGTCGGCCCACTATTGGAGGAGGAGGTGCAGGAAGATGGCTCGCATGGTTTTGCAGTAATTCAAGAATATCGTAGATTAAGATTTCGTGTCTCCTGTAGCGTGAGTGGTAGGTGTTTAATTCATCACAGCGGTTGTTCGCCTGATAGTAATCAGTATATGTACCGATTTTGGTTGCATCCGGTCGACTACTTTAGGAGGAGGTGCAGGAAGATGGCTTGCATGCGTTTGCAGTAATTCAAGAATATCTTAGTTTACGACTTCGTGTCTCCTGTAGCGTGAGTGGTAGGTGTTTAATTCATGACAGCGGTTGTTCGCCTGATAGAAGCAGTATGTGTACCGAGTTTGGTTGCAGTCGGCCCACTATTGGAGGAGGAGGTGCAGGAAGATGGCTCGCATGGTTTTGCAGTAATTCAAGAATATCGTAGTTTACGACTTCGTGTCTCCTGTAGCGTGAGTGGTAGGAGTTTAATTCATGACAGTTGTTGTTCGACTGATAGTAATCAGTATATGTACCGATTTTGGTTGCATCCGGTCGACTACTTTAGGAGGAGGTGCAGGAAGATGGCTTGCATGCGTTTGCAGTAATTCAAGAATATCTTAGTTTACGACTTCGTGTCTCCTGTAGCGTGAGTGGTAGGTGTTTAATTCATGACAGCGGTTGTTCGCCTGATAGAAGCAGTATGTGTACCGAGTTTGGTTGCAGTCGGCCCACTATTGGAGGTGGAGGTGCAGGAAGATGGCTCGCATGGTTTCGCAGTAATTCAAGAATATCGTTGTTTACGACTTCGTGTCTCCTGTAGCATGAGTGGTAGGTGTTTAATTCATGACAGCGGTTGTTCGCCTGATAGTAAGCAATATGAGTACCGAGTGTGGTTGCAGTCGGTCCTCTACTTTAGGAGGAGGTGCAGGAAGGTTGCTCGCATGGTTTTTTAGTAATTCAAGAATATCGTAGTATACGACTTCTTGTCTCCTGAAGCGTGAGTGGTAGGTGTTTAATTCATGACAGCGGTTGTTCTCCTGATAGTAAGCAGTATGTGTACCGAGTTCGGTTGCAGTCGGTCGACTACTTTAGGAGGAGGTGCAGGAAGATGGATTGCATGCGTTTGCAGTAATTCAAGAATATCTTAGTTTACGACTTCGTGTCTCCTGTAGCGTGAGTGGTAGGTGTTTAATTCATGACAGCGGTTGTTCGCCTGATAGTAAGCAGTATGTGTACCGAGTTCGGTTGCAGTCGGTCGACTACTTTAGGAGGAGGTGCAGGAAGATGGCTTGCATGCGTATGCAGTAATTCAAGAATATCGTAGTTTACGGCTTAGTGTCTCCTGTAGCATGAGTGGTAGGTGTTTATTTCATGACAGCGGTTCATCGCCTGATAGTAAACAGTATGTGTACCGAGTTTGGTTGCAGTCGGCCCACTATTGGAGGAGGAGGTGCAGGAAGATTGCTCGCATTATTTTGCAGTAATTCAAGAATATCGTAGTTTACGACTTCGTGTCTCCTGTAGCGTGAGTGGTAGGTGTTTAATTCATGACATCGGTTGTTCGCCTGATAGTAAGCAGTATGTGTAGCGACTTTGGTTGCAGTCGGTCCACTACTGGAGGAGGTGGTGCAGGAAAATGGCTCGCATGGTTTTGCAGTAATTCAAGAATATCGTAGTTTACGACTTCGTGACTCCTGTAGCGTAAGTGTTAGGTGTTTAATTCATGACAGAGGTTGTTCGCCTGATAGTACGCAGTATGTGTACCGAGTTTGGTTGTAGTCGGTCGACTACTTTAGGAGGAGGTGCAAGAAGATGGCTTGCATGCGTTTGCAGTAATTCAAGAATATCGTAGTTTACGACTTCGTGTCTCCTGTAGCGTTAGTGGTGGGTGTTTAATTCATGACAGCGGTTGTTCGCCTGATAGTAAGCAGTATGAGTACCGAGTTTGGTTGCAGTCGGTCCTCTACTTTAGGAGGATGTGCAGGAAGATGGCTCGAATGTTTTTGCAGTAATTCAAGAATATCGTAGTTTACGACTTTGTGTCTCCTGTAACGTGAGTGGTAGGTGTTTAATTCATGACAGCGGTTGTTCGCCTGATAGTAAGCAGTATGTGTACTGAGTTTGGTTGCTGTCGGTCCACTACTGGAAGAGGAGGTGCAGGAAGATGGCTCGCATGGTTTTGCAGTAATTCAAGAATATCATAGTTTACGACTTCGTGTCACCTGTAGCGTGAGTGGTAGGTGTTTTATTCATGACAGCGGTTGTTCGCCTGATAGTAAGCAGTATGTGTAGCGACTTTGGTTGCAGTCGGTGCACTACTTTTCGAGGAGGTGCAGGAAGATGGCTCGCATGGTTTTGCAGTAATTCAAGAATATTGTAGTTTACGACTTCGTGTCTCCTGTAGCGTGAGTGGTAGGTGTGTAATTCATGACAGCTGCTGTTCGCCTGATAGTAAGCAGTATGTGTACCGAGTTTGGTTGCAGTCGGTCCACTACTTTAGGAGGAGGTGCAGGAAGATGGCTCGCATGGTTTTGCAGTAATTCAAGAATATCGTAGTTTACGACTTCGTGTCTCCTGTAGCGTGAGTGGTAGGTGTTTAATTCATGACAGCTGTTGTTCGCCCAATAGTAAGCAGTATGTGTACCGAGTTTGGTTGCAGTCGGCCCACTATTGGAGGAGGAGGTGCAGGAAGATGGCTCGCATGGTTTTGCAGTAATTCAAGAATATCGTAGTTTACGACTTCGTGTCTCCTGTAGTGTGAGTGGTAGGTGTTTAATTCAAGACAGCGGTTGTTCGCCTGATAGTAATCAGTATATGTACCGAGTTTGGTTGCAGCCGGTCGACTACTTTAGGAGGAGGTGCAGGAAGATGGCTTGCATGCGTTTGCAGTAATTCAAGAATATCTTAGTTTACGACTTCGTGTCTCCTCTAGCGCGAGTGGTAGGTGTTTAATTCATGACAGCGGTTGTTCGCCTGATAGAAGCAGTATGTGTACCGAGTTTGGTTGCAGTCGGCCCACTATTGGAGGAGGAGGTGCAGGAAGATGGCTCGCATGGTTTTGCAGTAATTCAAGAATATCGTAGATTAAGATTTCGTGTCTCCTGTAGCGTGAGTGGTAGGTGTTTAATTCATCACAGCGGTTGTTCGCCTGATAGTAAGCAGTATATGTATCGAGTTTGGTTGTAATCGGTCCAATACTTTAGGAGGAGGTGCAGGAAGATATCTCGCATGATTTTGCAGTAATTCAAGAATATCGTAGTTAACGAATTCGTGTCTCCTGTAGCGTGAGTGGTAGGTGTTTAATTCATGACAGCGGTTGTTCGCCTGATAGTAAGCAGTATGTGTACCGAGTTTGGTTGCAGTCGGTCCATTACTTTAGGAGGAGGTGCAGGAAGATTGCTCGCATGGTTTTGCAGTAATTCAAGAATATCGTAGTTTACGACTTCGTGTCTCCTGTAGCGTGAGTGGTTGGTGTTTAATTCATGACAGCAGTTGTTCGCCTGATAGTAATCAGTATGTGTACCGAGATTGGTTGCAGTCGGTCGACTACTTTAGGAGGAGGTGCAGGAAGATTGCTTGCATGCGTTTGCAGTAATTCAAGAATATCGTAGTTTACGACTTCGTGTCCCCTGTAACGTGGGTGGTAGGTGTTTAATTCATGACAGCGGTTGTTCGCCTGATAGTAAGCAGTATGAGTACCGAGTTTGGTTGCAGTCGGTCCTCTACTTTAGGAGGAGGTGCAGGAAGATGGCTCGCATGATTTTGCAGTGATTCAAGAATATCGTAGTTTACGACTTCGTGTCACCTGTAGCGTGAGTGGTAGGTGTTTAATTCATGACAGCGGTTGTTCGCCTGATAGTAAGCAGTATGTGTAGCGACTTTGGTTGCATTCGATGCACTACTTTACGAGGAGGTGCAGGAAGATGGATCGCATGGTTTTGCAGTAATTCAAGAATATCGTAGATTAAGAATTCGTGTCTCCTGTAGCGTGTGTGGTAGGTGTTTAATTCATGACAGCGGTTGTTCGGCTGATAGTAAGCAGTATGTGCACCGAGTTCGGTTGCAGTCGGTCGACTACTTTAGGAGGAGGTGCAGGAAGATGGCTTGCATGCGTATGCAGTAATTCAAGAATATCGTAGTTTACGACTTCGTGTCTCCTGTAGCGTGAGTGGTAGGTGTTTAATTCATGACAGCGGTTCATCGCCTGATAGTAAACAGGATGTGTACCGAGTTTGGTTGCAGTCGGCCCACTATTGGAGGAGGAGGTGCAGGAAGATTGCTCGCATGATTTTACAGTAATTCAAGAGTATCGTAGTTTACGACTTCGTGTCTCCTGTAGCGTGAGTGGTAGGTGTTTAATTCATGACAGCGGTTGTTCGCCTGATAGAAGCAGTATGTGTACCGAGTTTGGTTGCAGTCGGCCCACTATTGGAGGAGGAGGTGCAGGAAGATGGCTCGCAAGGGTTTTGCAGTAATTCAAGAATATCGTAGATTAAGATTTCGTGTCTCCTGTAGCGTGAGTGGTAGGTGTTTAATTCATCACAGCGGTTGTTCGCCTGATAGTAAGCAGTATGTGTATCGAGTTTGGTAGTAATCGGTCCACTACTTTAGGAGGAGGTGCAGGAAGATATCTCGCATGATTTTGCAGTAATTCAAGAATATCGTAGTTAACGAATTCGTGTCTCCTGTAGCGTGAGTGGTAGGTGTTTAATTCATGACAGCGGTTGTTCGCCTGATAGTAAGCAGTATGTGTACCGAGTTTGGTTGCAGTCGGTCCACTACTTTAGGAGGAGGTGCAGGAAGATGGCTCGCATGGTTTTGCAGTAATTCAAGAATATCGTAGTTTACGACTTCGTGTCTCCTGTAGCGTGAGTGGTTGGTGTTCAATTCATGACAGCAGTTGTTCGCCTGATAGTAATCAGTATGTGTACCGAGATTGGTTGCAGTCGGTCGACTACTTTAGGAGGAGGTGCAGGAAGATTGCTTGCATGCGTTTGCAGTAATTCAAGAATATCGTAGTTTACGACTTCGTGTCCCCTGTAACGTGAGTGGTAGGTGTTTAATTCATGACAGCGGTTGTTCGCCTGATAGTAAGCAGTATGAGTACCGAGTTTGGTTGCAGTCGGTCCTCTACTTTAGGAGGAGGTGCAGGAAGATGGCTCGCATGATTTTGCAGTAATTCAAGAATATCGTAGTTTACGACTTCGTGTCACCTGTAGCGTGAGTGGTAGGTGTTTAATTCATGACAGCGGTTGTTCGCCTGATAGTAAGCAGTATGTGTAGCGACTTTGGTTGCATTCGGTGCACTACTTTACGAGGAGGTGCAGGAAGATGGCTCGCATGGTTTTGCAGTAATTCAAGAATATCGTAGATTAAGAATTCGTGTCTCCTGTAGAGTGTGTGGTAGGTGTTTAATTCATGACAGCGGTTGTTCGGCTGATAGTAAGCAGTATGTGCACCGAGTTCGGTTACAGTCGGTCGACTACTTTAGGAGGAGGTGCAGGAAGATGGCTTGCATGCGTATGCAGTAATTCAAGAATATCGTAGTTTACGACTTCGTGTCTCCTGTAGCGTGAGTGGTAGGTGTTTAATTCATGACAGCGGTTTATCGCCTGATAGTAAGCAGTATGTGTACCGAGTTTGGTTGCAGTCGGTCGACTACTTTAGGAGGAGGTGCAGGAAGATGGCTTGCATGCGTTTGCAGTAATTCAAGAATATCTTAGTTTACGACTTCGTGTCTCCTGTAGCGTGAGTGGTAGGTGTTTCATTCATGACAGCGGTTGTTCGCCTGATTGAAATCAGTATGTGTACCGAGTTTGGTTGCAGTCGGCCCACTATTGGAGGAGGAGGTGCAGGAAGATGGCTCGCATGGTTTTGCAGTAATTCAAGAATATCGATGTTTACGACTTCGTGTCTCCTGTAGCGTGAGTGGTAGGTGTTTAATTCATGACAGCGGTTGTTCGCCTGATAGTAAGCAGTATGTGTACCGAGTTTGGTTGCAGTCGGTCAACTACTGGAAGAGGAGGTGCAGGAAAATGGCTCGCATGGTTTTGCAGTAATGCAAGAATATCGTAGTTTACGACTTCTTGTCTCCTGAAGCGTGAGTGGTAGGTGTTTAATTCATGACAGCGGTTGTTCTCCTGATAGTAAGCAGTATGTGTTGCGAATTTGGTTGCAGTCGGTGCACTACTTTATGAGGAGGTGCAGGAAGATGGCTCGCATGGTTTTGCAGTAATTCAAGAATATCGTAGATTAAGACTTCGTGTCTCCTGTAGCGTGAGTGGTAGGTGTTTAATTCATCACAGCGGTTGTTCGCCTGATAGTAAGCAGTATGTGTACCGAGTTTGGTTGCAGTCGGTCCACTACTTTAGGAGGAGGTGCAGGAAGATGGCTTGCATGCGTTTGCAGTAATTCAAGAATATCGTAGTTAACGAATTCGTGTCTCCTGTAGCGTGAGTGGTAGGTGTTTAATTCATGACAGCGGTTGTTCGCCTGATAGTAAGCAGTATGTGTAGCGACTTTGGTTGTAGTCGGTGCACTACTTTACGAGGAGGTCCAGGAAGATGGCTCGCATGGTTTTGCAGTAATTCAAGAATATCGTAGAGTAAGATTCCTGTCTCCTGAAGCGTGAGTGGTAGGTGTTTAATTCATGACAGCGGTTGTTCGCCTGATAGTAAGCAGTATGTGTACCGAGTTTGGTTGCAGTCGGTCCACTACTGGAAGAGGAGGTGCAGGAAAATGGCTCGCATGGTTTTGCAGTAATTAAGGAATATCGCAGTTTACGACTTCGTGTCTCCTGTAGTGTGAGTGGTAGGTGTGTAATTCACGACAGCGGTTGTTCGCCTGATAGTAATCAGTATGTGTACCGAGTTTGGTTGCAGTCGGTCGACTACTTTAGGAGGAGGTGCAGGAAGATGGCTCGCATGGTTTTGCAGTAATTCAAGAATATCGTAGATTAAGACTTCGTGTCTCCTGTAGCGTGAGTGGTAGGTGTTTAATACATCACAGCGGTTGTTCGCCTGATAGTAAGCAGTATGTGTAGCGACTTTGGTTGCAGTCGGTGCACTACTTTACGTGGAGGTGCAGGAAGATGGCTCGCACGGTTTTGCAGTAATTCAAGAATATCGTAGTTTACGACTTCGTGTCTCCTGTAGCATGAGTGGTAGGTGTTTAATTCATGACAGCGGTTGTTCGCCTGATAGTAAGCAATATGAGTACCGAGTTTGGTTGCAGTCGGTCCTCTACTTTAGGAGGAGGTGCAGGAAGATTGCTCGCGCGGTTTTTTAGTAATTCAAGTATATCGTAGTTTACGATTTCTTGTCTCCTGAAGCGTGAGTGGTAGGTGTTTAATTCATGACAGCGGTTGTTCTCCTGATAGTAAGCAGTTTGTGTAGTGCTTTGGTTGCAGTCGGTGCTCTACTTTAGGAGGAGGTGCAGGAAGATGGCTTGCATGATTTTGAAGTAATTCAAGAATATCGTATATTAAGACTTCGTGTCTCCTGTAGCGTGAGTGGTAGGTGTTTAATTCATCACAGCGGTTATTCGCCTGCTAGTAAGCAGTATGTGTACCGAGTTTGGTTGCAGTCGGTCCACTACTGGAAGAGGAGGAGCAGAAAGATGGCTCGCATGGTTTTTCAGTAATTCAAGAATATCGTAGATTAAGACTTCGTGTCTCCTGTAGCGTGAGTGGTAGGTGTTTAATTCATCACAGCGGTTGTTCGCCTGATAGTAAGCAGTATGTGTACCGAGTTTGGTTGCAGTCGGTCCACTACTTTAGGAGGAGGTGCAGGAAGATGGCTTGCATGCGTTTGCAGTAATTCAAGAATATCGTAGTTAACGAATTCGTGTCTCCTGTAGCGTGAGTGGTAGGTGTTTAATTCATGACAGCGGTTGTTCGCCTGATAGTAAGCAGTATGTGTAGCGACTTTGGTTGTAGTCGGTGCACTACTTTACGAGGAGGTCCAGGAAGATGGCTCGCATGGTTTTGCAGTAATTCAAGAATATCGTAGAGTAAGATTCCTGTCTCCTGAAGCGTGAGTGGTAGGTGTTTAATTCATGACAGCGGTTGTTCGCCTGCTAGTAAGCAGTATGTGTACCGAGTTTGGTTGCAGTCGGTCCACTACTTTGGGAGGAGGTGCAGGAAGATGGCTCGCATGATTTTGAAGTAATTCAAGAATATCGTAGTTAACGAATTCGTGTCTCCTGTAGCGTGAGTGGTAGGTGTTTAATTCATGACAGCGGTTGTTCGCCTGATAGTAAGCAGTATTTGTACCGAGTTTGGCTGCAGTCGGTCCACTACTTTAGGAGGAGGTGCAGGAAGATGGCTCGCATGGTTTTGCAGTAATTCAAGAATATCGTAGTTTACGACTTCGTGTCTCCTGTAGCGTGAGTGGTAGGTGTTTAATTCATGACAGTGGTTGTTCGCCTGATAGTAAGCAGTATGTGTACCGAGTTTGGTTGCAGTGGGTCGAATACTTTAGGAGGAGGTGCAGGAAGATTGCTTGCATGCGTTTGCAGTAATTCAAGAATATCGTAGTTTACGACTTCGTGTCCCCTGTAGCGTGAGTGGTAGGTGTTTAATTCATGACAGCGGTTGTTCGCCTGATAGTAAGCAGTATGAGTACCGAGTTTGGTTGCAGTCGGTCCTCTACTTTAGGAGGAGGTGCAGGAAGATGGCTCGCATGTTTTTGCAGTAATTCAAGAATATCGTAGTTTACGACTTCGTGTCTCCTGTAGCGTGAGTGGTAGGTGTGTAATTCATGACAGCGGTTGTTCGCCTGATAGTAAGCAGTATGTGTACCGAATTTGGTTGCTGTCGGTCCACTACTGGAAAAGTAGGTGCAGGAAGATGGCTCGCATGATTTTGCAGTAATTCAAGAATATCGTAGTTTACGACTTCGTGTCACCTGTAGCGTGAGTGGTAGGTGTTTAATTCATGACAGCGGTTGTTCGCCTGATAGTAAGCAGTATGTGTAGCGACTTTGGTTGCAGTCGGTGCACTACTTTACGAGGAGGTGCAGGAAGATGGCTCGCATGGTTTTGCAGTAATTCAAGAATATCGTAGATTAAGAATTCGTGTCTCCTGCAGCGTGAGTGGTAGGTGTTTAATTCACGACAGCGGTTGTTCGCCTGATAGTAATCAGTATGTGTACCGAGTTTGGTTGCAGTCGGTCGACTACTTTAGGAGGAGGTGCAGGAAGATGGCTTGCATGCGTTTGCAGTAATTCAAGAATATCTTAGTTTACGACTTCGTGTCTCCTGTAGCGTGAGTGGTAGGTGTTTCGTTCATGACAGCGGTTGTTCGCCTGATAGTAATCAGTATGTGTACCGAGTTTGGTTGCAGTCGGCCCACTATTGGAGGAGGAGGTGCAGGAAGATGGCTCGCATGGTTTTGCAGTAATTCAAGAATATCGTAGTTTACGACTTCGTGTCTCCTGTAGCGTGAGTGGTAGGTGTTTAATTCATGACAGCGGTTGTTCGCCTGATAGTAATCAGTATGTGTACCGAGTTTGGTTGCAGTCGGTCGACTACTTTATGAAGAGGTGCATGAAGATGGATTGCATGCGTTTGCAGTAATTCAAGAAAATCTTAGTTTACGACTTCGTGTCTCCTGTAACGTGAGTGGTAGGTGTTTAATTTATGACAGCTGTTGTTCGCCTGATAGTAAGCAGTATGTTTACCGAGTTTGGTTGCAGTCGGCCCACTATTGGTGGAGGAGGTGCAGGAAGATGGCTTGCATGGTTTTGCAGTAATTCAAGAATATCGTAGTTTACGACTTCGTGTCTCCTGTAGCGTGAGTGGAAGGTGTTTAATTCATGACAGCGGTTGTTCGCCTGATAGAAAGCAGTATGTGTACCGAGTTTGGTTGCAGTCGGTCAATTACTGGAAGAGGAGGTGCAGGAGAATGGCTCGCATGGTTTTGCAGTAATGCAAGAATATCGTAGTTTACGACTTCTTGTCTCCTGAAGCGTGAGTGGTTGGTGTTTAATTCATGACAGCGGTTGTTCTCCTGATAGTAAGCAGTATGTGTAGCGAATTTGGTTGTAGTCGGTGCACTGCTTTACGTGGAGGTGCAGGAAGATGGCTCGCACGGTTTTGCAGTAATTCAAGAATATCGTAGATTAAGACTTCGTGTCTCCTGTAGCATGAGTGGTAGGTGTTTAATTCATGACAGCGGTTGTTCGCCTGATAGTAGTCAGTATGTGTACCGAGTTTGGTTGCAGTCGGTCGAATTTTTTAGGAGGAGGTGCAGGAAGATTGCTTGCATGCGTTTGCAGTAATTCAAGAATATCTTAGTTTACGACTTCGTGTCTCCTGTAGCGTGAGTGGTAGGTGTTTCGTTCATGACAGCGGTTGTTCGCCTGATAGTAATCAGTATGTGTACCGAGTTTGGTTGCAGTCGGCCCACTATTGGAGGAGGAGGTGCAGGAAGATGGCTCGCATGGTTTTGCAGTAATTCAAGAATATCGTAGTTTACGACTTCGTGTCTCCTGTAGCGTGAGTGGTAGGTGTTTAATTCATGACAGCGGTTGTTCGCCTGATAGTAATCAGTAAGTGTACCGAGTTTGGTTGCAGTCGGTCGACTACTTTAGGAAGAGGTGCAGGAAGATGGATTGCATGCGTTTGCAGTAATTCAAGAAAATCTTAGTTTTGACTTCGCGTCTCCTGTAGCGTGAGTGGTAGGTGTTTAATTCATGACAGCTGTTTTTCGCCTGATAGTAAGCAGTATGTGTACCGAGTTTGGTTGCAGTCGGCCCACTATTGGTGGAGGAGGTGCAGGAAGATGGCTTGCATGGTTTTGCAGTAATTCAAGAATATCGTAGTTTACGACTTCGTGTCTCCTGTAGCGTGAGTGGAAGGTGTTTAATTCATGACAGCGGTTGTTCGCCTGATAGTAAGCAGTATGTGTACCGAGTTTGGTTGCAGTCGGTCAACTACTGGAAGAGGAGGTGCAGGAAAATGGCTCGCATGGTTTTGCAGTAATGCAAGAATATCGTAGTTTACGACTTCTTGTCTCCTGAAGCGTGAGTGGTAGGTGTTTAATTCATGACAGCGGTTGTTCTCCTGATAGTAAGCAGTATGTGTAGCGAATTTGGTTGCAGTCGGTGCACTACTTTATGAGGAGGTGCAGGAAGATGGCTCGCATGGTTTTGCAGTAATTCAAGAATATCGTAGATTAAGACTTCGTGTCTCCTGTAGCGTGAGTGGTAGGTGTTTAATACATCACAGCGGTTGTTCGCCTGATAGTAAGCAGTATGTGTAGCGACTTTGGTTGCAGTCGGTGCACTACTTTACGTGGAGGTGCAGGAAGATGGCTCGCACGGTTTTGCAGTAATTCAAGAATATCGTAGATTAAGACTTCGTGTCTCCTGTAGCGTGAGTGGTAGGTGTTTAATTCATGACAGCGGTTGTTCGCCTGATAGTAATCAGTATGTGTACCGAGTTTGGTTGCAGTCGGTCGAATTTTTTAGGAGGAGGTGCAGGAAGATTGCTTGCATGCGTTTGCAGTAATTCAAGAATATCGTAGTTTACGACATCGTGTCTCCTGTAGCGTGAGTGGTAGGTGTTTAATTCATGACAGCGGTTGTTCGCCTGATAGTAAGCAGTATGAGTACCGAGTTTGGTTGCAGTCCGTCCTCTACTTTAGGAGGAGGTGCAGGAAGATAACTCGCATGGTTTTGCAGTAATTCAAGAATATCGTAGTTTACGACCTCGTGTCTCCTGAAGTGTGAGTGGTAGGTGTTTAATTCATGACAGCGGTTGTTCGCCTGATAGTAAGCAGTATGTGTACCGAGTTTGGTTGCAGTCGGTCAACTACTGGAAGAGGAGGTGCAGGAAAATGGCTCGCATGGTTTTGCAGTAATTCAAGAATATCGTAGTTTACGACTTCGTGTCTCCTGTAGTGTGAGTGGTAGGTGTTTAATTCACGACAGCGGTTGTTCGCCTGATAGTAATCAGTATGTGTACCGAGTTTGGTTGCAGTCGGTCGACTACTTTAGGAGGAGGTGCAGGAAGATGGCTTTCATGCGTTTGCAGTAATTCAAGAATATCTTAGTTTACGACTTCGTTTCTCCTGTAGCGTGAGTGGTAGGTGTTTAATTCATGACAGCGGTTGTTCGCCTGTTAGTAAGCAGTATGTGTACCTTGTTTGGTTGCAGTCGGCCCACTATTGGAGGAGGAGGTGCAGGAAGATGGCTCGCATGGTTTTGCAGTAATTCAAGAATATCGTAGTTTACGACTTCGTGTCTCCTGTAGCATGATTGGTAGGTGTTTAATTCATGACAGCGGTTGTTCGCCTGATAGTAAGCAATATGAGTACCGAGTTTGGTTGCAGTCGGTCCTCTACTTTAGGAGGAGGTGCAGGAAGATTGCTCGCATGGTTTTTTAGTAATTCAAGAATATCGTAGTTTACGACTTCTTGTCTCCTGAAGCGTGAGTGGTAGGTGTTTAATTCATGACAGCGGGTGTTCTCCTGATAGTAAGCAGTATGTGTAGCGAATTTGGTTGCAGTCGGTGCACTTCTTTATGAGGAGGTGCAGGAAGATGGCTCGCATGGTTTTGCAGTAATTCAAGAATATCGTAGATTAAGACTTCGTGTCTCCTGTAGTGTAAGTGGTAGGTGTTTAATTCATCACAGCGGTTGTTCGCCTGATAGTAAGCAGTATGTGTACCGAGTTTGGTTGCAGTCGGTCCACTACTTTAGGAGGAGGTGCAGGAAGATGGCTCGCATGATTTTGCAGTAATTCAAGAATATCGTAGTTTACGAATTCGTGTCTCCTGTAGCGTGAGTGGTAGGTGTTTAATTCACGACAGCGGTTGTTCGCCTGATAGTAATCAGTATGTGTATCGAGTTTGGTTGCAGTCGGTCGACCACTTTAGGAGGAGGTGCAGGAAGATGGCTTGCATGCGTTTGCAGTAATTCAAGAATATCTTAGTTTACGACTTCGTGTCTCCTGTAGCGTGAGTGGTAGGTGTTTAATTCATGACAGCGGTTGTTCGCCTGTTAGTAAGCAGTATGTGTACCGAGTTTGGTTGCAGTCGGTCCACTACTTTAGGAGGAGGTGCAGGAAGATGGCTCGCATGGTTTTGCAGTAATTCAAGAATATCGTAGTTTACGACTTCGTGTCTCCTGTAGCATGAGTGGTAGTTGTTTAATTCATGACAGCGGTTGTTCGCCTGATAGTAAGCAATATGAGTACCGAGTTTGGTTGCAGTCGGTCCTCTACTTTAGGAGGAGGTGCAGGAAGATTGCTCGCATGGTTTTTTAGTAATTCAAGAATATCGTAGTTCACGACTTCTTGTCTCCTGAAGCGTGAGTGGTAGGTGTTTAATTCATGACAGCGGCTGTTCTCCTGATAGTAAGCAGTATGTGTAGCGAATTTGGTTGCAGTCGGTGCACTTCTTTATGAGGAGGTGCAGGAAGATGGCTCGCATGGTTTTGCAGTAATTCAAGAATATCGTAGATTAAGACTTCGTGTCTCCTGTAGTGTAAGTGGTAGGTGTTTAATTCATCACAGCGGTTGTTCGCCTGATAGTAAGCAGTATGTGTACCGAGTTTGGTTGCAGTCGGTCCACTACTTTAGGAGGAGGTGCAGGAAGATGGCTCGCATGATTTCGCAGTAATTCAAGAATATCGTAGTTTACGAATTCGTGTCTCCTGTAGCGTGAGTGGTAGGTGTTTAATTCATGACAGCGGTTGTTCGCCTGATAGTAAGCAGTATGTGTACCGAGTTTGGTTGCAGTCGGTCCACTACTTTAGGAGGAGGTGCAGGAAGATGGCTCGCATGGTTTTGCCGTAATTCAAGAATATCGTAGTTTACGACTTCGTGTCCCCTGTAGCGTGAGTGGTTGGTGTTTAATTCATGACAGCGGTTGTTCGCCTGATAGTAAGCAGTATGTGTAGCGACTTTGGTTATAGTCGGTGCACTACTTTACGAGGAGGTCCAGGAAGATGGCTCGCATGGTTTTGCAGTAATTCAAGAATATCGTAGAGTAAGATTCCTGTCTCCTGTAGCGTGAGTGGTAGGTCTTTAATTCATGACAGCGGTTGTTCGCCTGATAGTAATCAGTATGTGTACCAAGTTTGGTTGCAGTCGGTCGACTACTTTAGGAAGAGGTGCAGGAAGATGGCTTGCATGCGTTTGCAGTAATTCAAGAATATCTTAGTTTACGACTTCGTGTCTCCTGTAGCGTGAGTGGTAGGTGTTTAATTCATGACAGCTGTTGTTCGCCTGATAGTAAGCAGTATGTGTACCGAGATTGGTTGCAGTCGGCCCACTATTGGAGGAGGAGGTGCAGGAAGATGGCCCGCATGATTTTGCAGTAATTCAAGAATATCGTAGTTTACGACTTCGTGTCTCCTGTAGCGTGAGTGGAAGGTGTTTAATTCATGACAGCGGTTGTTCCCCTGATAGTAAACAGTATGTGTACCGAGTTTGGTTGCAGTCGGTCAACTACTGGAAGAGGAGGTGCAGGAAAATGGCTCGCATGGTTTTGCAGTAATTCAAGAATATCGTAGTTTACGAATTCTTGTCTCCTGAAGCGTGAGTGGTAGGTATTTAATTCATGACAGCGGTTGATCTCCTGATAGTAAGCAGTATGTGTAGCGAATTTGGTTGCAGTCGGTGCACTACTTTATGAGGAGGTGCAGGATGATTGCTCGCATGGTTTTGCAGTAATTCAAGAATATCGTAGTTTACGACCTCGTGTCTCCTGAAGCGTGAGTGGTAGGTGTTTAATTCTTGACAGCGGTTGTTCGCCTGATAGTAAGCAGTATGTGTACCGAGTTTGGTTGCAGTCGGTCAACTACTGGAAGAGGAGGTGCAGGAATATGGCTCGCATGTTTTTGCAGTAATTCAAGAATATCGTAGTTTACGACTTCGTGTCTCCTGTAGTGTGAGTGGTAGGTGTTTAATTCACGACAGCGGTTGTTCGCCTGATAGTAATCAGTATGTGTATCGAGTTTGGTTGCAGTCGGTCGACCACTTTAGGAGGAGGTGCAGGAAGATGGCTTGCATGCGTTTGCAGTAATTCAAGAATATCTTAGTTTACGACTTCGTGTCTCCTGTAGCGTGAGTGGTAGGTGTTTAATTCATGACAGCGGTTGTTCGCCTGTTAGTAAGCAGTATGTGTACCGAGTTTGGTTGCAGTCGGTCCACTACTTTAGGAGGAGGTGCAGGAAGATGGCTCGCATGGTTTTGCAGTAATTCAAGAATATCGTAGTTTACGACTTCGTGTCTCCTGTAGCATGAGTGATAGTTGTTTAATTCATGACAGCGGTTGTTCGCCTGATAGTAAGCAATATGAGTACCGAGTTTGGTTGCAGTCGGTCCTCTACTTTAGGAGGAGGTGCAGGAAGATTGCTCGCATGGTTTTTTAGTAATTCAAGAATATCGTAGTTTACGACTTCTTTTCTCCTGAAGCGTGAGTGGTAGGTGTTTAATTCATGACAGCGGTTGTTCTCCTGATAGTAAGCAGTATGTGTAGCGAATTTGGTTGCAGTCGGTGCACTACTTTATGAGGAGGTGCAGGAAGATGGCTCGCATGGTTTTGCAGTAATTCAAGAATATCGTAGATTAAGACTTCGTGTCTCCTGTAGCGTGAGTGGTAGGTGTTTAATTCATCACAGCGGTTGTTCGCCTGATAGTAAGCAGTATGTGTACCGAGTTTGGTTGCAGTCGGTCCACTACTTTAGGAGGAGGTGCAGGAAGATGGCTCGCATGATTTCGCAGTAATTCAAGAATATCGTAGTTAACGAATTCGTGTCTCCTGTAGCGTGAGTGGTAGGTGTTTAATTCATGACAGCGGTTGTTCGCCTGATAGTAAGCAGTATGTCTACCGAGTTTGGTTGCAGTCGGTCCACTACTTTAGGAGGAGGTGCAGGAAGATGGCTCGCATGGTTTTGCAGTAATTCAAGAATATCGTAGTTTACGACTTCGTGTCTCCTGTAGTGTGAGTGGTTGGTGTTTAATTCATGACAGCGGTTGTTCGCCTGATAGTAAGCAGTATGTGTAGCGACTTTGGTTGTAGTCGGTGCACTACTTTACGAGGAGGTCCAGGAAGATTGCTCGCATGGTTTTGAAGTAATTCAAGAATATCGTAGATTAAGACTTCGTGTCTCCTGTAGCGTGAGTGGTAGGTGTTTAATTCATGACAGCGGTTGTTCGGCTGATAGTACTCAGTATGTGTACAGAGTTTGGATGCAGTCGGTCGACTACTTTAGGAGGAGGTGCAGGATGATTGCTTGCATGCGTTTGCAGTAATTCAAGAATATCGTAGTTTACGACTTCGTGTCTCCTGTAGCGTGAGTGGTAGGTGTTTAATTCATGACAGCGGTTGTTCGCCTGATAGTAAGCAGTATGAGTACCGAGTTTGGTTGCAGTCGGTCCTCTACTTTAGGAGGAGGTGCAGGAAGATAACTCGCATGGTTTACAGTAATTCAAGAATGTCGTAGATTACGACCTCGTGTCTCCTGAAGCGTGAGTGGTAGGTGTTTAATTCATGACAGCGGTTGTTCGCCTGATAGTAAGCAGTATGTGTACCGAGTTTGGTTGCAGTCGGTCCACTACTGGAAGAGGAGGTGCAGGAAAATGTCTCGCATTGTTTTGCAGTAATTCAGGAATATCCTAGTTTACGACTTCGTGTCTCCTGTAGTGTGAGTGGTAGGTGTTTAATTCACGACAGCGGTTGTTCGCCTGATAGTAATCAGTATGTGTACCGAGTTTGGTTGCAGTCGGTCGACTACTTTAGGAGGAGGTGCAGGAAGATTGCTTGCATGCGTTTGCAGTAATTCAAGAATATCTTAGTTTACGACTTCGTGTCTCCTGTAGCGTGAGTGGTAGGTGTTTAATTCATGACAGCGGCTGTTCGCCTGTTGGTAAGCAGTATGTGTACCGAGTTTGGTTGCAGTCGGCCCACTATTGGAGGAGGAGGTGCAGGAAGATTGCTCGCATGGTTTTGCAGTAATTCAAGAATATCGTAGTTTACGACTTCGTGTCTCCTGTAGCATGAGTGGTAGGTGTTTAATTCATGACAGCGGTTGTTCGCCTGATAGTAAGCAATATGAGTACCGAGTTTGGTTGCAGTCGGTCCTCTACTTTAGGAGGAGGTGCAGGAAGGTTGCTCGCGTGGTTTTTTAGTAATTCAAGAATATCGTAGTTTACGACTTCTTGTCTCCTGAAGCGTGAGTGGTAGGTGTTTAATTCATGACAGCGGTTGTTCTCCTGATAGTAAGCAGTATGTGTAGTGACTTTGGTTGCAGTCGGTGCACTACTTTAGGAGGAGGTGCAGGAAGATGTCTCGCATGGTTTTGCAGTAATTCAAGAATATCGTAGTTTACGACTTCGTGTCTCCTGTAGCGTGAGTGGTTGGTGTTTAATTCATGACTGCGGTAGTTCGCCTGATAGTAATCAGTATGTGTACCGAGTTTGGTTGCAGTGGGTCGACTACTTTAGGAGGAGGTGCAGGAAGATTGCTTGCATGCGTTTGCAGTAATTCAAGAATATCGTAGTTTACGACTTCGTGTCCCCTGTAGCGTGACTGGTAGGTGTTTAATTCATGACAGCGGTTGTTCGCCTGATAGTAAGCAGTATGAGTACCGAGTTTTGTTGCAGTCGGTCATCTACTTTAGGAGGAGGTGCAGGAAGGTTGCTCGCGTGGTTTTTTAGTAATTCAAGAATATCGTAGTTTACGACTTCTTGTCTCCTGAAACGTGAGTGGTAGGTGTTTAATTCATGACAGCGGTTGTTCTCCTGATAGTAAGCAGTATGTGTAGTGACTTTGGTTGCAGTCGGTGCACTACTTTAGGAGGAGGTGCAGGAAGATGTCTCGCATGGTTTTGCAGTAATTCAAGAATATCGTAGTTTACGACTTCGTGTCTCCTGTAGCGTGAGTGGTTGGTGTTTAATTCATGACAGCGGTAGTTCGCCTGATAGTAATCAGTATGTGTACCGAGTTTGGTTGCAGTGGGTCGACTACTTTAGGAGGAGGTGCAGGAAGATTGCTTGCATGCGTTTGCAGTAATTCAAGAATTTCGTAGTTTACGACTTCGTGTCCCCTGTAGCGTGAGTGGTAGGTGTTTAATTCATGACAGCGGTTGTTCGCCTGATAGTAAGCAGTATGAGTACCGAGTTTTGTTACAGTCGGTCATCTACTTTAGGAGGAGGTGCAGGAAGATGGCTCGCATGGTTTTGCAGTAATTCAAGAATATCGTAGTTTACGACTTCGTGTCTCCTGTAGCGTGAGTGGTAGGTGTTTAATTCATGACAGCGGTTGTTCGCCTGATAGGAAGCAGTATGTGTACCGAATTTGGTTGCTGTCGGTCCACTACTGGAAGAGGAGGTGCAGGAAGATGGCTCGCATGATTTTGCAGTAATTCAAGAATATCGTAGTTTACGACTTCGTGTCACCTGTAGCGTGAGTGGTAGGTGTTTAATTCATGACAGCGGTTGTTCGCCTGATAGTAAGCAGTATGTGTACCGAGTTCGGTTGCAGTCGGTCGACTACTTTAGGAGGAGCTGCAGGAAAATGGCTTGCATGCGTATGCAGTAATTCAAGAATATCGTAGTTTACGACTTCGTGTCTCCTGTAGCGTGAGTGGTAGGTGTTTAATTCATGACAGCGGTTCATCGCCTGATAGTAAACAGTATGTGTACCGAGTTTGGTTGCAGTCGGCCCACTATTGGAGGAGGAGGTGCAGGAAGATTGCTCGCATGATTTTGCAGTAATTCAAGAATATCGTAGTTTACGACTTCGTGTCTCCTGTAGCGTGAGTGGTAGGTGTTTAATTGATGACAGCGGTTGTTCGCGTGATAGTAAGGAGTATGAGTACCGAGTTTGGTTGCAGTCGGTCCTCTACTTTAGAAGGAGCTGCAGGAATATGGCTCGCATGGTTTTGCAGTAATTCAAGAATATAGTAGTTTACGACTTCGTGTCTCCTGTAGCGTGAGTGGTAGGTGTTTAATTCATGACATCGGTTGTTCGCCTGATAGTAAGCTGTATGTGTAGCGACTTTGGTTGCAGTCGGTCCACCACTGGAGGAGGTGGTGCAGGAAAATGGCTCGCATGGTTTTGCAGTAATTCAAGAATATCGTAGTTTACGACTTCGTGTCTCCTGTAGCGTGAGTGGGAGGTGTTTGATTCATGACAGCGGTTGTTCGCCTGGTAGTAAGCAGTATGTGTACCGATTTTGGTTGCAGTCGGTCCACTACTTTAGGAGGAGGTGCAGGAAGATGGCTCGCATGTTTTTTTTAGTAATTCAAGAATATCGTAGTTTACGACTTCGTGTCTCCTGTAGCGTGAGTGGTAGGTGTTTTATTCATGACAGCGGTTGTTCGCCTGATAGTAAGCAGTATGTGTACCGAGTTTGGTTGCAGTCGGTCCTCTACTTTAGGAGGAGGTGCAGGAAGATGGCTCGCATGGTTTTGCAGTAAATCAAGAATATCGTAGTTTACGACTTCGTGTCTCCTGTAGCGTGAGTGGTAGGTGTTTAATTCATGACAGCGGTTGTTCGCCTGATAGTAAGCAGTATGTGTACCGAGTTTGGTTGCAGTCGGTCCACTACTTTAGGAGGAGGTGCAGGAAGATGGCTTGCATGCGTTTGCAGTAATTCAAGAATATCGTAGTTTACGACTTCGTGTCTTCTGTAGCGTGAGTGGTAGGTGTTTAATTCATGACAGCGGTTGTTCGCGTGATGGTAAGCAGTATGAGTACCGAGGTTGGTTGCAGTCGGTCCTCTACTTTAGGAGGAGGTGCAGGAAGATGGCTCGCATGGTTTTGCAGTAATTCAAGAATATCGTAGTTTACGACTTCGTGTCTCCTGTAGCGTGTGTGGTAGGTGTTTAATTCATGACAGCGGTTGTTCGCCTGATAGTAAGCTGTATGTGTACCGAGTTTGGTTGCAGTCGGTCCACTACTTTAGGATGAGGTGCAGGAAGATGGCTCGCGTGGTTTTGCAGTAATTCAAGAATATCGTAGTTTACGACTTAGTGTCTCCTGTAGCGTGAGTGGTAGGTGTTTAATTCATGACAGCGGTTGTTCGCCTGATAGTAAGCAGTATGTGTAGCGAATTTGGTTGTAGTCGGTGCACTACTTTACGAGGAGGTCCAGGAAGATGGCTCGCATGCTTTTGCAGTAATTCAAGAATATCGTAGATTAAGATTCCTGTCTCCTGTAGCGTGAGTGGTAGGTGTTTAATTCATGACAGCGGTTGTTCGCCTGATAGTAAGCAGTATGTGTAGCGACTTTGGTTGCAGTCGGTGCACTACTTTACGAGGAGGTGCAGGAAGATGGCTCGCACGGTTTTGCAGTAATTCAAGAACATCGTAGATTAAGACTTCGTGTCTCCTGTAGCGTGAGTGGTAGGTGTGTAATTCATGACAGCGGTTGTTCGCCTGATAGTAATCAGTATGTGTACCGAGTTTGGTTGCAGTCGGTCGACTACTTTAGGAGGAGGTGCAGGAAGATTGCTTGCATGCGTTTGCAGTAATTCAAGAATATCGTAGTTTACGACTTCGTGTCTCCTGTAGCGTGAGTGGTAGGTGTTTAATTCATGACAGCGGTTGTTCGCCTGATAGTAAGCAGTATGAGTACCGAGTTTGGTTGCAGTCGGTCCTCTACTTTAGGAGGAGGTGCAGGAAGATAACTCGCATGGTTTTGCAGTAATTCAAGAATATCGTAGTTTACGATTTCGTGTCTCCTGTAGCGTGAGTGGTAGGTGTTTAATTCATGACAGCGGTTGTTCGCCTGATAGTAAGCAGTATGTGTACCGAATTTGGTTGCTGTCGGTCCACTACTGGAAGAGGAGGTGCAGGAAGATGGCTCGCATGATTTTGCAGTAATTCAAGAATATCGTAGTTTACGACTTCGTGTCACCTGTAGCGTGAGTGGTAGGAGTTTAATTCATGACAGCGGTTGTTCACCTGATAGTAAGCAGTATGTGTAGCGACTTTGGTTGCAGTCGGTGCACTACTTTACGAGGAGGTGCAGGATGATGGCACGCATGGTTTTGCAGTAATTCAAGAATATCGTAGATTAAGAATTCGTGTCTCCTGTAGCGTGAGTGGTAGGTGTTTAATTCATGACAGCGGTTGTTCGCCTGATAGTAAGCAGTATGTGTACCGAGTTCGGTTGCAGTCGGTCCTCTACTTTAGGAGGAGGTGGAGGAAGATGGCTTGCATGCGTATGCAGTAATTCAAGAATATCGTAGTTTACGACTTCGTGTCTCCTGTAGCGTGAGTGGTAGGTGTTTAATTCATGACAGCGGTTGTTCGCGTGATAGTAAGGAGTATGAGTACCGAGTTTGGTCGCAGTCGGTCCTCTACTTTAGGAGGAGGTGCAGGAAGATGGCTCGCATGGTTTTGCAGTAATTCAAGAATATCGTAGTTTACGACTTCGTGTTTCCTGTAGCGTGAGTGGTAGGTGTTTAATTCATGACATCGGTTGTTCGCCTGATAGTAAGCAGTATGTGTAGCGACTTTGGTTGCAGTCGGTCCACTACTGGAGGAGGTGGTGCAGGAAAATGGCTCGCATGGTTTTGCAGTAATTCAAGAATATCGTAGTTTACGTCTTCGTGTCTCCTGTATCGTGAGTGGTAGGTGTTTGATTCATGACAGCGGTTGTTCGCCTGATAAGAAGCAGTATGTGTACCGAGTTTGGTTGCAGTCGGTCCACTACTTTAGGAGGAGGTGCAGGAAGATGGCTCGCATGGTTTTTTTAGTAATTCAAGAATATCGTAGTTTACGACTTCGTGTCTCCTGTAGCGTGAGTGGGAGGTGTTTTATTCATGACAGCGGTTGTTCGCCTGATAGTAAGCAGTATGTGTACCGAGTGTGGTTGCAGTCGGTCCTCTACTTTAGGAGGAGGTGCAGGAAGATGGCTCGCATGGTTTTGCAGTAATTCAAGAATATCGTAGTTTACGACTTCGTGTCTCCTGTTGCGTGAGTGGTAGGTGTTTGATTCATGACAGCGGTTGTTCGTCTGATAGTAAGCAGTATGTGTAGCAACTTTGGTTGCAGTCGGTGCACTACTTTACGAGGAGGTGCAGGAAGATGGCTCGCATGATTTTGCAGTAATTCAAGAATATCGTAGTTTACGACTTCGTGTCTCCTGTAGCGTGAGTGGTAGGTGTTTAATTCATGACAGCGGTTGTTCGCCTGATAGTAAGCATTATGTGTACCGAGTTTGGTTGCAGTCGGTCCATTACTTTAGGAGGAGGTGCAGGAAGATGGCTTGCATGCGTTTGCAGTAATTCAAGAATATCTTAGTTTACGACTTCGTGTCTGCTGTAGCGTGAGTGGTAGGTGTTTAATTAATGACAGCGGTCGTTCGCTTGATAGTAAGCAATATGAGTACCGAGTTTGGTTGCAGTCGGTCCTCTACTTTAGGAGGAGGTGCAGGAAGATGGCTCGCATGGTTTTGCAGTAATTCAAGAATATCGTAGTTTACGACTTCGTGTCTCCTGTAGCGTTAGTGGAAGGTGTTTAATTCATGACAGCGGTTGTTAGCCTGATAGTAAGCAGTATGTGTACCGAGTTTGGTTGCAGGCGGTCCACTACTTTAGGAGGAGGTGCAGGAAGATGGCTCGCATGGTTTTGCAGTAATTCAGGAATATCGTAGTTTACGACTTCGTGTCTCCTGTAGCGTGAGTGGTAGGTGTTTAATTCATGACAGCGGTTTTTCGCCTGATAGTAAGCAGTATGAGTACCGAGTTTGGTTGCAGACGGTCCTCTACTTTACGAGGAGGTGCAGGAAGATTGCTCGCATGGTTTTGCAGTAATTCAAGAATATCGTAGTTTACGACTTCGTGTCTCCTGTAGCGTCAGTTGTAGGTGTTTAATTCATGACAGAGGTTGTTCGCCTGATAGTAAGCAGTATGTGTACCGAGTTTGGTTGCAGTCGGTCCACTACTGGAGGAGGAGGTGCAGGAAAATGGCTCGCATGGTTTTGCAGTAATTCAAGAATATCGTAGTTTAAGACTTCGTGTCTCCTGTAGCGTGAGTGGTAGGTGTTTAATTCATGACAGCGGTTGTTCGCCTGATAGTAAGCAGTATGTGTACCGAGTTTGGTTGCAGTCGGTCCCCTACTGGAGGAGGAGCTGCAGGAAAATGGCTCGCATGGTTTTTCAGTAATTCAAGAATATCGTAGTTTACGACTTCGTGTCTCCTGTAGCGTGAGTGGTAGGTGTTTGATTCATGACAGCGGTTGTTCGCCTGAAAGTAAGCAGTATGAGTAGCGACTTTGGTTGCAGTCGGTGCACTACTTTACGAGGTGGCGCAGGAAGATTGCTTGCATGGTTTTGCAGTAAGTCAAGAATATTGTACATTAAGACTTCGTGTCTCCTGTAGCGTGAGTGGTAGGTGTTTAATTCATGACAGCGGTTGTTCGCCTGATAGTAAGCAGTATGTGTACCGAGTTTGGTTGCAGTCGGCCCACTACTTTAGGAGGAGGTGCAGGAAGATGGCTCGCATGGTTTTGCAGTAATTCAAGAATATCGTAGTTTACGACTTCGTGTATCCCGTAGCGTGAGTGGTAGGTGTTTAATTCATGACAGCGGTTGTTCGCCTGATAGTAAGCAGTATGTGTACCGAGTTTGGTTGCAGTCGGTCGACTACTTTAGGAGGAGTTGCAGGAAGATGGCTTGCATGCGTTTGAAGTAATTCAAGAATATCGTAGTTTACGAATTCGTGTCTCCTGTAGCGTGAGTGGTAGGTGTTTAATTCATGACAGCGGTTGTTCGCGTGATGGTAAGCAGTATGAGTACCGAGTTTGGTTGCAGTCGGTCCTCTACTTTAGGAGGAGGTGCAAGAAGATGGCTCGCATGGGTTTGCAGTAATTCAAGAATATCGTACTTTACGACTTCGTGTCTCCTGTAGCGTGTGTGGTAGGTGTTTAATTCATGACAGCGGTTGTTCGCCTGATAGTAAGCTGTATGTGTACCGAGTTTGGTTGCAGTCGGTCCACTACTGGCGGAGGAGGTGCAGGAAAATGGCTCGCATGGTTTTGCAGTAATTCAAGAATATCGTACTTTACGACTTCGTGTCTCCTGTAGCGTGAGTGGTAGGTGTTTGATTCATGACAGCGGTTGTTCGCCTGGTAGTAAGCAGTATGTGTACAGAGTTTGGTTGCAGTCGGTCCACTACTTTAGGAGGAGGTGCAGGAAGATGGCTCGCATGGCTTTTTGGTAATTCAAGAATATCGTAGTTTACGACTTCGTATCTCCTGTAGCGTGAGTGGTAGGTGTGTAATTCATGACAACGGTTGTTCGCCTGATAGTAAGCAGTATGTGTACCGAGTTTGGTTGCAGTCGGTCCACTTCCTTAGGAGGAGGTGAAGGAAGATGGCTCGCATGGTTTTGCAGTAATTCAAGAATATCGTAGTTTACGACTTCGTGTCCCCTGTAGCGTGAGAGGTAGATGTTTAATTCATGACAGCGGTTGCTCGCCTGATAGTAAGCAGTATGTGTAGCGACTTTGGTTGCAGTCGGTCCACTACTGGAGGAGGTGGTGCAGGAAAATGGCTCGCATGGTTTTGCAGTAATTCAAGAATATCGTAGTTTACGACTTCGTGTCTCCTGTAGCGTGAGTGGTAGGTGTTTGATTCATGACAGCGGTTGTTCGCCTGATAGTAAGCAGTATGTGTAGCGACTTTGGTTGCAGTCGGTGCACTACTTTACGAGGTGGAGCAGGAAGATTGCTCGCATGGTTTTGCAGTAGGTCAAGAATATTGTACATTAAGATTTCGTGTCTCCTGTAGCGTGAGTGGTAGGTGTTTAATTCATGACAGCGGTTGTTCGCCTGATAGTAAGCAGTATGTGTACCGAGTTTGGTTGCAGTCGGCCCACTACTTTAGGAGGAGGTGCAGGATGATGGCTCGCATGGTTTTGCAGTAATTCAAGAATATCGTAGTTTACGACTTCGTGTATCCCGTAGCGTGAGTGGTAGGTGTTTAATTCATGACAGCGGTTGTTCGCCTGATAGTAAGCAGTATGTGTACCGAGTTTGGTTGCAGTCGGTCGACTACTTTAGGAGGAGTTGCAGGAAGATGGCTTGCATGCGTCTGAAGTAATTCAAGAATATCGTAGTTTACGACTTCGTGTCACCTGTAGCGTGAGTGGTAGGTGTTTAATTCATGACAGCGGTTGTTCGCGTGATGGTAAGCAATATGAGTACCGAGTTTGGTTGCAGTCGGTCCTCTACTTTAGGAGGAGGTGCAAGAAGATGGCTCGCATGGTTTTGCAGTAATTCAAGAATATCGTACTTTACGACTTCGTGTCTCCTGTAGCGTGTGTGGTGGGTGTTTAATTCATGACAGCGGTTGTTCGCCTGATAGTAAGCTGTATGTGTACCGAGTTTGGTTGCAGTCGGTCCACTACTGGCGGAGGAGGTGCAGGAAAATGGCTCGCATGATTTTGCAGTAATTCAAGAATATCGTACTTTACGAATTCGTGTCTCCTGTAGCGTGAGTGGTAGGTGTTTTATTGATGACAGCGGTTGTTCGCCTGATAGTAAGTAGTATGTGTAGCGACTTTGGTTGCAGTCGGTGCACTACATTACAAGGAGGTGCAGGAAGATGGCTCGCATGGTTTTTTTGGTAATTCAAGAATATCGTAGTTTACGACTTCGTGTCTCCTGTAGCGTGAGTGGTAGGTGTTTTATTCATGACAGCGGTTGTTCGCCTGATAGTAAGCAGTATGTGTACCGAGTTTGGTTGCAGTCGGTCCACTACTTTAGGAGAAGGTGCAGGAAGATGGCTTGCATGCGTTTACAGTAATTCAAGAATATTGTAGTTTACGACTTCGTGTCTCCTGTAGCGTGAGTGGTAGGTGTTTAATTCATGTCAGCGGTTGTTCGTGTGATGGTAAGCAGTATGAGTACCGAGTTAGGTTGCAGTCTGTCCTCTACTTTAGGAGGAGGTGCAGGAAGATGGCTCGCATGGTTTTGCAGTAATTCAAGAATATCGTAGTTTACGACTTCGTGTCTCCTGTAGCGTGAGTGGAAGGTGTTTAATTCATGACAGCGGTTGTTCGCCTGATAGTAAGCAGTATGTGTACCGAGTTTGGTTGCAGTCGGTCCACTACTTTAGGAGGAGGTGCAGGAAGATGGCTCGCATGGTTTTGCTGTAATTCAGGAATATCGTAGTTTACGACTTCGTGTCTCCTGTAGCGTGAGTGGTAGGTGTTTGATTCATGACAGCGGTTGTTCGCCTGATAGTAAGCAGTATGTGTAGCGACTTTGGTTGCAGTCGGTGCACTACTTTACGAGGTGGAGCAGGAAGATTGCTCGCATGGTTTTGCAGTAGGTCAAGAATATTGTACATTAAGATTTCGTGTCTCCTGTAGCGTGAGTGGTAGGTGTTTAATTCATGACATCGGTTGTTCGCCTGATAGTAAGCAGTATGTGTAGCGACTTTGGTTGCAGTCGGCCCACTACTTTAGGAGGAGGTGCAGGATGATGGCTCGCATGGTTTTGCAGTAATTCAAGAATATCGTAGTTTACGACTTCGTGTCTCCTGTAGCGTGAGTGGAAGGTGTTTAATTCATGACAGCGGTTGTTCGCCTGATAGTAAGCAGTATGTGTACCGAGTTTGGTTGCAGTCGGTCCACTACTTTAGGAGGAGGTGCAGGAAGATGGCTCGCATGGTTTTGCTGTAATTCAGGAATATCGTAGTTTACGACTTCGTGTCTCCTGTAGCGTGAGTGGTAGGTGTTTAATTCATGACAGCGGTTGTTCGCCTGATAGTAAGCAGTATGAGTACCGAGCTTGGTTGCAGTCGGTCCTCTACTTTACGAGGAGGTGCAGGAAGGTCGCTCGCATGGTTTTGCAGTAATTCAAGAATATCGTAGTTTACGACTTCGTGTCTCCTGTAGCGTGAGTGGTAAGTGTTTAATTCATGACAGAGGTTGTTCGCCTGATAGTAAGCAGTATGTGTACCGAGTTTGGTGTCAGTCGGTCCACTACTGGAGGAGGAGGTGCAGGAAAATGGCTCGCATGGTTTTTTAGTAATTCAAGAATATCGTAGTTTAGGACTTCGTGTCTCCTGTAGCGTGAGTGGTAGGTGTTTGATTCATGACAGCGGTTGTTCGCCTGATAGTAAGCAGTATGTGTAGCGACTTTGGTTGCAGTCGGTGCACTACTTTACGAGGAGGTGCAGGAAGATTGCTCGCATGGTTTTGCAGTAAGTCAAGAATATTGTAGATTAAGACTTCGTGTCTCCTGTAGCGTGAGTGGTAGGTGTTTAATTCATGACAGCGGTTGTTCGCCTGATAGTAAGCAGTATGTGTACCGAGTTTGGTTGCAATCGGTCCACTACTTTAGGAGGAGGTGCAGGAAGATGGCTCGCATGATTTTGCAGTAATTCAAGAATATCGTAGTTTACGAATTCGTGTCTCCTGTACCGTAGGTGGTAGGTGTTTAATTCATGACAGCGGTTGTTCGCCTGATAGTAAGCAGTAAGTGTACCGAGTTCGGTTGCAGTCGGTCCACTACTTTAGGAGGAGGTGCAGGAAGATGGCTCGCATGGTTTTGCAGTAATTCAAGAATATCGTAGTTTACGACTTCGTGTCTCCTGTAGCGTGAGTGGTAGGTGTTTAATTCATGACAGCGGTTGTTCGCCTGATAGTAAGCAGTATGTGTACCGAGTTTGGTTGCAGTCGGTCGACTACTTTAGGAGGAGGTGCAGGAAGATGGCTTGCATGCGTTTGCAGTAATTCAAGAATATCGTAGTTTACGACTTCGTGTCTCCTGTAGCGTCAGTGGTAGGTGTTTAATTCATGACAGCGGTTGTTCGCGTGATGGTAAGCAGTATGAGTACCGAGTTTGGTTGCAGTCGGTCCTCTACTTTAGGAGGAGGTGCAGGAAATGTCTCGCATGGTTTTGCAGTAATTCAAGAATATCGTAGTTTACGACTTCGTGTCTCCTGTAGCGTGTGTGGTAGGTGTTTAATTCATGACAGCGGTTGTTCGCCTGATAGTAAGCTGTATGTGTACCGAGTTTGGTTGCAGTCGGTCCACGACTGGCGGAGGAGGTGCAGGAAAATGGCTCGCATGGTTTTGCAGTAATTCAAGAATATCGTACTTTACGACTTCGTGTCTCCTGTAGCGTGAGTGGTAGGTGTTTGATTCATGACAGCGGTTGTTCGCCTGGTAGTAAGCAGTATGTGTAACGAGTTTGGTTGCAGTCGGTCCACTACTTTAGGAGGAGGTGCAGGAAGATGGCTCGCATGGCTTTTTGGTAATTCAAGAATGTCGTAGTTTACGACTTCGTATCTCCTGTAGCCTGAGTGGTAGGTGTTTTATTCATGACAGGGGTTGTTCGCCTGATAGTAAGCAGTATGTGTACCGAGTTTGGTTGCAGTCGGTCCACTACTTTAGGAGGAGGTGCAGGAAGATGGCTCGCATGGTTTTGCAGTAATTCAAGAATATCGTAGTTTACGACTTCGTGTCTCCTGTAGCGTGAGTGGTAGGTGTGTAATTCATGACAGCGGTTGTTCGCCTGATAGTAAGCAGTATGAGTACCGAGTTTGGTTGCAGTCGGTCCACTTCCTTAGGAGGAGGTGCAGGAAGATGGCTCGCATGGTTTTGCAGTAATTCAAGAATATCGTAGTTTACGACTTCGTGTCCCCTGTAGCGTGAGTGGTAGATGTTTAATTCATGTCAGCGGTTGTTCGCCTGATAGTAATCAGTACGTTTACCGAAATTGGTTGCAGTCGGTCGACTACTTTAGGAGGAGGTGCAGGAAGATGGCTTGATTGCGTTTGCAGTAATTCAAGAATATCGTAGTTTACGACTTCGTGTCTCCTGTAGCGTGAGTGGTAGGTGTTTAATTCATGACAGCGGTTGTTCGCCTGATAGTGAGCAGTATGAGTACCGAGTTTGGTTGCAGTCGGTCCTCTACTTTAGGAGGAGGGGCAGGACGATGGCTCGCATGGTTTTGAGGTAATTCAAGAATTTCGCAGTTTACGACTTCGTGTCTCCTGTAGCGTGAGTGGTAGGTGTTTTATTCATGACAGCGGTTGTTCGCCTGATAGTAAGCAGTATGTGTACCGAGTTTGGTTGCAGTCGGTCCTCTACTTTAGGATGAGGTGCAGAAAGATGGCTCGCATGCTTTTGCAGTAATTCAAGAATATCGTAGTTTACGACTTCGTGTCTCCTGTAGCGTGAGTGGTAGGTGTTTAATTGATGACAGCGGTTGTTCGCCTGATAGTAAGCAGTATGTGTACCGAGTTTGGTTGCAGTCGGTCCTCTACTTTAGGAGGAGGTGCAGAAAGATGGCTCGCATGATTTTGCAGTAATTCAAGAATATCGTAGTTTACGACTTCGTGTCTCCTGTAGCGTGGGTGGTAGGTGTTTAATTCATGACAGCGGTTGTTCGCCTGATAGTAAGCAGTATGTGTACCGAGTTTGGTTGCAGTCGGTCCACTACTTTAGGAGGAGGTGCAGGAAGATGGCTTGCATGCGTTTACAGTAATTCAAGAATATCGTAGTTTACGACTTCGTGTCTCCTGTAGCGTGAGTGGTAGGTGTTTAATTCATGACAGCGGTTGTTCGCGTGATGGTAAGCAGTATGAGTACCGAGTTTGGTTGCAGTCGGTCCTCTACTTTAGGAGGAGGTGCAGAAAGATGGCTCGCATGGGTTTGCAGTAATTCAAGAATATCGTAGTTTACGACTTCGTGTCTCCTGTAGCGTGAGTGGAAGGTGTTTAATTCATAACAGCGGTTGTTCGCCTGATAGTAAGCAGTATGTGTACCGAGTTTGGTTGCAGTCGGTCCACTACTTTAGGAGGAGGTGCAGGAAGATGGCTCGCATTGTTTTGCTGTAATTCAGGAATATCGTAGTTTAGGACTTCGTGTCTCCTGTAGCGTGAGTGGTAGGTGTTTAATTCATGACAGCGGATGTTCGCCTGATAGTAAGCAGTATGTGTACCGAGTTTGGTTGCAGTCGGTCCCCTACTGGAGGAGGAGGTGCAGGAAAATGGCTCGCATGGTTTTGCAGTAATTCAAGAATATCGTAGTTTACGACTTCGTGTCTCCTGTAGCGTGAGTGGTAGGTGTTTGATTCATGACAGCGGTTGTTCGCCTGATAGTAAGAAGTATGTGTAGCGACTTTGGTTGCAGTCGGTGCACTACTTTACGAGGAGGTGCAGGAAGATTGCTCGCATGGTTTTGCAGTAGGTCAAGAATATTGTAGATTAAGACTTCGTGTCTCCTGTAGCGTGAGTGGTAGGTGTTTAATTCATGACAGCGGTTGTTCGCCTGATAGTAAGCAGTATGTGTACCGAGTTTGGTTGCAATCGGTCCACTACTTTAGGAGGAGGTGCAGGAAGATGGCTCGCATGATTTCGCAGTAATTCAAGAATATCGTAGTTTACGAATTCGTGTCTCCTGTACCGTAGGTGGTAGGTGTTTAATTCATGACAGCGGTTGTTCGCCTGATAGTAAGCAGTAAGTGTATCGAGTTCGGTTGCAGTCGGTCCACTACTTTAGGAGGAGGTGCAGGAAGATGGCTCGCATGGTTTTGCAGTAATTCAAGAATATCGTAGTTTACGACTTCGTGTCTCCTGTAGCGTGAGTGGTAGGTGTGTAATTCATGACAGCGGCTGTTCGCCTGATTGTAAGCAGTATGTTTACCGAGTTTGGTTGCAGTCAGTCCACTTCTTTAGGAGGAAGTGCAGGAAGATGGCTCCCATGGTTTTGCAGTAATTCAAGAGTATCGTAGTTTACGACTTCGTGTATCCTGTAGCGTGAGTGGTAGGTGTTTAATTCATGACAGCGGTTGTTCGCCTGATAGTAAGCAGTATGTGTACCGAGTTTGGTTGCAGTCGGTCAACTACTTTAGGAGGAGGTGCAGGAAGATGTCTTGCATGCGTTTGCAGTAATTCAAGAATATCGTAGTTTACGATATCGTGTCTCCTGTAGCGTGAGTGGTAGGTGTTTAATTCATGACAGTAGTTGTTCGCGTGATGGTAAGCAGTATGAGTACCGAGTTTGGTTGCAGTCGGTCCTCTACTTTAGGAGGAGGTGCAGGAAGATGACTCGCATGGTTTTGCAGTAATTCAAGAATATCGTAGTTTACGACTTCGTGTCTCCTGTAGCGTGAGTGGTAGGTGTTTAATTCATGACAGCGGTTGTTCGCCTGATAGTAAGCAGTATGTGTACCGAGTTTGGTTGCAGTCGGTCGACTACTTTAGGAGGAGGTGCAGGAAGATGGCTTGCATGCGTTTGCAGTAATTCAAGAATATCGTAGTTTACGACTTCGTGTCTCCTGTAGCGTCAGTGGTAGGTGTTTAATTCATGACAGCGGTTGTTCGCGTGATGGTAAGCAGTATGAGTACCGAGTTTGGTTGCAGTCGGTCCTCTACTTTAGGAGGAGGTGCAGGAAATGTCTCGCATGGTTTTGCAGTAATTCAAGAATATCGTAGTTTACGACTTCGTGTCTCCTGTAGCGTGTGTGGTAGGTGTTTAATTCATGACAGCGGTTGTTCGCCTGATAGTAAGCTGTATGTGTACCGAGTTTGGTTGCAGTCGGTCCACGACTGGCGGAGGAGGTGCAGGAAAATGGCTCGCATGGTTTTGCAGTAATTCAAGAATATCGTACTTTACGACTTCGTGTCTCCTGTAGCGTGAGTGGTAGGTGTTTGATTCATGACAGCGGTTGTTCGCCTGGTAGTAAGCAGTATGTGTAACGAGTTTGGTTGCAGTCGGTCCACTACTTTAGGAGGAGGTGCAGGAAGATGGCTCGCATGGCTTTTTGGTAATTCAAGAATGTCGTAGTTTACGACTTCGTATCTCCTGTAGCCTGAGTGGTAGGTGTTTTATTCATGACAGGGGTTGTTCGCCTGATAGTAAGCAGTATGTGTACCGAGTTTGGTTGCAGTCGGTCCACTACTTTAGGAGGAGGTGCAGGAAGATTGCTCGCATGGTTTTGCAGTAATTCAAGAATATCGTAGTTTACGACTTCGTGTCTCCTGTAGCGTGAGTGGTAGGTGTGTAATTCATGACAGCGGTTGTTCGCCTGATAGTAAGCAGTATGAGTACCGAGTTTGGTTGCAGTCGGTCCACTTCCTTAGGAGGAGGTGCAGGAAGATGGCTCGCATGGTTTTGCAGTAATTCAAGAATATCGTAGTTTACGACTTCGTGTCCCCTGTAGCGTGAGTGGTAGATGTTTAATTCATGTCAGCGGTTGTTCGCCTGATAGTAATCAGTACGTTTACCGAAATTGGTTGCAGTCGGTCGATTACTTTAGGAGGAGGTGCAGGAAGATGGCTTGATTGCGTTTGCAGTAATTCAAGAATATCGTAGTTTACGACTTCGTGTCTCCTGTAGCGTGAGTGGTAGGTGTTTAATTCATGACAGCGGTTGTTCGCCTGATAGTGAGCAGTATGAGTACCGAGTTTGGTTGCAGTCGGTCCTCTACTTTAGGAGGAGGTGCAGGACGATGGCTCGCATGGTTTTGAGGTAATTCAAGAATTTCGCAGTTTACGACTTCGTGTCTCCTGTAGCGTGAGTGGTAGGTGTTTTATTCATGATAGCGGTTGTTCGCCTGATAGTAAGCAGTATGTGTACCGAGTTTGGTTGCAGTCGGTCCTCTACTTTAGGAGGAGGTGCAGAAAGATGGCTCGCATGCTTTTGCAGTAATTCAAGAATATCGTAGTTTACGACTTCGTGTCTCCTGTAGCGTGAGTGGTAGGTGTTTAATTGATGACAGCGGTTGTTCGCCTGATAGTAAGCAGTATGTGTACCGAGTTTGGTTGCAGTCGGTCCTCTACTTTAGGAGGAGGTGCAGAAAGATGGCTCGCATGATTTTGCAGTAATTCAAGAATATCGTAGTTTACGACTTCGTGTCTCCTGTAGCGTGGGTGGTAGGTGTTTAATTCATGACAGCGGTTGTTCGCCTGATAGTAAGCAGTATGTGTACCGAGTTTGGTTGCAGTCGGTCCACTACTTTAGGAGGAGGTGCAGGAAGATGGCTTGCATGCGTTTACAGTAATTCAAGAATATCGTAGTTTACGACTTCGTGTCTCCTGTAGCGTGAGTGGTAGGTGTTTAATTCATGACAGCGGTTGTTCGCGTGATGGTAAGCAGTATGAGTACCGAGTTTGGTTGCAGTCGGTCCTCTACTTTAGGAGGAGGTGCAGAAAGATGGCTCGCATGGGTTTGCAGTAATTCAAGAATATCGTAGTTTACGACTTCGTGTCTCCTGTAGCGTGAGTGGAAGGTGTTTAATTCATAACAGCGGTTGTTCGCCTGATAGTAAGCAGTATGTGTACCGAGTTTGGTTGCAGTCGGTCCACTACTTTAGGAGGAGGTGCAGGAAGATGGCTCGCATGGTTTTGCTGTAATTCAGGAATATCGTAGTTTAGGACTTCGTGTCTCCTGTAGCGTGAGTGGTAGGTGTTTAATTCATGACAGCGGATGTTCGCCTGATAGTAAGCAGTATGTGTACCGAGTTTGGTTGCAGTCGGTCCCCTACTGGAGGAGGAGGTGCAGGAAAATGGCTCGCATGGTTTTGCAGTAATTCAAGAATATCGTAGTTTACGACTTCGTGTCTCCTGTAGCGTGAGTGGTAGGTGTTTGATTCATGACAGCGGTTGTTCGCCTGATAGTAAGCAGTATGTGTAGCGACTTTGGTTGCAGTCGGTGCACTACTTTACGAGGAGGTGCAGGAAGATTGCTCGCATGGTTTTGCAGTAGGTCAAGAATATTGTAGATTAAGACTTCGTGTCTCCTGTAGCGTGAGTGGTAGGTGTTTAATTCATGACAGCGGTTGTTCGCCTGATAGTAAGCAGTATGTGTACCGAGTTTGGTTGCAATCGGTCCACTACTTTAGGAGGAGGTGCAGGAAGATGGCTCGCATGATTTCGCAGTAATTCAAGAATATCGTAGTTTACGAATTCGTGTCTCCTGTACCGTAGGTGGTAGGTGTTTAATTCATGACAGCGGTTGTTCGACTGATAGTAAGCAGTAAGTGTATCGAGTTCGGTTGCAGTCGGTCCACTACTTTAGGAGGAGGTGCAGGAAGATGGCTCGCATGGTTTTGCAGTAATTCAAGAATATCGTAGTTTACGACTTCGTGTCTCCTGTAGCGTGAGTGGTAGGTGTGTAATTCATGACAGCGGTTGTTCGCCTGATTGTAAGCAGTATGTTTACCGAGTTTGGTTGCAGTCAGTCCACTTCTTTAGGAGGAAGTGCAGGAAGATGGCTCCCATGGTTTTGCAGTAATTCAAGAGTATCGTAGTTTACGACTTCGTGTATCCTGTAGCGTGAGTGGTAGGTGTTTAATTCATGACAGCGGTTGTTCGCCTGATAGTAAGCAGTATGTGTACCGAGTTTGGTTGCAGTCGGTCAACTACTTTAGGAGGAGGTGCAGGAAGATGTCTTGCATGCGTTTGCAGTAATTCAAGAATATCGTAGTTTACGATATCGTGTCTCCTGTAGCGTGAGTGGTAGGTGTTTAATTCATGACAGTAGTTGTTCGCGTGATGGTAAGCAGTATGAGTACCGAGTTTGGTTGCAGTCGGTCCTCTACTTTAGGAGGAGGTGCAGGAAGATGACTCGCATGGTTTTGCAGTAATTCAAGAATATCGTAGTTTACGACTTCGTGTCTCCTGTAGCGTGTGTGGTAGGTGTTTAATTCATGACAGCGGTTGTTCGCCTGATAGTAAGCTGTATGTGTACCGAGTTTGGTTGCAGTCGGTCCACGACTGGCGGAGGAGGTGCAGGAAAATTGCTCGCATGGTTTTGCAGTAATTCAAGAATATCGTACTTTACGACTTCGTGTCTCCTGTAGCGTGAGTGGTAGGTGTTTGATTCATGACAGCGGTTGTTCGCCTGGTAGTATGCAGTATGTGTATCGAGTTCGGTTGCAGTCGGTCCACTACTTTAGGAGGAGGTGCAGGAAGATGGCTCGCATGGTTTTGCAGTAATTCAAGAATATCGTAGTTTACGACTTCGTGTCTCCTGTAGCGTGAGTGGTAGGTGTGTAATTCATGACAGCGGTTGTTCGCCTGATTGTAAGCAGTATGTTTACCGAGTTTGGTTGCAGTCAGTCCACTTCTTTAGGAGGAAGTGCAGGAAGATGGCTCCCATGGTTTTGCAGTAATTCAAGAGTATCGTAGTTTACGACTTCGTGTATCCTGTAGCGTGAGTGGTAGGTGTTTAATTCATGACAGCGGTTGTTCGCCTGATAGTAAGCAGTATGTGTACCGAGTTTGGTTGCAGTCGGTCAACTACTTTAGGAGGAGGTGCAGGAAGATGTCTTGCATGCGTTTGCAGTAATTCAAGAATATCGTAGTTTACGATATCGTGTCTCCTGTAGCGTGAGTGGTAGGTGTTTAATTCATGACAGTAGTTGTTCGCGTGATGGTAAGCAGTATGAGTACCGAGTTTGGTTGCAGTCGGTCCTCTACTTTAGGAGGAGGTGCAGGAAGATGACTCGCATGGTTTTGCAGTAATTCAAGAATATCGTAGTTTACGACTTCGTGTCTCCTGTAGCGTGTGTGGTAGGTGTTTAATTCATGACAGCGGTTGTTCGCCTGATAGTAAGCTGTATGTGTACCGAGTTTGGTTGCAGTCGGTCCACGACTGGCGGAGGAGGTGCAGGAAAATTGCTCGCATGGTTTTGCAGTAATTCAAGAATATCGTACTTTACGACTTCGTGTCTCCTGTAGCGTGAGTGGTAGGTGTTTGATTCATGACAGCGGTTGTTCGCCTGGTAGTATGCAGTATGTGTACCGAGTTTGGTTGCAGTCGGTCCACTACTTTAGGAGGAGGTGCAGGAAGATGGCTCGCATCACTTTTTGGTAATTCAAGAATATCGTAGTTTACGACTTCGTATCTCCTGTAGCGTGAGTGGTAGGTGTTTTATTCATGACAGCGGTTCTTCGCCTGATAGTAAGCAGTATGTGTACCGAGTTTGGTTGCAGTCGGTCCAATTCCTTAGGAGGAGGTGCAGGAAGATGGCTCGCATGGTTTTGCAGTAATTCAAGAATATCGTAGTTTACGACTTCGTGTCCCCTGTAGCGTGATTGGTAGATGTTTAATTCATGTCAGCGGTTGTTCGCCTGATAGTAATCAGTATGTTTACCGAGTTTGGTTGCAGTCGGTCGACTACTTTAGGAGGAGGTGCAGGAAGATGGCTTGCATGCGTTTGCAGTAATTCAAGAATACCGTAGTTTACGACTTCGTGTCTCCTGTAGCGTGAGTGGTAGGTGTTTAATTCATGACAGCGGTTGTTCGCCTGATAGTAAGCTGTATGTGTACCGAGTTTGGTTGCAGTCGGCCCACTATTGGAGGAGGAGGTGCAGGAAGATGGCTCGCATGGTTTTGCAGTAATTCAAGAATATCGTAGTTTTCGACTTCGTGTCTACTGTAGCGTGAGTGGTAGGTGTTTAATTCATGACAACGGTTATTCGCCTGATAGTAAGCAGCATGAGTACCGAGTTTGGTTGCAGTCGGTCCTCTTCTTTAGGAGGAGGTGCAGAAAGATGGCTCGCATGGTTTTGCAGTAATTCAAGAATATCGTAGTTTACGACTTCGTGTCTCCTGTAGCGTGAGTGGTAGGTGTTTAATTCATGACAGCGGTTGTTCACCTGATAGTAAGCAGTATGTGTACCGAGTTTGGTTGCAGTCGGTCCACTACTGGAGGAGGAGGTGCAGGAAAATGGCTCGCATCGTTTTTTAGTAATTCAAGAATATCGTAGTTTACGACTTCGTGTCTCCTGTAGCGTGAGTGGTAGGTGTTTAATTCATGACAGCGGTTGTTCGCCTGATAGTAAGCAGAATGTGTAGCGACTTTCGTTGCAGTCGGTGCACTACTTTACGAGGAGGTGCAGGAAGATGGCTCGCATGGTTTTGCAGTAATTCAAAAATATCGTAGATTAAGACTTCGTGTCTCCTGTAGCGTGAGTGGTAGGTGTTTAATCCATGACAGCGGTTGTTCGCCTGTTTGTAAGCAGAAAGTGTACCGAGTTTGGTTGCAGTCGGTCCACTACTTTAGGAGGAGGTGCAGGAGGATGGCTCGCATGGTTTTGCAGTAATTCAAGAATATCGTAGTTTACGACTTCGTGTCTCCTGTAGCGTGAGTGGTAGGTGTTTATTTCATGACAGCGATTGTTCGCCTGATAGTAAGAAGTATGTGTACCGAGTTTGGTTGCAATCGGTCCACTACTTTAGGAGGAGGTGCAGGAAGATGGCTCGCATGATTTTGCAGGAATTCAAGAATATCGTAGGTTACGACTTCGTGTCTCCTGTAGCGTGAGTGGTAGGTGTGTAATTCATGACAGCGGTTGTTCGCCTGATAGTAAGCAGTATGTGTACCGAGTTTGGTTGCAGTCGGTCCACTACTTTAGGAGGAGGTGCAGGAAGATGTCACGCATGGTTTTGCAGTAATTCAAGAATATCGTAGTTTACGACTTCGTGTCCCCTGTAGCGTGAGTGGTAGATGTTTAATTAATGACAGCAGTTGTTCGCCTGATAGTAATCAGTATGAGTACCGAGTTTGGTTGCAGTCGTTCGACTACTTTAGGAGGAGGTGCAAGAAGATGGCTCGCATGGTTTTGCAGTAATTCAAGATAATCGCAGTTTACGACTAAGTGTCTCCTGTAGCGTGAGTGGAGGTGTTTAATTCATGACAGCGGTTGTTCGCCTGATGGTAAGCTGTATGTGTACCGAGTTTGGTTGCAGTCGGCCCACTATTGGAGGAGGAGGTGCAGGAAGATGGCTCGCATGGTTTTGCAGTAATTCAAGAATATCGTAGTTTACGACTTCGTGTCTCCTTTAGCGTGAGTGGTAGGTGTTTTATTCATGACTAAGGTTGTTCGCCTGATAGTAAGCAGTATGTGTAGCGTCTTTGGTTGCAGTTGGTCCTCTACTTTAGGAGGAGGTGCAGGAAGATGGCTCGCATGCTTTTGCAGTAATTCAAGAATATCGCAGTTTACGACTTCGTGTCTCCTGTAGCGTGAGTGGAAGGTGTCTAATTCATGACAGCGGTTGTTCGCCTGATAGTAAGCAGTATGTGTACCGAGTTTGGTTGCAGTCGGTCCACTACTGGAGGAGGAGGTGCTGGAAAATGGCTCGCATGGTTTTTTAGTAATTCAAGAATATCGTAGTTTACGACTTCGTGTCTCCTGTAGCGTGAGTGGTAGGTGTTTAATTCATGACAGCCGTTGTTCGCCTGATAGTAAGCAGTATGTGTAGCGACTTTGGTTGCAGTCGGTGCACTACTTTACGAGGAGGTGCAGGAAGATGGCTCGCATGGTTTTGCAGTAATTCAAGAATATCGTAGATTAAGACTTCGTGTCTCCTGTAGCGTGAGTGGTAGGTGTTTAATTCATGACAGCGGTTGTTCGCCTGATAGTAAGTAGTATGTGTACCGAGTTTGGTTGCAATCGGTCCATTACTTCAGGAGGAGGTGCAGGAAGATTGCTCGCATGGTTTTGCAGTAATTCAAGAATATCGTAGTTTACGACTTCGTGTCTCCTGTAGCGTGAGTTGTAGGTGTTTGATTCATGACAGCGGTTGTTCGCCTGATAGTACGCAGTATGTGTAGCGACTTTGGTTGCAGTCGGTGCACTATTTTACGAGGAGGTGCAGGAAGATGGCTTGAATGCGTTTGCAGTAAGTCAAGAATATTGTAGAATAAGACCTCGTGTCTCCTGTAGCGTGAGTGGTAGATGTTTAATTCATGACAGCGGTTGTTCGCCTGATAGTAAGCAGTATGTGTACCGAGTTTGGTTGCAATCGGTCCACTACTTTAGGAGGAGGTGCAGGAAAATGGCTCGCATGATTTTGCAGTAATTCAAGAATATCGTAGTTTACGAATTCGTGTCTCCTGTACCGTAGGTGGTAGGTGTTTAATTCATGACAGCTGTTGTTCGCCTGATAGTAAGCAGTAAGTGTACCGATTTCGGTTGCAGTCAGTCCACTACTTTACGAGGAGGTGTAGGATGATGGCTCGCATGGTTTTGCAGTAATTCAAGAATATCGTAGTTTACCACTTCGTGTCTCCTGTAGCGTGAGTGGTAGGTGTGTAATTCATGACAGCGGTTGTTCGCCTGATAGTAAGCAGTATGTGTACCGAGGTTGGTTGCAGTCAGTCCACTTCTTTAGGAGGAGGTGCAGGAAGATGGCTCGCATGGTTTTGCAGTAATTCAAGAATATCGTAGTTTACGACTTCGTGTATCCTGTAGCGTGAGTGGTAGGTGTTTAATTCATGACAGCGGTTGTTCGCCTGATAGTAAGCAGTATGTGTACCGAGTTTGGCTGCAGTCGGTCGACTACTTTAGGAGGAGGTGCAGGAAGATGGCTTGCATGCGTTTGCAGTAATTCAAGAATATCGTAGTTTACGACTTCGTGTCTCCTGTAGCGTGATTGGTAGGTGTTTGATTCATGACAGCGGTTGTTCGCCTGGTAGTAAGCAGTATGTGTACCGAGTTTGCTTGCAGTCGGTCCACTACTTTAGGAGGAGGTGCAGGAAGATGGCTCGCATGGCTTTTTGGTAATTCAAGAATATCGTAGTTTACGACTTCGTGTCTCCTGTAGCGTGAGTGGTAGGGGTTTAATTCATGACAGCGATTGTTCGCCTGATAGTAAGCACTATGTGTACCGAGTTTGGTTGCAATCGGTCCAATACTTTAGGAGGAGGTGCAGGAAGATGGCTCGCATGATTTTGCAGTAATTCAAGAATATCGTAGGTTACGACTTCGTGTCTCCTGTAGCGTGAGTGGTAGGTGTGTAATTCATGACAGCGGTTGTTCGCCTGATAGTAAGCAGTATGTGTACCGAGTTTGGTTGCAGTCGGTCCACTACTTTAGGAGGAGGTGCAGGAAGATGTCACGCATGGTTTTGCAGTAATTCAAGAATATCGTAGTTTACGACTTCGTGTCCCCTGTAGCATGAGTGGTAGATGTTTAATTAATGACAGCGGTTGTTCGCTTGATAGTAATCAATATGAGTACCGATTTTGGTTGCAGTCGGTCCCCTACTGGAGGAGGAGGTGCAGGAAAATGGCTCGCATGGTTTTGCAGTAATTCAAGAATATCGTAGTTTACGACTTCGTGTCTCCTGTAGCGTGAGTGGTAGGTGTTTGATTCATGACAGCGGTTGTTCGCATGATAGTAAGCAGTATGAGTACCGACTTTGGTTGCAGTCGGTGCACTACTTTACGAGGAGGTGCAGGAAGATTGCTCGCATGGTTTTGCAGTAAGTCAAGAATATTGTAGATTAAGACCTCGTGTCTCCTGTAGCGTGAGTGGTAGGTGTTTAATTCATGACAGCGGTTGTTCGCCTGATAGTAAGCAGTATGTGTACCGAGTTTGGTTGCAATCGGTCCACTACTTTAGGAGGAGGTGCAGGAAGATGGCTCGCATGATTTTGCAGTAATTCAAGAATATCGTAGTTTACGAATTCGTGTCTCCTGTACCGTAGGTGGTAGGTGTTTAATTCATGACAGCTGTTGTTCGCCTGATAGTAAGCAGTAAGTGTACCGAGTTCGGTTGCAGTCGGTCCACTACTTTAGGAGGAGGTGCAGGATGATAGCTCGCATGGTTTTGCAGTAATTCAAGAATATCGTAGTTTACGACTTCGTGTCTCCTGTAGCGTGAGTGGTAGGTGTGTAATTCATGACAGCGGTTGTTCGCCTGATAGTAAGCAGTATGTGTACCGAGGTTGGTTGCAGTCAGTCCACTTCTTTAGGAGGAGGTGCAGGAAGATGGCTCGCATGGTTTTGCAGTAATTCAAGAATATCGTAGTTTACGACTTCGTGTATCCTGTAGGGTGAGTGGTAGGTGTTTAATTCATGACAGCGGTTGTTCGCCTGATAGTATGCAGTATGTGTACCGAGTTTGGTTGCAGTCGGTCGACTACTTTAGGAGGAGGTGCAGGAAGATGGCTTGCATGCGTTTGCAGTAATTCAAGAATATCGTAGTTTACGACTTCGTGTATCCTGTAGCGTGAGTGGTAGGTGTTTAATTCATGACAGCAGTTGTTCGCCTGATAGTAATCAGTATGAGTACCGAGTTTGGTTGCAGTCGTTCGACTACTTTAGGAGGAGGTGCAAGAAGATGGCTCGCATGGTTTTGCAGTAATTCAAGATAATCGCAGTTTACGACTAAGTGTCTCCTGTAGCGTGAGTGGAGGTGTTTAATTCATGACAGCGGTTGTTCGCCTGATGGTAAGCTGTATGTGTACCGAGTTTGGTTGCAGTCGGCCCACTATTGGAGGAGGAGGTGCAGGAAGATGGCTCGCATGGTTTTGCAGTAATTCAAGAATATCGTAGTTTACGACTTCGTGTCTCCTTTAGCGTGAGTGGTAGGTGTTTTATTCATGACTAAGGTTGTTCGCCTGATAGTAAGCAGTATGTGTAGCGTCTTTGGTTGCAGTTGGTCCTCTACTTTAGGAGGAGGTGCAGGAAGATGGCTCGCATGCTTTTGCAGTAATTCAAGAATATCGCAGTTTACGACTTCGTGTCTCCTGTAGCGTGAGTGGAAGGTGTCTAATTCATGACAGCGGTTGTTCGCCTGATAGTAAGCAGTATGTGTACCGAGTTTGGTTGCAGTCGGTCCACTACTGGAGGAGGAGGTGCTGGAAAATGGCTCGCATGGTTTTTTAGTAATTCAAGAATATCGTAGTTTACGACTTCGTGTCTCCTGTAGCGTGAGTGGTAGGTGTTTAATTCATGACAGCCGTTGTTCGCCTGATAGTAAGCAGTATGTGTAGCGACTTTGGTTGCAGTCGGTGCACTACTTTACGAGGAGGTGCAGGAAGATGGCTCGCATGGTTTTGCAGTAATTCAAGAATATCGTAGATTAAGACTTCGTGTCTCCTGTAGCGTGAGTGGTAGGTGTTTAATTCATGACAGCGGTTGTTCGCCTGATAGTAAGTAGTATGTGTACCGAGTTTGGTTGCAATCGGTCCATTACTTCAGGAGGAGGTGCAGGAAGATTGCTCGCATGGTTTTGCAGTAATTCAAGAATATCGTAGTTTACGACTTCGTGTCTCCTGTAGCGTGAGTTGTAGGTGTTTGATTCATGACAGCGGTTGTTCGCCTGATAGTACGCAGTATGTGTAGCGACTTTGGTTGCAGTCGGTGCACTATTTTACGAGGAGGTGCAGGAAGATGGCTTGAATGCGTTTGCAGTAAGTCAAGAATATTGTAGAATAAGACCTCGTGTCTCCTGTAGCGTGAGTGGTAGATGTTTAATTCATGACAGCGGTTGTTCGCCTGATAGTAAGCAGTATGTGTACCGAGTTTGGTTGCAATCGGTCCACTACTTTAGGAGGAGGTGCAGGAAGATGGCTCGCATGATTTTGCAGTAATTCAAGAATATCGTAGTTTACGAATTCGTGTCTCCTGTACCGTAGGTGGTAGGTGTTTAATTCATGACAGCTGTTGTTCGCCTGATAGTAAGCAGTAAGTGTACCGATTTCGGTTGCAGTCAGTCCACTACTTTACGAGGAGGTGCAGGATGATGGCTCGCATGGTTTTGCAGTAATTCAAGAATATCGTAGTTTACCACTTCGTGTCTCCTGTAGCGTGAGTGGTAGGTGTGTAATTCATGACAGCGGTTGTTCGCCTGATAGTAAGCAGTATGTGTACCGAGGTTGGTTGCAGTCAGTCCACTTCTTTAGGAGGAGGTGCAGGAAGATGGCTCGCATGGTTTTGCAGTAATTCAAGAATATCGTAGTTTACGACTTCGTGTATCCTGTAGCGTGAGTGGTAGGTGTTTAATTCATGACAGCGGTTGTTCGCCTGATAGTAAGCAGTATGTGTACCGAGTTTGGCTGCAGTCGGTCGACTACTTTAGGAGGAGGTGCAGGAAGATGGCTTGCATGCGTTTGCAGTAATTCAAGAATATCGTAGTTTACGACTTCGTGTCTCCTGTAGCGTGATTGGTAGGTGTTTGATTCATGACAGCGGTTGTTCGCCTGGTAGTAAGCAGTATGTGTACCGAGTTTGCTTGCAGTCGGTCCACTACTTTAGGAGGAGGTGCAGGAAGATGGCTCGCATGGCTTTTTGGTAATTCAAGAATATCGTAGTTTACGACTTCGTGTCTCCTGTAGCGTGAGTGGTAGGGGTTTAATTCATGACAGCGATTGTTCGCCTGATAGTAAGCACTATGTGTACCGAGTTTGGTTGCAATCGGTCCAATACTTTAGGAGGAGGTGCAGGAAGATGGCTCGCATGATTTTGCAGTAATTCAAGAATATCGTAGGTTACGACTTCGTGTCTCCTGTAGCGTGAGTGGTAGGTGTGTAATTCATGACAGCGGTTGTTCGCCTGATAGTAAGCAGTATGTGTACCGAGTTTGGTTGCAGTCGGTCCACTACTTTAGGAGGAGGTGCAGGAAGATGTCACGCATGGTTTTGCAGTAATTCAAGAATATCGTAGTTTACGACTTCGTGTCCCCTGTAGCATGAGTGGTAGATGTTTAATTAATGACAGCGGTTGTTCGCTTGATAGTAATCAATATGAGTACCGATTTTGGTTGCAGTCGGTCCCCTACTGGAGGAGGAGGTGCAGGAAAATGGCTCGCATGGTTTTGCAGTAATTCAAGAATATCGTAGTTTACGACTTCGTGTCTCCTGTAGCGTGAGTGGTAGGTGTTTGATTCATGACAGCGGTTGTTCGCATGATAGTAAGCAGTATGAGTACCGACTTTGGTTGCAGTCGGTGCACTACTTTACGAGGAGGTGCAGGAAGATTGCTCGCATGGTTTTGCAGTAAGTCAAGAATATTGTAGATTAAGACCTCGTGTCTCCTGTAGCGTGAGTGGTAGGTGTTTAATTCATGACAGCGGTTGTTCGCCTGATAGTAAGCAGTATGTGTACCGAGTTTGGTTGCAATCGGTCCACTACTTTAGGAGGAGGTGCAGGAAGATGGCTCGCATGATTTTGCAGTAATTCAAGAATATCGTAGTTTACGAATTCGTGTCTCCTGTACCGTAGGTGGTAGGTGTTTAATTCATGACAGCTGTTGTTCGCCTGATAGTAAGCAGTAAGTGTACCGAGTTCGGTTGCAGTCGGTCCACTACTTTAGGAGGAGGTGCAGGATGATAGCTCGCATGGTTTTGCAGTAATTCAAGAATATCGTAGTTTACGACTTCGTGTCTCCTGTAGCGTGAGTGGTAGGTGTGTAATTCATGACAGCGGTTGTTCGCCTGATAGTAAGCAGTATGTGTACCGAGGTTGGTTGCAGTCAGTCCACTTCTTTAGGAGGAGGTGCAGGAAGATGGCTCGCATGGTTTTGCAGTAATTCAAGAATATCGTAGTTTACGACTTCGTGTATCCTGTAGGGTGAGTGGTAGGTGTTTAATTCATGACAGCGGTTGTTCGCCTGATAGTATGCAGTATGTGTACCGAGTTTGGTTGCAGTCGGTCGACTACTTTAGGAGGAGGTGCAGGAAGATGGCTTGCATGCGTTTGCAGTAATTCAAGAATATCGTAGTTTACGACTTCGTGTCTCCTGTAGCGTGAGTGGTAGGTGTTTAATTCATGAAAGCGGTTGTTCGCGTGATGGTAAGCAGTATGAGTACCGAGTTTGGTTGCAGTCGGTCCTCTACTTTAGGAGGAGGTGCAGGAAGATGGCTCGCATGGTTTTGCAGTAATTCAAGAATATCGTAGTTTACGACTTCGTGTCTCCTGTAGCGTGAGTGGTAGGTGTGTAATTCATGACAGCGGTTGTTCGCCTGATAGTAAGCAGTATGTGTACCGAGGTTGGTTGCAGTCAGTCCACTTCTTTAGGAGGAGGTGCAGGAAGATGGCTCGCATGGTTTTGCAGTAATTCAAGAATATCGTAGTTTACGACTTCGTGTATCCTGTAGCGTGAGTGGTAGGTGTTTAATTCATGACAGCGGTTGTTCGCCTGATAGTAAGCAGTATGTGTACCGAGTTTGGCTGCAGTCGGTCGACTACTTTAGGAGGAGGTGCAGGAAGATGGCTTGCATGCGTTTGCAGTAATTCATGAATATCGTAGTTTACGACTTCGTGTCTCCTGTAGCGTGAGTGGTAGGTGTTTGATTCATGACAGCGGTTGTTCGCCTGGTAGTAAGCAGTATGTGTACCGAGTTTGGTTGCAGTCGGTCCACTACTTTAGGAGGAGGTGCAGGAAGATGGCTCGCATGGCTTTTTGGTAATTCAAGAATATCGTAGTTTACGACTTCGTATCTCCTGTAGCGTGGGTGGTAGGTGTTTTATTCATGACAGCGGTTGTTCGCCTGATAGTAAGAAGTATGTGTACCGAGTTTGGTTGCAGTCGGTCCACTACTTTAGGAGGAGGTGCAGGAAGATGGCTCGCATGGTTTTGCAGTAATTCAAGAATATCGTAGTTTACGACTTCGTATCTCCTGTAGCGTGAGTGGTAGGTGTTTAATTCATGACAACGGTTGTTCGCCTGATAGTAAGCAGTATGAGTACCGAGTTTGGTTGCAGTCGGTCCTCTACTTTAGGAGGAGGTGCAGGAAGATGGCTCGCATGGCTTTTTGGTAATTCAAGAATATCGTAGTTTACGACTTCGTGTCTCCTGTAGCGTGAGTGGTAGGTGTTTAATTCATGACAGCGGCTGTTCGCCTGATTGTAAGCAGTATGTGTACCGAGTTTGGTTGCAGTCGGTCCACCACTGGAGGAGGAGGTAAAGGAAAATGGCTCGCATGGATTTTTAGTAATTCAAGAATATCGTAGTTTACGACTTCGTGTCTCCTGTAGCGTGAGTGGTAGGTCTTTAATTCATGACAGCGGTTGTTCGCCTGATAGTAAGCAGTATGTGTAGCGAATTTCGTTGCAGTCGGTGCAGTACTTTACGAGGAGGTGCAGGAAGATGGCTCGCATGGTTTTGCAGTAATTCAAGAATATCGTAGAATAAGACTTCGTGTCTCCTGTAGCGTGAGTGGTAGGTGTTTAATTCATGACAGCGGTTGTTCGCCTGTTTGTAAGCAGTATGTGTACCGAGTTTGGTTGCAGTCGGCCCACTATTGGAGGAGGAGGTGCAGGAAGATGGCTCGCATGGTTTTGCAGTAATTCAAGAATATCGTAGTTTACGACTTCGTGTCTCCTGTAGCGTGAGTGGTAGGAGTTTAATTCATGACAGCGATTGTTCGCCTGATAGTAAGCACTATGTGTACCGAGTTTGGTTGCAATCGGTCCAATACTTTAGGAGGAGGTGCAGGAAGATGGCTCGCATGATTTTGCAGTAATTCAAGAATATCGTAGGTTACGACTTCGTGTCTCCTGTAGCGTGAGTGTTAGGTGTGTAATTCATGACAGCGGTTGTTCGCCTGATAGTAAGCAGTATGTGTACCGAGGTTGGTTGCAGTCGGTCCAATACTTTAGGAGGAGGTGCAGGAAGATGGCTCGCATGATTTTGCAGTAACTCAAGAATATCGTAGGTTACGACTTCGTATCTCCTGTAGCGTGAGTGGTAGGTGTTTTATTCATGACAGCGGTTGTTCGCCTGATAGTAAGCAGTATGTGTACCGAGTTTGGTTGCAGTCGGTCCACTACTTTAGGAGGAGGTGCAGGAAGATGGCTCGCATGGCTTTTTGGTAATTCAAGAATATCGTAGTTTACGACTTCGTATCTCCTGTAGCGTGAGTGGTAGGTGTTTTATTCATGACAGCGGTTGTTCGCCTGATAGTAAGCAGTATGTGTACCGAGTTTGGTTGCAGTCGGTCCACTACTTTAGGAGGAGGTGCAGGAAGATGGCTCGCATGGTTTTGCAGTAATTCAAGAATATCGTAGTTTACGACTTCGTATCTCCTGTAGCGTGAGTGGTAGGTGTTTAATTCATGACAACGGTTGTTCGCCTGATAGTAAGCAGTATGAGTACCGAGTTTGGTTGCAGTCGGTCCTCTACTGTAGGAGGCGGTACAGGAAGATGGCTCGCATGGTTTTGCAGTAATTCAAGAATTTCGCAGATTACGACTTAGTGTCTCCTGTAGCGTGAGTGGTAGGTGTTTAATTCATGACAGCGGCTGTTCGCCTGATTGTAAGCAGTATGTGTACCGAGTTTGGTTGCAGTCGGTCCACCACTGGAGGAGGAGGTAAAGGAAAATGGCTCGCATGGTTTTTTAGTAATTCAAGAATATCGTAGTTTACGACTTCGTATCTCCTGTAGCGTGAGTGGTAGGTCTTTAATTCATGACAGCGGTTGTTCGCCTGATAGTAAGCAGTATGTGTAGCGAATTTCGTTGCAGTCGGTGCAGTACTTTACGAGGAGGTGCAGGAAGATGGCTCGCATGGTTTTGCAGTAATTCAAGAATATCGTAGAATAAGACTTCGTGTCTCCTGTAGCGTGAGTGGTAGGTGTTTAATTCATGACAGCGGTTGTTCGCCTGTTTGTAAGCAGTATGTGTACCGAGTTTGGTTGCAGTCGGCCCACTATTGGAGGAGGAGGTGCAGGAAGATGGCTCGCATGGTTTTGCAGTAATTCAAGAATATCGTAGTTTACGACTTCGTGTCTCCTGTAGCGTGAGTGGTAGGAGTTTAATTCATGACAGCGATTGTTCGCCTGATAGTAAGCACTATGTGTACCGAGTTTGGTTACAGTCGGTCCACTACTTTAGGAGGAGGTGCAGGAAGATGTCACGCATGGTTTTGCAGTAATTCAAGAATATCGTAGTTTACGACTTCGTGTCCCCTGTAGCATGAGTGGTAGATGTTTAATTAATGACAGCGGTTGTTCGCCTGATAGTAATCAATATGAGTACCGAGTTTGGTTGCAGTCGGTCCCCTACTGGAGGAGGAGGTGCAGGAAAATGGCTCGCATGGTTTTTTAGTAATTCAAGAATATCGTAGTTTACGACTTCGTGTCTCCTGTAGCGTGAGTGGTAGGTGTTTGATTCATGACAGCGGTTGTTCGTCTGATAGTAAGCAGTATGAGTACCGACTTTGGTTGCAGTCGGTGCACTACTTTACGAGGAGGTGCAGGAAGATTGCTCGCATGGTTTTGCAGTAAGTCAAGAATATTGTAGATTAAGACCTCGTGTCTCCTGTAGCGTGAGTGGTAGGTGTTTAATTCATGACAGCGGTTGTTCGCCTGATAGTAAGCAGTATGTGTACCGAGTTTGGTTGCAATCGGTCCACTACTTTAGGAGGAGGTGCAGGAAGATGGCTCGCATGATTTTGCAGTAATTCAAGAATATCGTAGTTTACGAATTCGTGTCTCCTGTACCGTAGGTTGTAGGTGTTTAATTCATGACAGCTGTTGTTCGCCTGATAGTAAGCAGTAAGTGTACCGAGTTCGGTTGCAGTCGGTCCACTACTTTAGGAGGAGGTGCAGGATGATGGCTCGCATGGTTTTGCAGTAATTCAAGAATATCGTAGTTTACGACTTCGTGTCTCCTGTAGCGTGAGTGGTAGGTGTGTAATTCATGACAGCGGTTGTTCGCCTGATAGTAAGCAGTATGTGTACCGAGGTTGGTTGCAGTCAGTCCACTTCTTTAGGAGGAGGTGCAGGAAGATGGCTCGCATGGTTTTGCAGTAATTCAAGAATATCGTAGTTTACGACTTCGTGTCTCCTGTAGCGTGAGTGGTAGGTGTTTAATTCATGACAGCGGTTGTTCGCGTGATGGTAAGCAGTATGAGTACCGAGTTTGGTTGCAGTCGGTCCTCTACTTTAGGAGGAGGTGCAGGAAGATGTCTCGCATGGTTTTGCAGTAATTCAAGAATATCGTAGTTTACGACTTCGTGTCTCCTGTAGCGTGTGTGGTAGGTGTTTAATTAATGACAGCGGTTGTTCGCCTGATAGTAAGCTGTATGTGTACCGAGTTTGGTTGCAGTCGGTCCACTACTGGAGGAGGAGGTGCAGGAAAATGGCTCGCATGGTTTTGCAGTAATTCAAGAATATCGTAGTTTACGTCTTCGTGTCTCCTGTAGCGTGAGTGGTATGTGTTTGATTCATGACAGCGGTTGTTCGCCTGGTAGTAAGCAGTATGTGTACCGAGTTTGGTTGCAGTCGGTCCACTACTTTAGAAGGAGGTGCAAGAAAATTGCTCGCATTGTTTTGCAGTAATTCAAGAATATCGTAGTTTACGACTTCGTATCTCCTGTAGCGTGAGTGGTAGGTGTTTTATTCATGACAGCGGTTGTTCGCCTGATAGTAAGCAGTATGTGTACCGAGTTTGGTTGCAGTCGGTCCACTACTTTAGGAGGAGGTGCAGGAAGATGGCTCGCATGGTTTTGCAGTAATTCAAGAATATCGTAGTTTACGACTTCGTATCTCCTGTAGCGTAAGTGGTAGGTGTTTAATTCATGACAACGGTTGTTCGCCTGATAGTACGCAGTATGAGTACCGAGTTTGGTTGCAGTCGGTCCTCTACTTTAGGAGGCGGTACAGGAAGATGGCTCGCATGGTTTTGCAGTAATTCAAGAATTTCGCAGATTACGACTTCGTGTCTCCTGTAGCGTGAGTGGTAGGTGTTTAATTCATGACAGCGGTTGTTCGCCTGATTGTAAGCAGTATGTGTACCGAGTTTGGTTGCAGTCGGTCCACCACTGGAGGAGGAGGTAAAGGAAAATGGCTCGCATGGTTTTTTAGTAATTCAAGAATATCGTAGTTTACGACTTCGTGTCTCCTGTAGCGTGAGTGGTAGGTCTTTAATTCATGACAGCGGTTGTTCGCCTGATAGTAAGCAGTATGTGTAGCGAATTTCGTTGCAGTCGGTGCACTACTTTACGAGGAGGTGCAGGAAGATGGCTCGCATGGTTTTGCAGTAATTCAAGAATATCGTAGAATAAGACTTCGTGTCTCCTGTAGCGTGAGTGGTAGGTGTTTAATTCATGACAGCGGTTGTTCGCCTGTTTGTAAGCAGTATGTGTACCGAGTTTGGTTGCAGTCGGCCCACTATTGGAGGAGGAGGTGCAGGAAGATGGCTCGCATGGTTTTGCAGTAATTCAAGAATATCGTAGTTTACGACTTCGTGTCTCCTGTAGCGTGAGTGGTAGGTGTTTGATTCATGACAGCGGTTGTTCGCCTGATAGTAAGCAGTATGAGTACCGACTTTGGTTGCAGTCGGTGCACTACTTTACGAGGAGGTACAGGAAGATTGCTCGCATGATTTTGCAGTAATTCAAGAATATCGTAGGTTACGACTTCGTGTCTACTGTAGCGTGAGTGGTAGATGTTTAATTCATGACAGCGGTTGTTCGCCTGATAGTAAGCAGTATGTGTACCGAGTTTGGTTGCAGTCGGTCCACCACTGGAGGAGGAGGTAAAGGAAAATGGCTCGCATGGTTTTTTAGTAATTCAAGAATATCGTAGTTTACGACTTCGTGTCTCCTGTAGCGTGAGTGGTAGGTCTTTAATTCATGACAGCGGTTGTTCGCCTGATAGTAAGCAGTATGTGTAGCGAATTTCGTTGCAGTCGGTGCACTACTTTACGAGGAGGTGCAGGAAGATGGCTCGCATGGTTTTGCAGTAATTCAAGAATATCGTAGAATAAGACTTCGTGTCTCCTGTAGCGTGAGTGGTAGGTGTTTAATTCATGACAGCGGTTGTTCGCCTGTTTGTAAGCAGTATGTGTACCGAGTTTGGTTGCAGTCGGCCCACTATTGGAGGAGGAGGTGCAGGAAGATGGCTCGCATGGTTTTGCAGTAATTCAAGAATATCGTAGTTTACGACTTCGTGTCTCCTGTAGCGTGAGTGGTAGGTGTGTAATTCATGACAGCGGTTGTTCGCCTGATAGTAAGCAGTATGTGTCCCGAGTTTGGTTGCAGTCGGTCCACTACTTTAGGAGGAGGTGCAGGAAGATGTCACGCATGGTTTTGCAGTAATTCAAGAATATCGTAGTTTACGACTTCGTGTCCCCTGTAGCATGAGTGGTAGATGTTTAATTAATGACAGCGGTTATTCGCTTGATAGTAATCAATATGAGTACCGAGTTTGGTTGCAGTCGGTCCCCTACTGGAGGAGGAGGTGCAGGAAAATGGCTCGCATGGTTTTGCAGTAATTCAAGAATATCGTAGTTTACGACTTCGTGTCTCCTGTAGCGTGAGTGGTAGGTGTTTGATTCATGACAGCGGTTGTTCGCCTGATAGTAAGCAGTATGAGTACCGACTTTGGTTGCAGTCGGTGCACTACTTTACGAGGAGGTGCAGGAAGATTGCTCGCATGGTTTTGCAGTAAGTCAAGAATATTGTAGATTAAGACCTCGTGTCTCCTGTAGCGTGAGTGGTAGGTGTTTAATTCATTACAGCGGTTGTTCGCCTGATAGTAAGCAGTATGTGTACCGAGTTTGGTTGCAATCGGTCCACTACTTTAGGAGGAGGTGCAGGAAGATGGCTCGCATGATTTTGCAGTAATTCAAGAATATCGTAGTTTACGAATTTGTGTCTCCTGTACCGTAGGTGGTAGGTGTTTAATTCATGACAGCTGTTGTTCGCCTGATAGTAAGCAGTAAGTGTACCGAGTTCGGTTGCAGTCGGTCCACTACTTTAGGAGGAGGTGCAGGAAGATGTCTCGCATGGTTTTGCAGTAATTCAAGAATATCGTAGTTTACGACTTCGTGTATCCTGTAGGGTGAGTGGTAGGTGTTTAATTCATGACAGCGGTTGTTCGCCTGATAGTATGCAGTATGTGTACCGAGTTTGGTTGCAGTCGGTCGACTACTTTAGGAGGAGGTGCAGGAAGATGGCTTGCATGCGTTTGCAGTAATTCAAGAATATCGTAGTTTACGACTTCGTGTCTCCTGTAGCGTGAGTGGTAGGTGTTTAATTCATGACTGCGGTTGTTCGCGTGATGGTAAGCAGTATGAGTACCGAGTTTGGTTGCAGTCGGTCCTCTACTTTAGGAGGAGGTGCAGGAAGATGGCTCGCATGGTTTTGCAGTAATTCAAGAATATCGTAGTTTACGACTTCGTGTCTCCTGTAGCGTGAGTGGTAGGTGTTTGATTCATGACAGCGGTTGTTCGCCTGGTAGTAAGCAGTATGTGTACCGAGTTTGGTTGCAGTCGGTCCACTACTTTAGGAGGAGGTGCAGGAAGATTGCTCGCATTGTTTTGCAGTAATTCAAGAATATCGTAGTTTACGACTTCGTATCTCCTGTAGCGTGAGTGGTAGGTGTTTTATTCATGACAGCGGTTGTTCGCCTGATAGTAAGCAGTATGTGTACCGAGTTTGGTTGCAGTCGGTCCACTATTTTAGGAGGAGGTGCAGGAAGATGGCTCGCATGGTTTTGCAGTAATTCAAGAATATCGTAGTTTACGACTTCGTATCTCCTGTAGCGTGAGTGGTAGGTGTTTAATTCATGACAACAGTTGTTCGCCTGATAGTAAGCAGTATGAGTACCGCGTTTGGTTGCAGTCGTTCCTCTACTTTAGGAGGCGGTACAGGAAGATTGCTCGCATGGTTTTGCAGTAATTCAAGAATTTCGCAGTTTACGACTTCGTGTCTCCTGTAGCGTTTGTGGTAGGTGTTTAATTCATGACAGCGGTTGTTCGCCTGATTGTAAGCAGTATGTGTACCGAGATTTGTTGCAGTCGGTCCACTACTGGAGGAGGAGGTAAAGGAAAATGGCTCGCATGATTTTTTAGTAAATCAAGAATATTGTAGTTTACGACTTCGTGTCTCCTGTAGCGTGAGTGGTAGGTCTTTAATTCATGACAGCGGTTGTTCGCCTGATAGTAAGCAGTATGTGTAGCGACTTTCGTTGCAGTCAGTGCACTACTTTACGAGGAGGTGCAGGAAGATGGCTCGCTTGGTTTTGCAGTAATTCAAGAATATCGTAGAATAAGACTTCGTGTCTCCTGTAGCGTGAGTGGTAGGTGTTTAATTCATGACAGCGGTTGTTCGCCTGTTTGTAAGCAGTATGTGTACCGAGTTTGGTTGCAGTCGGCCCACTATTGGAGGAGGAGGTGCAGGAAGATGGCTCGCATGGTTTTGCAGTAATTCAAGAATATCGTAGTTTACGACCTCGTGTCTCCTGTAGCGTGAGTGGTAGGAGTTTAATTCATGACAGCATTTGTTCGCCTGATAGTAAGCAGTATGTGTACCGAGTTTGGTTGCAATCGGTCCACTACTTTAGGAGGAGGTGCAGGAAGATTGCTCGCATTGTTTTGCAGTAATTCAAGAATATCGTAGTTTACGACTTCGTATCTCCTGTAGCGTGAGTGGTAGGTGTTTTATTCATGACAGCGGTTGTTCGCCTGATAGTAAGCAGTATGTGTACCGAGTTTGGTTGCGGTCGGTCCACTACTTTAGGAGGAGGTGCAGGAAGATGGCTCGCATGGTTTTGCAGTAATTCAAGAATATCGTAGTTTACGACTTCGTATCTCCTGTAGCGTGAGTGGTAGGTGTTTAATTCATGACAACGGTTGTTCGCCTGATAGTAAGCAGTATGAGTACCGAGTTTGGTTGCAGTCGGTCCTCTACTTTAGGAGGCGGTACAGGAAGATGGCTCGCATTGTTTTGCAGTAATTCAAGAATTTCGCAGATTACGACTTCGTGTCTCCTGTAGCGTGAGTGGTAGGTGTTTAATTCATGACAGCGGTTGTTCGCCTGATTGTAAGCAGTATGTGTACCGAGTTTGGTTGCAGTCAGTCCACCACTGGAGGAGGAGGTAAAGGAAAATGGCTCGCATGGTTTTTTAGTAATTCAAGAATATCGTAGTTTACGACTTCGTGTCTCCTGTAGCGTGAGTGGTAGGTCTTTAATTCATGACAGCGGTTGTTCGCCTGATAGTAAGCAGTATGTGTAGCGAATTTCGTTACAGTCGGTGCACTACTTTGCGAGGAGGTGCAGGAAGATGGCCCGCATGGTTTTGCAGTAATTCAAGAATATCGTAGAATAAGACTTCGTGTCTCCTGTAGCGTGAGTGGTAGGTGTTTAATTCATGACAGCGGTTGTTCGCCTGTTTGTAAGCAGTATGTGTACCGAGTTTGGTTGCAGTCGGCCCACTATTGGAGGAGGAGGTGCAGGAAGATGGCTCGCATGGTTTTGCAGTAATTCAAGAATATCGTAGTTTACGACTTCGTGTCTCCTGTAGCGTGAGTGGTAGGAGTTTAATTCATGACAGCGATTGTTCGCCTGATAGTAAGCACTATGTGTACCGAGTTTGGTTGCAATCGGTCCAATACTTTAGGAGGAGGTGCAGGAAGATGGCTCGCATGATTTTGCAGTAATTCAAGAATATCGTAGTTTACGACTTCGTGTCTCCTGTAGCGTGAGTGGTAGGTGTGTAATTCATGACAGCGGTTGTTCGCCTGATGGTAAGCAGTATGTGTACCGAGTTTGGTTGCAGTCGGTCCACTACTTTAGGAGGAGGTGCAGGAAGATATCACGCATGGTTTTGCAGTAATTCAAGAATATCGTAGTTTACGACTTCGTGTCCCCTGTAGCATGAGTGGTAGATGTTTAATTAATGACAGCGGTTGTTCGCTTGATAGTAATCAATATGAGTACCGAGTTTGGTTGCAGTCGGTCCCCTACTGGAGGAGGAGGTGCAGGAAGATGGCTCGCATGATTTTGCAGTAATTCAAGAATATCGTAGTTTACGAATTCGTGTCTCCTGTACCGTAGGTGGTAGGTGTTTAATTCATGACAGCTGTTGTTCGCCTGATAGTAAACAGTAAGTGTTCCGAGTTCGGTTGCAGTCGGTCCACTACTTTAGGAGGAGGTGCAGGATGATGGCTCGCATGGTTTTGCAGTAATTCAAGAATATCGTAGTTTACGACTTCGTGTCTCCTGTAGCGTGAGTGGTAGGTGTGTAATTCATGACAGCGGTTGTTCGCCTGATAGTAAGCAGTATGTTTACCGAGGTTGGTTGCAGTCAGTCCACTTCTTTAGGAGGAGGTGCAGGAAGATGGCTCGCATGGTTTTGCAGTAATTCAAGAATATCGTAGTTTACGACTTCGTGTATCCTGTAGGGTGAGTGGTAGGTGTTTAATTCATGACAGCGGTTGTTCGCCTGATAGTATGCAGTATGTGTACCGAGTTTGGTTGCAGTCGGTCGACTACTTTAGGAGGAGGTGCAGGAAGATGGCTTGCATGCGTTTGCAGTAATTCAAGAATATCGTAGTTTACGACTTCGTGTCTCCTGTAGCGTGAGTGGTAGGTGTTTAATTCATGACAGCGGTTGTTCGCGTGATGGTAAGCAGTATGAGTACCGAGTTTGGTTGCAGTCGGTCCTCTACTTTAGGAGGAGGTGCAGGAAGATGGCTCGCATGGTTTTGCAGTAATTCAAGAATATCGTAGTTTACGACTTCGTGTCTCCTGTAGCGTGAGTGGTAGGTGTTTGATTCATGACAGCGGTTGTTCGCCTGATAGTAAGCAGTATGAGTACCGAGTTTGGTTGCAGTCGTTCCTCTACTTTAGGAGGCGGTACAGGAAGATTGCTCGCATGGTTTTGCAGTAATTCAAGAATTTCGCAGTTTACGACTTCGTGTCTCCTGTAGCGTGAGTGGTAGGTGTTTAATTCATGACAGCGGTTGTTCGCCTGATTGTAAGCAGTATGTGTACCGAGATTGGTTGCAGTCGGTCCACTACTGGAGGAGGAGGTAAAGGAAAATGGCTCGCATGATTTTTTAGTAAATCAAGAATATTGTAGTTTACGACTTCGTGTCTCCTATAGCGTGAGTGGTAGGTGTTTAATTCATGACAGCGGTTGTTCGCCTGATAGTAAGCAGTATGTGTAGCGACTTTCGTTGCAGTCGGTGCACTACTTCACGAGGAGGTGCAGGAAGATGGCTCGCTTGGTTTTGCAGTAATTCAAGAATATCGTAGAATAAGACTTCGTGTCTCCTGTAGCGTCAGTGGTAGGTGTTTAATTCATGACAGCGGTTGTTCGCCTGTTTGTAAGCAGTATGTGTACCGAGTTTGGTTGCAGTCGGCCCACTATTGGAGGAGGAGGTGCAGGAAGATGGCTCGCATGGTTTTGGCAGTAATTCAAGAATATCGTAGTTTACGACTTCGTGTCTCCTGTAGCGTGAGTGGTAGGAGTTTAATTCATGACAGCGATTGTTTGCCTGATAGTAAGCAGTATGTGTACCGAGTTTGGTTGCAATCGGTCCACTACTTTAGGAGGAGGTGCAGGAAGATTGCTCGCATGATTTTGCAGTAATTCAAGAATATCGTAGTTTACGAATTCGTGTCTCCTGTACCGTAGGTGGTAGGTGTTTAATTCATGACAGCTGTTGTTCGCCTGATAGTAAGCAGTAAGTGTACCGAGTTCGGTTGCAGTCGGTCCACTACTTTAGGAGGAGGTGCAGGATGATGGCTCGCATGGTTTTGCAGTAATTCAAGAATATCGTAGTTTACGACTTCGTGTCTCCTGTAGCGTGAGTGGTAGGTGTGTAATTCATGACAGCGGTTGTTCGCCTGATAGTAAGCAGTATGTGTACCGAGGTTGGTTGCAGTCAGTCCACTTCTTTAGGAGGAGGTGCAGGAAGATGGCTCGCATGGTTTTGCAGTAATTCAAGAATATCGTAGTTTACGACTTCGTGTATCCTGTAGGGTGAGTGGTAGGTGTTTAATTCATGACAGCGGTTGTTCGCCTGATAGTATGCAGTATGTGTACCGAGTTTGGTTGCAGTCGGTCGACTACTTTAGGAGGAGGTGCAGGAAGATGGCTTGCATGCGTTTGCAGTAATTCAAGAATATCGTAGTTTACGACTTCGTGTCTCCTGTAGCGTGAGTGGTAGGTGTTTAATTCATGACAGCGGTAGTTCGCGTGATGGTAAGCAGTATGAGTACCGAGTTTGGTTGCAGTCGGTCCTCTACTTTAGGAGGAGGTGCAGGAAGATGGCTCGCATGGTTTTGCAGTAATTCAAGAATATCGTAGTTTACGACTTCGTGTCTCCTGTAGCGTGAGTGGTAGGTGTTTGATTCATGACAGCGGTTGTTCGCCTGGTAGTAAGCAGTATGTGTACCGAGTTTGTTTGCAGTCGGTCCACTACTTTAGGAGGAGGTGCAGGAAGATGGCTGGCATGGTTTTGCAGTAATTCAAGAATATCGTAGTTTACGACTTCGTATCTCCTGTAGCGTGAGTGGTAGGTGTTTAATTCATGACAACAGTTGTTCGCCTGATAGTAAGCAATATGAGTACCGAGTTTGGTTGCAGTCGTTCCTCTACTTTAGGAGGCGGTACAGGAAGATTGCTCGCATGGTTTTGCAGTAATTCAAGAATTTCGCAGTTTACGACTTCGTGTCTCCTGTAGCGTGAGTGGTAGGTGTTTAATTCATGACAGCGGTTGTTCGCCTGATTGTAAGCAGTATGTGTACCGAGATTGGTTGCAGTCGGTCCACTACTGGAGGAGGAGGTAAAGGAAAATGGCTCGCATGGTTTTTTAGTAAATCAAGAATATTGTATTTTACGACTTCGAGTCTCCTGTAGCGTGAGTGGTAGGTCTTTAATTCATGACAGCGGTTGTTCGCCTGATAGTAAGCAGTATGTGTAGCGACTTTCGTTGCAGTCGGTGCACTACTTTACGAGGAGGTGCAGGAAGATAGCTCGCTTGGTTTTGCAGTAATTCAAGAATATCGTAGAATAAGACTTCGTGTCTCCTGTAGCGTGAGTGGTAGGTGTTTAATTCATGACAGCGGTTGTTCGCCTGTTTGTAAGCAGTATGTGTACCGAGTTTGGTTGCAGTCGGCCCACTATTGGAGGAGGAGGTGCAGGAAGATGGCTCGCATGGTTTTGCAGTAATTCAAGAATATCGTAGTTTACGACTTCGTGTCTCCTGTAGCGTGAGTGGTAGGAGTTTAATTCATGACAGCGATTGTTCGCCAGATAGTAAGCAGTATGTGTACCGAGTTTGGATGCAATCGGTCCACTACTTTAGGAGGAGGTGCATCAAGATGGCTCGCATGATTTTGCAGTAATTCAAGAATATCGTAGGTTACGACTTCGTGTCTCCTGTAGCGTGAGTGGTAGGTGTGTAATTCATGACAGCGGTTGTTCGCCTGATAGTAAGCAGTATGTGTACCGAGTTTGGTTGCAGTCGGTCCAATACTTTAGGAGGAGGTGCAGGAAGATGTCTCGCATGGTTTTGCAGTAATTCAAGAATATCGTAGTATACGACTTCGTGTCCCCTGTAGCATGAGTGGTAGATGTTTAATTAATGACAGCGGTTGTTCGCTTGATAGTAATCAATATGAGTACCGAGTTTGGTTGCAGTCGGTCCCCTACTGGAGGAGGAGGTGCAGGAAAATGGCTCGCATGGTTTTGCAGTAATTCAAGGTTATCGTAGTTTACGACTTCGTGTCTCCTGTAGCGTGAGTGGTAGGTGTTTGATTCATGACAGCGGTTGTTCGCCTGATAGTAAGCAGTATGTGTAGCGACTTTGGTTGCAGTCGGTGCACTACTTTACGAGGAGGTGCAGGAAGATTGCTCGCATGGTTTTGCAGTAAGTCAAGTATATTGTAGATTAAGACCTCGTGTCTCCTGTAGCGTGAGTGGAAGGTGTTTTATTCATGACAGCGGTTGTTCGCCTGATAGTAAGCAGTAAGTGTACCGAGTTCGGTTGCAGTCGGTCCCCTACTGCAGGAGGAGGTGCAGGAAAATTGCTCGCATGGTTTTGCAGTAATTAAAGGTTATCGTAGTTTACAACTTCGTGTCTCCTGTAGCGTGAGTGGTAGGTGTTTAATTCATGACAGCGGTTGTTCGCCTGATAGTATTCAGTATGTGTACCGAGTTTGGTTGCAGTCGGTCCACTACTGGAAGAGGAGGTGCAGGAAGATGGCTCGCATGATTTTGCAGTAATTCAAGAATATCGTAGTTTACGAATTCGTGTCTCCTGTACCGTAGGTGGTAGGTGTTTAATTCATGACAGCTGTTGTTCGCCTGATAGTAAGCAGTAAGTGTACCGAGTTCGGTTGCAGTCGGTCCACTACTTTAGGAGGAGGTGCAGGATGATGGCTCGCATGGTTTTGCAGTAATTCAAGAATATCGTAGTTTACGACTTCGTGTCTCCTGTAGTGTGAGTGGTAGGTGTGTAATTCATGACAGCGGTTGTTCGCCTGATAGTAAGCAGTATGTGTACCGAGGTTGGTTGCAGTCAGTCCACTTCTTTAGGAGGAGGTGCAGGAAGATAGCTCGCATGGTTTTGCAGTAATTCAAGAATATCGTAGTTTACGACTTCGTGTATCCTGTAGGGTGAGTGGTAGGTGTTTAATTCATGACAGCGGTTGTTCGCCTGATAGTATGCAGTATGTGTACCGAGTTTGGTTGCAGTCGGTCGACTACTTTAGGAGGAGGTGCAGGAAGATGGCTTGCATGCGTTTGCAGTAATTCAAGAATATCGTAGTTTACGACTTCGTGTCTCCTGTAGCGTGAGTGGTAGGTGTTTAATTCATGACAGCGGTTGTTCGCGTGATGGTAAGCAGTATGAGTACCGAGTTTGGTTGCAGTCGGTCCTCTACTTTAGGAGGAGGTGCAGGAAGATGGCTCGCATGGTTTTGCAGTAATTCAAGAATATCGTAGTTTACGACTTCGTGTCTCCTGTAGCGTGAGTGGTAGGTGTTTGATTCATGACAGCGGTTGTTCGCCTGGTAGTAAGCAGTATGTGTACCGAGTTTGGTTGCAGTCGGTCCACTACTTTAGGAGGAGGTGCAGGAAGATTGCTCGCATTGTTTTGCAGTAATTCAAGAATATCGTAGTTTACGACTTCGTATCTCCTGTAGCGTGAGTGGTAGGTGTTTTATTCATGACAGCGGTTGTTCGCCTGATAGTAAGCAGTATGTGTACCGAGTTTGTTTGCAGTCGGTCCACTACTTTAGGAGGAGGTGCAGGAAGATGGCTGGCATGGTTTTGCAGTAATTCAAGAATATCGTAGTTTACGACTTCGTATCTCCTGTAGCGTGAGTGGTATGTGTTTAATTCATGACAACAGTTGTTCGCCTGATAGTAAGCAGTATGAGTACCGAGTTTGGTTGCAGTCGTTCCTCTACTTTAGGAGGCGGTACAGGAAGATTGCTCGCATGGTTTTGCAGTAATTCAAGAATTTCGCAGTTTACGACTTCGTGTCTCCTGTAGCGTGAGTGGTAGGTGTTTAATTCATGACAGCGGTTGTTCGCCTGATTGTAAGCAGTATGTGTACCGAGATTGGTTGCAGTCGGTCCACTACTGGAGGAGGAGGTAAAGGAAAATGGCTCGCATGGTTTTTTAGTAAATCAAGAATATTGTATTTTACGACTTCGAGTCTCCTGTAGCGTGAGTGGTAGGTCTTTAATTCATGACAGCGGTTGTTCGCCTGATAGTAAGCAGTATGTGTAGCGACTTTCGTTGTAGTCGGTGCACTACTTTACGAGGAGGTGCAGGAAGATGGCTCGCTTGGTTTTGCAGTAATTCAAGAATATCGTAGAATAGGACTTCGTGTCTCCTGTAGCGTGAGTGGTAGGTGTTTAATTCATGACAGCGGTTGTTCGCCTGTTTGTAAGCAGTATGTGTACCGAGTTTGGTTGCAGTCGGCCCACTATTGGAGGAGGAGGTGCAGGAAGATGGCTCGCATGGTTTTGCAGTAATTCAAGAATATCGTAGTTTACGACTTCGTGTCTCCTGTAGCGTGAGTGGTAGGAGTTTAATTCATGACAGCGATTGTTCGCCAGATAGTAAGCAGTATGTGTACCGAGTTTGGTTGCAATCGGTCCACTACTTTAGGAGGAGGTGCAGGAAGATGGCTCGCATGATTTTGCAGTAATTTAAGAATATCGTAGGTTACGACTTCGTGTCTCCTGTAGCGTGAGTGGTAGGTGTGTAATTCATGACAGCGGTTGTTCGCCTGATAGTAAGCAGTATGTGTACCGAGTTTGGTTGCAGTCGGTCCAATACTTTAGGAGGAGGTGCAGGAAGATGTCTCGCATGGTTTTGCAGTAATTCAAGAATATCGTAGTATACGACTTCGTGTCCCCTGTAGCATGAGTGGTAGATGTTTAATTAATGACAGCGGTTGTTCGCTTGATAGTAATCAATATGAGTACCGAGTTTGGTTGCAGTCGGTCCCCTACTGGAGGAGGAGGTGCAGGAAAATGGCTCGCATGGTTTTGCAGTAATTCAAGGTTATCGTAGTTTACGACTTCGTGTCTCCTGTAGCGTGAGTGGTAGGTGTTTGATTCATGACAGCGGTTGTTCGCCTGATAGTAAGCAGTATGTGTAGCGACTTTGGTTGCAGTCGGTGCACTACTTTACGAGGAGGTGCAGGAAGATTGCACGCATGGTTTTGCAGTAAGTCAAGAATATTGTAGATAAAGACCTCGTGTCTCCTGTAGCGTGAGTGGTAGGTGTTTTATTCATGACAGCGGTTGTTCGCCTGATAGTAAGCAGTAAGTGTACCGAGTTCCGTTGCAGTCGGTCCACTACTTTAGGAGGAGGTGCAGGATGATGGCTCGCATGGTTTTGCAGTAATTCAAGAATATCGTAGTTTACGACTTCGTGTCTCCTGTAGCGTGAGTGGTAGGTGTTTATTTCATGACAGCGGTTGTTCGCCTGATAGTAAGCAGTATGTGTACCGAGTTTGGTTGCAATCGGTCCACTACTTTAGGAGGAGGTGCAGGAAGATGGCTCGCATGATTTTGCAGTAATTCAAGAATATCGTAGTTTACGAATTCGTGTCTCCTGTACCGTAGGTGGTAGGTGTTTAATTCATGACAGCTGTTGTTCGCCTGATAGTAAGCAGTAAGTGTACCGAGTTCGGTTGCAGTCGGTCCACTACTTTAGGAGGAGGTGCAGGATGATGGCTCGCATGGTTTTGCAGTAATTCAAGAATATCGTAGTTTACGACTTCGTGTATCCTGTAGCGTGAGTGGTAGGTGTTTAATTCATGACAGCGGTTGTTCGCCTGATAGTAAGCAGTATGTGTACCGAGTTTGGTTGCAGTCGGTCGACTACTTTAGGAGGAGGTGCAGGAAGATGGCTTGCATGCGTTTGCAGTAATTCAAGAATATCGTAGTTTACGACTTCGTGTCTCCTGTAGCGTGAGTGGTAGGTGTTTAATTCATGACGGCGGTTGTTCGCGTGATGGTAAGCAGTATGAGTACCGAGTTTGGTTGCAGTCGGTCCTCTACTTTAGGAGGAGGTGCAGGAAGATGGCTCGCATGGTTTTGCAGTAATTCAAGAATATCGTAGTTTACGACCTCGTGTCTCCTGTAGCGTGTGTGGTAGGTGTTTAATTCATGACAGCGGTTGTTCGCCTGATAGTATGCTGTATGTGTACCGAGTTTGGTTGCAGTCGGTCCACTACTGGAGGAGGAGGTGCAGGAAAATGGCTCGCATGGTTTTGCAGTAATTCAAGAATATCGTAGTTTACGACTTCGTGTCTCCAGTAGCGTGAGTGGTAGGTGTTGATTCATGACAGCGGTTGTTCGCCTGGTAGTAAGCAGTATGTGTACCGAGTTTGGTTGCAGTCGGTCCACTACTTTAGGAGGAGGTGCAGGAAGATTGCTCGCATTGTTTTGCAGTAATTCAAGAATATCGTAGTTTACGACTTCGTATCTCCTGTAGCGTGAGTGGTAGGTGTTTTATTCATGACAGCGGTTGTTCGCCTGATAGTAAGCAGTATGTGTACCGAGTTTGGTTGCAGTCGGTCCACTACTTTAGGAGGAGGTGCAGGAAGATGGCTCGCATGGTTTTGCAGTAATTCAAGAATATCGTAGTTTACGACTTCGTATCTCCTGTAGCGTGAGTGGTAGGTGTTTAATTCATGACAACAGTTGTTCGCCTGATAGTAAGCAGTATGAGTACCGAGTTTGGTTGCAGTCGTTCCTCTACTTTAGGAGGCGGTACAGGAAGATGTCTCGCATGGTTTTGCAGTAATTCAAGAATTTCGCAGTTTACGACTTCGTGTCTCCTGTAGCGTGAGTGGTAGGTGTTTAATTCATGACAGCGGTTGTTCGCCTGATTGTAAGCAGTATGTGTACCGAGATTGGTTGCAGTCGGTCCACTACTGGAGGAGGAGGTAAAGGAAAATGGCTCGCATGGTTTTTTAGTAAATCAAGAATATCGTAGTTTACGACTTCGTGTCTCCTGTAGCGTGAGTGGTAGGTCTTTAATTCATGACAGCGGTTGTTCGCCTGATAGTAAGCAGTATGTGTAGCGACTTTCGTTGCAGTCGGTGCACTACTTAACGAGGAGGTGCAGGAAGATGGCTCGCATGGTTTTGCAGTAATTCAAGAATATCGTAGAATAAGACTTCGTGTCTCCTGTAGCGTGAGTGGTATGTGTTTAATTCATGACAGCGGTTGTTCGCCTGTTTGTAAGCAGTATGTGTACCGAGTTTGGTTGCAGTCGGCCCACTATTGGAGGAGGAGGTGCAGGAAGATGGCTCGCGTGGTTTTGCAGTAATTCAAGAATATCGTAGTTTACGACTTCGTGTCTCCTGTAGCGTGAGTGGTAGGAGTTTAATTCATGACAGCGATTGTTCGCCTGATAGTAAGCAGTATGTGTACCGAGTTTGGTTGCAATCGGTCCACTACTTTAGGAGGAGGTGTAGGAAGATAGCTCGCATGATTTTGCAGTAATTCAAGAATATCGTAGGTTACGACTTCGTGTCTCCTGTAGCGTGAGTGGTAGGTGTGTAATTCATGACAGCGGTTGTTCGCCTGATAGTAAGCAGTATGTGTACCGAGTTTGGTTGCAGTCGGTCCACTACTTTAGGAGGAGGTGCAGGAAGATGTCTCGCATGGTTTTGCAGTAATTCAAGAATATCGTAGTTTACGACTTCGTGTCCCCTGTAGCATGAGTGGTAGATGTTTAATTAATGACAGCGGTTGTTCGCTTGATAGTAATCAATATGAGTACCGAGTTTGGTTGCAGTCGGTCCCCTACTGGAGGAGGAGGTGCAGGAAAATGGCTCGCATGGTTTTGCAGTAATTCAAGGTTATCGTAGTTTACGACTTCGTGTCTCCTGTAGCGTGAGTGTTAGGTGTTTGATTCATGACAGCGGTTGTTCGCCTGATAGTAAGCAGTATGTGTTGCGACTTTGGTTGCAGTCGGTGCACTACTTTACGAGGAGGTGCAGGAAGATTGCTCGCATGGTTTTGCAGTAAGTCAAGAATATTGTAGATTAAGACCTCGTGTCTCCTGTAGCGTGAGTGGTAGGTGTTTTATTCATGACAGCGGTTGTTCGCCTGATAGTAAGCAGTAAGTGTACCGAGTTCGGTTGCAGTCGGTCCACTACTTTAGGAGGAGGTGCAGGATGATGGCTCGCATGGTTTTGCAGTAATTCAAGAATATCGTAGTTTACGACTTCGTGTCTCCTGTAGCGTGAGTGGTAGGTGTTTAATTCATGACAGCGGTTGTTCGCCTGATAGTAAGCAGTATGTGTACCGAGTTTGGTTGCAATCGGTCCACTACTTTAGGAGGAGGTGCAGGAAGATGGCTCGCATGATTTTGCAGTAATTCAAGAATATCGTAGTTTACGAATTCGTGTCTCCTGTACCGTAGGTGGTAGGTGTTTAATTCATGACAGCTGTTGTTCGCCTGATAGTAAGCAGTAAGTGTACCGAGTTCGGTTGCAGTCGGTCCACTACTTTAGGAGGAGGTGCAGGATGATGGCTCGCATGGTTTTGCAGTAATTCAAGAATATCGTAGTTTACGACTTCGTGTCTCCTGTAGCGTGAGTGGTAGGTGTGTAATTCATGACAGCGGTTGTTCGCCTGATAGTAAGCAGTATGTGTACCGAGGTTGGTTGCAGTCAGTCCACTTCTTTAGGAGGAGGTGCAGGAAGATGGCTCGCATGGTTTTGCAGTAATTCAAGAATATCGTAGTTTACGACTTCGTGTATCCTGTAGCGTGAGTGGTAGGTGTTTAATTCATGACAGCGGTTGTTCGCCTGATAGTAAGCAGTATGTGTACCGAGTTTGGTTGCAGTCGGTCCACTACTTTAGGAGGAGGTGCAGGAAGATGGCTTGCATGCGTTTGCAGTAATTCAAGAATATCGTAGTTTACGACTTCGTGTCTCCTGTAGCGTGAGTGGTAGGTGTTTAATTCATGACGGCGGTTGTTCGCGTGATGGTAAGCAGTATGAGTACCGAGTTTGGTTGCAGTCGGTCCTCTACTTTAGGAGGAGGTGCAGGAAGATGGATCGCATGGTTTTGCAGTAATTCAAGAATATCGTAGTTTACGACTTCGTGTCTCCTGTAGCGTGAGTGGTAGGTGTTTGATTCATGACAGCGGTTGTTCGCCTGATTGTAAGCAGTATGTGTACCGAGTTTGGTTGCAGTCGGTCCACTACTGGAGGAGGAGGTAAAGGAAAATGGCTCGCATGGTTTTTTAGTAATTCAAGAATATCGTAGTTTACGACTTCGTGTCTCTTGTAGCGTGAGTGGTAGGTCTTTAATTCATGACAGCGGTTGTTCGCCTGATAGTAAGCAGTATGTGTAGCGACTTTCGTTGCAGTCGGTGCACTACTTTACGAGGAGGTGCAGGAAGATGGCTCGCATGGTTTTGCAGTAATTCAAGAATATCGTAGTTTACGACTTCGTGTCTCCTGTAGCGTGAGTGGTAGGTGTTTAATTCATGACAGCGGTTGTTCGCCTGTTTGTAAGCAGTATGTGTACCGAGTTTGGTTGCAGTCGGCCCACTATTGGAGGAGGAGGTGCAGGAAGATGGCTCGCATGGTTTTGCAGTAATTCAAGAATATCGTAGTTTACGACTTCGTGTCTCCTGTAGCGTGAGTGGTAGGAGTTTAATTCATGACAGCGATTGTTCGCCTGATAGTAAGCAGTATGTGTACCGAGTTTGGTTGCAATCGGTCCACTACTTTAGGAGGAGGTGAAGGAAGATGGCTCGCATGATTTTGCAGTAATTCAAGAATATCGTAGGTTACGACTTCGTGTCTCCTGTAGCGTGAGTGGTAGGTGTGTAATTCATGACAGCGGTTGTTCGCCTGATAGTAAGCAGTATGTGTACCGAGTTTGGTTGCAGTCGGTCCACTACTTTAGGAGGAGGTGCAGGAAGATGTCTCGCATGGTTTTGCAGTAATTCAAGAATATCGTAGTTTACGACTTCGTGTCCCCTGTAGCATGAGTGGTAGATGTTTAATTAATGACAGCGGTTGTTCGCTTGATAGTAATCAATATGAGTACCGAGTTTGGTTGCAGTCGGTCCCCTACTGGAGGAGGAGGTGCAGGAAAATGGCTCGCATGGTTTTGCAGTAATTCAAGGTTATCGTAGTTTTCGACTTCGTGTCTCCTGTAGCGTGAGTGGTAGGTGTTTGATTCTTGACAGCGGTTGTTCGCCTGATAGTAAGCAGTATGTGTAGCGACTTTGGTTGCAGTCGGTGCACTACTTTACGAGGAGGTGCAGGAAGATTTCTCGCATGGTTTTGCAGTAAGTCAAGAATATTGTAGATTAAGACCTCGTGTCTCCTGTAGCGTGAGTGGTAGGTGTTTTATTCATGACAGCGGTTGTTCGCCTGATAGTAAGCAGTAAGTGTACCGAGTTCGGTTGCAGTCGGTCCACTACTTTAGGAGGAGGTGCAGGATGATGGCTCGCATGGTTTTGCAGTAATTCAAGAATATCGTAGTTTACGACTTTGTGTCTCCTGTAGCGTGAGTGGTAGGTGTTTAATTCATGACAGCGGTTGTTCGCCTGATAGTAAGCAGTATGTGTACCGAGTTTGGTTGCAATCGGTCCACTACTTTAGGAGGAGGTGCAGGAAGATGGCTCGCATGATTTTGCAGTAATTCAAGAATATCGTAGTTTACGAATTCGTGTCTCCTGTACCGTAGGTGGTAGGTGTTTAATTCATGACAGCTGTTGTTCGCCTGATAGTAAGCAGTAAGTGTACCGAGTTCGGTTGCAGTCGGTCAACTACTTTAGGAGGAGGTGCAGGATGATGGCTCGCATGGTTTTGCAGTAATTCAAGAATATCGTAGTTTACGACTTGGTGTCTCCTGTAGCGTGAGTGGTAGGTGTGTAATTCATGACAGCGGTTGTTCGCCTGATAGTAAGCAGTATGTGTACCGAGGTTGGTTGCAGTCAGTCCACTTCTTTAGGAGGAGGTGCAGGAAGATGGCTCGCATGGTTTTGCAGTAATTCAAGAATATCGTAGTTTACGACTTCGTGTATCCTGTAGCGTGAGTGGTAGGTGTTTAATTCATGACAGCGGTTGTTCGCCTGATAGTAAGCAGTATGTGTACCGATTTTGGTTGCATTCGGTCCACTACTTTAGGAGGAGGTGCAGGAAGATGGCTTGCATGCGTTTGTAGTAATTCAAGAATATCGTAGTTTACGACTTCGTGTCTCCTGTAGCGTGAGTGGTAGGTGTTTAATTCATGACGGCGGTTGTTCGCGTGATGGTAAGCAGTATGAGTACCGAGTTTGGTTGCAGTCGGTCCTCTACTTTAGGAGGAGGTGCAGGAAGATGGCTCGCATGGTTTTGCAGTAATTCAAGAATATCGTAGTTTACGACTTCGAGTCTCCTGTAGCGTGTGTGGTAGGTGTTTCATTCATGACAGCGGTTGTTCGCCTGATAGTACGCTGTATGTGTACCGAGTTTGGTTGCAGTCGGTCCACTACTGGAGGAGGAGGTGCAGGAAAATGGCTCGCATGGTTTTGCAGTAATTCAAGAATATCGTAGTTTACGACTTCGTGTCTCCTGTAGCGTGAGTGGTAGGTGTTTGATTCATGACAGCGGTTGTTCGCCTGGTAGTAAGCAGTATGTGTACCGAGTTTGGTTGCAGTCGGTCCACTACTATAGGAGGAGGTGCAGGAAGATGGCTCGCATGGCTTTTTGGTAATTCAAGAATATCGTAGTTTACGACTTCGTATCTCCTGTAGCGTGAGTGGTAGGTGTTTTATTCATGACAGCGGTTGTTCGCCTGATTGTAAGCAGTATGTGTACCGAGTTTGGTTGCAGTCGGACCACTACTGGAGGAGGAGGTAAAGGAAAATGGCTCGCATGGTTTTTTAGTAATTCAAGAATATCGTAGTTTACGACTTCGTGTCTCTTGTAGCGTGAGTGGTAGGTCTTTAATTCATGACAGCGTTTGTTCGCCTGATAGTAAGCAGTATGTGTAGCGACTTTCGTTGCAGTCGGTGCACTACTTTACGAGGAGGTGCAGGAAGATGGCTCGCATGGTTTTGCAGTAATTCAAGAATATCGTAGTTTACGACTTCGTGTCTCCTGTAGCGTGAGTGGTAGGTGTTTAATTCATGACAGCGGTTGTTCGCCTGTTTGTAAGCAGTATGTGTACCGAGTTTGGTTGCAGTCGGCCCACTATTGGAGGAGGAGGTGCAGGAAGATGGCTCGCATGGTTTTGCAGTAATTCAAGAATATCGTAGTTTACGACTTCGTGTCTCCTGTAGCGTGAGTGGTAGGAGCTTAATTCATGACAGCGATTGTTCGCCTGATAGTAAGCAGTATGTGTACCGAGTTTGGTTGCAATCGGTCCACTACTTTAGGAGGAGGTGCAGGAAGATGGCTCGCATGATTTTGCAGTAATTCAAGAATATCGTAGGTTACGACTTCGTGTCTCCTGTAGCGTGAGTGGAAGGTTTTTAATTCATGACAGCGGTTGTTCGCCTGATAGTAAGCAGTATGTGTACCGAGTTTGGTTGCAGTCGGTCCTCTACTTTAGGGGGAGGTGCAGGAAGATGGCTCGCATGGTTTTGCAGTAATTCAAGAATATCGTAGTTTACGACTTCGTGTCTCCTGTAGCGTGAGTGGTAGGTGTTTAATTCATGACAGCGGTTGTTCGCATGATAGTAAGCAGTATGTGTACCGAGTTTGGTTGCAGTCGGTCCACTACTGGAGGAGGAGGTGCAGGAAAATGGCTCGCTAGGTTTTTTAGTAATTCAAGAATATCGTAGTTTACGACTTCGTGTCTCCTGTAGCGTGAGTGGTAGGTGTTTAATTCATGACAGCGGTTGTTCGCCTGATAGTAAGCAGTATGTGTAGCGACCTTGGTTGCAGTCATTGCACTACTTTACGAGGAGGTGCAGGAAGATGGCTCGCATGGTTTTGCAGTAATTCAAGAATATCGTAGATTAAGACTTCGTGTCTCCTGTAGCGTGAGTGGGAGGTGTTTAATTCATGACAGCGGTTGTTCGCCTGATAGTAAGCAGTATGTGTACCGAGTTTGGTTGCAATCGGTCCACTACTTCAGGAGGAGGTGCAGGATGATGGCTCGCATGATTTTGCAGTAATTCAAGAATATCGTAGGTTACGAATTCGTGTCTCCTGTAGCGTGAGTGGTAGGTGTTTAATTTATGACAGCGGTTGTTCGCCTGATAGTAAGCAGTATGTGTACCGAGTTTGGTTGCAGTCGGTCCACTACTTTAGGAGGAGGTGCAGGAAGATGGCTCGCATGATTTTGCAGTAATTCAAGAATATCGTAGTATACGACTTCGTGTCTCCTGTAGCGTGAGTGGTAGGTGTTTAATTCATGACAGCGGTTGTTCGCCTGATAGTAAGCAGTATGTGTACCGAGTTTGGTTGCAGTCGGTCCTCTACTTTAGGAGGAGGCGCAGGAAGATTGCTCGCATGGTTTTGCAGTAATTCAAGAATATCGTAGTTTACGACTTCGTGTCTCCTGTAGCGTGAGTGGTAGTTGTTTAATTCATGACAGCGGTTGTTCGCCTGATAGTAAGCTGTATGTGTACCGAGTTTGGTTGCAGTCGGCCCACTATTTTAGGAGGAGGTGCAGGAAGATGTGTCGCATGGTTTTGCAGTAATTCAAGAATATCGTAGTTTTCGACTTCGTGTCTCCTGTAGCGTGTGTGGTAGGTGTTTAATTCATGACAACGGTTGTTCGCCTGATAGTAAGCAGTATGAGTACCGAGTTTGGTTGCAGTCGGTCCTCTACTTTAGGAGGAGGTGCAGGAAGATGGCTCGCATGGTTTTGCAGTAATTCAAGAATATCGCAGTTTACGACTTCGTGTCTCCTGTAGCGTGAGTGGAAGGTGTTTAATTCATGACAGCGGTTGTTCGCCTGATTGTAAGCAGTATGTGTACCGAGTTTGGTTGCAGTCGGCCCACTATTGGAGGAGGAGGTGCAGGAAGATGTCTCGCATGGTTTTGCAGTAATTCAAGAATATCGTAGTTTACGACTTCGTGTCTCCTGTAGCGTGAGTGGTAGGTGTTTAATTCATGACAGCGGTTGTTCGCCTGATAGTAAGCAGTATGTGTACCGAGTTTGGTTGCAGTCGGTCCACTACTGGAGGAGGAGGTGCTGGAAAATTGCTCGCATGGTTTTTTAGTAATTCAAGAATATCGTAGTTTACGACTTCGTATCTCCTGTAGCGTGTGTGGTAGGTGTTTAATTCATGACAGCGGTTGTTCGCCTGAGAGTAAGCAGTATGTGTAGCGACTTTCGTTGCAGTCGGTGCACTACTTTACGAGGAGGTGCAGGAAGATGGCTCGCATGGTTTTGCAGTAATTCAAGAATATCGTAGATTAAGACTTCGTGTCTCCTGTAGCGTGAGTGGTAGGTGTTTAAATCATGACAGCGGTTGTTCGCCTGATAGTAAGCAGTATGTGTACCGCGTTTGGTTGCAGTCGGTCCACTACTGGAGGAGGAGGTGCAGGAAAATGGCTCGCTAGGTTTTTTAGTAATTCAAGAATATCGTAGTTTACGACTTCGTGTCTCCTGTAGCGTGTGTGGTAGGTGTTTAATTCATGACAGCGGTTGTTCGCCTGATAGTAAGCAGTATGTGTACCGAGTTTGGTTGCAATCGGTCCACTACTTTAGGACGAGGTGCAGGAAGATGGCTCGCATGATTTTGCAGTAATTCAAGAATATCGTTGGTTACGAATTCGTGTCTCCTGTAGCGTGAGTGGTAGGTGTTTAATTCATGACAGCGGTTATTCGCCCGATAGTAAGCTGTATGTGTACCGAGTTTGGTTGCAGTCGGCACACTATTGGAGGAGGAGGTGCAGAAAGATGGCTCGCATGGCTTTGCAGTAATTCAAGAATATCGTAGTTTACGACTTCGTGTCTCATTTAGCGTGAGTGGTAGGTGTTTAATTCATCACAACGGTTGTTCGCCTGTAAGTAAGCAGTATGTGTAGCGACTTTGGTTGCAGTCGGTCCTCTACTTTAGGAGGAGGTGCAGGGAGATGGCTCGCATGGTTTTGCAGTAATTCAAGAATATCGTAGTTTACGACTTCGTGTCTCCTGTAGCTTGAGTGGTAGGTGTTTAATTCATGACAGCGGTTGTTCGCCTGATAGTAAGCAGTACGTGTACCGAGTTTGGTTGCAGTCGGTCCACTACTGGAGGAGGAGGTGCAGGAAAATGGCTCGTTAGGTTTTTTAGTAATTCAAGAATATCGTAGTTTACGACTTCGTGTCTCCTGTAGCGTGAGTGGTAGGTGTTTAATTCATGACAGCGGTTGTTCGCCTGATAGTAAGCAGTATGTGTAGCGACCTTGGTTGCAGTCGGTGCACTACTTTACGAGGAGGTGCAGGAAGATGGCTCGCATGGTTTTGCAGTAATTCAAGAATATCGTAGATTAAGACTTCGTGTCTCCTGTAGCGTGAGTGGTAGGTGTTTAATTCATGACAGCGGTTGTTCGCCTGATAGTAAGCAGTTTGTGTACCGAGTTTGGTTGCAATCGTTCCACTACTTCAGGAGGAGGTGCAGGAAGATGGCTCGCATGATTTTGCAGTAATTCAAGAATATCGTAGGTTACGAATTCGTGTCTCCTGTAGCGTGAGTGGTAGGTGTTTAATTCATGACAGCGGTTGTTCGCCTGATAGTAAGCAGTATGTGTACCGAGTTTGGTTGCAGTCGGTCCACTACTTTAGGAGGAGGTGCAGGAAGATGGCTCGCATGGTTTTGCAGTAATTCAAGAATATCGTAGTATACGACTTCGTGTCTCCTGTAGCGTGAGTGGTAGGTGTTTAATTCATGACAGCGGTTGTTCGCCTGATAGTAAGCAGTATGTGTACCGAGTTTGGTTGCAGTCGGTCCTCTACTTTAGGAGGAGGTGCAGGAAGATGGCTCGCATGGTTTTGCAGTAATTCAAGAATATCGTAGTTTACGACTTCGTGTCTCCTGTAGCGTGTGTGGTAGGTGTTTAATTCATGACAGCGGTTGTTCACCTGATAGTAAGCTGTATGTGTACCGAGTTTGGTTGCAGTCGGTCGACTACTTTAGGAGTAGGTGCAGGAAGATGGCTTGCATGCGTTTGCAGTAATTCAAGAATATCGTAGTTTACGACTTCGTGTCTCCTGTAGCGTGAGTGGTAGTTGTTTAATTCATGTCAGCGGTTGTTCGCCTGATAGTAATCAGTATGAGTACCGAGTTTGGTTGCAGTCGGTCGACTACTTTAGGAGGAGGTGCTGGAAGATGGCTCGCATGGTTTTGCAGTAATTCAAGAATATCGCAGTTTACGACTTCGTGTCTCCTGTAGCGTGAGTGGTAGGTGTTTAATTCATGACAACGGTTGTTCGCATGATAGTAAGCAGTATGAGTACCGAGTTTGGTTGCAGTCGGTCCTCTACTTTAGGAGGAGGTGCAGGAAGATGGCTCGCATGATTTTGCAGTAATTCAAGTATATCGTAGGTTACGAATTCGTGTCTCCTGTAGCGTGAGTGGTAGGTGTTTAATTCATGACAGCGGTTGTTCGCCTGATAGTAATCAGTATGAGTACCGAGTTTGGTTGCAGTCGGTCGACTACTTTAGGAGGAGGTTCTGGAAAATGGCTCGCATGGTTTTGCAGTAATTCAAGAAAATCGCAGTTTACGACTTCGTGTCTCCTGTAGCGTGAGTGGTAGGTGTTTAATTCATGACAACGGTTGTTCGCATGATAGTAAGCAGTATGTGTACCGAGTTTGGTTGCAGTCGGCCCACTATTGGAGGAGGAGGTGCAGGAAGATGGCTCGCATGGTTTTGCAGTAATTCAAAAATATCGTAGTTTACGACTTCGTGTCTCCTGTAGCGTGAGTGGTAGGTGTTTAATTCATGACAGCTGTTGTTCGCCTGATAGTAAGCAGTATGTGTACCGAGATTGGTTGCAGTCGGTCCACTACTGGAGGAGGAGGTGCTGGAAAATTGCTCGCATGGTTTTTTAGTAATTCAAGAATATCGTAGTTTACGACTTCGTGTCTCCTGTAGCATGAGTGGTAGCTGTTTAATTCATGACAGCGGTTGTTTGCCTGAGAGTAAGCAGTATGTGTAGCGACTTTCGTTGCAGTCGGTGCACTACTTTACGAGGAGGTGCAGGAAGATGGCTCGCATGGTTTTGCAGTAATTCAAAAATATCGTAGTCTAAGACTTCGTGTCTCCTGTAGCGTGAGTGGTAGGTGTTTAATTCATGACAGCGGTTGTTCGCCTGATAGTAAGCAGTATGTGTACCGAGTTTGGTTGCAATCGGTCCACTACTTTAGGAGGAGGTGCAGGAAGATGGCTCGCATGATTTTGCAGTAATTCAAGAATATCGTAGGTTACGATTTCGTGTCTCCTGTAGCGTGAGTGGTAGGTGTGTAATTCATGACAGCAGTTGATCGCCTGATAGTAAGCAGTATGTGTACCGAGTTTGGTTGCAGTCGGTCCACTACTTTAGGAGGAGGTGCAGGAAGATGTCACGCATGGTTTTGCAGTAATTCAAGAATATCGTAGTTTACGACTTCGTGTCCCCTGTAGCGTGAGTGGTAGATGTTTAATTAATGACAGCGGTTGTTCGCCTGATAGTAATCAGTATGAGTAACGAGTTTGGTTGCAGTCTGTCGACTACTTTAGGAGGAGGTGCTGGAAGATGGCTCGCATGGTTTTGCAGTAATTCAAGAATATCGCAGTTTACGACTTCGTGTCTCCTGTAGCGTGAGTGGTAGGTGTTTAATTCATGACAACGGTTGTTCGCATGATAGTAAGCAGTATGAGTACCGAGTTTGGTTGCAGTCGGTCCTCTACTTTAGGAGGAGGTGCAGGAAGATGGCTCGCATGATTTTGCAGTAATTCAAGTATATCGTAGGTTACGAATTCGTGTCTCCTGTAGCGTGAGTGGTAGGTGTTTAATTCATGACAGCGGTTGTTCGCCTGATAGTAAGCAGTATGTGTACCGAGTTTGGTTGCAGTCGGTCCACTACTTTAGGAGGAGGTGCAGGAAGATGGCTCGCATGGTTTTGCAGTAATTCAAGAATATCGTAGTATACGACTTCGTGTCTCCTGTAGCGTGAGTGGTAGGTGTTTAATTCATGACAGCGGTTGTTCGCCTGATAGTAAGCAGTATGTGTACCGAGTTTGGTTGCAGTCGGTCCTCTACTTTAGGAGGAGGTGCAGGAAGATGGCTCGCATGGTTTTGCAATAATTCAAGAATATCGTAGTTTACGACTTCGTGTCTCCTGTAGCGTGTGTGGTAGGTGTTTAATTCATGACAGCGGTTGTTCACCTGATAGTAAGCTGTATGTGTACCGAGTTTGGTTGCAGTCGGTCCACTACTTTAGGAGGAGTTGCAGGAAGATGGCTCGCATGGTTTTTTTGGTAATTCAAGAATATCGTAGTTTACGACTTCGTATCTCCTGTAGCGTGAGTGGTAGATGTTTGATTCATGACAGCGGTTGTTCGCCTGGTAGTAAGCAGTATGTGTACCGAGTTTGGTTGCAGTCGGTCGACTACTTTAGGAGGAGGTGCAGGAAGATGGCTTGCATGCGTTTGCAGTAATTCAAGAATATCGCAGTTTACGACTTCGTGTCTCCTGTAGCGTGAGTGGAAGGTGTTTAATTCATGACAGCGGGTGTTCGCCTGATTGTAAGCAGTATGTGTACCGAGTTTGGTTGCAGTCGGCCCACTATTGGAGGAGGAGGTGCAGGAAGATGGCTCGCATGGTTTTGCAGTAATTCAAGAATATCGTAGTTTACGACTTCGTGTCTCCTGTAGCGTGAGTGGTAGGTGTTTAATTCATGACAGCGGTTGTTCGCCTGATAGTAAGCAGTATGTGTACCGAGTTTGGTTGCAGTCGGTCCACTACTGGAGGAGGAGGTGCAGGAAAATTGCTCGCATGGTTTTTTAGTAATTCAAGACTATCGTAGTTTACGACTTCGTGTCTCCTGTAGCGTGAGTGGTAGGTGTTTAATTCATGACAGCGGTTGTTCGCCTGAGAGTAAGCAGTATGTGTAGCGACTTTCGTTGCAGTCGGTGCACTACTTTACGAGGAGGTGCAGGAAGATGGCTCGCATTGGTTTGCAGTAATTCAAAAATATCGTAGATTAAGACTTCGTGTCTCCTGTAGCGTGAGTGGTAGGTGTTTAATTCATGACAGCGGTTGTTCGCCTGTTTGTAAGCTGTATGTGTACCGAGTTTGGTTGCAGTCGGTCCACTACTTTAGAAGGAGGTGCAGGAAGATGGCTTGCATGATTTTGCAGTAATTCAAGAATATCGTAGTTTACGAATTCGTGTCTCCTGTAGCGTAAGTGGTAGGTTTTTTATTCATGACAGCGGTTGTTCGCCTGATAGTAAGCGGTATGTGTACCGAGTTCGGTTGCAGTCGGTCCACTACTGTAGGAGGATGTGCAGGAAGATGGCTCGCATGGTTTTAAATTAATTCAAGAATATCGTAGTTTACGACTTCGTGTCTCTTGTAGCGTTAGTGGTAGGTGTTTAAGTCGTGACAGCGGTTGTTCGCCTGATAGTAAGCAGTATGAGTACCGAGTTTGGTTGCAGTCGATGCACTACTTTACGAGGAGGTGCAGGAAGATGGCTCGCATGGTTTTGCAGTAATTCAAGAAGATCGTAGATTAAGACTTCGTGTCTCCTGTAGCGTGAGTGGTAGGTGTTTAATTCATGACAGCGGTTGTTCGCCTGATAGTAAGCAGTATGTGTACCGAGTTTGGTTGCAATCGGTCCACTACTTCAGGAGGAGGTGCAGGAAGATGGCTCGCATGATTTTGCAGTAATTCAAGAATATCGTAGGTTACGAAATCGTTTCTCCTGTAGCGTGAGTGGTAGGTGTTTAATTCATGACAACGGTTGTTCGCCTGATAGTAAGCAGTATGAGTACCGAGTTTGGTTGCAGTCAGTCCTCTACTTTAGGAGGAGGTGCAGGAAGATGGCTCGCATGCTTTTGCAGTAATTCAAGAATATCGTCGATTAAGACTTCGTGTCTCCTGTAGCGTGAGTGGTAGGTGTTTAATTCATGACAGCGGTTGTTCGCCTGATAGTACGCAGTATGTGTACCGAGTTTGGTTGCAATCGGTCCACTACTTTAGGAGGAGGTGCAGGAAGATGGCTCGCATGATTTTGCAGTAATTCAAGAATATCGTAGTTTACGACTTCGTGTCTCCTGTAGCGTTAGTGGTAGGTGTTTAAGTCGTGACAGCGGTTGTTCGCCTGATAGTAAGCAGTATGTGTACCGAATTTGGTTGCAGTCGGTCCACAACTTTAGGAGGAGGTGCAGGAAGATGTCTAGCATGCTTTTGCAGTAATTAAAGAATATCGTAGTTTACGACTTCGTGTCTCCTGTAGCGTGAGTGGAAGGTGTTTAATTCATGACAGCGGTTGTTCGCCTGATAGTAAGCAGTATGTGTACCGAGTTTGGTTGCAATCGGTCCACTACTTCAGGAGGAGGTGCAGGAAGATGGCTCGCATGATTTTGCAGTAATTCAAGAATATCGTAGGTTACGAATTCGTTTCTCCTGTAGCGTGAGTGGTAGGTGTGTAATTCATGACAGCGGTTGTTCGCCTGATAGTAAGCAGTATGAGTACCGAGTTTGGTTGCAGTCGGTCCTCTACTTTAGAAGGAGGTGCAGGAAGATGGCTCGCATGCTTTTGCAGTAATTCAAGAATATCGTAGATTAAGACTTCGTGTCCCCTGTAGCATGAGTGGTAGGTGTTTAATTCATGCCAGCGGTTGTTCGCCTGATAGTAAGCAGTATGTGTACCGAGTTTGGTTGCAATCGGTCCACTACTTTAGGAGGAGGTGCAGGAAGATGGCTCGCATGTTTCTGCAGTAATTCACGAATATCGTAGGTTACGAATTCGTGTCTCCTGTAGCGTGAGTGGTAGGTGTTTAATTCATGACAGCGGTTGATCGCCTGATAGTAAGCTGTATGTGTACCGAGTTTGGTTGCAGTCGGCCCACTATTGGAGGAGGAGGTGCAGGAAGATGGCTCGCATGGTATTGCAGTAATTCAAGATTATCGTAGTTTACGACTTCGTGTCTCCTGTAGCATGAGTGGTAGGTGTTTAATTCATGACAACGGTTGTTCGCCTGATAGTAAGCAGTATGAGTACCGAGTTTGGTTGCAGTCAGTCCTCTACTTTAGGAGGAGGTGCAGGAAGATGGCTCGCATGCTTTTGCAGTAATTCAAGAATATCGTCGATTAAGACTTCGTGTCTCCTGTAGCGTGAGTGGTAGGTGTTTAATTCTTGACAGCGGTTGTTCGCCTGATAGTAAGCAGTATGTGTACCGAGTTTGGTTGCAATCGGTCCACTACTTTAGGAGGAGGTGCAGGAAGATGGCTCGCATGATTTTGCAGTAATTCAAGAATATCGTAGTTTACGACTTCGTGTCTCCTGTAGCGTTAGTGGTAGGTGTTTAAGTCGTGACAGCGGTTGTTCGCCTGATAGTAAGCAGTATGTGTACCGAATTTGGTTGCAGCGGTCCACAACTTTAGGAGGAGGTGCAGGAAGATGGCTAGCATGCTTTTGCAGTAATTCAAGAATATCGTAGTTTACGACTTCGTGTCTCCTGTAGCGTGAGTGGTAGGTGTTTAATTCATGACAGCGGTTGTTCGCCTGATAGTAAGCAGTATGAGTACCGAGTTTGGTTGCAGTCGGTCCTCTACTTTAGGAGGAGGTGCAGGTAGATGGCTCGCATGGTTTTGCAGTAATTCAAGAATATCGTAGTTTACGACTTCGTGTCTCCTGTAGCGTGAGTGGAAGGTGTTTAATTCATGACAGCAGTTGTTCGCCTGATTGTAAGCAGTAGGTGTACCGAGTTTGGTTGCAATCGGTCCAGTACTTTAGGATTAGGTGCAGGAAGATGGCTCGCATGGTTTTGCAGTAATTCAATAATATCGTAGTTTACGACTTCGTGTCTCCTGTAGCGTGAGTGGAAGGTGTTTAATTCATAACAGCGGTTGTTCGCCTGATAGTAAGCAGTATGTGTACCGAGTTTGGTTGCAGTCGGTCGACTACTTTAGGAGGAGGTGCAGGAAGATGGCTTGCATGCGTTTGCAGTAATTCAAGAACATCGTCGTTTACGACTTCGTGTCTCCTGTAGCGTGAGTGGTAGGTGTTTAATTCATGACAGCGGTTGTTCGCCTGATAGTAAGCAGTATGTGTAGCGACTTTGGTTCCAGTCGGTGCACTACTTTACGAGGAGGTGCAGGAAGATGGCTCGCATGGTTTTGCAGTAATTCAAGAATATCGTAGATTAAGACTTCGTGTCTCATGTAGCGTGAGTGGTGGGTGTTTAATTCATGACAGCGGTTGTTCGCCTGATAGTAAGCAGTATGAGTACCGAGTTTGGTTGCAGTCGGTCCTCTAGTTTAGGAGGAAGTGCAGGAAGATGGCTCGCATGGTTTTGCGGTAATTCAAGAATATCGTAGTTTACGACTTCGTGTCTCCTGTAGCGTGAGTGGAAGGTGTTTAATTCATGACAGCGGTTGTTCGCCTGATAGTAAGCAGTATGTGTACCGAGTTTGGTTGCAGTCGGTCCACTACTGGAGGAGGAGGTGCAGGAAAATGGCTCGCATGGTTGTGCAGTAATTCAAGAATATCGTAGTTTACGACTTCGTGTCCCCTGTAGCGTGAGTGGTAGGTGTTTAATTCATGACAGCGGTTGTTCGCCTGATAGTAAGCAGTATGTGTAGCGACTTTGGTTTCAGTCGGTCCACTACTTTAGGAGGAGGTGTAGGATGATGGCTCGCATGTTTTTGCAGTAATTCAAGAATATAGCAGATTAAGACTTCGTGTCTCCTGTAGCGTGAGTGGTAGGTGTTTAATTCATGACAGCGGTTGTTTGCCTGATAGTAAGCAGTATGTGTACTAAGTTTGGTTGCAATCGGTCCACTACTTTAGGAGGAGGTGCAGGAAGATGGGTTGCATGATTTTGCAGTAATTCAAGAATATCGTAGTTTACGAATTCGTGTCTCCTGTAGCGTGAGTGGTAGGTTTGTTATTCATGACATCGGTTGATCGCCTGATAGTAAGCGGTATGTGTACCGAGTTTGGTTGCAGTCGGTCCACTACTTTAGGAGGAGGTGCAGGAAGATGGCTCGCATGGTTTTGCAGTAATTCAAGAATATCGAAGTTTACGACTTCGTGTCTCCTGTAGCGTGAGTGGTAGGTGTTTAATTCATGACAACGGTTGCTCGCCTGATAGTATGCAGTATGAGTACCGAGTTTGGTTGCAGTCGGTCCTCTACTTTAGGAGGAGGTGCAGGAAGATGGCTCGCATGCTTTTGCAGTAATTCAAGAATATCGTAGATTAAGACTTCGCGTCTCCTGTAGCGTGAGTGGTAGGTGTTTAATTCATGACAGCGGTTGTTCGCCTGATAGTAAGCAGTATGTGTACCGTGTTTGGTTGCAATCCGTCCACTACTTTAGGAGGAGTTGCAGGAAGATGGCTCTCATGATTTTGCAGTAATTCAAGAATATCGTAGTTTACGACTTCGTGTCTCCTGTAGCGTTAGTGGTAGGTGTTTAACTCGTGACAGCGGTTGTTCGCCTGATAGTAAGCAGTATGTGTACCGAATTTGGTTGCAGTCGGTCCACAACTTTAGGAGGAGGTGCAGGAAGATGGCTAGCATGCTTTTGCAGTAATTCAAGAATATCGTAGATTAAGACTTCGTGTCTCCTGTAGCGTGAGTGGTAGGTGTTTAATTCATGACAGCGGTTGTTCGCCTGATAGTAAGCAGTATGTGTACCGAGTTTGGTTGCAATCGGTCCACTACTTCAGGAGGAGGTGCAGGTAGATGGCTCGCATGATTTTGCAGTAATTCAAGAATATCGTAGGTTACGAAATCGTTTCTCCTGTAGCGTGAGTGGTAGGTGTGTAATTCATGACAGCGGTTGTTCGCCTGATAGTAAGCAGTATGAGTACCGAGTTTGGTTGCAGTCGGTCCTCTACTTTAGAAGGAGGTGCAGGAAGATGGCTCGCATGCTTTTGCAGTAAATCAAGAATATCGTAGATTAAGACTTCGTGTCCCCTGTAGCGTGAGTGGTAGGTGTTTAATTCATGACAGCGGTTGTTCGCCTGATAGTAAGCAGTATGTGTACCGAGTTTGGTTGCAATCGGTCCACTACTTTAGGAGAAGGTGCAGGAAGATGGCTCGCATGATTCTGCGGTAATTCAAGAATATCGTAGGTTACGAATTCGTGTCTCCTGTAGCGTGAGTGGTAGGTGTTTAATTCATGACAACGGTTGTTCGCCTGATAGTAAGCAGTATGAGTACCGAGTTTGGTTGCAGTCAGTCCTCTACTTTAGGAGGAGGTGCAGGAAGATGGCTCGCATGCTTTTGCAGTAATTCAAGAATATCGTCGATTAAGACTTCGTGTCTCCTGTAGCGTGAGTGGTAGGTGTTTAATTCATGAAAGCGGTTGTTCGCCTGATAGTACGCAGTATGTGTACCGAGTTTGGTTGCAATCGGTCCACTACTTTAGGAGGAGGTGCAGGAAGATGGCTCGCATGATTTTGCAGTAATTCAAGAATATCGTAGTTTACGACTTCGTGTCTCCTGTAGCGTTAGTGGTAGGTGTTTAAGTCGTGACAGCGGTTGTTCGCCTGATAGTAAGCAGTATGTGTACCGAATTTGGTTGCAGTCGGTCCACAACTTTAGGAGGAGGTGCAGGAAGATGTCTAGCATGCTTTTGCAGTAATTAAAGAATATCGTAGTTTACGACTTCGTGTCTCCTGTAGCGTGAGTGGAAGGTGTTTAATTCATGACAGCGGTTGTTCGCCTGATAGTAAGCAGTATGTGTACCGAGTTTGGTTGCAATCGGTCCACTACTTCAGGAGGAGGTGCAGGAAGATGGCTCGCATGATTTTGCAGTAATTCAAGAATATCGTAGGTTACGAATTCGTTTCTCCTGTAGCGTGAGTGGTAGGTGTGTAATTCATGACAGCGGTTGTTCGCCTGATAGTAAGCAGTATGAGTACCGAGTTTGGTTGCAGTCGGTCCTCTACTTTAGAAGGAGGTGCAGGAAGATGGCTCGCATGCTTTTGCAGTAATTCAGGAATATCGTAGATTAAGACTTCGTGTCCCCTGTAGCATGAGTGGTAGGTGTTTAATTCATGACAGCGGTTGTTCGCCTGATAGTAAGCAGTATGTGTACCGAGTTTGGTTGCAATCGGTCCACTACTTTAGGAGGAGGTGCAGGAAGATGGCTCGCATGTTTCTGCAGTAATTCAAGAATATCGTAGGTTACGAATTCGTGTCTCCTGTAGCGTGAGTGGTAGGTGTTTAATTCATGACAGCGGTTGATCGCCTGATAGTAAGCTGTATGTGTACCGAGTTTGGTTGCAGTCGGCCCACTATTGGAGGAGGAGGTGCAGGAAGATGGCTCGCATGGTTTTGCAGTAATTCAAGAATATCGTAGTTTACGACTTCGTGTCTCCTGTAGCATGAGTGGTAGGTGTTTAATTCATGACAACGGTTGTTCGCCTGATAGTAAGCAGTATGAGTACCGAGTTTGGTTGCAGTCAGTCCTCTACTTTAGGAGGAGGTGCAGGAAGATGGCTCGCATGCTTTTGCAGTAATTCAAGAATATCGTCGATTAAGACTTCGTGTCTCCTGTAGCGTGAGTGGTAGGTGTTTAATTCTTGACAGCGGTTGTTCGCCTGATTGTAAGCAGTAGGTGTACCGAGTTTGGTTGCAATCGGTCCAGTACTTTAGGATTAGGTGCAGGAAGATGGCTCGCATGGTTTTGCAGTAATTCAATAATATCGTAGTTTACGACTTCGTGTCTCCTGTAGCGTGAGTGGAAGGTGTTTAATTCATGACAGCGGTTGTTCGCCTGATAGTAAGCAGTATGTGTACCGAGTTTGGTTGCAGTCGGTCGACTACTTTAGGAGGAGGTGCAGGAAGATGGCTCGCATGCGTTTGCAGTAATTCAAGAACATCGTCGTTTGCGACTTCATGTCTCCTGTAGCGTGAGTGGTAGGTGTTTAATTCATGACAGCGGTTGTTCGCCTGATAGTAAGCAGTATGAGTACCGTTTTGGTTGCAGTCGGTCCTCTACTTTAGGAGGAGGTGCAGGAAGATGGCTCGCATGGTTTTGCAGTAATTCAAGAATAACGTAGTTTACGACTTCGTGTCTCCTGTAGCGTGAGTGGTAGGTGTTTAATTCATGACAGCGGTTGTTCGCCTGATAGTAAGCAGTATGTGTAGCGACTTTGGTTCCAGTCGGTGCACTACTTTACGAGGAGGTGCAGGAAGATGGCTCGCATGGTTTTGCAGTAATTCAAGAATATCGTAGATTAAGACTTCGTGTCTCATGTAGCGTGAGTGGTGGGTGTTTAATTCATGACAGCGGTTGTTCGCCTGATAGTAAGCAGTATGAGTACCGTGATTGGTTGCAGTCGGTCCTCTAGTTTAGGAGGAAGTGCAGGAAGATGGCTCGCATGGTTTTGCGGTAATTCAAGAATATCGTAGTTTACGACTTCGTGTTTCCTGTAGCGTGAGTGGTAGGTGTTTAATTCATGACAGCGGTTGTTCGCCTGATAGTAAGCAGTATGTGTACCGAGTTTGGTTGCAGTCGGTCCACTACTGGAGGAGGAGGTGCAGGAAAATGGCTCGCATGGTTGTGCAGTAATTCAAGAATATCGTAGTTTACGACTTCGTGTCCCCTGTAGCGTGAGTGGTAGGTGTTTAATTCATGACAGCGGTTGTTCGCCTGATAGTAAGCAGTATGTGTAGCGACTTTGGTTTCAGTCGGTCCACTACTTTAGGAGGAGGTGTAGGATGATGGCTCGCATGTTTTTGCAGTAATTCAAGAACATAGCAGATTAAGACTTCGTGTCTCCTGTAGCGTGAGTGGTAGGTGTTTAATTCATGACAGCGGTTGTTCGCCTGATAGTAAGCAGTATGTGTACTAAGTTTGGTTGCAATCGGTCCACTACTTTAGGAGGAGGTGCAGGAAGATGGGTTGCATGATTTTGCAGTAATTCAAGAATATCGTAGTTTACGAATTCGTGTCTCCTGTAGCGTGAGTGGTAGGTTTGTTATTCATGACATCGGTTGATCGCCTGATAGTAAGCGGTATGTGTACCGAGTTTGGTTGCAGTCGGTCCACTACTTTAGGAGGAGGTGCAGGAAGATGGCTCGCATGGTTTTGCAGTAATTCAAGAATATCGTAGTTTACGACTTCGTGTCTCCTGTAGCGTGAGTGGTAGGTGTTTAATTCATGACAACGGTTGTTCGCTTGATAGTAAGCAGTATGAGTACCGAGTTTGGTTGCAGTCGGTCCTCTACTTTAGGAGGAGGTGCAGGAAGATGGCTCGCATGCTTTTGCAATAATTCAAGAATATCGTCGATTAAGACTTCGTGTCTCATGTAGCGTGAGTGGCAGGTGTTTAATTCATGACAGCGGTTGTTCGCCTGATAGTAAGCAGTATGTGTACCGAGTTTGGTTGCAATCGGTCCACTACTTTAGGAGGAGGTGCAGGAAGATGGCTCGCATGATTTTGCAGTAATTCAAGAATATCGTAGTTTACGACTTCGTGTCTCCTGTAGCGTTAGTGGTAGGTGTTTAACTCGTGACAGCGGTTTTTCGCCTGATAGTAAGCAGTATGTGTACCGAATTTGGTTGCAGTCGGTCCTCTACTTTAGGAGGAGGTGCAGGAAGATGGCTAGCATGCTTTTGCAGTAATTCAAGAATATCGTAGTTTACGACTTCGTGTCTCCTGTAGCGTGAGTGGTAGGTGTTTAATTCATGAAGCGGTTGTTCGCCTGATAGTAAGCAGTATGAGTACCGAGTTTGGTTGCAGTCGGTCCTCTACTTTAGGAGGAGGTGCAGGTAGATGGCTCGCATGGTTTTGCAGTAATTCAAGAATATCGTAGTTTACGACTTCGTGTCTCCTGTAGCGTGAGTGGAAGGTGTTTAATTAATGACAGCAGTTGTTCGCCTGATTGTAAGCAGTAGGTGTACCGAGTTTGGTTGCAGTCGGTCCAGTACTTTAGGATTAGGTGCAGGAAGATGGCTCGCATGGTTTTGCAGTAATTCAATAATATCGTAGTTTACGACTTCGTGTCTCCTGTAGCGTGAGTGGAAGGTGTTTAATTCATGACAGCGGTTGTTCGCCTGATAGTAAGCAGTATGGGTACCGAGTTTGGTTGCAGTCGGTCGAATACTTTAGGAGGAGGTGCAGGAAGATGGCTTGCATGCGTTTGCAGTAATTCAAGAACATCGTAGTTTGCGACTTCATGTCTCCTGTAGCGTGAGTGGAAGGTGTTTAATTCATGACAGCGGTTGTTCGCCTGATAGTAAGCAGTATGGGTACCGAGATTGGTTGCAGTCGGTCCTCTAGTTTGGGAGGAGTTGCAGGAAGATGGCTCGCACGATTTTGCAGTAATTCAAGAATATCGTAGTTTACGACTTCGTGTCTCCTGTAGCGTTAGTGGTAGGTGTTTAACTCGTGACAGTGGTTGTTCGCCTGATAGTAAGCAGTATGTGTACCGAATTTGGTTGCAGTCGGTCCACAACTTTAGGAGGAGGTGCAGGAAGATGGCTAGCATGCTTTTGCAGTAATTCAAGAATATCGTAGATTAAGACTTCGTGTCTCCTGTAGCGTGAGTGGTAGGTGTTTAATTCATGACAGCGGTTGTTCGCCTGATAGTGAGCAGTATGTGTACCGAGTTTGGTTGCAATCGGTCCACTACTATAGGAGGAGGTGCAGGAAGATGGCTCGCATGATTCTGCAGTAATTCAAGAATATCGTAGGTTACGAATTCGTGTCTCCTGTAGCGTGAGTGGTAGGTGTTTAATTCATGACAGCAGTTGTTCGCCTGATAGTAAGCTGTGTGTGTACCCAGTTTGGTTGCAGTCGGCCCACTATTGAAGGAGGAGGTGCAGGAAGATGGCTCGCATGGTTTTGCAGTAATTCAAGAATATCGTAGTTTACGACTTCGTGTCTCCTGTAGCGTGAGAGGTAGGTGTTTAATTCATGACAACGGTTGTTCGCTTGATAGTTAGCAGTATGAGTACCGAGTTTGGTTGCAGTCGGTCCTCTACTTTAGGAGGAGGTGCTGGAAGATGGCTCGCATGCTTTTGCAGTAATTCAAGAATATCGTCGATTAAGACTTCGTGTCTCATGTAGCGTGAGTGGCAGGTGTTTAATTCATGACAGCGGTTTTTCCCCTGATAGTAAGCAGTATGTGTACCGAGTTTGGTTGCAATCGGTCCACTACTTTAGGAGGAGGTGCAGGAAGATGGCTCGCATGATTTTGCAGTAATTCAAGAATATCGTAGTTTACGACTTCGTGTCTCCTGTAGCATTAGTGGTAGGTGTTTAACTCGTGACAGCGGTTGTTCGCCTGATAGTAAGCAGTATGAGTACCGAGTTTGGTTGCAGTCGGTCCTCTACTTTAGGAGGAGGTGCAGGTAGATTACTCGCATGGTTTTGCAGTAATTCAAGAATATCGTAGTTTACGACTTCGTGTCTCCTGTAGCGTGAGTGGAAGGTGTTTAATTCATGACAGCAGTTGTTCGCCTGATTGTAAGCAGTAGGTGTACCGAGTTTGGTTACAGTCGGTCCAGTTCTTTAGGATTAGGTGCAGGAAGATGGCTCGCATGGTTTTGCAGTAATTCAATAATATCGTAGTTTACGACTTCGTGTCTCCTGTAGCGTGAGTGGAAGGTGTTTAATTCATGACAGCGGTTGTTCGCATGATAGTAAGCAGTATGGGTACCGAGTTTGGTTGCAGTCGGTCGACTACCTTAGGAGGAGGTGCAGGAAGATGGCTCGCATGGTTTTGCAGTAATTCAAGAATAACGTAGTTTACGACTTCGTGTCTCCTAAAGCGTGAGTGGTAGGTGTTTAATTCATGACAGCGGTTGTTCGCCTAATAGTAAGCAGTATGTGTAGCGACTTTGGTTCCAGTCGGTGCACTACTTTACGAGGAGGTGCAGGAAGATGGCTCGCATGGTTTTGCAGTAATTCAAGAATATCGTAGATTAAGACTTCGTGTCTCCTGTAGCGTGAGTGGTAGGTGTTTAATTCATGACAGCGGTTGTTCGCCTGATAGTAAGCAGTATGTGTACCGAGTTTGGTTGCAATCGGTCCACTACTTTAGGAGGAGGTGCAGGAAGATGGCTTGCATGACTTTGCAGTAATTCAAGAATATCGTAGTTTACGAATTCGTGTCTCCTGTAGCGTGAGTGGTAGGTTTTTTATTCATGACAGTGGTTGATCGCCTGATAGTAAGCGGTATGTGTACCGAGTTCGGTTGCAGTCGGTCCACTACTTTACGAGGAGGTGCAGGAAGATGGCTCGCATGGTTTTGAATTAATTCAAGAATATCGTAGTTTACGACTTCGTTTCTCCTGTAGCGTGAGTGGTAGTTGTGTAATTCATGACAGCGGTTGTTCGCCTGATAGTAAGCAGTATGAGTACCGAGTTTGGTTGCAGTCGGTCGACTACTTTAGGAGGAGGTGCAGGAAGATGGCTCGCATGGTTTTGCAGTAATTCAAGAATATCGCAGTTTACGACTTCGTGTCTCCTGTAGCGTGAGTGGTAGGTGTTTAATTCATGACAACGGTTGCTCGCCTGATAGTATGCAGTATGAGTACCGAGTTTGGTTGCAGTCGGTCCTCTACTTTAGGAGGAGGTGCAGGAAGATGGCCCGCATGATTTTGCAGTTATTCCAGAATATCGTAGGTTACGAATTCGTGTCTCCTGTAGCGTGAGTGGTAGGTGTTTAATTCATGACAGCGGTTTCGCCTGATAGTAAGCTGTATGTGTACCGAGTTTGGTTGCAGTCGGCCCAATATTGGAGGAGGAGGTGCAGGAAGATTGCTCGCATGGTTTATTAGTAATTCAAGAATATCGTAGTTTACGACTTCGTGTCTCCTGTAGCGTGAGTGGTAGGTGTTTAATTCATGACAGCGGTTGTTCGCCTGATAGTAAGCAGTATGTGTACCGAGTTTCGTTGCAATCGGTCCATTACTTCAGGAGGAGGTGCAGGAAGATGGCTCGAATGATTTTGCAGTAATTCAAGAATATCGTAGGTTACGAATTCGTGTCTCCTGTAGCGTGAGTGGTACGTGTATAATTCATGACAACGGTTGTTCGCCTGATGGTAAGCAGTATGAGTACTGTGATTGGTTGCAGTCGGTCCTCTACTTTAGGAGGAAGTGCAGGAAGATGGCTCGCATGGTTTTGCAGTAATTCAAGAATATCGTAGTTTACGACTTCGTGTCTCCTGTAGCGTGAGTGGTATTTGTTTAATTCATGACAGCGGTTGTTCGCCTGATAGTAAGCAGTATGTGTACCGAGTTTGGTTGCATTCGGTCCACTACTAGAGGAGGAGGTGCAGGAAAATGACTCGCATGGTTTTGCAGTAATTCAAGAATATCGTAGTTTACGACTTCGTGTCTCCTGTAGCGTGAGTGGTAGGTGTTTAATTCATGACAGCGGTTGTTCGCCTGATAGTAAGCAGTATGAGTACCGAGTTTGGTTGCAGTCGGTCCTCTACTTTAGGAGGAGGTGCAGGTAGATGACTCGCATGGTTTTGCAGTAATTAAAGAATATCGTAGTTTACGACTTCGTGCCTCCTGTAGCGTGAGTGGAAGGTGTTTAATTCATGACAGCGGTTGTTCGCCTGATAGTAAGCAGTAGGTGTACCGAGTTTGGTTGCAGTCGGTCCAGTACTTTAGGATTAGGTGCAGGAAGATGGCTCGCATGGTTTTGCAGTAATTCAATTATATCGTAGTTTACGACTTCGTGTCTCCTGTAGCGTGAGTGGAAGGTGTTTAATTCATGACAGCGGTTGTTCGCCTGATAGTAAGCAGTATGTGTACCGAGTTTGGTTGCAGTGGGTCCAATACTTTAGGAGGAGGTGCAGGAAGATGGCTCGCATGGTTTTGCAGTAATTCAAGAATATCGTAGTTTACGACTTCGTGTCTCCTGTAGCGTGAGTGGTAGGTGTTTAATTCATGACAGCGGTTGTTCGCCTGATAGTAAGCAGTATGAGTACCGAGTTTGGTTGCAGTCGGTCCTCTACTTTAGGAGGAGGTGCAGGTAGATGGCTCGCATGGTTTTGCAGTAATTAAAGAATATCGTAGTTTACGACTTCGTGTCTCCTGTAGCGTGAGTGGAAGGTGTTTAATTCATGACAGCGGTTGTTCGCCTGATAGTAAGCAGTAGGTGTACCGAGTTTGGTTGCAGTCGGTCCAGTACTTTAGGATTAGGTGCAGGAATATGGCTCGCATGGTTTTGCAGTAATTCAATAATATCGTAGTTTATGACTTCGTGTCTCCTGTAGCGTGAGTGGAAGGTGTTTAATTCATGACAGCGGTTGTTCGCCTGATAGTAAGCAGTATGTGTACCGAGTTCGGTTGCAGTCGGTCGAATACTTTAGAAGGAAGTGCAGGAAGATGGCTCGCATGGTTTTGCAGTAATTCAAGAATATCGTAGTTTACGACTTCGTGTCTCCTGTAGCGTGAGTGGTAGGTGTTTAATTCATGACAGCGGTTGTTCGCCTGATTGTAAGCAGTATGAGTACCGAGATTGGTTGCAGTCGGTCCTATACTTCAGGAGGAGGTGCAGGAAGATGGCTCGCATGGTTTTGCAGTAATTCAGGAATATCGTAGTTTACGACTTCGTGTCTCCTGTAGCGTGAGTGGTAGGTGTTTAATTCATGACAGCGGTTGTTCGCCTGATAGTAAGCAGTATGTGTAGCGACTTTGGTTGCAGTCGGTCCACTACTTTAGGAGGAGGTGTAGGAAGATGGCTCGCATGTTTTTGCAGTAATTCAAGAATATCGTAGATTAAGACTTCGTGTCTCCTGTAGCGTGAGTGGCAGGTGTTTAATTCATGACAGCGGTTGTTCGCCTGATAGTAAGCAGTATGTGTACCGAGTTTCGTTGCAATCGGTCCACTACTTTAGGAGGAGGTGCAGGAAGATGGCTCGCATGATTTTGCAGTAATTCAAGAATATCGTAGTTTACGACTTCGTGTCTCCTGTAGCGTGAGTGGAAGGTGTTTAATTCATGACAGCGGTTGTTCGCCTGATAGAAAGCAGTATGTGTACCGAGTTTGGTTGCAGTCGGTCCAGTACTTTAGGAGGAGGTGCAGGAAGATGGCTCGCATGGTTTTGCAGTAATTCAAGAATATCGTAGTTTACGACTTCGTGTCTCCTGTAGCGTGAGTGGTAGGTGTTTAATTCATGACAGCGGTTGTTCGCCTGATAGTAAGCGGTATGTGTAGCGACTTTGGTTGCAGTCGGTCCACTACTTTAGGAGGAGGTGCAGGAAGATGGCTCGCATGTTTTTGCAGTAATTCAAGAATATCGTAGATTAAGACTTCGTGTCTCCTGTAGCGTGAGTGGTAGGTGTTTAATTCATGAAAGCGGTTGTTCGCCTGATAGTAAGCAGTGTGTGTACCGAGTTTGGTTGCAGTCGGTCCAATACTTTAGGAGGAGGTGCAGGAAGATGGCTCGCATGGTTTTGCAGTAATTCAAGAATATCGTAGTTAACGACTTCGTGTCTCCTGTAGTGTGAGTGGTAGGTGTTTAATTCATGACAGCGGTTGTTCGCCTGATAGTAAGCAGTATGTGTACCGAGTTCGGTTGCAGTCGGTCCAATACTTTAGGAGGAGGTGCAGAAAGATGGCTCGCATGGTTTTGCAGTAATTCAAGAATATCGTAGTTTACGACTTCGTGTCTCCTGTAGCGTGTGTGGTAGGTGTGTAATTCATGACAGCGGTTGTTCGCCTGATAGTAAGCAGTATGTGTACCGAGTTTGGTTGCAGTCGGTCCAATACTTTAGGAGGAGGTGCAGGAAGATGGCTCGCATGGTTTTGCAGTAATTCAAGAATATCGTAGTTTACGACTTCGTGTCTCCTGTAGCGTGAGTGGTAGGTGTTTAATTCATGACAGCGGTTGTTCGCCTGATAGTAAGCAGTATGTGTACCGAGTTCGGTTGCAGTCGGTCCACTACTTTAGGAGGAGGTGCAGAAAGATGGCTCGCATGGTTTTGCAGTAATTCAAGAATATCGTAGTTTACGACTTCGTGTCTCCTGTAGCGTGAGTGGTAGGTGTGTAATTCATGACAGCGGTTGTTCGCCTGATAGTAAGCAGTATGTGTACCGAGTTTGGTTGCAGTGGGTCCAATACTTTAGGAGGAGGTGCAGGAAGATGGCTCGCATGGTTTTGCAGTAATTCAAGAATATCGTAGTTTACGACTTCGTGTCTCCTGTAGCGTGAGTGGTAGGTGTTTAATTCATGACAGCGGTTGTTCGCCTGATAGTAAGCAGTATGAGTACCGAGTTTGGTTGCAGTCGGTCCTCTATTTTAGGAGGAGGTGCAGGTAGATGGCTCGCATGGTTTTGCAGTAATTAAAGAATATCGTAGTTTACGACTTCGTGTCTCCTGTAGCGTGAGTGGAAGGTGTTTAATTCATGACAGCGGTTGTTCGCCTGATAGTAAGCAGTAGGTGTACCGAGTTTGGTTGCAGTCGGTCCAGTACTTTAGGATTAGGTGCAGGAACATGGCTCGCATGGTTTTGCAGTAATTCAATAATATCGTAGTTTATGACTTCGTGTCTCCTGTAGCGTGAGTGGAAGGTGTTTAATTCATGACAGCGGTTGTTCGCCTGATAGTAAGCAGTATGTGTACCGAGTTCGGTTGCAGTCGGTCGAATACTTTAGGAGGAAGTGCAGGAAGATGGCTCGCATGGTTTTGCAGTAATTCAAGAATATCGTAGTTTACGACTTCGTGTCTCCTGTAGCGTGAGTGGTAGGTGTTTAATTCATGACAGCGGTTGTTCGCCTGATAGTAAGCAGTATGAGTACCGAGATTGGTTGCAGTCGGTCCTATACTTCAGGAGGAGGTGCAGGAAGATGGCTCGCATGGTTTTGCAGTAATTCAGGAATATCGTAGTTTACGACTTCGTGTCTCCTGTAGCGTGAGTGGTAGGTGTTTAATTCATGACAGCGGTTGTTCGCCTGATAGTAAGCAGTATGTGTACCGAGTTTGGTTGCAGTCGGTCCACTACTGGAGGAGGAGGTTCATGAAAATGGCTCGCATGATTTTGCAGTAATTCAAGAATATCGTAGTTTACGATTTCGTGTCTCCTGTAGCGTTAGTGGTAGGTGTTTAATTTATGACAGCGGTTGTTCGCCTGATAGTAAGCAGTATGTGTAGCGACTTTGGTTGCAGTCGGTCCACTACTTTAGGAGGAGGTGTAGGAAGATGGCTCGCATGTTTTTGCAGTAATTCAAGAATATCGTAGTTAACGACTTCGTGTCTCCTGTAGTGTGAGTGGTAGGTGTTTAATTCATGACAGCGGTTGTTCGCCTGATAGTAAGCAGTATGTGTACCGAGTTCGGTTGCAGTCGGTCCAATACTTTAGGAGGAGGTGCAGAAAGATGGCTCGCATGGTTTTGCAGTAATTCAAGAATATCGTAGTTTACGACTTCGTGTCTCCTGTAGCGTGTGTGGTAGGTGTGTAATTCATGACAGCGGTTGTTCGCCAGATAGTAAGCAGTATGTGTACCGAGTTTGGTTGCAGTCGGTCCAATACTTTAGGAGGAGGTGCAGGAAGATGGCTCGCATGGTTTTGCAGTAATTCAAGAATATCGTAGTTTACGACTTCGTGTCTCCTGTAGCGTGAGTGGTAGGTGTTTAATTCATGACAGCGGTTGTTCGCCTGATAGTAAGCAGTATGTGTACCGAGTTCGGTTGCAGTCGGTCCACTACTTTAGGAGGAGGTGCAGAAAGATGGCTCGCATGGTTTTGCAGTAATTCAAGAATATCGTAGTTTACGACTTCGTGTCTCCTGTAGCGTGAGTGGTAGGTGTGTAATTCATGACAGCGGTTGTTCGCCTGATAGTAAGCAGTATGTGTACCGAGTTTGGTTGCAGTGGGTCCAATACTTTAGGAGGAGGTGCAGGAAGATGGCTCGCATGGTTTTGCAGTAATTCAAGAATATCGTAGTTTACGACTTCGTGTCTCCTGTAGCGTGAGTGGTAGGTGTTTAATTCATGACAGCGGTTGTTCGCCTGATAGTAAGCAGTATGAGTACCGAGTTTGGTTGCAGTCGGTCCTCTATTTTAGGAGGAGGTGCAGGTAGATGGCTCGCATGGTTTTGCAGTAATTAAAGAATATCGTAGTTTACGACTTCGTGTCTCCTGTAGCGTGAGTGGAAGGTGTTTAATTCATGACAGCGGTTGTTCGCCTGATAGTAAGCAGTAGGTGTACCGAGTTTGGTTGCAGTCGGTCCAGTACTTTAGGATTAGGTGCAGGAACATGGCTCGCATGGTTTTGCAGTAATTCAATAATATCGTAGTTTATGACTTCGTGTCTCCTGTAGCGTGAGTGGAAGGTGTTTAATTCATGACAGCGGTTGTTCGCCTGATAGTAAGCAGTATGTGTACCGAGTTCGGTTGCAGTCGGTCGAATACTTTAGGAGGAAGTGCAGGAAGATGGCTCGCATGGTTTTGCAGTAATTCAAGAATATCGTAGTTTACGACTTCGTGTCTCCTGTAGCGTGAGTGGTAGGTGTTTAATTCATGACAGCGGTTGTTCGCCTGATAGTAAGCAGTATGAGTACCGAGATTGGTTGCAGTCGGTCCTATACTTCAGGAGGAGGTGCAGGAAGATGGCTCGCATGGTTTTGCAGTAATTCAGGAATATCGTAGTTTACGACTTCGTGTCTCCTGTAGCGTGAGTGGTAGGTGTTTAATTCATGACAGCGGTTGTTCGCCTGATAGTAAGCAGTATGTGTACCGAGTTTGGTTGCAGTCGGTCCACTACTGGAGGAGGAGGTTCATGAAAATGGCTCGCATGATTTTGCAGTAATTCAAGAATATCGTAGTTTACGATTTCGTGTCTCCTGTAGCGTTAGTGGTAGGTGTTTAATTTATGACAGCGGTTGTTCGCCTGATAGTAAGCAGTATGTGTAGCGACTTTGGTTGCAGTCGGTCCACTACTTTAGGAGGAGGTGTAGGAAGATGGCTCGCATGTTTTTGCAGTAATTCAAGAATATCGTAGATTAAGACTTCGTGTCTCCTGTAGCGTGAGTGGCAGGTGTTTAATTCATGACAGCGGTTGTTCGCCTGATAGTAAGCAGTATGTGTACCGAGTTTCGTTGCAATCGGTCCACTACTTTAGGAGGAGGTGCAGGAAGATGGCTCGCATGATTTTGCAGTAATTCAAGAATATCGTAGTTTACGACTTCGTGTCTCCTGTAGCGTGAGTGGAAGGTGTTTAATTCATGACAGCGGTTGTTCGCCTGATAGAAAGCAGTATGTGTACCGAGTTTGGTTGCAGTCGGTCCAGTACTTTAGGAGGAGGTGCAGGAAGATGGCTCGCATGGTATTGCAGTAATTCAAGAATATCGTAGTTTACGACTTCGTGTCTCCTGTAGCGTGAGTGGTAGGTGTTTAATTCATGACAGCGGTTGTTCGCCTGATAGTAAGCGGTATGTGAAGCGACTTTCGTTGCAGTCGGTCCACTACTTTAGGAGGAGGTGCAGGAAGATGGCTCGCATGTTTTTGCAGTAATTCAAGAATATCGTAGATTAAGACTTCGTGTCTCCTGTAGCGTGAGTGGTAGGTGTTTAATTCATGAAAGCGGTTGTTCGCCTGATAGTAAGCAGTGTGTGTACCGAGTTTGGTTGCAGTCGGTCCAATACTTTAGGAGGAGGTGCAGGAAGATGGCTCGCATGGTTTTGCAGTAATTCAAGAATATCGTAGTTAACGACTTCGTGTCTCCTGTAGCGTGAGTGGTAGGTGTTTAATTCATGACAGCGGTTGTTCGCCTGATAGTAAGCAGTATGTGTACCGAGTTCGGTTGCAGTCGGTCCACTACTTTAGGAGGAGGTGCAGAAAGATGGCTCGCATGGTTTTGCAGTAATTCAAGAATATCGTAGTTTACGACTTCGTGTCTCCTGTAGCGTGAGTGGTAGGTGTGTAATTCATGACAGCGGTTGTTCGCCTGATAGTAAGCAGTATGTGTACCGAGTTTGGTTGCAGTCGGTCCAATACTTTAGGAGGAGGTGCAGGAAGATGGCTCGCATGGTTTTGCAGTAATTCAAGAATATCGTAGTTTACGACTTCGTGTCTCCTGTAGCGTGAGTGGTAGGTGTTTAATTCATGACAGCGGTTGTTCGCCTGATAGTAAGCAGTATGTGTACCGAGTTTGGTTGCAATCGGTCCACTACTTTAGGAGGAGGTGCAGGAAGATGGCTCGCTTGATTTTGCAGTAATTCAAGAATATCGTAGGTTACGAATTCGTGTCTCCTGTAGCGTGAGTGGTAGGTGTTTAATTCATGACAGCGGTTGTTCGCCTGATAGTAAGCTGTATGTGTACCGAGTTTGGTTGCAGTCGGCCCACTATTGGAGGAGGAGGTGCAGGAAGATGGCTCGCATGGTTTTGCAGTAATTCAAGAATATCTTAGTTTACGACTTCGTGTCTCATTTAGCGTGAGTGGAAGGTGTTTAATTCATGACCGCGGTTGTTTGCCTGATATTCAGCATTATGTGTACCGAGTTTGGTTGCAGTCGGTCCACTACTTTAGGAGGAGGTGCAGGAAGATTGCTCGCAAGGTTTTGCAGTAATTCAGGAATACCGTAGTTTACGACTTCGTGTCTCCTGTAGCGTGAGCGGTAGGTGTTTAATTCATGACAGCGGTTGTTCGCCTGATAGTAAGCAGTATGTGTACCGAGTGTGGTTGCAGTCGGTCCACTACTGGAGGAGGAGGTGCAGGAAAATGGCTCGCAAGATTTTGCAGTAATTCAAGAATATCGTAGTTTACGACTTCGTGTCTCCGGTAGCGTGAGTGGTAGGTGTTTAATTCATGACAGCGGTTGTTCGCCTGATAGTAAGCAGTATATGTACCGAGTTTGGTTGCAGTCGGTCCTCTACTTTAGGAGGAGGTGCAAGAAGATGGCTCGCATGGTTTTGCAGTAATTCAAGAATATCGTAGTTTACGACATCGTGCCTCCTGTAGCGTGAGTGGCAGGTATTTAATTCATGACATCGGTTGTTCGCCTGATAGTAAGCAGTATGTGTACCGAGTTTGGTTGCAGTCGGTCCACTACTGGAGGAGGAGGTGCAGGAAAATGGCTCGCATGGTTTTGCAGTAATTCAAGAATATCGTAGTTTACGACTTCGTGTCTCCTGTAGCGTGAGTGGTAGGTGTTTAATTCATGACAGCGGTTGTTCGCCTGATAGTAATCAGAATTCGTACAGAGTTTGGTTGCAGTCGGTGCACTACTTTACGAGAAGGTGCAGGAAGATGGCTCGCATGGTTTTGCAGTAATTCAAGAATATCGTAGATTAAGACTTCGTGTCTCCTGTAGCGTGAGTGGTAGGTCTTTAATTCATGACATCGGTTGTTCGCCTGATAGCATGCAGTATGTGTACCGAGTTTGGTTGCAATCGGTCCACTACTTTAGGAGGAGGTGCAGGAAGATGGCTCGCATGATTTTGCAGAAATTCAAGAATATCGTAGGTTACGACTTCGTGTCTCCTGTAGCGTGAGTGGTAGGTGTTTAATTCATGACAGCGGTTGTTGGCCTGATAGTAAGCAGTATGTGTACCGAGTTCGGTTGCAGTCTGTCCACTACTTTAGGAGGAGGTGCAGGAAGATGGCTCGCATGGTTTTGGAGTAATTCAAGAATATCATAGTTTACGACTTCGTGTCTCCTGTAGCGTGAGTGGTAGGTGTGTAATTCATGACAGCGGTTGTTCGCCTGATAGTAAGCAGTATCTGTACCGAGTTTGGTTGCAGTCGGTCCACTACTTTAGGAGGAGGTGCAGGAAGATGGCTCGCAAGGTTTTGCAGTAATTCAAGATTATCGTAGTTTACGACTTCGTGTCTCCTGTAGCGTGAGTGGTAGGTGTTTAATTCATGACAGCGGTTGTTCGCGTGATAGGAATCAGTATGTGTACCGAGTTTGGTTGCAGTCGGTCGACTACTTTAGGAGGAGGTTCAGGAAGATGGCTTGCATGCGTTTGCAGTAATTCAAGAACATCGTAGTTTACGACTTCATGCCTCCTGTAGCGTGAGTGGTAGGTGTTTAATTCATGACAGTGGTTGTTGGCCTGATAGTAAGCAGTATGAGCACCGAGTTTGGTTGCAGTCGGTCCTCTACTTTAGGAGGAGGTGCAGGAAGATGGCTCGCATGGTTTTGCAGTAATTCAGGAATATCGTAGTTTACGACTTCGTGTCTCCTGTAGCGTGGGTGGTAGGTGTTTAATTCATGACAGCGGTTGTTCGCCTGATAGTAAGCAGTATGTGTACCGAGTTTGGTTGCAGTCGGTCCACTACTTTAGGAGGAGCTGCAGGAAGATGGCTCGCATGGTTTTGCAGTAATTCAAGAATATCGTAGTTTACGACTTCGTGTCTCCTGTAGCGTGAGTGGTAGGTGTTTAATTCATGACAGCGGTTGTTCGCCTGATAGTAAGAAGTATGTGTACCGAGTTTGGTAGCAGTCGGTCCACTACTGGAGGAGGAGGTGCAGGAAAATGGCTCGCATGATTTTACAGTAATTTAAGAATATCGTAGTTTACGACTTCGAGTCTCCTGTAGCGTGAGTGGCAGGTGTTTAATTCATGACAGCGGTTGTTCGCCTGATAGTAAGAAGTATGTGTAGCGACTTTGGTTGCAGTCGGTCCACTACTTTAGGAGGAGGTGCAGGAAGATGGCTCGCATGTTTTTGCAGTAATTCAAGAATATCGTAGATTAAGACTTCGTGTCTCCTGTAGCGTGAGTGGTAGGTGTATAATTCATGACAGCGGTTGTTCGCCTGATAGTAATCAGTATGTGTACCGAGTTTGGTTGCAGTCGGTCGACAACTTTGGAAGGAGGAGCAGGAAGATGGCTTGCATGCGTTTGCAGTAATTCAAGAATATCGTAGTTTACGACTTCGTGTCTCCGGTAGCGTGAGTGGTAGGTGTTTAATTCATGACAGCGGTTGTTCGCCTGATAGTAAGCAGTATGTGTACCGAGTTTGGTTGCAGTCGGTCCTCTACTTTAGGAGGAGGTGCAAGAAGATGGCTCGCATGGTTTTGCAGTAATTCAAGAATATCGTAGTTTACGACATCGTGTCTCCTGTAGAGTGAGTGGTAGGTGTTTAGTTCATGACAGCGGTTGTTCGCCTGATAGTAAGAAGTATGTGTACCGAGTTTGGTTGCAGTCGGCCCACTATAGGACGAGGAGGTGCAGGAAGATTGCTCGCATGGTTTTGCAGTAATTCAAGAATATCGTAGTTTACGACTTCGTGTCTCCTGTAGCGTGAGTGGTAGGTGTTTAATTCAAGACAGCGGTTGTTCGCCTGATAGTAAGCAGTATATGTACCGAGTTTGGTTGCAGTCGGTCCTCTACTTTAGGAGGAGGTGCAAGAAGATGGCTAGCATGGTTTTGCAGTAATTCAAGAATATCGTAGTTTACGACATCGTGCCTCCTGTAGCGTGAGTGGTAGGTGTTTAATTCATGACATCGGTTGTTCGCCTGATAGTAAGCAGTATGTGTACCGAGTTTGGTTGCAGTCGGTCCACTACTGGAGGAGGAGGTGCAGGAAAATGGCTCGCATGGTTTTGCAGTAATTCAAGAATATCGTAGTTTACGACTTCGTGTCTCCTGTAGCGTGAGTGGTAGGTGTTTAATTCATGACAGCGGTTGTTCGACTGATAGTAAGCAGTATGTGTACAGAGTTTGGTAGCAGTCGGTGCACTACTTTACGAGAAGGTGCAGGAAGATGGCTCGCATGGTTTTGCAGTAATTCAAGAATATCGTAGATTAAGACTTCGTGTCTCCTGTAGCGTGAGTGGTAGGTCTTTAATTCATGACAGCGGTTGTTCGCCTGATAGCAAGCAGTATGTGTACCGAGTTTGGTTGCAATCGGTCCACTACTTTAGGAGGAGGTGCAGGAAGATGGCTCGCATGATTTTGCAGAAATTCAAGAATATCGTAGGTTACGACTTCGTGTCCCCTGTAGCGTGAGTGGTAGGTGTTTAATTCATGACAGCGGTTGTTCGCCTGATAGTAAGCAGTATGTGTACCGAGTTCGGTTGCAGTCTGTCCACTACTTTAGGAGGAGATGCAGGAAGATGGCTCGCATGGTTTTGGAGTAATTGAAGAATATCATAGTTTACGACTTCGTGTGTCCTGTAGCGTGAGTGGTAGGTGTGTAATTCATGACAGCGGTTGTTCGCCTGATAGTAAGCAGTATCTGTACCGAGTTTGCTTGCAGTCCGTCCACTACTTTAGGAGGAGGTGCAGGAAGATGGCTCGCATGGCTTTGCAGTAATTCAAGATTAACGTAGTTTACGACTTCGTGTCTCCTGTAGCGTGAGTGGTAGGTGTTTAATTCATGACAGCGGTTGTTCGCGTGATAGTAATCAGTATGTGTACCGAGTTTGGTTGCAGTCGGTCGACTACTTTAGGAGGAGGTTCAGGAAGATGGCTTGCATGCGTTTGCAGTAATTCAAGAACATCGTAGTTTACGACTTCATGTCTCCAGTAGCGAGAGTGGTAGGTGTTTAATTCATGACAGTGGTTGTTGGCCTGATAGTAAGCAGTATGAGCACCGAGTTTGGTTGCAGTCGGTCCTCTACTTTAGGAGGAGGTGCAGGAAGATGGCTCGCATGGTTTTGCAGTAATTCAGGAATATCGTAGTTTACGACTTCGTGTCTCCTGTAGCGTGGGTGGTAGGTGTTTAATTCATGACAGCGGTTGTTCGCCTGGTAGTAAGAAGTATGTGTAGCAACTTTGGTTGCAGGCGGTCCACTACTTTAGGAGGAGGTGCAGGAAGATGGCTCGCATGTTTTTGCAGTAATTCTAGAATATCGTAGATTAAGACTTCGTGTCTCCTGTAGCGTGAGTGGTAGGTGTATAATTCATGACAGCGGTTGTTCGCCTGATAGTAAGCAGTATGTGTACCGAGTTTGGTTGCAGTCGGTCCAATACTTTAGGAAGAGGTGCAGGAAGATGGCTCGCATGGCTTTGCAGTAATTCAAGAATATCGTAGTTTACGACTTCATGTCTCCTGTAGCGTGAGTGGTAGATGTTTAATTCATGACAGCGGTTGTTTGCCTGATAGTAATCAGTATGTGTACCGAGTTTGGTTGCAGTCGGTCGACAACTTTGGAAGGAGGAGCAGGAAGATGGCTTGCATGCGTTTGCAGTAATTCAAGAATATCGTAGTTTACGACTTCGTGTCTCCGGTAGCGTGAGTGGTAGGTGTTTAATTCATGACAGCGGTTGTTCGCCTGATAGTAAGCAGTATGTGTACCGAGTTTGGTTGCAGTCGGTCCTCTACTTTAGGAGGAGGTGCAAGAAGATGGCTCGCATGGTTTTGCAGTAATTCAAGAATATCGTAGTTTACGACATCGTGCCTCCTGTAGCGTGAGTGGTAGGTGTTTAATTCATGACATCAGTTGTTCGCCTGATAGTAAGCAGTATGTGTACCGAGTTTGGTTGCAGTCGGTCCACTACTGGAGGAGGAGGTGCAGGAAAATGGCTCGCATGGTTTTGCAGTAATTCAAGAATATCGTAGTTTACGACATCGTGCCTCCTGTAGCGTGAGTGGTAGGTGTTTAATTCATGACAGCGGTTGTTCGCCTGATAGTAAGCAGTATGTGTACAGAGTTTGGTTGCAGTCGGTGCACTACTTTACGAGAAGGTGCAGGATGATGGCTCGCATGGTTTTGCAGTAATTCAAGAATATCGTAGATTAAGACTTCGTGTCTCCTGTAGCGTGAGTGGTAGGTCTTTAATTCATGACAGCGGTTGTTCCCTTGATAGCAAAGCAGTATGTGTACCGAGTTTTGTTGCAATCGGTCCACTACTTTAGGAGGAGGTGCAGGAAGATGGCTCGCATGATTTTGCAGAAATTCAAGAATATCGTAGGTTACGACATCGTGTCTCCTGTAGCGTGAGTGGTAGGTGTTTAATTCATGACAGCGGTTGTTCGCCTGATAGTAAGCAGTATGTGTACCGAGTTCGGTTGCAGTCTGTCCACTACTTTAGGAGGAGATGCAGGAAGATGGCTCGCATGGTTTTGGAGTTATTCAAGAATATCATAGTTTACGACTTCGTGTTTCCTGTAGCGTGAGTGGTAGGTGTGTAATTCATGACAGCGGTTGTTCGCCTGATAGTAAGCAGTATCTGTACCGAGTTTGGTTGCAGTCCGTCCACTACTTTAGGAGGAGGTGCAGGAAGATGGCTCGCATGGTTTTGCAGTAATTCAAGATTATCGTAGTTTACGACTTCGTGTCTCCTGTAGCGTGAGTGGTAGGTGTTTAATTCATGACAGCGGTTGTTCGCGTGATAGTAATCAGTATGTGTACCGAGTTTGGTTGCAGTCGGTCGACTACTTTAGGAGGAGGTTCAGGAAGATGGCTTGCATTCGTTTGCAGTAATTCAAGAACATCGTAATTTACTTCATGTCTCCTGTAGCGTGAGTGGTAGGTGTTTAATTCATGACAGTGGTTGTTGGCCTGATAGTAAGCAGTATGAGCACCGAGTTTGGTTGCAGTCGGTCCTCTACTTTAGGAGGAGGTGCAGGAAGATTGCTCGCATGGTTTTGCAGTAATTCAGGAATATCGTAGTTTACGACTTCGTGTCTCCTGTAGCGTGAGTGGTAGGTGTTTAATTCATGACAGCGGTTGTTCGCCTGATAGTAAGCAGTATGTGTACCGAGTTTGGTTGCAGTCGGTCGACAACTTTGGAAGGAGGTGCAGGAAGATGGCTTGCATGCGTTTGCAGTAATTCAAGAATATTGTAGTTTACGACTTCGTGTCTCCGGTAGCGTGAGTGGTAAGTGTTTAATTCATGACAGCGGTTGTTCGCCTGATAGTAAGCAGTATGTGTACCGAGTTTGGTTGTAGTCGGCCCACTATTGGACGAGGAGGTGCAGGAAGATGGCTCGCATGGTTTTGCAGTAATTCAAGAATATCGTAGCTTACGACTTCGTGTCTCCTGTAGAGTGAGTGGTAGGTGTTTAATTCTTGACAGCGGTTGTTCGCCTGATAGTAAGCAGTATATGTACCGAGTTTGGTTGCAGTCGGTCCTCTACTTTAGGAGGAGGTGCAAGAAGATGGCTCGCATGGTTTTGCAGTAATTCAAGAATATCGTAGTTTACGACATCGTGCCTCCTGTAGCGTGAGTGGTAGGTGTTTAATTCATGACATCGGTTGTTCGCCTGATAGTAAGCAGTATGTGTACCGAGTTTGGTTGCAGTCGGTCCAATACTTTAGGAAGAGGTGCAGGAAGATGGCTCGCATGGCTTTGCAGTAATTCAAGAATATCGTAGTTTACGACTTCATGTCTCCTGTAGCGTGAGTGGTAGATGTTTAATTCATGACAGCGGTTGTTTGCCTGATAGTAATCAGTATGTGTACCGAGTTTGGTTGCAGTCGGTCGACAACTTTGGAAGGAGGAGCAGGAAGATGGCTTGCATGCGTTTGCAGTAATTCAAGAATATCGTAGTTTACGACTTCGTGTCTCCGGTAGCGTGAGTGGTAGGTGTTTAATTCATGACAGCGGTTGTTCGCCTGATAGTAAGCAGTATGTGTACCGAGTTTGGTTGCAGTCGGTCCTCTACTTTAGGAGGAGGTGCAAGAAGATCGCTCGCATGGTTTTGCAGTAATTCAAGAATATCGTAGTTTACGACATCGTGTCTCCTGTAGAGTGAGTGGTAGGTGTTTAGTTCATGACAGCGGTTGTTCGCCTGATAGTAAGAAGTATGTGTACCGAGTTTGGTTGCAGTCGGCCCACTATAGGACGAGGAGGTGCAGGAAGATGGCTCGCATGGTTTTGCAGTAATTCAAGAATATCGTAGTTTACGACTTCGTCTCTCCTGTAGCGTGAGTGGTAGGTGTTTAATTCATGACAGCGGTTGTTCGCCTGATAGTAAGCAGTATATGTACCGAGTTTGGTTGCAGTCGGTCCTCTACTTTAGGAGGAGGTGCAAGAAGATGGCTCGCATGGTTTTGCAGTAATTCAAGAATATCGTAGTTTACGACATCGTGCCTCCTGTAGCGTGAGTGGTAGGTGTTTAATTCATGTCATCGGGTGTTCGCCTGATAGTAAGCAGTATGTGTACCGAGTTTGGTTGCAGTCGGTCCACTACTGGAGGAGGAGGTGCAGGAAAATGGCTCGCATGGTTTTGCAGTAATTCAAGAATATCGTAGTTTACGACATCGTGCCTCCTGTAGCTTGAGTGGTAGGTGTTTAATTCATGACAGCGGTTGTTCGCCTGATAGTAAGCAGTATGTGTACCGAGTTTGGTTGTAGTCGGCCCACTATTGGACGAGGAGGTGCAGGAAGATGGCTCGCATGGTTTTGCAGTAATTCAAGAATATCGTAGCTTACGACTTCGTGTCTCCTGTAGAGTGAGTGGTAGGTGTTTAATTCATGACAGCGGTTGTTCGCCTGATAGTAAGCAGTATGTGTACAGAGTTTGGTTGCAGTCGGTGCACTACTTTACGAGAAGGTGCAGGAAGATGGCTCGCATGGTTTTGCAGTAATTCAAGAATATCGTAGATTAAGACTTCGTGTCTCCTGTAGCGTGAGTGGTAGGTCTTTAATTCATGACAGCGGTTGTTCGCCTGATAGCAAGCAGTATGTGTACCGAGTTTGGTTGCAATCGGTCCAATACTTTAGGAGGAGGTGCTGGAAGATGGCTCGCATGATTTTGCAGAAATTCAAGAATATCGTAGGTTACGACTTCGTGTCTCCTGTAGCGTGAGTGGTAGGTGTTTAATTCATGACAGCGGTTGTTCGCCTAATAGTAAGCAGTATGTGTACTGGGTTCGGTTGCAGTCTGTCCACTACTTTAGGAGGAGATGCAGGAAGATGGCTCGCATGGTTTTGGAGTAATTCAAGAATATCATAGTTTACGACTTCGTGTTTCCTGTAGAGTGAGTCGTCGGTGTGTAATTCATGACAGCGGTTGTTCGCCTGATAGTAAGCAGTATCTGTACCGAGTTTGGTTGCAGTCCGTCCACTACTTTAGGAGGAGGTGCAGGAAGATGGCTCGCATGGTTTTGCAGTAATTCAAGATTATCGTAGTTTACAACTTCGTGTCTCCTGTAGCGTGAGTGGTAGGTGTTTAATTCATGACAGCGGTTGTTCGCGTGATAGTAGTCAGTATGTGTACCGAGTTTGGTTGCAGTCGGTCGACTACTTAAGGAGGAGGTTCATGAAGATGGCTTGCATTCGTTTGCAGTAATTCAAGAACATCGTAGTTTACGACTTCATGTCTCCTGTAGCGTGAGTGGTAGGTGTTTAATTCATGACAGTGGTTGTTGGCCTGATAGTAAGCAGTATGAGCACCGAGTTTGGTTGCAGTCGGTCCTCTACTTTAGGAGGAGGTGCAGGAAGATGGCTCGCATGGTTTTGCAGTAATTCAGGAATATCGTAGTTTACGACTTCGTGTCTCCTGTAGCGTGAGTGGTAGGTGTTTAATTCATGACAGCGGTTGTTCACCTGATAGTAAGCAGTATGTGTACCGAGTTTGGTTGCAGTCGGTCGACAACTTTGGAAGGAGGTGCAGGAAGATGGCTTGCATGCGTTTGCAGTAATTCAAGAATATTGTAGTTTAGGACTTCGTGTCTCCGGTAGCGTGAGTGGTAGGTGTTTAATTCACGACTGCGGTTGTTCGGCTGATAGTAAGCAGTATGTGTACCGAGTTTGGTTGCAGTCGGCCCACTATTGGCCGAGGAGGTGCAGGAAGATGGCTCGCATGGTTTTGCAGTAATTCAAGAATATCGTAGTTTACGACTTCGTGTCTCCTGTAGAGTGAGTGGTAGGTGTTTAATTCATGACAGCGGTTGTTCGCCTGATTGTAAGCAGTATATGTACCGAGTTTGGTTGCAGTCGGTCCTCTACTTTAGGAGGAGGTGCAAGAAGATGGCTCGCATGGTTTTGCAGTAATTCAAGAATATCGTAGTTTACGACATCGTGCCTCCTGTAGCGTGAGTGGTAGGTGTTTAATTCATGACATCGGTTGTTCGCCTGATAGTAAGCAGTATGTGTACCGAGTTTGGTTGCAGTCGGTCCAATACTTTAGGAAGAGGTGCAGGAAGATGGCTCGAATGGCTTTCCAGTAATTCAAGAATATCGTAGTTTACGACTTCATGTCTCCTGTAGCGTGAGTGGTAGATGTTTAATTCATGACAGCGGTTGTTTGCCTGATAGTAATCAGTATGTGTACCGAGTTTGGTTGCAGTCGGTCGACAACTTTGGAAGGAGGAGCAGGAAGATGGCTTGCATGCGTTTGCAGTAATTCAAGAATATCGTAGTTTACGACTTCGTGTCTCCGGTAGCGTGAGTGGTAGGTGTTTAATTCATGACAGCGGTTGTTCGCCTGATAGTAAGCAGTATGTGTACAGAGTTTGGTTGCAGTCGGTGCAATACTTTACGAGAAGGTGCAGGAAGATGGCTCGCATGGTTTTGCAGTAATTCAAGAATATCGTAGATTAAGACTTCGTGTCTCCTGTAGCGTGAGTGGTAGGTCTTTAATTCATGACAGCGGTTGTTCGCCTGATAGTAAGCAGTATGTGTACCGAGTTCGGTTGCAGTCTGTCCACTACTTTAGGAGGAGATGCAGGAAGATGGCTCGCATGGTTTTGGAGTAATTCAAGAATATCATAGTTTACGACTTCGTGTTTCCTGTAGCGTGAGTGGTAGGTGTGTAATTCATGACAGCGGTTGTTCGCATGATAGTAAGCAGTATCTGTACCGAGTTTGGTTGCAGTCCGTCCACTACTTTAGGAGGAGGTGCAGGAAGATGGCTCGCATGGTTTTGCAGTAATTCAAGATTATCGTAGTTTACGACTTCGTGTCTCCTGTAGCGTGAGTGGTAGGTGTTTAATTCATGACAGCGGTTGTTCGCGTGATAGTAATCAGTATGTTTACCGAGTTTGGTTGCAGTCGGTCGACTACTTTAGGAGGAGGTTCAGGAAGATGGCTTGCATGCGTTTGCAGTAATTCAAGAACATCGTAGTTTACGACTTCATGTCTCCTGTAGCGTGAGTGGTAGGTGTTTAATTCATGACAGTGGTTGTTGGCCTGATAGTAAGCAGTATGAGCACCGAGTTTGGTTGCAGTCGGTCCTCTACTTTAGGAGGAGGTGCAGGAAGATGGCTCGCATGGTTTTGCAGTAATTCAGGAAAATCGTAGTTTACGACTTCGTGTCTCCTGTAGCGTGAGTGGTAGGTGTTTAATTCATGACAGCGGTTGTTCGCCTGATAGTAAGCAGTATGTGTACCGAGTTTGGTTGCAGTCGGTCGACAACTTTGGAAGGAGGTGCAGGAAGATGGCTTGCATGCGTTTGCAGTAATTCAAGAATATCGTAGTTTGCGACTTCTTGTCTCCGGTAGCGTGAGTGGTAGGTGTTTAATTCATGACAGCGGTTGTTCGCCTGATAGTAAGCAGTATGTGTACCGTGTTTGGTTGCAGTCGGCCCACTATTGGACGAGGAGGTGCAGGATGATGGCTCGCATGGTTTTGCAGTAATTCAAGAATATCGTAGTTTACGACTTCGTGTCTCCTGTAGAGTGAGTGGTAGGTGTTTAATTCATGACAGCGGTTGTTCGCCTGATAGTAAGCAGTATATGTACCGAGTTTGGTTGCAGTCGGTCCTCTACTTTAGGAGGAGGTGCAAGAAGATGGCTCGCATGGTTTTGCAGTAATTCAAGAATATCGTAGTTTACGACATCGTGCCTCCTGTAGCGTGAGTGGTAGGTGTTTAATTCATGACATCGGTTGTTCGCCTGATAGTAAGCAGTATGTGTACCGAGTTTGATTGCAGTCGGTCCACTACTGGAGGAGGAGGTGCAGGAAAATGGCTCGCATGGTTTTGCAGTAATTCAAGAATATCGTAGTTTACAACATAGTGTCTCCTGTAGCGTGAGTGGTAGGTGTTTAATTCATGACAGAGGTTGTTCGCCTGATAGTAAGCAGTATGTGTACAGAGTTTGGTTGCAGTCGGTGCACTACTTTACGAGAGGGTGCAGGAAGATGGCTCGCATGGTTTTGCAGTAATTCAAGAATATCGTAGATTAAGACTTCGTGTCTCCTGTAGCGTGAGTGGTAGGTCTTTAATTCATGACAGCGGTTGTTCTCCTGATAGCAAGCAGTATGTGTACCGAGTTTGGTTGCAATCGGTCCACTACTTTAGGAGGAGGTGCAGGAAGATGGCTCGCATGATTTTGCAGAAATTCAAGAATATCGTAGGTTACGACTTCGTGTCTCCTGTAGCGTGAGTGGTATGTGTTTAATTCATGACAGCGGTTGTTCGCCTGATAGTAAGCAGTATGTGTACCGAGTTCGGTTGCAGTCTGTCCACTACTTTAGGAGGAGGTGCAGGAAGATGGCTCGCATGGTTTTGGAGTAATTCATGAATATCATAGTTTACGACTTCGTGTCTCCTGTAGCGTGAGTGGTAGGTGTGTAATTCATGACAGCGGTTGTTCGCCTGATAGTAAGCAGTATCTGTACCGAGTTTGGTTGCAGTCGGTCCACTACTTCAGGAGGAGGTGCAGGAAGATGGCTCGCATGGTTTTGCAGTAATTCAAGATTATCGTAGTTTACGACTTCGTGACTCCTGTAGCGTGAGTGGTAGGTGTTTAATTCATGACAGCGGTTGTTCGCGTGATAGTAATCAGTATGTGTACCGAGTTTGGTTGCAGTCGGTCGACTACTTTAGGAGGAGGTGCAGGAAGATGGCTCGCATGGTTTTGCAGTAATTCAGGAATATCGTAGTTTACGACTTCGTGTCTCCTGTAGCGTGAGTGGTAGGTGTTTAATTCATGACAGCGGTTGTTCGCCTGATAGTAAGCAGTATGTGTACCGAGTTTGGTTGCAGTCGGTCCACTAGTAGAGGAGGAGATGCAGGAAAATGGCTCGCATGGTTTTGCAGTAATTCAAGAATATCGTAGTTTACGACTTCGTGTCTCCGGTAGCGTGAGTGGTCGGTGTGTAATTCATGACAGCGGTTGTTCGCCTGATAGTAAGCAGTATCTGTACCGAGTTTGGTTGCAGTCCGTCCACTACTTTAGGAGGAGGTGCAGGAAGATGGCTCGCATGGTTTTGCAGTAATTCAAGATTATCGTAGTTTACGACTTCGTGACTCCTGTAGCGTGAGTGGTCGGTGTGTAATTCATGACAGCGGTTGTTCGCCTGATAGTAAGCAGTATCTGTACCGAGTTTGGTTGCAGTCCGTCCACTACTTTAGGAGGAGGTTCAGGAAGATGGCTTGCATTCGTTTGCAGTAATTCAAGAACATCGTAGTTTACGACTTCATGTCTCCTGTAGCGTGAGTGGTAGGTGTTTAATTCATGACAGTGGTTGTTGGCCTGATAGTAAGCAGTATGAGCACCGAGTTTGGTTGCAGTCGGTCCTCTACTTTAGGAGGAGGTGCAGGAAGATGGCTCGCATGGTTTTGCAGTAATTCAGGAATATCGTAGTTTACGACTTCGTGTCTCCTGTAGCGTGAGTGGTAGGTGTTTAATTCATGACAGCGGTTGTTCACCTGATAGTAAGCAGTATGTGTACCGAGTTTGGTTGCAGTCGGTCGACAACTTTGGAAGGAGGTGCAGGAAGATGGCTTGCATGCGTTTGCAATAATTCAAGAATATTGTAGTTTACGACTTCGTGTCTCCGGTAGCGTGAGTGGTAGGTGTTTAATTCATGACAGCGGTTGTTCGCCTGATAGTAAGCAGTATGTGTACCGAGTTTGGTTGCAGTCGGCCCACTATTGGACGAGGAGGTGCAGGAAGATGGCTCGCATGGTTTTGCAGTAATTCAAGAATATCGTAGTTTACGACTTCGTGTCTCCTGTAGAGTGAGTGGTAGGTGTTTAATTCATGACAGCGGTTGTTCGCCTGATAGTAAGCAGTATATGTACCGAGTTTGGTTGCAGTCGGTCCTCTACTTTAGGAGGAGGTGCAAGAAGATGGCTCGCATGGTTTTGCAGTAATTCAAGAATATCGTAGTTTACGACATCGTGCCTCCTGTAGCGTGAGTGGTAGGTGATTAATTCATGACATCGGTTGTTCGCCTGATAGTAAGCAGTATGTGTACCGAGTTTGGTTGCAGTCGGTCCAATACTTTAGGAAGAGGTGCAGGAAGATGGCTCGCATGGCTTTGCAGTAATTCAAGAATATCGTAGTTTACGACTTCATGTCTCCTGTAGCGTGAGTGGTAGATGTTTAATTCATGACAGCGGTTGTTTGCCTGATAGTAATCAGTATGTGTACCGAGTTTGGTTGCAGTCGGTCGACAACTTTGGAAGGAGGAGCAGGAAGATGGCTTGCATGCTTTTGCAGTAATTCAAGAATATCGTAGTTTACGACTTCGTGTCTCCGGTAGCGTGAGTGGTAGGTGTTTAATTCATGACAGCGGTTGTTCGCCTGATAGTAATCAGTATGTGTACAGAGTTTGGTTGCAGTCGGTGCACTACTTTACGAGAAGGTGCAGGAAGATGGCTCGCATGGTTTTGCAGTAATTCAAGAATATCGTAGGTTAAGACTTCGTGTCTCCTGTAGCGTGAGTGGTAGGTCTTTAATTCATGACAGCGGTTGTTCGCCTGATAGCAAGCAGTATGTGTACCGAGTTTGGTTGCAATCGGTCCAATACTTTAGTAGGAGGTGCTGGAAGATGGCTCGCATGATTTTGCAGAAATTCAAGAATATCGTAGGTTACGACTTCGTGTCTCCTGTAGCGTGAGTGGTAGGTGTTTAATTCATGACAGCGGTTGTTCGCCTGATAGTAAGCAGTATGTGTACCGAGTTCGGTTGCAGTCTGTCCACTACTTTAGGAGGAGATGCAGGAAGATGGCTCGCATGGTTTTGGAGTAATTCAAGAATATCATAGTTTACGACTTCGTGTTTCCTGTAGCGTGAGTGGTAGGTGTGTAATTCATGACAGCGGTTGTTCGCATGATAGTAAGCAGTATCTGTACCGAGTTTGGTTGCAGTCCGTCCACTACTTTAGGAGGAGGTGCAGGAAGATGGCTCGCATGGTTTTGCAGTAATTCAAGATTATCGTAGTTTACGACTTCGTGTCTCCTGTAGCGTGAGTGGTAGGTGTTTAATTCATGACAGCGGTTGTTCGCGTGATAGTAATCAGTATGTTTACCGAGTTTGGTTGCAGTCGGTCGACTACTATAGGAGGAGGTTCAGGAAGATGGCTTGCATGCGTTTGCAGTAATTCAAGAACATCGTAGTTTACGACTTCATGTCTCCTGTAGCGTGAGTGGTAGGTGTTTAATTCATGACAGTGGTTGTTGGCCTGATAGTAAGCAGTATGAGCACCGAGTTTGGTTGCAGTCGGTCCTCTACTTTAGGAGGAGGTGCAGGAAGATGGCTCGCATGGTTTTGCAGTAATTCAGGAATATCGTAGTTTACGACTTCGTGTCTCCTGTAGCGTGAGTGGTAGGTGTTTAATTCATGACAGCGGTTGTTCGCCTGATAGTAAGCAGTATGTGTACCGAGTTTGGTTCCAGTCGGTCGACAACTTTGGAAGGAGGTGCAGGAAGATGGCTTGCATGCGTTTGCAGTAATTCAAGAATATCGTAGTTTACGACTTCTTGTCTCCGGTAGCGTGAGTGGTAGGTGTTTAATTCATGACAGCGGTTGTTCGCCTGATAGTAAGCAGTATGTGTACCGTGTTTGGTTGCAGTCGGCCCACTATTGGACGAGGAGGTGCAGGAAGATGGCTCGCATGGTTTTGCAGTAATTCAAGAATATCGTAGTTTACGACTTCGTGTCTCCTGTAGAGTGAGTGGTAGGTGTTTAATTCATGACAGCGGTTGTTCGCCTGATAGTAAGCAGTATATGTACCGAGTTTGGTTGCAGTCGGTCCTCTACTTTAGGAGGAGGTGCAAGAAGATGGCTCGCATGGTTTTGCAGTAATTCAAGAATATCGTAGTTTACGACATCGTGCCTCCTGTAGCGTGAGTGGTAGGTGTTTAATTCATGACATCGGTTGTTCGCCTGATAGTAAGCAGTATGTGTACCGAGTTTGATTGCAGTCGGTCCACTACTGGAGGAGGAGGTGCAGGAAAATGGCTCGCATGGTTTTGCAGTAATTCAAGAATATCGTAGTTTACAACATCGTGTCTCCTGTAGCGTGAGTGGTAGGTGTTTAATTCATGACAGAAGTTGTTCGCCTGATAGTAAGCAGTATGTGTACAGAGTTTGGTTGCAGTCGGTGCACTACTTTACGAGAGGGTGCAGGAAGATGGCTCGCATGGTTTTGCAGTAATTCAAGAATATCGTAGATTAAGACTTCGTGTCTCCTGTAGCGTGAGTGGTAGGTCTTTAATTCATGACAGCGGTTGTTCGCCTGATAGAAAGCAGTATGTGTACCGAGTTTGGTTGCAATCGGTCCACTACTTTAGGAGGAGGTGCAGGAAGATGGCTCGCATGATTTTGCAGAAATTCAAGAATATCGTAGGTTACGACTTCGTGTCTCCTGTAGCGTGAGTGGTATGTGTTTAATTCATGACAGCGGTTGTTCGCCTGATAGTAAGCAGTATGTGTACCGAGTTCGGTTGCAGTCTGTCCACTACTTTAGGAGGAGGTGCAGGAAGATGGCTCGCATGGTTTTGGAGTAATTCAAGAATATCATAGTTTACGACTTCGTGTCTCCTGTAGCGTGAGTGGTAGGTGTGTAATTCATGACAGCGGTTGTTCGCCTGATAGTAAGCAGTATCTGTACCGAGTTTGGTTGCAGTCGGTCCACTACTTCAGGAGGAGTTGCAGGAAGATGGCTCGCATGGTTTTGCAGTAATTCAAGATTATCGTAGTTTACGACTTCGTGACTCCTGTAGCGTGGGTGGTAGGTGTTTAATTCATGACAGCGGTTGTTCGCGTGATAGTAATCAGTATGTGTACCGAGTTTGGTTGCAGTCGGTCGATTACTTTAGGAGGAGGTTCAGGAAGATGGCTTGCATGCGTTTGCAGTAATTCAAGAACATCGTAGTTTACGACTTCATGTCTCCTGTAGCGTGAGTGGTAGGTGTTTAATTCATGACAGTGGTTGTTGGGCTGATAGTAAGCAGTATGAGCACCGAGTTTGGTTGCAGTCGGTCCTCTACTTTAGGAGGAGGTGCAGGAAGATGGCTCGCATGGTTTTGCAGTAATTCAGGAATATCGTAGTTTACGACTTCGTGTCTCCTGTAGCGTGAGTGGTAGGTGTTTAATTCATGACAGCGGTTGTTCGCCTGATAGTAAGCAGTATGTGTACCGAGTTTGGTTGCAGTCGGTCCACTAGTAGAGGAGGAGGAGCAGGAAAATGGCTCGCATGGTTTTGCAGTAATTCAAGAATATCGTAGTTTACGACTTCGTGTCTCCTGTAGCGTGAGTGGTAGGTGTTTAATTCATGACAGCGGTTGTTCGCCTGATAGTAAGCAGTATGTGTACCGAGTTTGGTAGCAGTCGGTTCACTGCTGGAGGAGGAGGTGCAGGAAGATTCTCGCATGATTTTGCAGTAATTCAAGAATATCGTAGTTTACGACTTCGTGTCTCCTGTAGCGTGAGTGGCAGGTGTTTAATTCATGACAGCGGTTGTTCGCCTGATAGTAAGAAGTATGTGTAGCGACTTTGGTTGCAGTCGGTCCACTACATTAGGAGGAGGTGCAGGAAGATGGCTCGCATGTTTTTGCAGTAATTCAAGAATATCGTAGATTAAGACTTCGTGTCTCCTGTAGCGTGAGTGGTAGGTGTTTAATTGATGACAGCGGTTGTTCGCCTGATAGTAAGCAGTATGTGTACCGAGTTTGGTTGCAGTCGGTCCAATACTTTAGGAAGAGGTGCAGGAAGATGGCTCGCATGGCTTTGCAGTAATTCAAGAATATCGTAGTTTACGACTTCATGTCTCCTGTAGCGTGAGTGGTAGATGTTTAATTCATGACAGCGGTTGTTTGCCTGATAGTAATCAGTATGTGTACCGAGTTTGGTTGCAGTCGGTCGACAACTTTGGAAGGAGGAGTAGGAAGATGGCTTGCATGCGTTTGCAGTAATTCAAGAATATCGTAGTTTACGACTTCGTGTCTCCTGTAGCGTGAGTGGTAGGTGTTTAATTCATGACAGCGGTTGTTCGCCAGATAGTAAGCAGTATGTGTACCGGGTTTGGTTGCAGTCGGTCCTCTACTTTAGGAGGAGGTGCAAGAAGATGGCTCGCATGGTTTTGCAGTAATTCAAGAATATCGTAGTTTACGACATCGTGTATTCTGTAGAGTGAGTGGTAGGTGTTTAGTTCATGACAGCGGTAGTTAGACTGATAGTAAGCAGTATGTGTACCGAGTTTGGTTGCAGTCGGTCCGCTACTGGAGGAGGAGGTGCAGGAAAATGGCTCGCATGATTTTGCAGTAATTCAAGAATATCGTAGTTTACGACTTCGTGTCTCCTGTAGCGTGAGTGGTAGGTGGTTAATTCATGACAGCGGTTGTTCGCCTGATAGTAAGCAGTATGTGTACCGAGTTTGGTTGCAGTCGGTGGACAACTTTGGAAGGAGGTGCAGGAAGATGGCTTGCATTCGTTTGCAGTAATTCAAGAATATCGTAGTTTACGACTTCGTGTCTCCTGTAGCGTGAGTGGTAGGTGTTTAATTCATGACAGCGGTGTTTCGCCTGATAGTAAGCAGTATGTGTACCGAGTTTGGTTGCAGTCGGCCCACTATTGGACGAGGAGGTGCAGGAAGATGGCTCGCATAGTTTTGCAGTAATTCAAGAATATCGTAGTTTACGACTTCGTGTCTCGTGTAGCGTGAGTGGTAGGTGTTTAATTCATGACAGCGGTTGTTCGCCTGATAGTAAGCAGTATGAGCATCGAGTTTGGTTGCAGTCGGTCCTCTACTTTAGGAGGAGGTGCAAGAAGATGTCTCGCATGGTTTTGCAGTAATTCAAGAATATCGTAGTTTACGACTTCGTGTCTCCTGTAGCGTGAGAGGAAGGTGTTTAATTCATGACAGCGATTGTTCGCCTGATAGAAAGCAGTATGTGTACCGAGTTAGGTTGCAGTCGGTCCACTACTTTAGGAGGAGGTGCAGGAAGCCGGCTCGCATGGTTTTGCAGTAATTCAGGAATATCGTAGTTTACGACTTCGTGTCTCCTGTAGCGTGAGTGGTAGGTGTTTAATTCATGACAGTGATTGTTCGCCTGATAGTAAGCAGTATGAATACCGAGTTTGGTTGCAGTCGGTCCTCTACTTTAGGAGTAGGTGCAGGAAGATCTCTCGCATGGTTTTGCAGTAATTCAAGAATATCGTAGTTTACGACTTCGTGTCTCCTGTAGCGTGAGTGGTAGGTGTTTAATTCATGACAGCGTTTGTTCGCCTGATAGTAAGCAGTATGTGTACCGAGTTTGGTTGCAGTCGGCCCACTATTGGACGAGGAGGTGCAAGAAGATTGCTCGCATAATTTTGCAGTAATTCAAGAATATCGTAGTTTACGACTTCGTGTCTCCTGTAGCGTGAGTGGTAGGTGTTTAATTCATGACAGCGGTTGTTCGCCTGATAGTAAGCAGTATGAGCATCGAGTTTGGTTGCAGTCGGTCCTCTACTTTAGGAGGAGGTGCAAGAAGATGTCTCGCATGATTTTGCAGTAATTCAAGAATATCGTAGTTTACGACTTCGTGTCTCCTGTAGCGTGAGTGGAAGGTGTTTAATTCATGACAGCGATTGTTCGCCTGATAGAAAGCAGTATGTGTACCGAGTTAGGTTGCAGTCGGTCCACTACTTTAGGAGGAGGTGCAGGAAGACGGCTCGCATGGTTTTGCAGTAATTCGAGAATATCGTAGATTAAGACATCGTGTCTCCTGTAGCGTGAGTGGTAGGTCTTTAATTCATGACAGCGGTTGTTCGCCTGATAGCAAGCAGTATGTGTACCGAGTTTGGTTGCAGTCGGTCCACTACTGGAGGAGGGGGTGCAGGAAAATGGCACGCATGGTTTTTTATTAATTCAAGAATATCGTAGTTTACGACTTCGTGTCTCCTGAAGCGTGAGTGGTAGGTGTTTAATTCATGACAGCGGTTGTTCGCCTGATAGTAAGCAGTATGTGTACCGAGATTGGTTGCAGTCGGTGCACTACTGGAGGAGGAGGTGCAGGAAAATGGCTCGCATGATTTTGCAGTAATTCAAGAATATCGTAGTTTACGACTTCGTGTCTCCTGTATCGTGAGTGGTAGGTGTTTAATTCATGACAGCGGTTGTTCGCCTGAAAGTAAGCAGTATGAGTACCGAGTTTGGTTGCAGTCGGTGGACAACTTTGGAAGGAGGTGCAGAAAGATGGCTTGCATTCGTTTGCAGTAATTCAAGAATATCGTAATTTACGACTTCGTGTCTCCTGTAGCGTGAGTGGTAGGTGTTTAATTCATGTCAGCGGTTGTTCGCCTGATAGTACGCAGTATGTGTACAGTGTTTGGTTGCAGTCGGTGCACTACTGGAGGAGGAGGTGCAGGAAAATGGCTCGCATGATTTTGCAGTAATTCAAGAATATCGTAGTTTACGACTTCGTGTCTCCTGTAGCGTGAGTGGTAGGTGTTTAATTCATGACAGCTGTTGTTCGCCTGATAGTAAGCAGTATGTGTACCGAGTTTGGTTGCAGTCGGTGGACAACTTTGGAAGGAGGTGCAGGAAGATGGCTTGCATTCGTTTGCTGTAATTCAAGAATATCGTAGTTTACGACTTCGTGTCTCCTGAGCGTGTGTGGTAGGTGTTTAATTCATGACAGCGGATGTTCGCCTGATAGTAAGCAGTATGTGTACCGAGTTTGGTTGCAGTCGGCCCACTATTGGACGAGGAGGTGCAGGAAGATGGCTCGCATAATTTTGCAGTAATTCAAGAATATCGTAGTTTACGACTTCGTGTCTCCTGTAGCGTGAGTGGTAGGTCTTTAATTCATGACAGCGGTTGTTCGCCTGATAGTAAGCAGTATGTGTACCGAGTTTGGTTGCAGTCGGTGGACAACTTTGGAAGGAGGTGCAGGAAGATGGCTTGCATTCGTTTGCAGTAATTCAAGAATATCGTAGTTTACGACTTCGTGTCTCCTGTAGCGTGAGTGGTAGGTGTTTAATTCATGACAGCGGTTGTTCGCCTGATAGTAAGCAGTATGAGCATCGAGTTTGGTTGCAGTCGGTCCTCTACTTTAGGAGGAGGTGCAAGAAGATGTCTCGCATGGTTTTGCAGTAATTCAAGAATATCGTAGTTTACGACTTCGTGTCTCCTGTAGCGTGAGTGGAAGGTGTTTAATTCATGACAGCGATTGTTCGCCTGATAGAAAGCAGTATGTGTACCGAGTTAGGTTACAGTCGGTCCACTACTTTAGGAGGAGGTGCAGGAAGACGGCTCGCATGGTTTTGCAGTAATTCAGGAATATCGTAGTTTACGACTTCGTGTCTCCAGTAGCGTGAGTGGTAGGTGTTTAATTCATGACAGTGATTGTTCGCCTGATAGTAAGCAGTATGAATACCGAGTTTGGTTGCAGTCGGTCCTCTACTTTAGGAGTAGGTGCAGGAAGATCTCTCGCATGGTTTTGCAGTAATTCAAGAATATCGTAGTTTACGACTTCGTGTCTCCTGTAGCGTGAGTGGTAGGTGTTTAATTCATGACAGCGGTAGTTCGACTGATAGTAAGCAGTATGTGTACCGAGTATGGTTGCAGTCGGTCCACTACTGGAGGAGGAGGTGCAGGAAAATGGCTCGCAAGGTTTTGCAGTAATTCAAGAATATCGTAGTTTACGACTTCGTGTCTCCTGTAGCGTGAGTGGTAGGTGTTTAATTCATGACAGCGGTTGTTTTCCTGATAGTAAGCAGTATGTGTACAGAGTTTGGTTGCAGTCGGTGCACTACTTTACGAGGAGGTGCAGGAAGATGGCTCGCATGGTTTTGCAGAATTTCAGAATATCGTAGGTTACGACTTCGTGTCTCCTGTAGCGTGAGTGGTAGGTGTTTAATTCATGACAGCGGTTGTTCGCCTGATAGTAAGCAGTATGTGTACCGAGTTCGGTTGCAGTCTGTCCAATACTTTAGGAGGAGGTGCAGGAAGATGGCTCGCATGGTTTTGCAGTAAATCAAGAATATCGTAGTTTACGACATCGTGCCCCTATAGCGTGAGTGGTAGATGTTTAATTCATGTCAGCGGTTGTTCGCCTGATAGTAAGCAGTATGTGTACCGAGTTTGGCTGCAGTCGGTCCACTACTGGAGGAGGGGGTGCAGGAAATTGGCTCGCATGGTTTTTTATTAATTCAAGAATATCGTAGTTTACGACTTCGTGTCTCCTGAAGCGTGAGTGGTAGGTGTTTAATTCATGAAAGCGGTTGTTCGCCTGATAGTAAGCAGTATGTGTACCGAAATTGGTTGCAGTCGGTCCACTACTGGAGGAGGAGGTGCAGGAAAATGGCTCGCATGGTTTTTTAGTAATTCAAGAATATCGTAGTTTACGACTTCGTGACTCCTGTAGCGTGAGTGGTAGGTGTGTAATTCATGACAGCGGTTGTTCGCCTGATAGTAAGCAGTATGTGTACCGAGTTTGGTTGCAGTCGGTCCAATACTTTAGGAAGAGGTGCAGGAAGATGGCTCGCATGGCTTTGCAGTAATTCAAGAATATCGTAGTTTACGACATCGTGTCTCCTGTAGAGTGAGTGGTAGATGTTTAATTCATGACAGCGGTTGTTTGCCTGATAGTAATCAGTATGTGTACCGAGTTTGGTTGCAGTCGGTCGACAACTTTGGAAGGAGGAGTAGGAAGATGGCTTGCATGCGTTTGCAGTAATTCAAGAATATCGTAGTTTACGACTTCGTGTCTCCTGTAGCGTGAGTGGTAGGTGTTTAATTCATGACAGCGGTTGTTCGCCAGATAGTAAGCAGTATGTGTACCGAGTTTGGTTGCAGTCGGTCCTCTACTTTAGGAGGAGGTGCAAGAAGATGGCTCGCATGGTTTTGCAGTAATTCAAGAATATCGTAGTTTACGACATCGTGTCTCCTGTAGAGTGAGTGGTAGGTGTTTAGTTCATGACAGCGGTAGTTAGACTGATAGTAAGCAGTATGTGTACCGAGTTTGGTTGCAGTCGGTCCGCTACTGGAGGAGGAGGTGCAGGAAAATGGCTCGCATGATTTTGCAGTAATTCAAGAATATCGTAGTTTACGACTTCGTGTCTCCTGTAGCGTGAGTGGTAGGTGTTTAATTCATGTCAGCGGTTGTTCGCCTGATAGTAAGCAGTATGTGTACAGTGCTTGGTTGCAGTCGGTGCACTACTGGAGGAGGAGGTGCAGGAAAATGGCTCGCATGATTTTGCAGTAATTCAAGAATATCGTAGTTTACGACTTCGTGTCTCCTGTAGCGTGAGTGGTAGGTGTTTAATTCATGACAGCGGTTGTTCGCCTGATAGTAAGCAGTATGTGTACCGAGTTTGGTTGCAGTCGGTGGACAACTTTGGAAGGAGGTGCAGGAAGATGGCTTGCATTCGTTTGCAGTAATTCAAGAATATCGTAGTTTACGACTTCGTGTCTCCTGTAGCGTGAGTGGTAGGTGTTTAATTCATGACAGCGGTTGTTCGCCTGATAGTAAGCAGTATGTGTACCGAGTTTGGTTGCAGTCGGCCCACTATTGGACGAGGAGGTGCAGGAAGATGGCTCGCATAGTTTTGCAGTAATTCAAGAATATCGTAGTTTACGACTTCGTGTCTCGTGTAGCGTGAGTGGTAGGTGTTTAATTCATGACAGCGGTTGTTCGCCTGATAGTAAGCAGTATGAGCATCGAGTTTGGTTGCAGTCGGTCCTCTACTTTAGGAGGAGGTGCAAGAAGATGTCTCGCATGCTTTTGCAGTAATTCAAGAATATCGTAGTTTACGACTTCGTGTCTCCTGTAGCGTGAGAGGAAGGTGTTTAATTCATGACAGCGATTGTTCGCCTGATAGAAAGCAGTATGTGTACCGAGTTAGGTTGCAGTCGGTCCACTACTTTAGGAGGAGGTGCAGGAAGCCGGCTCGCATGGTTTTGCAGTAATTCAGGAATATCGTAGTTTACGACTTCGTGTCTCCTGTAGCGTGAGTGGTAGGTGTTTAATTCATGACAGTGATTGTTCGCCTGATAGTAAGCAGTATGAATACCGAGTTTGGTTGCAGTCGGTCCTCTACTTTAGGAGTAGGTGCAGGAAGATCTCTCGCATGGTTTTGCAGTAATTCAAGAATATCGTAGTTTACGACTTCGTGTCTCCTGTAGCGTGAGTGGTAGGTGTTTAATTCATGACAGCGTTTGTTCGCCTGATAGTAAGCAGTATGTGTACCGAGTTTGGTTGCAGTCGGCCCACTATTGGACGAGGAGGTGCAAGAAGATTGCTCGCATAGTTTTGCAGTAATTCAAGAATATCGTAGTTTACGACTTCGTGTCTCCTGTAGCGTGAGTGGTAGGTGTTTAATTCATGACAGCGGTTGTTCGCCTGATAGTAAGCAGTATGAGCATCGAGTTTGGTTGCAGTCGGTCCTCTACTTTAGGAGGAGGTGCAAGAAGATGTCTCGTATGATTTTGCAGTAATTCAAGAATATCGTAGTTTACGACTTCGTGTCTCCTGTAGCGTGAGTGGAAGGTGTTTAATTCATGACAGCGATTGTTCGCCTGATAGAAAGCAGTATGTGTACCGAGTTAGGTTGCAGTCGGTCCACTACTTTAGGAGGAGGTGCAGGAAGACGGCTCGCATGGTTTTGCAGTAATTCGAGAATATCGTAGATTAAGACTTCGTGTCTCCTGTAGCGTGAGTGGTAGGTCTTTAATTCATGACAGCGGTTGTTCGCCTGATAGCAAGCAGTATGTGTACCGAGTTTGGTTGCAGTCGGTCCACTACTGGAGGAGGGGGTGCAGGAAAATGGCTCGCATGGTTTTTTATTAATTCAAGAATATCGTAGTTTACGACTTCGTGTCTCCTGAAGCGTGAGTGGTAGGTGTTTAATTCATGACAGCGGTTGTTCGCCTGATAGTAAGCAGTATGTGTACCGAGATTGGTTGCAGTCGGTGCACTACTGGAGGAGGAGGTGCAGGAAAATGGCTCGCATGATTTTGCAGTAATTCAAGAATATCGTAGTTTACGACTTCGTGTCTCCTGTATCGTGAGTGGTAGGTGTTTAATTCATGACAGCGGTTGTTCGCCTGATAGTAAGCAGTATGAGTACCGAGTTTGGTTGCAGTCGGTGGACAACTTTGGAAGGAGGTGCAGAAAGATGGCTTGCATTCGTTTGCAGTAATTCAAGAATATCGTAATTTACGACTTCGTGTCTCCTGTAGCGTGAGTGGTAGGTGTTTAATTCATGTCAGCGGTTGTTCGCCTGATAGTAAGCAGTATGTGTACAGTGTTTGGTTGCAGTCGGTGCACTACTGGAGGAGGAGGTGCAGGAAAATGGCTCGCATGATTTTGCAGTAATTCAAGAATATCGTAGTTTACGACTTCGTGTCTCCTGTAGCGTGAGTGGTAGGTGTTTAATTCATGACAGCGGTTGTTCGCCTGATAGTAAGCAGTATGTGTACCGAGTTTGGTTGCAGTCGGTGGACAACTTTGGAAGGAGGTGCAGGAAGATGGCTTGCATTCGTTTGCAGTAATTCAAGAATATCGTAGTTTACGACTTCGTGTCTCCTGAGCGTGTGTGGTAGGTGTTTAATTCATGACAGCGGATGTTCGCCTGATAGTAAGCAGTATGTGTACCGAGTTTGGTTGCAGTCGGCCCACTATTGGACGAGGAGGTGCAGGAAGATGGCTCGCATAGTTTTGCAGTAATTCAAGAATATCGTAGTTTACGACTTCGTGTCTCCTGTAGCGTGAGTGGTAGGTCTTTAATTCATGACAGCGGTTGTTCGCCTGATAGTAAGCAGTATGTGTACCGAGTTTGGTTGCAGTCGGTGGACAACTTTGGAAGGAGGTGCAGGAAGATGGCTTGCATTCGTTTGCAGTAATTCAAGAATATCGTAGTTTACGACTTCGTGTCTCCTGTAGCGTGAGTGGTAGGTGTTTAATTCATGACAGCGGTTGTTCGCCTGATAGTAAGCAGTATGAGCATCGAGTTTGGTTGCAGTCGGTCCTCTACTTTAGGAGGAGGTGCAAGAAGATGTCTCGCATGGTTTTGCGGTAATTCAAGAATATCGTAGTTTACGACTTCGTGTCTCCCGTAGCGTGAGTGGAAGGTGTTTAATTCATGACAGCGATTGTTCGCCTGATAGAAAGCAGTATGTGTACCGAGTTAGGTTGCAGTCGGTCCACTACTTTAGGAGGAGGTGCAGGAAGACGGCTCGCATGGTTTTGCAGTAATTCAGGAATATTGTAGTTTACGACTTCGTGTCTCCTGTAGCGTGAGTGGTAGGTGTTTAATTCATGACAGTGATTGTTCGCCTGATAGTAAGCAGTATGAATACCGAGTTTGGTTGCAGTCGGTCCTCTACTTTAGGAGTAGGTGCAGGAAGATCTCTCGCATGGTTTTGCAGTAATTCAAGAATATCGTAGTTTACGACTTCGTGTCTCCTGTAGCGTGAGTGGTAGGTGTTTAATTCATGACAGCGGTTGTTTTCCTGATAGTAAGCAGTATGTGTACAGAGTTTGGTTGCAATCGGTGCACTACTTTACGAGGAGGTGCAGGAAGATGGCTCGCATGGTTTTGCAGAATTTCAAGAATATCGTAGGTTACGACTTCGTGTCTCCTGTAGCGTGAGTGGTAGGTGTTTAATTCATGACAGCGGTTGTTCGCCTGATAGTAAGCAGTATGTGTACCGAGTTCGGTTGCAGTCTGTCCAATACTTTAGGAGGAGGTGCAGGAAGATGGCTCGCATGGTTTTGCAGTAATTCAAGAATATCGTAGTTTACGACATCGTGCCCCTATAGCGTGAGTGGTAGATGTTTAATTCATGTCAGCGGTTGTTCGCCTGATAGTAAGCAGTATGTGTACCGAGTTTGGCTGCAGTCGGTCCACTACTGGAGGAGGGGGTGCAGGAAAATGGCTCGCATGGTTTTTTATTAATTCAAGAATATCGTAGTTTACGACTTCGTGTCTCCTGAAGCGTGAGTGGTAGGTGTTTAATTCATGACAGCGGTTGTTCGCCTGATAGTAAGCAGTATGTGTACCGAAATTGGTTGCAGTCGGTCCACTACTGGAGGAGGAGGTGCAGGAAAATGGCTCGCATGGTTTTTTAGTAATTCAAGAATATCGTAGTTTACGACTTCGTGACTCCTGTAGCGTGAGTGGTAGGTGTGTAATTCATGACAGCGGTTGTTCGCCTGATAGTAAGCAGTATGTGTACCGAGTTTGGTTGCAGTCGGTCGACAACTTTGGAAGGAGTTGCAGGAAGATGGCTTGCATGCGTTTGCAGTAATTCAAGAATATCGTAGTTTACGACTTCGTGTCTCCTGTAGCGTGTGTGGAAGGTGTTTAATTCATGACAGCGTTTGTTCGCCTGATAGTAAGCAGTATGTGTACCGAGTTTGGTTGCAGTCGGTCCACTACTTTAGGAGGAGGTGCAGGAAAATGGCACGCATGATTTTGCAGTGATTCAGGAATATCGTAGTTTACGACTTCGTGTCTCCTGTAGCGTGAGTGGTAGGTGTTTAATTCATGACAGTGGTTGTTCGCCTGATAGTAAGCAGTATGAGTACCGAGTTTGGTTGCAGTCGGTCCTCTACTTTAGGAGGAGGTGCAGGAAGATCGCTCGCATGGTTTTGCAGTAATTCAAGAATATCGTAGTTTACGACTTCGTGTCTCCTGTAGCGTGAGTGGTAGGTGTTTAGTTCATGACAGCGGTTGTTCGCCTGATAGTAAGCAGTATGTGTACCGAGTTTGGTTGCAGTCGGTCCACTACTGGAGGAAGAGGTGCAGGAAAATGGCTCGCATGGTTTTGCAGTAATTCAAGAATATCGTAGTTTACGACTTCGTGTCTCCTGTAGCGTGAGTGGTAGGAGTTTAATTCATGACAGCGGTTGTTCGCCTGATAGTAAGCAGTATGTGTACAGAGTTTGGTTGCAGTCGGTGCACTACTTTACGAGGAGGTGCAGGAAGATGGCTCGCATGGTTTTGCAGTAATTCAAGAATATCGTAGATTAAGACTTCGTGTCTCCTGTGGCGTGAGTGGTAGGTGTTTAATTAATGACAGCGGTTGTTCGCCTGATAGTAAGCAGTATGTGTACCGAGTTTGGTTGCAAACGGTCCACTAATTTAGGAGGAGGTGCAGGAAGATGGCTCGCATGATTTTGCAGTAATTCAAGAATATCGTAGGTTACGAATTCGTGTCTCCTGTAGCGTGAGTGGTAGGTGTTTAATTCATGACAGCGGTTGTTCGCCTGATAGTAAGCAGTATGTGTACCGAGTTCGGTTGCAGTCTGTCCACTAGTTTAGGAGGAGGTGCAGGAAGATGGCTCGCATGGTTTTGGAGTAATTAAGAATATCGAAGTTTACGACTTCGTGTCTCCTGTAGCGTGAGTGGTAGGTGTGTAATTCATGACAGCGGTTGTTTGCCTGATAGTAAGCAGTATGTGTACCGAGTTTGATTGCAGACGGTGCACTACTTTAGGAGGAGGTGCAGGAAGATGGCTCGCATGGTTTTGCAGTAATTCAAGAATATCGTAGTTTACGACTTCGTGTCTCCTGTAGCGAGAGTGGTAGGTGTTTAATTCATGACAGCGGTTGCTCGCCTGATAGTAAGCAGTATGTGTACCGAGTTTGGTTGCAGTCCGTCCCCTACTGGAGGAGGAGGTGCAGGAAAATTGCTCGCATGGTTTTGCAGTAATTTAAGAATATCGTAGTTTACGACTTCGTGTCTCCTGTAGCGTTAGTGGTAGGTGTTTAATTCATGACAGCGGTTGTTCGCCTGATAGTAAGCAGTATGTGTAGCGACTTTGGTTGCAGTCGGTGCACTACTTTACGAGGAGGTGCAGGAAGATGGCTCTTATGGTTTTGCAGTAATTCAAGAATATCGTAGATTAAGACTTCGTGTCTCCTGTAGCGTGAGTGGTAGGTGTCTAATTCATGTCAGCGGTTGTTCGTCTGATAGTAAGCAGTATGTGTACCGGATTCGGTTGCAGTCGGTCCACTACTTTAGGAGGAGATGCAGGAAGGTGGCTCGCATTGTTTTGCAGTAATTCAATAATATAGTAGTTTACGACTTCGTGTCCCTGTAGCGTGAGTGGTAGGTGTTTAATTCATGACAGCGGTTGTTCGCCTGATAGCAAGCAGTTTGTGTACCGAGCTTGATTGCAGTCGGTCGACAACTTTAGAAGGAGGTGCAGGAAGATGGCTTGAATGCGTTTGCAGTAATTCAAGAATATCGTAGTTTACGACTTCGTGTCTCCTGTAGCGTGAGTGGTAGGTGTTAAATTCATGACAGCGGTTGTTCGCCTGATAGTCAGCAGTATGTGTACCGAGTTTGGTTGCAGTCGGCCCACTATTGGAGGAGGAAGTGCAGGAAGATGGGTCGCATGGTTTTGATGTAATTCAGGAATATCGTAGTTTACGACTTCGTGTCTCCTGTAGCGTGAGTGGAAGGTGTTTAATTCATGACAGCGGTAGTTCGACTGATAGTAAGCAGTATGTGTACCGAGTTTGGTTGCAGTCGGTCCACTACTGGAGGAGGAGGTGCAGGAAAATGGCTCGCATGGTTTTGCAGTAATTCAAGAATATCGTAGTTTACGACTTCGTGTCTCCTGTAGCGTGAGTGGTAGGTGTTTAATTCATGACAGCGGTTGTTCGCCTGATAGTAAGCAGTATGTGTACAGAGTTTGGTTGCAGTCGGTGCACTACTTTACGAGGAGGTGCAGGAAGAGGGCTCGCATGGTTTTGCAGTAATTCAAGAATATCGTAGATTAAGACTTCGTGTCTCCTTTAGCGTGAGTGGTAGGTGTTTAATTCATGACAGCGGTTGTTCGCCTGCTAGTAAGCAGTATGTGTACCGAGTTTGGTTGCAATCGGTCCACTAATTTAGGAGGAGGTGCAGGAAGATGGCTCGCATGATTTTGCAGTAATTCAAGAATATCGTAGGTTACGAATTCGTGTCTCCTGTAGCGTGAGTGGTAGGTGTTTAATTCATGACAGCGGTTGTTCGCCTGATAGTAAGCAGTATAAGTACCGAGTTCGGTTGCAGTCTGTCCACTACTTTAGGAGGAGGTGAAGGAAGATGGCTCGCATGGTTTTGGAGTAATTCAAGAATATCGTAGTTTACGACTTCGTGTCTCCTGTAGCGTGAGTGGTAGGTGTGTAATTCATGACAGCGGTTGTTTGCCTGATAGTAAGCAGTATGTGTACCGAGTTTGGTTGCAGTCGGTCGACAACTTTAGGAGGAGTTGCAGGAAGATTGCTTGCATGCGTTTGCAGTAATTCAAGAATATCGTAGTTTACGACTTCGTGTCTCCTGTAGCGTGAGTGGTAGGTGTTTTATTCATGACAGCGGTTGTTCGCCTGATAGTAAGCGGTATGTGTACCGAGTTTGGTTGCAGTCGGCACACTATTGGAGGAGGAGGTGCAGGAAGATGGCTCGCATGGTTTTGCAGTAATTCAAGAATATCGTAGTTTACGACTTCGTGTCTCCTGTAGCGTGAGTGGTAGGTGTTTAATTCATGTCAGCGGTTGTTCGCCTGATAGTAAGCGGTATGTGTACCGAGTTTGGTTGCAGTCGGTCCACTACTGGAGGAGGAGGTGCAGGAAAATGGCTCGCATGGTTTTTTAGTAATTCAAGAATATCGTAGTTTACGACTTCGTGTCTCCTGTAGCGTGAGTGGTAGGTTTTCAATTCATGACAGCGGTTGTTCGCCTGATAGTAATCAGTATGTGTACCGAGTTTGGTTGCAGTCGGCCCACTATTGGAGGAGGAGGTGCAGGAAGATGGCTTGCATGCGTTTGCAGTAATTCAAGAATATCGTAGTTTACGACTTCGTGTCTCCTGTAGCGTGTGTGGTAGGTGCTTAATTCATGACGGCGGTTGTTCGCCTGATAGTAAGCAGTATGTGTACCGAGTTTGGTTGCAGTCGGCCCACTATTGGAGGAGGAGGTGCAGGAAGATGGCTCGCATGATTTTGCAGTAATTCAATAATATCGTAGTTTACGACTTCGTGTCTCCTGTAGCGTTAGTGGTAGGTGTTTTTCTCATGACAGGGGTTGTTCGCCTGATAGTAAGCAGTATGTGTACCGAGTTTGGTTGCAGTCGGTCCACTACTGGAGGAGGAGGTGCAGGAAAATGGCTCGCATGGTTTTTTAGTAATTCAAGAATATCGTAGTTTACGACTTCGTGTCTCCTGTAGCGTGAGTGGTAGGTGTGTAATTCATGACAGTGGTTGTTCGCCTGATAGTAAGCAGTATGTGTACCGAGTTTGGTTGCAGTCGGTCGACAACTTTGGAATGAGGTGCAGGAAGATGGCTTGCATGCGTTTGCAGTAATTCAAGAATATCGTAGTTTACGACTTCGTGTCTCCTGTAGCGTGATTGGTAGGTGTTTAATTCATGACAGCGGTTATTCGCCGGATAGTAAACAGTATGTGTACCGAGTTTGGTTGCAGTCTGTACATTATTGGAGGAGGAGGTGCAGGAAGATGGCTCGCATGGTTTTGCAGTAATTCAAGAATATCGTAGTTTACGACTTCGTGTCTCCTGTAGCGTGAGTGGTAGGTGTTTAATTCATGACAGCGGTTGTTCGCCTGATAGTAAGCAGTATGAGTACCGAGTTTGGTTGCAGTCGGTCCTCTACTTTAGGAGGAGGTGCAAGAACATGGCTCGCATGGTTTTGCAGTAATTCAAGAATATCGAAGTTTACGACTTCGTGTCTCCTGTAGCGTGAGTGGAAGGTGTTTAATTCATGACAGCGGTAGTTCGACTGATAGTAAGCAGTATGTGTACCGAGTTTGGTTGCAGTCGGTCCACTACTGGAGGAGGAGGTGCAGGAAAATGGCTCGCATGGTTTTCAGTAATTCAAGAATATCGTAGTTTACGACTTCGTGTCTCCTGTAGCGTGAGTGGTAGGTGTTTAATTCATGACAGCGGTTGTTCGCCTGATAGTAAGCAGTATGTGTACAGAGTTTGGTTGCAGTCGGTGCACTACTTTACGAGGAGGTGCAGGAAGAGGGCTCGCATGGTTTTGCAGTAATTCAAGAATATCGTAGATTAAGACTTCGTGTCTCCTTTAGCGTGAGTGGTAGGTGTTTAATTCATGACAGCGGTTGTTCGCCTGCTAGTAAGCAGTATGTGTACCGAGTTTGGTTGCAATCGGTCCACTAATTTAGGAGGAGGTGCAGGAAGATGGCTCGCATGATTTTGCAGTAATTCAAGAATATCGTAGGTTACGAATTCGTGTCTCCTGTAGCGTGAGTGGTAGGTGTTTAATTCATGACAGCGGTTGTTCGCCCGATAGTAAGCAGTATAAGTACCGAGTTCGGTTGCAGTCTGTCCACTACTTTAGGAGGAGGTGAAGGAAGATGGCTCGCATGGTTTTGGAGTAATTCAAGAATATCGTAGTTTACGACTTCGTGTCTCCTGTAGCGTGAGTGGTAGGTGTGTAATTCATGACAGCGGTTGTTTGCCTGATAGTAAGCAGTATGTGTACCGAGTTTGGTTGCAGTCGGTCGACAACTTTAGGAGGAGTTGCAGGAAGATTGCTTGCATGCGTTTGCAGTAATTCAAGAATATCGTAGTTTACGACTTCGTGTCTCCTGTAGCGTGAGTGGTAGGTGTTTTATTCATGACAGCGGTTGTTCGCCTGATAGTAAGCGGTATGTGTACCGAGTTTGGTTGCAGTCGGCACACTATTGGAGGAGGAGGTGCAGGAAGATGGCTCGCATGGTTTTGCAGTAATTCAAGAATATCGTAGTTTACGACTTCGTGTCTCCTGTAGCGTGAGTGGTAGGTGTTTAATTCATGTCAGCGGTTGTTCGCCTGATAGTAAGCAGTATGTGTACCGAGTTTGGTTGCAGTCGGTCCCCTACTGGAGGAGGAGGTGGAGGAAAATTGCTCGCATGGTTTTGCAGTAATTCAAGAATATCGTAGTTTACGACTTCGTGTCTCCTGTAGCGTTAGTGGTAGGTGTTTAATTCATGACAGCGGTTGTTCGCCTGATAGTAAGCAGTATGTGTAGTGACTTTGGTTGCAGTCGGTGCACTACTTTACGAGGAGGTGCAGGAAGATGGCTTGCATGCGTTTGCAGTAATTCAAGAATATCGTAGTTTACGACTTCGTGTCTCCTGTAGCGTGTGTGGAAGGTGTTTAATTCATGACAGCGTTTGTTCGCCTGATAGTAAGCAGTATGTGTACCGAGTTTGGTTGCAGTCGGTCCACTACTTTAGGAGGAGGTGCAGGAAAATGGCACGCATGATTTTGCAGTAATTCAGGAATATCGTAGTTTACGACTTCGTGTCTCCTGTAGCGTGAGTGGTAGGTGTTTAATTCATGACAGTGGTTGTTCGCCTGATAGTAAGCAGTATGAGTACCGAGTTTGGTTGCAGTCGGTCCTCTACTTTAGGAGGAGGTGCAGGAAGATCGCTCGCATGGTTTTGCAGTAATTCAAGAATATCGTAGTTTACGACTTCGTGTCTCCTGTAGCGTGAGTGGTAGGTGTTTAATTCATGACAGCGGTTGTTCGCCTGATAGTAAGCAGTATGTGTACCGAGTTTGGTTGCAGTCGGTCCACTACTGGAGGAAGAGGTGCAGGAAAATGGCTCGCATGGTTTTGCAGTAATTCAAGAATATCGTAGTTTACGACTTCGTGTCTCCTGTAGCGTGAGTGGTAGGTGTTTAATTCATGACAGCGGTTGTTCGCCTGATAGTAAGCAGTATGTGTACAGAGTTTGGTTGCAGTTGGTGCACTACTTTACGAGGAGGTGCAGGAAGATGGCTCGCATGGTTTTGCAGTAATTCAAGAATATCGTAGATTAAGACTTCGTGTCTCCTGTAGCGTGAGTGGTAGGTGTTTAATTAATGACAGCGGTTGTTCGCCTGATAGTAAGCAGTATGTGTACCGAGTTTGGTTGCAAACGGTCCACTAATTTAGGAGGAGGTGCAGGAAGATGGCTCGCATGATTTTGCAGTAATTCAAGAATATCGTAGGTTACGAATTCGTGTCTCCTGTAGCGTGAGTGGTAGGTGTTTAATTCATGACAGCGGTTGTTCGCCTGATAGTAAGCAGTATGTGTACCGAGTTCGGTTGCAGTCTGTCCACTAGTTTAGGAGGAGGTGCAGGAAGATGGCTCGCATGGTTTTGGAGTAATTCAAGAATATCGAAGTTTACGACTTCGTGTCTCCTGTAGCGTGAGTGGTAGGTGTGTAATTCATGACAGCGGTTGTTTGCCTGATAGTAAGCAGTATGTGTACCGAGTTTGGTTGCAGTCGGTGCACTACTTTAGGAGGAGGTGCAGGAAGATGGCTCGCATGGTTTTGCAGTAATTCAAGAATATCGTAGTTTACGACTTCGTGTCTCCTGTAGAGAGAGTGGTAGGTGTTTAATTCATGACAGCGGTTGTTCGCGTGATAGAAATCAGTATGTGTACCGAGTTTGGTTGCAGTCGGTCGACTAGTTTAGGAGGAGGTGCAGGAAGATGGCTTGCATGCGTCTGCAGTAATTCAAGAATATCGTAGTTTACTACTTCGTGTCTCCTGTAGCGTGAGTGGTAGGTGTTTAATTCATGACAGCGGTTGTTCGCCTGATAGTAAGCAGTATGTGTACCGAGTTTGGTTGCAGTCGGCCCACTATTGGAGGAGGAGGTGCAGGAAGATGGCTCGCATGGTTTTGCAGTAATTCAAGAATATCGTAGTTTACGACTTCGTGTCTCCTGAAGCGTGAGTGGTAGGTGTTTAATTCATGACAGCGGTTGCTCGCCTGATAGTAAGCAGTATGTGTACCGAGTTTGGTTGCAGTCCGTCCCCTACTGGAGGAGGAGGTGCAGGAAAATTGCTCGCATGGTTTTGCAGTAATTTAAGAATATCGTAGTTTACGACTTCGTGTCTCCTGTAGCGTTAGTGGTAGGGGTTTAATTCATGACAGCGGTTGTTCGCCTGATAGTAAGCAGTATGTGTAGCGACTTTGGTTGCAGTCGGTGCACTACTTTACGAGGAGGTGCAGGAAGATGGCTCTTATGGTTTTGCAGTAATTCAAGAATATCGTAGATTAAGACTTCGTGTCTCCTGTAGCGTGAGTGGTAGGTGTCTAATTCATGTCAGCGGTTGTTCGTCTGATAGTAAGCAGTATGTGTACCAGATTCGGTTGCAGTCGGTCCACTACTTTAGGAGGAGATGCAGGAAGGTGGCTCGCATGGTTTTGCAGTAATTCAATAATATAGTAGTTTACGACTTCGTGTCCCTGTAGCGTGAGTGGTAGGTGTTTAATTCATGACAGCGGTTGTTCGCCTGATAGCAAGCAGTTTGTGTACCGAGTTTGATTGCAGTCGGTCGACAACTTTAGAAGGAGGTGCAGGAAGATGGCTTGAATGCGTTTGCAGTAATTCAAGAATATCGTAGTTTACGACTTCGTGTCTCCTGTAGCGTGAGTGGTAGGTGTTAAATTCATGACAGCGGTTGTTCGCCTGATAGTCAGCAGTATGTGTACCGAGTTTGGTTGCAGTCGGCCCACTATTGGAGGAGGAAGTGCAGGAAGATGGGTCGCATGGATTTGATGTAATTCAGGAATATCGTAGTTTACGACTTCGTGTCTCCTGTAGCGTGAGTGGTAGGTGTTTAATTCATGACAGCGGTTGTTCGCCTGATAGTAAGCAGTATGAGTACCGAGTGTGGTTGCAGTCGGTCCTCTACTTTAAGAGGAGGTGCAAGAAGATGGCTCGCATGGTTTTGCAGTATTTCTAGAATATCGTAGATTTAGACTTCGTGTCTCCTGTAGCGTGAGTGGTAGGTGTTTAATTCATGACAGCGGTTGTTCGCCTGATAGTAAGCAGTATGTGTACCGAGTTTGGTTGCAATCGGTCCACTACTTTAGGAGCTGGTGCAGGAAGATGGCTCGCATGATTTTGCAGTAATTCAAGAATATCGTAGGTTACGAATTCGTGTCTCGTGTAGCGTGAGTGGTAGGTGTTTAATTCATGACAGCGGTTGTTCGCCTGATAGTAAGCAGTATGTGTACCGAGTTCGGTTGCAGTCTGTCCACTACTTTAGGAGGAGGTGCAGGAAGATGGCTCGCATGGTTTTGGAGGAATTCAAGAATATCGTAGTTTACGACATCGTGTCTCCTGTAGCGTGAGTGGTAGGTGTGTATTTCATGACAGCGGTTGTTCGCCTGATAGTAAGCAGTATGTGTACCGAGTTTGGTTGCAGTCGGCCCACTACTTTAGGTGGAGGTGCAGGAAGATTGCTTGCATGGATTTGCAGTAATTCAAGAATATCGTAGTTTACGACTTCGTGTCTCCTGTAGCGTGAGTGGTAGGTTTTCAATTCATGACAGCGGTTGTTCGCCTGATAGTAATCAGTATGTGTACCGAGTTTGGTTGCAGTCGGCCCACTATTGGAGGAGGAGGTGCAGGAAGATGGCTTGCATGCGTTTGCAGTAATTCAAGAATATCGTAGTTTACGACTTCGTGTCTCCTGTAGCGTGAGTGGTAGGTGCTTAATTCATGACGGCGGTTGTTCGCCTGATAGTAAGCAGTATGTGTACCGAGTTTGGTTGCAGTCGGCCCACTATTGGAGGAGGAGGTGCAGGAAGATGGCTCGCATGATTTTGCAGTAATTCAATAATATCGTAGTTTACGACGTCGTGTCTCCTGTAGCGTTAGTGGTAGGTGTTTTTCTCATGACAGGGGTTGTTCGCCTGATAGTAAGCAGTATGTGTACCGAGTTTGGTTGCAGTCGGTCCACTACTGGAGGAGGAGGTGCAGGAAAATGGCTCGCATGGTTTTTTAGTAATTCAAGAATATCGTAGTTTACGACTTCGTGTCTCCTGTAGCGTGAGTGGTAGGTGTGTAATTCATGACAGCGGTTGTTCGCCTGATAGTAAGCAGTATGTGTACCGAGTTTGGTTGCAGTCGGTCGACAACTTTGGAATGAGGTGCAGGAAGATGGCTTGCATGCGTTTGCAGTAATTCAAGAATATCGTAGTTTACGACTTCGTGTCTCCTGTAGCGTGATTGGTAGGTGTTTAATTCATGACAGCGGTTATTCGCGGGATAGTAAACAGTATGTGTACCGAGTTTGGTTGCAGTCTGTACATTATTGGAGGAGGAGGTGCAGGAAGATGGCTCGCATGGTTTTGCAGTAATTCAAGAATATCGTAGTTTACGACTTCGTGTCTCCTGTAGCGTGAGTGGTAGGTGTTTAATTCATGACAGCGGTTGTTCGCCTGATAGTAAGCAGTATGAGTACCGAGTTTGGTTGCAGTCGGTCCTCTACTTTAGGAGGAGGTGCAAGAACATGGCTCGCATGGTTTTGCAGTAATTCAAGAATATCGAAGTTTACGACTTCGTGTCTCCTGTAGCGTGAGTGGAAGGTGTTTAATTCATGACAGCGGTAGTTCGACTGATAGTAAGCAGTATGTGTACCGAGTTTGGTTGCAGTCGGTCCACTACTGGAGGAGGAGGTGCAGGAAAATGGCTCGCATGGTTTTCAGTAATTCAAGAATATCGTAGTTTACGACTTCGTGTCTCCTGTAGCGTGAGTGGTAGGTGTTTAATTCATGACAGCGGTTGTTCGCCTGATAGTAAGCAGTATGTGTACAGAGTTTGGTTGCAGTCGGTGCACTACTTTACGAGGAGGTGCAGGAAGAGGGCTCGCATGGTTTTGCAGTAATTCAAGAATATCGTAGATTAAGACTTCGTGTCTCCTTTAGCGTGAGTGGTAGGTGTTTAATTCATGACAGCGGTTGTTCGCCTGCTAGTAAGCAGTATGTGTACCGAGTTTGGTTGCAATCGGCCCACTAATTTAGGAGGAGGTGCAGGAAGATGGCTCGCATGATTTTGCAGTAATTCAAGAATATCGTAGGTTACGAATTCGTGTCTCCTGTAGCGTGAGTGGTAGGTGTTTAATTCATGACGGCGGTTGTTCGCCTGATAGTAAGCAGTATAAGTACCGAGTTCGGTTGCAGTCTGTCCACTACTTTAGGAGGAGGTGAAGGAAGATGGCTCGCATGGTTTTGGAGTAATTCAAGAATATCGTAGTTTACGACTTCGTGTCTCCTGTAGCGTGAGTATAAGGTGTGTAATTCATGACAGCGGTTGTTTGCCTGATAGTAAGCAGTATGTGTACCGAGTTTGGTTGCAGTCGGTCGACAACTTTAGGAGGAGTTGCAGGAAGATTGCTTGCATGCGTTTGCAGTTATTCAAGAATATCGTAGTTTACGACTTCGTGTCTCCTGTAGCGTGAGTGGTAGTTGTTTTATTCATGACAGCGGTTGTTCGCCTGATAGTAAGCGGTATGTGTACCGAGTTCGGTTGCAGTCGGCACACTATTGGAGGAGGAGGTGCAGGAAGATGGCTCGCATGGTTTTGCAGTAATTCAAGAATATCGTAGTTTACGACTTCGTGTCTCCTGTAGCGTGAGTGGTAGGTGTTTAATTCATGTCAGCGGTTGTTCGCCTGATAGTAAGCAGTATGTGTACCGAGTTTGGTTGCAGTCGGTCCACTACTGGAGGAGGAGGTGCAGGAAAATGGCTCGCATGGTTTTTTAGTAATTCAAGAATATCGTAGTTTACGACTTAGTGTCTCCTGAAGCGTGAGTGGTAGGAGTTTAATTCATCACAGCGGTTGTTCGCCTGATAGTAAGCAGTATGTGTACCGAGTTTGGTTGCAGTCGGTCCCCTACTGGAGGAGGAGGTGGAGGAAAATTGCTCGCATGGTTTTGCAGTAATTCAAGAATATCGTAGTTTACGACTTCGTGTGTCCTGTAGCGTTAGTGGTAGGTGTTTAATTCATGACAGCGGTTGTTCGCCTGATAGTAAGCAGTATGTGTAGTGACTTTGGTTGCAGTCGGTGCACTACTTTACGAGGAGGTGCAGGAAGATTGCTCGCATGGTTTTGCAGTAATTCAAGAATATTGTAGATTAAGACTTCGTGTCTCCTGTAGCGTGAGTGGTAGGTCTCTAATTCATGACAGCGGTTGTTCGTCTGATAGCAAGCAGTATGTGTAGCGACTTTGGTTGCAGTCGGTCCACTACTTTAGGAGGAGGTTCAGGAAGATGGCTCGCATGGTTTTGCAGTAATTCAAGATTATCGTAGTTTACGACTTCGTGTCTCCTGTAGCGTGAGTGGTAGGTGTGTAATTAATGACAGCGGTTGTTCGCCTGATAGCAAGCAGTATGTGTACCGAGTTTGGTTGCAGTCGGCCCACTATTGGAGGAGGAGGTATAGGAAGATGGCTCGCATGGTTTTGCAGTAATTCAAGAATATCGTAGTTTACGACTTCGTGTCTCCTGTAGCGTGAGTGGTAGGTGTTTAATTCATGACAGCGGTTGTTCGCCTGATAGTAAGCAGTATGAGTACCGAGTTTGGTTGCAGTCGGTCCTCTACTTTAAGAGGAGGTGCAAGAAGATGGCTCGCATGATTTTGCAGTAATTCTAGAATATCGTAGTTTACAACTTCGTGTCTCCTGTAGCGTGAGTGGAAGGTGTTTAATTAATGACAGCGGTTGTTCGCCTGATAGTAAGCAGTATGTGTACCGAGTTTGGATGCAGTCGGTCCACTACTTTAGGAGGACGTGCAGGAAGATGGGTCGCATGGTTTTGCAGTAATTCAGGAATATCGTAGTTTACGACTTCGTGTCTCCTGTAGCGTGAGTGGTAGGTGTTTAATTCATGACAGTGGTTGTTCGCCTGCTTGTATGCAGTATGAGTACCGTGTTTGGCTGCAGTCGGTCCTCTACTTTAGGAGGAGGTGCAGGAAGGTCGCTCGCATGATTTTGCAGTAATTCAAGAATATCGTAGTTTACGGCATCGTGTCTCCTGTAGCGTGAGTGGTAGGTGTTTAATTCATGACAGCGGTTGTTCGCCTGATAGTAAGCAGTATGTGTACCGAGTTTGGTTGCAGTCGGTCCACTACTGGAGGAGGAGGTGCAGGAAAATGGCTCGCATGGTTTTGCAGTAATTCAAGAATATCGTAGTTTACGACTTCGTGTCTCCTGTAGCGTGGGTGGTAGGTGTTTAATTCATGACAGCGGTTGTTCGCCTGATAGTAAGCAGTATGTGTACCGAGTTTGGTTGCAATCGGTCCACTACTTTAGGAGCTGGTGCAGGATGATGGCTCGCATGATTTTGCAGTAATTCAAGAATATCGTAGGTTACGAACTCGTGTCTCCTGTAGCGTGAGTGGTAAGTGTTTAATTCATGACAGCGGTTGTTCGCCTGATAGTAAGCAGTATGTGTACCGAGTTCGGTTGCAATCTGACCACTACTTTAGGAGGAGGTGCAGGAAGATGGCTCGCATGGTTTTGGAGTAATTCAAGAATATCGTAGTTTACGACTTCGTGTCTCCTGTAGCGTGAGTGGTAGGTGTGTAATTCATGACAGCGGTTGTTCGCCTGATAGTAAGCAGTATGTGTACCGAGTTTGGTTGCAGTCGGTCCACTACTTTAGGAGGAGGTGCAGGAAGATGGCTTGCATGGATTTGCAGTAATTCAAGAATATCGTAGTTTACGACTTCGTGTCTCCTGTAGCGTGAGTGGTAGGTTTTCAATTCATGACAGCGGTTGTTCGCCTGATAGTAATCAGTATGTGTACCGAGTTTGGTTGCAGTCGGCCCACTATTGGAGGAGAAGGTGCAGGAAGATGGCTTGCATGCGTTTCCAGTAATTCAAGAATATCGTAGTTTACGACTTCGTGTCTCCTGTAGCGTGAGTGGTAGGTGTTTAATTCATGACGGCGGTTGTTCGCCTGATAGTAAGCAGTATGTGTACCGAGTTTGGTTGCAGTCGGCCCACTATTGGAGGAGGAGGTGCAGGAAGATGGCTCGCATGATTTTGCAGTAATTCAATAATATCGTAGTTTACGACTTCGTGTCTCCTGTAGCGTTAGTGGTAGGTGTTTCACTCATGACAGGGGTTGTTCGCCTGATAGTAAGCAGTATGTGTACCGAGTTTGGTTGCAGTCGGACCACTACTGGAGGAGAAGGTGCAGGAAAATGGCTCGCATGGTTTTTTAGTAATTCAAGAATATCGTAGTTTACGACTTCGTGTCTCCTGTAGCGTGAGTTGTAGGTTTTTAATTCATGACAGCGGTTGTTCGTTTGATAGTGAGCAGTATGTGTACAGAGTTTGGTTGCAGTCGGTTCACTACATTAGGATTAGGTGCAGGAAGATTGCTCGCATGGTTTTGTAGTAATTCCAGAATATCGTATTTTAAGACTTCGTGTCTCCTGTAGCGTGAGTGGTAGGTGTTTAATTCATGACAGCGGTTGTTCGCCTGATAGTAAGCAGTATGTGTACCGAGTTTGGTTGCAGTCGGTCCACTACTTTAGGAGGAGGTGCAGGAAGATGGCCCGCATGGTTTTGCAGTAATTCAAGAATATCGTAGTTTACGACTTCGTGTCTCCTGTAGCGTGAGTGGTAGGTGTTGAATTCATGAAATCGGTTGTTCGCCTGATAGTAAGCAGTATGTGTAGCGACTTTGGTTGCAGTTGGTGCACTACTTTACGAGGAGGTGCAGGAAGATGGCTCGCATGGTTTTGCAGTAATTCAAGAATATCGTAGTTTACGACTTCGTGTCTCCTGTAGCGTGGGTGGTAGGTGTTTAATTCATGACAGCGGTTGTTCGCCTGGTAGTAAGCAGTACGTGTACCGAGTTTGGTTGCAATCGGTCCACTGCTTTAGGAGGAGGTGCAAGAAGATGGCTCGCATGATTTTGCAGTAATTCAAGAATATCGTAGTTTACGAATTCGTGTCTCCTGTAGCGTGAGTGGTAGGTGTTTAATTCATGAAAGCGGTTGTTCGACTGATAGGAAGCAGTATGTATACCGAGTTCGGTTGCAGTCGGTCCACTACTTTAGGAGGAAGTGCAGGAAGATTGCTCGCATGGTTTTGCAGTAATTCAAGAATTTCGTAGTTTACGACTTCGTGTCTCCTGTAGCGTGAATGGTAGGTGTTTAATTCATGACAGCGGTTGTTCGCCTAATTGTAATCAGTATGTGTACCGAGTTTGGTTGCAGTCGGTCGACAACTTTAGGAGGAGGTGCAGGAAGATGGCTTGCATGTGTTTGCAGTAATTCAAGAATATCGTAGTTTACGACTTCCTATCTCCTGTAGCGTGAGTGGTAGGTGTTTAATTCATGACAGCGGTTGTTCGCCTGATAGTAAGCAGTATGTGTACCGAGTTTGGTTGCAGTCGGTCCACTACTTTAGGAGGAGGTGCAGGAAGATGGCTCGCATGGTTTTGCAGTAATTCAAGAATATCGTAGTTTACGACATCGTGTCTCCTGTAGCGTGAGTGGTAGGTTTTTAATTCATGACAGCGGTTGTTCGATTGATAGTGAGCATTATGTGTACAGAGTTTGGTTGCAGTCGGTCCACTACTTTAGGAGGAGCTGCAGGAAGATGGCTCGCATGGTTTTGCAGTAATTCAAGAATATCGTAGTTTACGACTTCGTGTCTCCTGTAGCGTGAGTGGTAGGTGTTTAATTCATGACAGCGATTGTTCGCCTGATAGTAAGCAGTATGTGTACCGAGTCTGGTAGCTGTCGGTCCACTCTTGGAGGAGGATGTGCAGGAAGATGGCTCGCATGGTTCTGCAGTAATTCAAGAATATCGTAGTTTACGACTTCGTGTCTCCTGTAGCGTGTGTGGTAGGTGTTTAATTCATGACAGCGGTTGTTCGCCTGATAGTAAGCAGTATGTGTACCGAGTTTGGTTGCAGTCGGTCCCCTACTGGAGGAGGAGGTGGAGGAAAATGGCTCGCATGGTTTTGCAGTAATTCAAGAATATCGTAGTTTACGACTTCGTGTCTCCTGTAGCGTTAGTGGTAGGTGTTTAATTCATGAGAGCGGTTGTTCGGCTGATAGTAAGCAGTATGTGTAGTGACTTTGGTTGCAGTCGGTGCACTACTTTACGAGGAGGTGCAGGAAGATGGCTCGCATGGTTTTGCAGTAATTCAAGAATATTGTAGATTAAGACTTCGTGTCTCCTGCAGCGTGAGTGGTAGGTGTCTAATTCATGACAGCGGTTGTTCGTCTGATAGCAAGCAGTATGTGTAGCGACTTTGGTTGCAGTCGGTCCACTACTTTAGGAGGAGGTGCAGGAAGATGGCTCGCATGGTTTTGCAGTAATTCAAGAATATCGTAGTTTACGACTTCGTGTCTCCTGTAGCGTGAGTGGTAGGTGTTTAATTCATGACAGCGGTTGTTCGCCTGATAGTAAGCAGTATGAGTACCGAGTTTGGTTGCAGTCGGTAACGACTTCGTGTCTCCTGTAGCGTGAGTGGTAGGTGTTTAATTCATGGCAGCGGTTGTTCGCCTGATAGTAAGCAGTATGTGTACCGAGTTTGGTTGAAGTCGGTCCACTACTTTAGGAGGAGGTGCAGGAAGATGGCTCGCATGGTTTTGCAGTAATTCAAGAATATCGTAGTTTACGACTTCCTGTCTCCTGTAGCGTGAGTGGCAGGTGTTTAATTCATGACAGCGGTTGTTCGCCTGATTGTAAGCAGTATGAGTACCGAGTTTGCTCGCAGTCGGTCCTCTACTTTAGGAGGTGGTGCAGGAAGATGGCTCGCATGTTTCTGCAGTAATTCAAGAATATCGTAGTTTACGACTTCGTGTCTCCTGTAGCGTGAGTGGTAGGTTTTTAATTCATGACAGCGGTTGTTCGTTTGATAGTGAGCAGTATGTGTACAGAGTTTGGTTGCAGTCGGTTCACTACATTAGGAGGAGGTGCAGGAAGATTGCTCGCATGGTTTTGTAGTAATTCCAGAATATCGTATTTTAAGACTTCGTGTCTCCTGTAGCGTGAGTGGTAGGTGTTTAATTCATGACAGCGGTTGTTCGCCTGATAGTAAGCAGTATGTGGTCCGAGTTTGGTTGCAGTCGGTCCACTACTTTAGGAGGAGGTGCAGGAAGATGGCTCGCATGGTTTTGCAGTAATTCAAGAATATCGTAGTTTACGACTTCGTGTCTCCTGTAGCGTGAGTGGTAGGTGTTGAATTCATGAAATCGGTTGTTCGCCTGATAGTAAGCAGTATGTGTAGCGACTTTGTTTGCAGTTGGTGCACTACTTTACGAGGAGGTGCAGGAAGATGGCTCGCATGGTTTTGCAGTAATTCAAGAATATCGTAGTTTACGACTTCGTGTCTCCTGTAGCGTGGGTGGTAGGTGCTTAATTCATGACAGCGGTTGTTCGCCTGGTAGTAAGCAGTATGTGTACCGAGTTTGGTTGCAATCGGTCCACAGCTTTAGGAGGAGGTGCAAGAAGATGGCTCGCATGATTTTGCAGTAATTCAAGAATATCGTAGTTTACGAATTCGTGTCTCCTGTAGCGCGAGTGGTAGGTGTTTAATTCATGAAAGCGGTTGTTCGACTGATAGTAAGCAGTATGTATACCGAGTACGGTTGCAGTCGGTCCACTACTTTAGGAGGAAGTGCAGGAAGATTGCTCGCATGGTTTTGCAGTAATTCAAGAATATCGTAGTTTACGACTTCGTGTCTCCTGTAGCGTGAGTGGTAGGTGTTTAATTCATGGCAGCGGTTGTTCGCCTGATAGTAAGCAGTATGAGTACCGAGTTTGGTTGAAGTCGGTCCACTACTTTAGGAGGAGGTGCAGGAAGATGGCTCGCATGGTTTTGCAGTAATTCAAGAATATCGTAGTTTACGACTTCGTGTCTCCTGTAGCGTGAGTGGCAGGTGTTTAATTCATGACAGCGGTTGTTCGCCTGATTGTAAGCAGTATGAGTACCGAGTTTGCTCGCAGTCGGTCCTCTACTTTTGGAGGAGGTGCAGGAAGATGGCTCGCATGGTTCTGCAGTAATTCAAGAATATCGTAGTTTACGACTTCGTGTCTCCTGTAGCGTGAGTGGTAGGTTTTTAATTCATGACAGCGGTTGTTCGTTTGATAGTGAGCAGTATGTGTACAGAGTTTGGTTGCAGTCGGTTCACTACATTAGGAGGAGGTGCAGGAAGATTGCTCGCATGGTTTTGTAGTAATTCCAGAATATCGTATTTTAAGACTTCGTGTCTCCTGTAGCGTGAGTGGTAGGTGTTTAATTCATGACAGCGGTTGTTCGCCTGATAGTAAGCAGTATGTGGTCCGAGTTTGGTTGCAGTCGGTCCACTACTTTAGGAGGAGGTGCAGGAAGATGGCTCGCATGGTTTTGCAGTAATTCAAGAATATCGTAGTTTACGACTTCGTGTCTCCTGTAGCGTGAGTGGTAGGTGTTGAATTCATGAAATCGGTTGTTCGCCTGATAGTAAGTAGTATGTGTAGCGACTTTGTTTGCAGTTGGTGCACTACTTTACGAGGAGGTGCAGGAAGATGGCTCGCATGGTTTTGCAGTAATTCAAGAATATCGTAGTTTACGACTTCGTGTCTCCTGTAGCGTGGGTGGTAGGTGCTTAATTCATGACAGCGGTTGTTCGCCTGGTAGTAAGCAGTATGTGTACCGAGTTTGGTTGCAATCGGTCCACTGCTTTAGGAGGAGGTGCAAGAAGATGGCTCGCATGATTTTGCAGTAATTCAAGAATATCGTAGTTTACGAATTCGTGTCTCCTGTAGCGTGAGTGGTAGGTGTTTAATTCATGAAAGCGGTTGTTCGACTGATAGTAAGCAGTATGTATACCGAGTTCGGTTGCAGTCGGTCCACTACTTTAGGAGGAAGTACAGGAAGATTGCTCGCATGGTTTTGCAGTAATTCAAGAATATCGTAGTTTACGACTTCGTGTCTCCTGTAGCGTGAGTGGTAGGTGTTTAATTCATGACAGCGGTTGTTCGCCTAATTGTAATCAGTATGTGTACCGAGTTTGGTTGCAGTCGGTCGACAACTTTAGGAGGAGGTGCAGGAAGATGGCTTGCATGCGTTTGCAGTAATTCAAGAATATCGTAGTTTACGACTTCCTATCTCCTGTAGCGTGAGTGGTAGGTGTTTAATTCATGACAGCGGTTGTTCGCCTGATAGTAATCAGTATGTGTACCGAGTTTGGTTGCAGTCGGTCCACTACTTTAGGAGGAGGTGCAGGAAGATGGCTCGCATGGTTTTGCAGTAATTCAAGAATATCGTAGTTTACGACTTCGTGTCTCCTGTAGCGTGAGTGGTAGGTTTTTAATTCATGACAGCGGTTGTTCGTTTGATAGAGAGCATTATGTGTACAGAGTTTGGTTGCAGTCGGTCCACTACTTTAGGAGGAGCTGCAGGAAGATGGCTCGCATGGTTTTGCAGTAATTCAAGAATATCGTAGTTTACGACTTCGTGTCTCCTGTAGCGTGAGTGGTAGGTGTTTAATTCATGACAGCGATTGTTCGCCTGATAGTAAGCAGTATGTGTACCGAGTCTGGTAGCTGTCGGTCCACTCTTGGAGGAGGATGTGCAGGAAGATGGCTCGCATGGTTTTGCAGTAATTCAAGAATATCGTAGTTTACGACTTCGTGTCTCCTGTAGCGTGAGTGGTAGGTTTTTAATTCATGACAGCGGTTGTTCGTTTGATAGTGAGCAGTATGTGTACCGAGTTTGGTTGCAGTCGGCTCACTATTGGAGGAGGAGGTGCAGGAAGATGGCTTGCATGTGTTTGCAGTAATTCAAGAATATCGTAGTTTACGACTTCGTGTCTCCTGTAGCGTGAGTGGTAGGTGTTTAATTCATGACAGCGATTGTTCGCCTGATAGTAAGCAGTATGTGTACCGAGTCTGGTAGCTGTCGGTCCACTCTTGGAGGAGGATGTGCAGGAAGATGGCTCGCATGGTTTTGCAGTAATTCAAGAATATCGTAGTTTACGACTTCGTGTCTCCTGTAGCGTGAGTGGTAGGTGTTTAAGTCATGACAGCGGTTGTTCGCCTGATAGTAAGCAGTATGTGTACCGAGTTTGGTTGCAGTCGGTCCACTACTTTAGGAGGAGGTGCAGGAAGATGGCTCGCATGGTTTTGCAGTAATTCAAGAATATCGTAGTTTACGACTTCGTGTCTCCAGTAGCGTGAGTGGTAGTTTTTTAATTCATGACAGCGATTGTTCGTTTGATAGTGAGGATTATGTGTACAGAGTTTGGTTGCTGTCGGTCCACTACTTTACGAGGAGGTGCAGGAAGATGGCTCGCATGGTTTTTCAGTAATTCAAGAATATCGTAGTTTACGACTTTGTGTCTCCTGTAGCTTGAGTGGTAGGTGTTAAATTCATGACAGCGGTTGTTCGCCTGATAGTAAGCAGTATGTGTACCAAGTTTGCTTGCAGTCGGACCACTACATTACGAGGAGGTGCAGGCCGATTTCTCGCATGGTTTTGCAGTAATTCAAGAATTTCGTAGTTTAAGACTTCGTGTCTCCTGTAGCGTGAGTGGTAGGTGTTTAAATCATGACAGCGGTTGTTCGCCTGATAGTAAGCAGTATGTGTACCGAGTTTGGTTGCAGTCGGTCCACTACTTTAGGAGGAGGTGCAGGAAGATTGCTCGCATGGTTTTGCAGTAATTCAAGAATATCGTAGTTTACGACTTCGTGTCTCCTGTAGCGTGAGTGGTAGGTGTTTAATTCATGACAGCGGTTGTTCGCCTGATAGTAAGCAGTATGTGTACCGAGTTTGGTTGCAGTCGGCTCACTATTGGAGGAGGAGGTGCAGGAGCATGGCTCGCATGATTTTGCAGTAATTCAAGAATATCGTAGTTTACGACTTCGTGTCTCCTGTAGCGTGAGTGGTAGGTGTTTAATTCATGACAGCGGTTGTTCGCCTGATAGTAAGCAGTATGTGTACCGAGTTTGGTTGCAGTCGGTCCACTACTTTAGGAGGAGGTGCAGGAAGATTGCTCGCATGGTTTTGCAGTAATTCAAGAATATCGTAGTTTACGACTTCGTGTCTCCTGTAGCGTGAGTGGTAGGTGTTTAATTCATGACAGCGGTTGTTCGCCTGATAGTAAGCAGTATGTGTACCGAGTTTGGTTGCAGTCGGCTCACTATTGGAGGAGGAGGTGCAGGAGCATGGCTCGCATGATTTTGCAGTAATTCAAGAATATCGTAGTTTACGACTTCGTGTCTCCTGTAGCGTGAGTGGTAGGTGTTTAATTCATGACAGCGGTTGTTCGCCTGATAGTAAGCAGTATGTGTAACGAGTTTGGTTGCAGTCGGTCCACTACTGGAGGAGGAGGTGCAGGAAAATGGCTCGCATGATTTTGCAGTAATTCAAGAATATCGTAGTTTACGACTTCGAGTCTCCTGTAGCGTGAGTGGTAGGTGTTTAATTCATGACAGCGGTTGTTCGCCGTATAGTAAGCACTATGTGTACCGAGTTTGGTTGAAGTCGGTCCACTACTTTAGGAGGAGGTGCAGGAAGATGTCTCGCATGGTTTTGCAGTAATTCAAGAATATCGTAGTTTACGGCTTCGAGTCTCCTGTAGCGTGAGTGGTAGGTGTTTAATTCATGACAGCGGTTGTTCGCCGTATAGTAAGCACTATGTGTAGCGAGTTTGGTTGAAGTCGGTCCACTACTTTAGGAGGAGGTGCAGGAAGATGTCTCGCATGGTTTTGCAGTAATTCAAGAATATCGTAGTTTACGACTTCGTGTCTCCTGTAGCGTGAGTGGCAGGTGTTTTTAATTCATGACAGCGGTTGTTCGCCTGATTGTAAGCAGTATGAGTACCGAGTTTGCTCGCAGTCGGTCCTCTACTTTAGGAGGAGGTGCAGGAAGATGGCTCGCATGATTCTGCAGTAATTCAAGAATATCGTAGTTTACGACTTCGTGTCTCCTGTAGCGTGAGTGGTAGGTTTTTAATTCATGACAGCGGTTGTTCGATTGATAGTGAGCAGTATGTGTACAGAGTTTGGTTGCAGTCGGTTCACAACGTTAGGAGGAGGTGCAGGAAGATTGCTCGCATGGTTTTGTAGTAATTCCAGAATATCGTATTTTAAGACTTCGAGTCTCCTGTAGCGTGAGTGGTAGGTGTTTAATTCATGACAGCGGTTGTTCGCCTGATAGTAAGCAGTATGTGTACCGAGTTTGGTTGCAGTCGGTCCACTACTTTAGGAGGAGGTGCAGGAAGATGGCTCGCATGGTTTTGCAGTAATTCAAGAATATCGTAGTTTACGACTTCGTGTCTCCTGTAGCGTGAGTGGTAAGTGTTGAATTCATGAAATCGGTTGTTCGCCTGATAGTAAGCAGTATGTGTGGCGACTTTGGTTTCAGTTGGTGCACTACTTTACGAGGAGGTGCAGGAAGATGGCTCGCATGGTTTTGCAGTAATTCAATAATATCGTAAATTAAGACTTCGTGTCTCCTGTAGCGTGAGTGGTAGGTGTTTAATTCATGACAGCGGTTGTTCGCCTGATAGTAAGAAGTATGTGTACCGAGTTTGGTTGCAGTCGGTTACGACTTCGTGTCTCCTGTAGCGTGAGTGGTAGGTGTTTAATTCATGACAGCGGTTGTTCGCCTGATAGTAAGCAGTATGTGTACCGAGTTTGGTTGAAGTCTGTCCACTACTTTAGGAGGAGGTGCAGGAAGATGGCTCGCATGGTTTTGCAGTAATTCAAGAATATCGTAGTTTACGACTTCGTGTCTCCTGTAGCGTGAGTGGTAGGTGTTTAATTTATGACAGCGGTTGTTCGCCTGATAGTAAGCAGTATGAGTACCGAGTTTGGTTGCAGTCGGTTACGACTTCGTGTCTCCTGTAGCGTGAGTGGTAGGTGTTTAATTCATGACAGCGGTTGTTCGCCTGATAGTAAGCAGTATGTGTACCGAGTTTGGTTGAAGTCTGTCCACTACTTTAGGAGGAGGTGCAGGAAGATGGCTCGCATGGTTTTGCAGTAATTCAAGAATATCGTAGTTTACGACTTCGTGTCTCTTGTAGCGTGAGTGGCAGGTGTTTAATTCATGACAGCGGTTGTTCGCCTGATTGTAAGCAGTATGAGTACCGAGTTTGCTCGCAGTCGGTCCTCTACTTTAGGAGGAGGTGCAGGAAGATGGCTCGCATGGTTCTGCAGTAATTCAAGAATATCGTAGTTTACGACTTCGTGTCTCCTGTAGCGTGAGTGGTAGGTTTTTAATTTATGACAGCGGTTGTTCGTTTGATAGTGAGCAGTATGTGTACAGAGTTTGGTTGCAGTCGGTTCACTACATTAGGAGGAGGTGCAGGAAGATTGCTCGCATGGTTTTGTAGTAATTCCAGAATATCGTATTTTAAGACTTCGTGTCTCCTGTAGCGTGAGTGGTAGGTGTTTAATTCATGACAGCGGTTGTTCGCCTGATAGTAAGCAGTATGTGTACCGAGTTTGTTTGCAGTCGGTCCACTACTGGAGGAGGAGGTGCAGGAAGATTGCTCGCGTTGATTTGCTGTATTTCAAGAATATCGTAGTTTACGACTTCGTGTGTCCTGTAGCGTGAGTGGTAGGTGTATAATTCATGACAGCGGCTATTCGCCTGATAGTAAGCAGTATGTGTACCGAGGTTGGTTGCAGTCGGTCCACTACTGGAGGAGGAGGTGCAGGAAGATGGCTCGCATGGTTTGCAGTAATTCAAGAATATCGTAGTTTACGACTTCGTGTCTCCTGTAGCGTGGGTGGTAGGTGTTTAATTCATGACAGCGGTTGTTCGCCTGGTAGTAAGCAGTATGTGTACCGAGTTTGGTTGCAATCGGTCCACTGCTTTAGGAGGAGGTTCAAGAAGATGGCTCGCATGATTTTGCAGTAATTCAAGAATATCGTAGTTTACGAATTCGTGTCTCCTGTAGCGTGAGAGGTAGGTGTTTAATTCATGAAAGCGGTTGTTCGACTGATAGTAAGCAGTATGTATACCGAGTTCGGTTGCAGTCGGTCCACTACTTTAGGAGGAAGTGCAGGAAGATTGCTCGCATGGTTTTGCAGTAATTCAAGAATATCGTAGTTTACGACTTCGTGTCTCCTGTAGCGTGAGTGGTAGGTGTTTAATTCATGACAGCGGTTGTTCGCCTGATAGTAAGCAGTATGTGTACCGAGTTTGGTTGCAGTCGGTCCACTACTTTAGGAGGAGGTGCAGGAAGATGGCTCGCATGGTTTTGCAGTAATTCAAGAATATCGTAGTTTACGACTTCGTGTCTCCTGTAGCGTGAGTGGTAGGTTTTTAATTCATGACAGCGGTTGTTCGATTGATAGTGAGCATTATGTGTACAGAGTTTGGTTGCAGTCGGTCCACTACTTTAGGAGGAGCTGCAGGAAGATGGCTCGCATGGTTTTGCAGTAATTCAAGAATATCGTAGTTTACGACTTCGTGTCTCCTGTAGCGTGAGTGGTAGGTGTTTAATTCATGACAGCGATTGTTCGCCTGATAGTAAGCAGTATGTGTACCGAGTCTGGTAGCTGTCGGTCCACTCTTGGAGGAGGATGTGCAGGAAGATGGCTCGCATGGTTTTGCAGTAATACAAGAATATCGTAGTTTACGACTTCGTGTCTCCTGTAGCGTGAGTGGTAGGTTTTTAATTCATGACAGCGGTTGTTCGTTTGATAGTGAGCAGTATGTGTACCGAGTTTGGTTGCAGTCGGCTCACTATTGGAGGAGGAGGTGCAGGAAGATGGCTTGCATGCGTTTGCAGTAATTCAAGAATATCGTAGTTTACGACTTCGTGTCTCCTGTAGCGTGAGTGGTAGGTGTTTAATTCATGACAGCGATTGTTCGCCTGATAGTAAGCAGTATGTGTACCGAGTCTGGTAGCTGTCGGTCCACTCTTGGAGGAGGATGTGCAGGAAGATGGCTCGCATGGTTTTGCAGTAATTCAAGAATATCGTAGTTTACGACTTCGTGTCTCTTGTAGCGTGAGTGGCAGGTGTTTAATTCATGACAGCGGTTGTTCGCCTGATTGTAAGCAGTATGAGTACCGAGTTTGCTCGCAGTCGGTCCTCTACTTTAGGAGGAGGTGCAGGAAGATGGCTCGCATGGTTCTGCAGTAATTCAAGAATATCGTAGTTTACGACTTCGTGTCTCCTGTAGCGTGAGTGGTAGGTTTTTAATTTATGACAGCGGTTGTTCGTTTGATAGTGAGCAGTATGTGTACAGAGTTTGGTTGCAGTCGGTTCACTACATTAGGAGGAGGTGCAGGAAGATTGCTCGCATGGTTTTGTAGTAATTCCAGAATATCGTATTTTAAGACTTCGTGTCTCCTGTAGCGTGAGTGGTAGGTGTTTAATTCATGACAGCGGTTGTTCGCCTGATAGTAAGCAGTATGTGTACCGAGTTTGGTTGCAGTCGGTCCACTACTTTAGGAGGGGGTGCAGGAAGATGGCTCGCATGGTTTTGCAGTAATTCAAGAATATCGTAGTTTACGACTTCGTGTCTCCTGTAGCGTGAGTGGTAGGTGTTGAATTCATGAAATCGGTTGTTCGCCTGATAGTAAGCAGTATGTGTAGCGACTTTGGTTGCAGTTGGTGCACTACTTTACGAGGAGGTGCAGGAAGATTGCTCGCATGGTTTTGCAGTAATTCAAGAATATCGTAGTTTACGACTTCGTGTCTCCTGTAGCGTGGGTGGTAGGTGTTTAATTCATGACAGCGGTTGTTCGCCTGGTAGTAAGCAGTATGTGTACCGAGTTTGGTTGCAATCGGTCCACTGCTTTAGGAGGAGGTTCAAGAAGATGGCTCGCATGATTTTGCAGTAATTCAAGAATATCGTAGTTTACGAATTCGTGTCTCCTGTAGCGTGAGAGGTAGGTGTTTAATTCATGAAAGCGGTTGTTCGACTGATAGTAAGCAGTATGTATACCGAGTTCGGTTGCAGTCGGTCCACTACTTTAGGAGGAAGTGCAGGAAGATTGCTCGCATGGTTTTGCAGTAATTCAAGAATATCGTAGTTTACGACTTCGTGTCTCCTGTAGCGTGAGTGGTAGGTGTTTAATTCATGACAGCGGTTGTTCGCCTGATAGTAAGCAGTATGTGTACCGAGTTTGGTTGCAGTCGGTCCACTACTTTAGGAGGAGGTGCAGGAAGATGGCTCGCATGGTTTTGCAGTAATTCAAGAATATCGTAGTTTACGACTTCGTGTCTCCTGTAGCGTGAGTGGTAGGTTTTTAATTCATGACAGCGGTTGTTCGATTGATAGTGAGCATTATGTGTACAGAGTTTGGTTGCAGTCGGTCCACTACTTTAGGAGGAGCTGCAGGAAGATGGCTCGCATGGTTTTGCAGTAATTCAAGAATATCGTAGTTTACGACTTCGTGTCTCCTGTAGCGTGAGTGGTAGGTGTTTAATTCATGACAGCGATTGTTCGCCTGATAGTAAGCAGTATGTGTACCGAGTCTGGTAGCTGTCGGTCCACTCTTGGAGGAGGATGTGCAGGAAGATGGCTCGCATGGTTTTGCAGTAATACAAGAATATCGTAGTTTACGACTTCGTGTCTCCTGTAGCGTGAGTGGTAGGTTTTTAATTCATGACAGCGGTTGTTCGTTTGATAGTGAGCAGTATGTGTACCGAGTTTGGTTGCAGTCGGCTCACTATTGGAGGAGGAGGTGCAGGAAGATGGCTTGCATGCGTTTGCAGTAATTCAAGAATATCGTAGTTTACGACTTCGTGTCTCCTGTAGCGTGAGTGGTAGGTGTTTAATTCATGACAGCGATTGTTCGCCTGATAGTAAGCAGTATGTGTACCGAGTCTGGTAGCTGTCGGTCCACTCTTGGAGGAGGATGTGCAGGAAGATGGCTCGCATGGTTTTGCAGTAATTCAAGAATATCGTAGTTTACGACTTCGTGTCTCCTGTAGCGTGAGTGGTAGGTGTTTAAGTCATGACAGCGGTTGTTCGCCTGATAGTAAGCAGTATGTGTACCGAGTTTGGTTGCAGTCGGTCCACTACTTTAGGAGGAGGTGCAGGAAGATGGCTCGCATAGTTTTGCAGTAATTCAAGAATATCGTAGTTTACGACTTCGTGTCTCCAGTAGCGTGAGTGGTAGTTTTTTAATTCATGACAGCGATTGTTCGTTTGATAGTGAGGATTATGTGTACAGAGTTTGGTTGCTGTCGGTCCACTACTTTACGAGGAGGTGCAGGAAGATGGCTCGCATGGTTTTTCAGTAATTCAAGAATATCGTAGTTTACGACTTTGTGTCTCCTGTAGCTTGAGTGGTAGGTGTTAAATTCATGACAGCGGTTGTTCGCCTGATAGTAAGCAGTATGTGTACCAAGTTTGCTTGCAGTCGGACCACTACATTACGAGGAGGTGCAGGCCGATTTCTCGCATGGTTTTGCAGTAATTCAAGAATTTCGTAGTCTAAGACTTCGTGTCTCCTGTAGCGTGAGTGGTAGGTGTTTAAATCATGACAGCGGTTGTTCGCCTGATAGTAAGCAGTATGTGTACCGAGTTTGGTTGCAGTCGGTCCACTACTTTAGGAGGAGGTGCAGGAAGATTGCTCGCATGGTTTTGCAGTAATTCAAGAATATCGTAGTTTACGACTTCGTGTCTCCTGTAGCGTGAGTCGTAGGTGTTTAATTCATGACAGCGGTTGTTCGCCTGATAGTAAGCAGTATGTGTACCGAGTTTGGTTGCAGTCGGCTCACTATTGGAGGAGGAGGTGCAGGAAGATGGCTTGCATGCGTTTGCAGTAATTCAAGAATATCGTAGTTTACGACTTCGTGACTCCTGTAGCGTTAGATGTAGGTGTTTAATTCATGACAGCGTTTGTTCGCCTGATAGTAAGCAGTATGTGTAACGAGTTTGGTTGCAGTCGGACCACTATTGGAGGAGGAGGTGCAGGAGCATGGCTCGCATGATTTTGCAGTAATTCAAGAATATCGTAGTTTACGACTTCGTGTCTCCTGTAGCGTGAGTGGTAGGTGTTTAATTCATGACAGCGGTTGTTTGCCTGATAGTAAGCAGTATGAGTACCGAGTTTGGTTGCACTCGGTTACGACTTCGTGTCTCCTGTAGCATGAGTGGTAGGTGTTTAATTCATGACAGCGATTGTTCGCCTGATAGTAAGCAGTATGAGTACCGAGTTTGGTTGCAGTCGGTCCTCTACTTTAGGAGGAGGTGCAGGAAGATGGCTCGCATGGTTTTGCAGTAATTCAAGAATATCGTAGTTTACGACTTCGAGTCTCCTGTAGCGTGAGTGGTAGGTGTTTAATTCATGACAGCGGTTGTTCGCCGTATAGTAAGCACTATGTGTACCGAGTTTGGTTGAAGTCGGTCCACTACTTTAGGAGGAGGTGCAGGAAGATGGCTCGCATGGTTTTGCAGTAATTCAAGAATATCGTAGTTTACGACTTCGTGTCTCCTGTAGCGTGAGTGGCAGGTGTTTAATTCATGACAGCGGTTGTTCGCCTGATTGTAAGCAGTATGAGTACCGAGTTTGCTCGCAGTCGGTCCTCTACTTTAGGAGGAGGTGCAGGAAGATGGCTCGCATGGTTCTGCAGTAATTCAAGAATATCGTAGTTTACGACTTCGTGTCTCCTGTAGCGTGAGTGGTAGGTTTTTAATTCATGACAGCGGTTGTTCGATTGATAGTGAGCAGTATGTGTACAGAGTTTGGTTGCAGTCGGTTCACTACGTTAGGAGGAGGTGCAGGAAGATTGCTCGCATGGTTTTGTAGTAATTCCAGAATATCGTACTTTAAGACTTCGTGTCTCCGGTAGCGTGAGTGGTAGGTGTTTAATTCACGACAGCGGTTGTTCGCCTGATAGTAAGCAGTATGTGTACCGAGTTTGGTTGCAGTCGGTCCACTACTTTAGGAGGAGGTGCAGGAAGATGGCTCGCATGGTTTTGCAGTAATTCAAGAATATCGTAGTTTACGACTTCGTGTCTCCTGTAGCGTGAGTGGTAAGTGTTGAATTCATGAAATCGGTTGTTCGCCTGATAGTAAGCAGTATGTGTGGCGACTTTGGTTGCAGTTGGTGCACTACTTTACGAGGAGGTGCAGGAAGATGGCTCGCATGGTTTTGCAGTAATTCAATAATATCGTAAATTAAGACTTCGTGTCTCCTGTAGCGTGAGTGGTAGGTGTTTAATTCATGACAGCGGTTGTTCGCCTGATAGTAAGAAGTATGTGTACCGAGTTTGGTTGCAATCGGTCCACTGCTTTAGGAGGAGGTGCAAGAAGATGGCTCGCATGATTTTGCAGTAATTCAAGAATATCGTAGTTTACGAATTCGTGTCTCCTGTAGCGTGAGTGGTAGGTGTTTAATTCATGAAAATAGTTGTTCGACTGATAGTAAGCAGTATGTATACCGAGTTCGGTTGCAGTCGGTCCACTACTTTAGGAGGAGGTGCAGGAAGATGGCTCGCATGGTTTGGAGTAATTCAAGAATATCGTAGTTTACGACTTCGTGTCTCCTGTAGCGTGAGTGGTAGGTGTTTAATTCATGACAGCGGTTGTTCGCCTAATTGTAATCAGTATGTGTACCGAGTTTGGTTGCAGTCGGTCGACAACTTTAGGAGGAGGTGCAGGAAAATGGCTTGCATGCGTTTGCAGTAATTCAAGAATATCGTAGTTTACGACTTCCTATCTCCTGTAGCGTGAGTGTTAGGTGTTTAATTCATGACAGCGGTTGTTCGCCTGATAGTAAGCAGTATGTGTACCGAGTTTGGTTGCAGTCGGTCCACTACTTTAGTAGCAGGTGCAGGAAGATGGCTCGCATGGTTTTGCAGTAATTCAAGAATATCGTAGTTTACGACTTCGTGTCTCCTGTAGCGTGAGTGGTTGGTTTTTAATTCAGGCCAGCGGTTGTTCGTTTGATAGTGAGCATTATGTGTACAGAGTTTGGTTGCAGTCGGTCCACTACTTTAGGAGGAGCTGCAGGAAGATGTCTCGCATGGTTTTGCAGTAATTCAAGAATATCGTAGTTTACGACTTCGTGTCTCCTGTAGCGTGAGTGGTAGGTGTTTAATTCATGACAGCCATTGTTCGCCTGATAGTAAGCAGTATGTGTACCGAGTCTGGTAGCTGTCGGTCCACTCTTGGAGGAGGATGTGCAGGAAGATGGCTCGCATGATTTTGCATTAATTCAAGAATATCGTAGTTTACGACTTCGTGTCACCTGTAGCGTGAGTGGTAGGTGTTGAATTCATGACAGCAGTTGTTCGCCTGATAGTAAGCAGTATGTGTACCAAGTTTGCTTGCAGTCGGACCACTACATTACGAGGAGGTGCAGGCAGATTTCTCGCATGGTTTTGCAGTAATTCAAGAATATCGTAGTTTAAGACTTCGTGTCTCCTGTAGCGTGAGTGGTAGGTGTTTAATTCATGACAGCGGTTGTTCGCCTGATAGTAAGCAGTATGTGTACCGAGTTTGGTTGCAGTCGATCCACTACTTTAGGAGCAGGTGCAGGAAGATTGCTCGCATGGTTTTGCAGTAATTCAAGAATATCGTAGTTTACGACTTCGTGTCTCCTGTAGCGTGAGTGGTAGGTGTTTAATTCATGACAGCGGTTGTTCGCCTGATAGTACGCAGTATGTGTACCGAGTTTGGTTGCAGTCGGTCCACTACTTTAGGAGGAGGTGCAGGAAGATGGCTCGCATGGTTTTGCAGTGATTCAAGAATCTCGTAGATTAAGACTTCGTGTCTCCTGTAGCGTGAGTGGTAGGTGTTCAATTCATGACAGCGATTGTTCGCCTGATTGTAATCAGTATGTGTACCGAGTTTGGTTGCAGTCGGTCGACAACTTTAGGAGGAGGTGCAGGATGATGGCTCGCATGGTTTTGCAGTAATCCAAGAATATCGTAGTTTACGACTTCGTGTCTCCTGTAGCGTGAGTGGTAGGTTTTTAATTCATGACAGCGGTTGTTCGCCTTTTGGTAAGCAGTATGTGTACCGAGTTTGGTTGCAGTCGGTCCACTACTTTAAGAGGAGGTGCAGGAAGATGGCTCGCATGGTTTTGCAGTAATTCAAGAATATCGTAGTTTACGACTTCGTGTCTAATGTAGCGTGAGTGGTAGGTGTTTAATTCATGACAGCGGTTGTTCGCCTGATAGTAAGCAGTATGTGTACCGAGTTTGGTTGCAGTCGGTCCACTACTTTAGGAGGAGATGCAGGAGGATGGCTCGCATGGTTTTGCAGTAATTCAAGAATATCGTAGTTTACGACTTCGTGTCTCCTGTAGCGTGAGTGGTAGGTGTTTAATTCATGACAGCGGTTGTTCGCCTGATAGTAAACAGTATGTGTACCGAGTTTTGTTGCTGTCGGTCCATTACTGGTGGAGGAGGTGCAGGAAGATGGCTCGCATGGTTTTGCAGTAATTCAAGAATATCGTTGTTTACGACTTCGTGTCTCCTGTAGCGTGAGTGGTAGGTGTTTAATTCATGACAGCGGTTGTTCGACTGATAGTAAGCAGTATGTGTACCGAGTTTGGTTGCAGTCGGTCCATTACTTTAGGAGGAGGGTCAGGAAGATGGCTCGTATGGTTTTGCAGTAATTCAAGAATATCGTAGTTTACGATGTCGTGTCTCCTCTAGCGTGAGTGGTAGGTGTTTAATTCCTGACAGCGGTTGTTCGCCTGATAGTAAGCAGTATGTGTACCGAGTTTTGTTGCTGTCGGTCCATTACTGGTGGAGGAGGTCCAGGAAGATGGCTCGCATGGTTTTGCAGTAATTCAAGAATATCGTAGTTTACGACTTCGTGTCAACTGTAGCGTGAGTGGTAGCTGTTTAATTCATGACAGCGGTTGTTCGCCTGATAGTAAGCAGTATGTGTACCGAATTTGGTTGCAGTCGGTCCACTACTTTATGAGGAGGTGCAGGAAGATTTCTCGCATGGTTTTGCAGTAATTCAAGAATATCGTTGTTTAAGACTTCGTGTCTCCTGTAGCATGAGTAGTAGGTGTTTAATTGATGACAGCGGTTGTTCGCCTGTTGGTAAGCAGTATGTGTAACGAGTTTGGTTGCAGTCGGTCTACTACAGGAGACAAGAAGTCGTAAACTACGATATTCTTAAATTACTGCAAAACCATGCGAGCCATCTTCCTGCACCTCCTCCTAAAGTATTGGGCCGACTGAAACCAAACTCGGTACACATACTGCTTACTATCAGGCGAACTGCGGCTGTCATGAATTATACGCCTACCACTCACGCTACAGGAGACACGAAGTCGTAAACTACGATATTCTTGAATTACTGCAAAAACTTTCGAGCAATCTTCCTGAACCTCCTCCTAAAGTAGTGAACCGACTGCAACCAAACTCGGTACACATACTGCTTACTATCAGGCGAACAACCGCTGTCATGAATTAAACACCTACCACTCACGCTACAGGAGACTAGTAGTCGTAAACTACGATATTCTTGAATTACTGCAAAACCATGCGAACCATCTTCCTGCACCTCCTCCTAAAGTAGTGAACCGACTGCAACCAAACTCGGTACACATACTGCTTACTATCAGGCGAACAACCGCTGTCATGAATTAAACACCTACCACTCACGCTACAGGAGACACGAAGTCGTGAACTACGATATTCTTGAATTACTGCAAAACCATGCGAGCCATCTTCCTGCACCTCCTCCTAAAGTAGTGAACCGACTGCAACCAAACTCGGTACACATACTGCTTACTATCAGGCGAACAACCGCTGTCATGAATTAAACACCTACCACTCACGCTACAGGAGACACGAAGTCGTAAACTACGATATTCTTGAATTACTGCAAAACCATGCGAGCAATCTTCCTGCACCTCCTCCTAAAGTAGTGGACCGACTGCAACCAAACTCGGTACACATACTGCTTACTATCAGGCGAACAGCGGCTGTCATGAATTATACGCCTACCACTCACGCTACAGGAGACACGAAGTCGTAAACTACGATATTCTTGAATTGCTGCAAAACCATGCGAGCAATCTTCCTGCACCTCCTCCTAAAGTAGTGGACCGACTGCAACCAAACTCGGTACACATACAGCTTACTATAATGCGAACAACCGTTGTCATGAATTAAACACCTACCACTCACGCTACAGGAGACACGAAGTCGTAAACTACGATATTCTTGAATTACTGCAAAACAATGCGAGCCATCTTCCTGCACCTCCTCCTCCAGTAGTGGACCGACTGCAACCAAACTCGGTACACATACTGCTTACTATCAGGCGAACAACCGCTGTCGTGAATTAAACACCTACCACTCACGCTAAAGGAGACAAGAAGTCGTAAACTACGATATTCTTGAATTACTGCAAAACCATGCGAGCCATCTTCCTGCACCTCCTCCTAAAGTAGTGGAACGACTGCAACCAAACTCGGTACAAATACTGCATACTATCAGGCGAACAACCGCTGTCATGAATTAAACACCTACGACTCACGCTACAAGAGAAACGAAGTCGTAAACTACGATATTCTTGAATTACTGCAAAACCATGCGAGCCATCTTCCTGCACCTCCTCCTAAAGTAGTGGACCGACTGCAACCAAACTCGGTACACATACTGCTTACTATCAGGCGAACAACCGCTGTCATGAATTAAACACCTACCACTCACGCTACAGGAGACACGAAGTCGTAAACTACGATATTCTTGAATTACTGCAAAACCATGCGAGACATCTTCCTGCTCCTCCTCCTAAAGTAGTGGACCGACTGCAACAAAACTTGGTACACATACTGCTTACTATCAGGCGAACGGCCGCTGTCATGAATTATACACCTAACACTCACGCTACAGGAAACACGAAGTCGTAAACTACGATATTCTTGAAATACTGCAAAACCATGCGAGCAATCTTCCTGCACCTCCTCCTAAAGTAGTGGACCGACAGCAACCAAACTCGGAACACATACTGATTACTATCTGGCGAACAACCGCTGTCATGAATTAAACATCAGCACTCACGCTACAGGAGACTCGAAGTCGTAAACTACGATATTCTTGAATTACTGCAAAACCATGCGAGCAATCTTCCTGCACCTCCTCCTAAAGTAGTGGACCGACTGCAACCAAACTCGGTACACATACTGCTTAGTATCAGGCGAACAACAGCTGTCATGAATTAAACACATACCACTCACGCTACAGGAGACACGAAGTCGTAAACTACGATATTCTTGAAATACTGCAAAACCATGCGAGACATCTTCCTGCACCTCCTCCTAATGTACTGGACCGACTGCAACCAAACTCGGTACACATACTGCGTACTATCAGGCAAACAACCGCTGTCATGAATTAAACACCTACCACTCACGCTACAGGAGACACGAAGTCCTAAACTACGATATTCTTGAATTACTGCAAAACCATGCGAGCCATCTTCCTGCACCTCCTCCTCAAGTAGTGGACCGACTGCAACCAAACACGGTACACATACTACTTACTATCAGGCGATCAACCGCTGTCATGAATTAAAAAACCTACCACTTACGCTACAGGAGACACGAAGTCGTAAACTACGATATTCTTGAATTACTGCAAAAACTTTTGAGCAATCTTCCTGAACCTCCTCCTAAAGTAGTGGACCGACTGCAACCAAACTCGGTACACATACTGCTTACTATCAGGCGAACAACCGCTGTTTTGAATTAAACACCTACCACTCACGCTACAGGAGACACGAAGTCGTAAACTACGATATTCTTGAATTACTGAAAAACCATGCGAGCCACCTTCCTGCACCTCCTCCTAAACTAGTGGCCCGACTGCAACCAACCTCGGTACACCTACTGATTACTATCAGGGGGACAACCGCTGTCAAGAATTATACACCTACCACTAACGCTACAGGAGACACGAAGTCGTAAACTACAATATTCTTGAATTACTGCAAAACCATGCGAGCCATCTTCCAGCACCTCCTCCTAAAGTAGGGACCAACTGCAACCAAACTCGGTACACATACTGCTTACTATCAGGCGAACAACCGCTGTTATGAATTAAACACCTACCACTCACGCTACAGGAAACACGAAGTCGTAAACTACGATATGCTTGAATTACTGCCAAAACCATGCGAACCATCTTCCTGCACCTCCTCCTAAAGTATTAGACCGATTGCAACCAAACTCGGTACACATACTGCTTACTATCAGGCGAAAACCGCTGTCATGAATTAAGCACCTAGCACTCACGCTACAGGAGACTCGAAGTCGTAAACTACGATATTCTTGTATTACTGCAAAACCATTCGAGCTATCTTCCTGCACCTCCTCCTAAAGTAATTGACCGAGTGCAACCAAACTCGGTACACATACTGCTTACCATCAGGCGAACAACCGCTGTCATGAATTAAACGCCTACCACTCACGCTACAGGAGACACAAAGTCGTAAACTACGATATTCTTGAAATACTGCAAATCATCGCGAGCAATCTTCCTGCACCTCCTCCTCCAGTAGTGGACCGACTGCAACCAAACTCGGTACACATACTGCTTACTATCTGGCGAACAACCGCTGTCATGAATTAAACACCTTCCACTCACGCTGCAGGAGACACGAAGTCGTAAACTACGATATTCTTGAATTACTGAAAAACCATGCGAGCTATCTTCCTGCACCTCCTCCTAAAGTAGTGGACCGACTGCAACCAAACTCGGTACACATACTGCATACTATAAGGCGAACAACCGTTGTCATGAATTAAACACCTACCACTGACGCTACAGGAGACACGAAGTCGTAAACTACGATATTCTTGAATTACTGCAAAAGCATGCGAGCCATCTTCCTGCACCTCCTCCTCCAGTAGTGGACCGACTAAAATCAAACTCGGTACACATACTGCTTACTATCAGGCGAACAACCGCTGTCATGAATTAAACACCTGCCACTCACGCTACAGGAGACACGAAGTCGTAAACTACGATATTCTTGAATAACTGCAAATCCATGCCAGCAATCTTCCTGCACCTCCTCCTAAAGTAGTGGACCGACTGCAACCAAACTCGGTACACATACTGCTTACTATCAGGCGAACAACCGATGTCATGAATTAAAAACCTACCACTCACTCTACAGGAGACACGAAGTCGTAAACTACGATATTCTTGAATTACTGCAAAACCATGCGAGACATCTTCCTGCACCTCCTCCTAAAGTAGTGGAACGACTGCAACCAAACTTGGTACACATACTGCTTACTATCAGTCGAACAGCCGCTGTCATGAATTATACACCTAACACTCACGCTACAGGAGACACGAAGTCGTAAACTACGATATTCTTGAATTACTGCAAAACCATGCGAGCAATCTTCTTGCACCTCCTCCTAAAGTAGTGGACCGACAGCAACCAAACTCGGAACACATACTGATTACTATCTGGCGAACAACCGCTGTCATGAATTAAACATCAGCACTCACGCTACAGGAGACTCGAAGTCGTAAACTACGATATTCTTGAATTACTGCAAAACCATGCGAGCAATCTTCCTGCACCTCCTCCTAAAGTACTGGACCGACTGCAACCAAACTCGGTACACATACTGCGTACTATCAGGCAAACAACCGCTGTCATGAATTAAACACCTACCACTCACGCTACAGGAGACACGAAGTCCTAAACTACGATATTCTTGAATTACTGCAAAACCATGCGAGGCATCTTCCTGCACCTCCTCCTCAAGTAGTGGACCGACTGCAACCAAACACGGTACACATACTGCTTACTATCAGGCGATCAACCGCTGTCATGAATTAAAAAACCTACCACTTACGCTACAGGAGACACGAAGTCGTAAACTACGATATTCTTGAATTACTGCAAAACCATGCGAGCCATCTTCCAGCACCTCCTCCTAAAGTAGGGACCGACTGCAACCAAACTCGGTACACATACTGCTTACTATCAGGCGAACAACCGCTGTTATGAATTAAACACCTACCACTCACGCTACAGGAAACACGAAGTCGTAAACTACGATATGCTTGAATTACTGCCAAAACCATGCGAACCATCTTCCTGCACCTCCTCCTAAAGTAGTAGACCGATTGCAACCAAACTCGGTACACATACTGCTTACTATCAGGCGAAAACCGCTGTCATGAATTAAGCACCTAGCACTCACGCTACAGGAGACTCGAAGTCGTAAACTACGATATTCTTGTATTACTGCGAAACCATTCGAGCTATCTTCCTGCACCTCCTCCTAAAGTAGTTGACCGACTGCAACCAAACTCGGTATACATACTGCTTACCATCAGGCGAACAACCGCTGTCATGAATTAAACGCCTACCACTCACGCTACAGGAGACACAAAGTCGTAAACAACGATATTCTTGAAATACTGCAAAACCATGTGAACCATCTTCCTGCACCTCCTCCTCCAGTAGTGGACCGACTGCAACCAAACTCGGTACACATACTGCTTACTATCAGGCGAAGAACCGCTGTAAGGAATTTAACACCTACCACTCACGCTACAGGAGACACGAAGTCGTAAACTACGATATTCTTGAATTACAGCAAAACCATGCGAGACATCTTCCTGCACCTCCTCCTAAAGTAGTGGACCGACTGCAACCAAACTCGGTACACATTCTGCTTACTATCAGGCGAACAACCGCTGTCATGAATTAAACACCTACCACTCACGCTACAGGAGACACAAAGTCGTAAACTACGATATTCTTGAAATACAGCAAATCAACGCGAGCAATCTTCCTGCACCTCCTCCTCCAGTAATGGACCGACTGCAAACAATCTCGGTACACATACTGCTTACTATCAGGCGAACAACCGCTGTCATGAATTTAACACCTTCCACTCACGCTGCAGGAGACACGAAGTCGTAAACTACGATATTCTTGAATTACTGAAAAACCATGCGAGCCACCTTCCTGCACCTCCTCCTAAACTAGTGGCCCGACTGCAACCAACCTCGGTACACCTACTGCTTACTATCAGGGGGACAACCGCTGTCAAGAATTAAACACCTACCACTCACGCTACAGGAGACACGAAGTCGTAAACTACGATATTCTTGAATTACTGCAAAACCATGCGAGACATCTTCCTGCTCCTCCTCCTAAAGTAGTGGACCGACTGCAACAAAACTTGGTACACATACTGCTTACTATCAGGCGAACGGCCGCTGTCATGAATTATACACCTAACACTCACGCTACAGGAAACACGAAGTCGTAAACTACGATATTCTTGAAATACTGCAAAACCATGCGAGCAATCTTCCTGCACCTCCTCCTAAAGTAGTGGACCGACAGCAACCAAACTCGGAACACATACTGATTACTATCTGGCGAACAACCGCTGTCATGAATTAAACATCAGCACTCACGCTACAGGAGACTCGAAGTCGTAAACTACGATATTCTTGAATTACTGCAAAACCATGCGAGCAATCTTCCTGCACCTCCTCCTAAAGTAGTGGACCGACTGCAACCAAACTCGGTACACATACTGCTTACTATCAGGCGAACAACAGCTGTCATGAATTAAACACATACCACTCACGCTACAGGAGACACGAAGTCGTAAACTACGATATTCTTGAATTACTGCAAAACCATGCGAGACATCTTCCTGCACCTCCTCCTAAAGTACTGGACCGACTGCAACCAAACTCGGTACACATACTGCGTACTATCAGGCAAACAACCGCTGTCATGAATTAAACACCTACCACTCACGCTACAGGAGACACGAAGTCGTAAACTACGATATTCTTGAATTACTGCAAAACCATGCGAGCCATCTTCCTGCACCTCCTCCTCAAGTAGTGGACCGACTGCAACCAAACACGGTACACATACTACTTACTATCAGGCGATCAACCGCTGTCATGAATTAAAAAACCTACCACTTACGCTACAGGAGACACGAAGTCGTAAACTACGATATTCTTGAATTACTGCAAAAACTTTTGAGCAATCTTCCTGAACCTCCTCCTAAAGTAGTGGACCGACTGCAACCAAACTCGGTACACATACTGCTTACTATCAGGCGAACAACCGCTGTTTTGAATTAAACACCTACCTCTCACGCTACAGGAGACACGAAGTCGTAAACTACGATATTCTTGAATTACTGAAAAACCATGCGAGCCACCTTCCTGCACCTCCTCCTAAACTAGTGGCCCGACTGCAACCAACCTCGGTACACCTACTGATTACTATCAGGGGGACAACCGCTGTCAAGAATTATACACCTACCACTAACGCTACAGGAGACACGAAGTCGTAAACTACAATATTCTTGAATTACTGCAAAACCATGCGAGCCATCTTCCAGCACCTCCTCCTAAAGTAGGGACCAACTGCAACCAAACTCGGTACACATACTGCTTACTATCAGGCGAACAACCGCTGTTATGAATTAAACACCTACCACTCACGCTACAGGAAACACGAAGTCGTAAACTACGATATGCTTGAATTACTGCCAAAACCATGCGAACCATCTTCCTGCACCTCCTCCTAAAGTATTAGACCGATTGCAACCAAACTCGGTACACATACTGCTTACTATCAGGCAAAAACCGCTGTCATGAATTAAGCACCTAGCACTCACGCTACAGGAGACTCGAAGTCGTAAACTACGATATTCTTGTATTACTGCAAAACCATTCGAGCTATCTTCCTGCACCTCCTCCTAAAGTAATTGACCGAGTGCAACCAAACTCGGTACACATACTGCTTACCATCAGGCGAACAACCGCTGTCATGAATTAAACGCCTACCACTCACGCTACAGGAGACACAAAGTCGTAAACTACGATATTCTTGAAATACTGCAAATCATCGCGAGCAATCTTCCTGCACCTCCTCCTCCAGTAGTGGACCGACTGCAACCATACTCGGTACACATACTGCTTACTATCTGGCGAACAACCGCTGTCATGAATTAAACACCTTCCACTCACGCTGCAGGAGACACGAAGTCGTAAACTACGATATTCTTGAATTACTGCAAAACCATGCGAGCTATCTTCCTGCACCTCCTCCTAAAGTAGTGGACCGACTGCAACCAAACTCGGTACACATACTGCATACTATAAGGCGAACAACCGTTGTCATGAATTAAACACCTACCACTGACGCTACAGGAGACACGAAGTCGTAAACTACGATATTCTTGAATTACTGCAAAAGCATGCGAGCCATCTTCCTGCACCTCCTCCTCCAGTAGTGGACCGACTAAAATCAAACTCGGTACACATACTGCTTACTATCAGGCGAACAACCGCTGTCATGAATTAAACACCTGCCACTCACGCTACAGGAGACACGAAGTCGTAAACTACGATATTCTTGAATAACTGCAAATCCATGCGAGCCATCTTCCTGCACCTCCTCCTAAAGTAGTGGACCGACTGCAACCAAACTCGGTACACATACTGCTTACTATCAGGCGAACAACCGATGTCATGAATTAAAAACCTACCACTCACTCTACAGGAGACACGAAGTCGTAAACTACGATATTCTTGAATTACTGCAAAACCATGCGAGACATCTTCCTGCACCTCCTCCTAAAGTAGTGGAACGACTGCAACCAAACTTGGTACACATACTGCTTACTATCAGTCGAACAGCCGCTGTCATGAATTATACACCTAACACTCACGCTACAGGAGACACGAAGTCGTAAACTACGATATTCTTGAATTACTGCAAAACCATGCGAGCAATCTTCTTGCACCTCCTCCTAAAGTAGTGGACCGACAGCAACCAAACTCGGAACACATACTGATTACTATCTGGCGAACAACCGCTGTCATGAATTAAACATCAGCACTCACGCTACAGGAGACTCGAAGTCGTAAACTACGATATTCTTGAATTACTGCAAAACCATGCGAGCAATCTTCCTGCACCTCCTCCTAAAGTACTGGACCGACTGCAACCAAACTCGGTACACATACTGCGTACTATCAGGCAAACAACCGCTGTCATGAATTAAACACCTACCACTCACGCTACAGGAGACACGAAGTCCTAAACTACGATATTCTTGAATTACTGCAAAACCATGCGAGCCATCTTCCTGCACCTCCTCCTCAAGTAGTGGACCGACTGCAACCAAACACGGTACACATACTGCTTACTATCAGGCGATCAACCGCTGTCATGAATTTGAAAAACCTACCACTTACGCTACAGGAGACACGAAGTCGTAAACTACGATATTCTTGAATTACTGCAAAACCATGCGAGCCATCTTCCAGCACCTCCTCCTAAAGTAGGGACCGACTGCAACCAAACTCGGTACACATACTGCTTACTATCAGGCGAACAACCGCTGTTATGAATTAAACACCTACCACTCACGCTACAGGAAACACGAAGTCGTAAACTACGATATGCTTGAATTACTGCCAAAACCATGCGAACCATCTTCCTGCACCTCCTCCTAAAGTAGTAGACCGATTGCAACCAAACTCGGTACACATACTGCTTACTATCAGGCGAAAACCGCTGTCATGAATTAAGCACCTAGCACTCACGCTACAGGAGACTCGAAGTCGTAAACTACGATATTCTTGTATTACTGCGAAACCATTCGAGCTATCTTCCTGCACCTCCTCCTAAAGTAGTTGACCGACTGCAACCAAACTCGGTATACATACTGCTTACCATCAGGCGAACAACCGCTGTCATGAATTAAACGCCTACCACTCACGCTACAGGAGACACAAAGTCGTAAACAACGATATTCTTGAAATACTGCAAAACCATGTGAACCATCTTCCTGCACCTCCTCCTCCAGTAGTGGACCGACTGCAACCAAACTCGGTACACATACTGCTTACTATCAGGCGAAGAACCGCTGTAAGGAATTTAACACCTACCACTCACGCTACAGGAGACACGAAGTCGTAAACTACGATATTCTTGAATTACAGCAAAACCATGCGAGACATCTTCCTGCACCTCCTCCTAAAGTAGTGGACCGACTGCAACCAAACTCGGTACACATACTGCTTACTATCAGGCGAACAACCGCTGTCATGAATTAAACACCTACCACTCACGCTACAGGAGACACAAAGTCGTAAACTACGATATTCTTGAAATACAGCAAATCAACGCGAGCAATCTTCCTGCACCTCCTCCTCCAGTAATGGACCGACTGCAAACAATCTCGGTACACATACTGCTTACTATCAGGCGAAAAACCGCTGTCATGAATTTAACACCTTCCACTCACGCTGCAGGAGACACGAAGTCGTAAACTACGATATTCTTGAATTACTGAAAAACCATGCGAGCCACCTTCCTGCACCTCCTCCTAAACTAGTGGCCCGACTGCAACCAACCTCGGTACACCTACTGCTTACTATCAGGGGGACAACCGCTGTCAAGAATTATACACCTACCACTAACGCTACAGGAGACACGAAGTCGTAAACTACGATATTCTTGAATTACTGCAAAACCATGCGAGCCATCTTCCAGCACCTCCTCCTACAGTAGGGACCGACTGCAACCAATCTCGGTACACATACTGCTTACTATCAGGCGAACAACCGCTGTCATGAATTAAACACCAACCACTCACGCTACAGGAAACACGAAGTCGTAAACTACGATATGCTTGAATTACTGCAAAACCATGCGAACCATCTTCCTGCACCTCCTCCTAAAGTAGTAGACCGATTGCAACCAAACTCGGTACACATACTGCTTACTATCAGGCGAAAACCGCTGTCATGAAGTAAGCACCTAGCACTCACGCTACAGGAGACTCGAAGTCGTAAACTACGATATTGTTGTATTACTGCAAAACCATTCGAGCTATCTTCCTGCAACTCCTCCTAAAGTATTTGACCGACTGCAACCAAACTCGGTACACATACTGCTTACCATCAGGCGAACAACCGCTGTCATGAATTAAACGCCTACCACTGACGCTACAGGAGACACAAAGTCGTAAACTACGATATTCTTGAAATACTGCAAATCATCGCGAGCAATCTTCCTGCACCTCCTCCTCCAGTAGTGGACCGACTGCAACCATACTCGGTACACATACTGCTTACTATCTGGCGAACAACCGCTGTCATGAATTAAACACCTTCCACTCACGCTGCAGGAGACACGAAGTCGTAAACTACGATATTCTTGAATTACTGCAAAACCATGCGAGCTATCTTCCTGCACCTCCTCCTAAAGTAGTGGACCGACTGCAACCAAACTCGGTACACATACTGCTTACTATCAGGCGAACAACCGCTGTCAATGAATTAAACACCTACCACTCACGCTACAGGAGACACGAAGTCGTAAACTACGATATTCTTGAAACACTTCAAAACCATGCGAGCCATCTTCCTGCACCCCCTCCTAAAGTAGTGGACCGACTGCAACCAAACTCGGTACACATACTGCTTACTATCAGGCGAACAACCGCTGTAATGTATTAAACACCTACCACTCACGCTACAGGAGACACGAAGTCGTAAACTACTATATTCTTGAATAACTGCAAAACCATGCGAGACATCTTCCTGCACCTCCTCCTCCAGTAGTGGACCGACTGCAACCAAACTCGGTACACATACTGCTTACTATCAGGCCAATAGCCGCTGTCATGAATTATACACCTACCACTTACGCTACAGGAGACACGAAGTCGTAAACTACGATATTCTTGAAATACTCAAAACCATGCGAACCATCTTCCTGCACCTCCTCCTCCAGTAGTGGACCGACTGCAACCAAACTCGGTACACATACTGCTTACTATCAGGCGAACAACCGCTGTAAGGAATTAAACACCTACCACTCACGCTACAGGAGACACGAAGTCGTAAACTACGATATTCTTGAATTACTGCAAAACCATGCGAGACCTCTTCCTGCACCTCCTCCTAAAGTAGTGGACCGACTGCAACCAAACTCGGTACACATACTGCATACTATCAGGCGAACAACCGCTGTCATGAATTAAACACCTTCCACTCACGGTACAGGAGACACGAAGTCGTAAACTACGATATTCTTGAATTACTGCAAAACCATGCGAGCCATCTTCCTGCACCTCCTCCTAAAGTAGTGGACCGACTGCAACCAAACTCGGTACACATACTGCTTACTATCTGGCGAACAACCGCTGTCATGAATTAAACACCTACCACCCTCGCTACAGGAGACACGAAGTCGTAAACTACTATATTCTTGAATTACTGCAAAACCATGCGAGATATCTTCCTGCACCTCCTCCTAAAGTAGTGGACCGACTGCAACCAAACTCGGTACTTATACTGCTTACTATCAGGCGAACAACCGCTGTCATGAATTAAACACCTTCCACTCACGCTACAGGAGACACAAAGTCGTAAACTACGATATTCTTGAAATACAGCAATTCAACGCGAGCAATCTTCCTGCACCTTCTCCTCCAGGAGTGGACCGACTGCAAACAAACTCGGTACACATACTGCTTACTATCAGGCGAACAACCGCTGTCAAGAATGTAACACCTTCCACTCACGCTGCAGGAGACAAGAAGTCGTAATCTACGATATTCTTGAATTACTGAAAAACCATGCGAGCCACCTTCCTGCACCTCCTCCTAAACTAGTGGCCCGACTGCAACCAACCTCGGTACACCTACTGCTTACTATCAGGGGGACAACCGCTGTCAAGAATTATACACCTACCACTAACGCTACAGGAGACACAAAGTCGTAAACTACGATATTCTTGAATTACTGCAAAACCATGCGAGCCATCTTCCAGCACCTCCTCCTAAAGTAGGGACCGACTGCAACCAAACTCGGTACACATACTGCTTACTATCAGGCGAACAACCGCTGTCATGAATTAAACACCTACCACTCACGCTACAGGAAACACGAAGTCGTAAACTACGATATGCTTGAATTACTGCAAAACCATGCGAACAATCTTCCTGCACCTCCTCCTAAAGTGGTAGACCGATTGCAACCAAACTCGGTACACATACTGCTTACTATCAGGCGAAAACCGCTGTCATGAATTAAGCACCTAGCACTCACGCTACAGGAGACTCGAAGTCGTAAACTACGAAATTCTTGTATTACTGCAAAACCATTCGAGCTATCTTCCTACACCTCCTCCTAAAGTAGTTGACCGACTGCAACCAAACTCGGCACACATACTGCTTACCATCAGGCGAACAACCGCTGTCATGAATTAAACGCCTACCACTGACGCTACAGGAGACACAAAGTCGTAAACTACGATATTCTTGAAATACTGCAAATCATCGCGAGCAATCTTCCTGCACCTCCTCCTCCATTAGTGGACCGACTGCAACCATACTCGGTACACATACTGCTTACTATCTGGCGAACAACCGCTGTCATGAATTAAACACCTTCCACTCACGCTGCAGGAGACACGAAGTCGTAAACTACGATATTCTTGAATTACTGCAAAACCATGCGAGCTATCTTCCTGCACCTCCTCCTCCAGTAGTGGACCGACTGCAAGCAAACTCGGTACACATACTGCTTACTATCAGGCGAATAGCCGCTGTCATGAATTATACACCTACCACTGACGCTACAGGAGACACGAAGTCGTAAACTACGATATTCTTGAATTACTGCAAAACCATGCGAACCATCTTCCGGCACCTCCTCCTCCAGTAGTGGACCGACTGCAACCAAACTCGGTACACATACTGCGTACTATCAGGCGAACAACCGCTGTAAGGAATTAAACACATACCACTCACGCTACAGGAGACACGAAGTCGTAAACTACGATATTTTTGAATTACTGCAAAACCATGCGAGATATCTTCCTGCACCTCCTCCTAAAGTAGTGGACCGACTGCAACCAAACTCGGTACACATACTGCTTACTATCAGGCGAACAACCGCTGTCATGAATTAAATACCTTCCACTCACGTTACAGGAGACACGAAGTCGTAAACTACGATATTCTTGAATTACTGCAAAACCATGCGAGACATCTTCCTGCACCTCCTCCTAAAGTAGTGGACCGACTGCAACCAAACTCGGTACACATACTGCTTACTATCTGGCGAACAACCGCTGTCATGAATTAAACACCTACCACCCACGCTACAGGAGACACGACGTCGTAAACTACGATATTCTTGAATTACTGCAAAACCATGCGAGCCATCTTCCTGCACCTCCTCCTAAAGTAGTGGACCGACTGCAACCAAACTCGGTACACGTACTGCTTACAATCTGGCGAACAACCTCTGTCATGAATTAAACACCTACCACCCACGCTACAGGAGACACAAAGTCGTAAACAACGATATTCTTGAAATACAGCAATTCAACGCGAGCAATCTTCCTGCACCTTCTCCTCCAGTAGTGGACCGACTGCAGACAAACTCGGTACACATACTGCTTACTATCAGACGAACAACCGCTGTCATGAATTTAACATCTTCCACTCACGCTGCAGGAGACAGGAAGTCGTAAACTACGATATTCTTGAATTACTGAAAAACCATGCGAGCCACCTTCCTGCGCCTCCTCCTAAACTAGTGGCCCGACTGCAACCAACCTCGGTACACCTACTGCTTACTATCAGGGGGACAACAGCTGTCAAGAATTATACACCTACCACTAACGCTACAGGAGACACGAAGTCGTAAACTACGATATTCTTGAATTACTGCAAAACCATGCGAGCCGTCTTCCAGCACCTCCTCCTAAAGTAGGGACCGACTGCAACCAAACTCGGTACACATACTGCTTACTATCAGGCGAACAACCGCTGTCAATGAATTAAACACCTACCACTCACGCTACAGGAGACACGAAGTCGTAAACTACGATATTCTTGAAACACTTCAAAACCATGCGAGCCATCATCCTGCACCCCCTCCTAAAGTAGTGGACCGACTGCAACCAAACTCGGTACACATACTGCTTACTATCAGGCGAACAACCGCTGTAATGTATTAAACACCTACCACTCACGCTACAGGAGACACGAAGTCGTAAACTACGATATTCTTGAATTACTGCAAAACCATGCGAGACATCTTCCTGCACCTCCTCCTCCAGTAGTGGACCGACTGCAACCAAACTCGGTACACATACTGCTTACTATCAGGCCAATAGCCGCTGTCATGAATTATACACCTACCACTGACGCTACAGGAGACACGAAGTCGTAAACTACGATATTCTTGAAATACTCAAAACCATGCGAACCATCTTCCTGCACCTCCTCCTCCAGTAGTGGACCGACTGCAACCAAACTCGGTACACATACTGCTTACTATCAGGCGAACAACCGCTGTAAGGAATTAAACACCTACCACTCACGCTACAGGAGACACGAAGTCGTAAACTACGATATTCTTGAATTACTGCAAAACCATGCGAGACATCTTCCTGCACCTCCTCCTAAAGTAGTGGACCGACTGCAACCAAACTCGGTACACATACTGCATACTATCAGGCGAACTACCGCTGTCATGAATTAAACACCTTCCACTCACGGTACAGGAGACACGAAGTCGTAAACTACGATATTCTTGAATTAATGCAAAACCATGCGAGCCATCTTCCTGCACCTCCTCCTAAAGTAGTGGACCGACTGCAACCAAACTCGGTACACATACTGCTTACTATCTGGCGAACAACCGCTGTCATGAATTAAACACCTACCACCCTCGCTACAGGAGACACGAAGTCGTAAACTACTATATTCTTGAATTACTGCAAAACCATGCGAGATATCTTCCTGCACCTCCTCCTAAAGTAGTGGACCGACTGCAACCAAACTCGGTACTTATACTGCTTACTATCAGTCGAAAAACCGCTGTCATGAATTAAACACCTTCCACTCACGCTACAGGAGACACATAGTCGTAAACTACGATATTCTTGAAATACAGCAATTCAACGCGAGCAATCTTCCTGCACCTTCTCCTCCAGGAGTGGACCGACTGCAAACAAACTCGGTACACATACTGCTTACTATCAGGCGAACAACCGCTGTCAAGAATTTAACACCTTCCACTCACGCTGCAGGAGACAAGAAGTCGTAATCTACGATATTCTTGAATTACTGAAAAACCATGCGAGCCACCTTCCTGCACCTCCTCCTAAACTAGTGGCCCGACTGCAACCAACCTCGGTACACCTACTGCTTACTATCAGGGGGACAACCGCTGTCAAGAATTATACACCTACCACTAACGCTACAGGAGACACAAAGTCGTAAACTACGATATTCTTGAATTACTGCAAAACCATGCGAGCCATCTTCCAGCACCTCCTCCTAAAGTAGGGACCGACTGCAACCAAACTCGGTACACATACTGCTTTCTATCAGGCGAACAACCGCTGTCATGAATTAAACACCTACCACTCACGCTACAGGAAACACGAAGTCGTAAACTACGATATGCTTGAATTACTGCAAAACCATGCGAACAATCTTCCTGCACCTCCTCCTAAAGTAGTAGACCGATTGCAACCAAACTCGGTACACATACTGCTTACTATCAGGCGAAAACCGCTGTCATGAATTAAGCACCTAGCACTCACGCTACAGGAGACTCGAAGTCGTAAACTACGAAATTCTTGTATTACTGCAAAACCATTCGAGCTATCTTCCTACACCTCCTCCTAAAGTAGTTGACCGACTGCAACCAAACTCGGCACACATACTGCTTACCATCACGCGAACAACCGCTGTCATGAATTAAACGCCTACCACTGACGCTACAGGACACACAAAGTCGTAAACTACGATATTCTTGAAATACTGCAAATCATCGCGAGCAATCTTCCTGCACCTCCTCCTCCAGTAGTGGACCGACTGCAACCATACTCGGTACACATACTGCTTACTATCTGGCGAACAACCGCTGTCATGAATTAAACACTTTCCACTCACGCTGCAGGAGACACGAAGTCGTAAACTACGATATTCTTGAATTACTGCAAAACCATGCGAGCTATCTTCCTGCACCTCCTCCTCCAGTAGTGGACCGACTGCAAGCAAACTCGGTACACATACTGCTTACTATCAGGCGAATAGCCGCTGTCATGAATTATACACCTACCACTGACGCTACAGGAGACACGAAGTCGTAAACTACGATATTCTTGAAATACTGCAAAACCATGCGAACCATCTTCCGGCACCTCCTCCTCCAGTAGTGGACCGACTGCAACCAAACTCGGTACACATACTGCGTACTATCAGGCGAACAACCGCTGTAAGGAATTAAACACCTACCACTCACGCTACAGGAGACACGAAGTCGTAAACTACGATATTTTTGAATTACTGCAAAACCATGCGAGACATCTTCCTGCACCTCCTCCTAAAGTAGTGGACCGACTGCAACCAAACTCGGTACACATACTGCTTACTATCAGGCGAACAACCGCTGTCATGAATTAAATACCTTCCACTCACGGTACAGGAGACACGAAGTCGTAAACTACGATATTCTTGAATTACTGCAAAACCATGCGAGACATCTTCCTGCACCTCCTCCTAAAGTAGTGGACCGACTGCAACCAAACTCGGTACACGTACTGCTTACAATCTGGCGAAAAACCTCTGTCATGAATTAAACACCTACCACCCACGCTACAGGAGACACAAAGTCGTAAACAACGATATTCTTGAAATACAGCAATTCAACGCGAGCAATCTTCCTGCACCTTCTCCTCCAGTAGTGGACCGACTGCAGACAAACTCGGTACACATACTGCTTACTATCAGGCGAACAACCGCTGTCATGAATTAAACACCTACCACTCACGCTACAGGAAACACGAAGTCGTAAACTAAGATATGCTTGAATTACTGAAAAACCATGCGAGCCACCTTCCTGCACCTCCTCCTAAACTAGTGGCCCGACTGCAACCAACCTCGGTACACCTACTGCTTACTATCAGGGGGACAACAGCTGTCAAGAATTATACACCTACCACTAACGCTACAGGAGACACGAAGTCGTAAACTACGATATTCTTGAATTACTGCAAAACCATGCGAGCCGTCTTCCAGCACCTCCTCCTAAAGTAGGGACCGACTGCAACCAAACTCGGTACACATACTGCTTACTATCAGGCGAACAACCGCTGTCATGAATTAAACACCTACCACTCACGCTACAGGAAACACGAAGTCGTAAACTAAGATATGCTTGAATTACTGCAAAACCATGCGAACAATCTTCCTGCACCTCCTCCTAAAGTAGTAGACCGATTGCAACCAAACTCGGTACACATACTGCTTACTATCAGGCGAAAACCGCTGTCATGAATTAAGCACCTAGCACTCACGCTACAGGAGACTCGAAGTCGTAAACTACGAAATTCTTGTATTACTGCAAAACCATTCGAGCTATCTTCCTGCACCTCCTCCTAAAGTAGTTGACCGACTGCAACCAAACTCGGCACACATACTGCTTACCATCAGGCGAACAACCGCTGTCATGAATTAAACGCCTACCACTGACGCTACAGGAGACACAAAGTCGTAAACTACGATATTTTTGAAATACTGCAAATCATCGCGAGCAATCTTCCTGCACCTCCTCCTCCAGTAGTGAACCGACTGCAACCAAACTCGGTACACATACTGCTTACTATCTGGCGAACAACCGCTGTCATGAATTAAACACCTTCCACTCACGCTGCAGGAGACACGAAGTCGTAAACTACGATATTCTTGAATTACTGCAAAACCATGCGAGATATCTTCCTGCACCTCCTCCTAAAGTAGTGGACCGACTGCAACCAAACTCGGTACACATACTGCTTACTATCAGGCGAACAACCGCTGTCATGAATTAAACACCTTCCACTCACGGTACAGGAGACACGAAGTCGTAAACTACGATATTCTTGAATTACTGCAAAACCATGCGAGCCATCTTCCTGCATCTCCTCCTAAAGTAGTGGACCGACTGCAACCAAACTCGGTACACATACTGCTTACAATCTGGCGACCAACCGCTGTCATGAATTAAACACCTACCACCCACGCCACAGGAGACACGAAGTCGTAAACTACGATATTCTTGAATTACTGCAAAACCATGCGAGCCATCTTCCTGCATCTCCTCCTAAAGTAGTGGACCGACTGCAACCAAACTCGGTACACATACTGCTTACTATCAGGCGAACAACCGCTGTCAATGAATTAAACACATACCACTCACGCTACAGGAGACACGAAGTCGTAAACTACGATATTCTTTAAATACTGCAAAACCATGCGAGCCATCTTCCTGCACCTCCTCCTAAAGTAGTGGACCGACTGCATCCAAACTCGGTACACATACTGCTTACTATCAGGCGAACAACCGCTGTCATGTACTAAACACGTACCACTCACGATACAGGAGACACGAAGTCGTAAACTACGATATTCTTGAATTACTGCAAACCATGCGAGCCATCTTCCTGCACCTCCTCCTCCAGTAGTGGACCGACTGCAACCAACCTCGGTACACATACTGCTTACTATCAGGCGAATAGCCGCTGTCATGAATTATACACCTACCACTCACGCTACAGGACACACGAAGTCGTAAACTACGATATTCTTGAAATACAGCAAATCAACGCGAGCAATCTTCCTGCACCTCCTCCTCCAGTAGTGGACCGACTGCAAACAAACTCGGTACACATACTGCTTACTATCAGGCGAACAACCGCTGTCATGAATTTAACACCTTCCACTCACGCTGCAGGAGACACGAAGTCGTAAAATACGATATTCTTGAATTACTGCAAAACCATGCGGGACATCTTCCTACACCTCCTCCTAAAGTAGTGGACCGACTGCAACCAAACTCGGCACACATACTGCTTACTATCAGGCGAACAACCGCTGTCAATGAATTAAACACCTACCACTAACGCTACAGGAGACACGAAGTCGTAAACTACGATATTCTTGAAAAACTGCAAAACCATGCGAGCCATCTTCCTGCACCTCCTCCTAAAGTAGTGGACCGACTGCAACTAAATTCGGTACACATACTGCTTACTATCAGGCGAACAACCGCTGTCATGAATTATACACCTACCACTCACGCTACAGGAGACACGAAGTCGTAAACCAAGATATTATGGAATTACTGCAAAACCATGCGACCCATCTTCCTGCACATCCTCCTAAAGTAGTGGACCAACAGCAACCAAACTCCGTACACATACTGCTTACTATCTGGCGATCAACCGCTGTCATGAATTAAACACCTACCACTCACGCTACAGGAGACACGAAGTCGTAAACTACGATATTCTTGAATTACTGCAAAACCATGCGAGATATCTTCCTGCACCTCCTCCTAAAGTAGTGGACCGACTGCAACCAAACTCGGTACACATACTGCTTACTATCAGGCAAACAACAGCTGTTATGAATTAAACACCTACCACTCACGCTACAGGACACATTAAGTCGTAAACTACGATATTCTTGCAAAACCATGCGAGCCATCTTCCTGCACCTCCTCCTAAACTAGTGGACCGACTGCAACCAAACTCGGTACACATACTGCTTACTATCAGGCGAACAACCGCTGTCATGAATTATACACCTACCCCTCACGCTACAGGAGACACGAAGTCGTAAACTAGGATATTCTTGAATTACTGCAATACCATGCGAGCCATCTTACTGCACCTCCTCCTCCAGTAGTGTACCGACTGCAACCAAACTCGGGACACATTCTGCTTACTATCAGGCAAACAACCGCTGTCATGAATTAAACACCTACCACTCACGCTACAGGAGACACGAAGTCGTAAACAATGATATCCTGGAATTACTGCAAAACCGTGCGAGCCATCTTCCTACACCTCCTCCTAAACTAGTGCACCGACTGCAACCAAACTCGGTACACCTACTGCTTACTATCAGGCGAACAACCGCTGTCATGAATTATACACCTACCACTCACGCAACAGGGACACGAAGTCGTAAACTACGATATTGTTGAATTACTGCAAAACCATGGGAGCCATCTTGCTGCACCTCCTCCTAAAGTAGTGGACCGACTGCAACCAAACTCGGTACACATACGGCTTACTATCAGGCGAACAACCGATATCATGAATTAAACACCTACCACTTACGCTACAGGAGACACGATGTCGTAAACTACGATATTCTTGAATTACTGCAAAACCATGCGAGCCATCTTCCTGCACCTCCTCCTCCAGTAGTGGAGCGACTGCAACCAAACTCGGTACACATACTGCTTACTATCAGGCGTACAACCGCTGTCATGAATTTAACATCTTCCACTCACGCTGCAGGAGACACGAAGTCGTAAACCACGATATTCTTGAATTACTGCAAAACCATGCGAGCCATCTTCCTGCACCACCTCCTAAAGTAGTGGACCGATTGCAACCAATCTCGGTACACATACTGCTTACTATCAGGCGAAATCCACAGTCATGAATTAAGCACCTACCACTCACGCTAAAGGAGACTCGAAGTCGTAAACTACGATATTCTTGAATTACTGCAAAACCATGCGAGCCATCTTCCTGCACCTCCTCCTAAAGTAGTGTACCCACTGCAACCAAACTCGGTACACATACTGCTTACTATCAGGCGAACAGCCGCTGTCATGAATTATACACCTACCACTCACGCTACATGAGACACGAAGTCGTAAACTACGATATTCTTGAATTACTGCAAAATTTTGCGAGCCATCTTCCTGCACCTCCTCCTAAAGTAGTGTACCGACTGCAACCAAACTCGGTACACATACTGCTTACTATCAGGCGAACAACCGCTGTTATGAATTAAACACCTACCACTCACGCTACAGGAGACACGAAGTCGTAAACTACGATATGCTTGAATTACTGCAAAACCATGCGACCCATCTTCCTGCACCTCCTCCTAAAGTAGTGGACCGATTGCAACCAATCTCGGTACACATACTGCTTACTATCAGGCGAAATCCACAGTCATGAATTAAGCACCTACCACTCACGCTAAAGGAGACTCGAAGTCGTAAACTACGATATTCTTGAATTACTGCAAAACCATGCGAGCCATCTTCCTGCACCTCCTCCTAAAGTAGTGGACCGACTGCAACCAAACTCGGTACACATACTGCTTACTATCAGGCGAATAACCGCTGTCATGAATTAAACACCTACCACTCACGCTACAGGAGACACGAAGTCGTAAACTATGATATTCTTGAAATACTGCAAATCAACGCGAGCAATCTTCCTGCACCTCCTCCTCCAGTAGTAGACCGACTGCAACCAAACTCGGTACACATACTGCTTACTATCAGGCGAACAACCGCTGTCATAAATTTAACACCTACCACTTACGCTACAGGAGACACGAAGTCGTAAACTACGATATTCTTGAATTACTGCAAAACCATGCGAGCCATCTTCCTGCACCTCCTCCTAAAGTAGTGGACCGACTGCAACCAAACTCGGTACACATACTGCTTTCTATCAGGCGAACATCCGCGGTCATGAATGAAACACCTACCACTCACGCTACAGGAGACACGAAGTCGTCAACTACGATATTCTTGAAATACTGCAAATCAACGCGAGCAATTTTCCTGCACCTCCTCCTCCAGTAGTGGAGCGACTGCAACCAAACTCGGTACACATACTGCTTACTATCAGGCGTACAACCGCTGTCATGAATTTAACATCTTCCACTCACGCTGCAGGAGACACGAAGTCGTAAACCACGATATTCTTGAATTACTGCAAAACCATGCGAGCCATCTTCCTGCACCACCTCCTAAAGTAGTGGACCGATTGCAACCAATCTCGGTACACATACTGCTTACTATCAGGCGAAATCCACAGTCATGAATTAAGCACCTACCACTCACGCTAAAGGAGACTCGAAGTCGTAAACTACGATATTCTTGAATTACTGCAAAACCATGCGAGCCATCTTCCTGCACCTCCTCCCAAAGTAGTGTACCGACTGCAACCAAACTCGGTACACATACTGCTTACTATCAGGCGAACAGCCGCTGTCATGAATTATACACCTACCACTCACGCTACATGAGACACGAAGTCGTAAACTACGATATTCTTGAATTACTGCAAAATTTTGCGAGCCATCTTCCTGCACCTCCTCCTCCAGTAGTGGACCTACTGCAACCAAACTCGGTACACATACTGCTTACTATCAGGCGAACAGCCGCTGTCATGAATTATACACCTACCACTCACGCTACATGAGACACGAAGTCGTAAACTACGATATTCTTGAATTACTGCAAAACCATGCGAGCCATCTTCCTGCACCTCCTCCTAAAGTACTGTACCGACTGCAACCAAACTCGGTACACATACTGCTTACTATCAGGCGAACAACCGCTGTTATGAATTAAACACCTACCACTCACGCTACAGGAGACACGAAGTCGTAAACTACGATATGCTTGAATTACTGCAAAACCATGCCAGCCATCTTCCTGCACCTCCTCCTAAAGTAGTGGACCGATTGCAACCAATCTCGGTACACATACTGCTTACTATCAGGCGAAATCCACAGTCATGAATTAAGCACCTACCACTCACGCTAAAGGAGACTCGAAGTCGTAAACTACGATATTCTTGAATTACTGCAAAACCATGCGAGCCATCTTCCTGCACCTCCTCCTAAAGTAGTGGACCGACTGCAACCAAACTCGGTACACATACTGCTTACTATCAGGCGAATAACCGCTGTCATGAATTAAACACCTACCACTCACGCTACAGGAGACACGAAGTCGTAAACTATGATATTCTTGAAATACTGCAAATCAACGCGAGCAATCTTCCTGCACCTCCTCCTCCAGTAGTAGACCGACTGCAACCAAACTCGATACACATACTGCTTACTATCAGGCGAACAACCGCTGTCATAAATTTAACACCTTCCACTCACGCTGCAGGAGACACGAAGTCGTAAACTACGATATTCTTGAATTACTGCAAAACCATGCGAGCAATCTTCCTGCACCTCCTCTTAAAGTAGTGGACCGACTGCAACCAAACTCGGTACTCATACTGCTTACTATCAGGCGAACAACCGCTGTCATAATTTAAACACCTACCACTCACGCTACAGGAGACACGAAGTCGTAAACTACGATATTCTTGAATTACTGCAAAACCATGCGAGACATCTTCCTGCACCTCCTCCTAAAGTAGTGGACCGACTGCAACCAAACTCGGTACACATACTGCTTACTATCAGGCGAACAACCGCTGTCATGAATTAAACACCTTCCACTCACGGTACAGGAGACACGAAATCGTAAACTACGATATTCTTGAATTACTGCAAAACCATGCGAGCCATCTTCCTGCACCTCCTCCTAAAGTAGTGGACCGACTGCAACCAAACTCGGTACACATACTGATTACTATCAGGCGAAACACCGGTGTCATGAATTTAACACCTTCCACTCACGCTGCAGGAGACACGAAGTCGTAAAATACGATATTTTGAATTACTGCAAAACCATGCGAGACATCTTCCTACACCTCCTCCTAAAGTAGTGGACCGACTGCAACCAAACTCGGCACACATACTGCTTACTATCAGGCGAACAACCGCTGTCAATGAATTAAACACCTACCACTCACGTTACAGGAGACACGAAGTCGTAAACTACGATATTCTTGAAAAACTGCAAAACCATGCGAGCCATCTTCCTGCACCTCCTCCTAAAGTAGTGGACCGACTGCAACCAAATTCGGTACACATACTGCTTACTATCAGGCGAACAACCGCTGTCATGAATTATACACCTACCACTCACGCTACAGGAGACACGAAGTCGTAAACCAAGATATTATGGAATTACTGCAAAACCATGCGACCCATCTTCCTGCACATCCTCCTAAAGTAGTGGACCAACAGCAACCAAACTCGGTACACATACTGCTTACTATCTGGCGATCAACCGCTGTCATGAATTAAACACCTACCACTCACGCTACAGGAGACACGAAGTCGTAAACTGCGATATTCTTGAATTACTGCAAAACCATGCGAGATATCTTCCTGCACCTCCTCCTAAAGTAGTGGACCGACTGCAACCAAACTCGGTACACATACTGCTTACTATCAGGCAAACAACAGCTGTTATGAATTAAACACCTACCACTCACGCTACAGGACACATTAAGTCGTAAACTACGATATTCTTGCAAAACCATGCGAGCCATCTTCCTGCACCTCCTCCTAAACTAGTGGACCGACTGCAACCAAACTCGGTACACATACTGCTTACTATCAGGCGAACAACCGCTGTCATGAATTATACACCTACCCCTCACGCTACAGGAGACACGAAGTCGTAAACTAGGATATTCTTGAATTACTGCAATACCATGCGAGCCATCTTACTGCACCTCCTCCTCCAGTAGTGTACCGACTGCAACCAAACTCGGTACACATTCTGCTTACTATCAGGCAAACAACCGCTGTCATGAATTAAACACCTACCACTCACGCTACAGGAGACACGAAGTCGTAAACAATGATATCCTGGAATTACTGCAAAACCATGCGAGCCATCTTCCTACACCTCCTCCTAAACTAGTGCACCGACTGCAACCAAACTCTGTACACCTACTGCTTACTATCAGGCGAACAACCGCTGTCATGAATTATACACCTACCACTCACGCAACAGGGACACGAAGTCTTAAACTACGATATTGTTGAATTACTGCAAAACCATGAGAGCCATCTTGCTGCACCTCCTCCTAAAGTAGTGGACCGACTGCAACCAAACTAGGTACACATACGGCTTACTATCAGGCGAACAACCGCTATCATGAATTAAACACCTACCACTTACGCTACAGGAGACACGAAGTCGTAAACTACGATATTCTTGAATTACTGCAAAACCATGCGAGCCATCTTCCTGCACCTCCTCCTAAAGTAGTGGACCGACTGCAACCAAACTCGGTACACATACTGCTTTCTATCAGGCGAACATCCGCGGTCATGAATGAAACACCTACCACTCACGCTACAGGAGACACGAAGTCGTCAACTACGATATTCTTGAAATACTGCAAATCAACGCGAGCAATTTTCCTGCACCTCCTCCTCCAGTAGTGGAGCGACTGCAACCAAACTCGGTACACATACTGCTTACTATCAGGCGTACAACCGCTGTCATGAATTTAACATCTTCCACTCACGCTGCAGGAGACACGAAGTCGTAAACCACGATATTCTTGAATTACTGCAAAACCATGCGAGCCATCTTCCTGCACCACCTCCTAAAGTAGTGGACCGATTGCAACCAATCTCGGTACACATACTGCTTACTATCAGGCGAAATCCACAGTCATGAATTAAGCACCTACCACTCACGCTACAGGAGACACGTAGTCGTAAACTACGATATTCTTGAATTACTGCAAAATTTTGCGGGCCATCTTCCTGCACCTCCTCCTAAAGTAGTGGACCTACTGCAACCAAACTCGGTACACATACTGCTTACTATCAGGCGAACAGCCGCTGTCATGAATTATACACCTACCACTCACGCTACATGAGACACGAAGTCGTAAACTACGATAATCTTGAATTACTGCAAAACCATGCGACCCATCTTCCTGCACATCCTCCTAAAGTAGTGGACCAACAGCAACCAAACTCGGTACACATACTGCTTACTATCTGGCGATCAACCGCTGTCATGAATTAAACACCTACCACTCACGCTACAGGAGACACGAATTCGTAAACTACGATATTCTTGAATTACTGCAAAACCATGCGAGATATCTTCCTGCACCTCCTCCTAAAGTAGTGGACCGACTGCAACCAAACTCGGTACACATACTGCTTACTATCAGGCAAACAACAGCTGTTATGAATTAAACACCTACCACTCACGCTACAGGACACATTAAGTCGTAAACTACGATATTCTTGCAAAACCATGCGAGCCATCTTCCTGCACCTCCTCCTAAACTAGTGGACCGACTGCAACCAAACTCGGTACACATACTGCTTACTATCAGGCGAACAACCGCTGTCATGAATTATACACCTACCCCTCACGCTACAGGAGACACGAAGTCGTAAACTAGGATATTCTTGAATTACTGCAATACCATGCGAGCCATCTTACTGCACCTCCTCCTCCAGTAGTGTACCGACTGCAACCAAACTCGGTACACATTCTGCTTACTATCAGGCAAACAACCGCTGTCATGAATTAAACACCTACCACTCACGCTACAGGAGACACGAAGTCGTAAACAATGATATCCTGGAATTACTGCAAAACCATGCGAGCCATCTTCCTACACCTCCTCCTAAACTAGTGCACCGACTGCAACCAAACTCGGTACACCTACTGCTTACTATCAGGCGAACAACCGCTGTCATGAATTATACACCTACCACTCACGCAACAGGGACACGAAGTCTTAAACTACGATATTGTTGAATTACTGCAAAACCATGAGAGCCATCTTGCTGCACCTCCTCCTAAAGTAGTGGACCGACTGCAACCAAACTAGGTACACATACGGCTTACTATCAGGCGAACAACCGCTATCATGAATTAAACACCTACCACTTACGCTACAGGAGACACGAAGTCGTAAACTACGATATTCTTGAATTACTGCAAAACCATGCGAGCCATCTTCCTGCACCTCCTCCTAAAGTAGTGGACCGACTGCAACCAAACTCGGTACACATACTGCTTTCTATCAGGCGAACATCCGCGGTCATGAATGAAACACCTACCACTCACGCTACAGGAGACACGAAGTCGTCAACTACGATATTCTTGAAATACTGCAAATCAACGCGAGCAATTTTCCTGCACCTCCTCCTCCAGTAGTAGAGCGACTGCAACCAAACTCGGTACACATACTGCTTACTATCAGGCGTACAACCGCTGTCATGAATTTAACATCTTCCACTCACGCTGCAGGAGACACGAAGTCGTAAACCACGATATTCTTGAATTACTGCAAAACCATGCGAGCCATCTTCCTGCACCACCTCCTAAAGTAGTGGACCGATTGCAACCAATCTCGGTACACATACTGCTTACTATCAGGCGAAATCCACAGTCATGAATTAAGCACCTACCACTTACGCTACAGGAGACACGTAGTCGTAAACTACGATATTCTTGAATTACTGCAAAATTTTGCGGGCCATCTTCCTGCACCTCCTCCTAAAGTAGTGGACCTACTGCAACCAAACTCGGTACACATACTGCTTACTATCAGGCGAACAGCCGCTGTCATGAATTATACACCTACCACTCACGCTACATGAGACACGAAGTCGTAAACTACGATATTCTTGAATTACTGCAAAACCATGCGAGCCATCTTCCTGCACCTCCTCCTAATGTAGTGTACCGACTGCAACCAAACTCGGTACACATACTGCTTACTATCAGGCAAACAACCGCTGTTATGAATTAAACACCTACCACTCACGCTACAGGAGACACGAAGTCGTAAACTACGATATGCTTGAATTACTGCAAAACCATGCGAGCCATCTTCCTGCACCTCCTCCTAAAGTAGTGGACCGATTGCAACCAATCTCGGTACACATACTGCTTACTATCAGGCGAAATCCACAGTCATGAATTAAGCACCTACCACTCACGCTAAAGGAGACTCGAAGTCGTAAACTACGATATTCTTGAATTACTGCAAAACCATGCGAGCCATCTTCCTGCACCTCCTCCTCCAGTAGTGGACCGACTGCAACCAAACTCGGTACACATACTGCTTACTATCAGGCGAATAACCGCTGTCATGAATTAAACACCTACCACTCACGCTACAGGAGACACGTAGTCGTAAACTATGATATTCTTGAAATACTGCAAATGAACGCGAGCAATCTTCCTGCACCTCCTCCTCCAGTAGTAGACCGACTGCAACCAAACTCGGTACACATACTGCTTACTATCAGGCGAACAACCGCTGTCATAAATTTAACACCTTCCACTCACGCTGCAGGAGACACGAAGTCGTAAACTACGATATTCTTGAATTACTGCAAAACCATGCGAGCAATCTTCCTGCACCTCCAACTCAAGTAGTGGACCGACTGCAACCAAACTCGGTACACATACTGCTTACTATCAGGCGAACAACCGCTGTCATAATTTAAACACCTACCACTCACGCTACAGGAGACACGAAGTCGTAAACTACGATACTCTTGAAATACTGCAAAACCATGCGAGCCATCTTCCTGCACCTCCTCCTAAAGTAGTGGACCGACTGCAACCAAACTCGGTACACATACTGCTTACTATCAGGGGGACAACCGCTGTCAAGAATTATACACCTACCACTAACGCTACAGGAGACACGAAGTCGTAAACTACGATATTCTTGAATTACTGCAAAACCATGCGAGCCATCTTCCAGCACCTCCTCCTAAAGTAGGGACCGACTGCAACCAAACTCGGTACACATACTGCTTACTATCAGGCGAACAACCGCTTTTATGAATTAAACACCTACCACTCACGCTACAGGAAACACGAAGTCGTAAACTACGATATGCTTGAATTACTGCCAAAACCATGCGAACCATCTTCCTGCACCTCCTCCTAAAGTAGTAGACCGATTGCAACCAAACTCGGTACACATACTGCTTACTATCAGGCGAAAACCGCTGTCATGAATTAAGCACCTAGCACTCACGCTACAGGAGACTCGAAGTCGTAAACTACGATATTCTTGTATTACTGCAAAACCATTCGAGCTATCTTCCGGCACCTCCTCGTAAAGTAGTGGACCGACTGCAACCAAACTCGGTACACATACTGCTTACCATCAGGCGAACAACCGCTGTCATGAATTAAACGCCTACCACTCACGCTACAGGAGACACAAAGTCGTAAACTACGATATTCTTGAAATACTGCAAATCATCACGAGCAATCTTCCTGCACCTCCTCCTCCAGTAGTGGACCGACTGCAACCAAACTCGGTACACATACTGCTTACTATCTGGCGAACAACCGCTGTCATGAATTAAACACCTTCCACTCACGCTGCAGGAGACACGAAGTCGTAAACTACGATATTCTTGAATTACTGCAAAACCATGCGAGCTATCTTCCTGCACCTCCTCCTAAAGTAGTGGACCGACTGCAACCAAACTCGGTACACATACTGCTTACTATCAGGGGAACAACCGCTGTCAATGAATTAAACACCTACCACTCACGCTACAGGACACACGAAGTCGTAAACTACGATATTCTTGAAATACTTCAAAACCATGCGAGCCATCTTCCTGCACCCCCTCCTAAAGTATTGGACCGACTGCAACCAAACTCGGTACACATACTGCTTACTATCAGGCGAACAACCGCTGTCATGTATTAAACACCTACCACTCACGCTACTGGAGACACGAAGTCGTAAACTACGATATTATTGAATTACTGCAAAACCATGCGAGACATCTTCCTGCACCTCCTCCTCCAGTAGTGTACCGACTGCACCCAAACTCGGTACACATACTGCTTACTATCAGGCGAATAGCCGCTGTCATGAATTATACACCTACCACTGACGCTACAGGAGACACGAAGTCGTAAACTACGATATTCTTGAAATTGTGCAAAACCATGTGAACCATCTTCCTGCACCTCCTCCTCCAGTAGTGGACCGACTGCAACCAAACTCGGTACACATACTGCTTACTATCAGGCTAACAACCGCTGTAAGGAATTTAACACCTACCACTCACGCTACAGGAGACACGAAGTCGTAAACTACGATATTCTTGAATTACTGCAAAACCATGCGAGACATCTTCCTGCACCTCCTCCTAAAGTAGTGGACCGACTGCAACCAAACTCGGTACACATACTGCATACAATCAGGCGAACAACCGCTGTCATGAATTAAACACCTTCCACTCACGGTACAGGAGACACAAAGTCGTAAACTACGATATTCTTGAAATACAGCAAATCAACGCGAGCAACCTTCCTGCACCTCCTTCTCCAGTAGTGGACCGACTGCAAACAATCTCGGTACACATACTGCTTACTATCAGGCGAACAACCGCTGTCATGAATTTAACACCTTCCACTCACGCTGCAGGAGACACGAAGTCGTAAACTACGATATTCTTGAAATACTGAAAAACCATGCGAGCCACCTTCCTGCACCTCTTCCTAAACTAGTGGCCCGACTGCAACCAACCTCGGTACACCTACTGCATACTATCAGGGGGACAACCGCTGTCAAGAATTATACACCTACCACTAACGCTACAGGAGACACGAAGTCGTAAACTACGATATTCTTGAATTACTGCAAAACCATGCGAGCCATCTTCCAGCACCTCCTCCTAAAGTAGGGACCGACTGCAACCAAACTCGGTACACATACTGCTTACTATCAGGCGAACAACCGCTGTCATGAATTAAACACCAACCACTCACGCTACAGGAAACACGAAGCCGTAAACTACGATATGCTTGAATTACTGCAAAACCATGCGAACCATCTTCCTGCACCTCCTCCTAAAGTAGTAGACCGATTGCAACCAAACTCGGTACACATACTGCTTACTATCAGGCGAAAACCGCTGTCATGAATTAAGCACCTAGCACTCACGCTGCAGTAGACTCGAAGTCGTAAACTACGATATTCTTGTATTACTGCAAAACCATTCGAGCTATCTTCCTGCACCTCCTCCTAAAGTAGTTGACCGACTGCAACCAAACTCGGTACACATACTGCTTACCATCAGGCGAACAACCGCTGTCATGAATTAAACGCCTACCACTCACGCTACAGGAGGCACAAAGTCGTAAACTACGATATTCTTGAAATACTGCAAATCATCGCGAGCAATCTTCCTGCACCTCCTCCTCCAGTAGTGGACCGACTGCAACCATACTCGGTACACATACTGCTTAGTATCTGGCGAACAACCGCTGTCATGAATTAAACACCTTCCACTCACGCTGTAGGAGACACTAAGTCGTAAACTACGATATTCTTGAATTACTGCAAAACCATGCGAGCTATCTTCCTGCACCTCCTCCTAAAGTAGTGGACCGACTGCAACCAAACTCGGTACACATACTGCTTACTATCAGGCGAACAACCGCTGTCAATGAATTAAACACCTACCACTCACGCTACAGGAGACACGAAATCGTAAACTACGATATTCTTGAAACACTTCAAAACCATGCGAGCCATCTTCCTGCACCCCCTCCTAAAGTAGTGGACCGACTGCAACCAAACTCGGTACACATACTGCTTACTATCAGGCGAACAACCGCTGTCATGTATTAAACACCTACCACTCACGCTACAGGAGACACGAAGTCGTAAACTACTATATTCTTGAATAACTGCAAAACCATGCGAGACATCTTCCTGCACCTCCTCCTCCAGTAGTGGACCGACTGCAACCAAACTCGGTACACATACTGCTTACTATCAGGAGAATAGCCGCTGTCATGAATTATACACCTACCACTGACGCTACAGGAGACACGAAGTCGTAAACTACGATATTCTTGAAATACTGCAAAACCATGCGAACCATCTTCCTGCACCTCCTCCTCCAGTAGTAAACCGACTGCAACCAAACTCGGTACACATACTGCTTACTATCAGGCGAACAACCGCTGTAAGGAATTAAACACCTACCACTCACGCTACAGGAGACACGAAGTCGTAAACTACGATATTCTTGAATTACTGCAAAACCATGCGAGACATCTTCCTGCACCTCCTCCTAAAGTAGTGGACCGACTGCTACCAAACTCGGTACACATACTGCTTACTATCAGGCGAACAACCGCTGTCATGAATTAAACACCTTCCACTCACGGTACAGGAGACACGAAGTCGTAAACTACGATATTCTTGAATTACTGCAAAACCATGCGAGCCATCTTCCTGCACCTCCTCCTAAAGTAGTGGACCGACTGCAACCAAACTCGGTACACATACTGCTTACTATCAGGGGGACGACCGCTGTCAAGAATTATACACCTACCACTAACGCTACAGGAGACACGAAGTCGTAAACTACGATATTCTTGAATTACTGCAAAACCATGCGAGCCATCTTCCAGCACCTCCTCCTAAAGTAGGGACCGACTGCAACCAAACTCGGTACACATACTGCTTACTATCAGGCGAACAACCGCTGTCATGAATTAAACACCTACCACTCACGCTACAGGAAACACGAAGTCGTAAACTACGATATGCTTGAATTACTGCAAAACCATGCGAACAATCTTCCTGCACCTCCTCCTAAAGTAGTAGACCGATTGCAACCAAACTCGGTACACATACTGCTTACTATCAGGCGAAAACCGCTGTCATGAATTAAGCACCTAGCACTCACGCTACAGGAGACTCGAAGTCGTAAACTACGAAATTCATGTATTACTGCAAAACCATTCGAGCTATCTTCCTGCACCTCCTCCTAAAGTAGTTGACCGACTGCAACCAAACTCGGCACACATACTGCTTACTATCAGGCGAACAACCGCTGTCATGAATTAAACGCCTTCCACTCACGCTGCAGGAGACACGAAGTCGTAAACTACGATATTCTTGAATTACTGCAAAACCATGCGAGACATCTTCCTGCACCTCCTCCTAAAGTAGTGGACCGACTGCAACCAAACTCGGTACACATACTGCTTACTATCAGGCGAACAACCGCTGTCATGAATTAAACACCTTCCACTCACGGTACAGGAGACACGAAGTCGTAAACTACGATATTCTTGAATTACTGCAAAACCATGCGAGCCATCTTCCTGCATCTCCTCCTAAAGTAGTGGACCGACTGCAACCAAACTCGGTACACATACTGCTTACTATCAGGCGAACAACCGCTGTCAATGAATTAAACACCTACCACTCACGCTACAGGAGACACGAAGTCGTAAACTACGATATTCTTGAATTACTGCAAAACCATGCGAGCCATCTTCCTGCACCTCCTCCTAAAGTAGTGGACCGACTGCATCCAAACTCGGTACACATACTGCTTACTATCAGGCGAACAACCGCTGTAAGGAATTTAACACCTACCACTCACGCTACAGGAGACACGAAGTCGTAAACTACGATATTCTTGAATTACTGCAAAACCATGCGAGACATCTTCCTGCACCTCCTCCTAAAGTAGTGGACCGACTGCAACCAAACTCGGTACACATACTGCATACAATCAGGCGAACAACCGCTGTCATGAATTAAACACCTTCCACTCACGGTACAGGAGACACAAAGTCGTAAACTACGATATTCTTGAAATACAGCAAATCAACGCGAGCAATCTTCCTGCACCTCCTTCTCCAGTAGTGGACCGACTGCAAACAATCTCGGTACACATACTGCTTACTATCAGGCGAACAACCGCTGTCATGAATTTAACACCTTCCACTCACGTTGCAGGAGACACGAAGTCGTAAACTACGATATTCTTGAAATACTGAAAAACCATGCGAGCCACCTTCCTGCACCTCTTCCTAAACTAGTGGCCCGACTGCAACCAACCTCGGTACACCTACTGCATACTATCAGGGGGACAACCGCTGTCAAGAATTATACACCTACCACTAACGCTACAGGAGACACGAAGTCGTAAACTACGATATTCTTGAATTACTGCAAAACCATGCGAGCCATCTTCCAGCACCTCCTCCTAAAGTAGGGACCGACTGCAACCAAACTCGGTACACATACTGCTTACTATCAGGCGAACAACCGCTGTCATGAATTAAACACCAACCACTCACGCTACAGGAAACACGAAGCCGTAAACTACGATATGCTTGAATTACTGCAAAACCATGCGAACCATCTTCCTGCACCTCCTCCTAAAGTAGTAGACCGATTGCAACCAAACTCGGTACACATACTGCTTACTATCAGGCGAAAACCGCTGTCATGAATTAAGCACCTAGCACTCACGCTGCAGTAGACTCGAAGTCGTAAACTACGATATTCTTGTATTACTGCAAATCCATTCGAGCTATCTTCCTGCACCTCCTCCTAAAGTAGTTGACCGACTGCAACCAAACTCGGTACACATACTGCTTACCATCAGGCGAACAACCGCTGTCATGAATTAAACGCCTACCACTCACGCTACAGGAGGCACAAAGTCGTAAACTACGATATTCTTGAAATACTGCAAATCATCGCGAGCAATCTTCCTGCACCTCCTCCTCCAGTAGTGGACCGACTGCAACCATACTCGGTACACATACTGCTTAGTATCTGGCGAACAACCGCTGTCATGAATTAAACACCTTCCACTCACGCTGTAGGAGACACTAAGTCGTAAACTACGATATTCTTGAATTACTGCAAAACCATGCGAGCTATCTTCCTGCACCTCCTCCTAAAGTAGTGGACCGACTGCAACCAAACTCGGTACACATACTGCTTACTATCAGGCGAACAACCGCTGTCAATGAATTAAACACCTACCACTCACGCTACAGGAGACACGAAGTCGTAAACTACGATATTCTTGAAACACTTCAAAACCATGCGAGCCATCTTCCTGCACCCCCTCCTAAAGTAGTGGACCGACTGCAACCAAACTCGGTACACATACTGCTTACTATCAGGCGAACAACCGCTGTCATGTATTAAACACCTACCACTCACGCTACAGGAGACACGAAGTCGTAAACTACTATATTCTTGAATTACTGCAAAACCATGCGAGACATCTTCCTGCACCTCCTCCTCCAGTAGTGGACCGACTGCAACCAAACTCGGTACACATACTGCTTACTATCAGGAGAATAGCCGCTGTCATGAATTATACACCTACCACTGACGCTACAGGAGACACGAAGTCGTAAACTACGATATTCTTGAAATACTGCAAAACCATGCGAACCATCTTCCTGCACCTCCTCCTCCAGTAGTGGACCGACTGCAACCAAACTCGGTACACATACTGCTTACTATCAGGCGAACAACCGCTGTAAGGAATTAAACACCTACCACTCACGCTACAGGAGACACGAAGTCGTAAACTACGATATTCTTGAATTACTGCAAAACCATGCGAGACATCTTCCTGCACCTCCTCCTAAAGTAGTGGACCGACTGCTACCAAACTCGGTACACATACTGCTTACTATCAGGCGAACAACCGCTGTCATGAATTAAACACCTTCCACTCACGGTACAGGAGACACGAAGTCGTAAACTACGATATTCTTGAATTACTGCAAAACCATGCGAGCCATCTTCCTGCACCTCCTCCTAAAGTAGTGGACCGACTGCAACCAAACTCGGTACACATACTGCTTACTATCCGGCGAACAACCGCTGTCATGAATTAAACACCTACCACTCACGCTACAGGAGACACGAAGTCGTAAACTACGATATTCTTGAATTACTGCAAAACCATGCGAGACATCTTCCTGCACCTCCTCCTAAAGTAGTGGACCGACTGCAACCAAACTCGGTACTTATACTGCTTACTATCAGGCGAACAACCGCTGTCATGAATTAAACACCTTCCACTCACGCTACAGGAGACACAAAGTCGTAAACTACGATATTCTTGAAATACAGCAATTCAACGCGAGCAATCTTCCTGCACCTTCTCCTCCAGTAGTGGACCGACTGCAAACAAACTCGGTACACATACTGCTTACTATCAGGCGAACAACCGCTGTCATGAATTTAACACCTTCCACTCACGCTGCAGGAGACAAGAAGTCGTAAACTACGCTATTCTTGAATTACTGAAAAACCATGCGAGCCACCTTCCTGCACCTCCTCCTAAACTAGTGGCCCGACTGCAACCAACCTCGGTACACCTACTGCTTACTATCAGGGGGACAACCGCTGTCAAGAATTATACACCTACCACTAACGCTACAGGAGACACGAAGTCGTAAACTACGATATTCTTGAATTACTGCAAAACCATGCGAGCCATCTTCCAGCACCTCCTCCTAAAGTAGGGACCGACTGCAACCAAACTCGGTACACATACTGCTTACTATCAGGCGAACAACCGCTGTCATGAATTAAACACCTACCACTCACGCTACAGGAAACACGAAGTCGTAAACTACGATATGCTTGAATTACTGCAAAACCATGCGAACAATCTTCCTGCACCTCCTCCTAAAGTAGTAGACCGATTGCAACCAAACTCGGTACACATACTGCTTACTATCAGGCGAAAACCGCTGTCATGAATTAAGCACCTAGCACTCACGCTACAGGAGACTCGAAGTCGTAAACTACGAAATTCATGTATTACTGCAAAACCATTCGAGCTATCTTCCTGCACCTCCTCCTAAAGTAGTTGACCGACTGCAACCAAACTCGGCACACATACTGCTTACTATCAGGCGAACAACCGCTGTCATGAATTAAACGCCTTCCACTCACGCTGCAGGAGACACGAAGTCGTAAACTACGATATTCTTGAATTACTGCAAAACCATGCGAGACATCTTCCTGCACCTCCTCCTAAAGTAGTGGACCGACTGCAACCAAACTCGGTACACATACTGCTTACTATCTGGCGAACAACCGCTGTCATGAATTAAACACCTACCACCCACGCTACAGGAGACACGAAGTCGTAAACTACGATATTCTTGAATTATTGCAAAACCATGCGAGACATCTTCCTGCACCTCCTCCTAAAGTAGTGGACCGACTGCAACCAAACTCGGTACTTATACTGCTTACTATCAGTCGAACAACCGCTGTCATGAATTAAACACCTACCACTCACGCTACAGGAGACACAAAGTCGTAAACTACGATATTCTTGAAATACAGCAAATCAACGCGAGCAATCTTCCTGCACCTCCTCCTCCAGTAGTGGACCGACTGCAAACAAACTCGGTACACATACTGCTTACTATCAGGCGAACAACCGCTGTCATGAATTTAACACCTTCCACTCACGCTGCAGGAGACACGAAGTCGTAAACTACGATATTCTTGAATTACTGCAAAACCATGCGAGCTATCTTCCTGCACCTCCTCCTAAAGTAGTGGACCGACTGCAACCAAACTCGGTACACATACTGCTTACTATCAGGCGAACAACCGCTTGTCAATGAATTAAACACCTACCACTCACGCTACAGGAGACACGAAGTCGTAAACTACGATATTCTTGAATTACTGCAAAACCATGCGAGCCATCTTCCTGCACCTCCTCCTAAAGTAGTGGACCGACTGCATCCAAACTCGGTACACATACTGCTTACTATCAGGCGAACAACCGCTGTCATGTACTAAACACCTACCACTCACGATACAGGAGACACGAAGTCGTAAACTACGATATTCTTGAATTACTGCAAACCATGCGAGCCATCTTCCTGCACCTCCTCCTCCAGTAGTGGACCGACTGCAACCAAACTCAGTACACATACTGCTTACTAT